>WOXC01004538.1:0-1290728 GCA_011680675.1 Gymnobelideus leadbeateri
AACATTCTATGTATTTTGCTGCACCCACAGATGTTAACTGAAGTCATTAGACTGGATGAGATCAGTGTCAGAAGGTAGAGAGGAGAGAAGGGGTAAGAACCATGGAGAACCAAGTTCCTCTTTAGAAAGCAGGCAGAAATGAATGATGTAAAACAGAAGTTAATAAAGCATTTGTTTAAAAAAAAAAAAAGAAATCAGGCAGGAAGACCCATCACCTCACTTTTGAGACCTCCTTCCTCTATTCCTCTCTAAGGTCAGAGTAGCTGCTTCTTCTTCTTCTTCTTCTTCTTCTTCTTCTTCTTCTTCTTCTTCTTCTTCTTCTTCTTCTTCTCCTTCTTCTTCTTCTTCTTCCTTCTTCTCCTCCTTCTTCCTTCTCCTCCTTCTTCTTTCTTCTTCTTCCTCCTCCTTCTTCCTTTTATCCTCCTCCTCCTTTTCCTCTTATTCCTCCTCCTTTTTTATTGTCTCACTATTAAATCTTGGGCATAAAGAAGGCTGGACATGTCCTGAGGGAATGTGTTGGATCTGAGTAACACCATACTTTCCCCCACTAGATCCCAGCTTCCAAGGAAAAATGGCAGATAAGCATTATAAACATACCCACAGACCAGGTCATTTTCTGGCAGGATATTGATGCAACTGATCCTGATAAAGAGCTCTGGATGTTAAACCTAGGAAGCAGTAGGGCAATCAAGTCAGGCCAAACTATTTTGAAGGCCTACTGGAATCTGTCCCAAAGAAGACTGCCTGCCACAGGGGAACCAAAACACTAAAACATCACAACCTTGTCCATGCAAGTCAGGGAATCATAAGATTTTTAGCTTAAAAAACATGTGCAGAAGTGGCTGGGGGTTTTCAGACAGTAGCAAGATCCTTATGTGTCTTAAAGAAAGATAATGATCCCACTTATTTTTTCAAGAAGAGCAAGATCCTTCTCTTTCTTTCTGTCTCTCCCTTCAACAACAACAACAACAACAACAACGATAACTCCCAATTCTGACTGTTATTCGAATGTAAGCCTGAACAAGTCCAGTCACCTCTTGAAGCCTTGGCTTCCTTATCTGTAAAATAAGGCAAATGATATCTGCATTTCCTGTTAGACAAGATGCTACAAGGAAAGTATCTGGTAAACAATAGAGCTAACTCTGAACTGCCATTACCAGCAACTAGTCAAACTGGTACCTGAATGAGAGTGTCCTTTGTAGCCTTGTCCAATTGGCCCATTTGGACTGGAGCCTTTTAATGAAGGGGAACCACTCCGCCCTTAGGCAGTCTGTTCTACCCTCATCATATATAGAGTCTTAATTTCCTTATCTGCAATTTCCACTATATTTCCTATTTTTGCCCTTCATGGACAAGATGAACAAACCTAATCCATCTTTCACTTGACAGTCATTCAAATACTTAAAAAGAACTATCCTGTTTCCCATGAGTCTTCTCTCCTCTAAACTAACATCTTCAGTTCTTTCAACCTGTCCTCACATGAGGCCCTTCACCATCTGGCTGCCCTTCTCTGGATACTCCCAATTTGTCAATATCCTTTGAAAAATATGGTGCCCACCTAATGCCAGATTCACAAAGGGAGTTCTCAGCTTGAGTGCCTTTTTTTTTAAAAGTAAAAACAACTGTTTCAGATTGATGTACACAGAAGTGTCAAACACTACCCCAGTGCTACCTGAATCAGGTTAAATTGTAACTGGAAAACATTTACCAAAGTAAATAAAAATGCAACAGAATGTAGATAATGTTAACATGTGGTTTTCTAAGCCAGCATGGACTGTAGGGATCCTTATGAACTGTCCCTTTTTAATTTGAGTTTGATAGCACTGGTCAGAACACCTGAGTTTGCTGTTTACTTGTCTGACATCTTCATTCATATGAGAACACCACTCTGGATCACAGTCTTAGAGTTGGAAGGAACATCAAAGAAAAGAATTAAGGAAAGAAGGAAGGAAGGAAACAACTATTTAAGTGTCTGTTACATGCTAGGAAATGTGTTAAGCACTTTTATAAATATCATTTTATTTGATCCTCTCAAAACTGGGGTATAGGTACTGTTATTATCCCCATATTACAGTTGAAACTGAGGCTGACAGAGGTTTAGTGACTTGCCCAGGGTCACTCAGATAACACATATCTAAGGCCAGATTAGAAATCAGGTCTTCCTGACACTTGGCCAAGTACTCTATTCTCTGTGCCATCTGGCTACCTCAGGCCAACGTATCTATACACAGGGTCAAAGGACATCTAGTTCAACTACCTGATACAGAAATCTTCTTTATAAAATTCCCAATAAGGCTTCATCTCACCTTTGCTTAAACACTTTCAGTGAAGGTGAGTTAACCTTATGAGGTAGTCCATCCCACCTTTAGTCAGCAATAATTATCCTGAAATTTTCCTTTATATTGGGTCAAAATTGATCTCATTGGATTGTCCACCCAATTCTTCTAGTTCTGCCCTCTGGGGATGATCAGAACAAATCTAGTCTCATTTTCTTATGGTGACCCTTTGGCTATTAGAAAATCATTAATCATGACCCTTCCCCTAAATCTTCTTTTTTTGGTTAAGTATCCCTAGTTCTTTCAACTATTGCCCATATTTCAAGGTTCCCATACCTTACACCATTCCAGACCCAGCTTCCTTCCTGGCCCCCTCCATTTGCTGCCAAAATGCTTCAAAGCTATAACAAATATATGACAGCAGGCTAAATCCAGAAGAAGACAATTCTCTATGGACTAAGCATTTGTGAATGAAGTCAGAAGTTCAAGGATCAAATTCAGATGATAGATCCTACTCAAAAAGTCTTTTGGGGGAACCTTGATAGACAGGGAAGGTGGGGGAGCACTGTAAATTGCATGTCAGATTCTTTATCCCAGGGCACTGATGGTGTCACTGACATATAGACATTGTTATATAGAGATAACACATTTGAAAGGTAGGAAACCAGATTGGTGGGAAAACAAAATTCTTGTTACCAGTAGCTAAAGATTTCTCAAATAAAATTCCCCATTCAGCAATGTAAACAGTGAGGTAAAATGGTCATGGTTACAAGTCTCGGTTGATGGGGGTAGGGAGAGAGCAAATGACCAAAGTTTTTGTTATCTATTATTCCCTACAGAAAATAACAATTTGAATAATTTTCTCTTTAAAGAACTTTATTTTTCACTTGGGCATAAGGCTTTCCCCTTCTCTGGCCTTTAGTTCCTCTACTATAAAATTGGGAAAAAGTTTGGTCTATGTCAGGGGTTCTTAAAGCCAGGGTCCATGAACTTGTTTAAAAATATGCTTTTATAATTGCATTTCAATATAATTGTTTTCTTTTTAAATCCTATGTATTTTATTTTATTCAGATAAAAAGATAATTCTGAGACGTTCTTAGGCTTCACCAGATTGCCAAAATGGCCCAAAAGGACCACAGAAAAGATTAAAAAATGAAACCAACCCTGACCTAGATGATTTCTTAGAATCTTGACAATCTAGGTTCTAGGTCAAGGGTGGGGAACTTGCAGCCTCAAGGCCACATGAGATCTTTTAGGTCCTCAGGTGCAGCCTTTTGACTGAGTTCAAATTTTACAGATTAAATCCTTTTATTAAGAGGATTTGTTCTGAGAAGTTTGGATTCAGTCAAAGGGCAGTATTTGAGGACCTAGAGGGCCACATGTGGCCTCCAGGTGACAGGTTTCCCACCCTTGTTCTAGGTACTAAGACCTCCTTCAGCTTTGATTTATGTATTAAAGGAATTAAGCATAGCATAACATTCCTATTTTGAATCTAAATCAAAATTGGATCCCTGAAGAAACATTTTACACTTTGCACAATCACTATTTAACTTCACTAAAGATTGATTGTTGGGGGCACCCAAGCCCACTAACTACTTTCCAGAATTCATTCCGTCACCCAAGTGACTTAACAGTCAGATCCTGGCTTTGAGCTCCAAGGAGCTAATACCTAATCTTGCCCAATTCTTTTGGTTCTGGTTCAAAACCAAGAAAGATCAGATAAGAAAGGTCCCAGCCTTGACTCATTCCTCTCATCTGGGTAACCGAGGCCTTTTGCCACAGTTCTCTGCCTCCCATCCACCCCCTTTCCTCAGCACCTGGGCTGCTGCCTGGACACCTCCACACCTTAGGGGAATTCAAATGTTCTTGGTATTTAGAGCTAGTAGAGATCTTAGAAACTGTGGTATCTAATCCAATGGCCTCAGGACAATGGATTCTTGGGAGAGGAAGTGGTTTGTTTTCTCTTTCTTCTAATCAAACTGTCCCCCTTGCTGTTCCTTAGGCACACGTTTCTTGGCTCTACAGCTGTGCCTGTGAATGAGGGGTCCCGCCCAAGTCTGGGGTGCATCCCCCTGCTCATCGTCAACTCAAAACTTAAAAAAAATGTTAAAAATTCCTTTAACATGTAATTGGGGAAAATATTATTTAAAAAACACAACTTGGGGAACACCTTAACCTGTCTTCTCTTCCCTTCCTCCCAATTTTTAGAACTCTTTATTTCTTGAAATAACTTTGTATAGACATCCTGATTTATTTGAGGATGGATGCTCTTTATTCCTCCCTCCCTTCCTCCTACCACAGTAGACTGATTATACATTTCTTCTGGGAAGTTTCATTTTTTAAACTTTGTGTCTTCTATTACTAGTATAGCTTATGCACACAGCAGGTACTCAAGAAATGTCAGTTGAATTGTTCAAGGTTACACTAAGTAGCTGGTTCCGTATTTGAAACAACATTCCAAAGGAAAACAATCTTCCATTTAAAAGGCAGAGCTGACCTAGTGGTATATAGAATACTCTGGGCCTGAAGTCAGGAAGCTGCTCAGTCGTTGTAGTCCTGTCTGACTCTGTGACCCCATTTTGGGTTTTCTTGGTCATTTTCTTCTCCAGCTAATTTTACAGCTGAGGAAACTCAGGTAAAAAGGTTAAGTGACTTGCCCAGGGTCACACAACTAGGAAGTGTCTGAAGTCATATTTGAACTCAAGTCCTTCTGACTCCAGGCATGGCACTCTATCCACTGTGTCACCTACTTGCCCTAGGTTTCAGGAAGACCTAAGTTCAAATCCTACCTCAGATACTTAATAGCTCTGTGACCCTGGGCAATTCAATTAATCTTTGTTTACCTCAGTTTCCTTAACTGTAAAACAGGAATAATATAGTACCTACCTTGTGAGGACTAAATGAAATATTAGTAAATCATTCAGTATAGTGTCTGGCACATAGTAGGCACTATATAAATGCTGATTCCCTCCCCTACCTCTTGGGCAAATAGTCTCCTTGGCTACAATGTTCACTAAGAGAAATCCAGCTCTTCAGGAATGTCAGACTGAGTTTTCCAAAGGTGGTTTAAATTTTGATCCTCCCATGTCATTGACAAGTCTCAGGGGAGGAAGCTCTGGAGACAGTTCGTCTTTCCTCACACTTTCTAATCTAACCAGTCTGATGAGTATTAACAAAGGAGGTATTCTTCAACTTTGGGGTCTTTCGGAGAATGATTAATGCTCCTCTTGGGCACATTCTAAAACCAATCTCTCTGTCTCTGTCTCTGTCTCTGTCTCTGTCTCTCCCTCTCTTCCTTCCTCTCTCCCTCCCCTCCTCTCCCTCCTTTCTCCTCTTTTCCTCAGTTCTATCATGTGGAAGACAACTCTCCCTTCTGCCACTCCCTCATAGACATGGCTGTAGAATCAGGTGGATGGAAGATCATTTATCCAGCATTTTTCAGAATGTATATAAAAAAGGGGAAAATAATAGTTCTGTAACCCACCTCACCTCGCTATTGTAAGGCTATAGAAATATGTATTTTTGCCATCATTACAAAGGCAGCAACGGCAGTGGAGAGGATTCTAGACTTGATCAAGCCTTAATGTTGACCATATTGCATGCCATGTGATCATGTTCTGGACTGGGACTGGCTAAGTTATTGACAAAGAAGCTCCAGTTGCATTCTGTTGCCTCTAGAATATGATACTTTTTATAAAAGTTGTCATTCAAGGCCTTTCACTACCTGGTTCTAGCCCTCTCTTTCCCATCTTATTGAACATTACTCTCCTTCATGTACTTTATGTTCCAGTAAAACTGACCTACCTGACATTCCCTATCCATGGCATTCCATCTCTAATCCTTAGCCTTATTTTCTCTATCTGTAAAGTGGGTATAATAATACTTGCACACAATCTCATGAGGATTTGGGGAAGAAAATGCTTTGTAAACAGTGAAGCACTATGGAAGTTTCTACAGCACTATAGGAAATAACCAAGTACTATATTATTTTATGATTAATGTGGGCTTTAGAAAGCTGCTGGTATTTATTAGATGGCTAGTTCATTTATTGAACCCACTTTAAGGAAGGTCTGCTAGTTTGTGATCATATAGTAATAGATTTAGAGTTGGAAAGGACCTTCAAAGTCATCTAGCTCTACTCCCCCATTTCACAGATCACAAGACTGAGGTGAAGGGTCTTGCTCAAGATCACATAGCTTGGGACTCTCTCCTCCGTTGTGACCTCCCTGGATTCCTTGAAGTCTTAGCTAAAAGATAGGAAGATAGGGGCTAAAGTAGCACAGTAGGTAAAGCAAAGACCTTGGAGTCAGAAGGACCTGAATTCAAATCTAGCCTCAGACACTTACTAGCTGTGTGACCCTGGGCAAGTCACTTAATCCTGATTGCTTAAAAAAAAAAAAAAGAAGACAGGTTGTGAAGGCCTTTAAAAGTCAAACAAAGGACTTTAAATTTGATTCTGGAGGTAATAGGGAGCCACTGGGGTTTACTGGACTTATAGGGAAGAGACAGTCAGACCTATGCTTTCTGAAAACCACTTTGGTCAGCCAGTGGAAGATAAGAGTGCTGAAAGGCTTGGAGGAGGGAAACTGACTGGGAAGCTGTTGCAATAGTCTGGGTATGAGGTGATGAGGGACTGAACAAAGTTTGTTGTATGAGTGTATGGAGTGAAGGGAGAAATAGTCATAATAGCTAGCATTTATATAACACTTACTATGTACCAGGGACTATACTAAGCACTTTGAAATTTTAGCTCATTGTATCCCAGGGAGATGGATGTTGGATTTTATAATTGAGGAAACTCAGGCAAACAGGGGTTAATCCTATGATCACATAGCTAGTAAATGTGTGAGGCTCAATTTGAACTCAGGTCTTTCTGACTCTATGCCTAGTGCTATATCCACGAGTGATGAGATTTGGCAACATATTGAAATATGAGGGGCACTTTTGTGCTTTTGTACAAGCTGTCCCCAGGCTGGAGACACTCTCCCATCCCTCCTCTGCCTTTCAGAATTCCCAGCTTCTTGGAAGGCTCTGTTCAAGTACCACTTGCTAGAGAAAGGGAAGAGAATAAGCATTTTTTAAGCACCTACTATCTACCTGAGACTTCAGATCCTGCCTCAGGTACTTACTAGACCAGTCATATAAACTCTGTAAGCCTCAGTTTTCTCATCAGTCTCTAGACAGAGGATCATAATGGCAACTACAGCCTAGTGCTATCCTGAGGATCAAACGAAATAATGTATAATAATAATAATAATTAATTATAATGATGATGATGATGACAGGATTTTTATAGCACCTACTATGTGCCAGGCACTGTGCTAAGTGCTTTACAAATATTATCTTGTTAGATCTTGACAACAACCCAGCAAGGTAGGTGCTACTATTATCACCCCCATTTTGCAGCTGAGGAAACTGAGGCAAACAGAGGTAAGTAACTTGCCCAAGGTCACACATATAGTTAGTGTCTAACACCAAATCTGAACTCAAGTCTTCCTGACTCCAAGCCTAGCCCTCTACTCCACCTAAAGTACTACATAAATCATTCTTCTTTTCTTCCTCCTCCTTCTTCATTATTAGTATTCTTACTGAGATATGGCTTTTATTTGGAATATTATGCTATTTTATAATTTGATTAAGCCCTCAAAATTGCTATATATCTTGTAGATCCCTTGAAATATTAAAGTTAATTTTAAAAAATGAAACAAATGTATTACATTTTTTTAACCTCTTCATTGCTTAGGGGAATGACAAGAAAAAAAATAATTGGGTCTTCTGATTATACAGTTTCTTTCCCCAAAAGACTGAGCACTAGAGGGTGTTGGTTTTTTTGTTATGTTTCTGTGCTAACATCAGAAAATCTGCTCTTTCAGGCAATTGATTACATTTAAAATACTGGGTTTATAGTATGGATAGCAAAAGCTCCTTTTAATTAAAAAAAGAATCACAAGGACATCCCCTCTGGGCATTTCCTGAAAGAGCTTATCTCATCCCACAAAAGCAGCCAGGTTTTACCAATGGAAATGTATAATTATATAATGATAATGCCCTTAATACTGGATTCTGTTTTGGGGTGGGGGGGTAGGAGATGGATAGCTGTCATTTTTCTTATTATGGGGCCATAATACAGAGATTTTTCATGAGAGAAATCCACCATAAACAGAAAGGAAAGGCCCTTAGGTTGGAATTCAGGAAACCTGGGTTCTAGCAACTAGCTTTGCCACCAACTGGAGCTTTAGTCTTTCTTTTAAGATCTGTGAGCCTCAGTTTCCTCATTTGGAAAATGAAAATAATTTTTGCATCACAGTGTTGTGCTGAGAAAAGCACTTTGTAGATCTTAAATGTGAGCTATTATTATGATCAAATGGCACAATGAATATGAAATTGTTTTATAAAACTAAAATAGCATATAAATGTAAGGGATTATAATGATAATTGTTATTTGTCTACAACTGATTTCTCTTTCCGACTCCCTTATTCTATAGTTTCACCATTCTCCCAGATAATTTTTGCCCTTCGGCTTTCTTTCACTCCTGTATTTAATACTTTTCCAGACTTTCTCAAGTTCCTGTACAAGCAGAGCCAGAAGCATGGGAAACAGAATATCTTGGTCATTAACCCTTGACTTCTCAGATTCTGTTCTTCAATTCTTCCTACAGTCTCAATAATCTGTGACTTTGCACCTGGATATGAATTTGGCTTAAGCCTTTCTGAGGTGCCGTCTGCTTCTTCTGGAATGGACATGCTTAAATGAATAATGGTGGCTGAGTTTCTCAATTTCTTCTAAGAACACTGGTGTTCCTCTAGAGGGTTTTAACCCTTGGCCCCATGTTTTGACAGATCTTTTATTTCTACCCCATTGGTCCTAGCCATCCAGATTCCTGACTACATGTACATACCATGATCTTATCATGGTAGGCATTTGGCTTCCCACCTGGTAGGCTCTACACCTGGTAGTACACTGTGCAGCTGTCAATAATCTCCTTCATTTGGCATTTAAAGCCCTAGACAATCTGGCACCGCCCTATCATTCTGAGCTGATTATCTCTAACTATCTTCCAGATAAAGTGGCCTTCCTGCTATTCTGTGTCAATTTTCCACCTCCACTATTTTCTACCTCCACATCTTTGCACAGGTTGTCTTGTACCTCCAGAATGCTCTCCCTTCCACTTGCCTCTTGGAACCTCTAGGTCCCTTTGAAGCTCAGCTCATCTACTACCTCCTTTCAAGAGACCTTTCCCAATTTTTCACAGTTGTTGGTCACTCTGTATGTATTTATCCCCACCCCCCAGCAAAATGTGAGTCCTTTGAAGATAAAGACTGTCTCACTTTTTTATTTGTCTTCCCCAGTGCCACGCATGGCACTTGGCATGAAGCAGGTGCTTGTTGATAAATGCTTGTTGATTGACTTTTGGTGAATGGATAAATGGATTGCTCAGGGGAGAGAGAATGCTAACTAGCGTGGTGCTGAACATTTAGAAGCCTTGGAAAATGAACAAAGGAGCAAATACTATTTAGAAATAAAGCCTGGAAAATTACAAAGTGTTGCAGTTTATCTAGGTATTATGCATACATGGGCTAATAGCAGTTCAGGGTTTCTGGATGCTATCTTCACTACTCTTGGTCACTGAGCACAATTAAATATAGTTACAACCCTAGTCTATTAAGAACTAAATCTAAGTTTACTTTTTATGCAAAATGTTACAGCTGAAAGTTTGACAGAGGATTAAGTACTGGATCCAGAGTCAACTATTTATTCAAAATATTCACTCATGCTTATAAAGAAGGTATGAAGATGGGACTAGGGCAGGGGTGGGGGTAGGCTGGGGAAATGCAGACTTATGGCTGGATGGGGCAAAGGTTAGACAAATCCAATCTGAATCTCAGAACAAACTCCCAATTTAGAAGCCAGATGTGTTTTTTTTTTTTGTTGCTGTTGTTGTTTTTCCCCAGATTTTAAGCACGTTGCCATTGCAAACCCACTGGATTCAAGGGCCCAGGTAAGAATTCAGGCTCTGCTTGCCAGCTATGTGAAGAAGGGTCAGAAGACCCTTCCCCTTTCTTGGCCTTAGTTTCATAGTATCTCATGATTTAAAAGAACTTCAGAGACCATCTCTCACCATTTACCTCACTGACTCTTGTGAGGAAAGACACTTTGTGAACCATAAAGCACCAGAGAAATATTGGCAGCTATGATAATGCACCCTTTATTGTCAATCAGCTGTATCGGCTAGGGTTGGAAGAGACCTCTGAAACCTTCTAGTCCAAACCCCCTCATTTTATATGTGAGTAAAATGACTCCCAGAGGAGGAAAGACACATACATGTTCACGGTCATACAGTTAGCAGGTCAGAGAACCAGACAACTAGGTAGTGAATTTGCTCTTTTGACTTTGAATACAATGATCTTTCTTCTTTAGTCCAGACTCTTGGTACTTTAATATTTGGGCAGAAATTTGTCACTAGCCAAGCTCCAGGACAAATTGAAACCACTTTTCCTAAAAATCTTTACTCCCCCGAAAAATTGCTTTCAAAGAAATTTGAATTGAGGCTACCACTTTGGGGAGTATAACTTCGCTAAAAATGAAACCACTAAGTAACAGAACTTCAGAGCTGGAAGGGATCTTAAAGGTCATCTTGGCCATTCCTTACCTGTAATGGAAATGCAGATTTGAAGATCTTCCCTGCCAAAAGGCCCTTTGATTGGCTTAAGAGACTTTGATTGACTTAAGTGACTCTGAGAACCTTCTTTGATTTGAAAATATACTCTGCCCCCTAATAGGCTGAATGTGGTCACATGGAGCCTGTGGTAGGAGGCTTGGTTTTCAGGATGACCACACCTTGATGCTGTGTGATTGGGCAGTGGGTCAAGAGGGTGGTTACATTGTCTGAGCCAGGAGAAGACTATATAATCCCTGATTTGAGGCTTTGCTTTGGGGCTCACTTTGAGAAGTGTTGTGTGATTTGACCAGATGAGACTCTGGGAAGCTGTTGTTGAGAGCCCCCCAGCTTTGAAAACCCAGATGTTGATGCTTCCCTCTCTGGTAACTGTGATTTGGTATTGATATAATGGTTGGACAGTTTGGAAGCCTGTTTGTTTGATCTGTCTGTATACTCTGAAGTTCGGGGTGCTGACCTTTTCCCCCTGAGCTAGGTAATATATGTTTGTTTGATTAAAGTAAGCTTGTTAGCTGATTTTGAGTTGCTTTCCTTTACAAAAGCAGATCTAAGAACCTATATTAGCAGCTACCCTGGGGATGTTGGGGTGCTTGCTGCTACATTACCTCAACACAAATCAGTGGTATGATATTGCTGGCAAGAAGTCTCCTAGCCTTTTCTGAAAGTCCTGTAGTAATGACAAAATGCTACCACCCAAGACAGCGCAATGTATTTGAACAATTCTAATTATTGGGAAAGTTTACCTTAAATTGAGCCTAAATATTCTATTTTGCTCCCCTCCCCCTTTCTATTTTTCATGCCCTCCATGGTCAGACAAAACAAGACCTTTCTTTTCCACATAACAATCCTTCCAGTACTTGAAGACAACTACTGTAGTCCCTTTTCCTTTCCCCTATCAAGGTTTTTCTTCTCCAAATTAAACATCCCCAGATTCTTTACATTTTATTGGAATGGCATGGCCTCCAGTGCTCCCTGGGGTCTCCTTGACCCTCCTAGTTGTCCTCTGGACTCTCCCAAAGGTAGAGGGTACTATCCCATAGCTATAAAATTATCCAGAGTGCCAGTGACCTAAAAGGTGGCACCCAGGGCTGAACACAGTACTCTAGATGGGGTTTGATCAGGGAAAAGTCTACTGGGATGATCACCTCCCTCATTCTGGTTGCTACTTCTCTATTAATGTAGCTTTAGTGGCTTCTGCATCATAACATTGTCTCATACTATTTGCCAAAAATGACATTTGCTGGTAATTCTTCCTAGGAAATTTTCGGTGGATGACAGAGGGTGACATACAGGAATCATTACTGAGTGGAATAAAGCAAAAGAGAAAATCGTTCTTACCTCCAGTCTGGTCCTGTCCACATCTTTGGGCAATTTCACCCGAATTCGGTTTGTGACGATGAGCATGTCATAGGGATAGATCTGTTGTTAAAAAAAGAAGAAGAAGAAGAAGAGCCCAACAGATTCAGAGAGCTCTGGCTATCCTGGGGGAAGTAGGGAAGGGAAAGAGTATGTGACTTTTAAAAATGGCTGAGGGAATCATACATACTTGGATCCATAATTGACATAGACATTTCACAGGGTGGGAACAAGAAAAAGGACCCTTTTAACCTGGCCAGGCATGAGACTCCTTCCGGTTCCCTCTTACCTTGTATTCTGTAAGAAAAAGAGGAGGAGACCATGGGAAATTTTAGAAAAAATGTATTTATGCTTTTCAGAACAGTTAATTCTCAAAGGCAGTGTCTTCGTCAATACAATTCCATCATGCAGTAAGATGGCTGCATGCACTGGGATCCTCCCATTGGGTGGGTTAGCTTTTCCAACAGCACTGGAAATGGACATAAATGGCTGGTGATAAGAAACTCTGATTCTTGGTGCTACAAGACTATGGGCTGTCCCAGGGACACTAGCAAGAACTCTGAAGAGCACAAAGTATGGTCCAGGGGTCTGAATACCAAGTGAGAGACCAGCAATTGCTGAGCTTCTATTTGTCATTTCAAACCCTGCCTTCTCCTGATGACCTGAGTCAGGTAGATAAATCTACCTACCTACCTTAATTTACCCATCTAGGAAGTAGATATTTTAAGGCATAACTTGTGAGGGGTGTTGTGAAAATGGCAATATTGACTAGTGTGAAGTATTTGTACAGTGAAGAAGTACTAGAAAGTACAGTGTTGGGAAAGTGAAAAGAATCACTGATTCAAAGCCAGGAGTCCTGGGTTCTAGTCTAGGCTCTGCTACTGACCCATCAAGTGACTTTAGGTGAACAGTTTAGCCTTTCTGTGCCTCAGTTTCCCCCGTAGTCAAGTGAGATGCTACCTCCAGCATCAATCCAGCTCCCTCCTTCTTCAACCTTTGCTTCCATTGTTCCCTAAACCTGGAATGTCCTCCTATCCTGTCCACCAAATATGCCTATTGAAGTCTTCAGTTTCTTTCATGCCCAGTTCAGATGCCATTTTCCTCCGTGAAGCATTCATTCCCTCTTCCAACTGGAAATGATCTCTTCTTCCTCAGACCTCACAAAGCACACTTGGTACCTCTCATGTTCTTATTCTATTTTATTTTGCCTTATAACCATCAGGTAATTGCTGGGGATGTGCCATATCCTCCCAGCTAGATGGTTAACTCCATGGGGCAAAGACCATTTATCTTTTTCCTCTAAGGAGGGCAGTTCTTTGCACATGTGTCAGGTGGTTCACTATATTAATAATGCTAGTCTTGGGGCTAAGACAGGGGTGGGAAACCCATGGCGTCAAGGCCACATGTAGTCCTCTATGTCCTCAAGTACAACCCTTTGACTGAATCCATACTTCACAGAACAAATTCCCTTAATAAAAGGATTTGTCCTGTAAATGGACTCAATCTAAAGGCCATACTCAAGGACCTAGAAGGCCACATGGGGCCCCAAGGCTGCAGGTTCCCCACCCCTGGATTAGGATTTCAAGTCCTAACTCCAACATCGTGTCCCCTTAGACAAGTTACTTAACTTCTCTGAATTTCAAATTCTCCACTGGTGAAACAGATAGTAATAGTCCATAACCTACTTCCCAATGCTGTTGTGTGATCATATTAAAATCATGTATGTATTACTTTATATATAGTAAGGCACTCAGAAAGCGTTTATTAGATTTAATGTTAAAGCTCTATGCTACCATTACTATTGTCTGCAGTCTCGAATAGAGTTCTGATGGTCAAGGGAAGTTCATCTGGCCAGACACTACAACCAAGAATCTCACTTGAATTAGATCTGGAATCACCATGGAGCTTAAATGCATGGTATCAAGTGATTATTTTGGTTAGTATGGGTCACATGGTTCAGTCATAATTACAGCAATTTATTTTTCCGCCTAGGTTACCCCATAAGAAGCCAGGACAGAGTCAGCATTATCCAAGAATGGGAGATAGCAGGGTATCTCAAAAAAGGGGAAGAGATGAAAATTAAATTAATTCTCTATGGTAAGATGCAGGAGAGATGAGCCAAGAGTTAGGCATGGAAATCGACTTCTGAATTAATCAGTAAGTGATGGCAGGGTTTTCAAAATGATGCTTGTGGAAATATGTTACTGAGCCCCGCTCCCCTAGATAAGAATAAACACTAGGTTAGACCCACTGATGTCCTAGCTTCATGTACCTCGCATCCCCCAACTGGTATCTTGGTCTGCTTCATATGAGGCCATATTTGCATTCTGGAAAAGAGAGAAAGAGAGAGCAGCAAAGAGAACATTGAATCTGGAAACAGGTGGTTGGTCCTCTGGGAAAAGAGGTCTTTCCTTGAGGCACAGTGAAAGCATAATCCTTAAGGAGAGAATATAATCTGGATAGCAAAGTGCATAGCAGTCACCAGTTCAGTCACCAGTGGGGAAGTTCAGCATGCAGGCATATCTCACATAACACTCCCCACCATCAACATTTCATAGGATCATAGGTTTAGAGCTGAAAGGGACCGCTGAGTCCAATTCTTTCATTTTACAGATAAGGAAACTAAGGCATGGGGAGTTTAAGTGACTTGCCTAGGATCACACAACTAGTAAATATCTTAAGCAGAATTTGGACCAAAGTCTTCATGTTTCCAAGGCCAGTACCCTATCTGATTCTGCAATTATGTTCTTAAGATGTAACTAAATCCCACTGTAGTGTTATAACATTTAGTCTATTGCAGACCCAACACTCCCCTCTCTTTATCCAGCCCAAGAAAATATTTCCTGTCCCATCTTGGCTCCACTTTACTCAGTTCAGCAGCAACTGCCTTCATTTGATTTGATACTGGAAATATCACGCATCTGTGAAGACCAATTGTCAATTTTCACAATCTAAACTTTGGCTATCCAAGAGTTTGTTCTCCATTTGCCACTGGCTTTATGAAATGAACTACTCCCCCACCTGCTCCCTTATGACATTTTCTCTCCCAACCTCATGTTTTGGCATAACCAATTAAGTGGGAGTTTAACTGTAATTGCTTCTCATGTAGCAGTGCACTGCAGAGTCCAACTCCAAATCTCCCTAGTCTTGACTTGAACGTCAATGATGTTTTACAGTCATCATGTTAGGTTAGTTATTTCCTTCTGCTCTAAGATGGTCAATTATTAGATAATTATGTTCCATCCTTCTTATGACTGGGAAGGGATGCTTGAGCATCATCATTTGGTACAATAAGAACCATTCTCGTGGACGTTGGGTGAACCTGCCACTCATTGCATAAATACATAGGTGCTCATTTAGAAATCTATTTGAAGTAGACATTCCTTCTTTACCTAAAGCAGAAGAGAAGATAATAGATGTCTGTGTTTGCAATCCAAAGGTACTTTGAGCCAGGAACCTATGTGAAGCAACTTCAATCATTTCTTCCCATATGAACCTATTCCATCTACTTAGAAAACTTGTTGCAAACTCATTTGTGGGATTTACTATTTATGGAAGGGTAAATTAGAGATAGCAAATCACAAAACAAGAATCAGGAGACATGGATTTTACTTCTTGATTTGTTTTTTTTTGTTTTTGTTTTTGTCTTTTTTAACTGTGACCACAGGCAAGTCCTATTACCCTTTTTCTTTTGTAGAATGTAGGCTTACTGAGGGCAGGAATGGTTTCAATTTTGTTTTTGTAACTCCAGCTTCTAGCACAGTGATTAACACATAGTAGGTGCTTAATGATTGATGGTTTCCTCAACTACAAAATCTAGGGAACAGAGGTAACTTTCTTCTTGCTCTAAAACTCAATGCCTCCCCTTTTGTGAAACTCAATTTCTTTATCTTTTTGGAATTAAACTTTTGGACAGGATGATCTCAAGAGTTCTTTCTAGACCTCCTGTTCTATGTGGTTTAGTGGAAAGAGTACTGGACTGAAATCCAGAGGACCTATTTGGGTTCAAATTCTGGCTGAGTCACTGACAGTGATGCTTTGGGTAAGTTACTTTCCATGGCTGGGCTTCAGTTTCTGATCTATAAAGTGAAGGGTTTTGGACCACATGGCTTCAGAGGTCTTTTCCTGCTTGAAATTTATGCTCCTCTGATTATTTCAGCTGTAAACCTATGATCCTATGATCCTTTCCTATGCATTCCTGGCAGTCTAGGACATCCCTGTTTAATAGTAGCTCCTGAACTTGAGAGAGCAACCCTGCCATCTAGTGTCCTTTATTTTAATCATAAAGTCCTATGCATTTCTTATAATCCACTGGTACTTAACAAAAAGTCAGATGGAATTCAGAAGGAGACCCAAGTGAGATCTTTCCAGACGCCTACTTCCCCCTAACTCCTATCTTAAGGGCACCATGGTTTTGAACTCAGTTCTGCCCTCTCTGAATGGCACAGACAACCAGATGGAGAAGAAAGTCTAGTAGATTTGCTTTCAAAAGACCTAAGTTTATATCCTGACTTGGCTATATACCATGTGGCAAAGGTCAAATTGTTTCCTTTCTCTAGACCTCAGTTTCTTCATCTGTAAAATGAGAGGGGTGGACTAAATCCTCCCAGTCCCCAATCCTTTTAAGGTGAACACTGGTAATAAAAATTTTTAAACCTCTCCTATAAAAACAGCCAAATGGATCTCTACTTGCATCTCTCTTGGATTTATCACTTCAATAGTTGGGTTTGGAACAACTAAAAAAAGTGTAACAATTTAGGCAGTTATGGCAAGTTGTGTGCCAAAGTCCAGCTGGGGGCTTTAAAACCACCCAGTCAATCTAGGTAGTGTCACACAAGCAAAACCATCCAAGCGTTGAAGGGTCTTCTAAGTGTATTTCTGCTATTAATCATAATTTTGTATCCCACTCAATAAACCTCAATTAATTGAAATAAAACAATATCAGCTACTGTGTCTCCTAGAGGAAATGGGAGAGGAAAATACAGAAATGGGTAAGATACAACCTAAGTGACAAAAATTTTAACTGGGAATTTTTTTTAATATTCTAAATTTAGGAGGCAACAGCAAAGCACAGAAAAATGAGGATGTTTAACAGTGCTCAGAAGTAATGACTTTCCACAGGATCATAAGATTTAAAGCAAAAAGGGAGCATCACAAATCATCTGTTCCAGCTTCTGCATTTTGCAGATAGGGAAACTGAGACCAAGAGAGAAGTGATTTACCCAGTCACCACAGAACAGCACCTTCTAGTGTCAAAAATGTTCTTTATGATGTTATCATCTTCCAGAGAGAGGATTCCTGATATAATAGAAGGGACACAAGTAGGGGCAGGAATAAGGAGACCTGGGCCACAATCCTAACTAGCTGTGGATTCTTGGACACAATACTGCACCTCTTGAATCATTCTGTCCTTTTTTTGTGAAATGAAAGGATTTGGATTTGAGTTACCTCTGAGGTTCCTTCCAGCCCCAAGAGTTGTTCCAGTCTGGGCTCTGATCGTAACTCAATGTGATCTTGAATAGCCTCATTTTCCTTATTTATAAAATGAGGGGGTCTTGTCACTCCAAGAAAGTTCTGTATTTTTTTAACACATCAACAAAGTAGAGACACCTTACTTCCTAACAACGACAAAAGTGACCTACTAGATTACAGTGAGCATTCGTATTTAGAAGAGACCTCCAAGCCAAAAGGCCAAAAAGGATAAACACCATTCTGCCAGGTTTGGGACCCCAGATTCAACTAATAGAAATATTAAGAAAGCATGAAAAATGGGCTCTAAATGACTATGTTAACAATAACTTTGTGCAGTATACAGTAAATTAGCTGAACCCAAGTCCAAAACCCAAAATGCTTTTAGTGATCATTACTCTCAAAGGGGAATCCATGTTAAATTCTTTGGGGATATAGAACTAGATGGGACCCAATACAACTAATGAGGCCTCTCAATAAACTGTAATATTTAATGTGCTCCAATTTTAGGAGAAAACAACACATAATAGAAAAAACAGGTTTATATCAGATATTTAATTGTTTGAAAAAAAACAATCATGATCAGTCTGACATACAGTTTACTCTTTCCTGGAAAATTATCATTGATGCTCTTTTACTCTTGCCAATTCATCCTTTGTACAGCTGTCTAGTGGCTGTTCATGATGAAACAAGGTCATTTCTACTAAACTTTTGATCATGTAGGCACTCAAGAAATAGTCAGTAAAAATGCATTTCCCAGATACCTCCTAGGTATAGGGCAATGCTACTATTTTCCAAATAGTACAGAATTTTAGGAAAATAGTGATTTTGAAGGTGAAGGATGTCAGGGTTGTAGCCTCTCTCCCCCCATATTGTAGGTTTACAATATGATTAAGAGAGAAAGACAGAATAGAGGGGAGCAAGAAATTATAACTGTTACTGGGGAGCAAAGAAGGACATAAAAAGTCCAAATCAAATATTTCCAAAACAGTCACAGAATCTGAAGTTGGAAGGGACCTCAAGTCCAATCTGTACTTGAATAATAATCCCCTCTATGAAATACTCAATGAGCGAACATCTAGGTTTTTCTCAAAGCTTCTAGTAAAAGGAAACCCACCATTTCTCTTGACTCCTTTTCACTTCTGGATATATCTAATTTGTTTTGGAGGCTTTTGTTATGGACGTTGTTCTTCCTTTCTAACAAGCCTAAATCTGTCTCTCTGTACCTTCAATTCATAGGTCTCAGTTCTGCCCTTTGGAACATAGAAAAACAAATCAAATTCTTCTTTAATAGGATAGCCCTTATTTCTTCCCATTTAAAAAATCAGATTAAAAATCTGATCTTCATGAGGTATGGATGGACTCTAGTCCCTTCATAATGACTGCCTTCAGTCTTCAGTTTATCAGTTTCTCTAGAGCCTTCTCAAATGTGGCCTCCAGAACTTAATGCCATCTTTTCAGATGTGGTCAAGACCAATACCTTCCTATGTCATTCATTCAAACTCCTACTTTAGGAACCATGCTATAATGACAAGAATACTGCATTTGGTGTTAGAAGAAGAAACTCTGGTTCTACTAGACTTATAATTTGGGGAAAATATCTTCTCTTCCTTGGGTCTCAGTTTTCTAATCTATGAAATGCAAAGGTTGGACTAAGGGGTTTTAAAAACTTTTAGTCTCAGGTTCCTTTACACTAAAACAATTATTGAGGCCCTCCCAAACTGCTGTGGGTTATACTAATTGATATTTATCATATTAGAAATTAAAACTTATAAATTTTAAAATGTTTATTAATTCATTAAAATAACAATAATAAATCAATTACATGTTAACACTTTTTTGTGAAAAATATAGTTTCACAAAATCAGAGTGGCATTGTTTTACATATATTTGGAAATCTCTTTAATGTCTGACTTAGAAGACAGCAGGAGTCTCATATCTGCTTCTGTGTTCAATCAGCTATGATCTGGTTTGTTTGAAGCATATGAAGGAAATTTGGCTGAACACAGATATATATATATATATTTGGAAAAGGGAGGAGTATTTTAATAGAAAAATAACTTCTTAGTATTATTGTAAAAATAGTTCTGATCTCAGGAACCCTCTTAAAGGGTCCTGGAGACTTCCAGGGGTCTGTGGACCTTTCTTTGAGAATTCTCTAGACCAGATGATCTCTAAGGTATCTTCCAGATCTAAATTCTATGTTCCTATCAAGATCCCAACAAGGTAAAAAGTATTAGGCTAGGCTCAATATGTTACCAATCTCTGACCCCAGTTAACAAGATAGAATCACATTTTCACAGTCTCTGTAAATTTCCCAAATGCAAAGAGACTATAAGTAGGCTTTTCTTAACCATCATGCTTTTATTTTTTTCAGAAAAAGTAAAAATCTATATTGAACCCATATTTACCACTTCACTGTCTTAGTCTGAAAGATGTATAGAATTCAGCTTTTAATAAATCATCTAGAAGCTGTACAGAGTGTGTTATAATCTGACTAAGATCTTAGAGAAGAAATATCACACATTATCAGGGCATTCAAACAAAAGGGGATGAATCTGGTCACTGCATTCCATCCATCATATGTTCCTCTCTCCCATCACTCCTTCTCCATACCCAACTGTCTTAAGTTTCTGGTGTTTGGGAGATGGAGAGGAAGATTGTGGAAGGTGCAGATATGATTAGAATAATATGCCAATTTCTATCTCTACTGGTCCCCTTCAGTTTGTGTTGCTCTCTCTATCCTAACCTGGAAGGTGAAAGAAGATAAATTACTTTACAAACACTGTAGGCAACATGCGGCATGCTCATTCCAAAACAGACCATTTCAGTGATGAGAATGCATTTGAAGTGTGGAAGGCACCATTTTTTTTTTATCAAGAGACAAATGCCAAGGAATATAGGTATACTCAGACTCAAACTCAAATCCAACATGCTTGATATAAAAGAAAAAAATGCATAAAATTGCAAAATGCAATCTTAAAAATTATTCTTGGTTTGTTTTCAGTGATGACACCACTGCCGTCAGGCACTATATAACTACGGTATTGGGAAGAAGTCAATGAACAAGGCTACCATTTGCTTTGTGTCTCCTCTCTACTACTCAGACGCCCAAGAATGCCTGAACACAGAATAAGTTCTTAGGTTTCCCAGCTTTCCACAAAGATTCTCTTTAATTAAATGTCTTATTCAAAAGGACTTCATGACAGACAGGTCCTTTCCCTGAGCATTGTTCCTGAAAGACTGCCTTGTTCCTACCTGTGATTGATTTCAGTTTTGCTGGGTTCCTATTTCATGGTAAGATCTTTCTGTGTATGGATTGTTTGGGGGTAGGAGAGAAAGTAGATGGAAGGGAAGCAGAGAATGAGTCATTATGTTCTTTTATAATCTTATTCTGAGAGATAGACTCAAAGCGAGAGTGAGAGAGAAAGAGAGAGAGAGCGCACAGGCAAACAAGCAACAGTAGACTAGAGGATCTGATGCTGGCAGAGGTGTAGACCATCCTGGATTTCTTGCTGGGCTGTTACTCAAAAAGTTAGAAAAGCTGTCAACCAAGGCACTTGGTGATATCTTTGTTAGTAAACTTCGTGCTTGGGAATCAAGTACCTACCCGGTTGAATCCATTCTTTCCATATCCAGGTAGAGAAGCAGATTTGTTATATGGGAATCCTGAAACAGACACACATAACTTTTAACAGGTTCTTCAAATTAGGCCTACAAGCATGCCAATTGAAGACCAAATTGAAATGAAAAGATGAAAGAATTTTCGTAAAACCATGGAACAGATGTTGGATAGTCAATCTAGATCAACAGAACTGTTAAACCTACAGATAGTACTCTGTGTGTGTGTGTGTGTGTGTGTGTGTGTGTGTGTGTGTGTGTGTGTGTAACAAATGTCAGGAGCAGGCTTCAGACCAACATAGATATAAACAATTTCATGTTCTTGCCCTTTTAAACTTTACATCTGGACTTTCAATAGAGTTTGGTTTCATTTGGGGCTCAATGTCTTTGAGCAGCCTAGCAGAGCTGTGAAAAGGGTAGGATGTGACGAGTACCTGGATTTCAATCATTTCTTGAATCCTGTAAAATGCAAAGTATTAATATTCAAAGAATCCAGATACTTCAAAGGCTCTTACATGAAAGAGGATCATCATAAATAAATATGTATACATAAACTTCAGTTCCTATATGACTAGAATGTGTAATACATAGAACTATATACAAATAAAGCTATTTAAAAAAGATGATTTTAAGCAAAGGCTGTTTTCATTTTCATTTCCGAAGTGGAAAAAGAAGCTTGGGGATAATTTCCAAAGGAAATGAGACCAAAACAAATAGGAGACCAGAACATTTCATTTCCTAAAAAACGGGAGTTACCCTTTAAGGATTTAGGCCCCTAGATATCATAGGGTCATAAGACCACAGGAACATAGGTTTAGAATTAGAAGGGACTTCAGAGGCCATCTTGTTGTATTCTCTCATTTTATAGGTGAGGAAACTGAGGCCCAGGGAAGTTGTGACTTGACCAAGGTTATAGAGAGATGATTAAAATAATGTGCAGTCAGGATTAGTAGAAGCAGAGCCGAGGATGCTTCTCGCCATCATTTGAGAACCAAAATGTCCTTTTGTCCCCCCCTATCTAAAGTTAACCCCCATTTAACATCTCTCTTATAGATTAAGAAAGTGTGTACCGAAGATGTCCATTAAAATGTGACGAAGAGGAGACTGCATAGAGTAGTAGAAAGAACAGTGTACTGGGAGTCAGACAACCCAACCTCCAGCCCTGATTCTGTCACTAACTTGCTAACCCTAGGAACAAGGCGATTTGATTTCTCATGTCCGTTCTAGCATTTAAGTACTGTAAATTTCCTTTGAAGGCACCACTGGCAGATCAGCAACAACTAGTTTATCAGATCAGCACAGAAAAGAAACCAACTTTGTTATAGAAGAAGGTTGGATGAGGACCAGAACTCTGAGTGCTGATTAAGGAGGGCAGGCCCGGATGAGGACACCACAATGGAGGGCCAGGGGAAGTCAAGGTACAACAAAGGGACCTCCAGTGCTTAGGGCACCTGAGGGACCATGATGGAGAATCAAAGGTAGATGGAATCTTAATTTCCTCCAAGGTTGGTTCTGGCTATGGCTATATTGGATAATTATAAATGCTATTACTGACCGAGCCAATGGCAGCACTCAAAAGTATTAGACATGTGGAGCCAATGTATACAATGGAAAGGACTATGGATTTGGAGTTAGAGGACCTGGTTTGATCCTTGTCTCTCTGTTACACACTGCCCAGGGATTACTTTCCATCTCTGTTCCTTGGGTCTTCTGTAAAAGAAGGAGGCGGGACAGGAGGATCTTTCAAGGTCCTTTCCAGCTATAGTTCCTATGATCTATTCTATACTTGGAAAAAAATTAGAATTTCTTTTTATTGTGGCAGTCTAGTGAGATACTTGAGGAAAACAGGCACTATGGTACCAAAATTATGCCATACCTATTTTAAACCATGGTATGTATTTCTTATGAGTTGTCAGATTTCTGAGGACATGAGTAGTGATGATAGTGATGAGAGAGAATAAATTAAAAAAATCAAATTCCCCATCCTCATGGCACCTACATTTAAAGGTCTAATTACACCAACCTAGAACAGCGGGTGCCAAGGAACATGCTAGGGAAATAATGAAAGCTTTGCCAGGTAAGAATCACTATCAATAAATACAAATACATATATGCCAAAATTTCTAAAAGTAAAACTTTTGTGGGGAAGACACTTTTTTCTCCCCTATCTGCGGGCCTGTCATGCTTTGCACGTAGTAGGTTTATTGGATTATTGATTTCTAAACTCATTAAAGAAAGCAGGGGATGATTATATCCAATTTCATAGGCATAGCAAGAATTTTTTAAAAGTTAATATATGTTTGCCATCTAGTGGCCATGTGGGAGAATTGCCATATTTCCCAAGTTACATTTTGAATGATTAAAGGATCTAGAGAAGTACAAAGTACACTGTTAGGTTGGGGCGGGGAGGGGAAGGTTATTACCAACTGGGAGGAGCCAAGAAGGGTTTCTTGGAAAAGTGGCATTCAAATTGAGCTTGAAATGATAAGTAAAAATACAACAGGTGCGGGGGGTGGTGGGGGGAGAGGCAGGGCTGTTTAGGCATAAAGAACAATGTGAGAAGAACTGCATTGATGGAAAAGCATGAACTCTATTTGAGGGGCAGTGAATGATTAGTCACATTTGATTGAAGCATAGAAATATAGAGGAAAATAATTTTCTGAGTCTAAGCCATAGGGTAGGCCTTGAATGCTACATAAAGAAGTTTGACTTTTCCCAGGGAGCCACTAAAGCATTTTGAGCAGAGGAGTGACATAATAAGACCTAAGAACAAAGACATAAGCCTGGTAATGTGGTGCATAGAATCGTGGGACAGAATAGACACACAAGAAGCTATTGCAATCATACTGGAGGGCAGTGAGGAGGGTCTTTACTATGCTAGGATTAGAAGAGCAGATGGACATGAGAGACAGAGAAGTAGAAGCAATGGGATTTGTTATTGTTTGCATATGACAAGGAGGACAAGGTTTGGGACACTGGAAACAAAGCAAATGGTGCTACTTATAGAAACAGTGGTAAGGGAGGATAGGTTGCTGTTGTTGCTGTTGTTGTTTGGAAGATGATAAACGCAGATGTTGACATGCTGAGTTTAGAGTTCTGGTAAGGCATCCCAGTACAGTGTCCTTTGGTGACTGGAAACACTTGAGTAGAGCTCAAGAGAGAGGTCAGGGCTAGAGATGGAGATGGGGAAGTCGTTTGTGTAGAGGTGATACTTAAAGACATAAGAGTGAACGACGTTGTTGCCAATGGAGAGAGTGTAGAGAAAGAAGAGAGGCCAGGGATTGACAGACCCTTGTGAAATACTCCTATCATGGTATTGGGGAGCGGGGCAAAAAATCACAAGCGTTACAAGAGTAAGTTGTCTCTGAGTTCAAGAAGGAAAGAAATATCTAACAGAAAGGGTGCTCGGCACCACCGGGGACTGCAGAGAGTTTAAGGAAGGTGAGAACTGAAGAAAAATCTGGCTATTAGGAGATCACTGGTGACTTCTGGTGGGGGGTATTTTCAATAGTTCCGGAGACAGAAGGCAAGTTCCAAGAAATTGAGAGGATATGAATTGGCTTTAATCATCTCCTTTCCCCCCCAAGGTCTGGCTATGAAGAAGAGTAGAGTGATGAGATAGTTGGCAGATGGGGCAGAAGAGTCAAAAGAAGAATGCTGGAAAGCTGAATATGTTTGTAGGCGCATTGTGGAGAAATCAGTGGAAAGAGACTGATTATGCAGGAGAGAGACAGAGACAGAGACAGGAAGGGAGAGAGAGAAAGAGACAGAGAGGAGACATAGAGACAGAGATAGAGAGATAGAGATGGGGGTGAGAGAGAGAGAGGAAGATGGAGAGACAGAGACAGAGACAGAGAAAGTGAGAGACAGAGAGACAGAGAAAGTGAGAGAGAGAGAGAGAGAGAGAGAGAGAGAGAGAGAGAGAGAAGGCATGAGGCCTATGAGCAAGCAAGAAGTTAGAGGTTAAAAGGTATAGGTATGACTAGTCTCTATATAGTTACCTCTTTTATGACCAGAACAAAAGCAGAGAGTGTAAATGCTGCTGCTGATAATTATTGAGGAATAAATGGAAACTGAAGGAGTTGACTTTGAATTCAGTGAAACAGAAATTATTGTCTGTTGAGAATATAATTGGGCTTGAGAGAAAAAGCTTTTGAACAGTTACTATAGGGATTCAGATAGGGAGTCCATGAAAGTAGAGGTGGGTGGCAGGAAGGGCCCAGCTTAGGGATGGTTGGTTGATGAAATCACCTCACTTTCAACTTTCTTCAGGGACACTTAGTAGACTATGAACAGAAGAATTAAATGAAGCAGCCAGCAGGGCTGAGAATTAATGGGTTTGGAAGAGTGAAACATCCTAGATATTTTAGGGTGGTGGTACATGAATTACTGATTTAACAGATCAATGGGGAGGTATCAGCCGTTGTTTAGTCATTTTCATTTAGGTCCAACTCTGTGGCCCTACTTGGGCTTTTCTTGGCAAAGGTGCTGGAGTGGTTTGCCATTTCTTTCTCTTTCTCATTGTACAGATGAGAAAACAGAGGCAAAAAGGATTAAGTGGCTTGCCCAGGGTCATACAGCTAGCAAGTGTCTGAGGCCAGAATTGAGGCCAGATGAGCCTTCCTGACTCTAGGCCCTGCTCTCTCTCCACTGCACCACCTAGCTGCTCAGGGAGGTTTTAAGACTGTGTATAAAAAGCAAGTTAGAGAAAGAAAGACTAGGCTGATAAGGAGCATTCAGGGAACTGGAGGTCATGATAATTGTAAAAAAAACATTAAAAATAGGGAAACGAGTGGAAGAGGTGGAAGGACCAGAGCTAGAGATTGGAGATTAGAATGTTCAATTAGAAAGTTGCAATCTTGGGAAAGGTACAATTCCCAGGTGATGATGGTGATAAAGCCTGAGGAGTGATACTATTGCTGTGTGGCCAAAGTGGGATGTCCACAAAGAAGGAAAATGTATAAAAAAGAAATGGGTCTCCTAAAGTTATTTCCCAAATTTTAAGAATTTTATACTATATTTGATCCTAAATAATGAGATCCCTACTTTTTTGTGAGATTTTTTTGGTTTGTTTTTGGTCATGCTTTGATTTGTCAGACATAGAGTCAGTGTGGTATAGTGGAAAGGGCATTACGTTTGGAGTCAAAGAACACGAAAGCAAATCCTGACACCATCTCTTTCTTTCTTTTCTTTCTTTCTTTCTTTCTTTCTTTCTTTCTTTCTTTCTTTCTTTCTTTCTTTCTTTCTTTCTTCCTTCCTTCCTTCCTTCCTTCCTTCCTTCCTTCCTTCCTTCCTTTCTTTCTTTCTTTCTTTCTTTCTTTCTTTCTTTCTAAAGCAATTGGGGTTAAGTAACTTGTTCAAGGTTACACAGCCAGTCATTTCTGTGTGGGTGCTAAGTCTGAGGCCGGAACCGATCCCAGGTCCTCCCAACTCCGGGGCTGTGTCTCTTACTTCCTGTCTGACATTGGCAAAGTTGCTTCCCCTCTCTGGACCAGTTTCATTATTTGCATAACAAGAGAGTTGGACTAAATTAACCTTCCAGTGCTAACTTTATGATCCTTTACTTTCCCCTCATTCCTCTCTAGGCCCAGCTCCTAACTCTCCCAATGTCATTTTCCACCATGGCCAAGAAGTCTTCTCAACCCTGAAGGTGCCTTCAGCACAAAGGCCAGTGGCTGTGTCAGCCTGGGAGATCCTTCAGTCTGAAGTCTCATCCTGAGTCTCCTTTGCTAACTAGTCAGTTCAGGTCCTGAATGGACCATGTCCACTCCTTCAGCACTCTCCAGACTCTGCTCCCTACTTTGCAGACTTCTTTCTCCACCAAGCTCTTTGCATACTTTCCCTCTCAACCCCATTCAGCTTTTTTTCATGCCTTGTCTTTTCCCATTAGAATATAAGCTCCTTGAAGGCAGGAATTATCTTTATTTTTTGCTTCCACACTTAGAGTAAATGCTTATTGACTTGACTATGATTTCACCTTATTACTGACTAATGATGATATTATCCCAAATGAAACTGTTCTCTTTAAAAAGCGATTCAAAATCTCCCAGTGTTAGGTTCAATGCCAAAACACCTGCACCATCAGCCCTGCATGTCGGCTGTTACATTGCATGTTTCTTGAATGCCAGAAACCACTTAATTCATAATTACTTGAGCATCTTGGGTTTTCTTTTCTTTTTCTTTTTTCTTTTTTTTGCCTTAAGTCTTCTATTCAACCATACTGATTTTCACAACACCCCTCCCAAAAAAGTTATGGATGTGACTGTTGTGTCTGTTTCATACACAGAGAAAATCAAGTTTCACATCATTCTCTACCTAATCAGAATGAGTTGAAAGTTTTTCTGGGGTAATTGATTCAGTACTTGGTATTTAATCCACCTGGACCATGCTCTTGTGGGAATGAAGTTCTTAATTGACTTATAGAAACTATTTTCTCTTAATGGGCCACCATGAGAAGGCATTTGCCCTATGTCTTCCCTATGGGTATATATGCTTCCCTTCATTGCAGATTGCTTTGATAGAGATCCACAGAGAACCTGCAGAAGATCAGGTTTATAATGTAAGTAGATGCCTATATCAGGGAAATCAAACTACAGTCATGGATGGCTAGTGTATTATGGTGCTTGCATCCTTTCTAAGCACTATCTCATTGGGCTAGTGAGAATAACTGTAGAGAATGTGGTTCTGTAGCTCTCAATTTAGTTCCACCCCAAGGACTCACTTCTTTCCATCATCTTCCTTCTGACCTCATTCAACCCCTCATCTAGAGGCCGATGCCCTAGTGTGACCACTCACGTGAATAGAAGTCTCCTTGCATTCTCTGAAGAGAGTCTCTCTCTGTCCCACTACTATGAGACAGTGACTGTGTGTCCAGGTCAGGTGAGTTTGTCCTAGTGTCTGCATCCCCTTTGAGAAACAACCAACTGGTCTTCTGCTGAGAGGAAAAAAAAATCAAGTTAATTCCTGCAATTGGGAAATGCAGAAAGCAATAATGTTCATAGGATTTTAGAGTAGGAAGGAATTTTCTAGTCCATCAATTCTCAATGTGTGGTCTGGGGGACCCTTGGGTGTCTTTCAGGAGGTCTGTGAGTTCAAAACTATTTTCATAATAATACTGACATTTTAATTTCTACCAAAGTAGATACTGATAGATAAAAAAACACACAAACAAAAACACTTTAAAAAATAATTATTAAGAGTGTAAAGAGATCCTGAGACCAAAAAGTTTGAGAGCTGTTGCTGTTAGTCTTCCTATAAATGAGCTAATAGAAGCACAGAATGGTTTGTGACTTATCCAAGGTCACATAGCTAGTAAGCAGCAGGACCAAGATTCAAAGCCAGATCTTTGGATTCTAGATTTAATGTTTTTTGTTTGTTTGTTTTCCATTTTTTTTTCCCCCAGTGTAAGCTGATTCCTAAAGCACATTGGCATGGGACTCACCTCTTATTGGAGGAGGTCAATGTCCCATGCCTGCATAAGGGTATATCTGTAAACCACAATAAGTTCAGTTGCTTATATGGCCTCCAGTTAAATTGAATTAGGACATAATTCAACTGTACAGAAGCTGTGACTAAGAGTTTCACTGGGATCTGCCTCAGATCCTTCAGATCTGAGTTAGATCAATACCCCTTCCCCAATCCTCCAGGAGGAGGTGATCTCTGAATCATTGGTCATAAGCTTAAGGAAGAGGGGACCTAGCCTATCTGTCTGAATGATATTATCTAGTCCTTGTCCATAAACTGTGTTCTATGGACCCTGTATCTGTGTTTGAACTTATACCCATTGTGTCACTATTAAAATATGGAAATATTTAGCCTGACGCAAACCTAATATATGAAAATCTACATTTGTGTGGACCTTTGGACTTAAAGAACATCAGAGATCTGACATTTGGGATCTAGTCCCACACTGTGATTTCCCCATCTCCATTTTACAGATGGGGAAACTAAGTTTTGTTTACATTTTTATTTTTATTGTTATCTTTTGGTTTCAAGTATCTTCATTTCTGAATGGAACCCTTCCATCAAACTATCTCTTATAGAAAAAAAGAGAGAAGAAAAGACATACTTCAGAAGAGACTGAGGTTTGTTACACATGTCAGAGGAATATACTCGTGATTCATATATGACAGTAAAGATCTTTCTATATAATGTAGAGAGGCAGTGAGATGTTGTGGGATCAGCACTAGACAGTTTGGCCTCAGAAGATCTGCTTTCATGTCTTAGATCTGTCAATTTCTGGCCACATGAGTTCAGACAAGTCATTCATCTTCTCTGAGACTGCTTTTCCTAATCCTTTAAATGGTAATAATAATACTTATGGTTTCTACTTGAAAGGAGCAAATGAAATGATATACATATATAAAACAATATAGGAATGTGAGCTGCTATTTTAATTCCTGGTATGTTAGTCTTTCAGTACTTTGGGGAATGGCAATCTCGTCATATCAAGAAGCATTTATTAAATGTCTTCTATGTGACAGGAACTATATTAAGTACTGGGAATAAAAAGAAATAAAAGGGAATAAAAATAAAAAATAATTCCTTCCCTTAAGGAACTCCCATTTAATGGGGGAAACAAGATGTAAACAATTGTGTCCATATAAGATGTATGCAGTGCAAAATGGACATAAACTCAGAGGAGATGCCCTCTATCACCATAGGTCATTACCCCTCTCTCTGACCTAGGAGATGGTATTCAAGAGTTGGTATGACTAAAATGAACCCCTCTGTGACCCACCTAGTGAGAAATCTTAGCTAGTCTGGTCTAGTTACAATAGACTCAGACCTACCCTCAAAGCCTCTCTACTTTGTGTGAAGGTACCAGAGTCTGGGTTCCATGGAGAGAGCCTGATAAAGCCCAAGGTCACCTCCAAGACATGATAAGTTTTTGGAAAAGGGTACTATTGGCTGTGGTATATAAATGTTACACAAAATCTGGATGCTGCAAGATATTGAAAATCTTAGTAAAACGGCTCATTTATGGGAGAGTTTATATTTGCAAACAGGGCAGAAGAAACTGTTCTTTAAGGCATAACTAAAATGGGATTAATAAACTCGGTAGGATAAGAAACAATAAACAAAAATGGTCTTAAGTGCTTCAACAGTCCTGTTTATGGTCTTAAGAGCTTCAAAGATTCAGAGTGTCACAGGATCTTGAATTGAAAGTGACATTAGAGGTCATATAGTCAATTCCCATGCCTCAGGCAGATTTTCACTTAAATAGCAAAATATATATTAAAAAATAATAACGCATTTCCATGACCTTTTAAAAAATATTGAATTGAACCTTTGATTTCATTGTTAAAAGGATCTTCCAATGAAGAAACTCCCTCTATTATTAGAGATTGGCAACTACTTTGTAACATCTGGTCTTAGAAGCTTGCTTGGGCCAGTGAGAGACCAAGTGGCTCACCCATATAGCCAGCATATGTCAGAGACAAAACCTGAACTCGGGTCTTCTTAACCTTAAGGCCTTGCTAACCTCTGCTATGCTTTCATTTCTATAGCATTTACACATTAACAAAGTCCTTTTCTCAACACAACTTTACGAGGTAGGTAGTATACGATTATCATTCCCAATTTACAGATGATGTAATTGAGCCCCATAGGAGGGAAGTGACATACCTAAAAGCACATGGATAGTGAATAGTGAAGAATCAATGGTGAGCCCCAGATGTCCTGACTCAGGCCAGTGTTGTTTTCTATTATACCATCCTCCTTCAGTAGAAAGGACCTCTTTTCTTAGTCTTAGCATAATTAATCTTAAGGTGTTAGGGTTTAAAATCTCAAAAAGGATTTTTAATCAGAATTATTATTTTTTAATTCCTATGATTTTTGTTTTGTTTTAATGATTATTGTCTAGTGAATTTCATTTATTTCTGAATTTTTTTTCATTACCTTCCGGTTATCTGGATCAAAACTTCCATCTTCATCTAATTTCTTTGTCACTAGAAGAGAAAAAAATTCTATTTAGAAAGAGATTTTGCATGCCATTTCCAGCACTGGCATTTCTGTTCTATGATCCAATTTTTACAAAAGGTGGGGGACATAATAAAGAGTCCATGGGATCCAAGCCAAGCCAGAGGGGGAGAAAATGGCATTAGTGGGAATAGCTTGCATATGGAAATCTTGCTTGGCTGTGTCTAGGCTTATGCATTGCATGTACACTGCCTTATGGATCAGTTAATAGTCTCAAATAAAGTGGTCCCTCATTGAAATAATCTAATGACATAATTTTAGGATGTTGACACAATCAACTAACATTTTAAAGGATGATGATGATGATGGCTTTAAAGTTTGCCTTTAAAAAAGAAAATGACACATTATGAAAAGTGACATTTTGAAAGCATCCGTAAATATCAGGCCCAGTTGTTCACAGAATCATAGAATCCAAGTTTTGGAGGCCATCTAGTTCAATCCATACCTGAACCCAAACATGAATCCCATCTAAAGCACCCAAGAGAAATATTCATCCAGACCCTGCTTGAAGACTTCTACTTGTGGGAAACTCACTATCCACCGAGGCCAATTATTCTGCTTCTAAACAGTTTTAACTTTTAGGAATTAAAAAACAGCACCAACAATAGAACCCCATGTAACTTCTACCCATCATTCTTACTTCTATCATCTGCGGCCAAGAAGAACAAGTTCAATCCTTATTTCATATGATATTCTTCCAAATATTTGAAGGCATCAATCACATTTTTGGCCTACTTTTCCCCATGCTAAACATTTTTAGTTTTTTTCAGTCAACACATTATATAACATTATCTCCAGTTGCTTTTTTTCTGGATGTATTTCAAGACAGTGAGAGGGCTGGAAAGCACCTTAGATTTAAAGCAACTTAATTTTAATGTATAACTATAAAAAAAGAAAATAACATGGGAATGGCATCTTAAAATTCTACATAAAATGCTGAACACAATGAACAAATATCTACAAGGAATGAAACTATATTAGGTAGAAACAGGCCTTTAAGAAGTTTTTTTTTAATTTCTTCAATTCTATATACTTATAATTTTACATGAGATTTGAATATATGAGTATAAAGGAGTCTGAATGTAGGGCAACCACGATTCCTTCCAGGCTCAAAGTCCTATGATGTCCTACTACACTGGGAAGCAATGAATGTTGACCTAACAACAATGGACAGACAATGGAAGCTGGGTTTATAGCTTTCCCCTCTCAGTTGGATTTCACAGCAAAGAAAAGAACAGCTGAGAAAGGGAATGAGGATTCAGGCATGGACATGAATGGAATGATCCTTTTATTTCCTGTTTTGTTGGCTTTGTTGGTTTTCCATTCTCATGGATTAATGATGCTAAAGTTACAAATGAAATTGCTTCCTCTAAAGTGTGACTTGAATTTCTCTGTGTCAATTTGAGCACATAAATACCTATTACCTCCATCCTTTTCTACATTTTTAGATCACTACCCTCAGTGAATCAATCCATTCTTGACTATTTTTGTTATTGTTGAGTTGTTTCAGTCATGTCTGACTCTTGGTGACCTCATTTGGGGTTTTCTTGGTAAAGATACTGGTGTGGTTTTCCATTTCCTCCTCCAGCTCATTTTACAGATGAGGAAACTGAGATAAACAGGGTTAAGTGACTTGCCCAGGGTGATACAGCTAGCAAGTGTCTGAGGCCAGATTTGAACTCAGGAAGATGAGTCTACCTAATTCCAAACCCAATGTTCTATCTTCTGTGGCATCTAGTTGCCTTCCATTTGATTAAATTCCCTCAAATTTCAAGTTCTACATAGAAATGAACACCTTATGGTACTGATTGTAGTACAGAGCACAGTACCATGACCTGAAACTTTGTTAGCGTGAGGGAAGAAATGTAGTCTTCGATATTTATCGGGACACTGTCTACCAAACCTTGTTATGGATAAGACTGGAAGTAGGTCAGATAATTTGGAACTATTGGCCTGGAGTGTTGAACTTGGATAAAATAAAGTCCCCAGTTGAATACAGAGAAGTTAGGTTTTGTATACACAAAAATTTCATTAGTTTTAAAGAGGAAATCATTTTCTATTTGAAAGAAAACACACCCACCCACCGTATTTTCTTTGTGTAAGTGAAAAGGGCCCCTAGGGAGTCAGAAGTAAAATTCTGCTTCATTATGAAAATTCAGGGAATGATACCATTCTGCTTCCTTTTCATTAAAGAAAAAAAAAGATTTGCAAAATGCACGCCCAGACTCATTGACATACAGATAAGAAGGGGACCCATAGCATTGGCTTCTATTGTACAGCCACCACTCCAGCTTCCTCAAGCCTAACAATGTACAAAGGCCAGAGAGCTGAGACTCTTCATTGTAGTATTAAATCACAAGGATTTATGGTTAGAAAAACAGGCTACCCAAACTGCTAATAGCATATAGTGCCATTATTGGATAAAATTCTGTGCTGTGCAATATGGAAGAATTTTTTAAAGGCAAATTTGACCTTTTATTGTTATCGTTATTTTTATTTGTGTTGATCTGGATCTATGATTGTTATCTATGTGTGTGTGTGTGTGTGTGTGTGTGTGTGTGTGTGTGTGAGAGAGAGAGAGTCCTGGTGTGTAAACTCCCTTCACCAATTCAAATCAGCAACTCATCTACTACTTAAGACTTAGAGTCCTGAAGAAATGAGAGGTTCTGTCACTCGACCATGTATAATGTGACTTCAAGGCCTGCCTTATACTTATTCAACCAGGGTGCCTTTCATTTTCTTTTTGTAAATCTTGGGTTGCATTAATTTGATTCTAGTATCCAGAATGACTGAGCTAATAATACCACTGTATTTTATCCTGTTTAGTTACTATCAGAAGGAGATTGTCCAGTTTGAGGAACTACAAGGTGGGAGATACTAACATTGACACTTGGAATGTGTCTAAAGGATAGTGAGTAGAATAGAAACCATGTTAATCAAGAATTAGTTTTTAAAAATGGAGGATGTTGGGGCGGCTAGGTGGCACAGTGAATAGAGCACTAGTCCTGGAGTCAGGAGGACCTGAGTTCAAATGTGGCCTCAGACACTTAAGACAAAAACTAGCTGTGTGACCTTGGGCAAGTCACTTAATCCCAATTGCCCTACCTTCCTCCCTCCAAAAAAAAGCAAAAAAAATAGAGGATGTTTAGAAGATAGGCCAGGGTAGGGAAATAAGGAAGATATGATAGCTGTCTTCAAATAAGTGAAGGATTCTTATGTAGAAGAAATGTTAGATTTAGTCTGCTTAGTCTCAGAGGATAAAACTAAAAGTAATTGGTGGTAGGTCAGGGAAGGAATCTCAAAGGCTTTAGGCTTACTTTAAGGAAGAGCTTCTTGATAATTAGAGCTAGCTAATGACTGATCATAAGATTATGGGAAGAGCTGGAAGAGACCTCAGAGGTCATACAGGGGGTAAAATTTGGATTTAGTCAAAAGGTGGCCCTTAAGTATCTAGAAGGCTACATGTGGCCAGAAGGTCAGAAGTTCCCCACCCCAACAGTATAACCACCTCATCTTACAGATGGAGGAGGGGAGAGGGTCCTCAGGGAAGAAGTAAAATGATTTCTTCCCCAAAATTACAACTATAGACATTTAGGATGTACTGCCATGGTAGGAAGTGAGTTCCCCATCACTGGAGATCTGCAAGTGGGGAAGAGATGACAACTTATTGGTAATGCTGTAAAGGGATTATTATTCAGATACATGTTGGACTTAATTTCCTTCCAAATCTGAGAGTCTGTGGTTCTGTGATCACTTGCCTGATTTTCAAAGTCCTGTGTATAACCTTGGCAGCTAGGTGGTGCAATCGATAAAGCAAGGTGCTTGGAATCAGGAAGACTCATCTTCCTGAGTTCAAATCCAGCCTCAGACATTTATTAGCTGTATGACCCGAGACAAGTAACTTAACTCTGTTTGCCTCAGCTTCCTCATCTGTAAAATAAGTATCTTTGCAAAGAAAACCCCAAATGGGACCATAAAAAGTCTGACATAACTGAACAACAATGTATTACCTTATTTCCCAGTTTTGATCACTCTATCCCATGAACTCACCATGCTCATTCACATCTATGTATCTTTGCTTGCATTGTTTCCTGCCTAGAATGTCCTTCTCTCTCCCTTTCTCCATCCACATCTACTAATCTTTTTCATCCCCTTTCCTCCATGAAGCTTTTCTTCCCTAATTAGTCGAGTTCTGATTCCTCCCTCTTCTGAACTCCCACACCACTTAAAGATGATACCACATGATTTGGCACTTAACCATTGATTGCTATCTGTGGCCTCTGCTCAAGCACAGCTATCTTCCCTATAATACACTTTAATAAAGTAGTAAGGAGCTGTCCACAGCTGTAGCTCATCCAAGTCAAGGGGAAAGGGTTATCCAGAAAGAATAACTACAGGTGCAGTCACTATGCTGAGTGATTAAAAATGGGACTATAGCTCTTATATCACTTGGACTCTCAGTTGCCTGAAGTCTATCCTGACAACCTTAGATCAGGTTTGCCTATTTTGTCTTTTGGATGCTAGATGGCCTTGTGGACTAGATGGTTATTGATGACTGTTAGTTGTATCTGTGATCCTGCCCCAGGTACCTGTATCAATCTGTGACACCTGGATCTAGAGGATTATTTTCTTATGTGTGGCCCCTGACTTTTTACTACCGGCTATAGTTTACCCTTTTGCTTTTAATAACGAGGCAAAACAAAACTCATTCACTTTGACCTTTTACTACCAAACCATTATTGTGGCAGACAGCCTCCACCCAGACCCAGACTCAGACTATTATGGAGACAACTAGAAGAAAGTAAAGCCCTTTTCATACTAACAAACAACTGTAAGCAACAAGCACTTTATGTATATGTAATTTCCTATTTATTAGTATAAAGGGCAAAATGTTGATAACATTGACTTTTCTTACATTTATGTGGAACACCAAGTTTCTGTAGAATACAGAGAAGTGTTGGAATGAAGGTTCTGAGAGATAATGTCAATGTTGGTTATTTTTCCCTTTGAATCTTATTCATGAATTTTTTTTTAGCACAAAACTGCTTATTATATGTGGTAACTCTGGGGTAAGAAAAGAAGCTCAATTTCTTCCTTTGGGGGTGCTACAAAATGAGCCTCCCATGCTCCCAGACTTTCTAGATCAATATTGGGCCTTTACTAATTGGTTTCCAACCTCTAAGTGTTCATGTGCAAATTATATTGAAAAATGCTTCATGAGTTTTAAGTTCCAAAACAAATGTCCATGCCTGAATTTTCTCTGCCTTTCTCAGCTGATCTGTTCTTTATTGTGAATCCAACCGAGAGGGAAAAACTGGAACCCCAACTCGAATTGTCTATCCATTGTTGCTAGGCCAACATTTAATGCTTTCCAGTGTGGTAGGATATCATAGGACTTTGAGCCTGGAAGGCATCCTGGTTGCCCTATGTTCTGAGTCTTTTATTTTTAGAGAAGAGGAAACTGAAGTTCTTATTGAAGGAAAGTGACTTGCCTAAGGTCATTAAAAAATAATTAGTGGAGTCTGTATTCAAACCCAAGCTCTCAGACTCTAAATCCAAATCTCCTTCCAGTGCATCATTCTTTTGTGTCACTAAGAACTAGTGTTCCTTTTGTTACCACAATACGGCCATTCTTTTAAAGTGGTGACTCACTGGGACTCCTGAAAGCAACAATTTCTAAGCTTCAGACAGTATGGCACTTTGTAATGAAGTGTATGTCAACAGCATGAATGGTATATTTTACATAGGAGGAGATGGTCTAACTTTTTATTAATTAAATTAATTTTATTAATTAAATTATTTTTAATTATTATTTTAATTAATTAATTAATTATTAATTAAAAATACACTTAAAAAAAACCCTTTTGTGAAAATAAAATAGAACACATAGGACAATTTGAATGTGTGAAAAAATAACCATTTCTAGGCAAAAGTCTTGTAGGACATTAGGCTTCAGTACATTTCTCACACAGAATCTGGGGTTTTGTAATTCAAAAGCTGTCCTAGTTTCGATTTTTCTCAGTGCTGCCCTAACATGCCAAACCAATTTTTTAAAGAAAAGAAATCAATTTCTTCAATTTGATTTCTTCAACAAAAGCACTGCCAGGGGCTCTTGGCTATTCAGCTCAGTGAAAATAATTGTTGTTTGTCTTCCTTCTGAATGTAAAGACTGACAAATTTCCCTTCAGGAACTTCTCTAGCTGACCCTACAGGAGGTAAGTGGAGAATTCAAACTGAAGCTAAAAAAGATCCAAAAACTGTACTAGGCCACAAAACATCTAACTCACTTTTCCTGAGAGCCATTGATACAAGTGGTTTTGGCACAAATGCTGAGTGGTAGTCTCCAAGGCCAGCGTGTGTGTGTGTGTGTGTGTGTGTGTGTGTGTGTGTGTGTGTGTGTGTGTGTGTATGTATACATATATATGTATATTTTATATATGTATACAACAACCAACTTCAGCTCTCCAGTGGAGAATCTCTGGGGAAGAAGGACACAACCAAGAGGATACAAAAAGACTCTTAGCTACAGTGCCATTCATAGAGTAGCAACTGCCCTCCCTTGAAAATAAGATGGTGGGCCAATATAAACATCTCCTGGCACCATTGTGTTCTGGTTCTGCAGTGGAAAGACCAACAGACTTAAAAGTCAGAACACTTCAATCCAAATCTTGACTCTCAGAGTCCTACTTTCCTCATCTGTAAAATGGGCATCACATACTTTACAGGGTTTTGTGAGAAAAACTCTTTGTAAGATCTTAAGCACTACAGTATGTAAATTATTATTGTTTCTAGCCCCTCTTCAGCTTCTCTGAGAAGTTAATACAGAGTGGCTACTCTTTGTATAGTGCAAGGATATTTGCCTGGAAGAATTCCGCACCTTCGGTCACCAGGTCTTAGGTGAAGTTTGCGTTTTCCTTGGAGTGAGTGCCTTGGATGCTAGCTCATGAAAGCTGGCTTTTTTTATCTTCTGGTTCCCTGGGAAGGAGGAAATAACTGGTGGAGTCCTGCTGGTGTGGGTATGGGATGGATTGGTCCCAGCTGGTTAGGGCTGGGGGATGGGAGAGTCATAGCTGATGATGAGGACTGGCTATACATGTTTTTCTAGGCTTGAGTACCAAAGTAAAATCAGTTGTCCCAAGTTTCCCCTCAATAAAGGTCTTCAAATAAAAGGTTGGATGGCTATTTATTGGACATTTTGCAGAGGCAATCCTTACTGAGGTATGGGTCAGACTAGGAGTTTTCTCTGGTCCCTTACAACTGATATTCTGAGACTCTATAGCAAATATCAGATACTCAACTTAATTCATGGCTTAATTACTTTTTGTCAATAACATGTACAATGGCATAAATGAATTTGGATGCTCAATTGGCATTTAAAAATTAAATTTGACCAGCATTTAGATAAGAGACAAATCAATACACAGATCAAAAACATTAAAAACAGAACTGGATTTCCAATTTTTGTCCCTCAAACTCCACTCCTCCACCAAAAAAGTCAAGAAAATACATTTAATATTTTAACATTTCATATCTCTTAGATTAATACTTGACAGATGAGGAACTTACCACCCACATGAGGAAACCCACTTAGTGTGATGTAAACAGAACATAAGATTTGGAGTCAGGGAACTTGCATTTGAATCTGTGCTCTGATACTCCTTGGGTGACCTTGGGTAAGTTTCTTAACCCCTCTGGGCCTCAGTTTCTTCATATGTCAAATGAGGGGATTGAACTAGACAGCTTCTAAGATGCCTTCCAGTTTTAATTTCTGTGATCTGGACTGAATGTTTTGAGACTCTTTGCTCAGAGTATCTGATGAATCTCATGACTCAGTATCCTACACACGATCTTGGAGTTGGAGGCAACCTCAAAGGTCATCTAGTCCAACATGTCCTAGAATAAGAATATATTCAGCCTAAGCATCCTTATGGGTAGATGTTCATGCTTTTATTAGACTTCTTCAGGCCTCAGTTTCTCCATCTGAGAAAGGAGTGGTACTAAACAATTGCTGAGGTCCCTTCCAATTTGACATTCTATCTACCTTGCTTTAAAATCTCGGCTTTAGTTCTAACATGTAATGATTCTATGATTCATTGATTGAGAGAGAAGTCTGGAAGAAGCCACCGTCTGCAAACTCACACAATTAAAAAAATATATTTTCCTGCCTGGGAAGAAGAAATGAAACCTTGAACAGGGGGTTTGTGCAGCTGGGGAGAATAAGGATGCTAATTTATAGCTGAATAATTTATTTTGGCCTCAAGTGGCAAGAAATAAATTGAGTGAACTAAATCTCTTCCCTCTCTCCCCATTTTCCCCCTTTGAATAAAGTTAAATCACATTAGTTGTCTATGAAGTCAGTCAATATCTATTTCTGGGCACTAATTAGGTTTCTTTTGGTGGCCCTAAAATATCTTTCCCTCTTCAAGGGATAGGAAAAGGGAATAAATCTGTAATTTTATTAGTATTTGGAATTTCCAGGTTAGGGAAAACCCTCTATCATTGAAGGTTGGCACCTTCTCTTCAACTTATAGAGTTTCCCAAAGAAATGGTGTTGAACTCAACTATGATTTGGTTGCATATTAATTTAGAAAATCATAAATTAATATTACCTGCGTTGTGTTATATTCTCATTTATCTTGTTAAACATGTTATTTTAATATATATATTTTAAAATTTTTAAAATTTTAAAAAATATATAATACCAATTATATTTTTATCTGATTCAGGCTTCACTGGGGAGCTGTGTGGTTGTGAGTCTGACACCCTTGGCCTAAAGCATTGTGAGGTTAAGTGACTTGCCGAGGGTCCCACCAGAAACCCTTTAAAAATGGAGCATGTGCCACAGTTTCTGATTAGGACTTTCTCAGATCATGGATCTTGCTTGGCTGGAAATCTAAAAGCACCTTCACATCTATACGATCTTGACTTAAGATAATTAACGTTCAGAGGTTTTATAGAGTATTCATATGCTGACTTTCTTTTCCTGCAATTTCTGAAAACATGACTTTTTAGATCCTAGCAGTGACTTTATATATTCACATTTAGATTATGCCTCAAAATCACAGGATTGAAAGCTGGCTAAGGAATCATCTTAGAGAGCATCCCATTCATTTTATAAATATGACAGCCAGAGAAGGGAAGGGATTTGCCCAAGGCTAAACATTTTTTAAGAGGCAGAGCCATGATTTGAACTCCGGCCTTCTGACTCCAAATCCAGTACTCTTGTCTCAAAACCATAGCTGCCTCTGTCGAGCCAAAATGCTCATTCATCAGGACAAGAGATTGGATTCAGCTGTAAATAAGACGATAGAAGACATGCAGAAAATAGCAGCATCAACAATGAAAACCTGAAGGAAGAAGAAAGCAGACTCTACCATTCTGTTTGTAGATGGGGGGTTTCCTATAGATGTTATCTTTTACTCCAGAGTCTGAGGAGGAGGAAAGAAAAAAAGAGGAAAGAACAAAAGAGTGAGCAAGCAGTTGTGACAATTTCCACTCTATTTCTTAAAGCAAAACAAAACAAAAAAACTTCATTCCTCACACAGTTTGGAATCACCATAATGGCCTCCTACCCATTGAGTAATTTAAAAAAAAAAAGAACCTTACGTAGAGAAAATTAACCAGAACATCTATTGCTGAGTCAAGTCACGTCTGTATCATTGAATGTTCCCAGTTTTAAGGTGGCAATAATGGGAGCCATGAAGTTGAGATGTATTAAGTACTTTCAGGCTTTTATCGAGCACAGAAATTTGATGTCATAAACCAGCCAGCACCCACATTTCTACTCCTAGGTGTCTATAATTATAATTCTCTTGTACTTTACAATGTATAAAATATTTTCCTACAACTCTGCATAAAGAGACAGTTCAAATATTATTATCCCCATTTTCCAGGTGAGGAAACTAAGGGTCAGAGGAGAAGTGACCTGCCCAAAGTCCCAAGGTTAATAAGAGGTGGAGCTGGGGTTTGGATCAGATCTTCAGAATTCTCTCCACTACATATATAACTGCCTCATTTACTATTGTGGGAAATAAATAACACTTTACAATTATGTAAATAGATGTGAATTCTTCATGCCCTTCCCCCATCTATTTGATCCTGTAGTACTGCTGACCTATATGGCAGAGGCAGAGGAGGCGCATAGTAGGCATGCTGACCCTTGGCCAGTTTGGTATTTCAGTTGGAGGGCACAGAAAGAACACTCTACCACCATAAAGAGGGTCAGGTCTCCAGGAAAAAGGGTAGCATCAGATAGTACCATGAGATCCCTGCTGAAGAGCTGCTATGTAAGGTTTAGATCAGATATGAGGGGGGAAATCCTTCCTGGGGGCCAAGGGGCCAAGGGTCTAATAAGCAATTCACAAGGAGGAAGTCAGAAGCCAAGGCAGATCAGAAACTGGAGTTTCTCAGTAATGCTAAATTTTAAGGGAAAGATAAGGGAGTTGGGGAGCCAGGAACAGAACATAGGTGTCAAGCTAGGAGAATCTTCCTAGAATGAGGAGACCCATGGTCTTGAGAGTGTTGGTGAAACGATGGTGTCTTTTTTTTTTAATTAATTGAGGCCTTGCCTTTGATAGTGGCAGTGCATATTCTCTGCCCCCTCCTTTCGCCCGAAATGTATACCATGCCCCCTCCTCGTATGACTCTGCTATGCCTATGAGATACCCTAGGAATCCTTTCTCCCTTGACCTCTTCCCCCTCCCCCTCAGTAGGTTAGTAGCAAGAAAAATTATCCAAAGTGAGAGAAGAGGTTTTGGTCTTCATTCTGCCACTCACACAGGAAAGTCAATCCCCCCAAACCCCCAGCAAGATAGGAGAGAACAAACGGACCACATGGACAGGGCAGCAGGAGATTGAAGCCGAGCCCTGAATGCCTACCTGGCACATGGAAATGTCTAGGAGCCTGCTGATAGGTAGAAGGTGAAGGTTTGCTGTCTGAATACATGGATAAACTGGGAGTGCTCCGGCCACTTTCACTGCCTCCAAAGGGAAGAGCAAAGAAAGCAGATAAAAGAAGAAAAAAAATGGAAAAGCAGAGTATTTCAAGCACAGAAAGCTTATTTAGAATAGGCCTGATCTCCTATCCACGATGCTGGCCAAACTCTGTAAATTTAGCATTTGTCCAAAGTTCGAGACCAGGCCCAAATGACTTGCTAATCCAACATTTCAATCAGATTTGGACGTAGGAAACCCAGGAACTGTGTCCTACAACTACATGTTCAAGTTAAAATATGGCCCCATTGGCAAACTGCAAAACAGTAGGCTGGTGACTTCTTAGACTGTTGGATGGCTTAGCAGGGAAGCTTAGCAGCTAGACCTGATTGTCTCCTCGGGACTTTGGCCCACTTAGCAGACATCCCTGTGGGGTTTGCTTTCAATGTATATTTCCCAGATCTGGGAAATGTGTTACGTGGATTTCTGAGATTCAATAAAAATCATTTGAACTATTCTCTGTTCTATTTCATCCAAACACAGCAGTTTGTGACTTCTCTTAGAGAATCCACAAAAGACTAGCTTCAGAATTTGAAATGGCAATCAGGACCAAAATCTGAGATCAGCTGAAGACCTCAATGGAAAGGATCTCCTACATTCCCAAGCTAAATTTTATTTGGTGTATTGAAGAAAAAACATCCTCCAACTCTACTTCATTTCCCCCATTTTCTTTTTAATGCCAGTAAAGTTGGATTACCAAGTCAAAAATTAATAATGCCATAGCCAATTGGGTGAAAAAATACCCAGGTAAGGAACAATATGCCAAATGGATCAATTTACCAGATGTTTATTATTATTTGTTGTTGTTTTTTAGCTAAATAGGAGCAAAGTCTAATTTGTTTCTCATTCAATTATCCTCAAAGAAATCCTCTATGGCATTATAGCACAGCTTGGCAAATTAAAAGTACAGCTCTTATTTGGAAAGGGATTGGGGAGAAGGAAGGAAAAGAGGTACTGAAAAACATCAAATTGAACCATAGCAGTTCAAAGCAACTTGAAGCTCCACATGACATTGTTATCCCACAAAGCCTCTGAGAGAACCATTTTAGTGAGGATGGAATGTAGAACTTATGACAGTTAATGGTGAAGCTTTTTGCAAGGATGGGACTCAGGCTACAGCATGAACTAACAGCCCCAGGGGAGTGCACTGCCAGCTGATGGGAGGGGTGACAGGGACCCTTGATTTAATGATGACCATGCCCACAGAAAGAGGTGCAAAAACACAGTTGGGAAGAGTGGTAGTTGGCTGATTCTGAGCTTCTTCTGCCTGAGAGGGAGTGGGACTGACCCACTTTACTGATTATGCATGAGAATTCTCTCAAGTAACTCCATCACTCAATTCCATTTCCTGAAGAGCATTTATTTGATTTCTTCCTACAAGATGGAGATACCTGAACTTTCACAATCAACCCTTTCAAATCCCTGAGTATTCCTAGCTGTAATCAGCCCCTCTTGCACCTAATAAACAAAACTGGAAGGCTATCACATAAAAAGGTTTTTTGTGGGTTTTTTTTTTTTTTGGTTCATTTTGGTCTGGGTCTGTGATTTCATTGTAATAGGAATTTTCTGTTGAAGAAATTCCCTTTGCCAATGCAGATTGTGACCTGGCTTTACAACTTAAAAGTCTTAGTATTACCTGGGGACCCAGGGAGATAAAGTAACTCATCACATTGTAGGTATGTGTCACATTGAGGTAGGACCTTAACACAAGTCTTCCTGAATTCAAGAACAGATCTCTATCCATCATGCTAGCTTAGAGAGTCCCCACCTGAAATGCTCTGGCCCTTCTTATCTGCTTATATAAAATCTTATTTCCTGCTAAATAGATATTCCACATCCAGAGAAAATCCAAATCAAGTTTTATATGATTATTTTCTAAGTCTTGATCTATCACAAAGAACAAGCTAAAGAGGCAAGAAATAATAACAGAAATATTTTTTACTGAGATCAGAGATAAGTGGAAAATGTTCAATAAAAATATCAAAGCTAGGTCTGGAAGCAGAGCCACACTCTTAGTAAGTCTTATTCTGTCAAAGAGGAAATGTATTCAGCTCTTTTATATATCTTAAACATAGACTATTAACTATTATCCCTCAAGGACTTTTTACCTGTGAAATTCATGCAATTCATGTATGTGATCGTCCTTTTATTCCTAAACCTGTTATCCTTTGATCTCCAGGTCACCCTCAGAACTTTCTCAGTGACAGTAGAATAGAAACTCCTTAAGGGCAGGGACTACTTAATTTTTTTGTAGATACCTATTAATTGATTGACTTCAGAACCTGGATCGGATTTCCTCTACACCCTACCCTGTGTCATCAGTTCTTTAATTTCTTTACATCTTGTGGTTTCCTCTACTCTCTTGCCCTACTTCAGTTACTTCTCAGTAAGGACCACTCATTATACCATACCATCTTTTGTAATGGTGCCAATTCTGAAACTCTACCCTCTTGCCATAGACTCCTACCTACCTTTCTTCCTTTTAATTCATGCTAAATCTACTCTTTAATCTTGCCAAGATATCCGGTTCTTTGGACATCATTTTTTCCTGAATTTATATAACCAACACCCCACCTTCATTTGCTGGGGTAGGGATTGCCCGACTGGTTACTTAAAGGGTTCTTTAGTTATTACCTTAAAACTCCTCATTCTCCTGACTTTCCACCATCCCCAATCTGAACATCCACATGTCTGGATAAATCCCTCTGTTGATTCCTCATTCCTACTGCCAAGTGAATGAATTAAATCATGAAATTTCATTGACTTCAATATCTACCTCATTTTGTTACACAAACTTAGCTAAGTCATCAATGTTTCAGGATAATCCTTGTACCCTACCCTCATCAACTATTTATATCATTTCCCACAGCATATTGCAAACCTTATCTTTTTTTTTTCCTTCCTAAACAATGAACCCACCTCCAGGTCCCAAAAGGAGAATCAAAATGGTATAATGGGAAAGGGAAATGACTTTAGACTCAGAGGAACTCAGTTTGCTTCCCAATTCTCTGACTTAGCTCTCTGTGTGGTAAGACACTTAACTTTTATGAGCCTCATTTTCACCATCTGTAACATTGGACTAGATGACCTCTTTTCAAGCTCTAGATGCTATGGGCTCTGCAGATAACTCTGCTCCCTGCTTCACTGAGAATATTGAAGCCATTAATGATCATAGACTAAAAAAACATAGAAAAGATAGGAACAAGGACAAGAGAGAGAAGGGAGATACAAAAGGGTAGCACTATTCTGTAAGAAGAGGGTCTGAACACTAGAGCTCACTGGCGGCAATGGCAGCAATGACAGTAAGGGACTAGGTCAGTTACACTGAGGCCAAGGGTAAGATCAAATAAAGGCTTGGATTGCTGCTGGGAGTGGAGAAGAGGGAAGGTAGAAATACACAACTTTGTGCTTTATTTCCTACTAAGGAGAATGATCCTTGGCTTGGGAATGGCAGGACCAATGTGATTCATAGGGAGTTGTAATCAAAGCTAATTGAGTAGCTGGCTACTCTCAATGCAGGACATCAAGTCACCAGGCCCAGGGACACTTTTCCAAACATTGGAAAAAACAAATGACAGCTGTCTCATTACTGAGTTTCTCTCATTTTTTTTTAAATCAAGGAAACTGGAAAATATTCTATAGGACTAGACATGAACAAATATTGGGTCTTTTTTTAAAAGAAGGATAGTAACATATTCCTCAAACTATAGGCTAGTGAGGTTGATTTTGATTGTTAACAAAATTCTAAAACTTTATTAAGGGGATGGCTTGTAAATATTTAGAAGGGAAGTAGTATTTACTAAGAGCCGTATGAGCTCATCAAGAATACGTTTATGCTAAAAGAATTTTATTTCTTTTGTTGCCTTATTAGATCAGAGGTATGCCATAAATATGTCTTATTTGAATTTCAGCAAGGAATTTGACAATCATCCCCATGCGTAAGATGAATATCTGGGTTCTAGATGAGAGTACATTCAAAACTAGTTGAATTACTTGACCTAATAGTAATGATTAAGTGATCAGTTTCATCCTGGAACAAAGTCTGTGTTAGAGTGTCTCAGGAATTAGTTCTTTATACTGTTCTGTTTAATTTAAAAAAATAATGAGTTGTTTATTATTTTTATTAATGACTTGGCCAAAGACCTAGCTAGCATCCTTATCCAATGTGTAGATGACAAATACATATTTTGGAGGAATATACTGGATGAACAAATATGAATCCAAAAAGATCCTGAAAAGTTAGAAAATTGACAAAATCTAGTAAATTCAAGGTGGCAGCTAGGTGGTGCAGTGAATAGAGAGATGGCCCTGAGGTCAGGAAGACCTGAGTTCTAAACTGTCCTCAGACAGATGTGTGACCTTGGGCAAGTCACTTAACCCCAATTGCCTTGCTTTCCCCCTTCCCCCCACAAAAAAACAATAACAACAAAAAATCTAATAAAGTCAAGAGGAACAAGAATAAAGTTCTATATGAACACAGTAAAAATTTAGTATGGGTAGGTATAGCTATACAAGAATTCATGGAAAAAAGACCTGAATGTTTAGGTCCTTAGGTCTTTTAGGTTTGAAAACCAGTAGGAGTTAACAGGAATTATAGTAGAGTCAAAACACCTAATATAATCTTAGGTAACATGAATAGAAATATCACAAACACAATGGGAAAGCTCACAGACCATACTGGAAGTGTTCAAGTCTGGGTAGGACACTTTTGTGTCCTACAGAACACATGGAAGATAGTAAACAGAATGTAAAAGGAACTGGAAAATATGCCCCATGAGGATCAAAAGAAGAAATTGAGCATCTTTGCCTCAGAGGGAAGACTTTGTTCAAGAACTCAGAGTTATCACGTAGAAAAGCAATTACATGCATCTTTTTCTACCTGGCTTGAAAGGACAGAACTAGGAACAATGAGTAGAAGTTGTAGAGAAGTGGATTTAGGTTTAATGTAGAGAAAAACTCATAAGAATTAGAGCTACCAAAAGCAGAGTAGATTGCCTTCGAACACAGTGGGTCTCTTCTCATTGGAAGTCTTTGAGGAAAGCTGGATCATCCTTCATTGTGCATGTTACAGAGGTTACTCTTTATTTTTTTGTAAAGTATATGTTGGACTAGATGGCCACTGAGGTCCCCACCACATTGGACATTCAGTGATTCTATGGCATTGCCAAGATCGTGAGTTATGAAATATCAGCCCCGGGATTCCAACCTTGGATCATTAAGTTCAAATGTAGCCTCAGCTATTATACTACATAGACTCTCAACAATAATAAAAGTAGAACATGAAAACAGTGCCTTAGAGTTTACAAAGTCCTTTGCTTAACAACAATCTGTAAGCTAGGTAGTATAAGCATTATTATCTCCATTTCTAGATGAAGTAATGGAGACTCAGAGAGGTAAGTGACCTGTCTAAGGTCACTTAGCTAGGAAGTGTCAGAAGTAGGACTTAGATCTTGGTCAAACATGGTTTTCTGACTTCATGCCCATTGTTCTTGCTACTTCATCTTGCAGAGGATTTGCCTTTCCCCATCTGCAGAAGTTTAGAGAGTTTTCAAAATGTATTTTGGAACTTTCTGAAGAGGTCACAGGATCAGGGCAAATTCGGAGGAGGTCTGCTACCACAGGAAAATGACTAGTCTACAAGGCAGTAAACATGGGGCTTGGTCTTTGCTCTGCCATCATAGTGCCACAAGCCCTTGGGCCAAATCATGCCAGCTCTCTGGGACTCAGTCTCCTTATCTATCAAATTGAGGGAACCTCTTTCCTAGCTACTTCATGGGGATCTTTCAAAGAGTGAATGAGATTGTGGATGGCTTCTGTGTATTTTATTTAGTTTTTAGTGCTAATTCTATTTTGACTCATCAGTCACTTTCCAGCAAAAAACCTCTCCAACATGAGACCTTTCCACTGAAAAAAACAAAACAGTTAAGCAACACTATTTAATGTGATGACTAATTCACTGTGTGAAGTCTACCTAACTCCATACAACTTCTATTTATGTAGCATGGTAAAGTAGAAAAGTTGTCCCACTCATCATAATTATGGGAGTTGGGTAATACAAGGATTATGAACCCAATATTTATAAAGGAAGGAAAGTTCAGCAGGGGCTAGTGATTTATTCAGGGTCACACAGGCAGTAAGGTTTGGACCTGAGACTTGAACTCAAATCTTCTGACCAGTGCCTTAGCAGTGAAAGGGTTATTATTTTCCTTTGAAGATGACCCATTTGGAAAGGAAATAATGGAGAGTTACCAAGTGAAAAGAATTTCTGTCAGGAACCTTTTATTCATAAAGAAGGACAAAATTGCTAGGCAACTCTAGCACTGGGAAAAAGTGATGGAGCAGTCCAAAGCATGTTCCAAAATCTTTATGAACTCAGAACATTAAAACTGGAAGGGAAACAGACACCATCTGGTTCAGCCCCCTTACTGTACAGATGAAGAAACTAAAGCCCAGAGGGGTAAATAATAATTATAATTATACATTTATATAGTGCTTTAAGATTTACAAAGCACTTTATTCATAATCCTGTGAAATAGGCAATACAGGCATTGCATTAATATCACTATTTTATAGATGAGGAAATTGAGTCACCAGTTAAGTGATTTACCCAGGGTTACAAAGCTAGTAAACATCAGAGCTGGATGCCCAACTTGGGACTGACTCCAAGTTCAATGCTGCAGGAGGAAGATTGGTTTCACTAATTTCTTCAAAATATAGAATTCAGTCAAATGATTGGAAGTTATAAGGAGCCAGATTGCCACTCAAAATTTTTTTTAAAAAGATTAACAGCTGTCTACCAATTAACCACTGTCTAATAGTGAGGTTTCCACAAAATATCTCTCCAACAAAAAGCATTTGAAGAAGTGTTGAGAATGGTGAGGAGGGTTAAAAAAGATAACCTTTGACGTTCCTACTAACTTTTGAGATTCTATGACTTCATGTGGCTATGAGTAAGAATGACTGCTAGACAAATTTGAAAAAGTCATTTAAAGAAGATGTTTAGCATAATGCAGTGTTAGCCAAATACTCCTCAGGAGTAAAAGGGGTTGTAGCTTGGCATCAAGTCTGCTTAGTAACATCTCTAACATTAACACTGAACCTGCAAAGGCCAGAAAAAATATGTGGAGCCTAGCATATGACGGCAAGAAATTGTGTCTTTGGAGAGGCTCCAGTTAGCTGGATATTAAGGTGAAAGAATGGCTGCTAGTTTCCCCTGAGGATTTTTATATTAGGAACAACTAGTGCCTTTGGGAAAGTGTAGTCAACTGTGTACCTGGATTGCCCTCTGGGGCTCAGGGAAGGGGCTGAATTTTCTGTCTCCTATCCCTGGTTTTGTACATTTTGTGTCTATCTTTCTTTGATATGTTATCCTATGGGAAAGAACCTGGGCAAGCACTGTCTTGTTTCTGCTTCTCCTTTCCCTGAGGAAGAATGAGAACTGTGGCTATGCTTGGAAATGTGCCATCCTCCATGAAAATCAATGGTGGTATTCTGTACAGGTGATACTGTGGGGATCAGGCCATTCAGACAGTCCAAGGTATATTTCTGACATAGCGATTATTCTGAGACTTTACCCTCCTCTACCTGACCCCAGGTAGGCCCACAGGAGGTGGCTGGTTGAGGGCATCAGCTTTAACAACTAATATTTATATTGCATGTTATTAACATCAACTGATTCGAATTTAGAGCATCTATTTTATATCACCAAAACACAGACCTCGTCAAAACAATCTAGGGTGGGGGTGGGAGTGGGGAGGGAGCTGGAACAATTCACTCTATTGCTTTTCGAGCTCCAGGGGTGTTAACCACACACTTAGACAGGCCACATATTAAGCTGTTAAGTTAGCTAGAGGGAACCCTTTGTGTAACTTACGGTTGGCCAAACACCAATGGTAAATTGTGATGGCTGTGTGGGAGAGTGGTAGGTAGCAGGGCATACTTGTCAAGTACAGTACAATTAAGTTAAGAGGACCTGCTGGGCCAATCAACCACAAGTCAAGAGCTCTCGTCTCCTGCAGTCCAACATGCAAAACCTTTCACAATCAAAATCTTAGAGAGCAACAAACACCATGGATGCCAAGGTGACGGTATCACGCAATAGTACCCTAGGTGTGCCAGGAGTAGAGTGATATGCCACATAAGCTTCTCAAGGGCAGGGCTTGGGTCTCACTGCTCTTTATGCCTTCTATGTTGTCAAGCAGCAGGCCCTGGGGGAAGTCAAGATTCATTCAACCTCACGAATATAGTATCAAGAACTCACTAAATGTTATTCTTGAATAAATGGAGCTAGCTGACTTCTTGCAACTTAAATGGAGAAGGGGAAAAGAAAACCAACCTCAGAGTCAGGAACTGAGAGTCAGGAAGACCTGGGTTCGAATCCTCTCTCAGGCACTTACTAGCTGTGAAACCCTGGGTGAGTTACCTGGCCCAAGTCTCAATTTCTTCATCTGTAGTAATAGCTAGCTCACAGCTGTGCAGATCACATAGGGCAATAGATGTCTTGCCTTTTGCAAGTACTGGAAAGGACCTTAGAGGATTATTGAGTCCAACTTTTTCATTTGACAGATTAGAAAACTGATACTTGGGGCAGTTAGGTGGCACAGTGAATAGAGTACTGGCCTTGGAGTCAGGAGGACCTGAGTTCAAATCCAGCCTCAGACACTAAGCATTTATTAGCTGTGTGACCTTGGGCAAGTCTCTTAACTCCAATTGTGCTACCTTCCCCCCTCCAAAAAGACAAAAACAAGAAAGAAAACTGAGACTCACTGAGGTAATGACTTGCCTAAGGTCATGTAGCTGACAAGTAACAGAACTGGAAATAGAAGCTGGACCCTCTGCCCAAACTTAGGGCATTCTAGTGCCTTTGGCATGGGCTGATTCCTCAGCTTGATTATCTGCTGAGGACTTATTTACTTCACCACTTCAAGGTTTGCTGGTTTCCTTAGATCCAGGGATCCTTCCACCAACACCAGGCATGACTATCCCACACCTTGACCTTTATTAGTTCCTGTAACTGCAAAGAAGCCTTCGAAGGGTGGAACCTATCTCATTTCTATATCCCCAGAGGCCGAGATAGTACCTGATACACACTGGGGAGTTAATGAATGCTGAAATGAAATGAAATGGTTGTGAACTTGCATTTTGCTATAGGATGGTCTTTGGGCAACAGATCCCCACAGTCTATCTGGCAGGACCAACAGACACCAGAGTTAACTCTGGGGGTACTTGTATACGTTCAACAGTAGATAAACATTTATTGAGTGTCTACTATGTTCCAGGTGCTGGGGATACAAACACAAATAAAAAAGACCCTGCCTGCCCTCAAGGAATTTATTCTCTAAAGGGGGAAGACACACAAAAGGAACCTGAGAAACTAGTGGTGAGAGGAAAAAAGCTATTGGGTGTGGGGATATAATGTAGTTCTAGGAAAGTCCCAAAAGTATGTAGCCTAGAGAAAACGGGGAGAAAAACTGTGCTGAGCCTGCCTCCTTAAATAAAGGTCCTAGGGCAGCTAGGTAGCACAGTGAATAGAGCACTGGCCTGGAGTCAGGAGGACCTGAGTCCAAATTGACCTCAGACACTTAACACTTACTAGCTGTGTGACCTTGGACAAGTCACTTAACCTCAATTGCCATGCCTTCCCCCCTCCAAAAAGACCAAAAAAAAATGAAGCTTAAATAAAGGCCCTAGAGCACCTGGCCCTGCCTTCCAGGCCTTGGGTCCAATCAGAAGCCTAGAGTTTCTGAGGAGAAGGTCTGGACAAGTTTTGACTTTGAAAAATTAAGTCTTGGGAAGAACTTCTATTCTGAGAATTCCTTCAGGGATGCCTGCCCACTCTTCTATGAATAGGTGATAGGAGTGTTTTAAGTATAAAGATTAGAGCCATAGCCAACGTTTAAAAGAAAAGAAAATGAACAGACACAAATTGACAAGGCATGTCAGTACTTCTGCCACGGTTTTTCGGTCCAGTTTTTGCTATTTTCAGCAAAACCAACAAACCCTTCTCCCCAAGAGACTATGAATAGTCATTATGCATTTGGGAACCAATCAATCAACAAGCAGTTATTATATCCTACTATGTGCCAGGCACTGTGTTAAGGCTTGGAGAAACAAAGGCCAAAATGAAACAGTCCTTACCCTCAAGTAGCTTACATTCTATTCGGGAAACAGTATGTAAATATATAGACATACATATATTCAGGATGTCCCTAAAATCTGGACACGTAGGAAATCTCATTAACTCTGCATATTTTCAAGAAATGAAATGAATGAAACTTTCAACATTTTATTTAATTAGCATAAATTTTAGCCATGACAATTTCATATTGAATAAAAGCTTTCATTAGCTATTGGGGACTATTTTCCATATTAATGAGAGTAATTTAATTAAATTAATTAATGAGATTTCCTATGTGTCTCCTATGAAATCTCATTTATGCTAATTAAATAAATTGTTGTTGAAAATTTCCTTAATTTCTTGAAGATATGTATAGTTAATGAGATTTCCTATGTGTCCAGACTGTAGGAACACTCTTTGTGTGTGTGTGTGTGTGTGTGTGTGTGTGTGTGTATACATGTGTAATATACAATAAATACAAGGGAATTCTGAAGAAGTGGTCACTAGCAGCTGACAAGTGGGACTGAAGTCAGCAGAGACAACATGGTGGGGATGGCAATTTGTATGCTACCTTCTGGTTGCTTTCCTGGGATGCTTCCAACTAATTAGGGCTATGAAAACGAAAATAGTCTGAGCAATGGGCCAATTGATGGAGCACTTCCACTTAAGATTGCAGGTAGAAAGGATATTTAGGGGAGGGAGGGGAAATGGATATGATATATAATTGATTGTCTGACCACATCAGCATTTCCATTCCAGGTCAGCAGTTAGGGAGGGTATTTAGAAGAGGTAGCCAGAGGGAATAGAGCTGGTGCTGGTTCAGGCCCACCCATACCTGTTGGCAAATAGAGAACAAGTTCAGAGAGAAGCCAGGCAGAGGTCAGATGAGTGCATTTCAGGGACATTTCTGTCTTGATTTAGATGGTGAGGATGGGAGAAGGGAAGAAGCTAAGAAGTTGGAATTTTAAGAACATGAAACTAAATATGTTAGATCATTGTCTTTAAACTGACAGATAAACTTTGTGCTGATTCCCTCTGAAAACATTCTGATTTTTTCTTTTAAAGTTGTATTTCTCAAGACCCTGTCTATTGGTATCAGTGTTTGTGTCAATACATATGCATCTGATATAGTTGGAAAATGTAAAGACATTACTTAAGTCTAATGAAAACATGCCTTCTCTTTTATTCTAAGTGTCCTAGCCTCATTTTTTTTTTTTGGCCTTAATGCTGAGTAATTAGAAGTAGAAAGGAAAACAAAAATATAAAAAGTAAACCTCAGATGAGGTTGTGGATATGGCCAGGGAGCAACGACCTAGAGAATTTCCCTCTTATGTAAAGATCTATGACCCTCCTAGTGACCTTAGGAAGAGCATTAAGAGAGTTGTAGCATTCTAGCCAAAAGTTCATTTGTTCATCCATCCACCCATCCATCCATCTATCCATCCATTTATTTATCTACTTATTTATGTTTAATATTTATTTTTAAAAATTTTGAGTTCCAAATTCTCTCCCTCCCTCCAACCTCTCCCCTACCAGTTGGGAAAGGAAGCAGTATGATACCCATTCATGTATTTGCTTCTGGAGTTAGAACTTTTGTACATGGTTGAGGGCATATGATGACAGAACATGGACACAGAGAGCTGATGAAAATATATTCCTATGTTCACCCTCGAAAACAACATGTGTGACAGATTTGAAGGATGTTGTTTTTTGAGGGTAGGGCATCATGGCACTTCCAAGTAGGGAAACCTCAGTTATGACTTTACCTAGGAAAAATGTTAAATTCAGAATAGATCCTAGTTAAACATTGTTAAGTTTTTATACAATAATAAATAAACATATGCTTCATTTCCTGGAATATGAATCTGTCCTGTATGGGAAGTTGGAGGGCAAAGGGGGTGGGCAATCATGTGGCAGGGGAAGAATAAAACTATAAAGTTATATTCTTCCCAAGGGGTTTCTTACTTTGGAAATGGAAAATTCAAATGTCCCAAGCAGCTAACTGGACCATCATCATGTTACCTAATGCTGAATGAGCCTCACTCAGAAGGCCAAGCTTGATGCACCCCTTCACTTATTCCTGTGTGCCTGTCACCCTCTAATCATGTGTTTCTGCTTGTCCTTTCCTTGCTTTACAAAGTGATTCTTTCTTTCTGATGACACTGAGCACTCACAGAGACTATATGTCTCACTGACTTACATGGCACACCAAGGAACACTCATGAGAGTTGAGACACACTGTATACTGGGGAAGCCATGCGTGGCACACACACGTGAAACCAAAACACATCTGGGTATATCTACAGTCACCACAGCTTGGCTGGCATTCCATGATCTTACCTTTGAAGTAAGGGATGTAATGATGTCTGAACATAGATGTAGGGCTTGGGTGTTGGGGCAGGGAGATGCAGCTACTGGTACCAAGACTCAGAGTACCAGCTGAGGGGGGCAACAGAGAGTAAGTGAAAATAAACTATGGAGGTCACTTACTTAAAAGCCAAAAAATATCCCTAGGAGTCAACATGTCCAGAGAATTTTCCATTTCTCTCTCAGTGCTATACAGTCCTTTCTGGGGACCTGAAAGGTACTTTACAACCTATGAACATGCCTTAATGTTGCTTCTGAAACACTGCCCGTTGGGACACCAAAATGGCCCTATGTTTAGATGGACGTGACTTGTTTTTCAATAGCATTTGTGCCTGATATATTCTTTTTCCTTATGAGGTTCCCTTCATATTCAATAGCCCTATTTGAAAAAAGCTGGGGAGAGGTTCTCTATAGTCAATGGAACAGAAAAAAGCTTGCCTCAGGACTGAACCCATCATCCTGGACTCCCTAACCTGTGCTCCACCCAAGTAAGCTGGCTACTCAAAGGCTCATCTAGCTCAGTATACATCTGGCATGGCATACCATACCAGTGCTCTGCACACAGAAGGAACCCAATGGCAATAAATGCTTCAACATTTATTTATTGAGTGCCATTATGAACAAAGCCCCATGCAAGGAATAAAGGGAAAAATGGTCTAGTGGAAAGAGCTTTGGACTTGGTGCCAGAGACTCCAGGTTCAAATTCCCACACTTATCTTTTCTATCTATGGGACCTTAGGCAAGTCACTTAACATCTTGTGCCTCATTTTCCTTATCTGCAAAATGACACGGTTAGATTAAATAAATGATCTCTAAAACCCTTTCCAGTTTCAGATTCTGTGATCCTATTTCTTTTTCTGCACACATCCCTAAATAATTTGTATATTCCAAGAAGCTGAAAAGGGAATCACCTTGAAATGATAATAAATTAGAAGACAGATTGGATGGGAAAAAAATCTCCCTAAAATGCAGTACTGAATGGCATATTGTAGCAGACACAGCTATGTAGCTTTAATGGGCAGTTCAGAGGCAAAAATGATCTTTTTTTTTCTCTTTAAGAGAAAGGCCAATGACTATCATGGGGCTCCTGAATGGAATAAAGTGGGTCTAGACATCATATGTCATGTGCTCATGATTGGTTTTTTTTGGTTTATTATACTCCTTTGTTCCTGTAATGATCTTGTAGTGTTTTACTCAGTGGACTTTCTTCATGCTAGAGGTACTTTTCCCAACAGATTCAACTAACATTCATATAACTGCTATAGCAGCTGCTCTGCTACTCTGTGCAAGGCACTGTGCTTGACTATGTAGAAACAAAAATACAAACCACACAGTCCTTTCTCTCAAGGAACTTGCCTTCTCCTGGGATCAGGGGTGTAACATGGACAGAGATGTGTACAATGAAAGGGAGGGAGTGATGGAGGTGAAAGAAAGAGTGAACAAAGTATTCTAGGAATATTCAAGTAAGGGAGAAAATATTTGTTGCTTGGAACATCAAGGGAAGAATTGAAGGAGAAGGTGATACCAGAGATGGACTTTGAAGAAAGACAGAGATTCTAAAAGGCAGAGATAGGGGGGTTTTCTATTTCCGGGTGACAGTCTTTTGGAATGCACAGAGGTGAGAGTTCAGATGTTGAGTGTAGGGGAAAAGACCATTTTGGTGGGAAAAGTAGAATTCATAAAAGGATATATGAAAAATAATGTGAAATGAAGTTGGAACACTAGTTTGGAACTAGCCAGTACAAGGTCATACGTTACAGGAAAATGAATTTGTATTTCATCAGTAGAGATCCCCTGAATGATCTTAAGTGGGGAATAGCATATTTATAACCTTAGGAAGATTATTATGGCATCTTTGGAAAGGACAGACTAGGGAGGGGAGAACTTGGGATCCAGAAGATTTATTAGGAAATAATTCTAACATTTCAGATAAGAAGTGATAAAGATGTAATTGAAACTAGGTAGAATAAGTGGTGTAACCTTAAGTTTATAGATGGGGAAACTGAGGCTTGGAAGAGTTAAGTGAGTTGACCATGGACACTTAGTTGAGAAATGCTGGGTTTTGAACCCAAGTCCCTGGCTCCAAGTTCATCCTTTTTCCCATTATACCACTCTTCCCCTCAGGATATAGAAAAATGATGAACATGATAATTATTACAATTCTATTATTATAATTCTACACATTTCTTCTCAAGTATCATATGTCTGCATCTCAGTCCATTGAGGAACTCAGTTTACTCACTTTTAAAAGTGCAGTCTATGGTCATACCAATCTAGATTAGTTCCAGCCCCCTGAAAACACCTTGTACTTTCCCTTCTCCATGCATTTGTTTTTTCTGTTCCTCATGCCTAAGTTGTCCTCCATCTTTCTGTCTCTGATGAATTCCTAACGATCTTTTAAATACCGTTTGGAATGTCACTACTTTGAAGGGGGATTCCCCTGCTTCTCTTATCACCCCCACCTTTTCCACCCTGCCCTGTAAGGTTATTCCTATTCAGACATTGTATATATGATATTGTGTTTTTTATCTATCTGTGTTGGTATCGCCTTCTCTTAGATTACAAACTCCTTGAGAACAAGACCATGTCATAGCTAATTTTTTTTATCTTCCCAAGTGCCTCGCACAGTGTTCTGTACATAAGAAGCACTTGATTGAGGTCTGTTGTATTTGTAAGGGGTGGTGTTGGCTGAAGAAGCCCACGTTGGTGAGAATCGTGTATCCCCAGATCCCACAATAGCAAGATGGTCTTTTATAATGTGGTTGTATGAGGGGTGAAGATGCTGAAGGTCATTTACCTGGTCTGCTGTAGTGCTGAGGGGAGCGTGAAGTTGGAGTGTAACGCCCATAGCTGACTGATCCTGTGGAGCTTGGACTGGAGGTCCTGTATTGCTTGTATGATCGATCGTCTTGGTCACCCTGGGAGAAAATGGCATGGGAAGGGAGTGATGGGAGGGGGAAAACAACCTCATAAATTCAGGAAATCCAAAGAATTCCCTCAAACTTTCAATTTTGATTAAAGTTCTTCCCATTGTGATAAGGAATCTCCAAAGAGATCAACTTGGAAGATTGAAAGGGGGAGCTGTCTCTGCTTCGGAGTGGGGACAGCCCTTAGATTTGACCTTTCCAAAGACCTCCAAGTGCCTGCCAATTGAAGCAAAGGCTGGGACTCTTCAATGCCTTTCCCTTTACTACCTAGTCTTACTGAGGATGACACTCAAAGGGATCTGAAGGTAAAGAACTTGACATTGGAAACATTTAGCAAAAATCTTCCCCTCCCCTCAGATTCAGTCCACCCCCTAAAAATGACCTTTTGACAGTCCCAGCGTGCTCCAAAGGGACATACAGAGATGAAAATAGACAGTGCTGAGACCCAAGGGATTTACGAATCTCATGATTAGGAATCTATGTTACAATTTCTGTTTAAAATAGGGATGGGCAATTGTTTTGAGCAGCTGATGGAACTGGAACAGAAACAGGCAGCGTGAGATGGCATGATACCAATGTCACGTAAATAGAGTGGGTTATCCTGGCCCAAGCCACCCCTTCCACAGCAAAGCACGTGCAGGGGCAAGGCTGGACACAACACACAAAAATATCTAGAATTCGTTGAATACTATTCATTTGCACCCACAGGCCCAGTGCTGGGGTGGGGGGGGGTGGGGGTGGGGGTGGTGGATTTTACTGGGACAGAACTGAATAAAGTTCAATTCATTTATCCTGGCATTTAAGACCTTCCATCACCTGATCCCAATTTACTTTTTCAATTTTATTTCCTGTTACAACTACCCTCACTGAGACTCAAGCATAGCCTGTATCTTCCTGCCTCTGTGACTTGGCTTATGTCAAATCTTGGGGTGCCTTCTTTTCTCTCTTAATTCCTACATATAATTCAAGAACCACTTTAAACTCTACTTCTTCTATGAGGCCCTTGACCATTACAAACTCAGTGATTTCTGCCTCTGGACTCCTGTGACACTTAACTGTCTGAACAATTTATTAGATATGCATTTTCTATAGCCTCACAGAATATAATCTCTTCATGGAAGTATACCTTATTATTCCAACTAGAGCCAACAGTGCAGAGCTTGAGGCCTCGAGGTCACATGTAGCCCTCTAGGTCCTCAAGTGTAGCCCTTGGACTAAATCCAAAAGTCATAGAACAAATCCCCTTAATAGAAAGATTTTTAAAAACAAAATTCTAGTTACTAGATTGTGAAAGCCTTGAACGTAGAGTGTGTGCCTTCTCTAATTCCTCTGCCCCCAGCTCCAGTCTCCCCACACCAGGGCTTTGCATGTAGAGTACTTAGGTACTTAATAAATACTTCTGCCCCCCAGATTGGTCTTCTTGCAGCAGGTATCTGCCCTCTCCAGCCTATCCCCTACATAGCTGCCAGAATGAGATTTATAAAGTCCCATATCATTTCCCAGCTCAATAAACCCCATCAGCTCCCTAGTACATCTAGAACTGAATACAGATTTCTGATTGGCATTTAAAGCCCTCTGCCATATAGTTGCAATCTATCTACCATACCAAACCTTTATACATGACTCCTGCTCACACATGCTACAGTCTGGGCAAACTGGACTTCTTGCTGGTCTTCACACGAGGCATTCCATTTCCTGTCTGTCTCCATTCCTTTGTAGAGGCTATTCCCCACTTCTGGAACATGATTCCTTCTCACCTTTATGGCTCTTAGAATCCTTACTTCCGTCAAAGCTCAATTCAAATGCCTCCTACATGAACTTTACTGATCTCCAAATTGCTAATGCACCCCTTCCACCATCTTGAATTTATATTGTAGATATTTATACACAGAGGAGACACATGTCTCTTTCTATAGAATATAAGCTTCTTGAGGGCAGACTATTCCATTTTTGTCTTTGACCCCCAACATTAGCACATAATAGGTACTTAATAAATACTTAGGGATTGATTATAGCATTCTCTCTCTTTGTTCTGTTTCTAACCCTTGACTTTTCACCTAGACTATAAGCTGGCACACTGTTCTCTCCTTGACTGCTTCCCATGGTCATGGCTGGATGCCAGTTTTTCCCTTCTTCATTTGGGTAATAGCTTCTGAAGAGTTCATCATCACGACTGAGGGCAGGCACTAAGTAGGATTTGTGATATGGAAAGTAGACTAGACGATGCATAGCATTCTCTCCACCACAGTTTTCACCCTTCAGGAACACAACAATTCAAACTACAATATCTTTTGATGCCTCCTAATCTGTGCCCCCTAGTTCTGTATTTCTGGGGCTGTGATAGATGCAATGAGAGCATGCATTATGACAAAATCAGCACACTGGGGTTAAAGAAACAGCTCGGGCTGAACAGCAGTCCCTGGCTGACTCTGCAAAGGGTCTGAGACTGCAAAGAAGCGACATTCACACGAGCACAGCTCTGCAGTCCTGAATGGGGGGCTGGTCTGATGCGCCATGAAAGACATTGTGAGACAACATAAGCTTTGAGGGTTACCTCCGGAGGAGTTGGAGAGAGCAACTGGGGAGACTGCAAACAGCAACACAGAGTAACAGATTAGTGATAGAACATCGGGCAGGATGTTACATCGTTGGGGGAAAAAGACATTTTAGTAACATAGGCGGCACACATGAGTCATACAGATTAGAGCTACAGGATCCAGTTCCTTTGGCTAGACAAAGGAAAAAAGGGAAAGAATGAAAGAATGAGACTGAAAGTAAATATTTTTTCAAGGCTTTTCTTTGAAAAAAAATACAGTGAAGTGATTGCCAAATAAAGTGTCTTCCCAAGGTACTTGTTCCATGACAGTGTCCTTGTCCCCTCTTCCTCCATGTTCAAGACAGTTCATAAGTTAAAAGATATAATATTTTAGAGCTAAAAGGGACCTTAGAATATAGAACATAGAATATCAGAATTTGGAAGGAGTTCAAAGACCCTATAGTCTAAACCTCACTTTATAGATGAAGAAACAAAAGCACAAGGAAGTTAAATGATTTGCCCAAGGTCACCCACTTAATAAGCATCAGAGACAGGATTTGAATCCAGCTTCCTCTGATTCTTCTACTGCCCTGCTGCTGGAAGGGAGCTTGGGCTATATGGAGATGTGGAGTGTTGGAGCTGCAAAGGAGGTTGCAATACACTCATTTTACAGAGTGGAAACGACCCTTAGAAGGTCTCATGGCTAGTTAGTGGCAGGGCAGGGATTAGAAGCCAGGTATTCCCATGTCTAATCCAATGCTCTTTCTACTACTTTTGTGTGATGATACACACTGTGAATTATGAGCTGAGTCAGAAATGAGATCCCCTATGCTTATGTCCTATCTGTTGTAAATCACATGACATCAGGATTGCAAAGGAAGGGATGATCAGCCTCTTGCCAGGATTCATGAGCCACCTGGCAAGTCCTTCTATATCTGCTCTAACTACCAGCTAAATTCCCTTGTTGTCTTTCAGGCCAGGGATTATCCATGGCTTACCTCCAAGGGGGCACTTTGCCCATCACATCATTTGGAGGGGAATACAATTAGAAATGTAAGAAACTAATAACCAGGTCTTCAGTTGCTCTTAATGTTCTGGAATATTAACCCACCAAAGACTAGTGTGCTAAGACCCAGGCACTCTAATTTCACTATTGACATTCATGTCACATGGGAAAGCTGCCCAGGACATTTAAGTGGTATTTGTACCAACTGGATTACTTCAAGAACCGTGAGTGTTAACAAATGGCCAGAGGATCAATTCTGTCTGCATACAGTATAGGGTAAAGGACATTGGACTTTAAGTCAGGAGAGCTGGGTTCAAGCTTTGTGTGATGTCAGGCAGGGATGATAGCCCACATATATACCATGCTATAAACCTTATAAAGTATATTATTCCCAACAAGGCAGCTAGGAGGCACAGTGAATACAGCACTGGACCAAAAGTCAGGAAGAACTGAGCTAAAATCGAGCCTCAGACACTTACTAGCTGTGTGACCCTGGGCAAGTCACTTAACTTCTGTCTCTCTTAGTTTCTTCAATTATAAAATAGGAACAGTAATAGTACTTACCTCCCAGGATGGTAGTGAGGACCAAATGATATAATATTAATAAATATTATAGTCACTTAGCACAGTTCCTGGCACATAGTTGGCATTTAATACTTATTCCCTTCCCCAAATATTCTATGAAGGAGAAGTCAAGTATTATCTTCCCCACATTAAAGATGAAGAAAATGAAGCTGAATGAGGTTAAGTGACTTACTCAAGGTCATACAGATTGTAAACAAGTCAGGTCCTCTGGTCATCAATCTAGTATTCTTTCTACTACTCCAAGATCATTTACTCAATTTTAATTTGTATTATCATCTGTGAAATGGGTATTAAGATACTTACACTTCCTACCTCATAAAGTCATTGTGAGTAAAGTGCTTTGTAAACCTTAAAGACCTTTAGAAATGGGAGTTGTTGTTTATAGTAGTGATGGGAGCACTTTATTCCTGGTCCTTCATTTCTAGCTTTTTTTTTGGCATCCTATTTAATCCACCCCAACCTCCTTCTGCTTGTACACATTAGGGTGAGGGGACAATCTAGTAGGCAAAGAGGAGCTTGAACTACTCTGCCCTCACGAGATGGGCAAATGGAAAATGTGCAGATCCTTGGACTGCAGAGTGGGCTGGGACAGCCTGGCCTGCTACCATACTTATCAGTAAGGGGCTGATGAAAGAATGGTTCTTCCCTTGCTCTATGTAAAGACCATATGAGGTTAAGTCCCTGTAGGAGGCTGACTCATCATGTACTTTATTTCTGCATATAAATTCCTGGAGTGAATGACAGCTGTGCTAACATTTAAGAAACTTGTTGGAATTTTCTTAATGCAATAAGTAACATTTGATAATGCACAGAGGATTAAAAAATACTTTACATACATTATCTCATTTAATCTTTGTGGATAACTCCCTAAGAGGTACTACTATACCTTTATTTTAGACATAAGGAAACTGAGTCTGAGAAAGCTCAGTTTCACACAGGTAACAAGTATCAGGGGCAGGATTCCAACCCAGGTCTTTCTGGTTTGAAGTCCAGCTCCCTATTTACTCAGGGATCTAGATGTTTCTATGCAGGAATGTTTCCCTGCAAGTTAACATGGGAGGTGAAGATCCTATGGTCCTTCAGAAGAAGAGTGATCTGGGGTTTAGATCCAGCAGAAAGTAGAGAGACTTGAGTGAGGCTCTCAGAAGTAAGATAGGAATAGGGCTTTGCCACATACAAAGAAATGCTGAACCTGGATGAATATATTGTCACTCTAATACCCCCCAAATGGTCTATTCTTAACTTTGTCCTTCACTATGCTTCCCTGTCCTATACTATACCACCTATATGACTGCTGACACAAGGGACAATATTATACACCTTGGATGCTATTTCTAGCTTGAGTATGTGCAGAAGAATAGAGGTTGAGTCAGCGAGGTGGGTTTAGCTTATGGTGGCAAGAGCAGAGAAAGGGGGCAAAAAAAGACAAATTCTGTAGGCAGAGAGCCCCTGAGCATACACTGAAGCCTCAGAGTAGCATCTGGGGGGCAGGGCTGGTTTAACTGTCCTGCAGCTGGTAGTGACTTCTTGTTGGGGCCCACTGGAGATTCTGAGCTCTTGGAAGATTGGTGAGTAAATCCAAGGAAACAGCCATAATAGCTAATGTTTCTACAATGCTTTACTATTTGCAAAGGGCCTTACTCACAACCATTTACAGTCATGTAAGGTATTATTGTTCCCATTTTATAAATGAGGAAACTGAGATTCAGAGAGGTAAAATGACCATCTTGCATGGCTAGAAAATAATGGAGCTGGGATTATAAATTATAATGATGATGATGATAATTCTATTAATACTACTAATAATTACAATGACATAAAGTACTTGAGATTTACAAAGCACATTTTAATACATGATCTTCTCTGATCCTTACAACAACCCTACAAAGCAGGTGATATTATTATCTGCTTTTTACAGGTCAAGAAATTCAGGCTCAGAGAATGAAAATGATTAGTCAGGGACATATCTAATATGTGTACAAGGCAGGATTTGAATCCAGGTCTTTTCAATTCAAATGCAGGGTACTAGCTACTGTATTATAATGCCATGTATATTCATATGTATATAATTTTAATTTTGATGACTTCATATAATAAACCAAACTTATTAAAATTATTCTTATTATTTAAATTTATATCTGGATAGTGTGGTATATGGGTACAACTTTGTGAAAAAAAATCAGTCACAAAAGCACCTTTCAGAGCCTAGACATCCTGAAAGTGTAACGAAATTCTCAAATAAAACATAAAATAACAATTCAAACTCAATAGAAGAAAGGTAGCATCAAATAATAGAAAAAAAAGAGAACAAAAAAGGCTTTTCATGTAAAACTATTGAGAAATACATAATGTGTTTTGGGTGCCATTAGTATAATGGGACGGCAGATTTTCACATGAGAAAAGCTCTATGTATACAGATAATGGAGACAAAGACAGAGACAGTGAAAAGCAATTTGCATATAGGAAAATGATACATTCCATGCATCATGAAAATCACTCTGTATGCAGGCAGACCCTGCCAAATGTCAATTTGTTCTGCACAAACATGACATTAAGAGACAACTTTACAGGCTGGTTAGTTACAGACAATCTCTGTTATAAATGGGACCATGAGCATCCTGATGCTCAGGAGAGTTAAGGATGCTGGGGATCAAGAGCTAACTCTTAGTACTTCTGACCGTTCTACTGGCATTGCAGTCTTAGCTGGATAGACATGAAGTAGACCTTTGTGATGTCAAGGTGACTTTGTAATTAGCTTCTTTGTAATTAGCCCTAGAAACCAGCATAGAATATGGCATATAGAACTTAATAAGCATTTAATAAATGCTTGTTGATTATTTAATCAATAATTTAGAAGTCATGCTATTATGAAACTACTATTGGCTGGAATCATGTTATGTGAGGTATGCCTGTATAAGACTCAAAAAGAGTCTTTGGATTAGCTCCTGATCATTTCCTTAAAGCTACCATTGCTTCCTGTCTCCTGTTACATTTCATTAAAATGTCTCCCCTCCCCCCCCCCAAAAAAAACAAACCACCCACTCATACATTTACTATAGATCAGAAAACTTGGTAGCAAAAGTTTTCTGGTTTTATGCAGCATTTAAAACATGAAGGCAGCTTGCTATGAAATGGTTACTCAAAGGAGGGTGAAGATGTCCAGCTTACAGATCAAACTGTTAGTTTTACAGAGACCAAACACCAAGATGAATGACACCAAGCATCAAGGCCCAATTTCCCAAAGTCATGACATCACTCAGTTTCCGTACCTCTCCATAACTGTGCCTGTCACCTGAGGAGTAACTGATGTATGGAGAGTAGGAGATCATATCTGGGCGGTCGATGTTATAGATGGCCTTGTTTTTAGGAAGAGCAGCCAAGTCCCTGTAGTCAAGAATCTCATCTCCAAGCTTAGCCTAAGAAAGAGAGTGAAGGACCAAAGAGAAGAGGGGAATTATTGGAGCCAAATCAAAAGAGATAGAAATGAACCAAGAACGAGCAATCATCCCCAGATGCAGAGCAGTCATTCAGTAAAGCAGCAAGCATATAGTGAAAACTGCACTAGACTCCAGAGTTAAAAGAGCTGGACTTGAGGACCTTTCTGCAGCTTGGTGCCTATGTGCCCCTGAGCAAATCACATCTCTGATTTTTCAGCCTTCTCTGCAAAAAAGGCACAGCAAGAGTCACTGAGCCAATATGAAAAGCATTTTGTTGAATTTTAGCATTGTTTGATTGTGGATTTGAGGGTCACCTTAGCCCAAACTACTCATTTTAACAGATGATGAAACTGAGGGCCCAGAGTGATCAAGTGATTTGCACAAGGTAATGCATGTGTTAAGTGACAGGTCAAGAATGAGAACCCAGGACTTCTGATGTTGCCTCTTCATTGAGATGCCTCTTCTTTAGAGATAAAAGTGAGGTATTTATTCTCTATTCCTCCTCTGCACAAACATGACATTAAGAGACAACTTTACAGTGTGGTTAGTTACAGACAATCTCTATTATAAATGGGACCATCAACATCCTGATGCTCAGGAGAGTTAAGGATGCTGGGGATCAAGAGCTAACTCTTAGTACTTCTGACCATTCTACTGGCATTGCAGTCTTAGCTGGATAGACATGAAGTAGACCTTTGTGATGTCAAGGTAACTTTGATCCATTTAATGTAGCATACTTCACTTGGTTGCCAAGGCAACTAACTGGGCCATACTAATAAAATGAAGGCCATTTAGATAGGCTTCCCCTCCACACCCTTCCTTCTATGGGCTTCTCCAAATAGATAAGAAAATTCATACAAGTATTGTGGGAAGAACAACATGCTGAGCATAAGAAAACTAAGTTCTCTGATATTCAATTAGTTGCATAGCCTCAGGCAAGTCACTGTACCACTCTGGGTCTCAGTTTCCTTAATTTGCCTCAAGATAGTGTGTTCTCATTGGACATATTTAAGCAAAAGATGATGACTATTTGCTGGATAACTTTTGGAAGAGATTTTCATTTAGGTTCTGGTGGGACCAGAGGCTTCTGAAGGACATTTCTAGTAGTAACATGTTATGTTCTAAGTTCTAGGTCAGTGAGAGCTCTGGCATTTCATGTTGTAAAGTTCTCTCCTAACCTCTACAGTCTCTGTTCTGTGTTCGTAAGGTCCTTCCAACTCTAATGTTTTAAGGTTCCTTCTGGCTTTGACGTATATATGTACAGACCCATAGAACATTTTCAGCTGCAGATAGGTAGTAACAGCAGAAGACTCTGTCCCTGGCTGAAGTGTTAAACGTCCATTATTCTACATCACTATTTGAGCATACATGATTAAAAGTTTTCTATCTGAAGTCTTGACAAGGCAACTAGAAGACAAAGATCACTTCTTGTTTGTATAATAGAAGCATGTCTATTTTAATATAAAATAAAACAATAATAATATTTTTCATGAATTTTATATTTAACTTAAAAAATTAGGTTCCATGTCCAGTTGTCAAAAATTAAGACATCAAAATAAACAGCAATGGTCTCAGCAAATTGTAAATTTGTAAAATTGTAAAATTGTAAATTGTAAAAACAATCATGGAAGAAAGAGATCAGAAAGGGATGAAAGGAAGAAAATGTGAAATTGTTGTTTTTATGAAAGTTAACATATTTTAAAACAAAATACATAATATTTTCTCTAGTTTCCTTTGTGATATTTTAAAAAATTAAAAAATGTTTTTGAATGTAAAATGTTTTCTTGTCTTGACAGTTGCTAAGCTTAGCTTACATTTATCAAGTTACTGGAATAACTCAGCTTGTTAGACATACAATAAGTCAGGTAACGTACTACTACAGAGGCAACTAAGTGGTAAAGAGATTACAGCATTGGACCTGAAGTCAGGAAGACTGGAGTTCAAATCAAGCCTCAACCACTTTCTAGCTGTGTGATCCTAGGGAAGTCACTCAAGTCACTGAGCCTCTCTGTACCTCAGTTTCCTCATTTGTAAAATGATAGCACCTACCTACCAAGGTTGTCATGGAATCAAATAAGATATTTGTGAAGTTCTCAGTAAACCTTAAAGCATTGTTAAATAAGCACTATATATAAGTGCTAGCTACTATCACTACTAGGGCTATCACCAAGAATTATCACTACTAGTATTATCACTGTTGGTAAGTGATTTAATCTCCTTTATCTGACTTTTCTCATCAATAAAAGAAATTGGATGGCTTTTAAAGTCCCTCCAGCTCTAAATTTGTTCTCTTATTATGATCCTAACACTAGAGGTTTTCAAGTAGGGGCTAAGATGGCCACTTGGGAATACTGTAGAGGCAATTTCTATTTAGACATAGGTAGGACTAGATAATTTTTGAGGTTAACTTCTATCTATGAGAATCTCAGTTTAGGGTAGTCATATAAATATGTGTATCCATCCATATATATATATATATATATATATATATATATATATATATATATATATATATATATAGCTATCTAGATCATTTAAAACCCCTTACTTTTTTTCAGATGAGGAGTCTGAGTCTCTGTCATAGATTAGAGAGGCTGCCAGCTTCCCTGTGATTCAATTTCCTCATCTGGAAAATAGGGGCAATTATGCCTGCCTAAATTCCTCATAGGGAGACCATGAGGATCAAATAAGATCATGCAGGCAAATCACTTGGTAAAGTTTAAAATACAATATAAATATGAAGTCAATACATGCACACACAATATACTTATACACACAAATGTGTATGACATAATGGTTATCTCCACTTGGCTTTGTCAGCTTATAGGTTCTTTTTTCTTAAAACAACAACAATACTATAATATATCATTTTTAGCAAAGTAAAGGAGCAGTGTCAAAATCTGGACATACCTCCAATACAAATTAAGTAATAATGAAAATGAAATTAGCCTATCAACTGTTTCATGAATTTTTGTCACTGAACTGATTAGTTTTTTGGCATCATTTACATTCAGATCGAGTTCTCAATGTCTCCATGTCATGAGGAGTCATAGAGTCATTAAAATATTAGAACTGGGAGGGAACCTCAAATATAGCATGTCAGACTTTGGAAGGAACTTTGAAAACAGAATGACAGATTTAGAAGGGACCTTATAATATAGAAGGTTAGAGATAGAATCTGACTTAGACCACAGAATATAGACTCTTAGGGCTCATGGTAAATTTAATATGCAGAATGTTAGAGCTCAGATGCAATTTAATTCACCACTCCCCCGCTTTGCAAATATTGAAACTGGCTCAGACAGATTAAGCCATTGGTGCAAAGTCACGTGGCCTAACACTGGTAGGTCTAGAACATAGTTCTGATTCTCATTTAGTGCCTTTTCTACCATAGAAATGATGCTGTTTATGCCTCTTGTATGTTTCTCTTTCTCTTTTTATTCTTTTGGGGGAATATTTATTGAGGCAACAAATAAGAAATAATTAATTTTACTCACCAATTATAGGCTGGAAGAATCTGATTTTGCTTTTCACTCACTCAGCCCATAATCCCTTTTAACCATTCTTGCCCTCCCTCCCTCATCCTATACTCACATAAATCACACGACTTGGAGATCCTGATGTATTTGAGGCAGGCACAGAAATTATGCTCTCTGAGGAAGTTCGTGTTTCCTAGAAGGGAAATACAGGAAGAGGAAAACTGAAGGCAAATCATTTCAAACAGAAGAACAGGTTAAGGAAAAATTGTAGGAATTATTGTCATTTCTGTGCAGCTCCTAGAGAAAGCAAACATACATTTACTGGCTCTCCATGTGCCAGTTGGTCAGGAATTCAACTACATTTACTAAATTTATATTATGTGTAGAGACAGAGCTAAATCACTAGGTATTTTACTTTGGGAAAGTTATTTCACTTTTGGGGGACTCAGTTTCTCAAATTATAAAGTGGGGATGTTGGAATGAATGAATATAAGGTCTCATCTACCATGCTGTTTTCTATTCTGATTTCACATTCCATCTTCTTTGAAACATCAAATCTTACATGATTTGAAGGAACCATAGAACTCATATAGTTGACCTTTCTCCCTGAATTATATGCTGAACAATAGGCTCTGCCTGAATATATACATTAATGAAGAAATCTGTACCCCTTGGTAAAGCCCATTTTATTTTGGGATAGCTCTAATTATTTGAAAAAATGTTTTCATATATTGAACCTAAATCCGTCTGCTCATGACTTTTATCAGTTAGTTCTTATTTTCTTCTCTGGGACCAAGAAGAGAAATCCCACATGATAATTCTTTTTCTATGTGATAATTCCTCCAATATTTGAAATCAGTGATATTGTTCCTCAAATATCTTTTCTTTTCCAAAATAAGCAACTCCAATTCCTTCAGTCTATCTTTTTATGACATGGTTTTGAGGAGCTCCACCATCTTGGTTACCCTCCACTGGACACACAACATTTTTTCACTGTATTGCTTTAAGTGAATCATCAGAAACTGGGTTCAATATTCCAGACCTCTGACCATGACATAGGACACCAGGATCATTGCTCCCCTTTTTCTGGACTTCTCTTGATATAATACTATATACTATATTATACTATACTATTTTATTTTTATACTATATATTTTTCTTGGCTATATTATATTATTTTTCTTGGCTAACTCATTCTTGTCTTGTATTCTACTAAAATTGCTAAGAGTAAAAAAACCTAGAAATGTTAGAATTCTGTTAACTGTAATGATGTATGATCTATAGTCTAAGTCTCTTTCCAGGCCTGACATTCTATATTTTCTAATTCCATCACTAACCGCATTTGTCTGATGATTCATACAGTATATTTTCTAAGTAAGAGTAGATTAGAGACAACTACAAAGAACTGCTTATCCAAGTCTACTAATGTGCTAACTCAACTCTATCAGTGAATAACATCCCACCAAATATCCCCAATCCTTTTAAGTCTCACTTTGATAAGGAGTCCAGAATCATGAAGATTCCCTTAAATTAAGTGATCCTTTTCCAGTTTCTGGTTAGTGGTTATCCTATCTCTGCAAAACTATTCTTAGCACCTGGCACAGTTTCTGGCACCTGGTCAGCAGTTAATATTGACTGACAGGGCATCACAATGACATTATCTCCACCCACAAAGAGCTTACAGATGAATATCTACACAAACACTTGCCTCTATTGCTATAAGTAGGGTAGGACTTAGGGAATACAAAGGGGATCCTGACAGAAATGGCTCTATAAGAGAAGTGGCTCCATAAAGTTATCCTCAATCCACCAAGGATACTGAATTCCACGTGGTCCTTGGACCTCTAGTTAAACAACTTACTGCCTTGGTTCATTTCTGCTTATAAAGGAACAATGTTCTATCATTAAAAAGTCCTGGGAGAGAAGTCCAGAGATCTGATTTCGAATCCTAAGTCTGACACTTTCTTAAATGACTGGGCCTTCACCCTCTGAATGTTCACTGCATCATTTATAAAATTGACATAATAATGGTTGTCCTTTACTTCATGGGGTATGTGGTAGCTATATAAAATATCATTATGGTGGAGAGGTGAACAGAGCAGGGTGAACTGAGACTTTGTGCTCAGTTCCAGTTTAAACTTCCTAATGGTTCCCTATATCAACTTCAAACAATTTTCTTTCTTTGTAAATAACAGGTTCCTTACCTTTCACTACAACACACCATACACCCTCCCCCAAAGCCAGAACATTAGGTGGGGATGGGGAAAAAAGCACTAAAATTCAAGTCAAAGACCTTTCTTTGAGTCCTGACACAGACACTTGCAATCTTGGTCATCATAAAGATATCATTGAAACTCTCTGAGACTTAATCTTCTCATTTATAAAATGGATATAATACTTGTACTTCCTGCCTCACTGCATTGGTGCTAATAATATATTTATAGGGGGGCGGCTAGGTGGCGCAATGAGTAGAGCGTCGGCCCTGGAGTCAGAAGGACCCGAGTTCGGATCCGGCCTCAGACACTTAACGCACACACAAACAAAAACTTAGCCGTGTGACCTTGGGCAAGTTACTTAACCCCAATTGCCTTCCAAAAAAGCAAAAAAATATATATTTATAAATTATGAAGTGTTATAGAAATGTGAGTTATTATAGTTGACTCTCAATCATCTCTATCTGTTGAACAGTTAATAGAAAAGTGGGAACAATCTGATTTGTCATCAGTGGGAACACTCAGTGGTTCTGATCCCTCAGAGAAGAACTTCCACCTGCCAAAATGCTATCCAACCAGTTCCTTATGCCATCCATATTTCCTTAATATGTGACAAGGCCATGGCCTTGCGCTTGCTAGACATTTTTCAGAAGTTGCATGGCATGGAATAGATACCCATGATAATCCATTACACAAATAATATATAACTGATTGTGTCTATGAATTGAAGCCATTCCTTCAATATGCTGTTCAACATGTACTGAGCTGAGGTCATAACATTGCCAAACTGACACCTAAAGCTTATGCCACAACATAGAAAGCTTCATACACAAACCTTTAAGGCATTTTGGGTGGTGATGGGGCAAACCTGATTGCAAATTTGGCTCTGCATCTATAAGGGAAAAAAGAGTAGAAGGAAATGATATTACATCAAAGAGCTACATAGTGATACTTTTGGGATTTTTACATGATGAACCCATATGGTAGCTATGGTGGGAATCTCTCATTGATGAGGACACTAACTGTACCCAGCATCCTTCAAGCTGGTATGGGAACTGATCCATGTGTGTTTGGAGAGCTCATGAATTTCTAGCAGTGACAACAGTGCTATTTTAAAAAATGTTTCATAATCCTATACCAATTTTAGGTTTATAAGTCACTTTTCTCACAACAATTCTATGAGGTAGCATAGGATGACAATGGCCATTATTTTAGAGATGAAATTAAGAGATAAAATGATTAGCCCATGGTCATATAACTTGGAAATACAAAAGCCAGGTTTTGAAACCAGTTCTCCTGATACTAGATCCAGTACTCAATTCTTGACATCATGCTTACTTTCCATAATGGGTTCATTTCAGAGAAAATAATCAGGTGATTATTAGAACATTCTCAGCAAACAACTAGTATACAAATACATGGAAAAATCAGAGCACAAACAATGAAAACATCCAATTGGTAAACTCTTATCTTTCTACTAATTCCATAATTTACTGTTTCTAATAATATTGTGTAGTAGAAAGCATGTTGGACTTGGAATGAGAACCACATTTGTATCTGGGTTCTGATACCTACAAGCTGTGTGAACTTCAGAAAATAATTTCACATATCTATAGCTTATTTTGCTAATTTGTAAAGTGGATATAATTGGAATTGTATTAACTATCTTGAAAGGTTATTGTCAAGAAAGTGCTTTATAACCATTACCATGTCGCAGAAATATGAATAACTATTAAAACTTTCCAGGGACTGTGTTGAATTTCTTTTTACAGACATTTAGTTGTTAACAGACTTTTTCCTCGACTGGTCTAGTAAGGGCCATCAGTAAGATGGACACATGAGTAAGCAATTATGTACATACTGGCAAACTTATAAAAATTTTACACATATGGCAGTATATTGTATTTTATAACCTTGTAATTTAAACCACATGTGAAAAGAAGAGTAATGTCTGCCTTAACAAGCTCAGGTACAACCTCTCCTTTCCTTACCCTTTTTACAAAATACTCCTCATGTCTTGTTCCCAATCTAATAATTCTCCTTAACTCCTCTTTACTTCTCTTTTCTCCTCTCTTCTATCTCCTTCCATTTCCTTCTCTTCCCCTCCTCCCTTTTCTTCTCTCCTCTCTTCTCCTCTCCTCTTGTCTGTTCTCCTTTCTTCTTTGCCCTTCTCTGCTCTCCTCTCTCCTTCCCTCCTCACTCTCCCTTTCCCCACTCCTTTCTCCCTCACCTCTCTCCTCTCTGTCCCTCCCCCTCTTTTTCTATTCTTTCCCCTCCAATCCTACCCTTTTGGTTTAGTTATTGAGGCTGAAAAGGGAGATCATTACAAGACAAATTTATGCATAAGGCACTTCAACTCCAGGGGCTCAATATTCAGTTTTACCCTAGAATCTGCTGTATTATAATGCAATGCCAATACAAAGTTGGGTACTGAGGTGATCTATTGACTCAAATCTTCCTTGACCCAAATATGGTATAATAAATTTGAAATTTTGAAATTGTATTTTCAGTGCCAACTACTATATAAAGTTGTCACCATCCAAATGCATCTACCTCCTGTCCTGGAGCCAGTAGAAGACAGGATGAGCTGTCGATGGTTGTGGTTGTCACAGATAAACAAGGACAGTATAGCTAAACACTTTAGTTTAACGCTGTTTGCTTAGCTAGCCCAGGTAATACTGTAATCATCAACCGATGTCTCCTTACCTGTTAGCCAAGTTCTAAAAGCTCACTATATAATCCAAAAATGCTTAAAGGCACAGGATAATCAGCTAGCTCACTGAAATCTACCTTCAGTTGTTAACAGCCTCTTCACTTTATCTATAGCTGTGGTGATGGCCTCCTCTGCTTTCCCTTAGTTTCAGTGCTGACATGTCCCTAGCCATGGTGCTGAAAACTTTAAGAATACTAGATTAACATACCTACTCCTTTAAATCCTGTTCTTATTTTTATTGACTACATCCTCCAAGTATACAGGCATACTTTTGCCTCCAGATCTTTTGCTGGAGTATTTCCCAGCCAGGGAATATGTCTGGAACTTTAAGGTTTATCGAAATTATATCACCTATTTCTCACAATTGCCCAAAGAGTTAAGTAATATGTGTATTATCATCCCCATCTTATAATTGAGGAAATTGAAGCTCAGAGAGACTGCATGCTTGGTCCATGGTCTTATGGCTAGTAAGCTTTTGAGGCAAAATTCAGACCCACATTTCTCCTAATTGCAAATCTAGTCTGATTTTCACTTTGCCATGTTACTTTTCCAGGGAATAAATACTTATTCATTTGACTTCCATTGCTTCTGAACCTTTAGATTTCATGACTAAGGACCATGTCATCCCATTAGGTTCTGGCTCTGACCCTGAGAGCCACTAGATGTTTCTAGGCTCACAATTGCACTTTCCACCAGTCACATATCTGGCCCTTACTCCTACCTCCTCGTTCTTTGTTCAGAATTGGAGGAATAGGAAAATTATGCAGGTTTGAGGTCCAGGGCAAAGTACTCAATATCACTCCCAACATTTGTATCCGGGTAAAATCATGTTATAATAAATAACAGCAACAATAAGAGACAGCTAGGTGAGACAATGGTATAGATTGCTGGACTTGGAAACAGGAAGACCTGAGTTCAAATCCATTCTTAGATTCTCATTAACTTATGTTGTCATTAACTGTATGAACTTAGGTGAGTCACTTAATCCCTGTCTGCCTCAATTTCTTTAACTGTAACATGGGGTTAATAACATTATCCAACTCCCAGGGTTTTTATGAGGATGAAATTAGATAATATTAGTAAAGCTCTTTGCAATGCTTAAAGAGCTGTAGAAATTCTAGCTACCATGATTATCATTAACAATAATAGAATACTTCTCTATTGCATTTATGATTTATAAAACACTGCCTCATTATCCCAATTATCCAACAGATATCTGAGACATTCTTAAAGGTGAAAAGAAGATATTTAAGTGTGTGTTGTGATAGTAAGGAAAGGTGCTGAACAGGGCTAAGAAATATCTCAAACTAATTTCTCTTGTTGATGATGCTATTAAAAGGAGAAGTTATATTACTATGTATATAAATATCATGTTATATATATATATATATATGTATGTATTATATAATATGATTTGGTGATTTCGCCAATATACTTCTTCACTCTCATGTAGATCCCTGTACTTTAAAACTTTATTGAATGTTTCCATGAGTTGTTATGTAATACAATGAATAACAATATAGGAATATGTGTATATGTTAAATCATGATTTAAATCTGACCTTGAATTTTACAAGGTCATCCAAGGAGATCACAAACTCCAGCCTACATTAGAAAGGCCTCAAAAGTAAGGGCCTGATTATGAACCTGACATCTGTTCTATAAAATCCAGTAAAAATATTGGTAGGGAAGTTCATCATCAGAAGGTTTGCTGAGACTGATACAATCTGAATAGTAACAGAAATTCAAGAAACTACCTACTAAGGTATGGAGTATTTATGATTAGAATCGGTGGAGGTAATAATATATTGACAAAATTACCAGCATCTGTCATCTGAGGTTCCACCTTAAGGTTGGAGATATCACCACCAACTTGGCTACAATCAATGGTTTTTGGCCATAGCAACTCTCAAAGATTGTCAACCACACTGCAGAAAGGTTGCAATTTATATAGTGGCAGAAGCAATGACATTAATGAAATCATGAATCTTTGAAGTGTATATGTATGTACATAGAGATCTGTCTCTACAGGTAAATAGACACATATATAGAACTCCTCAATCTTCCAAAGATTTGTGATTCAAGAGCTAGAGCTACTCTTCTGCCAAAACAAACTGTAACTCTTCCACCCATTAGTAGAATGTTTTAATAGTTATTATGACCAAAAAAGATTTATCTGATGTCCAGTCTTCTTGTGAAGTGTTTCTGCATTTAGGCAGGGCTGCTCTCTATATGACAGCCATCCAATCCACCATTATATCCATAACTAAAGCTTCCCCAGTTTGGTAGTAGTTTCTAGAACCTGTACTCTGCTGGCATAAGATTTCCAAGATTTGCACTGAAATGAAATCTCTTCCTTTATCCCCACCCTTTCCACTATGTAAACCCAAGCATTTCAGAGGACCCATGGGAGACTTGAAGAAAACAGGTCACATAGACCTGAAAAACACAGCAAGGGTGTATACTTGGCAACTCTGGTTAGGGACCCAGGAGGCTAGCTGCAAGCACAGGGACCATGGCACAACTGGCTTGTATGAACACAACTCAGGTAAGTCAATTCTTCTTTTTTTTTCTTTGCTTTTTTTTTGGAGAGGGGGAAGGCAGGGCAATTGGAGTTAAGTGACTTGCCCAAGGTCACATGGCTACTAAGTGTTAAGTATCTAAGGCAGGATTTGAATTCAGGTCTTCCTGACTCCAGGGTCAGTGCTCTATTCACTGCACCACCTAGCTGCCCCTGTCAATTCTTCTTTGTTAGCTTCTGCCATTAGTTCTGAATGTCATCAGAGGGCAAAAGTCCTCATCATTTTTTTAAGTCTTTCAAAGAGCATATGTCAATGACAGATTTCCATCCTCACACTTCCCCTCCCCCAAATGCAACTTATCTGTAAAGGTCATGTAGTGTCTTATAGTAAATAAATGGCCATTTTTCTGCCAGCTGGCATTGGAGACTTTATGCTTCCAGACAGTTTTCTTTGATTGCTTTATAGAATTTGGTTTAGGGCAGAAAAAGTGGTTCTACTGATAAGAAAAGCTCCCTGGATGCTGCTGATGACTCAACATTTTTCACTAAAGGAAGCAGCAGGTTTGGGATAAAGGCTTCTGGCATCCTGCATGTTCCCCTGAGAAGGACAGGCTCCAAAAATTGTTCTTGGAGATGTACACCAATGGATAATTTTTAAGTGTCTCTTGTGTAAAGAGTACAGTCTGGTGCAGATGACAACAACAGCAACAACTACCACTACTATCTGTCATTTGTATAGTACATAAAGGTCTAGAAAGTAATTTACATATATTATCTCACCTGATTCTTACAGCCCTGGAAAAGAGGTGCTTTTAAATTTTTCTCTCTAAGATAAGAAGACTGAACCTGAGACAAGTTAAGTTATCCTGTTTTCCTTTGGCCTTTGATGCCCTCTCCTTTGATTGGTGAGTCCTTGGTCCAGACAATCCCTGGGACATAGTAAAGGCTTAATAAATACTCTCTCTGGTTTATCAGTGGAATAGATTAGTACATAATATAAAGAAACAAATAAGTAATGTAGTGTTTTATAAGCCCAAACGTCTTAGCTATTGGTGAAAGAATTTAAAATTGACAAAAAAATTTAGTAATTGGCTGCCAATATGAGCAAGTACAGGAAAAACAAACAGATGATGGAATCCTTTTTGGGGGGACAAAAAAGATCAAGGCATGGAGTGGAAGGAAGACAGTAAAGTCAGAACTCCTGTATCAAAAGCCTCCAAGAAAAATATGAATTGGTTACAGGCCATGGAGGAGCTCAAGAAGGATTTCAAAAATCAAGTAAGAGAAGTGGAGGAAAAATTGAGAAGGGAAATGAGAATGATGCAAGAAAATTATGAAAAGCAAGTCAATAGCCTGCTAAAGGAGATCCAAAAATACGCTGGAGAAAATAACACCTTAAAAATAGACTAACTTAAATGGAAAAAGAGGTCCAAAAAGCTAATGAGGAGAAGAATACTAAAGCCAAAGTTGCCAGACAGAAAAGGAATCTCAAAAACTCACTGAATAAAATAACTCTTTCAAAATTAGATCAGAGCAATTGGAAGCTAATGACTTTATGAGAAATCAAGATACTATAAAACAGATTCAAACAAATGAAAAGATAGAAGGTAATGTGAAATATCTCATTGGAAAAACCACTGACCTGGAAAATAGATCCAGAAGAGATAATTTAAAAATTATTGGTCCACCTGAAAGCCATGATCAAAAAAAGAGTCTAGACACCATCTTTCAAGAAATTCTCAAGGAAAATTGCCCTGATATTCTAGGACCAGAAAGCAAAATAGAAACTGAAAGAATTCACAGATCACTTCTTTAAAAAGATCCCCAAAAGAAAACTCCTAGGAATATTATAGCCAAATTCCAGAGTTCCCAGGTCAAGGAGAAAATACTGCAAAAGCAGTCAGGAAGAAACAATTTGAGTATTGTGGGAACACAATCAGGATAACACAAGACCTAGCAGCTTCTACATTAATGGATTGAAGGGCTGGAATATGATATTCCAGAGGTCAAAGGAGCTAGGACTAAAACCAAGAATCACCTACCCAGCAAAACTGAGTATAATGCTACAGGGAAGAATATGGTCATTCAATGAAATAAAGGACTTTCAAGCATTCTTGATGAAAAAATCTGATTTGAACAGAAAATCTGACTTTCAAATACAAGAAGCAAGAGAAGCATGAGAAGGTAAACAGGAAAAAGAAATCATAAGGAACTTATTAAAGTTGAACCTTCTACATTCCTACATGGAAAAACAATAATTATAACTCATAAGACTTTTCTCAGTATGAGGATAGCTGAAGGTAGTATATATGCATATATGTACACATAAATATATATGTATGTATAGGAGGATGTATGTATATATAAATATATATGTGAGTATGGGCATTTGTATGTTCATATATACATAGACAGAGGGCACAGGATGAGTTGAATTTGAAGGGATGATATCTAAAAAATAAAATTAAGAGGTGAGAGAGGAATTTATTAGGAGAAGAAGAAAAGAAACAATAGATTAGAATAAATTATGTCATATAAAAGAGGCAAGAGAAAACTGTTACAATGGAGGGGAAGAGCAGGAAGGTGAAAGTGAATGGGACAGCTTGATTCTCATTGAATTTGGCCTAAGAAGGGAATAACATACACACTCAATTGGTTATCTTACCATACAGGAAAATAGGGGGGGAGGAAAAAAGAGGGGGGAGAATAGAAGGGAGGGAAAATGGGGGGAGAGGGTAGTTAAAAGCAAACATTTTTGAAAAGGGATAGGGTCAAATGAGAAAATAGAATAAGTGGGGGCAGGTTAGGATAGAAATATAGTGTCTTTCACAATATAACTACTATGGAAATGATATGGGTAACTACACATGTACAATCTATATTGAATTGCTTATGTTCCTAGTGGGGGTGGGTGAGGAAGGAGGAGGGGAAAGGAATCTGGAACTCAAAGTTTTAAAAACAAATGTTTAAAAATTTGTTTTTTACATGCAACTGGGAAATAAGATATATAGGTAGTAGGGTATAGAAACCCATCATGCCCTACTGGAAAGTTAGGGGGTAAAGGGGGAGAATATAATAGAGAACATATTGGGGGGAGGAGTATTCAGTAGGCTTGCAATTTTGGGGTGGGGGTAGGGAGAAGATGGGGAGAGAAATAACTAACACAAAATTTGTGGAAATGCATGTTGAAAACTAAAAATAAATAAATTAATATAAAAATAAAAAAATAGTCAAATGAAAAATTGCTCCAAACCACTACTGATTAGAAAAATGCAAACTGAAACAGCTCTATGGCACCACCCTCACCTGTCTGTTGGCTAATATGACAGAAAAAGAAAATGACAAATGCTGGAGGGAATGTGGGGAAATTGAGAAATTAATGTGTTGTTGGTGGAATTGTGAATTGATTCAATCATTCTGTAGAGCAATTGTGAATTATGCCCAAAAAGGTTCTAAAATTGTGCATACCCTTTGACCTAGCAATATCCAAAGAAATTAAAAGAAAAAAAGGAAAGGGACCTATATGTACAAAAATATTTATAGCAGGTCCTTTAGTAGTAACAAAGACTTGGAAATTGAGGGGATACCCATTAATTGGGGAATGACTGACCAAGTTTTGGTATATGATTGTGATGGAATACTATTGTGCTATTATAAGAAATGATGAGCAGGATGCTCTCAGAAAATCCTAGAAAGACATGAATTAATGCAAAGTGGAGTGAGAAGAACCAGAACAGTGTATATAATAACAGCAATATTATATGATGATCAGCTAGGAATGACTCTGCTATTCTCAGTAAGACAATGATCCAAGACAATTATGAAGGACTTATGATGAAAAATAATATTTATCTCCAGAGAAAGAACTGATGGAATCCAAATGCAGATTGAAGTATAGTTTTTTTAACTTTCTTTTTCTTGGGTTTTTTTTTTTTTTTGGTCTATGCTTTCTTTCGCAAAATGACTAATACAGAAATATGTTTTACATGACTGCATAATGGTTTCACAATATGATTAATATAGAAGTATGTTTTGCATGACTGCACATATACATTATGTAAATTGTTTGCTTTCTCAATGAAGGGGGGAAGGAGAGAATTTTGAATTCAAAAATGTTTTAAATGAATGTTAAAGGGGTGGCTAGGTGGCACAGTGAGTAGAGCATCGGCCCTGGAGTCGGAAGGACCTGAGTTCAGATCCAGCCTCAGACACTTAACACACACAAACAAAAAAATCCTAGCCCTGTGACCTTGGGCAAGTTACTTAACCTCAATTGCCCTACAAAAAGCAAAAAAAAAAAAGAATGTTAAAATTATTTTGTATATAATTGGGGGAAAATAAAATATTAAATTAAAAATAAATCACTAATAATTAGAGAAATGCAAATTAAAACAACTCTGAGATACCATCTCACTCCCTAGGCAAGTCACTTAAATCTCTCTCACCCTCAGTTTTCTTATCTGCAAAATGAGAGGCTTGAACTCAATAGTATTTAAGATTCCTTCTTGCCCTAAATCTATGATTCTGTGGTCCATTTGGCCTAACCATGTCTGAAAAAAGAATCCCCTTACAACATCCTCAACAAGTAGTTATGAGCCTCAAAAGAGGGAATCCACCCTTTTTACTTCAAGGGGCTGCTCATAGCACTTTTGGGTAGCTCTGATACTGAGCTGTATATAATCCCAATGTTGTAGCTCACTGATTCAGCCATTCAGCTCAGTCACAGTCAACCATGACATGAACAGCTCTAGAATAAAAAGAAACCAAGCTTTCAGGAAGCAGCTTGAATTTAGACAAAGGGTTAACTCTCCAATCTTTTATGTCTTAATCTCCATCTTATTTCCTAAGTTTGAATGTTATCTAAAAGACATTCATTCTCAACCTCTGTAATTACTCCTGTCAAAGACCTGGCCTGGATTTAGAATGATGTCTTTCTCTTCCATCATGAACCTTGTCCTTCTACAGCCCCCAGAGGGAATTATCCTTCCCCCTCTCTTTTCCCCCCTTCCCCTACTGCCATTTACAAATTTCCTTAATTACTACTGTATTCTAATTTTGATTTGGGATGCACACGACTCATTCTAGCACTAAATTATAGTATAACCTATTCAATATCAGCAATGAACAAAGGAGTTGGTCAACATCTGCATCCTCATTGTCAAACTCAAAGAAGACTGGTATCTATAAACATATATGGATAAAGGAAATTCTTTAAGAATAATTCATGTGGAAAGGTTTGTCAGTTATAGATCTACATTTTCAGCTGTGGTCAATGACCTCAGCTGAAAGGCAACATCAAGGCGACTGGACCTATCATTTGTATAGGTCTTCCCAGATGACAAAACTCCTTCTAACAATGTATGTTGGCACCTTCTCTACAACTTGTAGTGGTAGAGAACTGCCTAGAGCAATTGGAGTTTAAGTGACTTGGCCAGCACCACACAGGCAGAGCTTGACAGAGATGGGACATGAAATCAGCTGTTTCCTGGTGGTTGAAGGCCAGCTTCCAATTCAGTATGCTATGCTGAAACATCACAGTTGTTGCAGTGTGGCAATGTCAAAGGCCTGAAAGGTCAGTGCTAGAAACAATCTTCAAGATCAACTTGTCTAAACGTTTCCTTTAATAACAAAGAAAACCAAGACCCATAGATTTCAAGGGATTTGTACAAGGTCAAACAGTGAAGAAGAGGCAGAGGCAGCCCACAAACCCAAGCCTTCTGATCGGGTTCCATTATAATTTTGTATCATTCATTTCTGATCATTTTGTCATTCTTTCAACTTACATATTTGTAATATTGATGTATGTTTTTTCCTGGATTTAATGTAGCTTTATTAACATGAATATGTATCGGTTCACAAAAATCTTTTGTTTCTCTAATGATATATTTTTAAAGTTTTTAAAAACTCTTTTGTTATATTAAAAGGTTTTCTAACATTGCCTTGCATGACTGGTTTAAATTCGGCTTAGTTGTAATGGTTATTTTAAATGAATTGTTACATTGTTTAGTTAAAATGTTATTTAGTATTTTTTCATCTATATTCATTGGGAAAATTAATCTATGATTATCTTTTTATTGTTGTATTTCTCAGTTTTTGTAATTTTGATTTATTTCTTCCTCTGAGCTTGGTCTATTAGAATGATCAAGTTTCTGCTGTCTGTTTTAGTAATTCATATTTTTGCAAATAATCCTCCACTTCATTTGAGTTCTATGACTTGTTATCATATTTCTGTGTGTTAATATTCTCTTAGGATTCTTAATGGGGGGGCCCTTTGACTTTCAATAGGATATGATTGTTGTATTCAGTTTGAGAAAATGAATTTAGAGGGAAAAATTAATATTAGAGCTATCCAAAAGTTAAATTGGCTCTGTGGCTAAATAATGAATTCCCTCTGACAAAACATGTATTAACAGATACTAGAAGGTCACTAGTTGGGGATGGTGAACTGAAATGTGGATTTCTGCTTCAAATATTAAAGAATCCCTTTGAATTTCTTTCAAACTCTGAGATTTCAGGATTCTAAGATATCTAGTTGCCTGGAATGCCCCAGAGGAGGATAAAACCACAGTGGTGAAGAGATTGACAACTCTTCCACGTAAGAATTGGTTGTAGGAACGAAGTATATTTTGCCTGGAGAAGAAAGGACATGGAATATAATCATATCCAAACACATTGATAGTCTTTGTATGCAAGACCAAAGGCATCTTCAGCCTGTCCTGGCACACACAATTGCCCCAGGGACACCCTATTTGTCATTGCACATTCTGTCAAACATCGTGAATATGTTGGGTTGGTTTTGCTGAACTATTTCTTTTACTTTTTTATTCTTTGCTATGAGATACTTACTATGGAAAAGAGAGGAGAAAGATGTATTTGAAATGAACATGTTTATCAAAACAATGAATATTTTAAAAGTAAGATTAAAATCAAAATAGAAATAAAATAAGATCTCTCCTTTAAACACAGGAGTCAGCTCCTTCATAAGCCTCCCCTTAAATCCCTCCAACTAAAAACGTTCTATTTTCCTTCAAATTTCTTTTTTTTCTTTTTCTTTTTTGGAGGGCAATTGGGGTTAAGTAACTTGCCCAAGGTCACACGGCTAGGTTTTTTTTGTTTGTTTGTGTTAAGTGTCTGAGGTCAGATCCTAACTCAGGTCCTTCTGACTCCAGGGCCGGTGCTCTACTCACTGGCGCCACCTAGCCGTCCCCTTCAAATTTCTTATACTCTTTTGTCTATACTTCTTGACATGTATTACCTTTGGCCTTATACTAGAGTTTCATTCATGCATGTTCTCTCCCATATTAGTTTGAAAGCTCTTGAAAGACAATATCTGGGGCTGATTTCATTTTTATATCAACAACACTAAGCAAAGTGCCTTGTACAAAGTAGGTGCTTAATAAATGCTTGTTAATAAATGCTAATGAGCTTAGGCTTGGTCTCATCCAGCTTCTTTTTCTTTATTCATTTCTAAAACAGATGTTGTTATGTTTGAACAAACGTGATTTCAATGTGTAGAAGATCAGAAACTGAGTAACAGGCAGCTGTGTTAGATCAGGCTTACTATATTATTGGGCTTCCACCGCCAAGTTATTTAAGGAGTACAGACATTCAGAAAAATACCCCAAACTCCCCACAAGGAATAAAATGCCCAAGAGCTCATAATAGGGTATGTACTAGCTACAAGTTCTGCTAATTAAATGCATTATCACCATAATTTCCTGGATAAAACATGCTTAAGGAGCAAGTATATTCTATGCCAAAATATAAAAAATAGTCTATAATTAAGATTTCCATAATGGAATATCTCAGTATAAAATATTTAACAGGCCTTCATTTCTATATCTAAAGTCCTCTGGCCTTTAAGGCTTTTTCTAAGATGGTCTTACCCTATTCACGGTCTGGACCAGTCTACTTTCTTATCACTACCATACATACATACCCACACATACATACATACTTTTACATGTGTGTACACACCTACATAGACACATATGCATATGTATGAAAATTGCAGATATGCACATATATGGAAACAATACACATAATTTCCTCATAGTTAGAAATTATCTCACTTTCTGCCACCTTCACTTTGAATATCATCTATTCTGCCCAACTTTTTTTTTTTGGATGAGTATGGTCTAGTCCACATTATAGTTAATACATTTTATTGTATGGTATTCCTTAGTTCTGTATGGGTTGACCCATGTGCTCCAAGAGCACCATTAGAGAAGGTGTCATTCCCAAGGACATGGGTTTGAATCCTGGCTCTGTCACCTGGGTGACCTTAAGCAAATCACTTTAGGTCTCAGTTTACTCATTTGTAAAGGAAGGAAATATGCTAGTTGAACTCTAAGATCTCTTAGATCTTTCAATCTAAATCTTTGGGTCCAATAATTAATCTATGTATCCCTAATTCCAAGTACACATTACAAATACATATTTAATTAGTGGTTTTTGAACGAATGAATGACCCTCACTATCCCATAAAAATATGTTACTCACTATGAACTCCTTGTCTTTGCCAAAGTAAATATTCCCTGGCCTGAATTCATGACTTGTTTTATTAAAACAAAACAACAACAACAACAACAAACCAAAATATATTTAATTTTTCTTCCTCTCAGTTTTACCCTTAACCTCACAATTGAACATATTTTTTACAAATTTATTACCCCCCCCCCAATTCCTCTATTGCCCAAGTCCAAAAATGTATATTTAATTCTGTATCTTGAATTTGTCAATTATCTGTGAGGGGTAGATAGAATGTTTCATCATTAGTTGTCTAGGATTAGTCCTAGGACTGGTCACTGCATTGACCAGAGTTCTTAAGTCTTTCACAGTTGTTTATCTTTTCAAAGTTATTTGCCTTACAAATTGTTATTATGTAAACTGCTGCCCTGGTTCTACTCACTTTGCTCTGCCTAAGATAATACAACTTTTCCTGGGTTTTTCTGAAATTGTCTTTCATCATTTCTTAAAGCACAATAATATATTGTGACAACATGTGCCCTAATTTTTCCAGTCATTCACAATTGAAGGGCACCCCACCCTTGATTTCTAATTCTTTTATATTACAAAAAGATCTGATAGAATTATTTTTGTATATATAGGTCGTCCCTTTTTTTTTCTTTTCCTGAGCTCTGTGAGGTATGGGCCTAGCAGTGGTATATCTAGATAAAAGGGTATGTACAGTCTAGTGGCTTTTGGGGCAAAGTTCCAAAATGCATTCCAGAATGCCTGAGCTGATTCACAACCCTGCAACAGTGTGCTAAGGGGCCTGTTTTCCCTCAGTTCTCCCAACATTATTCATTTTCCTTTTGTTATGTTCTTTGCCAGTCTTATGGGTAAGCAACTTTGGAACTGCTTTAATTTGCATTTCTCTAATGATTAGTGATTTACAAGAAAGCACAATGTATCAAAGATGACTACCAGAGGCTCAGATGTTACATCTGCTAGGCCTTACAGTGCTTTGTGATAGAGTTTACCCAAGTTTGGTGACTTAAACTCACTGAAGATCACCAGCTACTTTTTACTGTTTTTATTTTTTACCATCAGCCGAAAGTTGAGACAATTTCTGATGCTGTTTTGAATTTATCATTCTATCTGCAGCTCCTTGCCTTTGTTTCTAGCTTTAAAAAAGCACATCTGAATTGTCTACCTAGTTCCTTGCACACCTATATTGGTCTTTTTGGATACCTCCCCTCTTTGCATCTTCAAACTCTGCTCCTTTCTGAAAAGTTCAGCTCATATTTCATATGAAGCCTCACAAGACTACAATCTTCTAGCTTAATTTATGAGCCAAGCAACTGGGCACTTTGTCATGTGTCGGCATGGCCTTAGCTCACTCCTGGACAGCTTCTTGGACATTTCTCCTAGCTGGAAGTTGGGGAGCACATTTTCTACGTCTTAGCATCCACTACTCATGAGGCACATAGTATGGGCACCCAATAAATACCCAAGAACGGATGATAGACATCTTGGAATATGGAGAGGGCAGTACAAAAGCAGTAATTAAGATAATTATTAGAAGGAAATAAATTGGGATGAAATTAAGAGTCCCATTACCTTGTTTTTTTCTTCAGTTTTGGCTGCTTGTCTACAGGCTGGATGCCAGATGGATGTACCTGAAAATAAATTACTTAGAGTTAATCTTTTTATTTTCAAAAATATATTTATTTTCAGGTCATAAGACCCATGTTGGATAGAGTTCTGGTCGGCCTCAAGCACTTACTAGTTGTATGACCCTGGGCAAGTCAATTAACTCTGTTTGCCTGAGTTTCCTCATTTGTAAAATGAATTGGAGAAGGAAATGGCAAATCACTCCAGTATCTTTACCAGGAAAACATTAAATGAGCTCAAGAAGAGTTGCATACAACTGAAATAACAACATGAGACCTGGGTTCAGTTCTCAACTCTGACAATTGTTAGCTGTGTGATCAAGTGTATGGTGCAGAAGAGAAATTTGAAGCAGGAATTTGGAATTTTGGTTTCTAGTCTTTGCTCTGCTGGCTTGGATTTCAGCAAAGAACTACCCCATCTACAATCCTCAGTTTCTCTATATGTCAAATTTTTTTTTTAATGGGAAAGTTCATTTGGATGATCTCTTCCAGCTTGAAATTCTATGACTATCTTAAAGAACTGGGGGTTCACAAGAGCATTGTGGGGTCTGTGAAGGTCACATGTAAGGAGAAACTCAGGCAGGTAAATCTGAATGTCTTTCTTACTTCAAAATATTTAAGCCACAAGTGCCAGTGTGTATTTCTCTAAAGTCAGGTTGCAAGATTGTCAACCCTCTGGGTAGCTCTGCAAGGCATTAAGCTTCTCTGTTTTTTAATGAGATTTTCAGTTTGATGGATTAGGACCATAAGAAAGAGACTGAGTGTGACATTCTTTTTTCCCTTAAATAATTTATTGGCAAAATTAAGCCTTTACTTCTCCCTACCCCAATTATATGCTAATTTGTAAAGTTAACAGGTTCTCAGCTTGAACCTCCTCACTGCCATGAACCACAGTTAAAAACTGTTGGAACCCAAACAACAAGAGCTTACATAATAAGCATAGGTCATATTTATAGATTGCTCTCCAGCTACAGAATGGTTTATATACTTTATCTCAATTGATCATAAGCTTATAGATTTAGATCTGGAAGGACCCTAGAGGCCATATGGTAATTTCTTCATTTTATAAGGTCATATGGTAATTTTTTCATTTTATAAATGAGAAAACTGAGTCCCCAGAGAAGAGGAGTAATTTTTTCAAAATCACATAGGCAGTAAGTATCAGAGGATGGACTGGAATCCAGGTCCTGTAACTGTAAATTCAATGGTACCATCTAGCCTCTCAAAAGCTCTTTAAGGTACACAGAACAGGTACTATGTTAAATATAAGTCACAGACTATTTGAAGAAACCTTAGAACATAGATTGTTCTGATTTAGAAGAATCTTTGGAATATAAAGACCATGGGATGTTAAAATTTGTAAAATCAAACCCTAGAATATAGAATCTTAGAACCTGAAAATATCTTAGAACATTGTGTAAATCAGAAAACTCAACTCCAAGAGGGGAAGTAACATGTTGAAAGATATACCCCTTCAGTTACAACAAGATTCTAGCTTTCTTGACTTCTACTCTTAAGATGTCTTTTTTCCCCCTGTGAAACTACTAGCAAAAGCTCCCAAGGATATTCAGGATGACAATCAATGCATTTGTCAATAGAATGTGTTTTTCACAATAGGCCAAGAAGGGCCAATTATCAATTGTCCCCAAGATACAAGATGTTTATCCTGAGTGCAAAGTAAGCCAGCCTATTTTTTAATGGCCTAGAAAGGTTTATGAATTTCTAGTAAATAATACAGTCAACATGTGCCACAGCAGAAATGGGAAAAATACTCCTTGGTATGAAATCTCATTCTTTATTTTTGTCTTATTTATTAGTGAACTGATAAATGCTATTGTTCTACCCCACAGAAAAAAAGACGAGAGTGTAGAAGCATTAGAACTTCCTTCTGAGAAGGCCAGGTGCATAATTCAGTAACTAAGTGGGGCCACCTCCAGTTGTCCTAATCTATGTCTTGCCACTGGACCCAGATGGCTCTGGAGGATAAAGTGAGGCTGGTGACTTTGCACAGCCCTGCCTCACTTAAATCCAATTCACTTGTAAGTCACAGCATCATCTTTCTGATGTGATTTCTCCTTGAAACAAAGGGCTATATTCTTCACAACAGCGTTCTTCTGGTAGGCATTTGCAAATCATGGAATACCACAGTCTTCAAAGAATTTAAGTTGTAGATCACCCAAAGGGCAACAGAGAGAAAAACGTATGGTGGGTGTGAACAGGGTGTGGCACATTGCCCAAGAAAAACTATATTACAGAGACAATGGGAAAGATGTAAAATATTTGTACAACTGAAAAAAAGAAAGTTGGTTAGTTCTGGAAAACAAAGCAAAGAATAAGAGACAGACATTCTGTGTGCTCGAGAGTTTTCATGTAAGGTGGAGAAAAACTATGCCAAGTTCTCCAGCACTTTGGGGAGAATTTCTGGGGGGAGTATTCACAGGAGGACAGAGATGACACTGTCACAGGATGGGAAGGTGTACATGGGTTCTGACATTTGAACCCCATAGAAAAGGTCCCAGATCCTTCAAAGTCTCAGGCCAGTGAGGGAGATATTTATGGGTAAGGGCTGTCAGTGCCAATGAAATTACAATTGCTACACTGTAGCCTGTATGTATAGGGTCTGTCTTAACAGACAAACTTTAGAAGCAAAGAATGTTAGGGCTAGAAGGGATGACAGAATGTTGCTATGTAAGACACAATGTTAGACCAGGAAGCAAGCAAAGAACATAGACAATTAGAACTGGTTCAAGAATGTCTAGTCCAATTTTCTTTTTAAAAATCAAAGAAAAATGAGGTCAGAGATGGTAAAGTGACTTATCTGAAGTTACACAATGGTGACCGGGCTGGGATTAGAAGCCAGTTCCCTTGACTCACAGCTCAGTCATCTATATCATGTTAAATGTTTTTGCCCCTTTTGACCTATCTCTGCTCATGTGCAATGTCACAGCAGCCTTGATTCATTCAGTTAAATAGCTTGTATCTTACAACTCCCATCCTGTAGGCTCTTGTTTCCCATGAGTAAGTCACTGTCTTTAAAAGAGCACTGGCAAGAGTCAAGAATGAGTGTTGAGCAGAAGCGGGGGGTTGGGGGGAGGAACAAGGAGGGTAGCTGGGAGAGATGGAAGGGATCTGGACTATCTGGACAATTTCATACCCTTAGGAAAAGGGGCCTTGTTTTAGGGGATCAGTGAGATCAGTCAAAATGGTTCCTTTCACAAAGTATTTATAACAATGAATATGAGCCTGGTTTCTGTCTGATAAAAGGAGCAATGGAAAATATTTGAGACGGTTTAGATTGCTAATCTCTATTTGACTATAACTGGTACCAGAAAAAGAGTTATACTTAAAAAAAGACAATTGATATCATAAATCAATTATATTTTATGTCCAATCAGAGACTTCAAAGGGAAAATATAAAAAATGAGGTTGTGTTGTTTGATTAATACCTTTGGAGGTACTATTAGAAACTGGATTTGATGTCTCCTCCTTCCAACTGGGTGTAATTGATTGAATCAGAATTGCCTTAACAAAAGCAAAATCTCCAAAGCCATCTGTTTGACCAAAGTGTTAAGTAAATAAAGATAATAGACAGTCATAGAATGTTTGAGGTAGAAAAGACCTTAAAATATAGAAAGGAAAGACTTTAGAAATCTTCTAGTTCGATGTCTTTAATTTTCCAGTTAAGAAAAAAAGGCCCCAAAAGTGGCATCACCCAAGGTCACATGGTAAGTCAGTGATAGAATGAAACTAGAACCAAGACCTATTGACTCCTCACCTGGTACTCTTTTGACTAAACTGTGAAAAGATGAAAAGTGGAAGAAAATAGGACAAACTCCACAAAGATTGGTCAAGCATATAGAAATAGAGGCAATTTTAGGCATTTAGAGCAAAACATGATATATGAGCCTTGGCAGAATGGCCCAAATGCATATTAATTTAGTAGTTATTAAGTGAGCATATTATAAAAAAAGATCTAGAAACAGTTGAAACACAAGGATTAGAGAAATGAATAGCTTTATATTTAATGAGACTTACTTTTCCCCCGAATCTACTGTGTTATAATCCATATATTCAACAAGGACAAGTGTTAGAGATTCCCATCAATAAAGAAACCTTGGTTCCTAACTCAGAATGCTTCAGATGAATGACCACTTTATTAAAGTAATGATGGAATTGGGGTATTAAAAACATAGATTTAAATTATGGTTTTAAAATGTATTAGCTGTGGGACCATGGACAGGTCAGTTCACCTTTAGGAAGCTCAGCTTCTTTATTTCTTAAATGAGTGCAAAGATACTTAGATACTTGAACTAACTTTTTCTCGTTGGAGGTGTTGGGTGGAAAGTTCCTTGTAAACCTTAAAAAGCTAAAGAAAAAGGAGCTATTAATATTAATTCCTGAGGCTCTGGATGCTGTTTGGATGTTTCTGCATTCATCATTAACATCTTTTTTCTTTCATTTTCAACAAAGGTGTGCCCCAGGTTTAGGGAAGCAGGAAAGAGTCATTATTTGTAAATACAAATCCTCAGTCCCCAAATCAGAAGATACATTGTCTAAGACTCTTCTATAAAACTTATGAAACAGCGAGAAATGGATTGATTTTTTTTGTTGTAAATTTTGCAATCTATAACTAATATGAGGTACATAGAGCAGAGAATTAGAAATGATAAGTAGAAAGTACAAGCAGAAGAACTCCCTAACAGTTAGATCTGTCTAGCAATGATCTGGGTTATCTTGGGAAGCAATGAGTTTCCCATTAATAAAAGTATCCTAGAAACAGTTGCATGACCAGTTATTGAACTGTTTTCTATCTGAGAGTTCACCTATGAGTCAGGGATTTGGATAATAGAGCTCTTCAGGTCCCTTTGAAAAGCCCAGTGATTCTCTTCCTTATTTTGGATATGTTATCACCTAAAACTTTGATCAGTTTCTTTTTTCATTGACATTTTACTCCTTGGCACAGGGCATAGAAGCACACTAAGTTTGGCTAAGGGTACTAGGGTATATAGGTTAAAATCCTGTCCATGTTATTTATTACCTATAGGACTCAGGCAAGTCATTTTCTCTGTCTGAGCCTCAGTTCTTCATGTAGCATCATTCTGAAATGCTTCCTGCTGCCCCTGTTGCTATACTGTCCCCAACTGGACCTCTACCTCCCCAGCCCTGGGAACTCCTGTGCTGACTGGTGAAAGATCCCTTCATCTAACTGGCTCTAACTACCTAATTGTATCATCATCTTAATATGTCTCTAGATATATTAGCACGGTTCCAATCCCCAGTTTACCTCTTACTTTGGGAACTTTTATCAACTTTTATCAATAATCAAATTAAGACTACTCTTATTCCAAGAAAGTGAGAAATGTGCCATCCAGAGATATAACTAGAAAGAACTGAGCCTGAATCCTGATGGAAGCAAACTAAATGATCTTGTTCTTCTCATTGTTTGGTTGTACTTCTTCCTTACCATCTTTCATCCCACCTAGTACAATATGCCTTTGTAATTGGAATAATGTTTAATATGAATGCATTTGCAGACCCTATACTGTACTATATGATGTCATGAGGGGAGGGGGGAGGGAAGTAAAGGAAATTTGAAAATCAAGGAACTATGGAATTGAATCTTGTCAACTGAAACTAAACTAATAAATTAATTTAAAAAAAAAAAAAAAGACTACTCTTATTCCTGAAAAGGGCATATGAATTTATTGCCCTATGACTCCACTCACCAGCCATGCGATTTTACCCTTCCCTGACCACTAGACTATCATATATGTTATCCTCTCTAATTGGAATGTAATGCCCTCCTTGAGGGCAAGGCCTTTTTCACTTTTGTATCTGTATCCTCAGAACTTGACAGTGCCTACCATAGAATAAGTGCTTAATAAGGCTTTTTTATTCGTTTGTTCATTCACTCATTCATTCATATAAAATTAAATAGACTGAATGATCTCTAGAACCACTTATCCCTCTGTCCTATGACTCTATGACACAGATTAATTAACCAGATCTTCATATTGAAACACTTAAGTTTAAAATTGTGTATTTTCCCATCTTGTGACCAATTCTAGATACTGTATGACTCCTGTGTCTCCCAAATCTTTTTTTTCCTTTTTTTACCTTGAAGATACATTTCCTCGCCTTCTGCAAACATCTGGCTGCATCTGACACATAATGCACAAGAAGGATGATAGTGTTTTTCTCCTGCCTGTTAAAAAAGAAAAAGAAAGCAAGAAATTATAGAAATTTCTACTCAGGTTAAAATAGGCATATTGTTGGAAACATTATGCATATGGCAATAGCATGCTTCTGGCAAGCAATCAAGAGAAATTGCTTGTGAGCACTTAGGTATACCTGTCCCTATCCTTGGTATGTGGCTCTATTCACATTTGAGTGGTACAGAGGGTAGGTTTCAGATGCAGCATGGTATCATGGAGAGACTGTTTACTGGAAGTCACAGGACCTCTGCCTCTACCCCAGCTCTGTTATTTACTATCTCTGGGATCTTAGGAAAATCACTGAACAACTTTGGGCCTCAGTTTCTTCATCATAAAATTGGTCTAGTTGATTCCCAATGTCCCTTTCTAATACTAAGTCAATAGACTTAGTAATAACCATGTTAGAAAAAATATGGTGGCATTTTATGTCAGGAGACCTAGGATCCAGTGCTATTGACTGGATACATATATGGCCTTGAGAAATTAAATCACAACCCTTCTGTGGACTTCAATTTCCTTATCTATAAAATCAAAGTATTGGAGTAGCTGGTCTCTAAGGAACCCCTGGGCACTAGTAGCTCAGAGTCTGGTCTCTCTGGGCCTTTATATGCTTCTCTGCAAAAATGAGTATGTATTCTCAAAGTTGTCTTCTAGATGTAAAAGGGGAAAAAAAGGTTGGGGGAGGGATGGGGGGAGTATATGTGAAAATCACATTGAAAGATTCACAGTTTTCTTTTTTTATAGTGGGAACAATAGAGAATTTGGATTCAGAGATTCTGGGTTAAAATCCTTCTCCTGCTATTTTTGATATTAAAATAAAAGTTACTTGACCTCCATTTTCTTATTTGTAAAAGAAAGATAATATTCTCATTTATTTCACACTTCTGCTGTGAAAATGAAATGAGATCATTTACATTAAAGTGCTTTGTAACCATAAACTTGTTCTTCCTTTTAAACATTACCTCACTGGAATTATGGAACACTTGTGTGCTAAATCACAAATTGCCAAGTGAGTATGCCTGCTACAAGAGTGTTTTAATTTCACACAGCTTTTGGAAATGATCATACAGTCATTCACTCCCCAGTCCCTTTTTGATGTGGAAAATGTCTCAGCCAGACCACATGGTTATGCAGATGGAGTCTACAGAAGGAGAAGGGTGACCAATCCCACTGATCTCAGTCCTACCCAGAACAGATGTATACTACTGTAGAGGGTGCTTTATCAGCTTTATAACCTTAAAACTACACCAAGTCTTTTGGGACACCCTGTATTCACCTATGAGTCCTTATTCCATTTTAGTAAGAGCACTGATAAGCTGAATGAATCCAGAGGAGGGGAACAGGGTGGAGAGTGGTCTGAAGAACATGTCACATATAAACTAGGTAAAAGCATGGGGGAGCCTGGCCTGAAGAAGAGAAGATTAGCAGGGCATGAAGGGAATGATGACAATCCCTTTGAATACTGAAAAACTGCTTTCTACTCGTCTTGAAAGTGCAGGAAGCTGCAGAGGGACACTTTTGGATCAAGATAAGGAAAAAGTTTTTAATGCTTAGAGTCACCTCAAAGTGCAAAGAGCTGCCTCAGGAGTCAGTGAGTTCCCAGTCACTGGAGATCTTCAAATGAAAGTTGGATGACTATTTGGCCAAAATGTCACCAAGGGGATTCTTAGTCAGGTACAGGTTGGAATATAGGTGTGGTACAGTGGAAAGAATACACAATTTGGAACCAGAAGGCCTGCCTTCAGTTCTTGACTCTGCCATTTACTACACATATCACCTTGGGGAAATCACTTGCATTCTTTGTCCTTTAGCATTCTAGTCTGAAAAGAAGGTGTTGTAACCTTGGTGCCATTTGGACTCTTTCTTCTTCCCCACTCTTACACTATAATCCAATCAGTTGTTAAGTTTTATTATTACCATCTCCATAAAATCTCCTGTATTTATCGCTTCTCTACTTATAGGACCAACCAAGTCTAGGGCCTTATCCCACTCAGACTACTGCAATAGCCTCATAATTGGTCTTCTTGACTCAATTATCTCACCTCTCCAATCCATCATCCAAAAGCATAGCTCTGACCATATCACTAACTTGGTCAAAAAATTCCAAGGGCTCCCTATTATATCCAGGATAAAAAATAAGTCCTTCTATTTGGTATTTAAATTTTTACAACATAGCCCCAATATAGGTGCTTGTTTCTGGGTAATTAATACTCATTTTGTTCATTACGGCTAGCGCATAATTAGTAAAAGGGTTATTTGGCTGTCTCTCCTAAACCAAAGATCCTTCATGGAACCTACTCAATGCTTATATGCCCTTGAAAGGCTGGTGGGGGGGGGGGGTTCCTAGGGATGGAAATAAGTTCTGATTGGTTAACAAGTAATTAGAGCATGAATATTATAATAAGAGTTTGGCTTATTCTAATGAGGGTCTGGAGGCCATGACTCTGATCACTCAGTCTTGGACAAAGAGACTTATCTCTGCTCAGACCACTCCCATTTAGGGCAGTCAAGACAAAAAGGTGACTCTACTTCCCCTCAGACTAGTCTGATTAAAACACAATGGTCTGGAAGTCACCAATTCACCTTGACTAGAATTTCTTTACCCTTTGATCAGATCTGAGTTTTCCCAGTTGGGTGCATCTGGCCCAATATTTCATCTTATCATCAGCCCTGCCCTTCAAAGGCTGACTGGATAATCTACAGAGGCTGATTTCTGAATGAGGAAATGGGAAGGGGAAAATCCTTACTCCTAATTCAATAATTGGTTATTAACATAGGAGAGAAACAATCATTTTCCCCTATGTTTGGCTGAGCAGAGAGGCCAGCACAAAGTAGGTGATTATTACTTGCTTATTGATTGCTTGATTGAAGGGATTGGACTAATCCTTTTCAGATCCTAACATATGATCCTATGACTCTGCCTGCTGAATTATTATGATTCTGTGAAATGAAGAAATTCTCTGAAGGTGAGGGTAAGACTGCATACGGGGACCTAATTTTATTGAATATATTACATATCACAGAATAGGGGGGGTTGGAAGGGACTGGCAGTTATTCAGAATCAGAATCTTGCCTCTCACATGAACTTGAAGTATGATGGGGGAACTCACAGACTCTGAGAGTTCAGAGAACCTCCATTTTCTTGTACATAAAATGATGAATGCACCCAAGATGGTCTCTGAGGTTTTTTCCTAGCTCAAGACATTGCCTAAATTCTAAGTTGCTTTCCAGCTCTGATGTTCTATAATTCTAAATTATGTTTCAAAAACACTCTTATGATGCAAAACAGAATGTAATTTACAACTAAGACAGCCCAGCTTCATTCAATTCAATTTAATAACTGTTGAGTTGCCAAGTCTTGCTGTTTTTCCCTTCACAATATCTTTGGCATCCTACTCCTTCTCTTCATTTACAAAGATACCACACCTTAGAGAGACTGTCATTATCTTGAACCTAAATGATTGTTTTTTGCCTCACCACTCCATTCTATTCTCTATATTCTGCTGTCAAAGTAATTTTCCTTAAACACAGATCTGAACACATGCCTCCCCTACTCAAATCACTTCCAGTGGCTTCCTATTGCTCTAAAATGAAATAAATATGAACTTTTCTATTTAACTTTAAAAAAAAACCCAGCACAACCTGGTCCCAAGTTATCTTTCCAGTTTCCTTAAACATTACTGCCTCTCCCACATTCTGTTATACAGTGAAACTGTCTTTCTCTATGCTCCTCATGTCATGATAAATCTGTTTTTAAGGGAAACAGAGGCACAAAAGTCCTAGCACAAACTGTTTATTGGTAAGACTAGCAATTGCCAACAATAGGGGTCAATGGCCCCCCACAGTGATCAGAGACCCACTCATACAATCAGAGCATCCTTTTATACAGTCTGGTTATGTAAACTCATTACGTAATGTCAACTGGTGCCAACTAAACCAAGATTGTGATTGTCCCAAAATTAGACTGACTTGCAAAAGGGGTCTTCCAGATCCCATGGTGACAAGGACATAGAGTTAGTCAACATCCTTTGAAAGTCCCCAAACCCAACTCCCCTGTACTACAGAAACCCAGTGCTAGGAAAAACATCTCATGACAGGCTGAATCATCTTGTATTTATCTTCTTCATCTCCTTCAAGTGGCAGGTTCACTCAAAGCTACTTGCACAGTCTCCTATCAAGTATTATACTGCTTAAAGTTACATATATATTCTCCTCTCCTATTAAGTATCATACTACTAATGTCTATACAAAATAGTTCTAAATCTGTCTATAGAAATTGGTTATAATAATTATTGTCATGATTAATAAATTAACTACTTGGGGGCAGCTAGGTGGCACAGTGAATAGAGCCCCGGCCCTGGAGTCATGAGGACCTGAGTTCAAATCCGAACTTACACACTTGACACACTTACTAGTTGTGTGACCTTGGGCAACTCACTTAACCTCACTTGCTTTGCCTTACCCCCTCCAAAAAATAAACTACTAATAAGTTACTAATCAATCAATAATCAGTTTTAGGCTCATATATAACAGTTTATCTCCTGTTTCCATATCTTTATATTGGTCCCCCATGCCTGGGTTCTTTCCTTCCTTCTGAAAGAAAGAGAGCCTCTCTTCCTCAAAGAAGTGGTTCAGACATCTTAATGTGTAAAGCTTTCTGTGATCTCCTTAATTACCATGTATTTAATGTATTTGTCTAGATTTATATTTGTTAAGTATATATTTAAACTGAATTTTTAAACTTATACTTTACTTAAATTTCCTCTCTGTTTAGGATGTAAGGTCATTATGAGTAGGTATTTTCTCATTCTCTGTACTTGTATCCCCAAGCATAGCATGGAATCTGGCACATAGTAGGCATTTAATAAATACTTATTGATGAGCTGAATAAGTATCTGGTAAGTACAGAACCCTATTCTAAGTGTAAGGGCAAATAGAGATGTTGAAACACAGAATCAACATAGTCCCTTGCTCTGCCTTAAAGGAGCTTAAATTTTAGTATGGTAGAAAAAGGCATGTATGCAAATAACTAGGAGGCAAAATAAGTTATGGTAAATTCACAAGAGATATAATAAAAGTATTCTGACACTTGGAAGAAGGAGAGAAGCCTTCCAGCTGGGGTACTGTTTAATAATAGTTTTGCTGGCTGACTACTATACAGTGTTAAATAAAACCAGGAAATTCCTCCTATGAATGTGCATATATCTTTGATTTTATTATTGCCTTACTGAGTTAAACTGTTTCTATTTGAAAACCAGTGAAGATGGGGTAAGGAACTTATAGTATACGGTTTATAGTTATACTGAATCATTAATCTATTGTTAAATAGAGATCACAACATACTGAATATAGATAAAATAAATATACCATAGATAATATTTATAGCTAATATTTACAATGGTTTAAGATTGACATAGTATTGTGCAAATATTATCTCATTTAATCCTTACAACTAGCCTGGGAGGGAGGTGCTAATATTATTCCATTTTACAATGGGGAATTAAGGCAGAGAAAGAGATTAAGTCATTTGCCCAGGGATGTAGATAATGAATGTCTGAGGCCAGATTTGAACTCAGGTCTTCCTGACTGCAAGTCCAAACCTCTATCTACTGAACTACTAAGGGCTAGTTGCCCTTAGCAACCTTTATAAAAAGAGGATAATATTAATAACAACAATAATAGCAGCACTCATCAAGAAATCACTAATAGAATAGTACTCTATTTTAAATATTTTATCACAATTTTTTAACCTACAGATAAAACAGTCATGACAGTAATTACTATAATGTTGTGCCCCAATGCCCTCCAGCATGGAGACTACAGCACCTATTCCCCACCCTGAAGCGGCAGCAGACGGCCCTGGTCGCAGATCAAGGTGCCTACCTCAGCCCCATGGCAACTATGGCAGATATACATATACAGCACATGGCTGCCTTCAATGCCAGTGGACTGATGGCCACTTCCATCACCCCCTCCTCGGGAACCAGCACCCTGCTTGCTATCTCTACCATGGCCTGTCTCTGCCATCCCTGCTGCTCTGGGTGTTAATGGCTACAGCCCTGTGCCCACACAGCTGGCTGGGCAGTCATCCCCTGACAACCTTTATCTCAATGGTGTCCACCCCATCCAGCCCAGAACCCAGCTGCTCCCGTGGACTTCCTCCAGCAGGCCTATGCAGGAATGCAGCACTACACAGCAGCCTACCCAGCAACCTCCAATCTGGTCACCCAGCAGCCCCTTCTACTCTCCTCATTCCCCCTCAGCAAAAGCAAGAATAGCAGCAATGAGAAGGCCCTGATGGCTGCAAAATCTTCATCTATCACCTGCCCAAGGATTTCACTGACTCTGAGATCCTTCAGACATTTGTTCCCTTTGGCTGTGTGAAAATGTCTTTGTCAACCTGGTCATTAATGAGAGTAAATGCCTTTGGCTTTGTGAGTTTCAACCATCCAACCATCCAACCAACAGGCTACTATTCAGGTCGTGAATGATTTCCAGAATGACATGAAGCACCTCAAAGTCCAGCTCAGGCAGCCCAAGGATGCCAACCACCCCTACTGAGGCACAACAGGTCTGGAGATGCCAGAGGAAGGGGATATCCACCCAATCCCCTCCTCCCCTATTGACCACAAATTGCTCTGGCTCTTGGCTGGGGCCCTGGGGGACAGTTGCCTCATGAGTCCTGGGGAAGCAGAACACCTCCACTTATCCTCAACCCTCCTAAAAGCCAACTTTTTTTCTCCGCTGATGGCCATCATAGTCTTGAGGGAAGGATGTGACTGAGCCCCAATATTCACTTGAACCCCTACCTCCTCCCCAGGTACCTGTTTGACCTAGTAAAGGCTGTAGAATGGGAACAATAGGGCACAGCTCAGTTCTAAGGCATCTAAGGCATTCTAAGGCATGTTCTAAGGTATGGTACTTGTGCCCTGGCATTTCCAATGCTCAGCCTTCTCCCTCTACTTCTCCCCCTTAGGGACTACTTCCTCTATCTCTTGCAGACCCCTGGGGGGGGGGGAACAAGGGACTCAGATCCCCTCTTTACTAGCCTCTCCTTCAATTTCAGGGTTTCCCAAAAGCTATCCCCCCAATCGTCTGTTCCCTACAAGAGCTAGGACATTTCAGTACTTGGGTCATCAGGCCCTAAAGCTCACTGCCTTCCCAAGGTCCCTGTCTGGGGCTGCCCATGTCCTACTCAGCCATAGAGGCCCTTTCCCTAAGAGAAAATACCTCCCTTTCCACAAATAATGTTTACAGTCTCCGATGGTCCCTTTCCTGTAAATACCACATTGGTACCACAGCCAGCTAGGTATGGATTTTTTTCTTTCTTAATTTCTTTTCTTTGGTTTGAAGGTTAAATGTGGGAAGGGCCATGGATGGGAAAAGGGGACGGCTCTACTGGAAGGTTTTATTACTTGGTCATTTTCTTTAGGAAAATGTCTTAGGTGAAGGGATGGGGAAAATTGGGGATGGAATGAGAAGAGGATCCTGGGGAGTCTAAATTTCAGTTCTCGATGTCTAGCTAGTTTGCTGCATTCTACTTTTTTTTTTTTGAAGCAATTGGGGTTAAGTAACTTGCTCAAGGTTACACGGCTAGTCATTATTTATGTGTGGGTGCTCATTTTCTGAGGCCGGATTTGATCTCGGGTCATCCCAACTCCGAGGCCAGTGCTCTTACTCATTGCGCCACCTAGCCGCCCCCTGATTTTACTTTTAATGAGTTAATTTATTTCTGTCTGAATAAAGAAAAAACTTCAAAAATGAAAAAAAAATATAAAAAACAACCTGTGCATTTCTATGCCAGTTTAAGGTTTGTCAAGAATTTTCCTGTTAGGTAGTGAAATTATGTTATACCTATTTTACAGGTGAGGAGATCAAGCTTCAGAGAGAATCAGTGACCTATGTGTAGTTTAACAAGTAGTGCAGGTGTGGTCCAAATAAAGACCACTTATTTTCCCCAAATTTCATACTGTGACATATAGTCACTTTGCACATACATGCCTATGCATAAGCATATGTCTATGTGTAGATATCTATATAGATATACATGCAAAGTTATTTGTGGTTGTTGTTCAGTAGTCTTCAGTCGTGTCTGACTTTTGGTGACCCTGTTTGGGGTTTTCTTGGCAGAAATACTGGATTGGTTTGCCATTTCCTTCTCCAGCTTATTTACAGATGAGGAAGCTGAGACAAAAAGGGTTAAAGTACTTGCCCAGGGTCACATAGCTAATAAGCATCATGAAAATGAGTCTTCCTGACTCCTGCCCCCTCCCCCCAACTTTATCCACTGCTCTACTTAGATTCCCTATGCTAAACACATATGCATAAAAATAAATATGAGAGATGTCACCTACTATAAAGTACTGGTATCAAACTCAAACAGGGGTTAATACTCTGCACATAAGAGTCCTGTGGGCCACATACTGACTTACATTTTTTTTTTTTGGAGGGCAATTGGGGTTAAGTGACTTGCCCCAGGTCACATGGCTAGTTTTTGTGTTAAGTGTCCGAGGAGGCCATATTTGAACTCTGGTCCTTCTGACTCCAGGGCTGGTGCTTTATTCACTGCGCCACCTAGCCACTCCCTGACTTACTTTTTAATATAATTTGTCATTTATTTTTAGTTTTCAACATGCACTTCCATAAGGTTTTGAGTTTTGAATTTTCTTCCCCTCCTTTCCTTCCCCTTTCCCAAGATGGCATGCAATCTGATATAGACTATACTTATACATTCATATTAAACATATTTTCACATTAGTAATTATGTAAAGAAGAATTAGAACTAGTGGGAGGAACCACAAGAAAGAAGAAACAAAACAAACAAAAAAACAAGAGAAAAGGATAACAAATAGTATGCTTCAACCTGCATTCAGACTCCAAAGCTCTTTCTCTACATGTGGGCAGTATTTTTCATCATGAGTGTTCTGGTGTTTTCTTAGATCCTTGCATTGCTGAGAAGCTAAGTCTTTCAAAATCAGTAATTTCACAATGTGGCTATTACTATGTACTATGTTCTCCTGATTCTGCTCACTTCACTCAGCATCAGTTCAAGTAAGTCCTTCCAGATTTTTCTGAAATCCACCTGCTCATTTCTTATAGCACAATAGCATTCCATTATATTCATATACCACAACTTGTTCAGTGACTCTCCAGTTGAGGGACATCCTCTCAATTTCCAATTCTTGGCCACCACAAAAAGAGCCGCTATGATATTTTTACACATGTGGGTCCTTTCTCCATTTTTATGATCTCTTTGGGATACAGACCTAGAAGTGGTATTGCTGGGTCAAAATGTATGTACAGTTTCATAGCCCTTTGCACATACTTGGCTTTTTAGAAGTGACATCTATATTTATTGCATTTTTATTTATTTTGTTAACAATTTCTCACTTTTACTTTAACCTGGTTGGCTGCACTTGGGAGTGTGGTGGTCCACATGTGGCCTGCAGGTCCCATGTTTGCCACTGTTGCTGTGGTGGACAAAGGGTTTACCCAGAAGTCAGTAACACTTGGCTTCACATCTTGTCTCTGACTCACACCAGCTATTGGAACATGGCTAAGTGCTTTAACATTAGTACTCAAAGCCATTCTATAAGATTATAAGTTACAGATAAGTTGCTACCTTCATTGGTAGAGGGATTTCCATGACAAGATCTTCCCTCATTTACAATTCCCATGCTTCTCAATGCGACTTCAGGTCAAGACCAAAGCTAAAAAAGGATCTTATTTTAGGAGTGTAAGCTATATTCAGACCCACATAGAAAGTATAGGTGCCAGGTTAGACCTAGTTCTGACTACAAGTCCAGTGATCTTTTCACTATACCACATTGCCTTCTGCAACATTAAGGATTATTCTTTCGCATGACACATCAGTAAAGTAGATATCTTCATTTCTCTTATCAAGGTTACATGAGTACTCAGATCATCTGTGATTCTGTCCCTGTGGCTAACTCCAAGGGTGGGACCTCCCTCTCTCAATTTATGTCTAATTCTTAGAAAAGTCTTACTTAAAGCTTAGTTTTGAGACATAAAAATGAAATAACTTCCCAAGGATGACACAGCTAGTAAGTATCAGAAGTGGGATTTGGACTTGGCTTGGCTTAAAGCCACACCCTCTATCCACCATGTCCCCTGCCTCTCTCTGTAGTCAAGTTACAAGTATTATTTAAATGCTAAGTAACAGTTGCTACTATTATGCTCTATAATAAGCCATAAAAAAGCATTACTTTGTATCAGTCCTCTAGAAATACTGTCAAATAGCTATTTCTTATTTATCAGGTAGTAATAGTGGGATGGGTTTCACATCATAAAATCCTCTTCTCTCATAAGATAATTCACTTACAAAATATCATATGGTGACTTGGGGCAGAGTAGCCATGCTTTTGTCTCTTATTTCAGGGACCCCTGCAATGGACTGCTTTCACTACATCTCTGTCTTTTGAAGTCAAACTTTCAAGGTCCAACTGACTTGCCTGAACACCAACCGGGCTCACCTCCACTCCTCCTTTACATAAGTGAGACAGACCTTTCCTAAAGTTCTTCTAAGTTATCTTGGGTCGGAACATTGTTTCACTCCATCTCTTTGTGGATTCTGTCATTCCTGAATTCTTTTAGAGGCCTGATTTAATGTTGTTTTGGAGGGAAACTGGGAAGAGCTTAGGTGACTTCCTGGCCACTCTCTGACATCTTGGCTCTGCCTCCTCTGTATGGCCAATTTATCTTACTTGTATACGCATTTCCCCTCTTGATTAGCTGATTATAGGAAGCTTTTTGAGAGCAGGGACTTTGTCAAATCTATCTTGATATCCCTTATGATTATTATAGGATACAAAATTAATGTTTGTTGAACTGAATTAATGAAGAGGAGCTCAAAAGGATAAATTTGAATTATTTCAATGGTATGAAAAATAATTTGGCAATTTATAGAGGAAAATTAAGTCCAAGTAATTCTGTAGTGTGAATCTGATACAGCAAAGTTCCTATAATAGGCTGTCCTCTAACTTTACCTGGACAAGGTCCAACATTAATTGGTCATGTTAACTATTGTCCACACAAATGTACACATCCACTTGACATGTGAAAAGGCTTAGATCTAATGATTTTGTCTTTATGGATCAATGGAAAGATGTAAGAAGGAATATTACCAACCAAGGATTTCACAAATGGGGTATAAGTGCCATAAAAGACAGAAACCTTCAAGTATGAACATGAAAATGGACAGGTCATGGAATGAGAAGGAAAGAGGTCAGATGAATAGTTCAATTGATGCATTTGTACCTAGAAGATAATAAAAGAAGTAGGGAACTATGTGTAGTATATTGGGTGGCTGGATCATCTATGGAACAGTTATGGAAATATATGGACAAGTTTATAAGTATTCAAATATAAGGTTAGTTAATTCAAATTATAACAATTATAGTCTCAGAACACTAACTGTACACAGGTAGGACAGTGAGGGTTCAAAAATATTTATAAATATTCATATATTCCAAATATTACAAATTAATATATCAAGTAAAACTCCTTTGATGAAGTTTGGGGAGCACACCCTCAATAAATTTGGCTAGGAGTTGAGATGGGAAGAAAAATGTAATGCTACTACTCCAAACTTCCACTTCAATGTTACTCCCACTCTGCCAAATCCACCTACCTGCACATATAGGGGATTTCAAATGATTTTCTGGATGAAAAATGAAATCACAAGAAAGTCCTGACTCTTCCACTAACTTATTGTATGATCTTAGAACAGCCTCTGTTTTCTCACCTGTAAACTGAGGGAGTTGGGACATGATCTCAAAGATTCATTCTAGCTTTAAATGTTAGCAGTTCTGTGAATTGCCATAGACTGCTTATCCATGGTTCTCTAAATGGTTAGAAGCAAAGGGAAACCTCAAGTATTATAGAGCAGATACTTTTTTTTGAAAAGGTAGGATGAAGAAGGGGGTGGGATTCAGAACAAAATGTTTCTTCTAAGACTGGTGACAAGGATTTCCATTGTTCTGTTACTTTAAGTCCCTTTCCTCAACCCACTGAACCCATCAAAAATAGGTGCTTTTCCTTAGTCCACAGACTGTTCTAAATAGCTGTGGTACTTCGTAAATTGCCCATGACACAATAACATCCCTTAATGCACCTAGAGACATTTCAGATGGATATTGGGCATTTTCTTGACTTTCTCCTTTAACAATGCCCTATTCCAGATACTTTCATTTGGCTGCTTTGTTCTTCAGTGAATGTATATTCCTCCACAGCCAGGGGAGAAGATCTTGGCTGATTCCTACCTCTGAAGAAGAAATCTAATTTCAAATGTATGAAAGTCAAAGGGAAAGCTATTTACATGATCTTATACTCCCTTCCTCATGCCTTCTCCTATTCTAACCCCTCCTCCCCACCAAGGTTCTGTCATGTTTTATAGCTGAAATGCAGGCGGTTTCCAGTTGTCTTTGCCCTGTAATTTGGTGGCAGGATTGCCATGTCAATACCACAATTTTCTTAGATGTCTGTTAAAGCTGTCAAAACCCTTCATCTCCCTTAATTCCTGTGGACTGAAAGTCTTCAATAGAGGAAACGAAATCATTTTTCACACCAAAGTTGGCATCCCCATGCCAAGGATTTGTCTTGTGCAATCTAACCTTCCAATCCCCTCATCTGCTCACCAAGGAAAGCAATACTCACATCATCATTTCCTTCAATGATCAGCTCACGTACGCTTTTGACAGGAAATCTTTTCTGACTCCCTCAGTTACCAGGCCCTTCCTATAAAAATATTATAATTATCCCTTCCACGCCATGGGGGTTAGGGGCACAGCACCCTCATGATCTGGAAAATTCATGTAATATTTTTTGGCCCTCCCTTCGTACCAGAGAAGAAGTCTGAATTATTGTAGTATTAAAAGATAAACTATGCTGGTATTATACAATATTATATACATATTTTGTGCATTTCTGAGTTTCTAATTTTTTTTCTGTGATGTTTGCTGGCCTTCATGTGTCATCTGCAGCTTCCACAAAACTACCCCCCCCCCCAAATTCCCATTTAATTTCTTATGCGGACCTGTGATACATCAAAGCTAAGAGGGGGAAGTTGCAATGTGGAAGGGATTACTGTACTTTTTCTTTGTTTTATAAATCCCTATTTACATACATGCTACCTCCCCCCATAGAATGCATGCACCTTGAGGGTAGGGTTTATTTCTAGTTTTGTCTTTGTGTCCTAAAAAATATCTTAGAAAACATCTGTTAATTGATTGATGTAGATAAATTGCTTCATTTTCCAGATGATGCTACTGAGGTAGAGATAAAGAAAGGGGCTCATCAATGTATTAATCGGTTTTGGCTGGTAACATGGATGGGGGTAAAGTGAAAGGCTCAAACCCAGATCCAAGGGAGTAAATAGAAGCTTTGCTGAGATCAAAGCAAGAGGTTTCCAATCCAGATGGTTAAACAGGAAGTAAAATGAAATTGGGAGAAAAGGATTCAAAGTCGAGGGGAGATCTACATGGAACAGGGCCAGGGAAGTACCATGGAAGGGAAAAGCACAAGCTTGCTAGTTTGTCTCACTCAAAGCATAAGCCTGAGTGTCTTTTTATGGTGATGGTAGGCTAACTGAGCAGCTGTGTGCCTGGAGAAGAATTAAATAGATGCTTATATAAGAGACTATAATATAACTTCAGTTGCTATTGTTAATACTGAATTGCTTCACAATGCAACATTCATTTCAAAGCAAATGCAAAATGATGTAGTAGAAAGAGTACTGGAACCAGACTCAGGAGACATGGGTAAAAATCCTGACTCTGACACTAACTAGCAATAAGCTTCTATTTCCTCATCTATGGGGAGGATGATACTTGTTTGTAGTAGTATGGAATGATGGGTGAAAACCCAGACTTAGAGGCTGGAAGATCTGGAATCAAATCCTATTTCTGACACACAAATAGCTATGCCACCCAGGAAAAACTGCACTCAGGTGGCCCATTGGATATGGCACTGGGCCTGGAGTCAGCGAAGATCTGAGTTCAAATCCAGCCTCAGACACTTACTAGCTGTGTGACTCCCTGGGCAAATCACTTAAATGTTATCTTCCTCAGTTTCCTCAACTGTAAAATGAGGATTAACGATAGCACTAACTCCGGGGGTTGCTGTGGGGATCAAATGAGACACTATTTGTAAAACACTTTGAAGTGCCTGGCACATAGTAGGCATTTCATAAATGCTTATTTCCTTCCTTCTCAGTGGCCCCAGACAATTCTCTAACACTGTAAATTGCAGATGAGCTATTGGGTTACCTCAATGGTAGGTCAGGCATTTTCTTCATGGATGAAATCACAGTTGAGGACCCAAAACAAAACCCCTAAATTCGCAATCTCAAGGAACTGTTGTGAAAAAGCACTTTATAAACTTCAAAGCTCTTTGAAATGAGAACAATTGTTGTTGTCATTATCTTTCTACCAGTAGAGAAATGACCCACAAAGATGCCCTCCTAGACAACAGCTCCCAGAAAGGATGGCTTTTTAAAAGCCTGGACCCATGACTTTGTCTTCATCCTGCTACAGTTAGCCCAGAACAGAAAAACTGGGGAGATGGTGAGGCACCAGAGACAGCACAAAGCATCTCTGACATAAAACACTCACAGGAGATCTCTTAATGCTTGCTTCTTAAAAGATCTATTTTGTGGTTCCTGACAAGCAGCTGTCATCTTTAATAATATAGAACAAGGAGAAGAGATAAGAACAAATTCAGTCTTCTGGGAAGGTACGAGCATTCAGATTCTATCCTTAATGTGCAATACAGAAGTTGGGATACCGTTATAGTACAGTCTTATAACCAGGGATTTCATCTACTAATGAATGATGGTCTCTTAGTGAGTGATTGATGATGATATAACATTGCTAAAAGCTACCATTTCTACAATATTTCAAGGCTCATGGTGTAGGGAATTTAAGTATTATGTCCCTTTTACAGAATGAGAAAACTGAGTCAGAGAGGTAAAGTGATTGCTTATAGTCAAATAGCTAGTAATTTCAAACCCAGGTTTTCAAATTTGATGCTTGGAAATCTTTTCATTATACCATGGGTCTTCAGATATGAAAGAAGAGTGGAAGGTAGGAAGGAAGAAAAAAATTTCATTTATCAGGGGCTTACTATGTGCCGGCGATTATGCTAAGTATTTTACAAATACTACCACATTTGATCCTAACAACAACCCTGGGAAGTAGGTGCTATTTTGTTACACCCATTTTTCAGTTGAAGAAACTGAGGCAAAGAAGTTAAGTAACTTGCCCAGGGTCACACAACTAGTAAGTATCTAGCCATATTTAAAGTCAGGTCTTCCTGACTCTAAGCCCATTGCTTTACCCACTGTCCTTTGCTTTTTTTAAAGGTGTCTATGGTGATGATTTTGATAATATTCATTCACTTAACCTGCATTATTTGACTACTGTGTATAGTTACTGTGCTAAATGTTAAGGGAGATACAAAGTATTGATATAGTATTTAGTACATAGTAGGCATTCTAATAAAAAAAAGAAGTTTAATTGGTTGATAACACACTCCCTGCTCCCAAATCTAACAGTATAAATGTTATACAGGGACAAATAAAATAAGAATGACATATGTTATATTATATGTTATAATATAGTATAAGGTATAAAAATAATATGTAACAGGATTAAAATGATACAAATAAAGATCGGAGAGGGAAGAACCCTATGAATCAGGGGAATCAAGAAAGGCATCACAGAATCAGTGACATGTGAGTTGGGCTTTAAACGATGAGTAAGAATTTAGCAGACTGACTGAATGTGAAGATTTAGCAGTTTGGAAAGTCCAGAGATTAAGGTTACTCTCCCCTTTAACTGTGGCTCTCTATTAGTAGGCAGCCCACTTTCTGGCAAGTAACTGCAGCTCTACCTGTTGAGAAGAAGTGTGGAAGAATGAATAGAGAGTTTGCCTTGGAGTTGGGAAAATCTTGGTTCAAGTCCCACCTGTGACACATTTTCCTATGTGACCCTAGTCAAGTCATTTGACCTGGAGTCAGGCAACTCTCTATAAGTAAGTTATAGAAAAAACTGCTCATCTGCATTGACAGGGAACTGTCCCCCCATTCACTGATGAAATCTCAGTTGTGTTAAAAAATTTTAAGTTGTATTAAAATTTATTTTGTTAAATTTTGTTTTAAAATGTGTTAAAAATCAAAACTTCTATGTTTCCACCAGCTAAAACTTTCTCATTCCTTCAATGTCCAGCTCCTTTGTTACTTCTATGGCACATGTCTAGCACTAGTTAGACATGATCTCCCTCTGCAATGGATGCCTAACCTTTTAGTTTCATTTCTCCTATTGACTAATCATAGTCTAACTTAAAATATATTTGTGGATCTTGCTTAATAAATCATACTGAAATTGAATTGTGTCACTGAGCACAGGGGCTATTTCATTTTTCAAGTACAATGCCTAGAACATAGTAGGTGCATAATGAGACCTTGTTTCTTTTCCATTTCTTTGTCTCCCAAGTGCCTAGTACTGTGCCTGGGATCCAGCTGGGACTTATTGAACTTCATTAAACATCTATTAAATCCCTCCCTACTAAATTTTCAGCTTTTTGAGGTTCTTTCTTTGTATATCCAGTACCCAGGACCATGTGAATCACCAAGCTTTACATAGAGTAAATGTTGAATAATTATGGTCATTGAATTGAATCAAATTGGCCCCTCACCATTCCTCATTCCATTTTACCTCTGAAAGATTTTACCTTCTGTTTTCTCACTTCATCCTTCGGTCCATACCCTTCAACCATCCTAGGATACCCATTGCTCTCTGCTCTGCCAATCTAAGATCCTTTCTCTCACATGAGATCCAACTTAAATCCCACCTTCTTGGAGCAACAAACATTTAGAAGTGCCTGGTGTAGGTGACAGACACTGGGTGTGGTGCTGAGGGGACAAATGCAGAGTACCATGATCCCTACTCCCAAGCAATGAGGGAATCACCAAACACATGGATAGATACATTCAACACAAATGTAGAGGGAACAAATACAAAAGTATACCAAGTGATTACAAATAAGGGAGTCTGAGAGAGAGGGAGCTGGCAGCTGGGGGGACCAGGAAAGAATTCATGTGGCAGAAGGTGCTTGAGCTGCATCTTCAAGCAAGAGAGGGACTTGAAGCTCTCCTGCAAAACTCTTCTTTATTACACAAGTTCCTCTGATCTCTGTCTATACCACTTATGGCCTACACTATTCTCTGGTCCATAATTAAAACTGATTATGCTATTATTTTTTAATTGAGCTTTCTACCAAAAACTTAATACTGTTAAATAATTTTTCATGTTCATATAATTGGGACATTAACTTCTGCCTTCCAGGCCTCAGTTTACCCATCTATAAAATGAGCAGGACTAAATGATCTCTAAGGACTAATGAATGATCTATCTAAATCAGCCTGAAAGTGGCTTGGTGCCTATTGGAAACCAGGGTTTTGTTTTATTTTCCTTTTTTCCACTAGCATTGCTGAATCAGTCATTTCAGAAGGATCTTTGTTCCTTTATTTCTTAAGAAAAAATATTAAAATGCCCAATAAAGAATAGGGATGAATTCACGTGTTAGGTTGGCCTTTCATGCATACAAGAAGCTTGTCAATATTGTAAGAGATTTTAAAGGGAATCTAGTCCATGACCTTCATTTGGGGGAAAGAGATGCCTAAAGAGGAGGAAGTGACTTATCTAAGGTCACATAGTATTCTAATTTGTGAGTCATGTCTAGGACTGATGTTTCCTACCTCCAAATATGAAATACTGGGGGCAATAGTGTATGAAAACACACTGCTAGAGAGAGGGACTTGGAGTCAGGAAGACTCAAATCCCATGTCTGACCTTTACTAAGTATGGACACCCCCAATCAAATTTCTTCACCCCTCAGAGATTCACTTTCTGGAAAAATGAAAGGCATAGTGGTATAGAAGACAGAGAGTTCACCTCAAAGGTAGGAAAAACTGGATCCAAACCCAACCTCTGACACAGACCGGCTGTGTGCCTGGGGGCTGCTCCCTTTACTTCTCTGTGCTCTTGCAGAGAAGGTGCCAACCTGCTCCAGTGGTAAGAGCTTCCTAACCTGGGAACCTAACCTCTCTCTGCCAACAAAATCACAGATCTACTCCCCATCCCCTTAAAACTTCTAGTATTTGCTTCAAAACAATTCAGTGGTTGAACTGAACATTACTTGAAAAATGATGAAAAAAGGACAAATAAATAGAGAGACTGGTTGATTCACAGATATCTTCACTGACTTTATCATCCCACTCTAGGCCACAGATGACCCGACTGTGAAGGTGTACTTGGCATCGATCATGTGATCTCAGTTCTAGGTCTAAGCACTGCCCCAGTCTCTTTTGAACTATGTGTCACTGAGCAAGTCACTTTGCCTCTGATTCTCAGTTTCCTCATTGGTAAATGGTGACAATAATATATCCACTACCCACCTCCCAGAGTTGCTTTGAGACAAGCATCTTCAGGAGCTATATGATATGAGAATTTTTAAGCATTTACTGTGCATGAACACTGTGCTATATAAGTGTGAGCTGTTACTTTATTTTAAAAGGTGAAACATCCTGTTTTCTTACTGAATTTCTTAGCAGAATTTTGTCCCGATTTGCCTCCCCTATTATTACAGTACTCTAACCCTGCTCAGAAGTATTTGGAGAGGAGTCAATGGGTGTGTAGACATACTATACCCCCATTAAAAAAAGGTCAAGTGATCTCAAAAATAATGATCAGAGAGTATATGGCCCAAACTGGTTTCTCCTTCTTTGGTTCTGTTGACAGGTTTTTACAAACACTCTTTGGCTGAGTTGTGAAAACAAAATAAAAATATTAGAGATTCAGTCATCTAATGATCAAAGGAGGCAGGGGATAGAATGATTACAGAAATGTTATATATACACATATTTCAACTGAACTTAAATGAACTATAAATTTTCCTTGCATCTAGAAATAAATCAAAGTGATCACAGGACAGTGCTCAAGGGATACATGATCTTTTAAGAAATTCTGCCAAAAGAGAGATGATTTCATGGAACCACCGAATTCCAGAGGGGGAAGGCATATTACAGAACACAGGATTATGACGATGACAACAACGAGACACAGAGTGTAAGAGCTGGGAGGGATCTTAGAACATAGAACATGGAATTTCAAACATGGAAGAGAACTCAGAACCTAGGATATATAATGTCAGTTCTAGAAGGGACCTCAGAACATAGAATATTGAATGTCAGAAATGGAAGAGAACTCAGAATATAGGATAATATAACAGTGCTAGAAGGGACCTTAGAATGTAGAATAGGGAACTGTCAGAGATGGAAGAGATCATAAAACTTGTAATGGAACATCAGACCTAGACAGCATAATAGAATATAAAGAACACAACCGGAAGAAACCTTTAGAGTTCATATATAAAACTTGCCTTCATATACAGTTGTTTCCCAAGATTCCTCCTTCCCTAACGGCCATGAATCACTTCATAGTGTGATGGTTCTGATGTATAACACTTGGATGCTTTTCCTGGGTTATGTGGCCACATAATATATACTTTTCAATATAACCTGGCCAGTGTGCAGTATAACCCTGGTCCTGGGACTCAAATAAATCCAAAGCAGATATGAAGAGCCCACTTTATATCAGGGTGCTATTTTATTTTCATTTTCCCTCCAAGCATGGTTGGAACAGTCCTTTCAGAAGGATCTTTGCCTGTAATGATTCCAGCATCATTTACATTAGTTCAAGATGCAGATACATTTCAGCAATGTTTGACAAAGCCAGAGACTTGAATCTAGGTTGATGATATTATTGCTGTTGACCTCACAGAATTGCTCCACTTTGCAAATTCATTGCCACTATGGAAATGTGGTCTGGAGAGGCAGTATATTGCACTGGAAAGGGCAATAGGTGTGGAGTCCTGAATTCAAATTGCTCGTTCTTCCAGTTACTAGCTATATGACCTTGGGCAAGTCACTTCACTCTTACAAACCTCATTTATAAAAGTAGGGATTGTGTGTTTACCCATATGTGAGGCAAGGGAGGGAAAGTCAGCCAGTCAGTCAACAAGCATTTAATAAGTGCCAGTGCATGCCAGGCATGAAGAGAAACAGATGATATGAATAAGAGGTATAAAGAACAAATTGGAGATAACCAAAGAAGAAAGGTACTAACATTAAGGTGACTCAGGAAAGGTTTCTTGTAGAACTAAGAAATCTTTAACTTGAAGGAAGCTAAAGAAGTCAGGGAGTGGAGATGGAGAGGGTAAAAATATTTTGTGGTGAAAGGAGCAACTTTATAAATCTTAAGGCATTAGACAAACATGAATGATTGTTACATGATAAAATGTTCAGGTAATGCATTTTAAGATATCATAGTATGCTATTGGTAGGGGAAATGAAAACTGGGGTGACTAACTTCACAGTTAATGTCCTGGAACATTGCCTGTATCACTCAGGGTTGATGTTTCTACACCTAATCGCACTTGGAGATCAGATGAAGAAACTGAGGCTCATATGGGAAGTAATTTTGCCCAAACAGTAAGTGACAACAGCAGGATTGAGAATCAAACCTCATCTTCCAATTCCAAATCCAGGGCTTTTCCTCTACCCAACATTTCCTGCTTCCTTTATAGAAAAAATATGAGTTCTGACAAACTGAAAAACACCATCAGGTTCTACAACTGTTATATCATTTTAAAAAAATGACTGATTTAGTGTTAATTAGTGTTGAGTTGTCAAAGGACCACAGCTCAAGGTAGGGCTGGAATCCACCAGGAGCCCAAGGACAAGCATAAATGCAGGAATTAAGAAACTCTTAACTCCCATCACATGCAAAGCAGCCCAGCTGTGCCAGTTACCCAAGCAGAGATAAGCCCACACCACCAGCTCTGGCAGAAATACAAAAGACCTTCCCCAAAAGATTTTCTTTTTAGTCACAAGAATGCAGTGACCTTTGACAAGCCAGGTCACCTGTAGAGGCTTTTGGATGCTTCCTACCTTCAAAGGTAATGCTCCTGTTAGCTGTATTAACTCTGAGGATGTCTTTGGATCCCTTTTCCCCAAAAGCAATTTCCTTCCCTCTCCTGGGAGGAGGGAGAGGAGAAAAACCTGGCGCTGCTGGCAGTCTGGAAGGAAGATCAATTCTCACCCTTGTGTCGTTTCGCTGTAGATCTCACCACCCAAAGCCTGGCTGTGCTCCCCCCACACACCTGCTCTTTAGAAAGAGGGAAGATGCCGGCAGTCTTGTTTGGCAGCCACCTCTTTATTTACAGCAGCTCAGGTACGCTGGGGAACGTCTGTTGTTAGCACAGCAGCAGTATAATAGGTATTTCAGCATCCGAATATACCATTCTGCCCCAGAGTGGGTTCTAAGTTGCTACACCCTGCTTGGAGGAATTAGTCTCGTCTCAGTGCACAAGCTTCCAGCCCCAGAAGGAGAAGGGTGAAGGCAAAGAGGCTTCCAGAGTGGGCTGTGCACCTCCCAGCGCATCCTAGCAGCAGCAGCTTCGGGGCAAACAAAAGCATCAATCTTCGCTGCAAAAGCTTTATCCTTCACAGCACAGAAAAGAGTGGGGTTTTTTTTTCCTCCTTTCTTGCTTCTCAGTCAAGACAGTCCCTTCCTCCCCCGCCAGGATTTAGCCAATTCACCTCATTGGCAGGGTGTGCTCTACAGCTCCAATTGTCTGAATTTCCAAGGATATTTAACGCATGCAGAGGCCCTCATTCTTGAGGCAATGTCTGTGAGTCAGCACAGTGTAGTGAGAAAGATGTTAGAGCCAGGAGATGTGGGTTCAGATCTCAGACCTGGCACTTACTAGCTCTGTAATCTATGGCAGTGCACTTTTTCTGTGAGCCTCAAATCCCCCCATTTGTATAATGGGAGTAAAAAGACTTGGACCTTTCTTGTTTTGTTTTTTTCAACATGGCTAATGTGGCAAAATGTTTCAAAATGATTTTACATGTATAATTGATGTCACATTTCTTGCATTCACAATGGATAAGGAAGGGGTGGGAAAGAAATCAGAACTCAATTTAAAAAATTTTATTACATAAATAATAAATGGGGAGGAGGGCTTGCACCACTGCACACTATGAAATAGCAGAATTATTGTGATGAAAGCACTTTTGAAGATGTAAAACACCATCAAAATGGGAACTATTCCTATTAAAAGTGCTACCTTGATCCTCCTACATTTTGAGGAGGAATTGGTCCCGTAAACATGTCTTATTGAAGAGTTCCTTGAGAGTGGTACAGTGAAAACATGTGCTAGGTCTGGAGTCTCTGAAGACCTGGGTTATTATAATGACTCTTCCACTCACTAGTGGTATGACATGGGGCAAGACATACCCCCTCATTGGGCCTCAGTTTGCTCATATGAGTTTCTTCATAATTAAAATGAAGAGGATAAACTAGAGAAGACCCCCACAGTCTTTAAACCCTATGATTCCATATGTGGATGTTGAACTCCCACTGTATAAGATAGAACTAAATCTTGAATCATGAGCCAAGAAATGGAATTGGTTTGATCAAAGAATCACCCAGTTGGGTCAGAAAGGAAGGGAGAAAGAAAGGCTAGAAAATCAGCATGGAAATGGACAGCAGGGAATGGGCATCATAAAAGTAAGCTTTGTAATTAACATCACAGGAGATTATTACAAATTAGTAAATTTTAGTAAGTCCTGGGCTAGATAACAGAGATACAAAGAGACCTAATGACATAGTCCTTAAGCTCAAGAAGCTTACACTCTAAGGAAGAAATATACCATGTTCCATACCTGATTATGGTGCAATGACAAAACTATGGTTTTTCAATGGAAATTAGAATTAGATTAAAGAAGATAGATTTATATAGAGCTTTGCTACTGCACCTTAAAGATGACAGCCTTTCCATAAACCCTGAAGCTGAAATTTTCTATATGTATTGTCCCCTTCATTGGGAAGTGAGGGCCTTGAGAGCATTCATAGTAGATGATGATTGGGGCAAAGAAAATGTCCCAAGTGCCATAGGAATTTATGGGGACCATCAGGGAAGACTTCATGAAGGAGGTAGCATGAAGGGCACCTCAAAAAAGGGGAAAGCTTTTAAGATGAGGCAGAAATAAGGAAGGAAGGAATCCCAGTGAAGTGGCAAGAGAACTTAGAGATTAATACAGAATCACAAAACTGAAGAGTTGTTAGGGTCTTCAAAGGCAATCTAGTTCAATCCACACTTCAATGAAGGTTTCTTCTTTATTATGCCAATGGAGGCTCATCTAGTTTCTAATCAAAGACTTCTAGTAAGGGAGAGCTCCCAAAGCAATCCATTCTACTTGTGGGTAGATATAATTGTTAGAAAGTCTTCATTTCTATACTTTTGACCCCTTACTCTTACTTCTGTCCTTAGGGGTCAGAACAAGGCTGATCCCTGTACTACAAAACAGGCCATCAAATACCTGAAGAAAACTCTCATGTTTCTCTCCTGAGCCTTCCCTTCACCAGGCTGAGTAAAATCCTGGTTGCCTTTTTTGGATGTAATGATGTCCTTAAAATACGTTACCTTAAATTGAACATAAAGCTGTAGGTGTGTGTGGTCTGATCAAGGCCATTGGCTATGTTTGTCACCTTACTGTTTTATCCCTACTTCATATTATTCTCCAACATGTTAAACTGGCCTGCTCTCTGTCCCCGGATCATACTCTGAACATTTGTTCTTTTGTGCCTCATGCTTCCACTTATGCCTGGGGCATCTTCCCTTCCACTCTTTGCCTTACAAATTCTATCCAATTCTATCCTAATCCAAATACCACTGCCTCCATGAAGCCTTCCCTAACTCCTCAATCAGTAAAGACTTCCCTGAGACCTCATATGGCAATTTGTTTTGTAACACTGATAGACTTATGTTCTATTGTCTATTAGAATTAGAGCTATGGAATACATTGGTAACTGGAGCATTCTCAGTGAGGAGATTAAGATCTGCTGAAATAGAAAATGATTATTTGTGTTTGTATATTATCTCTCTGTTAAACCGTAAGTCCTATGAGGGCAGGGATCAGAACAAAACTTTGTTTGCTCTGCAGGGCTATGAGCATAGTAGATTCTTAAAAGGGCAACCTGCTGTTAATTGTTCATGGCTTTGTCAGTAGTTCTGTGCACCTAGGGCCCTAATTTCTTTCCTAGTGAAAGGAGACAGGGCAATTTATCTTTTTCATTCTTCACTTTGGTAAAATCTCTCATTTCTCTCCCATCTTATATTCTACCCCAATAATCTTGAAGATTGGTTCAACTTCTCTCATACTACTCTCTCATACATGACTTTCTTGTGCCTGGCCAATTCTCCTCTCAAATTATTTTTTAAAACTATTTCCAAATAATCTTCCTAATGGCAGCCTACACTTCATCAAATGTAAGTGCCCTGAGGGCAAAGTCTGTTTTGCTTTTGTCTCAGCATCCCCAGAGCCTGGAACAAAGTCTGGCATAAAGCACATGCTTAATCAACAAAAGCTTGTTGATTAAGTCACTCTAGTCATGCCATTTCTGTCCTGAAAAAGCTTCATTGGATCCCCATTGCCTGATGAATACATTCCTGAGGCTGCTATTGAAGGCCCTCTGTATGTGGAACCGACCTACCCTTCTAAGTGTACTTGATTCCATTCTACTCCATAGATCCTCTGATCAGGCCAAATTGGATTACTTTGTCATACATTTTCAGTCTACTCTCCATACCTTTGTTCATTCTATACTATGAGCCCAGAATGGACCTTCCTTCACCTATCTCCATCTGCTGGAGTTACATTCTTCTGCTCCTTAAAAACTCAATCCTAGTGTGCCACCCTCCTCTTCTGAAGCCTTCCCTATGCTGTTCCCCTTTCCATTCTAGCTGAAATCTGCCACTCCCTCCCCAGATTTCTCATGGTATAATGCTTGGACCTCCTCAGTCTCCATGGATCATTGTTCAATCAATCAATTAACCAATCAACATTTAATAAGCACCTATTATGTGTCAGACTAGATACTAAATGCTGGAGCTACCAAAAGATGACAAAAAAAGCCCCCTGCCCACTAGAAGCTCAAACTTTGTTTATGTAGATGTCTTTTCTATCCCATTAGTTATAAGCTCCTTGAGGGCATCACCTTTGTATCCCCAGTCATAAGCACAGTTCCTGGTATGTGTATACTTCAGTGTTTTTATAGCTCTGTGATCTCATTGGTACCAGTACTTCCTCTATCAAAGCAGATTGGAGCTTCCCCCATGTGTTTCCTTCTAGTATGATCCTTGTTTCCATCTTTCCATAAATATAACATAATCTACCCAATGCACTGGAGGCCTCCTTCTGTTTCTTTTAATATTTTGTAGAATGTTTAATTTTTTGGGTCATCCATTTGTCCTAACTTGCATCACATGACTGGCCCAGCTACTTTTCTGGTAAGGCACATTTTTGAGTCTGTCTTCTTATAACATGGCTGGTGAGCATACAAAGTACACTCCACTGATGCAAACCCTATGTGGCCTCTGGATCTTACACAGATATTCCATAACTGGTTCTAGTCTTGAGAAGAACCTTTTTAATTGGCTATGGGGCCAGAACTGGGGTGCACCAAGAAGCCAAAGCAAGTCCCTTGGTATGTCTCTTCCCAGGGTGGCTGGAATGAGGACAGAGTCCTAGGGCCTCTGGGTGGAGGAGAGGGCTTGGGTCCTCACTCATAGTTGGCATAAGGCTGAGAGGGTATGACCCTGATGTTGCTTCTGTCTCTGTTTTACATGAAGGAGTTTAGAGATGGCCATGACCTTGTGAGCTTCAAAATGTAAAAAACATTTGGTGAAAGGAGAACAAATTGGTCATAAACAATTACCATCCTAATTAGAAGTAGGACCACTTCCCTCCCACCCAAATTACCAAGAAAAGTGGTTTTTATCATGAACTCCTCCCCCCTCAAAAAAAAAAAAAGAATCATAGTCTTAGACTGCAAATATCTGAGGCAGACACATATGTGTATTTATCAAATACACACATATGTATATATATACATACATATATATGCATATACATGTGTACCTACAATATAAAAGATATAAAAGATAGGCATGACCCTCCTGAAGATAGGGGAGTGATTACCTAGTCAATAGTTATCCTGTTTTTCTCCACCAAAATGGGACTCACAGTCTCCCTGATCTACTTGATGGGACATTCCACTTGCAATTCCACACTAGAAGTACGGCACCCCAACCCCTATGTCACAAAATCTCTGTTGTGTGTCCTTTACAGCTCTAATGCTTTGGATCCTAGGACCTGGGGTTCAAAGACCCTAGTTGCAGTTTCTGTTTCACTAAATATTAGCAGACAGCATTGAGTGTCAGCTCCTGATCAAAAAACTGGTGACTAGAATATCTGTCCCACCTACCTCCTCCTGGATACAGAGAAATTCAAAAGAGACAACACAGATGAAAGGACTATTATAGAGCTTTGTTAAGAAAGTGCAACAGGAACGAAAGTTATTTTTGTAAGCAAAATGCTAAAACAACCAAGGGCAGGAGTTCTCCATAATCTTTGGAACTGGTTCACATGTGTACAGGTTGGTATGTACAGATGGATGGCCTTTTGGACAGAGCTAGATATTGAATCATGAAGACGTGTTTAAAATCCCACCTTGGACATTTCTTAGCTATGTGACCTTGGACAAATCATTTTTAACATCTTTGAGTCCTAAAAGACTGTGTTGTGTAGTAAGGAAAGGGTGCTAGATCTAGGCAGAAGACTTTGGTTCAATCCTACCTCTGACACTTCATATTTGGTGTGACCTTAGATGAGTCTTTGGTCTCTGTACAATCCATTTCCTATTTTTTATTAAAATAAAGAACTAGACGACATCAGAGGGGTCAAATGTGCTGCCAGCAGAGCTCCCAAGTGTAGTTGGAACCATGTTAAAATGAAATTGGGAAATATTTAGCAAAATAGATAAAAGATACAATAGAACATAGATAATGCTAATATGTGATCTTTTAAGTTAACATGCAGCCCGCCAGGATCTTTATGGATGCTTTAGTGTCCCCCATTTCTATTTGAGTTTGATACCACTAGTATACATAAGCTCTAAGGTCTCTTCAAGTGCTAAATCCAAGATTTTTAATAACCTTCTAAGGTATAGATGGACTGTGAGCTACATAGCAGGAAAGAGTTCTTAGACCACAAATCTGACAAACTCAGATCTTCTACATATTCATATGTTCAGTGTGTGTGTGTGTGTGTGTGTGTGTGTGTGTGTGTGTGTGTGAAGGAATACATACACAAAAGTGTGTTCATGGTGGTGAAACAGGTCACTGGGCTAACATGTATGTTTGGGTGGGGATGGGTGTGTGAGTTGGTGATATATGCCTGCAAACATGCCTGTTCTATATGTGTGGAAACATGTCTACGTGCATACCTATATATGTCATGTGTATGTGTTTCAGAAGGGATATAGGTGGTTAGGGTGCATAAGTGTGTGCACATCGGTATGCTTTTGTGTTTGAACAAGTGAGAGTGTACTGTTCGGGGGCTATTTTCACTTACCTCCAATACTCTGCCTGTAATATATTTTCCACAGCTGTCACATCTAATGCCAAACTTAGTGTGATAATCAGCCTCACAGTAGGGGACACCATCCCTAAGAATGAAAATAGACAGCAATTAATGAAGTTCTCAACTTACTTTATAAATCTATGAGGATGTTCAGTTTTTTAAAAGGCTAAAATACCATGACCTACAAAAATGAATATATATCCAAACATGAGGAATGTTTGTTCACTTCAGACTAGAGAAGATACCTTCCCACCCACACCCCCAATCCCTCCAAAAGGCACTTGATCTTTTGCCCAGACAAGGTTTGGGAGAAATGTTACAGTAAGAATGTGGACTCTCTTCCTGGTTTTCTTCTATGAAAACCTTTCTACAACAGAAAGTTTTTTGAGAGAATAAGGTACTACAACAAGTAGGAGAATAAGGGTAGTCTTTAAATTAATAGAATTATAAATGGAAGATGGTTATGGCCATGTTCGATCTAAACTCCAGTAATAAGTGAATAACTGATACCTGTGTTGTTTAATGCTTATGAGAAAATGAGAAATTATAAAAGCCAACATCTCGAATTGAATCGAGAGAGCTGCCTCTATTATAAAAGCAAAGAACACAATGCCATGAATTTATTTTTTGGTGGGGGACTAGTAAAACACATTGAATGACTGCAATGATGATGGTTATGATGATGATAAGTTTCTTTCTATCCTTTCATGAGTACAGTCTGGTCTATCAGATTCCTAGCAAAATGGAAGTCAAGATAATTTGTCCACTTTCCCTACCCCATTACTGTACTCTGCTTATGTTCTCAAAGTGCTAATGAAATTCATAGAATGTCAGACTGGAGTGGATGTTGCAACATAGAATAGAAAGTATTTGAGCCAGGTAGGATCATAGACTATTGTGTACCAGAACCAGAGGGCACCCAAAGATCAACTAGTTCCATGCACTCTTTAAGGATGTCCTAACAATCTGTCTTGTCTCCCCACTCATGTTCACGCACATAGTTCTGGCTGTAATCTGGAGCAAAATGGTCCTGTGAGGCTCAGTTTCTACCTCTGATTTAAGATATACTTGCAGCCTGAGTGGAGGGAGAGGGAAAGAAGGAAGGAAGGAAGGAAGGAAGGAAGGAAGGAAGGAAGGAAGGAAGGAAGGAAGGAGGAAAGAAAAGAGGGAGGGAGGGAGGGAAGGAAGGAAAGAAGGAAGGAAGGAAGGAAGGAAGGAAGGAAGGAAGGAAGGAAGGAAGGAAGGTAGGAGAAATGTAGATGGCTGTAATAGGTAGTGAGATTTCAGTCATTAGAAGTCCTCAAATAGACACTATTTGTTTATGATGTAGTAGAGAATATTCCCATTTAGATAGAAGAGCTCCTGAGGTCTCCTCCAACTGTGACATTCAGTTAAGTACGATTTTATATGTCCTACCATCTAAACAAGTTTTAAAATCAGTGCAGAAGTATGCACGAAGATTCTTAGGTTGACCAAATTGACTGAAATCCCAGAGGATACAGAGACCTCGGAACATCAGATGTCAGTAATATAGAAATTCTAAATATGTAAGATATGAAGGTACCCTAACCTGTCCTTGCATTCCAGTTGCAATTTTGCAACAGACCTTGGCAGATACCCTCCCTCACCATACGCAGTCTTACGCTTGCTACACATAACTCTTTAAACATCATCACAATTAAGATGAGAAAGAAATTTGGCCCCAAGGATTCAATGGTACCAGATACTCACTGGATCAGTATACCTGAGACTGAGTTGGGAGAGTTGTAAAAGGTAAGGTTTCCATGGAAATAGGAATCTGCCCTCATCTCAAACTTAACAGTTGTATTTTTGGAGAACTATGTGGGCTGGTAAGTAACATGATTGCAATGGGGGTGAGTTAACATCATAATATGAACTTAAATTCCTGCATTTTCTGACTTGAGTTTTAATTTGCGAATAAACTGCTAACACAGCTCTAAGCTTTCAAAGTTTAACACATTTCTGCTGTTAGTCATACTTTTCACTTAAGTCTAACAATGTGAAATTAACATTCAGGCTGGAAATACTGAAGAGGTACTGGGAATGGTTCATATCATTTGTCCAGAACTTGAACTTGTTTTGTTTTTCTTTTTAAAGGAAAGTCAGTGAGTGTCATTTGGTGTAAATTTCCTTTCAGGTTTAATGGTCTCTCCCTCTTCATCTCCAGCTCCTGGCTTGCCTGCTTCCTTCACATTCCAACTAAAAACCCACCTTCCACAGAAAGACTTTCCACATTCCTTAATGCCTTCCCCTTGTTAATTATTTCCTATTTATCTGTCCCTAGCTTATTTGTCCCTAACTGTGTATGCTCTCTTCCGCATTAGAATGGGAGCTTCTCAGGGGCCTTTGTCTGCCTTGTGCTTTAGCTAACTGAATCTTGTACCTGTCACAAACTCTTAGATACCTTAGGCAAATCATGCCTAGTCCCTGCGTCAGTTTCCTCATATATAAAATGAAGATGTTGGATTAGATGCTCTTTCAGGTCCCTTCTAGCTCTCATATTCAGTCATCTTTAATTTGGTCTTTCCCTCTGTCATTTTTTCCTCTTTCTCAATAAAAAATTCTAATTCCTATTTAAAAATATAAGCCCATTTCAGCAGACATCATTAAAAACTAATAAAATAACTGAATTCATTTTATACTCCAGGGTACCAAGAAATCCTAAGGATATATAAGGAAAAGGCAAAAAATAAAAAATAAAAAGGCTTCAATTTCTAGGAAGAAATACTTCACTGGGTATTTAAAAGCTCCCCTTTCAGCCTGCAGAAAGTTTATTGACTTCCCATATTCATTTTGCTCTGAGACTATTGTCCATCTCTAAACTCACTAAATGAGCAAGGCCACCCGATACTCCAGGTCTCATTTTACAGATGGGGAAACTGAGCAGTCCCATTTTATAGATGGGGAACCTGAGGATCAGAGAGAGGAAGCAACTTTCCCTAGCATTATACAGCTTGTAAGGAAAGGGCCCAGGGTGTGAGTCTTAGAGATGCAACAGAAATGTCTTTTCCATTACACCGTGCTGCTTCTTCATAAAGATAGCAAAGTGAAGACCCAAACCTCATCTAAGTCTAGTATAACTTATACTGTCTCAGTTGTTGATCCTTGTGGCCTTGATAATTATTCTTCATGCCTGATGTGCCTTTCAGAAAGCTTCTTTTGCCTCCCTCCTACTCCTCTTCCCCCAATCTCCACTAAACAGAGACCTCACAGTAAGGCCATGTGGCATACTGGAAAGAACTCTGGCTTTAGCATCAGAAGGCCTGGGTTTAAATTCTTTATTTTTCCCCCCTGGGCCTTAGTTTCCTCATCTGTAAAATGAGAAGGCACATAGGACTGGACAGAGTCTAAGTTTCCTTCCTTTGATGCTAAGAATCTTTCTGCAACAGCTAATAAATTAAACTAGAAAAAGAGAAGACTTGAATTTGAATACCAGCTCCCACACTACCTGGCTAATACTGATGCAGGATAACTGTATAGCCATTCTGGGCAGCTAGTAAACCAGCTAGTCATTTTGGGCAGCTAGGTGGTACAGACAGAAGTCAGGAAGACCCGTGTTAAAATCCAGCCTCAGACACTTACTAGCTGTGTGGCTCTGGGTAAATCATGTGACCTTGTTTGCCTCAGTTTCCTCATATGTAAAATGAACTAGAAAAGGAAATGGTAGACTGCTCCAGTATCCTACCAAGAAAATACCAAAAGGGACCAAGAAGCATTTTATAAGATTGAACAACAAGAATAATAGCCATTTTAAGATTATTAAAGCTTAAAACTTCACTAAGACTTTTGACCTGTATAAACCTTTAATTTATTTGCAAAGTGCTTTACATGCATTACCTCACAGCAACCCTGAGAGGTAAATGCTATTATTAGTCCCATTTTCCACAGAGGTGGAAACTGAGGCTGAGGGAGATTAAGTAATTTATACAAAGTCACACAGTTACTAAATGTCTGAGGCAGGATTCACAGTAAGTCTTCCTGACTCCAAGTACAGTACTTTAGTCAGTGAGCTATGACCTTGGGTAAGCAATTTCCCCTCTCTCTGAGTTTCAGTTTTCTCATCTATGAAGAGTCAACTTCTAAGTCTTTTCCCTTTTCACATTTGATGGTTCTATGACCCTTTGATTGATCTCCCCCCACTCCATGCTTTTGCCTAGGTCCTGTGTTGCCTGGAATGTACTTCTTCTTTACATCTATCTATTTCTCAGTCAATCAGCATTTATTAAGGGTCTGTTTATGTTCCAAGCACTCTGCTAAGCACTGGGGATACAGTTAAAAATAATGTAAAAAATAAAATAAAATAAAAACAAACCAAACAAAAACAAAAAGTCCCCACCCTTAAGTGTTTACATTATAACAATAGAGACAACAGTTAAAATCAATCTTCATCCTTCAAGGTTCAGTTCAGATGTCACTTTCTCTGTGGAAGCTGAGATCATGCTTCCTTTATTGAAATCTCCCTAGATCCCTTTTCTTTGCCCCCTTCACTTCTACCTTGTCTTGCCCCTCCTTGGGTACAAACCCACCACATCTTCTCCTCCCACCCCCATGTGATAGAATGCAAGTCTCTTGAGACCAGAGACTGTGCTGCTTTCATCTTGGTAACCTTGTGGCCAAGCACAGGACCTTCCCATAGAAGGCACTTTATATGTTGCCTGAAATGTTATTTGATTTTTTTGTGACTGTTTGAATGACGTCCCCAACTTACTTGCTAATATACTCTGCATTCAGTTGTTTTCCACAGGTCTTGCATTTAAAACAGCCCAAATGCCAGTGTTTGTCCAGAGCCACCAGAGACTGGCCATTTTTGATTTCTGCTCCACAGCCTCCACAATCTGAAAGTAAAACACAAAAACAGTTCCTTGTGACCATTCACCTTTATCATCAAGTCTAGGAAAGAAGGAAATCTGGACTTCCCAGACTTAGAAAAGTAACGTGAGGAGGCCAGTACCAAATGTCAGTCTACTATAAAAGAAGAATGACTGAGATCTGCACACAAAAAGACCACTCTGGCATCCAAAAAGAGGGAACTGCTAAATATTTAGAACCAGCAACCAGTCATCAAAGAACCAGTGGGAGGTTGGATGGTTAAGTCAAAGGATCAAAGGGGAATTCAAAACAGGGTGTGCTCAAAAGAGCCCTATTCAATAATTTTATGGCCTAAGTTCTATGCTGGTATCATTGCTATGGTGTTGGAACACACTTGTGTCTCATCTCCACTTATTAACAAGCATGGAATAATGGAAATAGAGAAGGATTTGGCAACCAGGTGGCACCACAGTGAATAGAATGTAAGGCCTGGAGTCAGGAAGACTCCTCTTCCTGAGTTCAAATCTGGCCTCATACACTTCTTAGCTGTGTAACCCTGGGAAAGTCACTTCACCCTGTTTGCCTCAGTTTCCTCATCTGTAAAATGAACAAGGAAATGGCAAACCATTCTAATATCTCTACAAGAAAACCCCAAATGGGGTCATGAAGAGTCATACATGACTAAAACAATAAGTTTCAATAAATAGGATTTGTAGTCATAAGGCCTGAGTTTTAATTCTGGCTCTACCACTTTCTATTTTGGAGAGCTGAGACAAGTCTTTGGATGCCCCAAGACTATTTCAGGGGCACCATGAGGTCAAAGCATCTTCATAATAATACTAAGACAATTTTTATTTCTAATATGGTAAATATCAATAACTACAATCAACATAAATAAAAGTTCTTTGGGAAGATCCTCAATAATTTTAAAGAGTATAGAGAGATTCTGAGACCAAAAAATCTGAGAACTGCTAGGTTTGATGATCCCTAAGATCTCTTTCAGCTTTTATAATGTTATGATCCTATGTCTTCCTTCAAGGATCAGCTCTGGTGCTCCCTCCTCTTTTACTGTGCCTTGGATACTACCTGGAATATTGGGGATGATTGATAAAACACTTACTGAATGAGTGGTTAGTCCCTCCACAGATTTATACATCACAAGCCCACCATGTCTTTGTAGGCTTTCTTCAGGAGTTCCTGTGTCCTTCCTATCGCCCTGGTCAATCCCTAGTGGTCAATCTTTTTTAAAGATAAATGGGATTCTTGGCTAGTTAATATGGATTTTAGTTTTGCTATCTATTTCTTTCTCTAATTCCTTTAACTTCTCCTCTAGGAATTTGGATGCTATACCACTTGGTGCATATATATTAAGTAGTGATATTACTTCATTCTCAATGGTCCTTTTAGTAGGATATAGTTTCCTTCCTTATCTCTTTTAATTAGATCTATTTTTGCTTTTGCTTTATCTGAGATAAGTATTGCTACCCCTGCTTTTTTTACTTTAGCTGAGGCATAATAAATTTTACTCCAACCTTTTACCTTTACCCTGTGGGTATCCCTTTGTTTCAAATGTGTTTCTTGAAGACAGCATATTGTAGGATTATGGTTTTTAATCCATTCTGCTATCCGCCTCTGTTTTATGGGAGAGTTCATCCCATTCACATTCACAGTAATGATGACTATCTGTCTCTTCCCTTCCATCCTATTCCCTCCCCTGTTTATGTTTTTGTTTATTCCTTCTCCCTTCCCCTCCTTGAAGTTTTCCCTTTTGACCGCCCCCTCCCTCAGTGTTCCCAGCCAGTGACCCCCCTTCTTAACCTACCCTCTCCCCTTACTACTATTTCCCTCCCTTATAATCCCTCCCTTTAGTCTCCTCCTTTTCACCCCGCCCTTACCCTCCCACTATCTATAGGACACAATAAATTTTTATACTTATCAGAGTAAATTACTCCCGTTTGATTCCAAACCAATGAGAGTAAATTTCAAACAGTGCTCCTCTCCCTCCCTCCAATTCCTCTATTTAATGAATTTATGTGTCTATTCACGTTAGATTCTTAAACTTCACTGATTAATTTGATCCTTCTTTGAACCAGAACCAGTGAGAATAGTGTTTAAATGATGTTCCTCTCCCTCTTACTTTCCCTTCTTCTATAGTGTGTTTTGATGCCTCTTCAGATGGCATATTTTACCTTTTCCTAGCTCATCCTTTCCTTTTTCCCATTACAGTACCATTGATCCCCTTAATAGTCTTTTATTTTTTTTAGACTCCATGTTAGTGCATTCATACCCACACCCTCTAAGTATAACCCTTTTGCAGGTCATGATAATCATAAAGATTTCAAATATTGACAGTTATCAGCTCCACATATAGGGATGTGAACATTTTGCTCTTGTTGCATCCCAGGTAATGAGCTTGTGTTTGTGGGTGTGGGTGTGTGCACTTCTGCATGTGTGAGTCTATGTTACCCTTGTTTACCTTTTTATGTCCTTCTGGAGTCTTGTAATTGGAGATCAAATTTTCCATTGAGCTCTGGCTTTTTCATTAGGAAAGTCTGGAAGTCCCTTACTTCATTAAACGTCCATCTCCTTGCCTGAAAGATTATGCTCAGTTTTGCCGGGTAGTTAATCCTTGGTTGTAGTCCTAGCTCTCTTGCCCTACAAAATATCAAATTCCAGTCCCTCCGCTCTTTTAATGTAGAAGCTGCTAGGTCCTGTGTGATCCTAACTGTAGTTCCTCGATATTTGAATTGTTTCTTTTTGGCTGCTTGTAGAATTTTTTCTTTAATCTTATAATTCTGGAATTTGGCTACAATATTTCTTGGAGTTTTCAGTTTGGGATCTCTTTTAGGAGGAGTCCGGTGAATTCTATCAATAGCTATTTTATCTTCTGATTCCAGGACCTCAGGACAGTTTTCTTTGACAGTCTCTTGGAGGATGTTGTCTAGACTGCTTTTCTCATCATGGCTTTCTGGTAGACCAATAATTCTTAGGTTGTCTCTCCTGGATCTGTTCTCTAGGTCAGTTATTTTTCCAGTGAGATATTTTACATTTTCTTGCAATTTTTCGATTATCTTGTTTTTTTTGATTGACTCCTGCTGCATCATAGAGTTCTGAGTTTCAGATTGATTGTATCTAATTTTTAGTGAATTATGGTCTTCAGTTAGTTTTTGAAGTTCCTTTTTTAGGGAGGTATTTTCTTTTTCCAAGTTGGTCATTGCCTCCCTGATTTGGTCTTTAAAATTTTTCTTAAGCTCCTCCAGGAATGCTATTTGGGCTTGAGACCAGATCATGTTTCCTTCTGTGGTCTCTGGTGTGGGCAGAGAGTCTATATTGTCCTGTGTGTTTTGTTGTTCTTGCCCTGCATAGTATGCTCGAATAGACTTTTTTGCCTTCCCCTTCTCCTTTTCAGCTTCCTTCCTTCCCATTGTGACTTCCTGTTTCTTAGTGTCTCAGGCTATGAGTTTGGGGCCTGATCCTTGACTTTGAATACCTCTGGGTGGCTAGTTTATGGCTAAGTCAGGGAAGTCAGTGAGGAATGTAGATGTGTAGGTGGGGATGAGTCTGACCACTTCAGATTTCTGCCTCTATACCCCTGGGCTATAAGTAGGCTTTTGTTGGTGAGGTGAGGTGGGGCTTGTTGGGTCCCCTCCCTCTCTTCTCTTCAGATTCCTGGCTGTCTCAGTTACACCCCTTCTTGGAGATTCTCAAGCTTGGGGCTATTTCCATTAACTTGGGATTTCAATCTGGGTGGGAGACTTATCTTTGGGTTTTCTGCTTCATGAAGGAGGGATGGGAGGATCGGAGCAGCTAGAATTTACTTTGCCATTCCAGCTAAACTTCCAGGCTGGGGGCTGAATGCAGCCTGAGAAGCCACTCTCTCCACTGGGGGCCCGACTCTCCTACCTGGCTCCAATGATCCGTTCCCTCTGCGAGATGACTGCGATTCGTCCTTGGTAAGTCTGCAGGCTGGGGCTTTTTCTCTCTCTGGTGTAGTCTGCTTGCCTGCTCTTAGGTCTGAGCTGTGCAGACCCCACGCGCTCTGCGCTCGACCTGTGCGGACACACTGGGCAACCTCCTGTGCTGGACTCTGCCACACTCTGTCTTCCACTGGGCTCCGTCACTCCGGAATCTGCTCAGATTTACCCTTTGGGACTTAGTGACAGAGGAGCTCAGCGAGGTTACTGCTTCCTTTCCGCCATCTTGGCTCCGCCCCGTTAATATGGATTTTAACTTCCTATTTAGCTAGTTCAGAGGCTGTGTGGCATAGTAGATAGTTCAGTGACTCAGAGTCAGAAAGACCTAGGTTTAAGTCCTAACTCAGACATTGAATGTGCCACCCTGGGCAGCTCACTTAATCTCTTAGTGCCCGCAGATAATTTTCTAAGACTGTAAATTGGAGGCAATTATAAATTTGTATTGATAGCAGGAGTTTTTTACACTAATGAAATCATAGGTCTGGCTATAAAAAAATAATCTAGCCCCAGAACCCTAGGACATTGTGAGACTCATACTTGAAACTCTTTTAGTGTAGTGGATCCTGTTGTAACCCACATTCTAGTAGGATAACGTCAGAGAACTCAGGGGCACCTTCAGGCCCCTGAGAAGCATCTAAAGAGGACCTGACAGGAGGAATCCCCTTATGTCAACATCATAAGCTAAAACCCACAACCTGGGAAACCTAGGCATCATCGGTATGAGCTAAACATGAAGGGATTCTTAACAGTGATGATGAACAAAAAAAGATTAAGATAAAAATACGAGCAGTTGGCATGGAAACAGCAACAGTGATTTGAATAAAGTTATCCAGAACTCATCTGAGTGGTATGCTTCTTACTATGGACAATTACTGAGAAAGCTCAGTGGGGGCTGAAAGGAGGGAAGAGGCCATAGCCTAGGAGAGAGGGCTAAGGCTATAGCCTAGGAGTAAAGGGCTAAGGCTAAGGTGCCATTGGCTATAGGTTGGAAGGGGACAGAGTGGACAGAGACTGCCTCTGCACATCTGCCAAGGTACATGCCCTAGTTTTCATATCCATAAGAGACAAAACCCAAGAAAATAGCCAGCAATAAAACCTACTACCTTGGATATCTGTGTGTATGGGTAATAGTCAAAATGAATTATAATTCCTAATTCAAGGAGGCAAATTTGGACATTGACAGTATCACAGATACTTAGTACAATGAAACCTATGACTGTAGTATGGCTCTGGAAGGGTATACAGCTGATTCAAAAATAACTGGATGGCCTAAAGTAGAGAGTAGGAGTAGGCACCCTCAGGGAAGAAAATACAGGAACCAGGGAAAGAAAGGTACAGGACATGTGGGTGAAGATTTTTGACTGCTTTGTAGATGTATATTTGTATTTGCTCATTTTAATTTATGCTATATATGTATGTGTGTATATACATATATATTTATCTTTTTCATTAAAATAAAAGCTCCTTGTAAGTAGAGGTGTGTTCATTTTTTGTTCTTGGACCCCCCAGTACCCAGCACAGTATTTGGCACATGGGAGGCACTTAGTAAATACTTAATTGATGATTGATTTATTGAAGATCAATGGAGGCAGAAATAGAAGTATTAATATCATTGAAATATAAAAAGATGAGGAGCTTGGCAAACACATCACCAGCTTGACCCAGAGGCATGGCATAGTTCAATCATCCAGACATCTTCTGGAGTGCTCTTCAAAAAGACTTGCTTTAATGATGTTTTCGCTTTCTAAACAGTGGAGGAAATAATGAGGGCAACCGCTCTTCTGGATTTTATTTTCATCAACAAAAGGTAACTAATCACTGATGTGGAAATTATAGGAAACTCATAAAATGCCACTCCATATCTGAATCTGTGATAGAGGAAAGGAAATCAGGGTCTTGTCTCATGTGCACTGTCAATTTGTGGAAAGTACATTTCTCCAGGGTTGAAAGTACAGGTAGGATCTTGTGAACCATATATGGGAAGAGTCAGTCCAGGATGGATATAAAGTTCTCAAGAATTAAATAATGACCACGAGATGGGAAGCAGCTCCAAGGAATAGAAAAAGTGTAATTCATCTAAAGTGGATACACAGGGAAATAATAAACCAACTTAGATCTTTAAAATGTCCATGAGCAGAAGATGGAAGCAAGGGTAGGAGCAATTCAGACCATGGCAAAACCCTATAAGCATAGAGTAAGGAGCCCAAAGGCTCACAGTGGGATGAGGATAGTCAAGAATGTAAAGGACAATAAAATATTTAGTAATTTGCTAATTTTTAAGGATTCAAGTAGATGGGATGATAATGGATGATAGAAATAAGGCAAAACTATTCAACCCATATTTTGCTCCTATTTTCTTTGCTAGCAAGAATAATCTTTGGATAGAAAGAACACAACAAAAGTGATTCATAGAAAATTGAAATCCAAAAGAAGTAGTAAGTAGGTAAGAAAGTCCTTAGCTGCCTTTGGTAAGTACAAGCTACAAGGTCAAAATGTACTAGATTCTAGGGTTCAGAAGTAACTGACAGGTCAAGGATCATTCAATGACTATAGAAAAGGGAGAGGTGTCATGGAATCGGTGGTAGGCACAAGTGTTGTCTGCCAAAAGAAATAGGGAAGATATTAGAGTAAATCATATGGCATTGAACTTGAATTCAATTCCCAAATTCATTACTCATCTACTTCTACTTCATATGTGTACATAATCTTAGGGGGAGAAGGGAGCTCAAAGACTTGAATCCAACCAATGCAGTAATGTCCTCTGCAGTATTGCTGACAATGTAGCCATCTAGCTTCTGCTGGAACAGTGGCCAGAGAGATCATTACCTCATAACACTACCTATCTAATGTGAACATCTCTAATGCTTAGAACATCTTTATAGGAAAATGCATAAATTCTATTAGCAAAATGGAAAAATTTTGAAGTCAATAGCTATGCTGTTTTCCATATTTGACACTCTATTACTAGTAGGGGTGCATTAAATGTTTGCTGAATTGAATTAGATTTACTAAGATCACTGATTTAGTGCTGAAAGGTACTTTAGAGTTCACCAGGTCCTAATCCTGTATTTTATAGATTCAGAAACTAAAGTTGTTCAGTTCTTTTGTTTAATCGTGTCTGATTCTTCATGGTCCCATCTGGGGTTTTCTTGACAAAGATACTGGAGTGGTTTACAATTTCCTTCTCTGGCTCATTTTACAGATGAGAAACTGAGGCAAATGGGGTTAAGTGACTTGCCCAAGGTCACACAGCTAGTATTTGTCTGAGGCCAGATTTGAACTCAGGAAGAGGGGGAGTCTTTCTGACTCCAGGCCCATATACTTAATCTACTCTGCCACCTAGCTCCCCAGAGACTGAAATAGAGAACGATTAAGTGATTTGCCCTGGGTCTCAGAGCAATTAAGTAGCAGGGCAAGTCTTCAAAACCAGGTCTTTCTGACCATCATGATACACTGCATCAAAATAAAAAAAAATGCTGCATGTCTTGAGTCATTTCTCCTCAAAATATCTGTCTGCTATTGGAAGGATGTGGCTGCAGAATATTATCTATGTCCTAGCCAGGTCTCCTGATTTCCCATAATTAGAATTCAAAGTCATTAATCTGAATTTTCTGGTTTTCATGAAGTAAAGTATTTGCCAAGGAGCTACTGTATGCCCCTGCTACTCTTTCTGCTTAGAGATAACCAGATTAATATAGATGGGTTTGATGAATAATGAGGGGGTTCCCTGAGCATTCCATTTTCTCTGTGAAATGGAATTGATCCCAAATGGGAAAGTCTAGTTTCCAAAGGGATGGCAATGTTCCCTGTGGAAAGAATTAGCAGAGATGAAGAACAGCAGCAAAAGGACAGATGTGGAATTGGTACATCCCTCCAGGCCAGATTTTCCTTGTGTGTTCATGTACAACTGCCATGACTGCTGGTTATTTCATCTGGCTTCATTCTTCACTTACAATAGCAGTCATTATTTTATTCCCTTCTAATTACATTTCCCAGTTCTTTCAATTTAGGGTCTTTAAGAGCTGCACAGATCTCCTTTGGGCAGAATATGGCCTCTGGATGATCAGAAAATCAACAGAGAATTTTAAAGTGGGAAGAAACATCAGCAATCATGTAGTCCAACCCACGCCTGAACAATGATGAATGATAAAATTCACATTTCTATGGTGCTTTCAGGTTAATAGAATACTTTCCTTAAATAAACCTTATGAGGTAAGGAAGATATATATTAATTTTCCCATATTCCTTATGAGGTAAACTGAGGCTCAGGAAGGTTAAATATTTTTGCTATGGTCACACAGCTAGTAAAGGTTAGTGGGAGCTGAGGTTTGAATGAAGCCTCAAGACTCCAAATCCAGAGCTCTTTTGATTATTTCATAGTACTATCATTTCAGAAGCATAAATGGCTGACAAGTGGGGGTCAAATTTAAACCCTTCTAATGACAAAGGACTTATTACTTAACCCCAGCAGCCTATTCATTCGAATTGCTAAGAAGTTAGTCCTTATGTCAAGACAAAATTTGCCCCTCTGCAACTACCACCCACAGCTGTTACTTTTGCCTTCTGGAGTCAAACAAAACAAGTCTGCACTCTTTTTTTTTTCTTTTCCCATAATGGTTCCATCTGGAGATCCTGAGCTGACAGTGATGGGCAGGGGCTGCACAGACTCACAGGGAAGAACCAAACTGACCTCCATTGTTTTTGGCAAAACTTGGATATTTCAAATATTGTTACTTCCGTAACAATTCTAAAACAAGCCAGGATGAATAATGAAGCCACACATGTCTTAGTTCATAACACATGATTATGTGTCCCACACTGTGGTAAGCACCTGGGGATACAAATAGGTATATGCCATAGTCCCTACCCCCCATACCCAACCCCAAAGCTTTTAACCTAGTTCAGAAGAAGAGGCAGATTCACATGAAAGGAGACAACAATATCAGTGTCAAATGACGAAGAAATCCAATAAATGACCTAAAGCAGCTCTCAACTTATTGTCTTAGACAGTTGTTGGGGACATGAAAAGGCCAAATGTCTTATCAGGGGTCAACCAGTTAGTATGTGGTAAAGGGAAGATGCAAACCCATTAAGCTGGCATCAAAGAAGACACATTACTCTCTGCTTCGCCTTGTGTAGTGAGAATTTCTAGGCCTTTACTTGTGACTTGCAGCTAAAATCTCCTGTATGTGTTGTCCCACCCAGTAGAATGTTAGGAATTGTCTTGCCTTTCTATTTATATGCCCAGAAGTTAGCAAGATACTTGAGATGTAGCTTATATGCACATAATAAATGCCTGCCCTCCCTTCCTTTCTTCCCTCTCTTCCTTCCTTCTTCCTTTCCTCCCTCCCTCTCTCCCTCCCTCCCAACCTTCCTCCCTCCCTCCCTCCCTTCCTTCCTTCCTTCCTTAAACAAGCTAGCAGAGGACTATAGGATTCTGAATTGCAAGGGGCCTTAAACACTACCCTAGTACCAGTCTTGCTTAACCTATTTTATATCATAGACCTTCTTTACAGACTGGTGAAGCTATGAACCCTTTTTCAGAATGTTTTTAAATGTAAAAAAATACATAAGATTGCAAAAGAAACCAATTATACTGAAATACAGTTATCAAAAAATCAAACAAACAAGCAACCTGAATGACCTGAGTAGGAGAGGAAGCTGATGGCAAAGGCACTTCTGTGGGACTATTAAGGGATGGGTGGCCAAGAGTAGGAAGGCTGTTGGTTCATGGGTAGTTTGCTAGTAAGTGGAAGCTGGCCATTGTGCTGATGGAGTATAATGGGAGTAGAGTGTTCAGTGAAGCAATGGGGTAAGGAAAAGTATGCTCTTATCTGTAAATAAAGAGGATGGGACAAGATGGCATGTAATGTCCCTTCCAGCAGTAAATCTTAGGTCCTCTGTCTCCATCAGCCTTGGATGTAATGTTCCTTTCCAGAACATGTGATATAGATCTGCGGTTCTGAGGGATGGGGTGCCTATTTCTCTTTCACCAGCCAGCCACCTAGTTTGGATTTCTGACTTCCCCTCCTGCTTTCTCTCACCAAGCTGTGGTACCTGGTGGCAGTGGCAAGAGGGCTTATTTTAGAAGAAAATTGTAGTTAGAAGGAGATTGTATGCCCACAAAACCACAATTCCTCTATTTAGCATATACTGAAAAACCAAATTGGCCACAAGAGATGATAAAGTCTTCCCATTTACACAACACTATGTTGACAGGCTCCAAATTGAGGCACACTCCTGAGGGCTTTCAAGAGACTGGGAAAAGGTCAGAAAGGAAAGAAATGTTGAGCAGGGAGAGCATTAATTGAGTTCTACAGACCTTCTGTAATAATCAGCAAAGAGCTTCCTGGCTGGCTTTTGCAAAAGGCAGCTCCCTCCCCAATCACTTCACTGTTCCAAATCACAAAAGACCATCCAGCCTGCCTCGGATGACTCAGCTTCTCATGCAGGGAAACCAGTGGTGGGTAGTGAAATACTGTGTGCAACTCATATGTCTTGGTTTATTCCTTATAACATCAGGACAGGGAGTTAACAGGGAGACCTATGAGGCTCTACCCATTCCAGTTTTTCAGTCCTCTCACCCTAAATCTGGATTTCACACATCAATTCATTCTATGCTCAGTGACTGGAAGAGAGCAGTCAATCAATAAAGAAACATTTATTAAGCACTTTTTATGTGCCAGGCACTGTAACAGGAACTGGGAAATCAATGACAAAAAGAAAATAAAACAATCCCTACTTTCAAGGACTTTACATTCTCCCAGGGTACAAAATGTATGTAAGTTTATACAGAATAAATGCAAAATTAATGCATAGCAGTTTAGGAAGGGTGGGCACAGGAAAGAGCAGGGAAGCTCCCTATAGAAGGCTATGCTTTGAGTTTTGAAGGAAGTGAAGCATTTTATGAGGCAAAGGTGGGGAGGAAGAGCATTCCAGTGATGAAGCAAGGTCAATTCAAAGGTGTGGAGGAGGGAGATGGAATCTCTATGTGAGAAGTCAATAGAAACAAGGACAATTATATTAGGAATGAGCCTGGACCAAGGCAGGAGCTAGGTGAGAAGTGACAAAGGGACAGGATTTGACAACTAGTTGGAAATGTGGGGTGAGGGAGGGGGAGGAGTTGAAGATTGTGCTAGGGTTGCAAAGCTGGGAGATTAAAAGGATGGTGAAGCCTTCAACAGAAATAGGGTTTTGTGGAAAAGATAAATTTTATTTTGGATATTGCATCATTCAGATTTCAACCATTCTATGTGACTTTCTTTCATATCTTTTCATAAATTCATCACAGGAGTCAACCCAGTGTTCTGGGGGTCTACCTTACTTTATTTTGATATTACAAGGATACTAGTGGAATATCTGGTTTGTCCATTACTTAGCCCCTTCTCCATGTGACCTGCCTGTCTTTTTATCTGGAATAGTCTTTGTGTTGTAGTTGTAAAGCCCAGTTATTTTTTTAAGGCATACAAACAGGGCCATTGTAAATTTGAACATGTGTATGAATAAACTTTGTTTATCCTTTGTTATAGAAAGGCCTTAGAGGTTATCTATTCTAATGCACTAATTTTAGAAATGAGGAAACTGAGTCAGAGAGGATAAATGACCTGTCTGATGTCATACAAGCGAAAGATGGCCAAGAATTAATCCAAATCTTTGGATTCCAAATTCAGTACCCCTTCCTCCATAGTTATATACCCTCTGCATGGCTCAGAGGCAAATGATTTGTGGATTTGGACTAATTTCTCAAGCAATCTAAAAAAAAAGAACCATAAAGATATGACCTAAAAGCCAATCTCTAATACACACAGAAAACTGGCAAAAATGGCAAAAGACGGGTATGATCAATGGTGAAGGGATTGTGGAAAGCCAGATACATTAGTGAATTGTCAGTAGAACCATGAGTTGATACAACCAATCTGGAAAGCAATTTAGAATTATGCAAGTATAACACTCCCTTGGTCAGTGTCCTGAAATGCCCTGTGCTTTATGCAGAGAGACACATGCCCAAGAGAATGCAGAGCACAACTGGAGCCATAGATGTCTGTCCAGGGACACAACAGGGTTGACTTCTCATACATGCCTATGGCTCTCAGGGCTCCAGTCTGCATCGTGCGAAGCATTCTCTTAGCCAATCAGTAGTCATGTGTCTCTCTGAGTACACACAGCAATGAGATCCTTATAGGACACCGTCCAAGGAAGCATTACACAGGGTAATTAAAATATCCATACTCATTGATCCAGGGATTCCATGGGTAGGCAGATCACCCCTATCCCCATACCCCTGCAAGAACATATGGACAAAAATTATTCCTATATACCAAAATAATATGTGCATTGCATGTATGTATATGAATCAGAAATAAAGGAGATGTCCATTGATCAAGGATAGCTAAACAAATTGTGGTACATGAATGTAAAGGAATATTATTTTGATATAAGAAAAGGCCATGAAGAATACATAGAAGCATGAAAAGATTTATAGGAACTGATGAAAAGTGAGGTACAAAGCCAGGAGAGAAATATTCTCAATGACAACAACGTAAATGTAAAGAACGGTAACTATGGAACAACTGAAACTAAATGTAACAAAATTATAAAGAATGATCTTGGACTCAAAGGAAGGATATGAGAAGACATCTTACCCTTCTTTGTGAAGGTTAGGATTTCATTTTCATTTGTTTTAATGATTTTTGTACTTTTTCTTTTAAAAAAAATCTTTGTTTAGAAGGGATAGATTTCTGGGAAGGGTATAGAGGGAAAGCTATGTGACATTAAAAAACAAAAGTTACTGGTAAAAGTCTATAAAAAAAGGAATCAGTGACAAGCTCATTTCTACTGACTCAGAAGAAGTGGAGAAATCTTGGTTTGAAGCTGGTCAAATACTCTCTCTGTGACTTTTTTTCTTGTCAATATATTATAATCTTCCACTAAATCCCTGTACTCATCATGGAGTGGAGTTGAAGCTAGGCTCTTGAAAACTAAGCCAGCAAAATGCAATCTCTGGCTAGACCTGACATGCTAGAGTGGCCTGTAGACCAGGTCACCTTATGGATTCTGTGTCTGTCATTTAAAGAACATGCTTGCTTCAGAGAGGCTGCACACCAGGTTGGCCACAAGGTGTAGAGGGCTTATGATTTGCACCTGAAAGAAGGGGTGGGTGAAGGATGGTGCACTCACTTTGATGGAATAGCAGCTCCTTAAAGGTCTGAGGAAGTCTCTTTCAATATTTCAACACAAGGACCTAGCCATTGTTCAGTATGGGGGACTGACTCCCCACCTTAATAGAGCTTCAGTGGCCAACACAAGCCATAACAATAGCAGTACAGTGCTTTAGGGTTTATAAAGGCTTGCAGAGCACTTTACAAACATTATCTCATTTTATCCTTATAATAACACTGGGGACTAGGTGCATTCTCATTTTACCAATGAATAAACCAAGGCAGACAGAAGTTAAGTGACTTCCCCAGGTTCATACAGCTCCAAAGTCTCGGAGGTGGCTTCTGAACTAGAGTCTTTCTGACTCCACTGTCCATTGTGTCACCTAGCTGCCATGTTCTGTGGGGGTAGGGTAGGGCCGCCAGCCTTCTGGTGATGAACTTTTCTGCAATTGGATATATTGGCCCTAAATAACAGTTACACAGTTAGTCTATTAACAAGGCACCACTTGAACCTCTTCAGTCAAGGAGTTGATGAGCAATTATAAGCACCTACTATATGCCAGACTCTGTGCTAAGCACTAGGGATACAAAGAAAGCAAAACATAAGTTTCAGGTATCAAGGAACTCACAATGTTGGGGGAGGGGCTGGTGCAGGGGTGGGGAACCTGCGGCCTCGAGGCTACATACAACCCTCTAGGTCCTCAAGTGTGGTCCTTTGACTGAATCCAAACTTCACAGAACAAATCCCCAATTTGGATTCAGTCAAAAGGGCCCACTTGAGGACCTAGAGGGCCATATGTGGCCTCATGGTCACAGGTTCCCCACCACTGGGCTGGTGGGTAACATGCAAATAACCTTGTACAAACAAGTAATATGCAGGATAAATTGGAGATTTCAGACAGGCTAACTCAGGTTAAGGCAAACTGGGAAAGGCTTCTGGTAGAAGATGTGACTTTAGCTGAGCCTTGAAGGAAGCCGAGTAAGAGGTGAAGAGAGAAAATTTCAGGTAGGGTGGGCAGCAAGTGAAAAATGCCTGCCCTATGTGGGGAGATACAGTGTCTCATGGGAGGAAAAGCAAGGCAGCCACTGTCACTGGATCTAAGGGTATATGGAGACAAGTAGGGTGTAAGAAAACTAGAAGAGGAGCAAAGGATCAGGTTATAAAGGACTTTAAAAGCCTCATAAAGGATTTTGCATTTGATTCTGGAGGCAATGGGGAGTCCTTGGAGTTTCCTGAATAGGAGGGTGACATTGTTAAACATACACTTTAAGGTACAATCGACAGTAGAGTGGAGGATGGACTGAGCCAGTCTTCTCTGCCCTGCCTCTGAGAATCCAGTCCCGGCCCTGAGGAAGCCTTGGAAGGAAACTTTAGTGGCCGTGATAATTCAGGAACTGCCTTGCAAGCCTGGAGATTTGGCAGGGTCTTCCTACATGCATACTTACTCCGGAGTCCTTGGAGTAGGTAGGAGCTCCCGCTGGTAGTTGGGGGCAGGGAACATTTTTGGCAGATACACTCCTTCCCATTAAAGGTCACTCGGTCACCAGGAGGAAAAGGCAATCTGTAGCAAGGAAATCAAATCAGCCCTCATTAGTAACCAAGTTGGCATTGCCCAGCTGAATAGAACTTTCTCACGTAAATGGAAATCTCTGGGGTTTATTCTTTCCATGTGTTTCCCTTACAGTTTACAGAGTACTTTCACATCCTCTGCCTCATTTGGAAATAATAGCTTTCATTTATATGATTAACACCTTATAGCACAGGACTCAACTTGGGGACAGTGAACTTTGCTTTTTAAAAAAAATTTTTATAACTTTATTTCAATACAATTGGCTTCCTTTGTATTCCCCCGCATTTTGTTTTACGCATTTAAAAATATTATTCTTAGGAGATATTCATAGGTTTCACTGAACTGACAAAAAGGGCCCATGAAAAAACAGAAGGGTAAGAGCCCTCACTTTAGGGAGTTTCTCTTTGCCACCCCCTATAAAGTGTAAATGCTATCAAAGGCTCAGAGGGACAAAGTGACCTTGTTTTTACCCAATATCCTACTACTAATAAATAGTAGGGATTCAACCCCAGTTTCATTAGGTAACAGGATCATAGGCTCTGGAGCAAGAAGGAATCTAGAGATCATCTACCAGGGGTTGTAACCCTGCAGCCTTGAGGTCCTCTAGGTCCTTGGGTGAGGCCTTTTGACTGAGTCCAAGTTTTACAGAACAAATCCTTTTGGGGATTTGTTCTGTGAAGTTTGGATTCAGTCAAAGGGCTGCACTTGAGGACCTAGAGCATCACATATGGCCTCAAGAGCACAGGTTCCCCACCCCTGAGAGTTCAGTCATTTCATCTTATAGATCAGAAAGCTGAGTCCTAGCACAATTAAGTGATTTGCCCAGAATCTCATAGGGAGTGAGTTGGAGAGTTGGGATTTGAGTCTCCAGTGTTCTTACTTTATACCAAATGATCTTTCCATGGTAGTTAATCATGTTATAATTCATATAATGCATTAACATTTGCAAAGTACTTCATATTTATCATCTCCTTTGATCTTCACAATGACCTATTATCAGCCCCATTTTATAGCTGAGGAAATTGAATCTGAGAGGAGTTAAGTGATTTGCCCAGGGATACATAGTTACTAAGTATCTGAGACTGGACTGGACTCACTCCACATCCAGCCCTCCATCCAATATACCACTGGTTGATCTCCTGGGGCTGCTATCTCTTTACTCTGGTCCATTCTCCACTATCCTCATTCTTTTCATATGCCTTCAAGGCCCTAACAAATCCTGCTTTCTGCAGAAGCATTTTATCTCATTCATTTGAATATTACTGTGAATTTAAGTTACTATATAAGTTCCTATTTGGGTATTTGCACATCACATCTTAAGCTCTCAGGCCTCAAGACGGCAGGGGATACATGGGGCAGGAGACCCTTCTAAGTGTCCTTGATTTCACACTGGGCAAGGGGCCACTTACTTCATCTATGAGCAAGGCCAATTCTGCTAGAATGGGTCCTGAGCGGGCATCTATTTCAGCCTTCCTTCCTCACTTTGAAATGCATCTTGGCCTTCTGTTTACAATGCTACCCAGCATCTTCTCAGGAAACATTTTTTAAAATCAATGTTATTACTACATATCATCACATTTACAGAACAATGAGATAATTTTCTAACCCTAATTTATAATAGATCTCATCAGGAAATGTTTCATATCGACCTAGTTGATCAATAAACATTTATTAAGCATCTCCCGCATGACTTGCACTGTACTGAGTGTTGACACACAAAAAAGCAGAAATCAGTCCTTGCTCTCAAGAAGTCACATCCCAATCAGGGAGACAACATGAAAACACTTGTGTACAAACATGACATATGCAGGATAACCTGGAGACAATCAGCCAAAGGAAGCCACTGGCATTAGGAGGCATTGGGGAAGGATTCTTGGGGAAGGTGGAATTGTTGCTAGAAATTGAAGTAAGCAAGGGGCATCAGGAGGTGGGGATGAGGAGGGAGAACATTCTGGAAATGAGAGGCAGAGAAAGTGCCAGTAATTGGGAGATGGAAGGTCTTATAGCAGCAGGGAAAGGGGGCCAGTGTCACTGCATCTCTGGGAGGAGTAAGGTGTAAGAAGACTTTAAAGGTAGAGAAGAATCAGGTTGTGAAGGGCATTAAATGAGAAACAGAGAATTTTATATTTGGTTCTGAAGATAATAGGAAACCACTGTAGTTTATTGTATGGGGGTGGGGTTTGTTTAGTAAGATCAAAGGGAGAGGGGCGGCTAGGTGGCGCAGTGAGTAGAGCGCTGGCCCTGGAGTCAGAAGGACCTGAGTTCGGATCTGGCCTCAGACACTTAACTCAAACAAAAACCTAGCCGTGTGACCTTGGGCAAGTTACTTAACCCCAATTGCCCTAAAAGGGGCGGCTAGGTGGCGCAGTGAGTAAGAGTGCCGGCCTCGGAGTTGGGATGACCTGAGATCAAATCCGGCCTCAGAAAATGAGCACCCACACATAAATAATGACTAGCCGAGTAACCTTGAGCAAGTTACTTAACCCCAACTGCTTAAAAAAAAAAAAAAAGATCAAAGGGAGGTAAGATATGGGATGATGGTGGAGATGGACAGATCAGAGAAGAATTTTTGACAACGAGGAAGATATGGTCATATTTGTAAGCAATAGGGAAGCAGTCAGTAGACAGGGAGAGACTGAAGATAAGTGAAAGAGTAGGGATGACAGAGGAAGCAATCTGTTGGAGAAGATGGGATGGAATAAGCTCATTTGTACATGTAAAGGGGTTTTCCCAGGTAAGGAGAAAGGTCACCTCATCGGGTGAGACAAGGGTGAGGATGAGAACACCCAGAAGGCATCTGGATGATATGAGATGGAAAAGAGGGGAAAAGAGGGAACTCTCAGTCAATGGCCTCAATTTTTTCAGCAAATATGAAACAAAATTCTTAGTTGAGAAGACGGGAGGAAAGGGAGCCACAGCAAGTTTAAGGATGGATGAAAAGCTTTGAAAGATCAACTGTGGCAAATGGGATAGTGAGTTAATTACGAAGGTATCAAAAGGATTGCCTTGCTGCAGTGAGGGCCCAGTTGAGATTATGTGTAACATAAATTTGTAATGGACCCGATCAACATGGTTTTGTGATTTTTCTTCCATCCTCATGGAGCAGGGCATGAATAGAATTAATGGCAGGGAGTGGTAGAAGTAATCTAATACTGAGGTTTGGCAGGGCAAGATTAGTTATAGAAGAGGGGGCAAAGGAATCAAGAGGTCAGTGGTTTACCAAGAGGTCAAGATGAGGAAGACATGAGAATACTGACAGTGATGGGATGAAGGAATGGGAAAGAACTGAGGAGTGGAGGGGTTAGGGATCAAATAATAAGGGATGGGGAAGGCAAAAGGAGAAGTGGATGACTGTTGTTGTTACTGTTCAGTTGTTTGAGTTGTGTCCTACTCTTCATGACCTCAACTTGGGGTATTCTTGGCAAAGATATTGGAGTGGTTTGTCATTTTCTTCTCCAGTTTATTTGGCAGATGACGGAATTGAGGCAAACAGGGTTAACTGATTTGCCTGGGGTCACACAGCTAGAAAGTGTCTGAGTCTAGATGTAACCTTAGGAAGATGTTTTCCTGACTTCAGGTCCCACATTCTCTCCACTGTACTACCTAGCTGCCCCATAATATCATAATATCATATTATGCTATCGTAACACTTTATATTTATATCCAGAGCCAGACAACCTGGATTCTGCTCCTGGTACTTTCACTAATAAGCTGTGTGTCCTTGGCCAAGAACTTCATCCTTATAAGTCTCAGTTTCTTCATCAAAATGAGGATAAGAATAATCATATTACTTGCCTCATAGGGCTGTTGGTGAGAATCAGATGAAATAATTTCTATAAGGCACTACATAAATGTCAAGGATTCATTATTATCACTGCTATTTATTACCTCTCCTCAGGTTTATGGAAGGAAACATTTGGGTGAGTGCATAATCATGACCAAAAGGGCTTTATGGAGACCAACCCCAACTTCCCAGTGGCCTCTTTGATAGATGAGTGTAGGTCTGACTGCCTGATGGCAGCCATAATCCCTTGCAGCCACAGAATGATGAAGCATACAGGAACCATGCAGATATCAGCCCATACAGTACAGTTACCACTATTCTCTCCTGCTTTCCAAGCTTTAGGTTCCTGCCTTTGGAAATATCTTTATAGAATTCTGTTTTGGAGTCACATAGTGGATAGCCTAGACTTGGGGGACAGGAAACTTAGGTTCAAATCCTGTGTCAGACACTCAGTGAATGAGTGGTGATGGGACAGTTATTTAATCTCTCAGAGCCTTGGGTTCCTCACCTATAAAATAGGGATAATCAATCCACAAGCACTCAAATTGTACTATTCACCTGAGAGGATTATAAGGAAAGGAATTTACACACATTAAGGTACTATAGAAAATGGAATTATTGTAAGTATTGCAAAGGTACATTCTTTGGTGCTGATAACATCACTAATAAATTGGAAGCAGAAGAGGGGGCAGGAATAAGGAAGAAATAAAAGAATCATATTTGGGACTTCCAGGTCCCCGCCCCCCCCCCCCCCCCAGCTCTACAAGGCTACTCCAGTGATACATTACATGTGAAAGTTAGGAACACCTGACAGAGTCTAAAGAGACATTTCAAAACACCTGAGTTTAGTTCCTCAGGAGTAAACTGAGGAGAATCCTGAAATACTGAAACTGCCAAGCAGAGAATAGAACTGTTGGAATGTGAATCCCTGCATTCTGAAGGAGTCAGCAGTTGTAGCTGATGGTTTGAGCTGAGTATGGTGGTGAACTTTCTCAGCTAATATGTTGTAAAATATTCATTTATGTTTTTACATTGTTATTGTTAACAAATTAGATATATATATATGTATGTGTATATATACATACATCACACATATGTGTGTGTCTTAATAATGATGTTGGTGTAAGTCTTTCAGACCATAGTTTGAGGCTGAGAGAGAAGAGAAAATTTAGGAGAAGATACGTTTCTTTGGTTTTTATATACCAAGGTTAGGATTTGGAATTAATTAATTGATCAGATAGTTTCTATACTTGTGCTAGTTTACTAGGTGATTTCATAACACATTCCTTGGTTGCTTTTGAACATGATGTAAAAGAATTAATAAGGTAAGGGTTGGGGTGTGGTGTGTTTCTGAATGCACCTGGAGGTATTGCTTTCACCTGGCAACACACACCCACACTCTCCTTCATGGGATCGCTACTTGTAGGGTGTAGCACGAAGCTTGTCTACACTATTATCCTATAATCCTATGATGGGTGATAAGGAAGTTAGGGAATCAAATGTTGACACATTTTTCAACAAGGTGGAGAAATACAGAATTATTGCTAAAGAAGAAGACAAGGTCAAGGGGGAAGTTATTATTATTTAAAACGGGAGACCTGGACATATTGTAGACAGATGGAAAACAGCCAGAGTTCAGGGATAGACTAGAGATCAGAGACAGTGACAGAGAAACAGAGACAGAGAGAGAATGATTACAATAAAAAAAATGCTATGATGTCTGAGTAGTGGAAGGACATTACTAATGCAGATCAGTGAAAATTTCATCATAGAGCTGGCGTTTGAACTGTTTTACAAGATGAGTAGGAGTTTTCTTCTCGTGTTACATTCTTCTAGGAAGCACTGCCATATTTTCTTCCTTAATATTTAAAATTCTGACCAGGCTTTATTTTCTTTTAAAGCCCATTCCTAAATCCATTTATTTGGAAATTAAGTATTCTGATAATTCCTTAAGGAGGTAGATATCAGGCTATACAACAATGAAACACAATAGCACAGTCATTTATTTCTATGACCTATTATTCTTTCCACATTTGATTAAATGCTTCCTCCATCCAACAGTCTCAAGATTTAGCTTTCCTTTGTCATATTTCTTGTATATACATACATTTATATGTCAGAGATTAATTTGGAGCAGAACTACGATCAGTTTCTAAGTAAGGTTGGATTTGAACAGAATTCAAAATAAACTCTATGGTTTCTGTCTTTGTTATGGTTTCTTATCTTTGAAGTGTTTCACTGCAGAAGCCTCTCCATACTAAGAGGATATATTCTAGAGAAGGGATTTTATATGTGTGTGATTGTATGTATGTGTATGTATATGTATACATGTGTATGTATATTTACACATATACATAAGCACAGCACACATATATGCATATGTATATATATATATATATATATATATATATATATATATATATATACACTCACACACATATATTGTATTGGGGGAGAAGAATAAAAGTCTTGATTTATTAGCTCAGGGATGGAAACAGCAGGGAATTCAGGCAAATACAGAGAAAAGTAGGAACAGATGTGATGTTTGACTCCTGTTTTGGTGATCTTACAACTTTTTTTTTTTTTGAGGGGGGAAGGGCAAGGCAATTGGGTTTAAGTGACTTGCCCAAGGTCACATAGCTAGTAAGTGTCGAGTCTCTGAGTCACATTTGAACTCAGGTCCTCCTCACTCCAGGGCCAGTGCTCTGTTCACTGAGCCCCTTAGCTGCCCCGATCTTCCAACTTTTAAAGATTTACTTGTGGGAAAGCCATATTCTCTAGACCTAAACAAACAAGGAGTGTACAAATACTGTCCTCAATTTATTAAAGGTAGAGAAAAGTCTTCCTTTCTAGACCAAACTATAAGGTGTAAATGAGGGATTAATGTTTTCTCTGAGAAAGTCTTTCTTTGTTGTATTATCCAGGATCCGGAGACAAAGTATCAAAAAGAATGAAGTACCTACTAAAATGTTTAATCCTGAGACAACATTACACATGCCTATAGTACTTCTCCTAATGCTGTCTTCTTCTATAGGAAAACCCTAGGAAGTCCCCATTTTAAGGATGGGGAAACGGAGCCTTGAATATAAGGTCTTTAACTCCAAGAGCACTGTTCCTTTATTTACAATTGACTGCCTCTGGTGACTTAAAAAGACGTCAAAAAAGGGGGGTTTGTGAAAAGCAATGCAGCAATTCATAAATTGTGAATTTCAAAGGTTTTCAGTACAGTCAGATTATAACTAGGTTGCATGTCCCTGGAATAAATTTCAACCTTAAAGTGAGTCTGTCAGTAATGAAACATCTCTAAGTGTCTACCATAAAGCAGGTGCTGTTTAGCTTAGTGGTGAGGATCTAAAGATAGACCACCAGACCTTACCCCCCCCCCCCCCCCCGGGAACTCACAGTCTAATGGGAGAGACAACATATAGACTACTATGTACAAAGGAGATACACACAGGGTCTACTGGGGTTAGTCTCAGAGGGAAGTCATTAAAATGAAGGAGGAGTGGAAGGTGGGATGTTAGCACACCAGGGAAGCCAGGAGGAGGAGGAGGTAAAGAGGAGCCAGGGAAAATGTTCAGTATTGCATGTGGGATACATCAAGGCACTTACAGCTCAGTTTTTACCTTCTATGTGATTTTTTTCAATTAGTGAAAGTCTGTATGAACCTAGAAGATTCTCCATGTGATTGGGTTAAGAAGGGGTAAGATCTTATATGTAACCGTGCCACTTATCGGTGTGAGGTGTGTATGTGTGGGGGGAGAGAAGGACTTAGCCAGAAAAGGCAACAAATGGAGGGTGGCAGGCTGAGTAAGACAAATGGTAGGCACACTGACGTACTGTATACATTGCCTCTTTTGTTTCCAGTGTGAGGGTGAGGGGCACATTGCCTCTTGATCTTGTACTGCCCTCTCACTTGAAATCTCTTCTCCTATACCCAGCATTTCATTCCATCTCAGCCCCTTGGAGTTTACTCCAGAGAAGCCCAGATTATAAACCTCAACCAGCCTTTGGTTTATACTTGCTAAGAGCTGGATTTAGTCCCCTCTCTTTCCCCAGAACATTACTGTCCCACCTCAAAACTTAATGAATGTCCTAGTTCCCTGGACAGCCAGTTCCCTATGGAGATACACTGGCTTCTCTTTGTCAGCTCTTTATGCTTGAGGGGCCTGACAAGGAAATTACTTTTTACATAAGGAAATGTGCTTAGAGCGGCTAGGTAGCAAAGCGGATAGAGTGCTGGGCCTGAAGTCAGGAGAACCTGAATTCAAATCTGACCTCTAACACTTTAGCTGTGTGATCCTAGGCAAGTCACTTAACCATCTTTGCCTCAGTTTCCTCATCTGAAAAATGAGCTAGTGAAGGAAATGGCAAACCACTCCACTATTTTTGCCAAGAAACTCCATAAAAGGGTCACAAAGAGTTGGAAACAACTAACGACAACACTTTCTTAAGAAGTTTAATTTTTCTTTATAATAGGAATGGTTATACTTTCCATGCCCAACTCATTGGGTCATAGGAAGATAATAGATAAGAAATCATTTAAAGATGATAAAATAGTATTTATATATATTATATATATACACATATATGTAAAAAAGGATTGTTATTAGCAGCTCAATAATATAATCGCTATGTAACGCAAATGAGCAATGACTTATTTAGAAGGTTGATCAAATTTTCTAGATCACCCTTCAAAGTATCTGTTGTAATATATTTTATTGAGGAAAAATGCCTCCCAGACAGAGAAAAGTGAACTATTTCTATGCATTTTCATCATCATAACTCATGTAACATTTGTAAACTATTTTACATGTTATGTCACTTGATCCCCAAAACATCCTGACGAAGTACATGTTACTACTATCATCCCCCATTCTGCAGATAAAGAAACTGGGACTCAGAAAGTTTAAATGGCTCACCCAGAGTCACACCATCACAACATGTCTGAGACTGGATTCAAGCCCAGGTTTTTCTGATTTCAAGTCTAGTCCTCCCTCAGAGCCCTACACCACAATACAACAATTAAGAAAGATCAATTTGGAGGTACTTTACCAAACAAAGCAACCACAGGTGATCAAAAAGAATTTACTGAGGTCCTGTTGTCTAACCAGTCCTATGCTAGACTCTGTGGAAGGCACCAAGGAAGTATAACACAAGATCCTGGCCTGTCCTCATATGGGTTAGAATATAACCTAACTAAAGTTTAGTCAGAGAGGGGAAAAAGTGTGCCCAGATGAAACAATGGAACAATTAGAGACAAACTGCAAGAAACTGTTTGTGCAAAGTAGAGAAAGGAAAAATCAGTGTGGGATGGAGTAGTTGGAGGCCATGGGCTATGAGCCAGACCTGCAAATATGGGGAAGATTGAAATAGGCAGAGGGGAGGAGGGAAGGCAGCCAAGCACAACAGGAGCTGGGGTGTGGTGGAGGGAATTAGCATGTGGGGAGGAAGGACAATGAACTGTCTCACAGGATGGCATAGATCCCTGCACCCACCCACCACAGTAACAGCTGCCCAAACATTCCTGGCCTTCCAGAGAGTGACCTTGAAGCTAGGTGCTAAGAGGACACTGAATCCTGACGACAGTTATAATAGCCAATGGGGTGGTCTGGGGACCATTGGGTCAGTGGGTGTGCAATAGTGGTATGGCAAAAAGAGGGCTGGCCTAGAAGTTCTGAGATTTATGTTCAAATCCCAGCTCTGTCACTAAGTAACCGTGACCCAGGCAAGTCACTTGACCTTTCTGTTCCTTGGTTTCTTAGGTATAAAATGGGATAAGAATCCTTATGCTAGCTACTTCACAGGACTGTAGTGAGGATAAAATAAGCTAACATACATGTAAATCGTATGGTACTAGATAAATGTAAAGTATTGCTCTGAATGAGGAGGCCACACAATATGGGGAAAGAAACATTTTCTGGTAATCAAATCTTACTTTTATACTTAGATTTTCCTAACTTTAATGCCACTCCTCTCCAGATTGCCTTACTACCAAGAGATATCTAAGACATGCAATTATCTATGGAAATAGATATTCTGGTCCAAAAACCTCATTTTAACAATTAAAACTCAGAGAATTGAGTCCCTGGGTATCTATCTAGGCCTCAGATTTCTCATCTGTAAAATGAAAGGAATGGACCAAGGGTGGGGAACCTGCAGCTTCAAGGCCACAGGCAGCCCTCTAGGTCCTCAAGTGTGGTCCTTTGTGTTCAGGTTTTACAAAACAAATCCTTTTATTAAGGGGAAGTATGGATTCACAGAACAAATCCCCTTAATAAAAAGATTTGCTCTGTAAGACTTAGACACAAAGGACCACACTTGAGGACCTGGAGGACCACATGTGGCTTCCAGTCTGCTGGCTGCCTGCCCCTGGATTGGACTAAATGATTTCACAGGTTCCTTCCATCCCTGAAGGAATATGGGAGCCTTGCCCTCACTTTATTGAACTAATAGAACCAGTGAATTTTCATTCTCATGTGGAATTAATGAACAATTAATGGAATTAATGAACAACAACAAAAAAATGAACAAACAGCCCATGCCGTCATTTGTCACTTACCTACAAACAGCACACACAAAACAATCTGGATGATAGGTTTTCCCCAATGCTGAAACCACTTCACCCTCAATGAACTGATCGCAGCTGAAGCACCGGGTACCGTAGAGTCTTTGATAGTCCAAGGTACAAATGTATTCTCCCTGCCTCACAAAAAAACCACCTTCTGCCAAGTCACAGCCACAAGCTACGAAGAAAAGGAGAGAATAATTACTTAGGCTTCAGGGAAATACAAATGGATGTTGTGAGGAAAGGCCTTCCTACTCTAAGGTTGTGTTAGAGCTCAATTTTTCACCAATGGTATGGGAGCAAAGGAATTTGTATGGTGCCATAGAAAGAAAGCCAGGCTTGAAAAAGATTGGGTTTGAATCTCTTAGCAAAGTTATATAAGGGAAAGTTATATAAGTTTCCTTAGTCTCAGTTTCCTTATTTGTAAGTTGTGGATAATAATATTTGCCCTAGTTTAATTGCTTCCCAGACACTATGAGATTCAATGGAATAACATTTGTTAAGCACTTTGATTTGTTTAACATAGGTAGCTAGGTGGAGAAATGGATAGAGTGTTGGGCCTGGAGTTAGGAAGACTCATCTTCCTGAGTTCAAATCTGACCTCAGACACTCACTAGCCATGTGACCCTGGGTAAGTCATTTAACCCTGTTTACTTCAGTTTCCTCTCATCTGTAAAATGAGATAGAGGAGGGAATGGCAAACCACTCCAGTATTTTTTCCAAGAAAACCCCAAAATGGTGTCACGAAGAGTTGGACATGACTTAACAACAACAAAACACTTTGAAAAGTGGTTAAGTGTTACATAAGTGACAGCTATTATTATCATTATATTTTAGACATTTATCAGCATATCTCATCACAGTTAAGACATAGGTCTCATATTTGACATAATAAAAAGATCATTGTTTTATAAAATCTGAAGATCTGGGTTTGAGTTCTCACTGTACCTCTAAATAGCTATATGACCTCAAGCTATATGAGCTCTGGGAGCCTCTGATTCTGCATTTGTGAAATGGCACCCACCTCACACTGGGAGGAAAGTACTTTGGAACCTTACAGTGCAAAAGAAATGTAAAAGCTGTTATTTACCATCTCATAAGATATATTTATATATATATGTTATAATATATATTTCATAGATATATATTTATATATTTCATTAAGATATAAAAGCTATTGTAGCTAAAGTACTTTGGAAATCATTAAGTACTTTTTTGCAGTAAATTTTTTAAAAAAGGAAATGAAGGGATCAGTTGGAGAATTGCAGAACAAACTGGGTTATATGAATATAAGAAAATATTATCACACCATAAGTCATGAAGAATATGTGGGATTGGGAGAAGGGTGCAGAATTACTCATAGGAACTAATGCAATCTGAAGTAAACACATCAAGGAGAATATACATGATATAACAGCTTAAACCAAAAGGCAGCCACATTCAGAGTTACTGGAATGACCCATTTTGCACAAGAAGAGATGAGGAAATGAAAACCTTCCTTTCAGTAGAAAGGCAGTGGTGGTGGTGATGGTGGGGGGGAATCTCTGGTTATGGAATGTCACATATGCTGGGTCTCAATTTGTTTTACTTTAATATTTTTCTTTGTTGCAAGAGAAGACTCAATATATGGTGGGTGGGTGGGGTGGGGAAGAGTATATCTGGAAATGACTGGAGGTTAAAGGCAATAAAACAATTTTTAAATTGTAAAGTGTTTTATAAATGTCACCTATTGTTATTGTGATTATGAATAATTACAATCCAAAGTTTCCTCCTTCCCATGGAATATCATGACAGAACACAATAACTGGGTAAACTAGATCCCAAGTAAATCAGCAAACACATATTCACTGAGCCCCCTATTTTTATGTTATATCCCCTAAGTAAAGGAAATGCAATCTCTTCAAGGACTTGACTTGTTTTTCATTTGACTCTTGTGTTCCTAGTACTTAATACCTTGCACATCACAGAGACTCCATAAATGTTTGCTAGATTGAACTGGAATTTAATTGCATGGCATGCAAAATGGACCATTACATGGTCCATTCTATGCCATGGACCTTGTCTTTAAGCAGCTCACAGAATGAGTGAGGGTAAGAAACATGGAAACAGAAAGATGGTTTGTAATAAGTGAGTCTTTGCAACTTGTAATATGTGAGTGATGACAGTCAATGCATGGGAATTCCCAGGAGGGAGAAACCAGTATGGGCTGTACTGGTCAGGCAGGGCTTCCTGGAAATGGCAGTGGAACCTGACTTGGGTCTTCAGTCAAGTCATTCATGTGGAACTAGGAGGGACCTTAAATGTCATATTGTCCAACACCTTCATTTTACAGGTGAGGAATCTAAAATTAAGACAGGAAAGACAACTTGTCAAGGTCCAGTCAGTCAATCAAACATTTCTAAAGCACCTACTATGTACTGGGAACTTGCTAAGTGTTGGGGATACAAAGAAAGGCAAAAGACAGTCCCTGCCCTTGATGGACTCACAGTCTAATAGGGGAGACAACATGCAAACAATTAGGTACAAAAAGCTCTCTACAGGATAAATTGGATAAAATCAGTGGAAGCAAGTTATCGGAATTAAGAGGGATGAGGAAGGTTTTCTGTAGAGAGAGGTTAGATGAAACTTGAAGGAAGCCAGGAGGCAGAAATGAGGAGGGAGAACATTGCAGATGTGGGGACATGCCTGGAGCAGAAAAATGGGGTAAGAGAGCTGCTAAGTGATGGAGGAAGGCTTTGATCCCAAGTCCTATGTTTCAAGACCCAACACTTTTTGCATTGTGCCATGAGGCTTTCCTTGGTTCATCCATGATCATTACCATAATCAGGGCAGCAAGAAGAGGGAGTGACCTGTTGAAGTGAGGAAGGCAGCAATCACTGCTAACTCTAAGGATGGTACTATGTTTTCGAATTCCAAGCCTAACTCCTGGTAGTAGTATATATTTTCTTTTTATGTACATAAAAGCATGGTACACAGGATGTCTCAGAGGGTGTTCCTAAACTGATTTCTATTACAGTTGCAGATGTTAGTGTGTTGGCAGGAAAGATACTGGGTGGGTAGGTAAGTTAGGCCAGACCTAATTGTGATGAAGCACTATGGAATTGGTGGGTTATTGTTTCTAGGTTGACTTTCCAAATCTATCTCCATCCTTATGGGGATATGCTGGCATGCCCTTGGGCGAATCACTTGGGGTTTCTGGGCTTGTGTTCCTTCCTCTACAAAATGCCCTTTCTAGTTAAAAAATCTCTGATTCTTGTTCCTCAGTTTCAAGGGAGAGGCATTCTCATTGGAGAAGGTGCATGAACAAAGGCAGGGAAAGAGTAAATTAGTTAGAAGAGTTAAAAAGTGTAAAAGGGAAAAGATGGGAAGAGCCATGACAACAGAGAAAACTCTGAACTCGGGAATGATTCTCTCCTTGTCTCTAAGACTAAGTACAAACACACAGAGAATGCCCGGAGCCTGGCTGTGAACAAACATTTTCTTACACATTTTTCTGAAGGCAGATTGATGGAGTAAAATCGTGCCAATATTAAGTACGGATGGAAATTCACCTTCTCAGCAGAATTGCTCCACACAGTGGGTGGGTGGCTTAAAAAACATCTACAGTCTAAAAGGGAAAAAGGACAAAAGCCAAGATGACAAACAAGACCAGGAGCCAAAGGGCCTGAGGTGACCCACAGACCTGGTCTATCCAAGACACACAGGGTCCTCAGAAGTACCGGAGCTAGAAATAGGGAAAGAAGGCCCTCAGCCTTTTGAGTAAAAGCAAAGCAAAGACTCTCAGAGCCAAAAGGGATGTCAGTGATCATCTAGTCCAAGTTCTTCCTCTTACAAAGGAGGAAACTAAGGGCTAGAGGGGCAGTGCCTGGTCCAACATCACCCAGAGAGTTACTGGCTGGGCCTCAATTCAATCCAGTAAGTATTTATAATACCTACCATATGCCAGGTACTATTCTGTTTTGTTAAAGACACAAAAGAGGCAGTTAGGTGGAGAGGTGGATAGAGTGCTAGGCCTGACATCAGGAAGAACCTGACCTCAGACACTTACTAGCTGTGTGACCCTGGGCAAGTCACTTAACTCTAATTGCCTTAGCTTCCTTATCTGTTAAATGAGTTGGAGAAGGAAATAGCAAACCACTCTGGTATCTTTGCCAAGAAAATCCCAAATGGCTTCACAAAGAGTTGGACATGACTGAAACAATTGAAAAACAAAGACAAAATTTAAATAGTCCTTACCTTCAAAGAACTTATATTCTAATTGTAATGGGAGTAGGGGTCAGGGGATGACAAGAACCCACATACCATATACATACACAGATGTATATATGTGTGTGTGTGTGTGTGTGTGTGTGTGTGTGTGTGTGTATGTACACATAGATATCCACACACATTTGTTATTTTTCAGTCCAAACTTCTAGTTTGGATTAAGCCAAAGGGTCATACTGGAGGACCTAGAGGACTACATGTGGCCTTGAGGTCACAGGTTCCCCAGCACTGCCCTACACCATAACATAACGGATTGCTGAGTACAGCGTAATTTGAAAAATGATCAGAGATCACAGATCCTAACTCGCTGATCCTTCCTGAGAGGAAACATGGTACAGGGGTTAGGAAGTTTACAAATTGATTTCACAACCCAGGACTTAGACCAGTTAATATGACTCTTTGAATGCTAGTTCTGTAGCCAAGCATGGATAAATTCCTTGAATCTCTAGGATGATGGAAGAAAGAAGGAAGAGGGAGGTACGACCTCCAAGAAATGTCCGTCTAGTGTTAGGAAGTCTTTCATGGAATAGCTGTTGCCTAGTCTGGAATGACTGCTCCCATCCATAACTGGTTTCTCCAAACCTTGCTCTAGGATCATAGATGTAGACTTGGAAAGGGTCACAGGGGTCCAACACCTTCATTTTACAGATGAAGAAACTTAGAGAAGTTAGGTTACTTGCCCAAGGTCACACAAGTAGTAGGTAGTAGACCTGAGTTTTGAACTTTTCCTCTAAGGCCAAGTCCAATGACTTCCCTACCTACTTTCCCTCAAGGTCCAACTCAAACCTTACCATAGAAAGTCAAGGGAAGAAGGGACCCCAGAAGTCTTTTCAGTCCAACCCATGTCTGAACAAGGATACCCTTTACAACACTCACAGTGGCTATCCAATCTCTGCTTAAATATGTGTAGTTATAGGAAACTTACTACCTCATGAGTTAGCTCAATTCTGTTTGGGATAGATCTAATTGTTAAGAAGTTTTCCTTATATCAAGTCAAAATCTGCCTCTCTGAAGTTCTCTCCATCCGCTGTCTACTATATATTCCCACTGATTTGAGCTCTGTCCTATAAAGCAAATCAAAATAATATAATCCGTATTCCTCTAATGACTGTTTCATGAGGCCTTCTCTAACCACTTCCTGTCCATGGAGAACCTCTCTGTCTGCCCTCTAGATTCACATGTCACGAATGACTTGCAAAGTGACACAATCACGTACTGTCTTCTGCTGTCATATTCTGCTGGATATTTTCTATGTGTCTATCTTGTTTTCCCAAGTAGATTTCAAGTTCTCAAAGGACAGGAACATTATGTGCTCTTTTGGCATTTCTCAAACTTAGCACTTATGAAGTCTTCCCTCATTAAATATTTATTGAATGACTAAAGGAATTAAGACTTAACAGTAATGTAATGTGAGTGTTATAATATTAAACTATGGGCTTTGAATCAGAATCAATGTGTCCAGCCAAGGATCTGGGCATCTATTGGGAGGGAGGAGATGGCATGTTGAGGTCTGACAACAGCCAGTAAGTCCAGTTTGCCAGAAATGTGAAGGGGAGGGATATAGAATAAGGTCACAAAGAGAAGGAAGAGGAGTCAGTAGGGAGGAAGGAAGAATCAGCGGGATTTGGCACTTAACCATGAGGGTCAGAGTGGGAATCTTCCCATTTCTACCTTCTCCTCCCTTTCTCAGCAGACTTCCCCTCATGCCATACTGAAGAAATGAAGCTCATCTCCCTTACCTCCCCTCATGCAACTTGTGGGAATGGGGGACCACAGATTCAGAGCCTGAGGCAAGCCTTAGAGGTCACTGAGTCCACACCCCTCATTTTACAGATAAGGAGGCTGAGAAATTAAGTGACTTCTTAAGGGAATCACACAGTTGGTCAGTATTTTGATGACCCAGGACTTTCCAGCTCCAAGTCCAGTGTTCTAGTCACAATATAATACAGTGTCCTCTTTGAATTAAACTGAAAACTATGTTCTACACCAGTCCCATTTGATGAGAAAGAGGGGGGTCCTTTTCTTTTCCAAGGTTAATCCCCTTATTTGTGCCCTGGGTCCTGTTCCTTCTACTCTCTGAGTTTATCCTGTCAAACATGCCCTCTCTCATCTTCAGTTTCTTCTATCTACTGGCTTGTTCCACAATGAATACAAATACACCCTACTTCCCCCTATCCTTAAAAAACCTTTGACCCTATCACTTTCTCAGTTTCTATCTTTTCCTTCAATCATCTCCACAGGCTGTCTCCACTCCCTTATTTCCCACTCAGTTTTCAATCCTTTGTATTCCAGCTTTGGGGCTCCACCACTATCCAAGACTGTTTTCTCTGAGGTTACCAATGTTTCCTACCTATATCTGATGGTCTTTTCTCAGTTATAACCTCCTTAATCATTCAGTCATTTTTCACATTTTCGACCATCACCTCCTACAGAATACTCTCTCCTGTCACTACTCTCTGGGTTTTCTATCTAGCTTACAGTTTCCTCTCCATCTCCTCTGCTGGGTCACAATCCATAACCCACCTCCTAAGCATCAATGTCTTTTGAGTCTCTATCTTCCACCCTTTTCTCTCTACCCAGTGATGATCTCAGTCATGCCCAAGAATTCAACTGTTTCTCTATAGATGAAAATAGTTAACATCAATATAGTGTTTAAGGCTTACAAAGTCTATCATTTCATTTGATCATCATAACAAACTTATGAAAAAGGTGCTATTGCTATCCCCATTTTACAGATGAGGAAACTGAGGCTGAGTGAAATTAAAAGAGACAACCAGATTCACACACCTAATAAGTGTGTGAGGCAGGATTTGAACTCAGTGTACTACAACAGTCTACTACAAGTCACTTAGCTATGGTGTGACCTCCAAATATGCATATCCCACCCTAAACTTTTCCCTGAACCATAGTGCAATATTGTCAACTTCCTGCTAGATTTTACCCAAATTATTTCCAAGTCATTCATGGTCACATACTTGGGAGTCATCTTTAACTTTTCCTTCTCCCTAACCACCAAATTTCCATAAGTTGCCAAGTCTTAGTAATTCATCATTTCTACTGTCTGTTTCTTTTGCCCCATTCACATGGCTACTGCTCAAGTTCAAGGCCTCATTATCTCTCACCCTAAGTGGGTCTCTTTGCTTCCAGTGTGTCCCCTCTCTAATTTAACCTCAGAACAACTTTCAGAATCCCATTTCTAAGGCACAGGTTTGACAAGCTCATTCTCCCACTCAAAAACCTTCAGAAGCTCCCTACTATTTCTGGGATAAAGGATAAGCTCTTCCAACCTGGCATTCAAAGACCCAACCTATCTTTTGAGTCTTATGTCACATTACTCCCCTATATCTACTCTACATTCCAGTCATCCTGGATTCCCAACTGTTCCCTGAATTCAATGTCCTATCATCTTCTTCTGTATCTTTGCACAGGCTGGTATTGTATACCCATGCTTGGAATTATATCTCTTAAAATCCTGCTCTTCCTTCAAGGTTCAGGTAAAGACCCACCTCCTCCATAGGGTTTTCCCTAATCCCTCCAATTGTTGGTACCTCCTCTTGTCTCCAATCATCTTGTACTTGCTGATGTTTCCATGTGTACATGTTGAAGCTCCATTCCACAATTCTCCAAGGAATGTCAGTGTCTTGCTTTTATCCCTCAGTCTGTAATGCTTTAGCATATGTCCTACAGAGTAGACCTTTAATATTTATGACACAGACATTTGTTTATTGAATTCTTAATTAATTGAATAACTCTAAGATTTCAAGTATAAGTGATTGGGAATGAACAGAAATGAGGATATTTGGAGGGAGAAGAGGAGGAAGTTCAGTCTGGGACATTTGGGGTTTGAGGCATGGCAGGACCTCTATGTGGAAATATTACAGCTGAAGATTTTTGACTAGGATTTAGGAGAACGATTAAGGCTGGATATGTTGATATGGAGCTACCTGTATAAATGTGATTACTGAATCCTTGGGAACAGATATGACTACAAGGTTCCAGAGAGAAGAAAAGTTGGCTTAGGATAGAGCTTTGGAGGCCTTCCATGCTTAAGAGGCAGGAGATGGATGATGAATCAGGGGGGAAAAAAGAGCAACCAAATAGATAGGAGGGAAACCATTAGGGAAAGATGCCATGGAAATTAAGGAAAAGCAGAATATATAAGAGGAGGAGACAGGAAAGTGCTGAGAGCTACAAAAGTACTAAGTAGCATTAAGATTGAGAAAAGCTTCAAATGTAGCAAATAAGTTATCATTGGTAATAACCTCTGGAAGAGCCATTTCCATTACCACAAAATGATTAGGTATGGACAAGGAATGACCAGCAGGGGAAGAAGTAAAGGTAATAAGTTCTAGGAGTCTGGCAGTGGATCAGAAAAATGATGTTGTCAATAGTTTAAAGGAATAGCAGGGGAGGGTTTTCTGTTTGTTTTTAAATAAGTGAAACAAAAAGGCTACTAACCAGAAGAAAGTTCTCATATACAACAAACTATTTCTAGGAGTAATGTTTATGTTTGCGAAGAATGGAAACAAAGTGGATGACCACAGACTAGGGAATGGCTTAAGAAGCTGTTGCATGTGAATATAATGGATTATTGTTATACTGTAAGAAATGATGAATATCATAAATGCAGAGGGGCAAGGCAAGATTTCTCTAAATCAATGCAGAGTGGAGGAAGCAGAGTCAGGAAAATAATAGACACAATGACTGCAGAAAAATAAATAGAAAGAAAAACCAGAAAACAATTAAAAGTGGATGCTACAAAATTACAAAGAATGAGACTGGTTCTTAAAGGAGAAGAAACCTCACCCTACACTTCTGAGGAGGTGGGAGGTCCACCCCTTGGCATAATGCAAGTTGTGTTTGTTTGTTTTGTTTTGTTTTCCCCAGGCATTTTTGAGATAGTGTTGACTCTTTCACCTCTTTTAATTTTTTTCTTTAAAAATATTATTTGTTATATGCTCTCCATATCAATCAGTTGTCAAGTCCTATCATTTCTACCATTATAGAAACTCTCACATATACCCCGTTCTCTCCTCCGGCATTGCCACCCCCCTAGTACAGGCCCTTATCACCTCATAGCTGGACTATCTATCCTGTACTCACTTATCAGATTGATTTTCTCTAAGCACAGGTCTGCCTACATCACCCCTCTAGTCAACAAACTCCAGAGGTTCCTTATTACCTCCAGCTTCAATATAAAATCCTCTGGTTTTTAAAGCCCTTCATAAACTGCTCCCTCCCTCCCGATCTTTCCAGTCCTCCCTACTCCTCTCCATGTGTTTGATCCAGTACCATTGACCTTGCTGTTCCTTGAACATGGCACTCCATCCCCCAAATGAACATTTTTAATAACTGCTTCCCATGCCTGGAACTTTCCCTCTTTATCTCTGCCTGCTGGCTTCCTTAGTTTCCTTGCTAAAAAGTCCCTGTTAAAATCCCATCTTGTGCAAGAAGTCTTTCTCTGTCCTCCATAATCTTTGTACCTTTCCTCTGAGATTATCTCCCATGTATCCTGGATCTAGTTTGTAAAGTCATTTTCATGTATGTCTCCCCCATTACACTATGAGTTCCTTGAGAGGAAGGGATGTTGGGGTTTTTTTTTTTTTTTGCCTTTCTTTGCATTCTGAGGGTGTCACAGTGCTTAATATAAAGTAAGCACTTAATAAATGGTCATCAACTGGCCTCTTGCAACTTTGATATTCTATATTTACTGAAGAAGGGTCAAAGGAAATGCCTGGCAAGTGACTATAGTGGGAGGTGGGGTAGTGGGAAATAACTACTCAAAAAAGTTAGAGAAACTGAGATTGTTTGACCCAGAAGAGAGAAAGCTGCCAGATATCTGAGTACAAGCCTTCAAGTTATTCGAGAGCTGTTACAGGGAAGAGATGGGGTCAGTGTTCTCCCTTTCCAAAGGGTTCTCTTGCGATCACATGTGGATGTACTCTCCAGCAATGCAGAATAGAAGCCATCCAAGTCTGGCCCATCCCGCACAACTCTTGTCCTTGTGCTCCCATCATTTCAGATAAAGGGCATGAGGGAGGGGAATGGGGGCTGCATATACCTTTAGATGGGGCAGATGGTAAGTGTTTCACATATATTTAGAAATCTCATCTGCAACAGCTCTTATATATGATCCCTTCTCTCCCCCACACAACAACCACCCGGTTCAGATCCTCATCACTCCTCTCCAGGACCAGATCAATAACCTTCTCAAGACTCAGATTTTATCCCTCTGTCTGCAAGAAGTCTTTGCCAGTCCCTCAGCTGCTAGTGCCTTCCACTCTGAGGCCACCTTCCAGCTACTCCTTATGTAGCTTGTAATAACCTACTTATTTACATACTATGTCCCCATTAAAATGTATGCTTCTTAAAAGAAAGGGCTATTTTTACTTTTCTGTGTTACCCCCTCAAAAAAATTAGCACAGGGCTCAGCTTAATATGCTTAATAAGTGATAATTTATTGATTCATAGAACTGACACTTTGGTTTTTAAAGACTGTGGCAATCTGAAACTTGCTGCCATTTCCTGAGAGGGATTTGGGATATGAGAAGTTATTGGGTCTTAGGAACGGTTGTAGAAGCCAAGGGCCAATGGTAATAGCAGAAAGCTATGTAATCAAAGAACTCTCCTACCTGGGTAGACTTGCTCGCCTTGGGTGTATCAAAGGCAAGCTCCTCCTCAAAAACTATAGGAAGACAAACCACAGGGAAGGAAATAAAAGGGTAAGGAATTTACTAAATGGGAAAAGCTATTCATAATGACCCAGGGAAGGAGGGAGGACAGGTAGGTAGCCCTGACCCCTATTCTATAGATGAGAGTGAAGCTCATAAATCTTCAGAAACCTGGTCATGGTTGCATTGCTAGGAGATAGTGGAAATCAATCCTAGGTCCCCTGACTCCAAGTCTAGGGCTCTACATAATAATGATATTAAGAATAAAGATAACTAGTATTTACACTGCTTTAAGGTTAGCAAGGTGTTTTACAAATATTATCTTCTTTTATCCTCACTGTACTCCACGTTGGGTAATGTTAAAACAGGCAGAGCAGATGTAGATGGATGCCTACAGAATCTTTTTTAAGCCCCTCCTGCTCTAAAATGTCTCTTCCATTGCCTGCTAATGACACTTGCAACTCTACCATTTGAGATGCATTCTTTTGGATGTTTAAGAATTCTGAGGCTATAATAAGTCAAAGGAGTGTTTAAGAGTCAAACAGATGAGCTGAAGCCAGGGGTCCAATCCTGTCAGAAACTAATTAAGCTTGATGATCCTTGAGTGTAATAGCTGGCCCATTGACACCCAAGGGAACTTCTGAGAAACGTCAGCTCAGGAGGATAGAAAGCATCTGGAGCTATTTGGACATCTCCTGGAAAGGTAATTTGTGTAGTTCAGATGCTTGATGAAGAGAACCTGCAACAGTATTGGTGGAAGAGATCACAGACCATGAAAGTCTTCGGAGTAGCCCAGGTTCAGCCACCAATTGGCAATTTGGCAGTCATGCCTTCTTGGCTGGTAGCCATGGCTGTTCTGGATATCCCAAGGAAATTGTACTTCACAAGATCTGGATAACCAGTGGGGGGTGGGGGTGGGCTCTGACCCCTGCTAGGGATAAATTTCTAGGATGCTTTGGATCCAGGTGTATTTGGTGAGCCACTGTCAGGAGAGATCTGGGCACTTCAGGGCTAGGAGATGAAGTGAGAGGATGGTAATGTGATGTCACGCCCCTTTACCAGTTGCTGTTATTGTGGAAAACAGTTAAATACAGAACTAGCTGATTATGCCTGGTATGGGAACCAACAAATTAAACTTCTTGGGGGCTTGCCAAGGGAAAATCCCAGTTCAGGTTCATGTTGTAAAGGAGTTTAAATGTTGGCATTTAAAAAGAGTTTATATTTTATACTAGAAGCAATAAGGGGCCATTGGAGCTTGACTAATGGGGTGACATGGTCACACTTGTATTTTAGGAAAATAACTTTGGTGCCTGGGGGAAGATGGATTAAAATAGGAAGAAGGAGGCAAGGCAACCAATTAGGAGGCTATTAAACGACCAGTCAACAAGCATTTATGAAACACCTACTGTATATTGGGCAAGAGATTAGGCACTGGGAAAATAAATATAAAGAATGAGATAATCTGCAGTCTCAAGAAACTTATATTCTATAAGGGGAGACATTCTATACGCATGTGGGTGCACATACATATACATCCTTCCATATAAAATACACATATATGCACATATAACCTTACATATATGTACATATTGTCTTCCTTTATAGAACATAAACTTCTTGAGATGGTGGATTATCTCATTCTTTGTATTTGTATATGTATGGGCAGCTAGGTGGCACAGTGGATAGAGGGCAAGGGTTGGAGTCAGGAAGGCTCATCTTGGTGAGTTCAAATCTGGCCTCAGACACTTACTAGCTGTGTGACCTGGACAAGTCACTTAACCCTGTTTGCCTCAGTTTCCTCATCTGTAAAATAAGCTGGAGAAGGAAAGAATAAACCCTTGCAGTATCTTTGCTGAGAAAACCCCAAATGGGGTCATAAAGGGTCAGACACAACTAAAAAAAACCAAACCATTGAACAACCATAACAACTATATGTGTGCATGTAATATATAACTACATACAGAATATATGTATAATGTATAATTACATATAGAATATATGTGTAATATAATTACCTACAGAATATGTGTAATATAAAATTACATATATAATATATGTTTAATATAATTATATATAGAATATGTAATATGTGTATAATATATAATTACACATAGAATGTATATATACATATATATAAAACATATATATAATTACATCTAGAATAAATAAAAAACAAAAGGCCATAATGGAGACAGGGCCCTAACAGTTGGGTAATTAAGAAAGGCTTCAGGTAGAAGATAGTACAGGAAAAGAGAGGCAGATGTGAGGATGGAGTGCATTCCAGGCATCCAAGGAGATAGAAAGCCATGGAAACAGGAAATTGAGTATCATGAATTAGGAACAGAAAGCAAGCCAATTTAGCTTGACCATATAGTGTGGAAAGGAGAATAATATACAGTGAGGCTGGAAGGGGTTGGGACCAGGTTGTGAATGGTTTCAAAGCAACAGGAAAGGCCATATTTTTTCCCTAGAGGCAAGATAAAGCCACTGAATTTTGATGAGAACTACGACAAACCAGGTAAGAGGTGATGAGGGCATGAAGTGGGATGGAATCTGTGTGAGTGGAGAGAAGGTAACATATGACAGAGGTGGAAATGGCAAGCCTTGGAATGAAGTAAATATGTAAGATGGAGAAATGGAGTAAATATATAAGATGAGAGGGAGCAAGGAGGCAAGGATGCACTGAGGTTTCAAGTCAAGGTGACTGGAGGATGGTAGTGACCTTGATGGTAATAGGAATGTTTGGAAGAAGGGAAGCATTTAGGGGGAAAGATGAAGTCTGTTTTGGACTTGTTGAGTTTGATATGCTTACAGGACACCCAGTTTGAAATCCCAAAAGGTGGTTGCAGACGTGGTACTGAGCACAGGAGTTTCTAGGCCTTTATGTATTTGGGTGTCATCAGCATAGAAATGAAAATTAAATCCTTGGATACTAATGAGGTTAGCAAGTGAGAGAATCTAGAGAGCAAAGATAAAGGGAGCCAGGACAGAGATTTGGGGTGTGCCCACAGTTGATATAAGCAATGTTATATACTCAGAATTCCTAACCTTGACAAAGAAGAAACGGAGGTCAGGCACACATTTTGAAAAATATTTTTAGAAGTGAATAGTCAGTAGACAGATTAGACTGTGAGATCCTTGAGACCAAGAACTATCTTTTGATTTTCTTTGTATTCCTAAAACATAGTACAGTACCTGGTATATAGTAGGCATTTAATAAATATTTAATGCCTGACTGAATGAGTTACAAGAAACAGAGGTAGTTCTCATTTTGCCTTTTAATGAATTTAACACAGAATGAATAAGTCTGAGTGAGTTGGAGTCTTGTTTACTGCCACAATATCTAATGATAACAAATTGTCTTCTAGTACAGGATACAAACATCCTATTAAGGAAATTCAAAGCAACTCTGTACTTTGTTATGAACTCAGGGATATGGCTTATGTTACCACACCATTTAATTGGTAATATAAGTAAGATGCAGCCATATTATTGCGCTACGTGAAAGTCAGAAATATGAGCATCTGGGCTTGGTGAGTTTGAGGTTAGCACAGTGCAGCAAGAAAGAAGAGGGGAGGGGAAATGGAATAAGTGTTTACTAAGTACCTACTATGTGTTAGTCACTGAACTAAGAGCTTTACATACATTATCTCATTTAATTCTTACAACAACTCGGGGAGGTAAGTGCTATTATTTTCCCTCACTTTACAGTTGAAGAAAGTGAGGCAGAAGTTATGTGACTTGTCCAGGGTCAGACAACTAGTATCTGAGGTCACATTTGAATTTGGGTCTTCCTGACTCCAGGCCCAGAGTTCTATCCACTAGCACCACCTAGCTGCCTCTAAAATAGTTTGAATAATATCTATCTATCTATCTATCTATCTATCTATCTATCTATCTATCTATCTATCTATCATCATTTATCTATCCATCTATCTACCTATCATCTATCTTTATCTGTTTATCTATCTATCCATCTATGCATCTATCTTTATCTATCTATCTATTTATGTACCTATCTATAAATCAACTAAGGGACAGAATGAAAGAAATGTAGATGGAAAAAAGTCCATTTGAAAGAGACCATGTGAAGAAAGGTTTCAGCGCCTGCAAGTTCAATGAAAGTCAATGACTCACATTGTCTTAGGCAGCCTTAACAGGTAATACCTGATTAAATTCCATTAGTGGGGGGCGGAGCCAAGATGGCGGGGTAGAAACAGCTCATCCAAGCCACTCTGCCCCCAGATTCTCCCCAAACTATGTAAAAGGGGACTCTGAACAACTTCTGGAGCCCCAGCACCCACAGAACGACACAGAGAAGCTAACCTCCCACTGAGGACAGCCTAGCAGCCCTGCAGGAAGGACCAGGGCAGCGCTCTGGGAGCCAGAAGCGCGCAGAGCGTGTGGGAGCTGAGCCGAGTGGAGCCCAGGTCCACATGAGCCGAGGTTTTAGCCCCAGGGTGGCAGGACCAGCAGCTGGCTGGAGAGACCCCAGAACACCAGCAGCTGTGGCGACTCCAGAATTATCAACATAGACATGCCTAGGACAAAGTAAGAGGTTAGTGTCCTATGGACTTTGGGACCAGTATTTGGGGAATGCGTCGGCTCCCTCCCCTGGGGGCTAGAAGCCGCTGAGGAGACACGCCATTTTGTAGTTTTCAGAGGCAGCTCCAGCTCTTGGCCTGCAAATTGTAGGGAGATCCAGCGATCAGTCTTGGGGGGTAATCGCTCTTGCTTTAACCTCCCTGGATCTGGATTATGATCTAGGGTGGAAGTCGTGGGTGGGTTTACAGCTTGCCAGAAACGGAAGTTGCCCCCCACACGTTCGGGACGAAAATTCCTCTATCTGGCCTTAAAGCCATAGTGTGGCAACAAGCCCAAACGTCAAGCAATTAAATGGCAACATGCCAAGGCAAAGGAAACAGAAAAATGCAACCCTAGACTCGTATTTTGGGGGCATAGAGTGGGAAAAGGACTGTGAGGTCAGAAGTCCTGCTCCAAAAGCCCCAGGGGAAAACATGAGCGGGTTGCAGGCCATAGAGGACCTTAAGAAGGACTTTAAAAATCAAATAAGAGAAGTGGAGGAAAAATTGGAAAGAGAAATGAGAAGGATGCAGGAAAAGTATGAAATGAGGGTCAACAGCCTGACTGAGGAAAACAACACCTTAAAAAATAGACTAACTCAAATGGCAAAGGAGGCCCAAAAGGGCAATGAGGAGAAGAATGCCTTAAAAAGTCGAATTTGCCAGATGGAAAAAGAATCTCAAAAGTTCACTGAGGAGATTCATTCCTTCAGAGTTAGACTGGAGCAAATGGAAGGTAATGACTTTATGAGAAATCAAGATGCTGTTAAGCAGATCCAAACAAATTAAAGATTAGAAGGCAATGTGAAATATCTCATGGGAAAAACCACTGACCTGGAAAATAGATCCAGGAGAGACAATTTAAAAATTATTGGACTACCTGAAAGCCATGATCAAAGAAAGAACCTAGAAATCACCCTCCAAGAAATTCTCAAGGAAAACTGCCCTGATGTTTTAGATCCAGAGGGCAAAATAGAGGTTGAAAGAATCCACCGATCACCTCCTGAAAAAGATCCCAAAAAGAAAACTCCCAGGAATATTATAGCCAGGTTCCAGAATCCCCAGATCAAGGAGAAAATACTACAAGCAGCCAGGAAGAAACAATTTCAATATTGTGGAAACACAATCAGAATAGCCCAGGACCTGGCAGCTTCTACACTGAGGGATTGAAGGGCATGGAATATGATATTCCAGAGGGCAAAAGAGCTGGGAATGAACCCAAGGGTCACCTACCCAGCAAAACTGAGTATTTTGTTTCAGGGGAAAATATGGTCATTCAGTGGAATAGAGGACTTTCAAGCATTCTTGAGGAAAAAACCAGAATTGAATAGAAAATTTGACATCCAGACACAAGAAGGAAGAGCTGCCTGAGAAGGTAATCAGGGAAAAGAAATCAAAAGGAACTTATCAAAGTTGAACTATTTACATTTCTATATGGAAAAGCAATAACTGTGACTGATGATATCTTTCTCACTATGAAAATAATGGAAGAAGGGGGTGTGGTCATATGAATACATATGTGAATGTGTGTGTATATGGTTACAGTTATATATGGATAGAAGGCATAGGTTGAATTTGTTGGGAAGGGAGAATACTCAAGGGATGAAATTATGAGGTGAGAGAGGAAAGTGGCAAGAGGAGATGGGGAGAGACAGGGTAGGGTAAACTATCTCATGTAGAAGAAGCAAGGGGAAGTGGTTGCAAGGGAGGGGGAGAATAGGAAGGCAAAAAAGGCAAAACCACATTCTCATTGAATTTGGTTCAGGGAGAGAATGACATACATACTAAATGGGATATCTCAACCTGCAGCAGAATAGGGGGAAGGGGGATGAGAGGAGGGATGATGGATGGGAGGGCATCCTTGGGAGGAGGGGAGGTTGGAAGTACCCACTATAGAAGAGGGACGGGATCATGTAGGGAATGGACCAGGTGGGGGGTGGGATGAGTGGGAGGGAATTATAAGCAGCCTTGTACAATATATCTACTATGATAATTTTTTGCATAGCTAGACATGTACAACATATACTGAATTACTTATCTCCCCAGAGGGAATGGGTGACAAGGGAGGAAGGAAATGGATCTGAAATTCGAGGTCTTAACATTAAATGTTTCAAATATATAAATACTATTATTAATACTCTTTTGCTTATAATTGGGAGATAAGATGTGCAGGCATTGGGACACAAAGATTCACCTTCCTCTAATGGAAAAGTCGAAGGGGGTATGGGAGAAATTATGGGAGAGAGCAGATTGGAGGAAGCGATATCTTGTGGGACTGCTATTCTGGGAGGTTGGGTAGGGGAATAACAGGGGGAAAATGATTGTAACTCAAAATCTGGCGGAAATGAATGATGTAAAACAGAAGTTAATAAAGCATTTATTTAAAAAAAATTCCATTAGTGTTCAGATGGAGAGAATAGTCCGGGTCAGAGCCTTTTTAGAGTATTTTGACCAGTTCTGGGACCCACTTTTTGAGGGAATGTTGAAAAGCTAAAGATCATCCAGAAAGTACCAAACAGAATGCTGAAGGGACTTTGAAACCATTCCTCTGAGGACCATTTGAAGGAATGTGGAATCTTTCGACAAAAGAAAAGAAAAACCAGGACCATGGGAACACGATATTCTTTAAATATCTGAAGGGATGACATCTGGAAGAGGTGTTATGAGAATCATTCTGTGTGGCAGAACTAGGACCAACCAGTGAAGGGATCAGATTTCGGCTCAGGTAAGAGAAAAACCTCCCAACCAATGGAGATGCCTTTGGACGTGATAACCTTCTCCATCACTATACCAAGTCCCCAACATGTACAGTCCCTGATCCTCTTCATCCCAATGACCTGTTTCTCTTGGATCCAGTCTGACACTCAGTTTTTCCATGCAGAGACCACAGGAAGCTTAGAGACTTCCTACTGTGACATAGAATTTCACAACTTTCCTATCCTGTTCCTTACCTCGCTCCACCCCCATACTAACGCTGCTGTTCATCCTTCATACTCTAAGAGAACCATACCAATACTGGTGATGCTGAATAGGTGGGTGCTAAGACCCAGAACAGAGCCAAAGCCCCCATAATATACCCTCACTCCTACTGAGATTTCAAGCACCTATGAGGCTACAGATCCCAGCTTTCCTTAACTCATTCTCAGTCTCTTTTAAACTTTGCCCAAGATTCTGCTTCTCTCTCTTAACACATGCCAAACTGCCTCTTAACCTTCTGTCCTTTGCATCCCTCTCACTCCTACTACTGTTCCTGAATTGACCCATCCACTCTGACCCCATGACCAGATCTCAGTCTATTTTTTTTGCCATACTTAATTATTATGTCAATCACCAAACTACTCATTAACCAAAAAAGAGAATATAACCCCATGCCTCTTAAATACACCTAAGGCAGGGGCATAATGGGTGGCTATTTGCCGATAAGCCCTAAGCCTTCAGTGCAGTAAATTCAGCTTACATGGAATCCAGATGACCATTTGTTAGAGATATTGTAGGGAAAGTTTCATGCAACAGGCAAGGAAATGGGAGGATGTGAGTATCTATGAATCTATTGTTGGGAAAATATCTACACATGTTGACATGGTACTAGGGTAATTTATACAACAACAAGGCTGTAAAGACAAGCAACGTTGAAAAGACTTAAGAACTCTAACCAAGGAAATGACAACCTTGACTCCAGAGGACTAGTGATGTTCTGTGCTACCCACCTCTTGGAGTGAAGTGATGCATTCATGTACAAAATGAGACATACATGGTCAATGCAGGAATGACTCTGCATATTTGTTACAAGGGTAAATGAATGCTTGGCAAGAAAAAATTTCTCTAATCCTTAGCACACCTAGCCCTGCCCAGCATTGGGCTGAGCATGTAAGACCAAGATCAGATAAATTTAAGGTCAAGGGTCAAAACAGGGTGTGCAGGAGCATGCATGAAGATGGAAACTGGGAAAAAAACCTTGTTTTATCAAGGACCACAAGGGGTCATTCAGCTCAAAGCCTGCCCCACCCTTGGAGGGCAGACAAGCCTCAGCTGGGCCAACAGAAATGCAGCTTTGTAAGGAGGCCCCACACTGGGATGGAAAAAGTTGTAATGACCTGCCCTCAGCAGGGCATTCCTTTTAAGCTGATTTTCCCCTGGGGTTTGGGCTGAGCCATTACTTAATTCCCCTTTGTGACTAAGGGCAGACCAAGGTCAAGAATATATTAGGACAAAGAACAAAGCTCGGTGGCAGGGCAGTACCCATGGTATTTCCTCATTAGCACTAGGCACTGAACCAGAAAGCTGCAGACAATCACATGATTGGATAATGGTCAATATATATACATATATACGTACATATTTATGTATATATACGGCAAATGAATAAAAGTAGATGCTGTGTGTCTTATGGGACCCACACACCTCAGAAAATGGAGAAAATACTGTCATCTACAGGCTAGTATGTGTACATATACATAAGTACACATACATATTCATACTAACAGGTAGGCTCATATGGGTATAAATACATAGATACATTTATGTGTAGTTGAATACATAAGTATGTACATAAATGTACTATAGATGCATATGTATGTACATGAACGTATATATATGTGGATGCATAAGTAGATACACACACATAGATAGATATACACAAACATCCATATATATGTAGATGCATAGGTATATACAAACATAATGAATACATGTAAACACACATACATATATACATGCATATACATATATGTAGACTAAATACATATTTGTGTGTAGACATATGCATGTTTATGTGCATGCATGTTTGCATAGAACCACATTTATACACATGTAGCTATTTTGCAATACCATATGTATTTATACATACATATTCTTCTATATATGTGTAGGCATGTGAAAATTTATACATAGGGTTGGCTAGGTGGCACAGTCAGTAGAGCGTTGGCCCTGGAGTCAGAAGGACCTGAGTTCAGATCCAGCCTCAGACACTTAACACACACAAACAAAAAACTAGCCGTGTGACCTTGGGCAAGTTACTTAACCCCAATTGCCCTTCAAAAGGCAAAAAAAAAAAAAAAAAAAGCACATCTAAAGAAGGCACAGATTCAAAATTTACCATGCATCAAGTGAATCCAAAAAAGTGGGATATAGTAATAATAATAGTGGATAAAGGAAAAATAAAAGTTTAAAAAAAAAGAAAATTTATACATATTCTAACTATATATACACAGTCCTAGTATTTTGGCCATTATCAATCATATGGAAAATAGGCTCCCTTTTCCATGTAGTCAAGGGTTCATTTCATTGTTTCAATGTTTCACAAGCAATTTACTTTGGGGAAATCTTTGTGATGTAAAGGAAACTGCCTTTGGGAGCCAACAGAGCTGGGTTTGAATCACCATCACTTAATAGCTATGTGAGAGGCAAGGGACCTCACTTCTTCCAGGCTGCTTCCTCCTCTTGGATTGTGGTTCTTGTTGGAGGCATGGTGTATGAATCTGTGATTTCACTGGAATTGAATTCCCAGTGAGGAGACTTCCCTTTATAAAACAGATCAACTGTAGTCTAGTTTCCAGGCTTAGGGAGTCACCTGGGGCACTGAGATATGAATTGCCTTGCCCATCCATTATTATCTAGTCAACATACACCCAGTGAAAAACTTACCATGGGATCACAATAAAAGATGTTAGAGGATATGTAGTCCAATTCCCTCATTTTGCAAATGAGGAAACTGAGATTTATAAAAGTTAAGTTGCTTGCTCAGGGTTACACATCATGCAAGAGGCTTGTTTGAAACTGTGACCTCTATACTCTAAAGTCAGTCCTCCATCTACCTATACCATGATGCAAGAATAATTAGTTGAGACAGAAAGCTACTAGCTAGCCCCATTCCTGTGAGGAATAGTTTTGGAAAACAGTGGAAAAATCACCCCAAGTGAAAAGTGGGGGTATGTGATGATCTGCTTTAGAGAAACGGGCATATTTTCAACAAAAACATGAATTCATTGTAGTATTGAATTTTGTAAAAAAAAAAATATATATATATATATATATGTTTTAGGCTGCAATGGAATAGAAAGTAAGCCTGGGGACTTTGCACAGTCCTGCCTCACTTAAATCCAATTCACTTGCATGTCATGGCATCACCTCCCTGATGACATGGTCCTCTCCATGAAAGATGGATAAATAACACCAATAGCAGCAACAGTTGCATAACAGGAACTAAATGCACAAAAGGGGACAGTTACACAGTATGTGCCTGTCTCTCCCTCTAGGGCAGGGTGAATCACAACATGCTGGCTCCTTTACTTTACTCTGTTTCTCAGGTGTTTTTATTATTTATAGCCTAGGGTGATTCCACGAACATTTGATCTGCAGGGCTCTGTGGTTGAAGGCCCCACTGCAGTATTTCCTTTTGCCCATCCATCAAAGCGGATGATCTAATACCTTCCACTTCCCTCTTAAATACCACAAAAGTAATAAAGAAGAGTTAGAGGCAAAGAGCAATGCCTTTAACATCTAGCAAGTGATTCCAATGGATTTCTACTCTGAACTCCCCAGCACTTGTGGTCCATGCCTTGTACTCAGTGGTCCATCTAGGTTTGTCTCAAATTATTGCACTACTTACCATTCCCCATCCCATGAAACATTTTGGGATCCAGTCTTCCTCAGGACTTATATATCACTTAGGATCTCTATCTCTATCTATATATGTAGATATGTATGTATATATATATATATATATGTGTGTGTGTATATCTACACCTATGATTTGTTTGTATACTTATTGTATAAGTAGTATATATTTGTATATATCATATATACATATACATACACGCATGTATTATATGTACATGTATGTATATATGATTTGCTTCCAATAGAATGGAAGGCCAGGGACTGCCCAATTTTGTGTGTTTTTGTTTTCCCAGAGTTTAGGACAGTGCCTGGCCCACTGTAGGCATGCAGTCATTCATACAGTAAACATTTATTAAGAGATACATGAACAGCTTTGTACTGTTAAAATAAATATAATATTTATTATATATAATATAACATAAATATATATTTATATAACATATAAATATAATAAAATAATAATAATTCTTATTTTTACAAGCTATTTCCCCTTTCAGGCCAGGGGCTGTGGTATCACATAAAGAACCTGAAACTCAGTCCAATTCAAAGCTCTGCTGCTTGTCATCCAATTAACTCTGGGCAATACGACCAGTTGAGGTTTATAAAGCACATTGAATGAGGCAAAAAGCTTTACATACATCATTTCATTTGATCTTCCCTACTACAAGCCTATGAAGTGGGTAATGTCCTTATTGTCCCTCTTTTATATTTACTAAACATTTACTAAGTGTTTACTATGGGTCAGCTGGCATTGCCCTATGAGACAAAATGGCAGACAGCAAACAGCAAAGCTGAGGGTCAGATTCAGAGCTTCTCTCTCCAAACCCAGTGCCCTTTCTACTAGGCCACAGCTGTTAGTGTCACCTTTCTATACCTCAGTTCTCTCATCTGTAAAATGAAGGGATTGGCAAAATAGCCACTGCAGTATTTTTGTGGTAGCAAAGACTCAGAAAAAAATGTGACTTCCTTTTGATTGGACAATAGTAACCTCTGAAAGATCTTTTTCAATAAAACTATGATATAGCCTCTTGCAGGCCACTGATGAGATTCTCACAAGTCATTTCCTTCACAGCCACCATTAAGTGCTATTTAATCTTTATTATGGTAGCTAGGTGGCATAGTGGATAGAGTGCTGCACCGGGAAGCAAGAAAACTCATCTTCTTGAGTTAAAATCTAGCCTCAGACACTTACTAGCTAGTTGTGTGACCCTGGGCAAATCACACAAGGCAAAATATCTGTCAACCAGGAAACCCTGGTCATTAACAGAACACTGAAGACCAAGCAAAACCACTTACAAACTGTGGGCAGGTCACTTAATCTTCCCCCTCCCCTCCAACCCTACCTCCAATGAGATAATATTTGTAAAAAGCTCTGAGCAGAGCACCTAGACCAGGAGTGGGGAACCTGTGACCTCAAGGTCCTCAAGTGACTTGAGGATTTGGTCAAAGGACTGAACTTGAGGAACTGGAGGTCACACGTGGTTCCCCACCCCTGACCTAGATGCGATAGGTCTTGAATAATAAGCACTATATGGTAGGTACTATATAAATATTTATTCCCTTCCCCTCCTCCTCCATGCCTCAATTTCTATATCTACAAAAAGAGAGGCAAACTAAATGGTTCCTAAGGCCTCTTTCAGCCCTGACATTCAGTTTTTTAAAGCCCTTCCATTTCTAATATTCTATGATATAAGGCTACTTCTCTCCTTCCCCTCAGCCAAAAATTTTTTTAAAGGGATTTGGTCTGAACCATCCCACTTACTGGTATGAAAGAAAAATAGAATGGAGAACATTAGTCTTGGGCTAAGTCAGAGAAAGGTCACACCCCAGGAATTATTTTTTTTGATGGGACAAGAGGAGCAAATTAGGCTTGGATTTCGGGAAGAAGGAAGGAAGCAGGAATGTGGTGTGGGTGTGAAATCTGATTACAAATATAAAAAGTGGCAGGCATTCAGGTTTTCCAAAAATAATCAACTAGCATAGTAAAGCAGACCGATGTGCATTACATGTGTGTCAGTTTAGTGCACTGAAGTAAATTTAAGCCAATGATTAATTTATCTGTTCTGAAAGAGGAAAATCCATTAAATTTATGTTTTTAAAAATATGTGTAATGTAGTCAATTTCATTTTACACATCTCCTGTTTTTACCCTTATGCTCCAACAGGCACTAAGCAATTCCTTCTTTAACTTGTCAATATAGAGTAGCTAACATTTCCCCCAATAAGTTTTTTTTAAATTTTTTAAACTACGATCATTTTATAACCATAGAGTCATCCATATAGAGAATTTAGATTTCTCTATTATACACAAACATACCTCTGCTCCTTTTCTGAAAAGTGATATTAATTAACTTGATGTAAAATCAAGTAAATGTATTTTAATATTTGATATGATACAAAATCAAGTCAATTTGTTTTTATATTTAATGATGTAGAATCAAGTAAATGTATTTTTAATATTTGATATGATATAAAATCAAATAAATTTATTTTTATATTTGATGATATGAAATTAGTTAAATGTATTTTTATTTGATATGATATAAAATCAAATAAATATATCTTAATATTGAACATGATATAAAATCAAGTAAATTTATATTTATAAATGTATTTTTAAAAGACAATTATGATGTTGAAAAATGTCCATTTTATTAAAGAGGGTTTCCTATAAATTCAGAACTGTTGGAATAAAACTTTTTAAATGATAGTACCTATACACACATGTGTAGATATATATATATGTGTATATATGTACATATGTGTGTGTTTCCCCCCAGATTTATTATATCTTCATTATATTCATTATATGATAATGAGAAGACGAATGTTGTAGTGGAGAAAGCGGACACTGGACCATAGTTAGACCATGGCTTTAAGTCCTGCCTCTGATACTCACTAGCTATTTGATCTGACCTTGGACCAGTAATAGCTCATATGATTTAGAGCTGGAAGAGATCTTGGAGGCAAACGAGTCCAACCTCCTCATTTAATAGAGGAGGAAACTGAAGCCCAAAGAAATGAAGTGGTTTCCCTGTCACAGAGGTCATCAGCACAAGATCTGGGAAGGCTGGTGACAAGCTGGAGAGCTTTTAGAGGAAGGCAACCAGGATGAAGGTCCTCAAGATTATGCCTCATGAAGATCCTTAGAGGGAACTAGGGATGCTTAACCTGTGGCAGAAAAAAAACCTAGAGAGCTATTTTGAAGTGTCTGAGGGGCTGCCATATCGAAAAGGGGATTAGTTTTGTTCTGCTTGGCACCAAAAGGAAAAACTGGGAAATGCATGGAAATCATGAAGACATAAATTTAAATACGGTGTAAGGAAGCAATCAGAGCTGCCCCAAAGGGAGATGTATTCCTTCTATAGGTAGTGGCTTCCCCATCATTGAAGGATCTTCAAGCAAAGACTTCAAAAAGAACACTTTTTCTGCTAGAAGGTGGATTCTCGGATTTAAAACTAGAAACAACTCAGAGATTATTTATTCCAGCATGAAAAGAGTAATGTTGGTGGTGATAGAGGTGCTAATGATGGTGAGGACAGTGATGGTGGCAGTGATGGTAGTGGTCGGAATGGTGTGTCCCTGTTTTCACAACATTTGAAATCCCCTCAGTGTTGATAATAGTGGTGACAGTGATGGTGGTGGTCGGAATGGTGTGTCCCTGTTTTCACAACATTTGAAATCCCCTCCAAATCTGAAATGCTCTAATGGTTACTGTAATTCTAAAACTACTGTCCTTTCTTGACTTTGAACTTTATTTTTCTCATCTGCAAAATTGGGATGACAATGCCTGAACTGCCAACTTCAAAGTAGTTTCATAAGTAAAATGTTTTGTACACTTAAGAGCACTATAGAAATGTGTGTGATGGCTAAAATTGACCATTATGATGACAGTTGTGGTTGTGCAAAGCAATTCTAATATTCCCCTCAATGACATCTCCTCATTCTCACAAAGCCCTAGATGATACTGGCATGATTCCTTTACAAATATCCTCTCTCCCTTCTCTCATCATCCTCATCTTTCTTCCAAGGCAATCACTCAAGATGGAACTTTAATTTCATGATTTTAGCTTCCTGGGAAAGGAAAAGGACACTTAGCATGGTCTATGGCTTAAGCATTTCCTAATTTCCCTGATCTGGAATCACCTCTGAATGGAAATTACCTAATTTGTCTTATCCGAAGAGGCAAAAAAAACCTACCAGTCTGGTTTATTAGTAAGAGTGGTAACTAAATCAATTCACAATTCTTTCTAGTTCCAACTCTGTCCCTATTTACTATGTGACCTTGAGGAATCCCTCTTCTATCACTTCATTTCAGGTTTCTGATATTTAAAATAATGAAGTTAGACTCTATGATTTCTAAGAGCTTTTCCAGCATGAAAAGAGTGTGTGATCCTGTTTTACCAAAATAGTTGAGACCCCATGATGAAGTGGATAGAGCCCTGAATTTCAAACTGGAAGAACCAATATTCAAAGGCTTGGCTCAAAGATTTAATTGTGTCAACTTAGGCAAAGCATTCACTTCTCTATGCCTCTGTCCCCTATGAATGATCTTGTTGAGGATGATGTTGAAGGTCCCTTGAATTTACAGTAGTCTGAGTCCAAGAGGATTATTTGTTATTGTTCAAGTCATTTTTCAGTCCTGTCCAACTCTTCATGACTGTATTTGGGGTTTCCTTGGCAGAGATACTGGAGTGGTTTGCCATTTCATTTTCCAGCTCATTTTCCAGATGAGGAAACTATACATATCTAGTAAGTATCTGAGATAGATTTGAACTCAAATAAAGAGTCTCCCTGACTCCAGGCCCAACACTCTATATACTATATCACCTATCTGCCCAAGAGGATTATTTAGTTTCTATATAATCTGAAAGACAGGGTAGTGCCCTGGAAAGAACATTGGACTTGGGGGTGCAGAGACCCAACTCAGGCATATTGCTTCCCTAATTTTCAATTCGTCATCTGTCAAACAAGAATGATGATATTTTGTGCTAACTGCCTTCCATAGTTGTTGCAGGGAAAACAAGCTTTAAGGTGCAAACCCTAAGGTACTCAAGAAATATGAACAATCAGTTGAATGGTTAAAGAGTCTTGTATTCATGCTATGTATATATATATATATATATATATATATATATGTGTGTGTGTGTGTGTGTGTGTGTATACATACATATACACATATTTATATATAAATATATACTATATATACTTATAAATGCTATTTTTATATATGTATGTGTGTATATATATATGTATTAATATAAGCTTCGCCTGTAAAAAAGAGTTTCCAAGCACTTTGTATTATGGTTGAACCCTTCTAATTTTTCCACTTGGAGCTTAACATTTCTCCGCATGACCTGGAAAACAAGTGTACGAAATGGTGTGGTTAGCCTCCTTGATCTTTATACCAGGTCTAGGTATGGTTTCAAACTCCCCTGGACAGAACAGACAATGAAAAAGAAAGCCTGGCTTTTGTTGTGCTATTGCTACATAGAGCTTTACTTTCTTTGTCCATGTATCTCTCTAAACTAGGCTTATTTTTAAAAACCCATAATCTTACTATGGTTCTACCTGTAGCTCCATTATCCTCTTTCATGTGCAGTTTGGTTCACAAACAGGCCTTTTTGCAGCTCATCGCACATGACCCTCCATCTTCACTCCTTTTGCCTTTGCACACACACAGTTTCTCATGCCTGGAATGCTCCCCCTCCTCGTTTCCTACCTCTTAGACCTCCTTTCTTGTGTCCTTCAAAGCTCAGACCAAATGCAAGCTCCTATGTAAGCCCTTTCCTGATCTCCCAAATGCTACTGTCTTCCCCCAGAGTAACTTGCATTTATTTTGGACATATTTATTTTATATACCAAAATGTGTACATGGAGCACATGATTTTTTTCCTTGTATAATGTAAAGCTTTCATTTTTGCATTTATAGTTCTAGCCTAATATAGTAGCTTCTTAATAAATGCACAGCTATAAGGGACCTTTGTGCTCATCTTTCCCTATCCTTTTGCTATCTTGGTGGTGCAGACAGCTGGTCCTGGAGTTAGGAAGACCTGAGTTCAAATATGGCCTCAAACACTTACTTAACTGTGTGACCCTGGGCAAGTCAGTTAATCCTGTTTGCCTCAGTTTTCTCACCTATAAAATGAGCAGAATGAAATGGCAAATGACTTGAGTATCTTTGCCAGGAAAATACCGAATGGGTCACAAAGAGTAGGATACAACCAGAACAAGTTAACATCATCCTATTGTTTTGAAAATTAGAAAAACAAGGTTCAGACAGGCTAGATGATCTTCCCACAGCCACAGAGATAAGCTGCAAAGGAGTGAGTAAGGGCCCTCAAACTTAGGCATTCCAATTACAAATTCAGGACTCACTTTGTAGAAACAGAATCCTTTGATTTTAAAACTTCAGGTTAAACTCAGGAGCAGTCATAGAAAACCTAGGGTTTTAGATTTAATTACAGATGGAAGCTTTCCCAGTTAACTATTTTGGAATCTGTAGAGAAAACAGGGGAGGCGGAAGAGGGGAACAAAGTGTTTGCCAGGAAGAAAAAAAATTTTTGAGCTCTCCATGTAACTTGGTAACAGGGAGTGGTTTGTATATGAGAACATGTCCATCTGTTGGGATATAAATAACTGGATAAAAAGTTACTGTGTGTCATCTAAGGGATGACATATGAAGAGTGTAAAAAGTATCTAGTCATCTAGTAGAAGGCCAAGGGAGACAAACAGTCCCCAAACAGGTGGACAGTAGTAATCACTTTCATTCACCATCATCAACAGAGATATTGTTGTCATAAATATTACCGAGAGTCTGATTTTTTATGTGTAATAAAAACATTACACACACACACACACACACACACACACACACACGGTTGAAATATCTATCTTGTGGATACCAAGATACTGCTGTTACTGTCTCTTTGAAAACTTAGATTGCTGGAAGAAAAACAGTTCTGAGTTGGTGATTTTAAAAAATTGGTTGATGAACTGTACTTAAGGACCAATTAAGAAAATGCTTAATGTGAAATATTTCGCCCCACAGAGTCAAGGAGAATGTGCATTTTGTCTGTAATCCCTGAGGGTCTATGAAGAATCTATGCAACAGATAGAAAGATGATGAGGGCCTTCTTCCTTATGGGGACTGCTTTAGGTTTTATTTTATGGGGAGATCCTAAAAAGAGAGGGTTATAAATAGAATTCTATGAAGTGCTTGAAAAGAGCTGAAAGATAATTTCTTATGATTGTTGAAGAGATTGACAAAAAAATAAAAAGGATTAATCCTGCAGATAAATATTAAGATTTTAAAGAAATTTTAATCATTATCTGGAGTGAATTGAATGACTCAAGGGTGTGTTTTCAGAAAAATAAAAGAGAGAAATAAAGAGAAATAAAACTAATATGCTGCAGGTTTGAGGTAACACGGGTGGAGACAAAATGTTACAAATGACTATGTGTCTTTATGTTTAGCACTGATTCTACTTGTTAATACATCACATATATGTGTAGATTTAATATTTAAGTATAAATGAATAATTTTTATGAAAAGGAAGTTTCTCTAATTCCCTAAATAATTAATATTTAATGAAATTGTGTGGGAGCTTGGGTCAATCATTGACAGTTTGCAGGTTTATTAATAAGAAATAAATTATGCAAACTTGCCCTAGGTTGCTACAGAGCTCAGGAGGATAAAATTAAACGTGTAACAATGAGTTAAATTGCAGTCTGTGTGTGTGGTCAGAACCCAAGAAGTCCACTTAACCCCGCTACAAGTAGGGGGCATATATGTTTTCCTTATAAACTTGTTACCTATATATAGTATATAACTCACTCTACCTCCCTAGGGTAACACTTCTGTGCCAAGTTGGGAGGCATGATTCACCAGCAGACCTTGAAAGCCATGACTGAATTCTGCATTGATCAGAGTTCTGAAGTCTTTCAATACCATTTTCCCTTCCATTATTATAGTCCTCATGTGAATTATTCTCCTGTTCATCAGACTGGCAGATGACGCGAAGCTAGTAGGGATAGCTCAACAGTTGGACCACAGAGTTGGGAATCCAAAAGGACCTTGACAAATTAGAGCATCAGGCTGAAGATGATAGGATGAAATTCAATTGAGATAAATATTAAGTGTTCTTCTAAGGTTCAGAAAATAATTCAAGTAAAAGATGAGAAATACAGGGTTAAACACAATTATTTTGAAAAAGATCTTGGGGTTGTAGTGGACTATCTGCTCAATTTGAGTTAATACTGTGAAGTGTCAGCCAAAAAAAAAAAACCTAATGCAATTTTAAATCACATTGAGAGGCATGACTTTCAGAAAAAGAGAAGTGATAGAAAGGGAATAAGCATCTCTATAGCACCTGTCACATACCACGCACTGTACTAAGCACTTTACAAATATTATCTGATCATTAGAATAATCCTGGCAGGTAAAGTGCTGTTATTATCCCCATTTTACAGTTGGGGAAACTGAGGCAAACATAGGTTAAGTGACTTCACCAGGATCACACAGCTAATAAGTGGTTTAAGGTGAAATTTGAACTGAAGCACTCCCTACTCTAGGTCTAGCGTTCTATCTACTTATAAGACCTGGCCACGCCTAAGAAATAATTTTGCTCTATACTCTATCGCCACTAGACTACATCTAGACTATTTGATTGTTAGTGCCGTGGTTTAAGAAGAACATTGATTAGTAAGAAAGTGTCCAAAGAAGCATGTTAAAGTGCTTGGAGGTAATCAGTTGAAGTAATTAAAAGAGGGAGCATGAAAGCTATTTTGAAAAACCTGAAAGGCCTGTCATGTTGAGAAGGGTTTAATTTATTCATTTTGGTCCCACTGGGACCTGGATGAGCCAGGAATAATTGGTAGAGCTACAAAAAGGCCAATTGGAGTGTGATATCAGGAAAAATTTCCTAACAATTTGAACTGCCCAGAAATGGAATAGGCAGTCTCTATTATTATCATTCTTATAAAATCCAAGGACAGGGACATGGTTCCATCTCCTACAAGAATATCCTTGCTCTTTTTATTTGTAGAATCACAGACATAAAATGGCAGAGCTAGTAGGAACCCAAGAGACCATGGAAAGGAAGCTGTTTTCTGCCTCCGGACAAATGATTCTGATGATAAAAACACAGGAAATTGCTGTGAGAGACTTGGTTTGACCTGTAGGTAGATACAAGTCAACACTTGTGGGAGATACATTCATTGCACACAATGTAATAACTCTATAAAGGCATGCTTTTTCTCTGGCTCAACTAGGAGGAAGATTATTTCATTAGGATAAAGTTGGAGGGCATCATTGACCTATTAAATAGCTCTCTAGTGGACTGGTATGTCTACTAACCTTTCACACACCCAGGGTTAGTTTACTTACTTATGGAACATCCTTTTTCTATGTATTTCCTCATTTTTATTGATAGAAAAACAGCATGAATCCCTCTTTAACATCTTCAACATACACTCTGTTTCAGGGAGTATACTGAGTGACCATTTGTTCAATTGGTAAACTGTCCAAAGGGTTTTCATTCTGGTTTTGCTTCTAACTTGAAGTATGATCTTGCCCTTTCTGGATTTCTGTTTCACCCTTCTGTCAACTGAGGGGCATGAACAAGCGGGATGCTAAGTTTACTTTCCAGCTCTAAGTCCCATGATTTTATGATATATTTTTACTACATACAATTGAATTAGAGCAGCAATAAGTCATCAATAGCTGGAAGGAGCCTTAAGACTCTCTTCTACAATATTCTTCCCACCTACTCCCATCTTTTTTAAAATTTACAAATGAGGAAACAGAGGGCCAAATAGCAGATTTGCCCAAAGTACACATTTGATTTTCCCCTTACTTAATAATTTCTAAAATATTTTAAAATTAAATTTTACTTTTTTCTATTAGCAAACATTTGTTTTCTCTCCCTCCCACCACTTCCTCCACTGGGAAAATTTTTAAAAAGCTTATTTGTAACAAATATGCCTAGTCAAGAAAAACAAATCCACACATTGGCCACATCCAAAAATGTGTGTCTGAATCCATTCCCTCTCTGTCAGGAGGTGGGGATCATTCTACATCATTGGTCCATCAGTTCATTGGTCACTATAGTAAGCAGAATTAAGTCAGAGTTAAGGTTGTTCCTTTTTCATAGTATTGTTATAATTTTTTCCTCTTGGTTCTGTCCTCTTCATTTTTCATCAGTCATACAAGTCTTCCCAGGTTTCTCTGAAACCATCCCATTATTTCTTACAGCATAATATTATTCCATTACATCCAGTCATCCCCCCACTTAATGAACATTGCTTTTGTTTCTAATTCTTTGCTACTATAAAAATTATGCTATAAATATTTTTTTAAATTTTTTTTTGCTTTTTTTTGGAAGGCAGTTGGGGTTAAGTAACTTGCCCAAGGTCACACGGCTAGTTTTTTGTGTTAAGTATCTAAGGCCGAATTTGAACTCAGGTCCTCCTGCCATTGCTCTATTCACTGGGCCATCTAGCTGCCCCTGCTATAAATATTTTTGTACATATGGAACATTTCCATCTTTCTTTGATCTCTTTTGGGCACAGGCTCAGTTGTGGGTGTTGCTAGGTCAAATGCTATACACAGTCTAGTGACTGTTTAGGTTACCCTTCCAAATTGCCTTCCAGAATGGTTGTACCAGTTGATGGCTCCAGCCATGGTGCTTTCACTTCATCTATTTCCTCATGTGGTTTTAATACATTTGGACCCTAGAAACTGACATTGCAGAGATGTAATTTCAAGACCAATTGAATTTTCTCCTCCTAACTCCAGGGCAGAACTAGAAAAAAATGCATGAAGGTTACAGGTAGGCAGATTTTGGCTTAAAGAAGAGGAAGGCATGAAACTAAACTAAAATAAAGGTGATCTAGCCTAATTTGTATCTCAAATACTATTAATTTCTATGACAATAGAGCAGTGTGGTATAGTGGAAGAAGTGGTTTCATAGATTTGGAGTCAGAAAATCTGGGTTCCACTCTTGGTTCACATACTTCCCTATGTAACCTTGGATATGTTATTAACTACCAAATCCTATTCCAATGATTTATAAGATTTGTAACAAATGTCCATCTTGTCTCCATTGGAAGATCTCCACTTTAAGAGAATTTTTTGCAGCTATCCATTCTACTTTGGGGTAACTCTAAATGTGAGGAAATTCAACCTAATAGGGAATCAAAAACTACTTCTCAGTACTTTCTATTACTTCTACTGATGCTACTGAGGGCCAAGAAAAGCAAGTCTCTCCACGAGAGATCTTCAAATCCTTGACTATATTTACTTGTTGCCCCTAAATCTTCTCCTTTCTAGACATTCCTAGGTTGTTCAACTGGTCATCCTACATTATTTGCAGTCTTTCCCCATGCTGGTATCCCATCTCTGGACATGTTCTAGTTTGTCAATATCCTTCATGAGACAGAATCTAGTGGTGTGATTTTTGCTCTTCCTCTGGACACTATGCATCCTACAGTCAATAATGCATTTTATGATTGTTTTAGGTATCTGGATCCCACATCCCACTACTGACTTACACAGACTTGTAGTCCACTAAGGGGTGCACATTTTTACATGAATCATTCTCCAGCTATATTTTATCTCTGTTAAACTTACAATTTTTTTTTTCAAATCCAGGTAAGACTTTAAATTTATCCCTATCAAATTTCTTGTTTAGATTTGGCCTATTGTTCTAGCATGCCAAGATCTTTTTGGATCTTGAGTCTGTTGCCTAGCATACTCTTAGTGTTGAAGAGGTGCAAAAGGTCACTTTTCCCAACCTGTATCTCAAAAGGAATCACATCTACAACCAAAAGGTAATATAGTATGATGGAGTTCTCAAACTGTTGTACCTAGGGACACTGAGTCACTCACTATTAGGACAGGAGGAAGAAGAGTAGACTAGGAATCAGGAAACCTGTGTAAAAGATCCATGCTAATGGGTCCTCATGGCTGACCCTGAAGGAGTTACTTCTCATCACAGGGTCTCTATTTCCTCATCTGAAAAACGAGAGGGTTCAACAAAGCTCCCTTCCAGCCCCAAAAGTCTATGACTAGAGATTTGGTTTTGGAAACAGAGTTGGAATGAAGAATAAAGGAAGATGGGGAAAAGTGCTTGGTATGGTACCTAGCACAAAGTAGGTGCTTAATAAATATGGATTGACTGAAAGCTTACCTTTGCAAACAAAGCACTTTATATGAAAGTACTTGTTCTGGACTCGCAAGACTTCTCCTTTGCACACATTCCCACAGGTGTTACACAGAATCGCAGTACTTGATGGCTTCTCCAGGTGGCTGTGGACAGCCTGTTGTTGAGATACTGTTAAAAGAAAGAACAGGTTTTTTAAGGATGGTAGTTTCACTTACAAAGGTAGACAATGGTCACCAAACAAGGAAAACATCGATTCAACATATAACAGAAAAAAGTGGAATAAAGAGATACTTTTTCTTTTGAACACTTGTAATAATTATACTATTATTATCAATAATAACATTCTACTAAAGTACTATTCTGATGGCTTACTGAGGCCAGGTGTTTCAATGCTATGCTAGCAGAACCCAAGTTCTGACAGGTCCTGCTAAGTTGGAAGGACTTTGAATCAGAGCATGTATACACTGTGTATGTGTCACACAAGGACCTGGCTGGCTAAATTCAGAGAGGCTCCTGGCTTGTGTTCCAACAGGCTTCAAGGTTAATGTAACAGCAAAAACGATAGTGTACAATACACTACATATGCTTCTGTTACTATAGTCCATTATGATAGAAAGGGTACTGTTCTTAGAATTGGAGTTCAAGACCTTGCTCTGACACTTCCTAACTGTGTGACCCTAGACAAGTCATTAGTGTTCTATGCTTTAATTTACTCATTTGAAATCAGAGGCAGCTGGTTAGATGGCTCATTGGATAGAGCACTGGACCTGGAAGTCAAAAAGACATGAGTTCAAATCCTGTCTCAGACATTTATTTGGTGTATGACCCTGGGAAAGCCACTTAACTTCTGCCTGCCTCAGTTTCCTTATCTGTAAAATGGGGATAATAATAGAACTTCCGTCATAGGGTTATTGTAAGGTCATAAAATGAGATAAATTATGTAAAGTGCTTTGAAAATCTTAAAGCACTATATGCTAGTTATTACTATTCTTATTATCTGAAAAAAATCTGAGTTAATGAATACTTACATGACCTACTAATAGAGTTACTGTGAGGAAAGCTCTTTAAAAAATTTCATGCACCACAAAAACTGGATTTATCACCATTATTTGCATTACCCACAGAAAGTCTATTTAAATATCTATATCAAATATCATTGGCCTGGGCTTTAGTAATAAAGCTTTTCCCTTTAATGATAGTTGTTGAAACCATGATATCTATAATCTAATTACATAATCTATGAGATTGAAGGCAATTGACCTATTGACTACACTAAGCTACGTAGTTAGATAGATAACCCACAGAGTTGGTCTATCTCGGATAGATGCCGAGATGAATGAACAATGAATCGGGTCCAGGATTGCCATAAGAGGAGGAGAATGTGTGAGGTGACATCTGGGAAACTGCTTCCAATGGCATTAACGAGCTGCAAGATCTAGATGCCATGACCACTGAAGAATGGAAGTTATACATAACTCAATGGAAATGGAAAGATGTGTGATGGATATGAGTGAGCTGCAATTCAATTGTAACCAAGAGCTTCCCAAAAGAAGCATCCTAAAAGCAGAAAACAATTAAGAGGGAGTGACGAAAGAGAAAGTGATCAATGCACCCCATCCAACAAATATACCTCATGATCCCACCAGTCTCCACGCTATTAGAATGTTAAGACAGCTCAGAGAAGGGCCCCAGCACATTTGGGTGGGTTGCTCTGGAAGGATTTATTGGCAAACCCAAGCAACACCAAGTGAATAGAGTGTAATCTGCATCACCGTGTGAGTATCCACATTGATGAGATCACAGATTCCTTGAAGTAGGGGAGAAAAAAAAACAAGGCGACTGAGAATTTACAAAGCTTGAATGTAAAACCTATACTTTCAAATGATGAAAAGGAGTGTTGGTCCCTAGAGCAAACATGATCCTGATACATAGTACAATACTGGTCCACGGAATGGTTCCAGTCATGGCAAATGTCAAGTATGATTTTGTTTCTATAATCATGTTTTAAGTCAAATCATAGATTTAGTGTTGAGTGTAGAGATTTCAAAGATGGTCTCTGCTCAACTGTCAGGAATCATTTAAAGAGTTATAAACTTTCTTCCCTTTATGACTGGGGACACATCACTAAAGCAATTCTTCTAAATGCTGGAGTTCAGCTAGAAATTACTTGTAAAAGAAATTACAATCAAATAGCTGTTTGGTCAACTTTAATGTTCCTGTGATTTTTAAATATGTGCCATGACTTCATCGGTATTCATGCTATTGAAATTGTACTGTGTTCTGGGGGAAAAAAACACTTTAAATTCTTCCTCTTTTCAGATAAAAATAATTTACATATTATTTAATACATAAGTGAGTTAAAATCTTACTGCCATCTTGTGATTTAAAACAGATATTGCAACAATTGGCCTGGTTACCTTATTGATGTTCCCATGTAATTTAGGGTAAAGGAGCTATAACAAACTTTAAAATAAAATTCAAAAGAACCTTCAACATAGAGTCATTGCTGACAATGAGCTTTGAGGACAAAGAGTAGCATTTGAATGGATCTTAAAATGTAGGATGTTCAAGTTAGGGGATTTTAAAATATTCATAATGTTAAAGCTGGAAGGGCCCTTAAATATCATTTAAACCAACCATCCCATTTTTGAGAAAGGGAAACAAAGGTCCAGATAGAAAGTTTGTTTATTGGACTGCATTCCTCCCTATGATTATTGTGAGGCCTTAGCTGTGTGTATAAGACCATCCTACTTCAGGCAGCTAAACTGTAACGTGCCACTCATGGTCATTTCCTGGGGCTGCTGACCTGTAAGAAAAGTAAAGGCATGTGAAAAGAGAAGAGTTGCATATCTTAAATCCCGGATGGATCATATTCTGGTGGATGATGAGTGGGGCCTATTCTAAATGGGGTGTATGTGGTCATGAGCAACTAATTTCCATGAAGGCTGGAAACTGGCCATGTTCCTGTTTATCTGAGCAGGAAGTAGAATTCACTTTTGTCAGCGTTGCCGTTTGAAAGGCCGCCAGAGGAGAAATCAGCCTTCTTGCAAACGAGCCTAGGTTGAAAGGGATTCTTGGGTATTCAAAGTGGCATTGCAGCTTAGCAATACTGGAGAAGGAGGAAGGAGAGGATAAACACTGACGTGATTTGTTGCACGACAGCGAAGCATCAAAGATTGGCTCTGCTCCTCCATGGTTTAAACAGTGATGGAACAGATGGAAAAGGGTTGAAAAGGGCGTTCGATACTGATGCAGAAAAGCCTTTGGCTTCCAAAGCAGCCCTGCCAGAGAGAGTGGTGGCAGCAACTGGGGAAAATGTATTTCTTTGTTTAAGAAAGTGAATGTGAAATAACGAAATGAGCCCTAGGCAAAACTGGGCAAGAGGCAAAGTTTCTCCTCCGTGCCCCTGTCTGCCCCACCCAAAATGACCTCTCCCTTGTGCCCCGATTAGTGTCCCTCTTTCCCCAGACAGAGCTAGAACTAAAACAATGTGGACACTTTGGGCCAGCAGCAAAAAGAAGAAAAAAGTGCCCTCAGATCAAGTTTGAAATTTATGATGTGAAAATAATGCTAGAAGAGGAGCCACGTCATTCAGGAAAGCTTTCCTAAATCTGAGTTGTTAGTACTCTCTTCTTGAAATTATGATGATAGTTAGTGTTTATGTAACATCTTAAGGTTCACGAAGGATTTTAGCTAGGTTATCCCATCTGAACCTCACAACAATCCTGTGAGAGCAGTGCTGTAATTATCCCCATTTTACAGAAGAGGAAACTGAGGCTAGGAGGTGTAAGGATCTGTTCAGGGTCACACAGCTAGTAGGTGTCTGAGACAGCATTTGAACTCAGGTCTTACTGACTCTGAATCGACTCTCCATCGTACCACATAGCTTATGTACATGTTGTTCCTCCTCCCCTTTGTCCCCAGCAAACTAGAAGGTCCTTGATCAGAAGGACCAGTTTCACTTTTATCTTATATTCCCTTCATCTAGCACAGATGCTTAAAAAAACACTGAACTGAATTTAGTTCTAGATTCCAACACTGTCTTTTGCTTAAATATTTGGCTTTTCAAAATTCTTGTGTCTGTGGCAAAGTCCCGATGTTCCTATTGTGTTCAGGGCTTTGTCCCCGGATGTCCAGAGTGGATGCTGGAGAGATCACTAGTCTCAAGGTATGAGGCTGAGTCCTAGCCCTGCTATTTACTGACTATATGACTCTGTGCAAGTCAGGTTATACCTCTGGTCCTTTGCTATTTCATCGGTAAAAGAATAACTATATGTGTGTATGTATGAATACACACATGCAATACACACATATATGTATATATCCACACATGTATACTTATACATATGCACATACATACATATGCATGTAGTGCTTTTGGTTCATAAAGTACTTTCTTCACGGTAAGCCTGTAAGGTGGCAAATACAAATCTTATTAATCCCATTTTACAGACAAGGACGAGAGCCTTCCTGCAGTGCTCACTATGGTGTAGAGGTGGTCCTCAACAGTTACTCCAGCAAAGTCTGCCAGGCTATACAAAGATAGAGAGTCTGGTGATGGACTTATTGTATGTATATCTGAGGGCATTGAACCTAGCTAAGTTCAAAAAAGTTCAAGCCAACCTTGACCTCAGACTGATGAATTGTCTGATTGAAGCAACCATTAAATACCATCTACCAAATCAGAAAGGAGGAATACTCTGTATCAGTGGAGTACCCATAGCAAGGAAATTCCAGATTCTAGGACTGAATATGAAATTCACAGATGAAGTTCTAGAGTCCTATCACTAGGAAGTGGTAATACCTATAATCAAACCCAGGTACTCAGGGTCCAAGTTCAGGATTCTTTCCACCATGCCCTTCCCCAAAGGATTATGTTGATGAAATGAAATAATGTATGTGAAAGTGCTTAATGATAAAGTGCTATAGAAATGTACATCATTCTAATGACACTAGATCTGTGTATGATATATGACTGGGGATAAGGAGGAGGAAAGTTAACAGGGATTCCAGGAGACCATGGGCATATCATCAGCCTTATTTCCTAGTCCTCCCAGAATAATCCTGAAATCTAAGATCTAAAGTTCAAAGGGGCAACAGAGACGATCTAGTCTGATCCTTTGATTTTTACCAACATTTTACATTATATAAAATGCTTTAAGATGTATACGGTGCTTCTGCTTTCCCTTCCATAATAACCCTGTGATGTAGGTAGGCATAATTGAGTTGAAGAAACACTGAATTTGGAATCAGAGGACCTGGGTTTGAATTTTAGCTCTGCTGCTTACTATGTGTTTAATCAACAAAAGTCGCTTCTGCCTTTAAGCTTGTTTCAGTTTTCCCCATTCAGCTCTAAATCCTGTGACCTCAGATGTCTGATTAAATACAATGGACCATTTGCACTAATGCTCCCTAATGCACGAATGCCTCAAGTGTGTTAAATTCTACTGTATTTTGTTTATATCACCATATTAGTTGCTGAGTATATTGAGGTAGAGAAATTATGGGCAAGAATACTCTAAAAACTTGGATTTTTTTCTTAGAATGCACTTCCATTTTATGAGAAATGAAGCCATACCAGAAGGTTTCCCACTTTCTGGGCACCAGTTTCTGCTTCTCTAAAACCAGTGGCATGGTCTAGATAATTTTCAAGATCTTCCCTTGGTTCTACCATTTTGTGCTCTAAGGTCTTTTCCATTTCTGACAATTCCATATACTAGAATCTCTTATAGCTCTGTCCTGTTATTTTATGCCATTTTGTTTTTCTCAGCCTTGGTTTCCTATTCTGATAGATGAGGGCTTTGAACTAGAAAATCCCTAAAGTCCTGTTCAGCTATGATGTCCCATAATTCTATGATCTATAAAGAAGTGACAGTCAATGTTACAATCAAGCAGAAAGAGAGAATCTTTGTGCTGACAAGGCTGATCTGAGTCAGCAAGGGCATATTTCAAATAAAAAGGTCATTTCTACTGAAAACTAAACAACTACCAACAGAAAAGTCAATAACAATATTCACTGATAAAGGAATCTAACAGAAATTCATAGAAATTCTCCCAGAAATTCTTCTCAAAGTTAAATAAAAGTATTTGGTAGCGTTGTTTCTCATGTGTTACATGTTTACTCTAAATGATTATTCTTCACAATTCAATGATATCCTTGATTTTGCTTATGTTTTTACAAGTACTTTATATTGTATTTAAAAGCAGCATCAATTTAGATCCTGATTTCTATGTTCTCTGGGTTTAGTTTCTTCCAGCATTTGGTTACTAGATAGCTTAAGGGCAATGTCATCAAGAATATGTTATCCTTGGTGACAGAGACCTGAGATTTGGGTTTTATAAAGTCTGGTTGAAAACAAAGAAAAGCCAAGTGAGGGCAAAGCTAGGACCAAAAGCAGTTTCCTGTGCAGCAACATTCAGGGAGATACAAGTCATACTTTGAAATATTAATTTTAAGATATGTATTTTTAATGCCAGAAAATCCCACTTTCTCCAACTTAGATTTATTTGGTAACCAGTCACGGCCCATTTTGACTTTGTTAAGTTTTGAAATCAAGGCTAAGTATCCCAGATTCCAAATGAACTCTTTCTTTGTAAAATTATTTATATGACAGATCAAAATTTGCTTATTCATTCTATAATTAACAGCCAATACTTTATTTCAGAATGTAATTGAGTGGGGAGGAGAACGTGGATTGACCAACGGGGACTCAATCTTTAGAGCACACAGATAAACTTTCTTGCCCGGTTATAGTCCAAAGGACTATATAGAAAAGCTTGGGGGAGCCTGATTCTAGCTATGTATAACTGAGAATCTGGTACTGTATGATGAGAAAGTGTTCTAACTGCCTGAAAAGCCAAAAGAAATGATAACCCAGGTGGTCTTGAACCAGGATTGAGTTTTCTTACAAAAGGAACATTCTTCTCTAAGTCTTTCTTTTCCTCCCTGGTGGCAGGTGAGACAAGAACTGCCAGGAGATGCTGCAGACGGTGTGGCAGCAAGCTGCATCCCCCCACGCAGCTGCCCCGTGTTCAGGAGGACATGGCCGTCTGTTTCTTTTATGTTTCTTATTCTTCTGTCTTATATGAATGAGTATCTGGAAATGGAATTGTCCAGGGGGAGATAACAGGCATTCAGGAGAACCATCAGAACCACCAGAGATCTTCAGCAAATGAAGTCAGAATAGCAAGGTAAACTGGAGGGGGCAGGAGAGATCATTAGAGAAGGTGTGATGACAGCGTAATGTCCCACAGATAAATATTGAGAGCTGATCACCCAAAGATGGTAATGACTTCTAGGAGTATGACTTTTGGAGAGAGAGGGGCCAACTATTCACTCTAGAAAGGTACAAATACTTGGAGGCTAGCTGAAAGCCATACCTAATGGGACCTTCAGGATGATTCCATGGAGAGAAAGATAGATTCCTAGGGCCAAAAGTCTGTTTTCTACATGTGTATCGATTACTTTATACTTTAAATTTTCCATCATTCCAACTTGAATCTCCTCCTCTTTAGTCCCAAGTGGAGATTGCCCATCTCCAACCACCCTCCCCAACAGACATCAGTTTGCCTGATCAATCACATGTCACTGCTGCCTTACATGGGGGGTGGGATGTTGGGACGATAATAGATGGAAAGAAGTTCATAAACTGTGCAATGTCCTCCACATCATCTTAACAACTCACATTCCTATAGCACTTTGAGGTTCACAAAGGGTTTTATACTCATGACAACCCTGTGTGGTAGAATTGCTCTCATCTAATGGATGAAGCAACTGAGACTGGGGAAAGCTGAGTAAACCTTCCCATAGAAACAAACCTACTAAGTGTCAATGAGGGGATATGAATCTAATTCCAAATATACTTCTCTTTATTTTATTTTATTTTATTTTATTTTTTGCTTTGGAGGGAAATTGGGGTTAAGTAACTTGCCCAAGGTCACTCGGCTAGGTTTTTGTTTGTGTGTGCATTAAGTGTCTGAGACTAGATCTGAACTCAGGTCCTTCTGACTCCAGGGCCGACGCTCTACTCACTGCGCCACCTAGCCACCCCTAAATACACTTCTCTTTAGATTATATTTAAGTCTTCTCTAGGATAAACATACTTATTTCCTTCTACTATTTCTCATATAACAGACTTTGCCACTATCTACCTATCTCATTGGTTTCCTTCCTCTGGACACACTATAGCTTGTCAATGATCCTCCTAAAATATGGTCATCAGAATTAGATACAATGCACCAGATGAGGCCTGACCATAACAAAGGTCAATGGGATCATAACCAAATCCTTCTGGACATGAGACTTCTATTAATACAATCTATAGTCTAGCTTTTTATCATTATCATAAGGAACAAAACTTTAGACCAGTAACTTCAGTTTGTCTGGCCCCAGTAACACCAAAGATTTCAGTATCCCAATTTTTTTTTTACTTTCACACATACATATACCTATAGAAAGATAGCCTTTTACAATTAAATCAACAAACATTTATTGAACATTTGCTTTGTAACAGGCAGCAGAGATATAAAGACAAAAGACCAAAATGTAGTAAAACAAATCCTGGGCTACTTTAGCACAGTTTGGCTGCAGTAGAGAAAGCAATGGTACCAAATCTGGATACAGAATGATGTAATGTAAAGGGCACAGGTCAGACAATCTGCAGTCTAATAACACTTCTGCTACTTACTGCTCAGCTGAACTTGGGCAAGTCTTTTCTGCTCTCTCAGACTCAGTTTACTCATCAGTTTACTCAGTTTACCACATTCTCCTCCCCACCCAATTGCAACTGGAAATGAAGGGATCGGATAAGTAAATGAAGGGTAAAATAAAGGGGTTGGACTAGAATCAGGGGTTCTTAACTTGTGGTCTATGCATTTTTCTTGCTTTTTTGGGGGGGGGAGCAGGGAAATTGGGGTTAAGTGACTGGCCCAAGGTCACATGGCTAGGTTGTGTGTGTGTGTGCGTGTGCGCGCTAAGTGTTTGAGGCCAGATTTGAACTCAGGTCCTCCTGACTCCAGGGCCAGTGCTCTACTCACTGCACCGCCTAGCTGCCCCTAGTCTATGAATTTTTTGAATTCAATAAACTATATTTCAATATAATTGTTTTCCTTTTAAATCCCACATACTTAATTTATGCATTTAAAAATATTAATCTGAAAAGGGGTCAATAGGTTTCACCAGACTTCTAAAGGTGTCTGTGACCAAAACATGGTTAAGAATTGCTGAACTAGCTGATCACTAAAGTAGAGCTCTTCCAGTCCCTAGCCCAGTGACAGGCATAGAGGAGGAGTTTAACATTTGCTTGTTTGGTTCCAGTCCCAAATCCCATGTATCACCCCATCAAACATTCTATCTTCAAGGGCTCCTTCCCTGATCTAAATCCTATGTTTATAATAATGCAGTACCCATAACCACATGCAACTGATTACTCATTATTCCGCTCTCCTTGAGAATTTTTCCAGAAGTTTTTGTTCCACTATTTCATTAAGTTTCTCACTGAAATTGTACTTCCTGAACAACTATTTCCTGGCTTTTTCAGGACCTTTTTGGGGGAATGATAATCCATCTGTTCCCCCCACCCCACTGTCAGTGATCTAATCAGTTTATCACCATTTTCCAAAAAGTAGATCAGAACTATAATAAGTAATTTAATGAGACTGATTTCTTTTCCTGCTGAAACTAGAACTTTTTTTCATCCAAAGGAGCTCTGCTCCCTTCAAAGTAGTCTATTGGCATAATTGTACGTTGATAGTTCTATGATGTTATCAATGCTCAAAACTTCTGTGGGCCTCTTCTTTGGCTCTACCCTCAGAGTTGAGGAGGCATCCTTTTGAATATCTTCAGCTGTGACAAATCTTCACTGTGGGAGGGTGTATTTGATTTGGGAGAACAGGAAGAAGGCACTAAAAGCCAAGGCTGGTGAGTAAGGTAAAGAACTGGCTGGAAGAATGTTATTTTTGGACAAAATGACACCATAAACTAATGAGGGTGGTTTTCTACTGTAGCTGAGAAACAATAAACAAAGACATTTCCCAAGAGAAGTTTCACATGTTTTTAATTCTTAAGGGCATTTGTAGTACTCTATAGTCATAGCTCACAAATTAAAGAATTTTCTCAATAATCTATGGTGAATTCCATAGAGGATTGTTTGCAGTCTTTTTAAAGCTTTATTTTGGTGTGATTATTTCTTTGAAATTTTCTTTATAAAACCAGTTCATTCCTTCCCCAAATAAATAAATATATACACATACTCACACATATACATATGTATATATGTTTATATATACACATATATAATAGTTCTTAATTTCCCTTTATTATTAAAATGTATATCATTACACTTAATATAGTAAATAATGTTAAAATAATAAGCTGTCATTTCTATAGGGCTTTACAAAACTCTTTTCTTATAATCATGAGTTAAGTAGCTAATGTCATTATTACTATTTACATTTCACAGATGAGAAAACTGTCATGGAACCATTATGCTTCCTAAATTACAGCCTCCACAATTGCATTCTTGCATGTTACATTTATCAATACCTCCTAGGGCTGAAGGCAATGTCCTTTTGTCATTAGGGCAGTCAACATAATAGGATAATAGAATTTCTATAAGATTTTAAGGTTTGCAAAACACTTCTCTCACAACATTCTTGTGGACTACATAGTCCAAGTATTCTCATCCCCCATTTTTCACATGAGGAACGTGGGGCTCAGAGATATCAATTGACTTGCCAAAGGTTAAACAGTGACAGAAACAGGGATTGACAGTTTTCTGACTCAAGTCAGTATTCTTTCTACTAGGTCAATCTACCTCTCCAAATGAACAGTTGTTGAGTCATGTTTCAGTTGTGTCCAACTCTTCATGACCCCATTTGGGATTTTGTTGGCAAAGATACTTGGAGTAGTTTGCTGTTTCCTTCTCCAGCTCATTTTACAAAGGAGGAAATTGAGGCAAACAGGAAAGTGATTTGCCCAGAGTCACACCCTTAGTAAGTGTCTGAGCAGAACTGGCCTAATGTCCACAGAACCACATCTTGGATGTTCATTCCCCAGTAGGTAATGGGTAATGTTAGAGAAGAGGTGATTAGTTTTTAAGTTTTGCCAAAAGATTCCATTCTCCTGCCATCACCCTTTTTAAGGTCTTTTTTTTTGGGGGGGGGTGGCTTTGCTTTATATAAGTCTCTAGCTCCTACACAGAGGCAGCCTGGTGGGAAGCTTCTTCCTTCTATGTCCTGAGTCATCAGTTCAGTCAGAAAAGGAGATTCAGCAGAGACAGTATGCCACTATCTCCCCAAAATGGAGTCAAGTTTCAAAATACTGAGCTGTTCAGAGCTGACTTTGCCTTTATTTAATATGATCCTGGGGAATATTCACCTTTGAGTCAGGACATATTCTGTTTTGCCATTTTAAAATTCAAATTTAAGAAACATCTATTAAGCACCTATTGTGTGCCATGCACTGGTCACTGGGAGATATTAAGTTTATAAAAAACATGGTCACTGCCTTCATGAGGCTTCTAGCCTAGAAATGTACTATTCCTTTTCTTCTTAAATGTACTATTTCTTCGTTAGTCTAGAGATTATTATGAAGGTCTATCTCCTTTCCCCTTGAGTATGCACGGTGACTGAGCATGGAAAACAGAACCTCCATCAAGGGCCTGAAAGGGGGGCACAAATGTCATGGCTGTCCTTGATAGACAGTGAGCTTTACACCACTGCTATGGCTTCATCAGAGTATGTATAACCCCTTGCCAGGACTCTTGTGGAGGAATTATTGTTCAGTTAAGTCCCAGACTAACTACATTGATAGGAATAGTCAATCCATGCACATTGACATGGCACTACAGATCATTGTCCTGAGAAGTATTAAGTTCAATATGCATATTATTTTACTTGAGTATCCTCTGAATTATCTTTCGACTCCTTCCATCTTTTATTCCATCTGCCCCATCACAGGCACCAACCCCATTTAGACTTTGTTTACTATATATTAAGATGGATTTGCCTTCCCCCAACCCTTGACTATCTGGAGCTACTTTTTTCATGTCACCCCCATTAGAATGGGGGCAGGGCAGGGGCTGTGATTTTGCCTTTCTTTGTAACCTCAGCATTTAACACAGTGCCCAGCAAGTCAACAAGCATTTATGAGCCAATTACTATGTGACAAGTGATGGGGATATGAATACAAGAAAAAATAAAGACAGTCCCTGTCCTCAAAGAGACTGCATTCTAATGATGGATGGTGTAGACCCTTTCACAATGGAGATTCAAGAAGGAACTCACCAATGGGAAAAGGAGAGTCCTGGGACTGAGGGAAAAGACAGTTGAGGCATGGTGGTATAGTCTGGAGAATGGAAAATACTTAAATATATGCATGTTTATAATGATGACAAAAGCTCTCATTGACCTGAGGATGGAATGGATATAGGAAAGAAGCAGCACTTTGAGAGACTAGACAGAATTGATGGCAGAAACTGGAGGGGAAAGGGAATGCTATGGTGGTGAAGCTGGGGTAGGAAGCCTGTTACTAGCTCAGTCTGTACATATCTCAGTCGTTCCTATTTCATGAATAAAGTGGAACATATGAGAGTTCCTATCATGGTAATAGACTGAGCCTTGAAGGGCTAGTCCCAGAGTCAAAAGATTTTGTTTCTTTTATTGTTTGTTTTCTTTGTTTTTTAATTTTCTTTGTTTCTTTCTTTTTCTTTATCAGAGTATTGGCTCTGATACTTTCTGGTTTTGTGACACTATACAAGTCACTGCATCCTTCTGGGCAGTGTGAATGGAGCACACGGTTTGAAGTTAGGAAGACCTGAGTTCAAGTCTAGCCTCAGATATTTACTAGCTGTGTGATTCTGGGCAAATCACTTAATCTCTCTGTTTGCCCCAGTTTCCTCTTCTATAAAATTAAGATAATGATTTCCCTTACTTGATGAGGTAACAATTGTAAAGCACTTAGTACAGTGCCTGGCATACTGTAAGTGCCAGAGATACGCTCAAATGAGATGATGTTTGCAAAGGGCTTTGCAAACCTTAAAATGCTTTCTAAAAGCGAGCCATGATAAGAAATATCATAGGTCTGTTGGAAGGATCCAGAGAGATAATAGACCCTCCCCCCAGAAATAATTACTGTAAAAGAATTATCTACATGGGAACTACTATCACTGTCTTGTTAGAACTGCCTTTTGAAACTCTTTGTTTCAAATCTTTGTTGTTTTGTAACCTTTTTTTTTTAGAGATTTTTAGACATGCTCGTCGAATGAGCAAATGAATTCTTTTATAGTTTTCCTACAATCCTGGACATCCCTGCACTTCACAACTACCACTATTTTATTTATTTCAGTTTCTAAATTGCTTTAAATATGCTGAGTTGAAGTACAATGGCATTCCCTTTAGGGAGAATAAAATCAATTTCTATTTTCTTTTATCCAGACACTATGTAGTCTGCAGTCTCAAAGTGGTGTGCGCTCACCAAATCCACATTATCTGACAAGGTCCCCAATATTCAATGTCTCCCACTGTTCATTAGAATAAGGTGAAGGGAAGCAGGAAGAGATCTAAAGGAACCAGAATAACTGTCCTGGGCCATATTCCTACTTCTAATGCCACCTGTCTGTTACTTTCCTTCTCTTCCCACTGGAGCAATAAATAAAATCCCTAGAGACATGAAAAGGAACTAGCTCCATTCCTGGCTTCTTTGGAGGGGCTCAGCCTAGGTTTCCTTCCTCTCCTTTTAGCATCCTCACATGGACCTGTGATTCCATTAATGCTCTGTTTTTAGGACACATCTTCTGTTTCAGAATCAGTCCAGTCTCCCTCCCCCATGCTGAATGTGATGGCTCAGAAAGCAATGCCAAATTACTCAAGTAAACTCAATGTTTCCTCCCTAACCTACTTTAAGGCTCATGCTGCTAATTATAATGATGTTCCTGGGAAGTCACTCTCCCTTCAGGAGGTGGGAGCCTCAAAATCATCCCATAAACAGAGGCAGCATGGTGTCATAAAAAGGATTCAGAGACAAGCAGCCTGGCTGTTAGTCCTAGATCTACTATTTAATACCTGTGTGACCTTGGGCAGGTTGTTTCCCCTCACTGCTGCAATTTCCACACCTATAAAAAGCTGGAAGGGGTTAGATAAGACCCCTTCCCTAAAAGTCCCATAATTCTCACATACATACCAAAATCACTATGACACAGGGGAAAACATGAGAAGAACAAGACAGAAATGAAATTTTTAAAATGAGAGGTGGGAGAGATCACTTTCAGCTCTTGGGGAAGGCATCATGGAGGAGGTGGCACCTGATTCTGAAGATTATAGGAAATGGAACATTAGTGTACCATAAGAAATGATGAGAGGCACATGGCAAAGTGGGTAAACAGAGAGCTAACCCCAGAGTCAGGAGACCTAGATTCAAGTCTTGCCTTTGACATAGATCATGGTTGTATGACTCTGGGTAGGTCACTTAAATCTCCCAGTACTCCAGAAAAATCTCTCAGACCGTGGGTGCAGATGATCTGCATTGGTCAATGCAGTAGGTCAGTAGGAGCTCCCTATGCAGGAGAAATCACAGGTTTATCCCCCCCAACTTCCCCTCCCCAAAAGTTGAATATGATGAATATAGAGACATATCAGAAGATTTATGTGAACTGATACAGAGTAAATAAACAGTACCAGGAAAATAATATTCACAATGACCATAGTAGTGTAAATTGAAAGAACAAAAAAACTGAATAAATAAATTTAATGCAATATAATTATGATGATACAATTTGACCCTGAAGAAGAGAAGGAAAAAATGAACCTCTTTTACTTCCTTGCAGAGGTAGAGGACTATGAGTTTGGAAAACTGTATATGCTGTTAGATTCAGTTAATGTGCCAATTTATTGTATGGAACTGTCTTTTCTCTCACTGCCATTCCCCTCCCTTGTTGCCTTTTTATACTTTGTTATAAGGGATGATTTTCTGAGGATTAGATATATTTGGAAATGAAGATACTATATAAACAAAAGATGGTAATAATTTTTTTAAAACTATCGAAATGTGAATTACCAAAATATTATTTTTACAGCCAACACTCAACCAATCTGAAAGGAAAAAAAAAATCTCCCTCCTGCCTTTTCCTCTCCCCTCAAATGATGCTAAATTCAGTCATTTCTAGGCAAAACTTCAGATACTAGTCTTACCTATGTAGTCCCAGCTTGCACTTTGAGTTGAATTAAGCATAATAGGTCAGAGATGAATCACATTTGAAGGATGCTGGACTGAGTCCCACAGCTAATAAACACAAGGACACCTGGCAAGGCTGTTAATGAAGGGCAAAGAGAGCCGCTCTCATTTTTATCCAAGAGAAGCATGGAAGAGGCTCCGTCCTGTGGCTATGTTTTAATAATCAAATGTGTAAATTAACTATCACAAGAGACATAACTTCAGTCCTTGCTGTTTAGACTGGGGAAGAAACCCACCCATTCGAAAAGGGTGGAAGGGGGAATTGGGATAATATTACTGAAATGAACTTCTGTTTGAGAAAGTCCAAAGTCAGGCAGGCTGGACCTAGTCAGTACTCCTGTGCAGGTCTTATGTAACAAGCCAGGCATTGGAGACTTGCTTCTGGATCCCTGCAATGAAACTTGCCATTAACTATGACAAAGCACTGACTTGGGCACCACGGTGGCAGTCACTAGTCCTGGATTCCTAATCCCTGCCCCGTTGAGGACTAGCTGGGCATGAGTCATTTCCTCTTTCTAAGCCTCAGATTTCCTCCTGTAGGAAATGAGGAGGTGGGCTGGAGGACTCTGATCTCACTCAAGGTCCTTTTAGATTTTATTTTCTATGCCCCAGGGTCCCTTTCAGTGGTCACAGTCTCCATTATAATGAAAGGTTCTTTATTGTTGTTCAGTTGTTTTTCAGTCACATCTGATTTTCTGTGACCCCATTTGGGGTTTTCTTGGCAAAAATGCTGAAGTAGCTTGCCATTTCCTTCTCCAGTTCATTTTACAGATGAGGAAACTGAGGTGAACAGGGTTAAATGACTTGCTTAGGGTCACACAGCTAATAAGTGTCTGACGCCACATTTGAACTCAGGAAAACTAGTCTTCCTGATTATAAGCCCAGTGCTCTATCCATTGTACCTTCTATCATTTTCTTTTTAGATCAAGGATTCTCAACCTGAGGTCAGTGTTCTAGGGACATATTTCAGGAGATCCATGAACTTGGATGGAAACAAAAATCACATCGTTATTTTCACTTTCAGTTTCCTTTGCAATCATTTGTATTTTATTTTTTGTATTTAAAAACATTATTCCAATAAAGAGTCTGTAGGCTTTACCAGAAAGCCAAAGGGGTCCATGGCAAAGCAGAATCTAAGAACCTCAGTTCTAGGGTCCCTTCCACATCTGACATTATTTGAATATATAACCATAGCTCACATGGTTTCTGAAACCTTTTATATGTGTTGTCTCCTCTATTGGCTCTTTGAGAGCAGGGGTGGTCTCTGCTTTTCTATTTGTATCCCCAGAATTTAGAGTAGGCTTTGTACACAGCAAGTGCTTAATAAATGCTTTTAAATTTTTTAATTGAGGAAACTGAGACAAACAAGTGACTTGCCCAAGATCACACAGCTAATAAGTATCTGAGGCAAGATTTGGACTGATGAATGTGAATCTTCTTCACTCTAAGCCCAGAGCTCTATCTGCTGCACTACCTATCTACTACTACTATCTACTGCACTGCCCACTGTATGATGCTGGTGGGGAAGAGGCAAGTTAGCATAAAAGCCATTAGAAGCTAAGGTTGGCAGTGGGTGGACACAGATCAATGTAGAAGCTATTAGGAGAGAATAATTGTTAAGTGCAAGTGGGATAGGTGACATTGGGGACCAAAAACAAAGGTTTCTGAGATGGTGGGAAAGCTGAAGATAGGGGAGGTTTTAGACCCTTTGCATATCTCTCAACCCCTCCACCTCACCCTGTTGCTTCTGAGGGACCATGTTGATCCTTGATTTGAGGGCCATTGGGATTAATATGCAGACTGGACTACCTGAAGACAGGATCGGCTGAGTTGGCTACAATTCAAATGAAATACATGTACTCCTGTACTCTCTGGTCTACTCTGGTTACCCCTTGGTTTCAAGGTGAAATTCAAGGTGTTGACTTTGTAACATGAAGCCCTGCTCAGTTTAGGTTCCTTTTGGCACTGAATTGGTTCTTTCCTCTACTACTAACACCCAGATTCCATTTCCAGAGGACCAAAAGCAGGGCACCAGAGAAAGACTAGATGCCCGGAACCTCCCTTTAATCTCTCTCTCTCTCCCTCTCTCTCTCTCTCTCTCTCTCTCTCTCTCTCTCTCTCTCTCTCTCTCTCCTGATCTGTCATGATCATATTTCACTACTGAGGCACAAGCAGGGTTCAGTACACTCCAGGGACAAATAAGAAAGGTTCACTTGAAAGGCAAGGTTTTGTAGAATAACATGATCTCCCAGCTGGGAGGGACCAGAGAGAACATCAAGTCCAACCTATACTCAGGAATTTTTCCTACCACCTCCCTCAAAGTGGGCATCTTCAGTGGCCTCTGAAGACCTCCAGTGATGGGGAGGTCATGACGTCTACATAGGACAGCCTGAAATTGGCCTAAGCAATGAGCAGAGTATATGTTAAGTATAGATAGAGTGTTATTGTTGTTAAGTCATTTCTGTTGCGACTGACTCTTTGTGACCCCACTCAGGGTTTTCTTGGCAAAGATACTGGAGTGGTCTACATTTCCTTCTCCAGCTCATTTTACAGATGAGAAAACTGAGGCAGACAGGGTTAGGTTACTTAACCAGGGTCACACAGCTAGCAAGTGTCTGAGGCCATATTTGAACTCAGGTCTTCCTGACTCCAGGCCTGGAGCTCTATGTTTTTCATATCCAAACAAAACCCAAAATCCAATATCCAAACAAAACCCATCTAATCCACAGCCCCCAGGACATTTGCCAAACCCTCCCCCGCTTTGCATCATCTAAGCAAGTTTTCTCCTTGGCAGATAAGTGTTCATCTAACAAATACCCAGAAGGGCATTTACCATCTTTTCTCCTTTAAGCTTCAATTCAATAAGTATTCATTAAATGCACATATTGATTCAGAGAACTCAACAATAAAACAACAATAGATACAGAGAGAAAGCATCCAGAAACAATCAACAATAGGCCTCAGCGTGATATAGTGTTGGACCATAAGAGTCAAGATGTTGGTCCAATTTCTAATCCCACCACTAATTAACTGTGTGACCTTGGGTATGGAACAACCTCTCTGAGGCCACAGTTTGCTTCACCTAAAAAGTGTGGTTGAGCATCATGTAAAAATACTTTGCAGAGCAGGCTAGGTAGAGCAGTGAATAGAGCACTGGCCTTGGAGTCAGGAGGACCTGAGTTCAAATTTGATCTCAGAGACTTAACACAAAAATTAAGAAAAAAAAAACTAGCCTGTGACCTTGGACAAGTCACTTAGCCCCAATTGTCCTACCTTCCCCCCTCCAAAAAAAATCCCAACTTTGCAAATTACAAAATGATAAAAATAATAAAATTAAAAATAACAGCTAGAATTTATTTATCACTTTATGATTTACAACAACAAAAAACTTTGCAAATATTATCACATTGTATCCTCACAACAACCCTATGAGCTGGGTGCCTTTATGATTCTCATTGTACAGAGGAGAAAACAGACAAACAGGGTTAAAATGACTTGCCCAGGGTCATGCTTTTAACAGAAGCTGGATTTGACCTCAGGACTTCCTGACTCCAAGCCCAGTGTTCTACCCACTGTGCCACCTACCTGCCTATACATAAATGGAAAAGAATATTTGGTAATAAAAATATGTTTTGAATGTTTGGCTATTATATGTGAAATCTCTTAATCCTAATTTATGCTAACCAATTCAGAGGATAATAGATTCAGAACTAGAATGGACCTTAAAGGCCATCTAGATTCTAGTCTAATCCCTCATTTTACAGATGAGGAAAATAAGGCCTAAAAAGGTGAAGTGACTTACCAAGTCATGCAGCTTTTCTAAATCTTGGTTTCCAAATCTGCAAAATAGGAATAATATTTGCACGAGCCACCTTAGGAACCAACATGGTACAATGAAGAGAACGCTGGTTCCAGAACCAGAGGGCATGGGTTCAGATGCTACCTGGGTGAACGTGGGTAATCACTTAACCTCTCTGGGCCTCAGTTTCCTCATCTGTAACATGAGATTTGACTGGACCCTAAGGTTCTGATTCTCTCTGCTTATGACCTCTTTCTTCTAGTTGTGAGGAAAGTATTTGTTTTGTAAAACTTGAAACTATGTAAGAGGAAGCCATTATAATTATTTTTCACAAAACAAGGGAACTGAAAAAGATGATAGATGTTAGCTAGAAATCCAAGGTTTCTGAGTTCCAAATCCTATGATACTAACTAAAGTAACTTACTCAGTCCAAAACAGGACCCTGTCATCAGCTTTCAGCACCTACCAGAAATCATTCTCCAGCCCAGGTACCCCAGCTCTCCTTTCTGTATATCACCAGAGGCCTCAAAATCCACACTCTTTGAGACTGACCGATTTTCAAGCTCAGGAACTTTGGATTGATGGTCAGAAATGGCAAGGAGCTATCAAGAACAGCTGCTATCTCCCCTTGGTTGTCTTCTTGGTGCCTTCATTTGCTGAGACTTAGGTTGGCACCAATACCAGGTAGCAAACAACATAAGACATGGATTTATTTGCCAATAATGCCCACCATGGTCCCATGACAAGTCACAATCAAGAAGTGATACTGCTCCTATCTCATAGGACCAGCAAAAGCATTCACTGCTTTGAAATTCACTTTGAAGTGTTGGGAAGCTGAGCACCGGGTCATCTCTTCTTCCCTTCACAAGAACCACAGAAGCTCCCATGTGAATGGGATTTAGGAGAGTAGTCAGTCCCACAACAAACTGAAATATGAATCTTCTCTACAACAACCTCAGGCAGTTTAGCTCCATCTCTGCTTGAACACATCAATGACAAGAACTCACTGTTTTCTCCGGTGCCTCATTACATTGGGGGACCACTATGTTAGATAATTTTTTTTCTTAAATTGACCACACATCTATTTTGTTGCTAATTCACCCCAGTTGCCCTCTGGGACGAAGCAGAATGAATCACATTGCTGTTATACATGACAAGGCTTTAAATACTAAAACAGAGTGATATGTCCTCCCTTCTCTCACTTCAAGTCTTCTCTCCAGGCTCCAATATCTTCAACCTGTTTGTAGGTGTCATGCTTTTTAGACCCCTCAGCATGATAGGGACAGAAATGGCAAACCACTCCAGTATCTTTGCCAAGAAAACCCCAAATGGGATTACAAAGAGGCAGACTCGACTGAAATGACTTAACAACAACAGCATAATACTTAGCTATGAGCACATCCACGGTGGAGAAGAGGAAAGGAAGAAACAAAGAAAGTGAGAGAAACAGATATGGAAATAAAGAATAGGAAAAGGAGAGGAAAAGGTAGACCCAAAATACGGATCTGGAACACAGCTTTTAAATATAGCAATTCTGCTATATCTCTATTAGCATTCTAGTGTAAGTCCAAATAGTCTTTACTCACAAGGTGTAACATTGGCATGTTTCGTATCTGCAAGACTGGCTTCCTACCTGTTTCAAAAATTAACTTTACTAGTGTTCCATTTCATAAAGCCATAGGTTCTCAGATTTGGAACTTCAGAAGACATCTAGTTCAGTCTATACCTGGAATTTCCTCTGAAACTTTCCCAACAAGTGGCTTTATTACCTCTTCTCCAAGACCTCCACTGATGGGGAACTCACCATCTTTCAAGGAATCCCATTCCATTTTTGTATAGCTCTTTTTGTATAGCTTTTTTATATGTCAAGTTGAAATCTAGCGAGCATTACAGCAATAGGTTTTTCCTCATTGTCTTGCCCCTACCCCCTCCCAAAAATGTCTGTTGATTGATATGAATCTCACTGATGGCTAGAAATATCAGACAGTATTAGGATCCCAGATTTGGAGGACCTTAAAAGCCATGAAGTTTGGCTTCATAGTCAGAGCATGTATTCCTTCCATGATATCTCTGGCCAGTGGTCACTAGGTCACTAGGCTCCTGGCCCAATCATTCCTTTGTTGAACAGCTCTCTCAATTAGGAAGGTCTTCTTTAGTCCCTAAATCTGCCTTCCCATAATTTAATTGTATTGGTTTAAACACTATCTTCTCATACCATGTTCCAGTCTTTAGCATGTAGACCTTACAGCCAGGTCTGCTCAAAAATTTAAAATGTTAAGATCTTGATTGGAGCTTCATGATGTCATTTCTCTTTATCCCTGTTTAATAAGCCATGATTCTATCACCATGTGTATGCTCCAAACCCACAGTTTTCAGATTTTCTCCAACTTTACATGAACATCTTGAAATTTAATAACATGTTGAATTAAAGTAGGGGGTCTCCATTCAGATTTCCCAAACCTTGCCATAAAACAGTTTTGAAAACCATATTGCCTAACTCAGCCGGGTAGTCCATAGCTGGGTAAACAAGATTCATATAACCATTTATTATTATTCTTAAGGTTATTATAATAAAAGAATGAAGGAGAGCCACACACTGCCAGCCAATGGGTTCCCAACTGCTGCTATAATTCAAATGAGCCTGTATTTGAGTCCCTGCTATGTATAGGGCTCAGTTGTACAACCAGTCCCTCAGTTGTTAATGAGCCTTTTATACACTTGAAATTTCCTTTCAAGAGAGATCAAAACTGAGGTTTTTATTGAAGTTTCTTTAGTAAATAGTGTGAGATGATGGCCAAGAATGCTAATTCTTCTTAGGCTTAATTAAGAGAGGCATCAGGTCCAAGACTAGATGGTGGCAGGGAGGGGGGGGATGAGGCCTGGTGAGAACAAATCTGAAATGTTATGTTGAGTTCTAGGCATCTCCTTTTAGGCAGGAAATTAATAAGCTTGGAGAGCATCCATACAAAGGCAACCAGGATTTTAAAGAAATTCAAATTCATGTCATAATCAATGTTTATCTGAAGGACTTGTGGAGCTCATCCTGGAGAAAAGAAGACCAAAGAAGGGACATGACAACTGTCTTCAAGTACTGAAGGGCTGTCATGGATTTGGCCCATGAGGACAGATCTAAGAGATAGGAAGCAAAGGCAGGTAAAGAAACACCATATAACAATTAGAGCGACTAAACAATGGAATCAGCTGCCTCAAGAGGGAGTGAGTTCCCCATAATAGAAGATATTTAAGTCCAGACTGGACAACTCTTCAGGTAGAGAGGATGCTTGGTTAGGCTTGCATTGGACTCCACCTTACAGTTCAAGATTCCATTAATCTGGGTTTTGGTTCTTTCTTAAGGCCCAGGGTTAAAATACACATGTGTATGCCCCATCACAGGGCATACAAAATTTTTTATTTAGCTGGTCCTCATATAGTCATTCAATGGAACTGAATCAAGTACATCCTTATTGTGGCAATGACTTTCTCTTACTTTCTAATGAACTACCCTTAAAAATCTTTCCATGTACAAAAATTTGACATTTTGGAGCTACAAAGGTCCTTGGAGACAGACCATCTAATCCAACTTTCCCATTATACAGCCGGGGAAACTGAGACTGGGGTGAAGGGGCAAATGACTTATACAGATAGTGAAATAGTGGCAGAGTCTATAAAAGAACCCAGATTGTTGTGTGATTTACACTTGTCTAGTACCCTCAGGGCTATTTTATTTACTCTTTTTGGAGGGGGCGCACATACTTTGTGGTCCAAGGACCAATTAAAACTATCTCAGAAAGATTTCTCCCTATAGACATGGGCTATGGCATTTAGCATTCAAAATTATATTTCTTGGCTAGTTCAAATATCTCTCTTCTTTGTAATTAACAATGGAGGATGATTTTAGAATCCAAATGACTGTCAGTCAATTTAGCTCAATTCAACAAACTTTTAATTAAATTAAACTCTGTGCCAGGCATGGCACTAAACACTGAGGATGTGAAAAGAGGCAAAAGACAGTTCCTGCCCTCAATGAGCTTACAATCTAATGGGGGAGAGAACAAGTAATTAAATATATACAAAGCAAGCTCTATCTCAGTCCATACTGATATCCACCATGGTAGTTTTGCTAGAAAAAAAAATATAGAAGCTTTTTCAAGTTTCCTTCGCTGAACTCCTCCTCCTGTGCCTTATGGTGCTATGAAGGGGACTCTGGATTCTTAGGGGCCACCTCTGCAAGGTCCCCCCACACCAGAAGAACTTCAAGTAGGACTCTGGCAATGGCTTGAGGACCATCCTAGCTAAATTAAGAAAGGCTCCTAGCAGAAGCTCCTGAACAGATGAAGATTCGAATTGGGGAGGGAGAGGGTGCTGTGACAGCTACCCAATTAGTGTTGAGATTTGCATCAGTCAAAATACTCACTAATGAGATCACAGATATTTAGAATTAAATTAAAATTTGAGAAAAATATGTCCTGATCAAGTGGCAGCATCACTCTACTAAAACACAAGTTACTCCTTTTCTTCCCACTAGTCAAATCTCAAGTAAAACAATTTTATTTTCTTTTTCTGCAGCTGCAACACAACTTGGGCAGGTCACAATCTCTCCGAACTTCAATTTCCTCATTGCTTTTATGGAAAATAAGGTTATTGCAGCCCCTATTATCAGGGCTTTTGCAAAAAGCAAATAAGATATGGGACGTAAAGGCATTTGCACAATAAGAAAGCTTATTTTTTACACCTTTAATCATTTGCACACAAATGATTTGCAATTATTCATATCACTAAAATCATAGCAGTAAAGGACAAGGTATGATTTGCTGCACATTCTTAAATTATCTTCCCCCAAACCACAAGATTTAGAGCCAGAACTTAGAGACCATAAGAATCTGACCCTCATTAACTAGATGAGGAAACTGAGACCCAGAGAAGTGAAATTATTTCCCTAAGTTTACATGGTTAGGAAGAAGCAAAGGTGGGATTCGAATCTTGGACCTCTGACCCTCAATTCAATGCTCTTTCCATTATGCCTTCCTATTCTTCCAAATGGAGAAGGGAGGAGAGGAAAGAGAATAAAGATATTTATTAAGCACCTACTTACTTACTGTGTGCTAGACACCGTGCTAATTTTTTTTAAACAAATGTTATCTCATTTGGTAGTTACAACAACCCTGGAAGGGAGGTACTGTTACTATGTCCATTTTACAGATGAGAAAGCAGAGGCAGATGGAGGTTAAGTGACTTGCCCAGGATCACACAGTTAGAAGGTGTCTGAGGCTGGATTTAAACTCAGGTCTTTCTGACTCCAAGCCTAGTGTTCTATCTACTGTACCACCTAGCTGCTCCTAAGTGTTCCCATATCTTTGTATTTTTGGATTTGTGTTTGCAGATATGACTAGTCATAAAGACAACTGTTCCTCTAAGTTAAGGCAGGGAAGCTAACAGGCTGAATACACCTCTAACCAAGATGCCATAATACTTCTGAGTAATATGAATAAATTAATCAATTTAGTCTTTCAAGAAACATTTACTTAGTTTAGAATCTAGCAGAGGAGATAAGAAGTGGACACAAATAATTTCAATAGAGTATGATTCCTTTGCCCACTGCCCCCATTAGTGCAAAGAGGAGAGGCTGCCTTAATGTCAGCTGCTACAGCTGCCCTGCTACAGAAGGCAGTCATGGACATTTCCAGAAAAAAAAAAAAATGATCAAAGAGCAGTAGGAACCAGTTGTTAAGGAGACAACTGCCATTTCAAAAGGCACTAATATTAAACTGAAGCCCACATAGCCAAGGAAAACCAAGTAACGTGTCTGATTAACATTTCCCAAAGAGTGTACAAACTGACTTACATGTCCCGGCTTCTCACTCTGTCTTCCTACCTCCTTTTCCCTCCTCAGTCAGTTGCTTTCATTCCCCTTTTCCCAAGCAAACAAGTTCATTCAGTTGGGAAGTGACCAACAAACAGTGTTATGGGGGAATGGTACTAACAGTATTATAATAGGGAGAAATTCTCTCTGTAGAGAATCAAGGTGAATGAGGACCCAAGAGGTGACTAAAACACTTCTTTTCTTAAATGTGTAGACATTTTATTACTTATTATGAAAGAAATACCTAGTGTAACTTCAAACAGCAGTGATAACTGTATTCTTAGACCATCTTTTGATCATCCAACCTGTTGGAGCCTCATAGTAACAGGGCAAATGAAGCCTTTTAAAGAGAAAATGAGATCAATATCATTTGGAACAAATGCCAGCTAATTGGATTGATAGTCACCTCTATTCTTGTGTGTGTGTATGTGTGTGCATGTGTGTGTGTGTGTGTAAATTTATTTATTTACTTTTCGTTTACAACATTCAGTTCCACAATCTCTTGAGTTTCAAATTTTCTCCTCTCCCCTCCTTCCCCCCATGATGGCATGTGATTAAATACAATGACTTATATACTTGGAATAAGTGTTTGTAGAATTCCTACTATGTGCCAGACACTGGGCTAAGTACTTTACAAATATGATCTCATCTGGTCCTCACAATAACCCTGAGATGTAAGTGTTATTATTATTATCCCTATAAAGTTAAAAAAAAACCTTTCAAAATATTTTAATAAATGTAAATAATATAAAAACATATATTTTACTTATATTTACATATATAATATTCATATATAAATACATAAATAAAACAAAAATAAATTATTTTAAAACTTATAAAACTTAAGTTTTTTACAGCTGAGGAAACTGAGGCTGACACAGGTTAAATGACTTGATCAAGATCACATAATTAATAAGTGTCTTAGGCAGGATTTGAACTCAGGTCTTCCTGACTCCAGGCCAGGAGTTCTATCCACTGAACCATCCAGTTGCTTCACATGATCTTTTTAAAATGACAGTGAGCTTCTAGGCAGCTAGCTTGTGCAGTGAATAGAGCTCAGGGCCTGGAATCAGAAAGACCTGCGTTCAAATCCAGCCTTAGACACTTAGTAGTTGTATGACCCTGGATAAGTCACTTAACCTCTGCCTGCCTCAGTTTCCTCCATTGTAAAATGGAGATAATAACAGTGCCTCCCTCCTAGCATTGTTGTGAAGATCAAATAAGGTAATAAAGTGTTTTGCATAATTCTTGGCACATAGTAGGTGCTTAATAAATATCTGTTCTCTTCTCCCTTCTCTGAGAACCAATCCTGGACCTATAACCCTGCAGCTTTTTGTGTTTTTGTTTTTGTTTTTTTTGCTTTTTGGAGGGGGAAGGTAGGGCAATTGGGGTTAAGTGACATGTCCAAGGTCACAAGGCTAGTTTTATGTTAAGTGTCTGAGGCTGAATTTGAACTCAGGTCCTCCTGACTCCAGGGTCGGTGCTCTATTCACTGTGTCACCTAGCCACCCCACTCAGCAGGTTTTTAACAAATTTCTGTTAAATCTAATTAGTGCCTCTGATCTTTACTTCACTCTTTTCTTGGCTGCTTTCTTTAGCCTTTCCAATCTGGACTATGCCTTAATTACTTAAGTCAGCAACAACTTAACTGAATCAAAAGATATGATTTACTCCCAAAGCTTTAGATTACTCTTCCTAAGTCTTTACAGATAAAGACCATAAGCTCATCTATGCATTCACCTTTTTTAAGTTGGTTCCAGGTATTGATTTGCTATTTTTTCAACTGTTCACTGCCCTGCAGGGACACAGCCAACTACTTTATGACCAGACATAAAACCAATATTTCTCTACATTAAGAGTGGAGAAAATGTCAACCTCAGCCAGGAAGTCCATGACTGGATAAACAATGCAAACACAGCCTTTCATTATTCAAATAATCATAGCATTTAGAGCTAGCAGGGAACTACAATCTATCCAGTTCAAACCCCTCATTTGTGGCCAAGGTCACAGACAAGTAAGGGACAAGACCAAGATTCAGAGTCAGGTCCTCTGCTTCCAAACCTAGGGCTCCTTCCTATACAACATGAGTCTCACCGCAGGTATCACTCCCTCACTTTTATCCCACTTCTTGCTTAATAGGGCACTTGGGGGAGCCAGATGGTGGGAAGATCTTCAGAGACTGGGGAACTCACTCTCTCCTCAAGGAGGCTGTTTAACCATCTGGTGACTCTTAAACAACCAGAGAAGCTCATCCTGATAGATTCTAAGCCTGAATCTGCCTCCCAGTTAACTCCCATATGACCTGTCTTAAAACCCAGACCATTTCAGTTTTTTCCCAACCTGCCCTACCCTACTTATACTTAGCTCCAGTTTGAATTTATCAGCTTCAGGACATGCTTGCCCAAACAGCTAGCCTCTTATCTGAATCTATTCATGCATCTATTTGCCTGGTTGAAGTCACCCAAGTCCCAGAGTCTACAGGGAGATTCCTGGCCCTTTCCTAGGATATGGCCCTGGGTTGATGCTTAGTTCATAGAGTTACCCACCCATTATCTCCTTAATTGACTGTAGTTATAGGATTTGCTTCTCTTCTTAAATACACGGTGTCCCAAAGTCTTATGGCAGTTTTTTTTTTTTAGCTTTAATAGCTATACTTAAAAAAAATACCCTAAGACTTTTGGGACATCCTCCAGTGTTTCTTTTTATTAAGTAGGTTTTAAAGTTTCTATTTCAGACCAAGAGGAGTTAGGTCATTGATGTCTCACCCCTCTCCCCTTCCCCAAGCCCAACTCTTCTGCTTCAGGAAAAACAAAAATTATCTCTGGTCCACACATTGTTGCAGACAACCCTGGACGAGGGGACTCCCTCCACCAAAGCAGATTTGCAACTATCCTGCAATTTATAGTATTAATCCCTTGGTGCAATGAGACGTTAGGTGATCTGCCCAAGGCCACACAGCCAGGATGTGATCAGAGGCAAAACATGAATCCAGATCTTCTATTCTGAGGCTGGTTCACCATTCACTATCTAAACTTCCACAAAACTAATTCTATAACCGCACAAAACTAAAAGAACATTACTCTGCTTTTATATATTGTCCTCAAAGAATTTTCTCACAGGCAATCAATGAATGAGTCAATCAGTAACATTTATCAAGCGCTTCCTATATGCCAGGCACTGTGAAAAGCACTGTGGATACAAAACAAAACAAAACAAAACAAAAAAAAGCAAAAGACAAATCCCTGCCGTCAAGGAGCTTACAATGTAATGGGGAAAACAACATGCAAATAAATATGTACAAACACACTATATACAGGCTAAAGAAGAAATAATTAACAGAAGGATGGTATATAGGATTCTGGAGAAAATCTTATAAAGTCAGCCAATTCAGGCCCCTCATTTTACATATTAAGAAACTGAGGCCTAGAAAAGTCAAGTGACAATAATCTATTTGAAACATTATACAATTTCTTATAAGTAATGATAACTTAGGGACAGCTGGGTGGCACTAGGACTGGAATCAAGAAGACCTGAGTTCAAATCCATCCTGAGACACTTATTAGCTACCTGACCCTGGGCAAGGCACTTAACCCTGTTTGCCTCAGTTTCCTCATTTGTAAAATGAGCTGGAGAAGGAAACAGCAAACCACTCCAGTATCTTTGCCAAGGAAACCCCACATGGGGTCACAGAGAGTCAGACAGCTGAAAACAACAACAGCAAATAACAATTTACATTTATAAAGCACTATATGATTAAAAAGCGCCTTGCAAATATTATCCTAGTAAATCCTCAGGCCTGTGATGGAGGCAGGGCAAGTATTATCTTCTATTTTACAGATAAGAAAAGTGAGGCTCAGAGAGGGTCTCTAAGGTAACTTCTAATTTTATCTCCCATGACCCAGGGTCACATAGTTGAACAGTATCAGAACCAGGATTTGAACCTCAGCCTTCTGAGTCCAAATAGTTCAAATCGCCAGGCTTTGAAACCCTGAGGGAAGATCATAGAACCCAGCTTTTCCCTCCCTGGTGCTATTTACCCTACTCTGCCAGAGTGAAAAACATTAAAAAAAACCAAAGCTCCCCTCATCTGGGCTAAGCCCACTGAGCAAGCATCAACAGTACCTGTTTCCTCTGGCATTACAGAGCAAGCTGTGGCCTAGTCAGACAAAGCCTCCGCAAGCCCCACTCCTATTCACTCCCTTCAGAACAGACCTTGGAGCTTATAGAGGAAGAGAGTTGAAAGACAGGCAGCTGCCGAGGGAGCCAACAGCCAGGTTCTGCCTGCCACTGGAGCTCGCTGGGACAGAAATGCAGGAAGGGTCATATGATGAGGGTGTCTCTCATGTACAAACAGGGTGATAGCCAAGTTCTTCTTGACTCACCAAAATAGAACTCCCCATTAAGCTCCGAAAATTTATACATCCTTCCGGACTGGGGCGGGGGGGGGGGGGGGGCAGGGGCAGGGCACTTTGAACTGACAGTTAAATGTAAGTGACTTCCACAATATATAATCAGATAGCTCACCCTCAAAGGATCTTTGAGAAGGGAAACAACCAGAAATTCTCAGGCAGTTACCCTACAGTGTTCCATCTGAACTCACAGGGACAGCAGTGAGGTCTAGAGGAAAGAACCTTTTCTTGACTGGTTGGGGATACTACTGGTCTAGCTCTGGATCTGCCTCTCACTAGCTTTGTGAACCTCATTTTCCTTAGTCTTAGAGGAGAGAAGTGGACTATATGCTTTTAAAATTCTCTTCTGGCTCTAACATCTATGTTCAAAGTCTTGCTCTTTTCCTAGAACATAGAATGTTCTAGGTCAGTGGTGTCAAACTCTAATGGAAAGGCCATGGGAGGTACATGATTCCTGTGGTCTGCATATTAACTTAGACAACCACATATTGATATTATCTATGTTGTTGTTAAGTCATTTTCAGTCATGTCTAACTCTTCATGACCCCATTTGGGGTTTTCTTACAAAGATACTGGAATGGTGTCCCATTTACTTCTCCAGCTCATTTTGCAGATGAGGAAACTGAGGTAAACAGGGTTAAGTGACTTGCCCAGGGTCACACAACTAATAAGCGTCTGAGACCATATTTAAACTCCAGAAGATGAGTCTTGTGACTCCAGCTTTGGCACCAAATATTTGCCCCAACACTATCTATGTTCTATTGTATTTTAATTTATTTTTTAACTATTTCCCAATTACATTTTAATCTGGTTCAGGCTACACCCAGAAGTATTTCTGGCTGTGTTTGACACCTATGTTCTAGGTGTTCTTCCAGCTCTAACTCTGGTTCTATGATTCTATGACTAATTTTTCCCTATTTCTGCAAATGATGCCACTGTAACTCAGGATCCCAGTAACTCAGGATCAACTCTTGGAGTCATTATTAAATTCCTTCTTCTCCCTTCCCCCTATGCATCCAAAAAGCTATCAAGTCTAGTTATTCCTTCCTTGAAAATCTCTCTAGTAATCATCAATCGATAAATATTTATTAAGGGCTCACTATTTAAGTAAGCACGGTGCTAGGTGCCTTGTTTTATTATGCTTCATTTTGTGGAACTTCACAGATATTGCATTGGGTTTTTGCTGCTGTTGCTGTTTCATGTTGTTTACAAATTGAAGGTGTGTGGCAACCCTGCATTGACCAAGTCTATTGGCGCCATTTTTCCAACAGCATATGCTCACATCTCTCTGTGTCACATTTTGGTAATTCTCACAATATTTCAAACTTCTCTGTTATTATATCTATGATCAGGTATCTTTGATGTTACTGTTGTAATTGTTTTGGGAAGCCATGAACCTAGCCATATATGATAGCAAACTTAGACAATAAATACTGTGTGTGTTCTGACTGCTCCACTGACCTCCCATTCCCCATCTCTCTCCCTCTCCTTGGATCTCCCTATTCCCTGAGATACAACAATATTGGAATTAAGCCAATAACCCTACAATGGACTCTAAGTGTTCAAATAAAAGGAAGAGTCAATCAACGTGGCAAATTCCATTGTTTTATTATTTTAAGAAATTGTCACAGCAATTCCAGCCCTCAGCAACCAACACTCTGATCAGCCAGGAGTCATTAACATCAAGACAAGATCTGCCATCAGCAAAAAGACTGCAACTTGCTGAAGCCTCAGATGATAGCATTTTTTAACAATAAAGTATTTTAAATTAAGTTGTGTACACTGTTTTATAGATATAATTCTATTGCATACTTAATAGACTACAGTATAAGGTAAACGTGACTTCTAATGGAAGCCAAAAAATTCATGCAACTCACTTTATTGTGATATCTGCTTTGTTGTGGAAGTCTGGAAACAAGCCCACAATATTTCTGAGGCATGCCTCTTTTGAACATACTAAGACAAAATATAACAGCTCTGCCCACAAGGAGTTTACTTAATACCCATTGCATTCAGCCTTGTTCACACTCTTATCTCTTCTTGTGTAGACTACTGGGATGCCTCCTAATTTATTTTTCCTAGTCTAGTCTGTTCTCTCTTCATTACATTCTCCACATCATTGCCCAAGTAATATTCCTAACATACTGTCATCCTGTCAACATCACTACTGTACTCATAATCATTTGGTGGCTCTTCATTGCCTGCCAGATAAATCATAAACTGACTCTAGCCTTCAAAGTCCTCCATGTGCCACTTCAAATATATCTCCTCTCATACTATATCCTTCCATGTACTCTACCTCCTAGCCAGACAGGATGATGTCAGACCTTTTCCCCACATGGCTCATGGCATTGCCTCATGCCTGGAGTGGAAAGCCCCTCTGCTTCTCTATCTGTTGAACTACCTCTCCTCCTTCAAGACAAAGTTCAATTGCCATCCTTTTCCGTGAAGCTTTTCATCAAATCTCTGCCTGCTCTCCATCTTAAGGCAGCTTGGGGAAAGCATCCCCTCCTCAAACTTTGTCTCTACCTCTTTTTCATACACTTAATTTACTCTCCTTTGTATTGTATGGCAGTTATTTATGGACACGTCTCTTGCTATTAGAGTATACATTCCTTAAGAATAAGCTCTGTGTTGTATCTGTGTTGCATCCTCCTTACCAAGCATAGGGCTTTGGACAGAGCAACAGCTTAACATTTTTTTCTAATTAAACTAAATTGAATTTTTCTATGATGGGAAAATAACATATTTACAATAACAATCACAACAGGATACATAGCAGACCTGACCTGACCAACAAAAGTCAGCATGAATGCATCTTAATTCATAGAATACAAAAGCTAGACAGGACTTTTGAACAGAGAGAGAGCTGGGAGGGACCTTTGAACATAGGATATTAGATCTGGAAGTGTTTGTAAAACAGAGAATACACTTTCAGAGTTGGAATTGCCTTCATTATCAGAGGCAGCTGAGTGACACAGCAGATAGGGTAAGGAAGGCTTGAATTCCAATTGTGTCTCAGATGCTGGCTGGGTCACTGTGAAGAAGTCACTTTAACTGCCTCAGTCTCTTCATCTGTAAAATGGTAGTAGTGTTGGACTTTAAATTAAATTCCCTTCTGGCTCTAAAGCTATGATCCTATACTGCAAATAATAACAAAGCAGAGCCTTGTAGAGGCGGAGGGACCTGCTCAAGAACCCCAATTCCTGAGCCAGCACCAGAGCCCAGGACTAGGGAGAACCCAGGTTCTTTACACTTAGTCTTATGCCACCTTCTTATCCTGACTAGTACAGACAGCTCATACTATGTAGGAAAAGCTTCCAAGTAGCTTAATTCAGAACTTTTCAAAGAGGTGATCATTTAAATTCACTCTGAGTTTCTGCATTGTAAACTAATGTCAAAGTTCTGGAAATTGCAAAAAAAATGTTCCACAATCTGCCTCCAAACTACTTTTTTAGGCTTTTAAAAATTGTCTACCCTTTTCTTGCATTATTCCCTTTCAAACACCATACATCTCAACTAAACTGGACTATTTATTGTTTCTTAAGCTCATTCCACTCTTTCCTCCCACCACACCTTTGCTCAAGTCATACCCTACACCTGAAATAAACTACCTCACTACTGCCCCTTCTCTACCTCCACCATTTTTACATTGTTATCAGACTTTAAGGGCCAGATCTAATGTCTTCTTATCTTTTCCTAACTCACTACACTCAGAATGCAGAATGCACACAGGGCATAGAGACAGAAGATGAATTTTCTCATCTGTAAAATGGGGATATAATATGTATACTATGCACCTCATACTATGACTGTCACAAAGAAAGCACTTTGTAAATTATAGAGAAAACTACAAGGCCAGCTTTACCAGTTTTGTTTTTGGAAAAATAACTCACATTTACCAAATCCTCTAAGGTTTATCCAGCTCTTTCTGCACAATAACCCTGTGAGGTAGGTAGATAAATGGGTAGAGTATAATTGTTCCCATATTACAGATAAAGAAAGTACAGATCAGAGAAGAGAATGACTTGCCTAGGGTCATGCCAAGTAGGTATCTGGGGCGGCAGTCAAATTCAGGTCTTCTGATTGAAATCTTCCTCTCCTTCCACTTATACTAATACTGCTCTTTGGACGGCCAGGCATATTTTGAGCTCCATGAGGAAAGTAAGGTCCTAGGAAGCAAGGCTGCCATTTTTTCTGCCCTCCTTTCTTTCCCCCAGCTATTCATGGATCCCAAGACCTCTGGGAGATGGGCATAGTTGAAAATGTTATTCAGATCCTTCAGGCATGTAAATGTTGACTACAGATACAGCAAGGGACTATAGGTGAAACCATGGGAATGATTTTATTAAATGGTGCATGTAATCTGTGCCGATTTGGCCACCAGATAATTGGCAATATGGATCTTACAGGAATGGAGAGTCTTTCATTCAGCAGGGTGCCAATGCGCTGGAAAGTGCTTGTCATATTTCATACAGCACTGACTTAAATATCAGATTGACTGTGCCCAGCAAGAAGTGCCTTGTAGCATCAGATCAGCGGAAGAAATTTGGGGGCAGGTGCTATGGGGCAAATGTAACATTCTTCTCTCTCCAACACACACACACACACACACACACACACACACACACACACTCTTTTATTATGCATGCTAGTATGAAACCATGACCTTTTTTTGCTATGAAATATGAGAAACGATAATTGTCCAGATTCTCATATGAAACTCAGAGGAATTTGCTTTATCTTACTGGCTTATGTGATATACAAATGGCTACAGAGATATATTCAGGAAATATGATCACATCCCTTTGCCATCCATAAATGAGGATGAATTGATCTATGAGGGGTCTGTCTTATTGACTTTATAACATTAAATAATTTTCTGGAAACATTTAAATAGCATCATACTTAATAATCTGACTTACTTGCCTCCTGGACATATATCAATAATAACAAAGCTATTGTTTCTCTGATAAAGACTGTCCAGCATAAATAGACATCAATAGGGTTATAACTAGAGATTCTACTGCAACCAGAAGAACTGCACTTAAGTCCCAGCTCTACCATGTTGGGCAAAAATTCAATTCAATAAACATTCACTAACAGTTACAAAAGTTCAGGGCATTGGAGATACAAAGACTGCCCCTAAAGAACTTTCATTTTAAAGGGGGATACAAAATGTACACAGAGACAGAAGTTAAATGATACTATAACAACAAAAGTCTTTGGTGTTGTTTTGTTTTGTTTTGTTTTTGTTTTGTTTTTTGTTTTTGCTTCTTGGAGGGGGAAAGGCAGGGCAGTTGGGGTTAAGTGACTTGCCCAAGGTCACACAGCTAGTACATGTTAAGTGTCTGAGTCTGAATTTTAACTCAGATCCTCTTGACTCTAGGGCTGATGTTCTATTCACTGTGCCACCTAGCTACCCCAAAGTCTTTGGTGTTATCTGTGTGGGCCTTCTATTCATCAATACCAACTGAATTTTTTTTAGACCTGGGCAGGTAGGGACTATCTTCATGAGGTGCCTGTCACTGAAGAAACTCATCAGCTGATGGCTAATCTTTTGGGGATGGAACGTCTTATTTTTAACTTAGGCAGGTTCTCAGGTAACCAGCACAGTCCATTGGAACTCAAAAGCTTTGCAACTTAGTAGGACCTGCTGGAACTCATGCTCTGCTGGAAGAATCTTCTACACTCTGGGATCAACTCTATTCCAACAATTCTTTAGCAGAGAGACAATAGAAATATCTCACATTTACATAGTGCTTTACAGTTTGCAAGCCACTTCCCTGGGAACTCTGAGAAATAGCCAATACAATTGAGATCCCCTTTTTACAGATTGAAAAAACTGAGGCCCAAAGAGATACAATAACTTGGTCAAGATCCCCCCCACTCCCACCTCTCTCTCTCTCTCTCTCTCTCTCTCTCTCTCTCTCTCTCTCTGTCTCTGTCTCTCTCTGTATGTAAATGTGTGTATAAGTATGTATGTGTATATATACATACAAACACATATATAAACTCATATATATATCAAAGCCAGACATTGATCTAAGTCTCACAATGCCTGCCACTCTAGCATCCTCCCTTTCCCTATTTTAACATGAAGAAACAGGCACAAAGACATTGTTTGGAGTCGAGGCTTAGCTCTAGGGCCATCTCCTACATAAAGCCTTTCCTCACCCATCCTTCACCCCCATTTGTTGGTACTCAAATGACAAAGTATAAAGCATTTTGTAACCTGTAAAAGATTTATATAAATCTTGTATAAATATATTTAACATATATATTTATATATCCCATATAAATACATATATATAAATTTATATAATGTATAAATAGTATAAGTAAAAATAAATTATTTTCCTTAGTACTTAACAATAATAATCATTATATTTTAGGTTTCAATTTATTTCCCCTTAAAATGACTAGGCAAGTATATAAAAAACCCCAGAGGGTATCTAGTCCAACTCTATACAACCTAATTATCTCATAGGAGTTTCATTTGGAGAATGTCCTGCCAATCACAAAGAATTTTGTAAAAGTGAGTTACCATTCCATCAATAAAAAGAATGCCCTCTGCAACATTCCCCCAAAGTAGTCAATCAGCTTTCATTTGAATGCTTCCAGCAATGGGCAAATCACTACTTTATATGGCAGTCCATTCTACTTCTGAATAGCAATTTCATAAAATAGTCAACTTGGAGTTGGAAGAGACCTCAAAGAAAATCTAGGACAAAAATATCCTCTATGATCTCCTCAACTTTCAGTCATCCAGCCTTTGTTAAAAGATCTCCAGCACAGAGTAACTCGTGAAATCCCAAAGTAGACAATTATATTTGGAGGGAGCTCCAATGGTTAGAATGACTTTCCTTATAGAAACCAAAATATTCCTTCCCAAACTTCCGCCCTTTGCTCCACCTTCTGGGAACAAGCAGAACCTTGTCTAACCTTTCTTCCATATGACAGTCCTTAATACTCTAAGGTAGTTATCAAGTCCTCTATAACTCTTGTGTTCTCCAGGCTAAATATCCAAAGGACTCATATGGTATGACCTCCTCACCACCTCATTTGTCTTCCAACAGACATACCCAGATTTTTCAAAGTCCAAAAAATGTGCTGCCCTGCTAAAGCTGAACATATTGTGACATCCAACCATGGCAGAGTGTTCATCTCCATCTTTCTGAATAGGCATTACAACTTTATTAATTCAGCCAACCAGTTAGCTTTTTCTTGGTTTCCATCATGGTCTGCTAATGAGCTTATAAGTTCATTAAAATGCCCAGAACTTTTTCATCTGAACAGTTACCCAGCCATACCTTCAGCATCATTTTCATGTGAACTTAAATGTAGGACTTGACTCCTATAGCCTTTCTTGTCTATATTACTCATTTGGGACTTAACCATATGAACCCTATTTTGATAACTGCCTTTTTACCATTTTTTTACCATCTAAAAGAAAATTAACAATCATTGGAAGCCAGGATCATATCATTTAATTCTTTCTCCCACAGTTCCAAACACTATACCTTATACATAGTACATACTCATTTTATATATATATATATATACATATAAATATATATATACATATAAATATATATATATATATACATATAAATATATATATTTGTTAATCAGTTGAACTGATATATTGAGGGGCAATTAAAAATACCGAACCTGCCCATGATTACAGAAAAATTTCATTCACAGGGAGAATTTTTAAATGTCTCTAACTTCTAGAAATCATGAATTGATCAACATCATTTTGAATTCTTCCTTCTTCCTCTGTATCCACAGATAATCAGTTGCCAAGTCTTATGAATTTCACCTCCACTATATCTCTCCAATCTGTCTTCTCTCCATTCACAGTAACCACTATAGTTCAGTCCTTCATTATATTCACCCTGACATAGCAATCATATCCTAATTAGATTCCTTTCTCCTCTTTCTCTTATTCCATGGGGCTACCAAAAACTGCTTTTCTAAAATATAAGTCTTGAAGCATGCTATTTTTCACTTTCTTTCATTCTTTTTTCCATTTATTTGAGTCTTCTTGTACAAAATGACTAATACAGAAATGTTGTACATGATTCTGGAGCATTGGGCTATATCTGATTGCTTACCAACTCAGAGAGATGGGAAGGAAAGGAGAGATGCGTGAAGGGACAGAATTTGGAACTCAAAATTAAAAAAAAATCAAATTTAAAAATTGTTTTAACATGTGATTGGGATGACACTGTGTGTGTGTGTGCATTACAAGTCTACTCACATTATTCCCTTACTCGATAACCTCCAGTGACTCCCTATTGCTTCTATGATAAAGCACAACTTCCTTAGCCTGGCATTTAAAGTCCCTCACAATTTGGCTTCAGTTATCTTTCAGAGTTATTTTACTCCCCCTTCCCTCACTCCATATTCCAGTTAAGTTGGCCTCCCTGCTCTTCCCCTAATTTGGCATTCCATCTTTTTTCTTTTTACGAGCTATTCCATATGCCTAGAGTATCCTCCTTCTTCATCTCTTAGAATTCAGAGGTTCCTTCAAGGCTATGTTCATGAACCACCTCCTTTGGGAAGCCTGAACCCTCTAAATACAACTCATCCTCATCCTCAAGTTACTATACACATACTTTTCCACGTATGTGTTGTATCTCCCAAAAGAATGCAAGGTCCTCTGGGGCAGGGACGATCTTTTTGTTGAGTCTTTGTATTCCCAGCTCTCAACACAGTGTTTAGCACATAGCAGGCACTTAATAAATATTTGCTTGGATACTTTTTGTTTTTGTTGTTAAGCCTGCTTAGTCATATCTGGCTCCCCATGACCCCATTTGGGGTTTTCTTGACAAAGATTCTGGATTGGTTTGCCATTTCCTTCTCCAGATCATTTTCACCGATGAGGAGCTGAGGCAAACAGGGTTAAGTGACTTGTCCAAGGTCACAAAGCTAGTAAGTGTCTGAGGCCAGATTTGAATGCAGGTCCTCTTGACTACAGGGCCAAAGCTCTATGTTACTAGTCCCTTCACATACTTATTTCTTCTTCCATGCATTTGGTCATGACATTATTCCAACCAACAATGCCCTATTTGCCTTTTTATTGCTTACTTAAATTCTACCCATCATGAGGTCTTCCTTCTGTATAAACCCAGTGTAAATTGGCATCTTCCCTGCAATGCATAGAGAATTTTCTGGAGCATTGAGTGGTTAAGTAACTTGACCAGGGTCACAAAGGTAATATATGTCAGAGGCACACATGAGACCAGTTCTATATCCACTACACTGTGTTTTCCATTTACCAAATCAAAGTGCAAGGCCCAATTCCTTTGTGTCTCTGACAATGCCAGTGTGTCTGGGTGCACTGCTACATTTCAGTTCAGGTTCTAGCAAAAGCCTGATTCTGGAATGTGCTTTGTGGGACTTGTGCCCGCATGTGTCTTTTCACATTGTCATGAGATCCCTGAGCCTGAACTAACTGGCTAAACAACAGCCAAAGGAAACAAAATGGGGAAGGGCTGGGGGGCTATGAGACCTATTATGACAGTCTACAATCTATGACAGGGGCTCTTATTGCCATGCTATATTGTCCACAAGCAAAGGTACTAATTCTGTAAGCAGGTGGCTTTGGTCAATGTTTTCATTTTAAAAATAAACAAAACTTGTTGTTATGAACCTGCCTGAGAAAGAAAGAACATCTATTACCTAGGTTTGATTTTTGTAGCACTTAGTGCATTGCTATGAACATGCTAGACACCCAATAACAAACACATGAGAAAATAATTTCTTAAACTTGATCCCAGTTAAGGGATCTCCACTACTGCTCCTCTATCTTACGACTTTGTGTGCCTTCTATATTACCACATTCTGTCCCTGCCTTTGCACACTCCATTTTCCTGGTTTTGGAAGTTCACCTACTGATACCATAGGAGACAACGTATGGAGCCAGACACTTGGAAATGTCTTGAAATTTAGAAAAATATGAAATTTCTCTGTTAAAGTCACTGTTACCATTGATATTGAACCTAGATAAATTTCCCTGACACCTCACATGGTGTAACAATCCTTTTTATTTCCTGTCCTAAACTTCTGCACAGATCCAAATAAATTTAAATAAAAAGGACTTTAAAAGCCATTTTGTACAACCAGCTCATTTTTCTGATATGCAATCTGAAGTCCATAAAGGTTAAGTGACTTCTCCAAGTTCACACAGTTAGTGAGAGTGAGAGCCGGGATCTCAAATCAGATCTTCTTTTTACAAAAACCAACTCTCTTCCATGATACCACTCAATTTCTATTTCTAAGAAGAGAAACTCCACCCATCTCTGCATCCAAATTTCATATGCTAGAGAGGGGAGAGGTGGAATAGCAGCTCCTGAAAACCACTAGAAAGGTTACCCAGTAATAAACCATGCCCCATCAGTTTGGGGATGGCCATGAGAACCACCATGACATAACAAGTGTAGTGGAAAGAAAAACTGGGTTGGGAATCGGGAAACCTGGGTTTCCAAAGGTATGTGCTTGCAGTTACACAAGGTGTTAATAACAGAAGTAGGGCTTCAACCCAAGTCAAAAGACCAGGGTTCAGGCTCAGCTCTACCACTACGATTGTCCAGCAGATTCAGGCAGATTGTTTAAACTTTCTGAGCCTCCTTTTTTCTCATTTGTAAAATGGGGAAGTTGACGATGACTTCTGAGGTCTCTGCCAATGCTAAAGGGATTCTCTTTTATCCTAGAGTTCAATGGAGAACGAATCCAAGAATACAAACTCCCACAATCATCTAAAAGGGGGCCTCCAAAGTTATCTGTTCCAGAGGTGTCAGATGTAGCCAGCCAGCCACGTGAGACCCAAATCTATAAATGTGTGTGGCTTTCTAAGTCAGTATGGGGCCTGGGGGTTCCTTATGTATGATTTGAGTGGCCTCCATTTCTAATTGATTGGTCCAATCCAATCAGGACCCAGAGTACGAATCCCATTTCACAGTATCCCGGGCAAGCAGTCAGACAGACTCCAAAGACAGAGGAACTCTTTACCTCTCTAGATGACTCAAATTGAAGGAACTAGTAGGGAGATTTTCCTTTTAGTAAGCCAAAACCTATTTCCTTATGTCATACTACACTTCACTTCCCCAAATCTTGGTAACTCACTCAAAAGCCAAACTTCCTAACTATTGTCCACACAATACAAATGAATGCACTGTTAAATTCATCTTGCAGCAGGTAACAGCATGGGCAATGCCATGAGTGTAAATCATCGCTCTCACTTCCACTGGTCATCCCCAGACCATCTCAGAGCAAGGGGTTCAAGCCAAAGAAGACATCTTGCCCTCAAGGCATAAACATAGTAATAAATAATTGCTAACATATAGCTAGCTATTTAGTATTTACATAGCACTGGTTTCAAAGGCATTTTACAAATATTATCTCATTTGATCCTCACAGCAATCTTGGGAGGTAGATACTATTATCCCTATTTTACAGATAAGGAAACTGAGGGAGACAAAGGTTAAGAGACTTGTCCAGGGTTGCAAAGCTAGTAATGTCTAAGGTAGAATTTGAACTCGGGTCTTATAATGAGGGAAGAAAACATGTACATAAATAAAAATACATGGTACCTATGGAATAGATACAATGTTGCCTTAGAAGGGGAACACACTAACAGATACAGCCTCATTCATTTATTATTGCTAAAAGAAATTCAAATAGGTTCTTGATTCATTGGGTAAAACTCTTTGATTTCACAGATGATGTAACCAACACCCCAGAGAGGAGAAGTCACTCTCCCCAGATCAAACAGCTAATCAGAGGGAGAGAAAATGGGAAGATATAGGTGAATACACTGAAACAAATATAAAATTCTATGAGTGTAATGAGCAGTCCACCAAGGGAATCTGGGGCAAACAGCACTCCCATCTTCCAGTTCTTCTGCTAAATGATAGGATGGTAGATTTAGAGAAGGGCATTTTTGTCCAATCCTCTCATCTATAAATAAGGAAACTGAGATCTGGAGTGAGGAATTGATCTGCCCAAGGTCACATATGCAGAGTAGGTAAAGAATGAGAATTTGAAAACAGGGCTTCTCTGATTCCAAATTCAGTTCTCTTTCCCAGTTTTTCTCTCTGTCTCCACAGCTGGGTCTCTGTGCAGAGAGGACAGTGTGTTGTCAAGAAAGTAAAATGATGCTTAATTTCATACATCAAGACATAAAAGGACTAGAGCCAGGACAAATAACAATGTTTTATGTGCAAGCAACTCTATTCAAACCTGGTTCACTCAAATGTTATCTGGTGCAGAGCAACCTGTGACCCACTGGCTGATATAAATTGTTTGAGATGTTTGTGAAAATTCTTTGTGATACAAAAATCAAGTGCTTCAAGTGTGTTCCACCCATCCTCATCACACTTGGGTGAAGAATTTGTAGGTATTGTTAATATCACCTTCATTTAGATGAATTGATTCAAATGTGATATGCAGGGGAGAAACTAGGGTAGGAAAAAATACCACAAGAATGAAAGTCAAGGCACCTGAGTTCCCTGATGTGCCACTAACCTGTAGATGACCTTAGATAAGTCACATTTCCTCTTTAGGTCTTAGTTTAGGCCTTAGTTTCCTGTAAAAGGGGAAAATTGAATTAATTGGTCCCTATGATTCCTTCAGGCTTTAATCTTCTGGAATGCTAAGATTAGGTCTTTGAAAATACTGCTTAGGTCTTTGGATTCCAAATCCAATCTTTTTAATCACCCCAAGGATATAGTAATAATAATGTTTTGAATTTACATAGTTCTTTTATATTTACAAAGTGTTTTACAAAATAATAATAATCACTAGTGTTTATATGGTATTTTAAGGTTTGTAAGGCATTTTTCATATGTGATTTCATTCAATCCTCACAACAACCCTATGAGGTAAGTGCTATTAAGGGTTATTATCATTCTACAACTTACCAATGAGGAAACTGAAACTAAGAAAGATTAGGGACACATAGGAACATAGGGACACATAGCTAGGAATAATCTAAGGCAGAATTTGAACCCAGGTCTCCCGGAAGTAATGCTTTTCATTGCATTACCGTCTCAAAAAGACAATATAGTTTAGGAAAGTGTTGGTTTTAGCATAGAAGACCTGGGCAGTAGGGTTGAGATGTAAGAGTTTTGAGCCTGGGCTTTTGGACTAAGTTGCTATGTGACCTTGAGCAAGTCACTTGCCTCTTCTAGTCCTCAGATTTCTCATCAGCAAAATGAAGGGGTTGAATTAAAAGATCTCTATGACATGTTTGAGCTCTAATACCTTATGACTGATTCTTGGAGACAGGGATCCGGAGCCTGTCAAGTGACTCAACATTAAAAGCAGAGAAATAAGCTCAACAGGGGACAGATGAGTAATTAGCAGGAGCCAGATTGAGGGAGGAGGTTTCCCTCATCACACTAATCAGGGAAAGGACTTGAAGGTGGACACTATAATTATTGGGTTTGTAGCTGGCAGTCTTTTGGGAAGCAAACAGGATGAACCACTTGCTACTGATTTCATAGAGAAGCTATTTGAAACAATTGGTTTTTGTCATTGTTCGAGACAGTTGAGTCAACACACAAGTTTATATTTTCCAACTCCTAATTACACAAAAGAAACTGCATAAAGCATGGCAGCATTCATTCTTTCATTCCAGAAACATTTATCTACTCTGTGCTCCAAGGACAAAGGAAACACTTATGGACTCATAAAATTTGAGAGCTGGAAGGGACCTTTGAATATAGACACAGAATGTTTAAGAGTCAGCAGGATGGTATGGAAGGAATGGTCTTCTCAGGTTCAGAAGCCTGGGGATCTAGTCCTGACTCTGACCTTTAATGGGAAAGTCACTTAGCATTTTTGCCTCAGTTTCCTCTTTCATAAAATGTACCTAATAATATATTAATTACCTGGCCCATTGAATTGTGGTGAGGAAGGGATTTTGTAAACTTTAAAGTGCTGCATAAATGTGAACTATTACACATATTAATATTCTTTCCATCTATAGTGGTAGCATATCATTATATCAAGCATTATATTAGGTAGTCAAAAAGAAAAGAACAAAATGTTTGTTGATTTGAATTCACAGAAAATGTTCTTAAGTGGAAGGGGGGAGAGTATACCCCAGTGGGCTAGTATTGGAATACCTGGTGGTCTGAGTCACTACTGGAAAAAGGAGAAGGGAAGAGTCCAGGTCAGTAGGTCACAGGCAAGCGTGGACTTAGGGATGCCAAAGCTGGGGGCAGCCAGAGGCATAAATAGAAACTATAACTGCAACGATCTAGCTAGGCTGGAGAGCCCATTTTACAAGGATGGGTTAGATGTGGACCAGGAGTCCCTAGAAACAAAGTATTAGGGCAGAAAAGGAAGCTTAGCAGAGCCATATCCACACCAAGGTATTTGGGGGTGCTATCCTACTGTCACCTGGGCCCCAGATGAAAGATCTTCCTGTTTCTCCGATTATTTATGAGTTAGCGACAGAGATGACAGGATCATATGATCTAGAAAAGGGAAGTAAGAAGAAAGTGAAGGAGGAGGAGAAAGAGGAAAAGGAGGAGGAGAAGGAGGGGGAGGAGGAGAAGGAGGAGGAGGAGAAGGAGGGGGAGAAGAAGGAGGAGGAGGAGGAGGAGGAGGAGGAGGAGGAGGAGGAGGAGGAGGAGGAGGAGGAGGAGGAGAAGGAAGAGGAGGAGGAGAAGGAGGAGGAGGAGGAGAAGGAGGAGGAGGAGGAGGAGAAGGAGGAGGAGGAGGAGGAGAAGAAGGAAGAGAAGGAGGAGGAGGAGAAGAAGGAAGAGAAGGAGGAGGAGCAGGAGGAGGAAGAGGAGGGGAAGGAGGAGGAGGAGGAGGAGGAATGGAGAGACAGGGAGGGAGAAAGAGAAGAGGAAAGATGAAATGAGGAGAGGGGAGCAGAGGAGAGGAGAAGGGAAGGGGAGGAAGGGACAGAGGAGAGAGGGAGACAGATAAAAAGGAGAAGGGAATAGAGGGAGAGACAGAGGGAGAGAGACCCTTAGAAATAATCTAGTCTAGCCACCTGTCTAATAAATTAAGAAACTGAGGTCTGGAGTGGGGAAATAAGTTGTCTGATGACACATGTCTTAAAAGTAAGAAGGCAGAATTTGAACAGAGACTGAATCCAGATCTCTTATTCTTTCCATTATATCATAATTAACCTCAGTCTGAGGATTCCTGAGCAGTCAGTTTTTCCCAGAAGACTATCATATTCTTCATCCAGAGGCTGCTGCCCGTGACCGTGTACCAAAGGAGTGAAGGGAAGGTAGAACACCTGTTCAGAGCTATTGCTTCCATGTCACCATGAGCTGTTCAATCTGTCAACCAGCTTCAGGTCAGTCCAGCATGGCACAATAATCAGTTAAAATTCACCCCACAAAGCTACTGACTTTGGAGGATATTGGTGCTATTTCCATGACTCCATTAGTACAAAATGTCTGCATGTACCTAGGGTCATAGCCAGTAGTCCAAATCTTTCATTTTGCAGAGGGAGAAAGCAGCCTTGTTCCACAGCTAATTAATGGCTGAGTCTGGGTCAGAACCTTGGCCTACTAACTACCATTACATCTGGTCTGGGAACTCACCTGGCAATCCTGAACAAAATCACTTATCAAACAACAGCACATTTCTAGAGCATTGCAAAGGTTTCTAAGACTTTTCTTACTCTCTGAATTGATATTAGCTCTCTGACTTTTTTCTATCTAAAACACTTAGTGCAAGGCTTGGCACAGAGTAGGATATTAAATCACATCAAATAGGGTTATAATAGCCAAAAAAATTTAAAGCTAAAAACTGAAAAGTGGAATAGAAATAATAGGTATTTACAAAAATAACCAGAACTTCTTAAAACAAAGACAGCATTCATAACATGCTAAAAACTGAGGCATTTTGACACTTAAAAGCTGTATCTTTAAATCTTTAAGATATGCAAAAGGTTTTCCTCATAACATTCCTGTAACAGTAGTATGTGTATCACTATGCCCATATTTTAGAGGAAAAACCCAAGGCCCAGACATGATGTGACCAGTGGTCACACTGTTAGCTACAATTGCAACACAAAAATGCTGACTCAAAGATACTATGTTGGTCCAAACTTCTCTTCATTGGTACCATCATTAAGGTTGAAAGTGATCTTACTTGAAAGCGATCTCATTCTCAATAAATCCCAATGCAGAAATAAAATAACACATTTACATAGTGTTCTGAGGCTTGCAAAGTACTTTTCTTACTTTAATCTATGGATGGAGGTAGTATTAGCATTCCCATTTTGCAGAAGAGGAAACTGAGGCTCGGACTGGTAAAAAGTGAAGTGCTAAGGAGCACACAACTAACAAATGTCAGAAGCGGGGTTTGAACTCATGTCTCTCCTGAGACGAAACCTATTACTCAAAACTCCAATAGATCCATGTTACCTCCAGGATCAAATAGAAGATCCTCTCTTTAGATTTTTTTTTTGGGAGGGCCATTGGGGTTAAGTGACTTGGCCAAGGTCACACGGCTAGTAAGTGTTACGTGTCTGAGGCTGGATTTGAACTCAGGTCCTCCTGACTCCAGGGCCAGTTCTCCATTCACTGCACCACCTACTGCTCGTCTCTCTTTAGCTTTTTAAGTCATTCATAACTTGACCCCTTCCTACCTTCCAGCCTTCTTCTCCTTTACTTCTATGCTCTATGATCCAGTGACATAGAATGTCTCTGGTCTTCTGCCTATTCCTCAAAAAAGGCACTCTATCTCCTGACTCTGGGCATTTTCACTGGCTGCCTGAACCCCATTCCTGGAATACTCTCCCTCCTCCTCTCTGTCTCCTGGTTACCCTAGCTTCTTCCAAGGATCAGCTAAAACCCAACCTTCTGCAGGAAGCCTTTGCCAGTCCATCATAATGCTAATGCTTCACCCTTAAGGTTACCTCCAATTTTATCCTGTATATGTCTTGTTTGTACATAGCTATTTGCATGTTGTCTCCCCCATTTAACTGTTAATTCCTTGAGAGCAGAACTGTTTTTGCCTTTATTTGTATCCCCAATCCTTAGCACAGTCCTGGGACCTAGTAGGTACTTAATAAATACTTGCTGACATAACTCACTCTACACTACCTCATAAATAAAGAAATGGAAAAACCCTAAAAGATCATTAGTTCCAACAATATATTAATATCTACATCCTGCTCAGCAATAACTATCCCCACTTAACAACATCCAAATTCTAGTGGTGTATCTTAATTTCTTGCAGAAAAAGAAAAGGTTCTTGTTATTTCTTCCTGTATAGCAAATTAATTGCCTTTCTACTATAAAACTCCTACTTCTTTAGTAAATTCAATTTAAAATAAAATCCCCTCATTGTAACAAAGAGGAAATTGAGGCTGAAAGAAGGGAATGACTTTAAAAACTATAGAAGAGGAAGGGTCCACAGAGGTCATCTAGTTGAACTCTTTCAGCAGAATCCTCTGACTAAAAATTTCCAGCATTGGGAACTCCCAGTGTTCTGGGACAGCCTGTTCAGTTTGTGTATAAATCTAACTGGTGGGATTTTTTTGGCCTTATATCAAACTGAAATTGACTTTCTTGAAATTTTCACGCTTTACTCTGTTAGGCAGGTTGACTCTACCTGTCTATGGTAATCACAGAATCTTAATAGTTGAAAAGGGTTTTGGAGATAATCAATTCAATTAAAAATGTCTTGGGTACCTAATAAATGCAAAGTAAGGAGCTAGACACAAGTGAATCCAGTGATGAAAAATGACACAATGCCTGACCTCGAGGAGTTTGTAGTTGTTTTAGGTAATCACAGTGAATTAATGACCCAGCTGACATTTGAGCTCGTGGCTCCTAACCCCCAATCTGTTCTTCTTACTATTCCTGTCCTTTCAACTCTCATGGGGGTAAGTTTCTAACAAGTATAAGGAATCATTAAATGGGGTTTTGTTTGTTTGTTTGTTTTTTTACTTTCAGAAAATGATGGGTCTTGTACAGCTACTGTCGGCCTGGGAAGAGAGTCTACCCCAGTACAACAATTTGTACCTTGCCTTTTTTTTATTGATTTGTTGCCAGAGACAGGCAGATTCTGACTTCTTTAACAGCAATGCCTTACTTAGTCCTGACCCAAGTCTAAAATCACAGAAGCATGCTCTGAAAGTAATTTTAGCTTTTTTAAAACAATGAACATTTTCCTAAACAGGGGGATAAGGGAAATAGAGGAAGGAAGGAGAAAGATGTTTTCAAACTAGGCTGGGCTTTGGCTAACTTGACCTTGAACTCATGCACAGAGGCATGACACTGTATAACATATGCACTTTTTTTCTTTCCATAATTACAACTTTCCAAAGGATACTAAGAGGATGGGGAGGGGACCTAAAAGCAAGGCACAAGGATGGACTAGAAATAGCACCAAATCCCAAGTCAGAAGCCCTGGCTTTTCAATCCTGGTTTTATTCACTCTCCATGCGACTTCAAACAAGTCATTTCATGTCCTTAAGCCCCAGTTTCCCCCTCTGTAACATAAGGGATCGGGCTAGATGATCTCTACAATACTTTATAGCTCTAAATCCTATGCTCTTAAGAGGATCAGTTGAAGAAACAAATAATGTTTAGCCTGGAATGCTAAAGAAGTTGGAGGGGAGAGGAGAGGAGTGCTGATCATTCTCTCCAGCTATCTGAATGAGCATTATATTCCCCTATATCATGGTATCTCTCAGTTGGAAAAGACCTCTGAGGCCATATAATCCAAGTCATACTGGAAAAAAACTTCTCTCTACAACAACAGTTCTCAAAGTGTTGTAAAGGTGTCTCTGAGGTTCCTCAAGACCTTTTCAGGGGGTCCTTAGGGTCAAAACTACATCTGTAATAATACTAAGAAATTACAGTAAATATGGGCAGATATAACCCACATAGACAAAAGATTTTTGAGGTCTTCAATCATTTTATTTGACTTTTTTTTAAGCAATTGGGGTTAAGTAACTTGCTCAAGGTTACACGGCTAGTCATTATTTGTGTGTGGGTGCTCATTTTCTGAGGCCGGATTCGATCTCGGGTCATCCCAACTCCGAGGCCGGCGCTCTTACTCACTGCGCCACCTAGCCGCCCCCTCTTCAATCATTTTGAGGGTATAAAAGAATTCTGGATCCAAAATGTTTGAAAATCATTGCTGTACAACATACCCATCAAGGGCCTGAACATCTAATGATGCAGAATGTGCTACCTCCTGAGGGAGTATATATTCCACTTTTGGAAAGTTTTAATTGTTTAAAAAAAAAACTACTTTTCTCCCTGCACCGAGCCTTAGTTTTTATAGCCTAAATTTGAACTAGGCTTCTTTCTTGGCTGCCATATTATACTACTGAATCATACTGAGCATTCAGGCCAATAATATCCCAGACTTTTTTTAGATGAACAGCTGTCTGGCCATGCCTCTCCCCATGTTGTACTTATGGAGTTGATTTTTTAAAACAAGTGTCAGATTTTATGGTTTCTCCTATTAAAATTTATCTTATTAAATTTTTCCTAATATTCTAACCTGTCAAGATCTTTTAAAATCTTTTTTTTCTGACAGAACCAGGACCAATGATATCATAAGAAGGTAGATTTCGGGCTAGTGTAAATATAGATTAAAATCACATAAGATTCCTTGACAGATACAGAGGCACAGTGGATAAAGTGTGTGACAAGAGTCAGGAAGATTTTTGCAGATACTTATTAGCTATGTGACCCTGGGTAAGTCTCTTAACCTCTGTCTACTTCAGTTTCCTCAATTACAAAACTGAGAAAATAATAGTGCCTACTTCACAGGGATAATGAGAGGATCAAATGAATGGACATCTACAGTGTTTTGCAAACCTTAAAGAAGTATTATTATTATTATTGTTAATTATTACTATTGATGAGAGGATTGAAATAGCTAACATATGTAGTGCTCTGCAAACCTTAAAGCATTATCATTGTTATTTAACAACATAGACAATACCATTCCAACACAATCTAGTCATCTACTTAAGTGACACATTAAAAAGAAAATATATACCCATCAGAAGTAATTACTACTGTCATGGAGGATGTCCAATGCTAAGTCCAAATGAAAGAGAGAATCTTCCACATTCTCTTGCTTATAGATGATGTGGTGTTGATTGAACCAAAGCCCAGAATATTGTTGTTCTCCATAAATAAGATCTGTACTCACTTTAAAAGTTTGTCCTAACTACACCAGGAAAGCCAAGTGACTGAAGAATGTCCTTACTATGATATGCAGCTAAATGAATGATCAATAAAATTGGTCCATCAATAAATATATTTTGAACAATTCATGGGGATGGGCAATGAAATAGGTCCAGGATTGAGCAAAGTATGCTGTAATACCTTTGGAAAAATTGAGCAGTGTTTTTAATGAGCTCTAGATTCTTCCTGAAACAAAGCCATATCTCTTCAATATCTTCCTCCAGTGATGCAATGTGGTTATGAGTCATAGAATAGCTCAAAATTATACACATAATAACAGTATAGAGTTGGAAGGGATTTCAGTAGCCACCTGGTCCAACCCATACTCAAAAGGAATCATCACTGTCCATAATGACAAGCTGTTATCTAGACTGCTTGGAGATCCCCAGTGGAGGAGAGTTCAGCGCCTCTCACGATAGCACATCATTGTTTGGGATGGCTCTGATTGTTAAAAAGGTTTTTCCTGACAGCAAGCCCAAATTTGCCTTTTGCAGGTTCCACTCTCAGGAACCGAAGAGAACAAATTATAATCCCTCTTTCCCCACGATGGCAGTTTTCAAGTGCATGAGGATTATCATTGCCATCCCTCTTCCTCCCTGACCCCCCAGTTCTACTCCAAGTCTTCACTTCTCTAGGCTACACATTCCCAGTTCCTTTAAGTTTTTTATTTGTTTGTTTTCTGGATTTTTTTTTTTTTTGCTGACATCACACTGATGATTCATGTGGAACCTGCAGTTCAAGAAATTACTCTGAATTTTTGGAAACTGCTGGCTATCCATACCTCTCCTATCTAACACTTGTGAAGCTGATTTTCGTAGCTGATGGGTGCCTTTATATTCATTATTAAATTTCTTTTTATAAGCAGATCAGTGTGCTAGCCTATACACATCCTTTTGGATCTTGATTTTGATAAACAGCATGTTTATTATCATTCCTGTTTCATCTGGAGATCTGATGAGCTGTTCCATCTATGCCTTTATCCAACATGAATAAAAATGTCAAATGGCACAGGACCAAGGAGAAATGCCTGGAGCAGCAATCCTACTGGTGTTCTTCTGCCACACTGACATGGAACAATTGCTTATTGCTCCTTGAGTCTGGCCATTCAATCGGACCTGAATCCTTCTGATTCTCTTATCAATTTAGTCTATAGATTAATAGAGTATATAAATTAATATACATCTATAGGTATAGATGTATATAAATATATACTTATATGAATATATATGATCAAATGAGATATTTATAAAGCACTTTCTAAAAGTCATAGAAAAAGATGTAGTAGTAGCAGAAGCAGCAGCAGCAGCAGTAGTAGTCATAGTAATGGTGGTGGTGGTAGTAGTAGTAGTCATAGTAGTAGTAGTAGTAGTAGTATATGTGTATGTCTCCCTTAATAGAATGAAAACTCCTTGAGGACAGGGACTGTTTTACTTTTTTGTCCTTGTATCTCCAGCACATCTCATAGAACCTGGTACATGGTTGCTTAATAAATGCTTATTGGTTGATTAGTCACCAGAAAAGGAGGTAGGCCTGTCATGTAGCAATAGCAAGGAAATACTAATGGAGGACCGGTGTGCTCCATTGGTCACCATGTAATCTCAAGAGGCCTGGAGGAAGGCCCCCTTGACAAGACCTGAACAAGAATTATACAGCAGATGGGGAAGCAGTCGAGTTTCTGTCTACACAATGGGAAAGAATATCTAAACTGATGTAATCAGGGAATCATCTTAATGAAAGACAAATTATTGAGGTTGTACCAAAACGGAATGGGAAGCCTTAAAGGGCAAAGAATTCTCCACTAGAAAATATGTTTAAATGAGGGTTGGACGACCATTTGCTAAGAACATTGTAGACAGGATTTAAGAATTGAATAAAAATCATGACAGACATCTCATATAGTACCTTCTGTCCAAGATTCTACAATTCTACAACACATTTTACAAATTAGATACAGGAAGTGAAAGGTGGGTGGTTTTTTTTTTGTATTCATTAAAACTCTTTTCCAGAAGCGCTATTACACTGAGTCATTCTTCTATTCCTCCAAATATTTATTGAACACATACAATATGCCTGAGCCGGTACTAATGCTGAGAAGGATACAAAACCAGAAGATTTGATTCAATTCACTAGTCATCCACTAAATGCTGTCAATGTTTTGAATACTCTACTAGGTGCTGGGGAATACATGAAGACAGAAAAATAGGGCTTTGACTCTTAGAGAGTCTATAAGGTAGGGAAAATTAAGCATATGCAAAAATTATTATAACAAATGAGCATTCTCAGACATCTTATTCAATGTGAATAAGACCCACCCTATACCCTCAATAAGCATATAATCTCATAGGAAATATAAGATGTTTATACATATAAGAAGACAACAAACCAAAATGTTAAAAACATGCTACAACAAAAAAAATTTTTTGAAAAAAAGTGATGGGGTTGAGAGGTAGAAAATAATAATAAGTACAATAACAATTAACATTTATATGGTTTAACATTTATATGCTTTAAGGTTTGTGGAGAGCTTTACAAATATTAACTCATTTTATCTTTCCAATAACCCTAAAAGGGAGATACTATGATTATCCCCATTTTACTGATGAGAAAACTGAGACAGATGTTAAATGACTTGCCCAGGGTCACATAGCTACTAAGTGCCTGAGATTCTAACTGAGGTCATCCTGACTCCAAGTACATTCTCTCTCCACTATACCATAAAAGTGCTGTGTGTACACACACACACACACACACACACACACACACACACACACACGGCCTTCCATCATAGTAGGGGCTGAAAAATATTCTTTAATTCTTTGCCGTTATTAAAAAGCATGAAACTTCAATATAAGGTGGTGGTGTTTTTTTAAGAACAAGGATTGAAAGTACTTGTTTTGATTCTCTCAAGAGTGTCTAACACACCAAAGGTGCTTAATCAGAATTATTGACTGATGAGCAAAGAGAACAGTCGATCTCCATTTAACATGTTTACTTGGATCTTTCAACATGGGAACTATTTGCTGCCTATTTAAATCAGTCAGGGGCTTGGAGAGAGCAGGAAAACCACACAATCTGAATAGTTGTGGCTTCAACAGTGGACCACAGAAGCATGGCAGGAGCTGAAGATATAGGCCAGAAAAAGGAGGCAATAAGATGATGCCAGGACAATTCTGTCCAGTTCTGAGTGCCACGTTTTGGGAAGGACACTGACAAGATGAGATGTGTCTCTTCTACTTTGGCTTCTGATGAAGATGTGGCCATTTTCCTTGCCCAAGGTCCATTCTTCTTTCTGTACCATCTCCTCCCGCCTTCTCCAATATATTGACTTTCATAATCATCTCCTCAATCTCTAATCTTTCATCTCTTGATGGTTTCTGGGTCATTCTGTACAATAATATTAAGATTCTCCTCCTGCCCACCCTTGAAAAACAAAGAAACCTCATTTAGCCCTACCATTCTCACTAGCTACATTATCCTATTTCTTTTATTTCATAGATAAACTTCTAGGGGGAAAAAGCTGTCTACTCTTTGCCTCCTCTACTGTCACTCCTTTCTCAGTCCCTTACAATGTGGTTGAAACTACTCCATCCAAAATTACCAATTATTTCTTAACTGCCAAATATGACCACCTTTCCTCAGTCCTCATCTTGACATCACTGCTGACCACCCTCTCCTCTTGGCTACTCTTTCCTTTCTGGGTTGTTAAGACACTGTTTTCTCTTGGCTCTCTTCCCTACATGGCCTCTTCTTCTATGTCTCCTTTGCTGAATTCTCTTCTATGCATTGCCCACTAACCATGGATCTCTATCAAGGTTGAGGCATGGGTCCTCTTTCCTTCTCTCCCTGTATTCTTTCTTGGTTGCTCTTATCAGTTCCTCTGATTTCAATGATCACCTCTACAAGATGAATTCCTGATGTATATATGCAACCATAATCCCTTTTCAGGCTTCCAGTCCTATATACTATGTACTACACATACTACACATTCCAAACTAAATGTCCCACAGGCTTTTCAAACTCATTTTGTCCCAAACAGATGGCATTATCTTTTCCCCAAAGCCCACCCTTCTTCTCCATTTCTGTCAAAAATACCACCATCCTTCTAGGCATCCAGGTTTGAAACTTTGGTTCCATCTTCAACTTCTCACTGCAATAGTGCCAAACTAAACTAAATAATCACTGCCTAAAGGATCTCTGTGGGCCACATATTGATTTAGTTTTAAAATGTAATCTATGTTTTATTGTGTTTTTATTTGTTTTGTTAAATACTTCCCAATAGGGGCAGCTAGGTGATGCAGTGAATAGAGCACCAGCCCTGGAGTCAGTAGGACCTGAGTTAAAATCCAGCCTCAGACACTTAACACTTACTAGCCATGAGACGTTGGGCAAGTCACTTAATCCCAACTGCCCCTCCAAAAAGCAATATATATATATGTATATATATATATATATATACATACATATATATACATATATATAATATAAAATAGTACTTCCCAATTACATTTCATCTGATATATATGTATACATATTACATTTCATCTGATATATACATACATAATATAAAATAGTACTTCCCAATTACATTTCATCTGATATATATATATATATATATATACATAATATAAACTAGTATTTCCCAATTACATTTTCATCTGATTCTGGCTCTAGGAGTGATTCAGTCATGTGTGTGATGCCTCTGTAGAGGATGTGTGGTAATTGAAGAGACTGAACGGGTGGAGAATGATTAGGAGGTGATCAAAATATTTCTGATAAGAGGGGTTAAGGCCATAAACTAAGTTAATGACTAGGGAGTTTATAGGTGATGGATAGAGGAGATATTGGGAGGTAAGAGAAAAAAGTTTTGGCAACTGATTAGAAAAGGAGGTGAGGTGAGGGAAAATGAAGGGTGGATGGCACTGAAGAGTTTGACTGGGCTTGCAGAGCTGCATAACTGAAAGGATGGTGGTGCTTTCAACAAAAACAGAGCAGTCCGGAGCAGAGACAAGTGTAGGGTGAGACAATAACAAGTTTCATTTTGGGTACATCGAGCTTCAGACACCTATGCCACATCTAGAGAAATGTCAGCTGAATTCATAGGAGGTGATGATATTGCCAAATGTAGTGAAAGAAGAAAAGAGAGCCTTGAAGGACATCCCTAGTCAGAGGGTGAGGCAAAGATGATAACCCAGAATAGGAGGATGAGAAGGAGCAGTGAGACAGGTCTGGGAAGAACCCAGGGAGAATAGAGCCTATAAGAGGAAAGTGGGATCAACGGTATCAAAAACTAGAGAGTTGTTTTTAAAGCATGAACATCAAGAAAAGTCCATTAAGATGACGAATTAAGAGATCATCAGAAACTGCAGAGTAAATAATTTCAATTGAGGTCAAGTTGGAATCCACATTTTTAAAGGTAAAGGGCTGGGATGGATGTTGAAGATTGGGAAGTGGAAACAATGCATGTAGATGACTTTTTCCCCTTCTGTGAGTATTGTTATGAAAGAGAGAAGAGATACAAACAAATCTAAGATATTATTGGGGAAAGTATTCCAGATACCTAGGATCATATTCATTCATTCATTGACCATTTATTACATCATAGAATGTCACCGAAGAAACATTCTTAAAAGTGTTCTAGTACAGTTTATTCATTTAACAGATTAGGAAACTGATATCTAGAATGCTGTCAGGAGATTTGCTTAAGATCATACTGTTAATGGCAAAGTCAGGATAAGAATCCAGGCTCCTGATGCCAAGTTCACTGCTCCATCAACTATACAGGGTTTATAAGCAACAAAGCAAAGGTTAACTACAACATTGTAGATTTTGTAACATTAGTTATGATCAGGTGGGAAACCACAAAATTTGGTTCAAACACCAGATTCATATTAAGCAGCCTAGGGGAAATAAATGTGTTTAATTTTCTTTCACCACAAGTACAACAGAACTCGGGGAAATGGTCCTTATCAAACCATATTAATGTGATTCTGTTCAGTCCATTTGTTCAACTGGAGAGTGTCAGGGAAAGTTTAATGTGGAATCAAATCAAAATTTTAATAATTAAGCTTCCATAAAGAGAGGAAAGACTTGATTACATTTAACTTGATATTCTGCACAAATTTGTAAGCAGTCTTGGGCATAAGAGACATGATTTGTGATGGAAATTCTTAGAAGTGAATAAAAGTGACTCTGTGTGTCTTAGTCTCCCCCTTTCCATCCCTCCTCCTCCTCCTCCCCTTCTTCTTCTTCTTCTTCTTCTTCTTCTTCTTCTTCTTCTTCTTCTTCTTCTTCTTCTTCTTCTTCTTCTTCTTCTTCTTCTTCTTCTTCTTCTTCTTCTTCTTCTTCTCTCTCTTTCCTACCTCCCCTTTTCTCCTCTCCTTTCTCCCCCAATATGATTATTAACTGTGAAGCTAGGTGGCATAGTAGATAGACTGACAGGCCTGGAGTCAGGAAGACATGAATTCAAATTCAGCTTCAGACATTTACTAGCTGTATAAGTCAAGCTGAGCAAGTCACCCTTTCCCATTCTATATTTTCCTTGCCTCTACACAGTGCATAAAATGAACCCCTTTCATGTCTGAACTTATTGAAAATCTTTCCCTTCCTTCAAAGGACTTCAGGTGCTCCCTTTAGAAGGACACTCTCTGATTTTCACTATTTCCAACCTACTCCTCTCCCAGCTAGGTGGCAAAGTAGAGAGCCCACTGGGTCTAGAGTCAGAGACACCTGAGTTCAAATGTGACCTCAGACATTTACTAGCTGTGTGATCCTAGTCAAGTCCCTTAACCCTGTTTACCTCAGTTTTCACACCTGTAAGATGGGAAAATAATAGCACCTACCTCACAAAATTGTTGGGAGGATTAAATGAGATAATGAGGATAAAGCACAATGTCTGGCACACAGCAAGTGCTATATAATTGCTAGCTATATTAATAACAATAATAATTATTCAGAAATAATAATAAAAAGTATTATTATTATCCCAATTGAATATGTTTACCTGAAGGCATGCTCTCTCCCCTTATATTTCCCAGAACCCCTTGTCTAAACTTTTTCTTTGTGTTCATATTCTAATTTGTATTAGTTATTTGAGTTCATGTCTTGTCTTCCCTTCCATTCTGTGCCTTCTCTCAATCTCTGCATTTCCTGAACAGAGTAAAGGGTTTTCCACATAATAGACACTTGATAAATATTTGTTGAATTGAATTCTCTGCACGTCAAGTGATTTGTGCTTCCAAAGGTCACTCAGCTTTAATTCATCTTGTAGAGGGAGAACCAATGACAAGGAGTGGCTTGGGAGAGGTCACATCTAGATGCCACAGAACAATGGGCCACACAGACACACTTCAATGCAAGTATTGGGTTTCCTATTCAAAAGAGAATTTGCTGATTTGAGAAAATGATCCTTTGGTCCTCTGAACGTGGATAATGAAGGGATCCGGGTGTCTAGGCCAAAATGGCCAAGCACCACTCTGATGGAAGACACTATTTAGCCAGAACCAGCATGAAACACTCAGCAAAATCCTGCCTGAGGAAAGTGAACCCTAGACTTTGACCACATGTCATTCATTCGACTAATATTTAATTGCCCACTGTGTGCAAGGCATTGTGCAAAGGTTTGTGCTTTGTTTTGTTTTTAAAGTGGCATGACCCCTGCCTTTGAGGAGCTTAGAGACTGCAGAGCAGGTTTGTGCATAAGGCATTTGTACAAATAAGTTTATTATGCAATAGGAGCAAAGAGAGGCAATCAAGGCCCTCTAGGGACATTTAGAAGGAGGTGGTATCTACCACTAAACTAATTGTGTGACTTTAAACAAATCACTTTCACTCAAGGCTTTGAATTTGATTCCTTGCTTTCATAAAAATTTATGGTGCCTACCCAATAGCTCTATTTCAAAGCCTAGGACTAAGTTATCTATACTTCACATATATAATGGTTATCATATTGCTTCCATCTTAATGGGTGGGGGAGGAGCTGGAGGGACGGAGAGAATTTGGAACTCAAACATTTTAAATGAATTTTAAAAATTAAATTTAAAAACCTGAGGCTTCAAAAATAGAACTATATTTCCTGATGTCATGACTAGTAATTCATAAATATTTATGATGTAAAAACAAAACACATCAATAAAACTTTAAAAACAACAGCAACAAAAAAAGAGTAAGTCATGCATGCCTTTTTTTTTCTTTTTTGGAGGGGGGAAGGTAGGGCAATTGGGGTTAAGTGACTTGCTCAAGGTCACACAGCTAGTTTTTTTTGTGTTTAGTGTCTGAGGCTGGATTTGAACTCAGGTCCTCCTGACTCCAAGGCCGGTGTTCTATTCATTTTGCCACCTAGCCACCCCATCCATACCTTTTATGTCAAAAATCACTTTGGCCCTTAAACTGGTTGAAAAATCTTTATCTCTAGGCACATTGTTGGACAAGAGAAATGCAGAAATTTAGTCTGCTTGACTATGCATATTACAGTGGTCATATTGTTTTTATTTACCATGAAAGGAGTCAAAAGAAGAGGGGGAAATGCTTATTAATTGAAAATAATAATAATAATTAAAAAATCTTTCCCTCTTTATTTTATTCTCAAGTCAACCCACTTTTCCTCAATGGACATTGTTTTTCACATCCCACTCCCCACTCTTCCCAGAGCCTTTACTTAGCAGGATTTTCTCCTTCCTTCACGTTTCAATGATATAGAGGCTGTAGAAGCAGTTTTAAAGTTACGTGGCATTACACAGAAGGATAATTTCATAATATTCACCTCATTTCCTGCTCTCTTCTTTCTTATTTTTCAGGATCAAAGCCCATCCTCTCCCTTTAATTGAGGAAGTCTCCCTTAATCAAAGACAGCAACATCTCACTTCCCACAGGCCAACACTCTGGCAACCCCAGCTAATCAGAATGTGGCTAAGGAGGAAAAATCAGAAAAGGAGAACTCAGAGTGCCAAAAACAAGTGCAACAAAGCCCATCCTCTGGCATTTTATTCAGACAATCTCTCCCTCTCATGTATCACACACTTTCTACTTATTTTGATTTGAGAAACAGTTCTACTAAGTTTAGGTAAAATGGTGAGGTGGAAAGAGTGCTGAACTTGGGTGCAGGTTACGGTGCCATTATTTACTAACTATGTGACCTTGGACAAGTCTCTGAGCTTCTTCATCTGTAAAATGGGCACAATGATACTCATACCATCTATGTCATCATGATATTGTGGGAAAGATCTTTGGAAAGCATCCCCACGTGATAGTTATTTGATGTAGTCATCCACACATCTCCCCCCTTCCCACCAAGAAGATTATAAGGAATAGGAGGGATTGCAGAGATACCATCACATTGACATCAATAAGAAAGTTAGGAAGAGGGAGGGAGGAAAGGAGAGAGAGGGAGGGAGGAAAGGAAAGAGAAGGAGAGAAAGAGAGAGAGAGAGAGAGAGAGAGAGAGAGAGAGAGAGAGAGAGAGAGAGAGAGTCAATGAGAAAAGGGAGAGAGAGACAGAGAGAGAGGGAGGGAGGGAGAGAAGAAAAACTATTCAAAGTAGACACAAGAATTCAGAAGGTAAAGTAGTTGGTTTCAAATAGTGCAAGGGCAAACATCTCTACATCCTTCAATTCACTCCAGTACTAGGGAACCTTGGAGCACAGAACGTTAGGGCTAGATGAGACTTTAGAGAGCATCTAGTACAATCGTTTTCATTTTACAGATGCATAAACCAAGGCCCAAAGAGTTTAAGTGATGTGTCCAAGTCATAAACATGGGGTTTGTAATGCAGCAGGATTATAAAAGCAGAGTTGCAGAGTGGAAAGGAACCTTAGGACGCTGCCTTATTTTTCAGATGAAAAAACAGAGGCACAGAGAAATTAAGCAACTTGTCAAATAATGATTGTTAACATTTATGTAGTGTTTACTATTTGTCAAACACTGTGCTAATTGCTTTACAATTAATTATTATCTCATTTGATCCTCCTAGTAACCCTGGGAGGTATTATTTTTAACCCCATTTTATAGATTAGGAAATTGAGGCAGAGGTTATGTGATTTCCCCTGAGTCACATAACTAGTAAGTGTCTGAGGCCAGATCTGTGAGGTGTTCCTGTCTTCAGGTCCAGTTCTCTAGTCACTGCACCACCCAGAAGACCACACAGGTTACAAGGGGCTCAACCAGGTTGTCTAACTCCAAACCCAACCCTTTCCACCATGTTTCTTGACTCTTCTTTCCCTCATAACATATTACAATTGTGATTGGCTTCATATATTACTTTTTGTCCAAAGGAAATCAAACAAGACAGAGAATGAAAAGAGGATATAAAAGCTACCCTCCCTAGCTCTTATTTTTTTCCTTCAGGAGCTAAACTTTGGCTCCATTATCAAAATATATGTCAATAGCTCATAGTATTTAATAAATGCTTCATTTGTTCAAATATACACAGCCATAATCACCAAAGCAACACTAGAAGAAGTCCATGTTTTCCTCTATTATTAGCTGAATACTCTTTTGTCCCTTTTAGGGCAGAGGTTTTGATTCCCTGCATTCTGTTACCTCTGCCCCAGAAACACAGCTTTCAGGCATTCACATGCAGCACAGGCTCTCACCTAGAGACCCAGAATGGAAGCTATTAATTCTTGCACCAGATTCTTCCAGAACATGCTGCTCCAGTACTTCATCTATTAACCCATGGAAACTCAGCTTCATGCTTAGACATAGGCAACAACTTTCTACTTCCCAGCTGGGTGACTTTAGGCTACTCTGTTCCTCTCTGCAGGAGCTCAGTGTCCGACTTGATCACAGGTGGGGATTGGATTAGATGACCTCTAAGGTTACTTCTGAGTCTAGATCCCAAAATTAAATGAGCAATGGCCCACTGTACCAAGTGACAACACAGGTTACATGGCATGCAAAGGTCACTGATGTTCTCTGGTTCTCCATAGATTCTGATACATCCTTTCAGGCCTGGTTCACATATCATCTCTTCCAAGAAGCATTAATTGGGCCAATCCCCTCCCACATCCATTAGAAATTAAGATCCTTGAAAATAAGGAGGGTGTAATTCCTTATTTTTGTAGCCCCAGTGACCAAAACAATGTCTGGCACATAAGAAAAAATAAATGCTTCTTGACCTACTGATTGACTGGCTTGAAGAAATTTTGCCTTTATCTAATCCCTAATTACTTTGGATATCTCCTCTTTACTTCCTTATTACTTCAAAATATCCATCATTTCATTGGTGTGGATGTTTTCTCCACTAATGTAGATTATAGTTTCTACTATGCCTTAAGAGATAAGGCTTCATAAGTAACCATAGCCAGAAGACTATATTACCTTCTGCTGATAAGCCATTTTAAGCTTGGCTAGGCTGGTCCTAACATGACAACCACACAGCCCATCACTGACCTGTTCTCTAAGCTTTTGTAGCCTGGCTGGACCTACCAGAGCTTACAGTCCACTAAGTAGAACCTGGGTGGAGAATCGTATGCACATGTAGTCTATTTGGCATTATATGTACCTAGGCACTTAACTTGCTTCCCTTTATTAGACTATAAGCTGACTGAGGCAAGGGACTATGTCTTAGTTACTTTTGTCCCTGCCCCAAGCAACTCATACAATGTACCACAGAGTAAGAACAACAGCACTTCATGTTACAGTACGACTGGAAAGATGCTAGTGGAAAGAGCCCTACCTGCTGTCAGAGAACTTGAGTTCAAATTCTGCTTTTGGCACTTTTTACCTATATGACCTTGGGCTAGCCATTTCACCTCCCTAGGCCTCAGTTTCCTCAATTGTAAAATGAAAAAGTTAGGCTAGATGGCCTCTGAGATAATTCCATAAAGTCTTCCATGAGCATCCCTTCCTCTGTACCCCACTACCTCTTAGCTTTGTTATTGCTGAATTACCACAACTATCATGTCAAAAGAGAAAAGAAAATCCTAAATGTTTTACTTCTATGCTGTCCCATTCTTTTGTCCCACATTGAATTAGGTCCAAAGGCAAAAACACAGCTGTGACTAGACTGTGTGGGCTCACTCGATCATCACTGGCAGGAGGATGGCTTGTGGGCGTCTTCATCCCTTTGCCATGAAGTGTCCAGACACAAGGCTGTACGACTAGTTAGTGACAGAGCTGCTGCTTGGAAACCAGTGTCTTCAGAGACTTTGTTCATCACCATTATTCATTCATCCAAATCTGTTTCTTTGGCATCTACTCCAGATTGAACTGGGTGCCCATAAGAGATCTTAAAGCAAATGGTCTCTGCCTTCAAGGAGCGTACAATTTAGCTGAGGGGGATAAGTTGTTGTTCTGTCTTTTCAGTCATGGTTGGCTCTTCCTGACCCCATTTGGGCTTTTCTTGGTGAAGGTACTGGAGTGGTTTGCTGTTTCCTTCTCCAGCTCATTTTCCAGATAAGGAAACTGAGGCAAGCTCGGTTAAATAACTTGTCCAGGGTCACACTGCTAGTAAGTGCTTGAGGCAAGATCAGATGTGTCTTCTTGACTCCAGGCTTGACTCTATCCACTGCAGCACTTAGCTGCACTGAGGGAGATAAGATATGGACACAAAAGAAATGTCTAAAGAAGGTAGTGTACTTATTTCAGATAGTGAGTGCTACATAAAGCTGTAGATAGGCCTTTTTTTTTTCTTGGACCTTATATAATACTTTTCTTGCTCCTCTCTGATGTGTTGATCACAAAATATTATATATTTTTTTTTTTGGAGGGCAATTGGGATTAAGTAACTTGCCCAAGGTCACACGGCTAGGTTTTTTTTTGTTTATGTGTGTGTTGTGTCTGAGGCCGGATCCAGACTCAGGTCCTTCTGACTTCAGGGCCGGCACTTTACTCACTGCGCCACCTAGCCGCCCCGCAAAATATTATATGTTTTAAAAGTTCTTTGTATATGTGTCATCTCTGTAAGACTGCATTAGATGGTAAGCTGCCTTCAGGCAGGGACAATATCTTTTCTAAATTTTGCCCCTCCCAGAGTATGGTACCTGCACAGGGTAGTTACTTAATAAGTGTTTGCTGCATTGAACATAATAATTAAAATCACCAATTCAGGACCATGCCAACAATAAGAGTATTTGGGGGCATCACTCTGATTTGAGCCTCCCAGGCCCCAGATGGAAATACTTCCTGCCGCTTCCCTTGTAATTAACAGAGTATTAAGGGAGGGAGACTTGAAGAAGTTTTCTGAGAATTCAAGGGTGGCTGACGTATCCAGAAGTTGTTTGTAAGTAGGAATTGCTTCATACATTGGGTTAGTATGGCCACACCACAGCACAGCACCAAGAACATAGTATGACTGATGTTCAGGCTGCTTCTCTTTTTCCTCTTGTTAAGTCAATGGATTGTTGTTGTTTGTCCTTCATTTTTGAAGAGGACCAATGACATCATGGGTTATGGTTTGACTTATGCATGAATTGGATTTAAGTGAAGCAGAATTGCAGAAAGTCACCAACCTCACTCTCTTCCTGAGTCATTGAAGTCCAGTGGCAGGACAAAAGCCAAGACAGCCCTCGATGGCCTGGCTTACAGTGAACGACCTTGGCATTTTCAATGTCTGACTAAGCTCTAAGCACTTCACAGAGCCTGTGTTGGCCACCTTCATAGCCACTGAAACAAATTATTCTCATCTGCTTATTCTATGAGCGGGGGAGAAAGGGGGAGAGTCTTCACATGCTTGGGGCTTGGGATAGACAGTCCTCTAACTCACTGACAAACTGACAGTCAATGGATAGGAAAGAACTTGTCCTATAGTGTTATGCATGACCTATTACTGACTGACTAAGCTGATACACACTATCGGACTGGTCAGTAATGGCAATTAGGTGATGTCAGGAGTCAGGAAGGGCCCAGAGTCAGGAAGAGATGAGTTTAAATCTGACCGCAGACACTTCCTAATCTGTGACCCTAGGAAAGTCACTTAACCACTGTCTGCCTCAGTTTCCTGATCTGTAAAATGGAGATAAAAGGACCTTTCCCTCCCAGGGTTGTTGTGAGGATAAAATGAGACATTTGTAAAATACTTTACAAGCCTTAAAGCACTATATAAATGCTAGCTACCCTGATTATTCTATCAGCTAATTAAAACCACCACTGGTTCATTTAATGCTGACTGGCAGCTCCAGCAGGATAGATGGAAAGAGAGAGGAAGGAATAGGCTAGGAGGACTATCCACTGCCTGCAGTGGAGGGAGGCTATCCAAGTTTGGGAGCAAGTGGGGCTGTACTGTAGCTTCTTCCTAGGCGGTACAGTCTGGTGGACAAAGGCCTATCCTTAGGGTCTGGAAGATCTAGGCTCACAACCTCCTGCACTTAGTATCTGTGAGAAAAAGAGCTAGTCACTTTTCTTAGTTTCAATATCTTAATAACACTTGTAGTAACTACCTCATAAGGGGATTGTGATGGTAAATATAAAACACTTTGTAAATTGTAAAAGAATCCATTGTTATTCTTATTGTTTCCATTTCTTTTATTGAAATGTAAAAAATCTTTTTCTTCTTTGAATATTGTGTGATCCATGTGCTTGCAAGGAAAATGGGTGATAACATTCTTGGCTTTGTCCAAAAAGAGGACCCCAAGTTATTTGGGTAAGGGCAATGAGCCAGAGCCTTTAGAAATCTCCCTCTCACCCCCCACCCCCCCTACCAAATGCATCTGAGTATAATGGCGGAGTGTCTGGCATAAGCGATGGAAGAAAACAGGAGAGAGAATACTCCTTGGAGCCCAGAGGTCCCAGTGCCTTTGGAGATTTATGGATCCTAGTTCAAATCATACATGTTTTAATCTGCCTCAGATGGCTTTGCTGTCACTCTTTCTGGAACTAGGAACTTCTAAAGTGAATTGAGGTTTTGGCATTCAGTTCCTCACCTTACTGGCCAAGGCAGGCAAAGAGCAACACTGATATAGAAAAACACTGAATAAGAACAGAAATAAATGTTAAGACAGGGAAAACAATATTAGCATACTCCCAAATGAGGACCCTCTCCTTCTACTTGCCTGCATGGTATTGGGAAATGAACAGTGTGGCCAAATGGAAAAGTGTGTTGGATCTGGAGCCAGAGAACCTGGCTTTGGAAGCCAGCTCTACTAATTACCATCTGTGTGACTGGGAGAGTCATTCAACCTCTCTGCACCTCAATTTCCTCATCTGTAAAATGAGAGGGGTGGAGTGGTTCCACCTATCTTCATCCATGTTAGCAAACATATTTCCAGCCTACCTTAACTCTAAGATATCTAAAAGTAGTCTCTACCCTGCCCAGAAGCAAGAAGGGTAGGGAGCACACACAGGTTGACCTGATGCTTTGAGAAACCACAGTTCCACAGTGTGCTAGAGTAGAAGATTTGGAGTCTGGAAGCTTTGGGTGGAATTCTGTCTATTGTTTATGAGACTCTGGGAAAGTCACAGTCTTCTATAATATGGAAATGGTAATAGTTCTACCAAATCTCATCTGTAATATGCTGTAACTCTCTGTTGACCTTTGAGTAACTCATAGCTCCAGGTCCCTGTGGATCCTTTTCTTCCCTTCTTGGGGTATACAAGAACTTCCCCTCAGGCATGATGTAGCTTCTTTGCTGGGCTCCTTGGAGATCTGTGAATATGCATCCAGTCTGTCCTTGGCTCTAGATGCAGACAGCTATCAGCTCTTCCAGGAATGATGCTAGCATGCTGATGTAAGTGGAGGCAGTCTTCTGGGCCTCTGTAGTTCATGAGATCTACCTTGGGCCAAGAGGAGTTTGGGAGAGAAGGAGAAGACCAAAGAAAAAACTTCTCCCCTCCCAAACAACTTTTCAGGGAGTAATAGATAATCCTCTCCTCATTCACTGCTCCTGAAATACCTTTTATCATGCCTTTGCACTGGTCTGAAATTTTATAGAAGACAAATGGGGCATGGCCAAGTTTCCTAAGCTAAACTGAACATTCTTCCTATGCAACCTCACTCCAGGTCATCCAATGGCCCATTGATACAGGCATTTTTGCAATTCATTGAGATGCCTTTGATTGTTCACTTACTTCAGGTAGTGAAGTAATTTGGCTTAATCAATTCCACCCTTACATATGCATACTTCAATGGACTTGTGCTCTGACTCCTCAGGACATGCTAGCCTAAGGTATAGATTACAACCCTGCCATACTTTCTATGCAGTGCAATTCTTGTCCACATCTTTCCATTAATCCCCCAAAGAGGATCTGTCTAATTTGGAGGTATTCTATTTATACCCCTGGATGTCCATGCATTACTCTGAACTAGCAGAATGGTGGTAGTTGAAAATTTATTGGATTTGTAGGAGGAAGACCTGTGTTCTAATCCTGGACCCATCACTTAATATTTAGATACCTGTAGGTAAATCATTTAACTTGCTTGGGTCTCAGGTTCCTCACGTGTAAATTTAGGGGGTTGGACTACACCTCTAAGGTTCCTTCCAGCTAAGAAATCTATGCTCTAAGATGTCTTATACCTTCAACATGAGAAGTATCCAACTCACATTCCTTCCAGTTACATAGGTCCTTGGCAACTTGGTATAGATAGATCTCTACATTTGATATATGTACACAAATTATATATGTATATAGATATATGAGTGTGTATACATATATACATATGCATATATATGATTATGTGTGTAATAAATACATATTGCCTATGTTATTTGTGGAGGTGTGACTGGACCTATAATTTCCACTGCTCTGGAAATGTTGTCCCCTCATGCATACTGGCCATCATCTGTAACTTGGAGTCATAAGAGACTTGCCTTGAGCTCTGAGATATTATGTCACATGTTCCATTACCCAGCTAATATGATAAAGGCAAAACTTGAGGCCAAGGACAGTCCTCTATCCAAGCTGCCTCTAGCTCCAAGCTTCCTTTCCATTCTTATTTCACATTGTCAGAAACCCTCGTGTTATCTTCCATTCCTCCCCTCACATTTCAGACCAGTTGCCACAATTTGCCATTTCTACCTACACAGCATTGCTCACCTCTGACCCTTCTCTCCACTCCCACAGCTCCCACCTTCTTTGAGATGACTGCACTAGCTTCCTAACTAGTCTTGCTGCCATTTCTGTCCATCTGACACCCAGCTGTCAAAGGAATTTTCCTTAAGCACAAATCTGATCATGTCACTCCCCTACTCAAATTCCAATGGCTTCATACTGACTCCAATCCAATGTAAAGTCCTCTGGGATTGTATTTAGCTTTCAAAATCCTACACAACCTGGACCCAGCCTATCTTCCCAGAATTATTGGGCATTATTTTCCCTCCCACATGCTGCATCTTTTCCCTTGACTCATAGATGAGGAAATTTAGAATCAGAGAGATGAAGAAATTTGTCCAAAGTCATACTGCTAATAACTGGTCTTGAAGCTATTTCTCCTGACTTGGAATTCAACACTCTTTACTCTTTAGCACATGGCCCCTTCACACTCAGAAGACAAATCATGCTTACAGATTCAAATTGGGTTTAAAGTAATAAGATTTAACCTAAATGGGATAACTAGGTCTATTGTATTTGCCCAACCACAGAATCAAAGAATCTCAGAGGCAGGAAAGACCTCAGTGAGCATCCAGTCCAATCATTTTCTGGACTATCAACCTCATACAATATCTCTGACAGGCAATCATCTCACCTCTGCTTGCATATGTCCAGTGACAGGAAGCTCATTACTTCCAGAGGTCAGCCATTCTATTTTTAGACTGCTTCACTTGGTAGTAAGTGCTTTTTCCAGACTCTGAACTGTTTCTCCCTCCAATTTCTGGTCCTATTCTTGTCTTGTCTTGGTTTTTGTTTTGTTTTGTTTTGTTTTTTCACATCCTTTACCCATTCCCCAGAAATGGTTCTAAAAATCTCCGCAGCTGGGGATATCTGGAATTCTACAAAATATGATATGTTTTAGATAGGAAACCTTTTAAGAAAAAATGGCTCCTATAATGTTCTCATTCTTCTGAATATAGAAAGCCTAGGTCAGGTACATGAAACCCTTAAACCTATTTATTGATTGGTGTGTGTGTGTGTGTGTGTGTGTGTGTGTGTGTGTGTGTGTCTGTAAGCAAAGGAAGGCCAAAATGAGAGATGGAACAGTATCAGGAAACAAACAAGACATTAGATAGACTGTTTTGTTCATGGGTAATACTTCTCACATCTGGAATCCTTAAATCTAGATAGTTTCCTTTCAAGTACAATCAGTTCCTTATCCAGAGTCGTGGGAATTCCTAAGAGTAACAACAACAAAACATACCAATAACAGTACTTATGTGTGTGTGTGTGTGTGTGTGTATAAGTGTATATATATTAGTGATATATATATATGTATATATGTGTGTGTGTGTGTGTGTGCGCATACACATAATATTTCTATAGCACAGTAAAAGCAAGCACTCTTACATCCTTTACCTCATCTGATGCTCCTACACTAGGTGGAAGATAGAGCAGCTCTTTTTCTCTCCATTTTAACAATAAGGACACAGAATAGTGAAATGATTTATTTGAGTCCCCACAGCTAGAAGTAGCAGAGACAGGCCTTCTGAGTCCCAGTTCGATGTATTTTCTACTATGCTCTATATTTCTCAATATGACACAGTGATCAAATCTTATTTACACCATTTTATATGTCCACCAAACATTTGTAGACAATGAAAAAGTGGTCTGGGTTTTACTGAGTCAACTCGAGAATCTCAGCATTGGTGAGGCCCCTAAGAGGTTATATATTCCAATTCCTACCCGAATAATAATAATACATCCCAATACTTTTACTGGGTTACAAAACAGTTATTCTAGACAACTCTGTAACCGTGCACAAAACATTAATTATAAAAGAATAGTAGCAGGATAGTGACTTCTCCCTAGATCAGTTCTATCTGAAGCCCATGGAAAGAGTAACAAATAAGTAACAACATTACTTCATTATTTACATAGCACTTTAAAATGCATAAGGCACTCTCCTCCTAACAGCTTTCTATAGCTTCCCAGACAAATGACCCTTCCGCCTCAGCTTCAACACCTCCAGTGAAAGTGACTTCACTTTCTCCCAACGTAGCCCACTCAACTCTAATTGCCTGCTTAAATATAAGGAGGTGCATTCAGAATCTGTCTCCCTAGAATGTCTAGCTGTGGATCCAAACTGTCATCTGGCCTTTTCCCTAACTCTTACCCAAATCGGAGGGACTGCTAAAGAACAGTGGAATGGCCGAAGGATGGTTGATCAGATAGCTTACATTTCTATAGCACTTGTCAAGTTTGACTTTGTGCTCTCCACCCAACAGACCTGGGAGGCAGGTAGTCTAATCTTACTATGTGTATTGTACAGGTTAGAACAGTGAGGTTATTGAGGTTGCCTATGATCACACAGCTAGGAAAGGTCAGAAGTGGCAAATTCACATACTTTTTTTTTTTACTTCAAGCACAGCACTCTATCAAAACTATCTCTCAAAAGAGAAAGGGAAAGGGAAAGATGAAAAAGCAATAAACAAAGTTAGGAGACCTGGATTATAGTCCTTCTACCAGCTGGGTGGCATAGTGGATAGACTGCTGAGATTGAAAACAGGAAGACTTATCCTCCTTAGTTCAAATCCAGTCTCAGACACTTGTAAGCTATGTAACCCCGAGCAAGTCACCTAACCCTGTTTGCCTCAGTTTCCTCATCTGTAAAAAGGAACTTGAGAAGAAAATGGCAAATCACTCCAGCGTCTTTGCCAAGAAACCCCCAAATGGGGTCATGGAGAGTTGCTCACCACTGAACACCACCACCACCACAACTAGTTGTGTAGCCTTGATTCCATTGCTTCCCTTCTCAGGGATTAAGCTTCCTCATTTATAAAATGATAATGTTGGACTAGGTTTTCTAGTCCCAGCTAGCACTAGCATTCCAAATCCTACAGTCCCTTCCAGCACTGACATTCCATATTCTATATGCTTTGCAATTCGAAAAGGATCTGAATAATCTAGCCCATGAATAGCTCACAGACACACTTAGAAGAGAACATAAGAAGCTCCCTGCTTTTAACTCCCAGTTCTCCTTAAATACTTGAATTAATACAGCAGCTTCTGTCTCAAAGACCCAAATACCCATTAGCATCAAACTGGGAAACATCCACAGAAGCTATAGGAAAACAAGCTGTAGTAAAACGTGATCACTGGTGTTTGTCAAAGAGGTTGAGGGAGGAGAAAGCCTTGACATTCCCAAAGTCATACAGCAAGGTGGAGGCAGACAGGCACCAAACCAAAGAAACCCGACTCCCCATCTGCTACTTTAACAATGAGATCATGATGCTTGAAAAAGCATTCCCAATTGTTTCAGTGCATTTCTGAGATGCAGTTCCAGCATAGGATGGTATATCTCTTTTTCCTCTCCAGCTGTTCATATTGTATACATCATCTAGAGAGAAGGAAGGGAAAAAAAATTACGCCCTGCAGTAGCTAAGCTCTGCCTGTCAATAATGATATATCCAAAAGGCTCTAAGCTTACAGATAGGAGATGGTGGGTCCGAATCTTAGCAATGTAATACCTGGATGACACTGGGCATGTTTTTTTCCTCTTTTCTAGGCATCAGTTTCTTTATCTATAAGAAATCATGGGACTGGTTCAGATGCTTTTGTAATCTCTCTTCAAGCTCTGACTCCTATGATCTTAAGTTTTTTTGTTGCTTACAATGAACTTTCTTTACAACCCTGTAGTAGTATGAGATTTACTGACAGTCCTACTGTTGGGAAATGGAGGAGCCTGTATTCTAAATGAAGTTTTGTGCTTCAAAGTGTACTGAGCCTGGAAGGAGTACCTGGTTTGTACTCAAAGGGCTGACATCACATTTGAATATCAGTTCAGTTCCTTCCCACCTGTGTGACATTGAGCAAACTACTTTAGCATTAGCCCTCAGGTTCATCACCGTAAAAGGAGTTGGATTCCTAAGGACCTTTCCCAGTTATAATTTAGAATGAATGCTATGATCCTGGTGTAAACAGCCAGTCAGCTAGTATTTATTAAGTACCTACTATTTTCCAGGCACTGGGCTAAGTGTTAGAGATACAAGGAAAGGCAGACAAGAAAAGAAAACCAGTCCTTGTTCTCAAGCAGCTCATAGACTAATGGGGAAACAAGATGATTATTTATATCCTTATTCCAAAGATGAGAAAATCTCCAAGATGTTCAGTGACTTATGCACAGTCATTACCTGTCAGAGAAGCAATTTGGGATTTGTTATTCCAAGGGTTGCTCCTTCCATGACAAAACCTTGCCTAGTTAGAGCATCTTATCTCTAGTATTATATATATTATATATGAGTGTGTGCTATAAAAACAATTATATATAATGCTATATAATGTTCATATTGGTATAAATAATATTTTACTTTACATAGCCTTTTTTAGCTTATAAAATGCTTTCTTTATAGTGGCCTTGTGGATAAGTAAGACATATTACATTCCCTGTCATCAGAGAGCCCAGTCTTTAAAGGAGAAAGAACCAAGAAAAAGGGGCTATAATGGAATATATGCGACTAAGTGTGACTAAGTGTCAGCAAGAAGGTACAAATAAGATGTTATAAGAATTCAGAGGAGAAAGAGAGATCTCTTCTGGCTAAGTTGAACAGGAAGGCTTCATGGGAGAAGAATCAATGAATGAAAAAGCATTTATTGAGAGTTCACTATGTACCCGGCACAATGTTAAGCAATGCAAAAGCAAGACAATTGCAGACCTCTAATAGTTTACATTCTGCTAAGTCAGAAGCTCTTAACCTTTAATTAATGGAACCTCAAGGGATTCATGGATAGATTTGGGAGGAGGGGGCTGTGAACTTGGATGGGAAAAAATTTGCATCTTTATTTTCTTAAATCTCTAACTGAAAAATAGCATTTCTTTCCATTATGAATGCAAGCAACAGGTCACAGTAGTATTGAACTTCACCAGCCAAACAGAAAGGTTAAGAAGCTCTATGATAGGGGAAGAGGAAGTGTATACTGGAGTGATGGAATAGGAAGGAAATTTTAGTGTAGGAAGTTGCAACGATAACTGATTGGTACTTTCCAGGAATGAAAGTGCTAATTTGATGACTTTTCCCCAAGCTAGATGTAGGTCTGGGTCTACGATAAATGAGGTGACCTCTCATCAATATGGGAGCCTAGAGCTTCAAATGGGAGCTGGAATAGGCAGGAGGTAAATGATGGCATCAAGGAAACATGTGACAAGAAGGAGAGGTGGGCTAGTCATAAAGAGAGAGCAAAGGATGACATACGGACAGCCTGTACACTCTACTGGTCCCCATGTAATGTCACAAGATCTAAAGGAAGACCCTCAACACATGGACCCCTTGTGTCAGATGTGTCAGATGTGAAGGAAAAGGAATAGTTGTGAAGGAAAAAGCAATAGTTGTGAACTACACCAGTGGAGGCATTTGGTCACATCGATGAGATATATTGATGTATCAAAACAGGGGCTCCAGCTTAGCATCTATACTAGACTGTAAATTCTTTTTTTTCTTCTTTTTTTGCTTTTTGGAAGGCAATTGGGGCTAAGTAACTTGCCCAAGGTCACATGGCTAGGTTGTGTGTGTGTGTGTGTGTGTGTGTGTGTGTGTGTGTGTGTTAAGTGTCTGAGGCTGGATCCGAACTCAGGTCCTTCTGACTCCAGGGCCGGCACTCTACTCACTGCGCCACCTAGCTTCCCCTAGACTGTAAATTCTTATATCAAAGAACAGAAGCCATGTCTTCTATTTCTTTAGAAATGTTTGCTGGATTAAATGGCATTGTCCATGGCACTTATTTAAGTGCTGGGCATGTGAAAGTTGACCAAGATATATTTGCTAACTAAAAACTTGGTTAATTAATGTTCCATATATATATATATATATATATATATATATATATACAATCAGAAAGTGGTTACAATTTCTAAACATGTCAAATAGACTCACCATAGAATCTGAGTGTAGAAAGGGCATTGAAGATAATTTAGTCCAGTCCTTTCACTTTCAAAGAAGGAAAGTCAGGCCCAAAGAAATTTGGCGAATACCCAAGGTCATATGGAAATTTAGTAGCAGAATCAGAGTTAGACCCCTATTTTCTGATTCCTAGTATGATATTTTTTCAATTAAACTCAACTTAATTCTACAAACATTTATTATTTAGTACCTAATGTTATGGAGCACTGTGCTAAGTACAATGGGAAATACAAAATATAGATAAGACATAATTTCTACATCCATGGGTCTTAAGCATCTAATAGACTATAAGATTCCAATAATTATAGTCTAATAGAAAACTATGTATAAGGATCACTATATATGTGATCCTTTAGCTCAATGACTGTCATATAGTAGATGCATACTAAATGCTTAGTCCCTTCCTTTCCCCTATGCATAAGTAAACAAGTGTGAAAAATAACACATTTTTAAGTACTTATCATATACCAAGCACTATGCAAAAGGCTAAGTGAATTTTCTGTCACATGATATATTCATGATATATTCAGCACAGAGAACTGTCTTGAATTCCTACATCAGACAATTTCTTTAGCCACCTATGGCTCTGCAATTCTGGAAAGAATACAGCTCCTTCCCCTCCCCCACCATCTCCCATCTTTTCTGCCTCCTTTTGTGCACTGTGTCCCCCATTAAACTGTAAGTTCCCTGAGGGTAGGAGTTGTCTTTCTTTTTATTAACTCTCTCTCTAGTGTTTAGCACTGTGCCTGGCATATAGTAGGCTTCTAATAAATGTTTATTGGATTGGATTGAATTGGATTAGTCTTAGATGCAGAAAACTTAAGGACAATTCCTAGCTCTGACATATATGGTCTCAGGAAAGTCACTTAAACATTTGGTGCCTCAGTTTTCTCATTTATACAATGGGTATGATACTACTTGGGCTTCCTGTCTCATAGGATTAAGAAGAAAATGCTTTCTAAGCTTTAAAAAATGTTATAGGAATGTGAATGACCATTTCAAATTAGGGAGCTGTTAAAGGTTTTTCCAACAGATAAGTGCCATGGTAAAAAGCACTGTTTCTTTCCATCCAAATAATTTTAATGCTTTGTCATAAAGACATTAATCTCTTTCTAGCCAAACGAGACTTTTTAAATTGCTGCTCCAAGGGCATTACCTTTTGCAGCATTTTATTTGTGATACTGAAGTATGCAATGTGGTGCAGTTTAATAAAAAAAAACCTACTGGATGTAGAGTTCCCCAAGAGCAGAACAAGGATTAATGATGGAAATGGAAGAGGCAAACTTTATTTTGTTGTAAAGCAAAACCTCCTGACAATCACAGGAATAGACTCAGGAGTCTAGGATTTCACCATCTCACTAACATTCTTACAATAAAGACTATAGGACTAGATTATAGTCTAGTCTGGAGGAGGGAAAGTTCAGGGGTGATATTGAGTACCTATCATCTACAGACTATAGGACTATAGGACCTTTTGAGCATTCGTCAGGAGTGTGGTAGAGAATCATGGGTTAGACTAGGTGAAATGGTTTCCGAGGGCCCTCCCATATGTGTGTGCATGTACAGTAGTGAGGCAGGGGAAAATACAACATGTTTATAGATAAGTAAGTCAAGGTAATTAGAGGAGGGAAAAAGATTTAAGTGGGGCCATTCATGGAAGACAGAACTTGAGCTGAAACTTGAAGGAAGATAATAATTCTAAGAGGTGGAGTCAAAAAAAAAAAAAAGGAATGAATCACAGACATTGATGACAATCTATACCAATACACAGGGGCAGGGAATGGAATGGCCAGTCCTTTTGGGGCTAGAAGGCAGATGGTGCTAGTTTGGATCTAAAAGGCAATACAGAACCAAAAAAAATTTTTTTGAACGTTTGAATGACATGTTAAGAAGGAAGATTATTGTTTAAGCTGAGCAGAAGATTGATTGGATTCAGAAGAGACCTGAAAACAGAGAGACCAATTAGAAGGCTATCACAATAGATTAGTCAAGAAGTAATAAGGACCCAAACTGGTTGCCATGTTAGTAGAGAGAAGGGGATAGATATTGTGAAAGTACAAGCTGAGAATTGATTGGAAAAGGAAAAAGGGAAAAAATGTTTTTTAAAAAAGGGGAGAATGAGGCAACTAGGTGGCACAGTGAATAGAGCACCAGCCCTGGAGTCAGGAGGACCTGAGTTCAGACACTTGACATTTACTAGATGTGTGAACTTGGGCAAGTCACTTAACCCCAGTTGCTTTGATACCTTGAACCTGGATATCTCTAAGGATCTTGCCTTTTGCAAAAATCAGGATGTTTGAAGGAGGGCAAGTTAAGGGGTGATGTTGAGTACCTAAGCACCCAGGATGCTACAGCAGGACACCTGAGTATCCTGAATCCTGGCTGATAACTTTCTAGCTTTGTGAACAGATGGCCCGTCCCTCGACCTTCCCAAGACTTATTAACCTCACCTGTAAAATAAGGATAATAACACTTGCTTTATCAATTTCACAGAGTTGGGTTTTTTCTATTACTCCATAAACTTTAAAGTGTTATCGATATGCAAGCAACACGTATCCAACTGATTTCAGAAACACAGCCTCTAATTCATCGAGTATAGGCTTAATTGTATGTCTATAATACTTTGAGTCCTAAGCAGCTTTCAGAAGCCACAGAAAGAATGGTTGTGAAACAAGTGGCTGCCCTCAAATACTTGAAAGAAGAATAATAGTGAATGGACTGAGAGTGGTGAATAGAGACCGTGACATGAGCATTTCCTAATTCAGTAAGCTCAAAATTTAGAGCTGGAAGGAAACTCAGTCAGCATTTCATGCCCTCATTTGAGGGCATGATGAGACTGAGGTTCAAAGAGGTTAAGGGACTTGCTTAAGGTCATACAGGTAATAAGTAACTCATTTAAGTTTTGAATCTAGAGCCTCCATTCCCAAATCTGACGATATATTTACGCCTCGGACACGTTGCTGTGTGACAATTTCTCCATTTCTGTTAGAATCAAGGACTTGGGGGATAGGTACCTTCAAAGGCCACAAAGTGTTAGTGTTGGAAGGATTCTTTAGGAGATCAAGTTCAATACCCTCCCATTTTACATATGGGAAACTGAGGGCACAAGAAGTTAAATAGGGAGATTGACACATGTTTGAGGTTTAAGTTAATATTAATGTGCTTGGCAGTTCTTGTATCCAAATATTTCCACTAACACAAAATTATATTTTGGAGAGGTAGTAATTGGCAAATGTCTTCTGTTGCCATAATCCCATCATTATTGAGGAAGTTTTTTTTAAACTGAATTTGTGATTGCACAGACATAGGGAGCTACTGGTGAAGAACTTCCTCTATCAATGCAGAATAACAACTATTCTCTAACATATAGTCTTTTAAAATTTTTTTGGGGGGGTCTTTATTAATTTGTTTACTTTTAGTTTAGAAGATTCAATTCTGTAATTCCTTGAGTTTCAAATTCTCCCCCCTCCCTCCCCTTCCTTCCCCACCCCCATGGTCATATACAATCAAGTACAGGATCTGCAAACACTTTCACATTAGACATTAGTCAGGTTATAAAGAAGGATTGTATTGGATGGAATGAACAATGGGAAAGAGGAGACAAAACCAAACAAGAAAAAGACAGAGAGCAGGTAGTTTGCTTCAATCTGCATTCAAACTCTGTTGTTTCTAGTTCTTTCTCTGAATGTAGACATCTCTATCATGAGTCTTTTGGAGTTGACTCATAACTCTGCATTGCTGAGAAGAGTCCAGTCTATCAAAGTTGGTCATCACACATATGTTGTGTCTGTAATTGTGTACAAATTTCTCCTGGTTCTTCTCTAACATGTAGTCTTAAAGAATTTGCCTGGGGTATATGGAGGTTAAGTGACTTGCCCAGTGTCATCCAGCCAATAAGAACCTAGGTTTTCCTGACTTTGAGGTCAGTTTTCTATCTGCCATACCATTATACTCTCCACTATACCACCTCTCAATATTGTTAGTGATTACACGGTTATATTGTTAATAATTAAATAATTGCTCACAGTTACATGGCCTTTTCCTTGCAACATCCTTCTTATCCAACACATATGATATTAACTTTCTTTTGTAGATAAGGAAGCCAACGTTTACTGAAGTAAAGGAATGTGTCTGTGGTAGTCAAGGAATTCTTCCCTCAGGATTCTTCCCCAGAACTCTTGATCCCCAAATCCAGGGTTCCTCACAGGACATGCATCTTACTGCCTCCTAATTCACATCAAAATGACATCTCTGTAGGAAACAGCTTTATGTTTGATGTTGCTACCTGTAAACAACCCTGGAAAGACTGAAATTTCACCTTCACCTCAGACAGACTTTTCTCCATTAGAGAAGGTCTGTGTTCAGACTGCTGCACACAAAACAAAGCAAAACACGAAATCACCATTAAACCTAAACTATGAGATTGGACATTTTGAAAAGCACACACTAACAATTTGCAAAAAAAGCAACACAACTCTTCCTTTCCTCTTCCAGCTTTCCAAGCAACGATGAAAGCCTACCAGACGTCTGAGATGCGTACCTTCTGCTGTGTCTGTATCACGACTAGCCACAGATGGGAGTTCCTGAATGGTGGTGAGAATGTATACACTACTATCCCAGAAGGCTGCTCCCCTAGGCTTTTGAACCCTATGAGTCATTCTGAAGACCCTTCCAGCTTCACAGCAAGATTCCTTTCAGCAAAACTGAAGCCACTTAGGGCAAACGTTTAACTAAAGACTTACATTGTGGATCATCACAGTGATGAGAGATCTAACAACAGGCCAAAATGACATGTTTTCCTGAAATTGTTACTTAGCCCAAAATGTACAGAGTATATTTAGAAACACTGACAATTGGTTTGGAAGTTGACAGTAGAACTGTTATTGTCAGAGAAAATCTGGGTCATAGATAGACTTGCAAAGCTGTGAGGCACCTGAGAGTTCTTCTAGTTCAGGGGGTTCATACTTTGAGTTCATAAATTTGTTTTTAAAGATAGCTTGATTACTGTGTCTCAACACAAGTCATTTCCTTTGTAATCCTATGTATTGGATTTTATGCATTTGATAGGATTTTGAGAAGGGGTCCAGAGACTGCCAAAGGGGTCCGTGATACATGCAAAAAAAAAAAAAGGCTAAGAACTCCTGATAGAGCTCAGCCCTCTCACCTGACAGTCATTGAATGACAGTAAGTCAATGACAGAGGAGAGAGCTTGACAAAGCTGATGAGTGGCCGAGCTGAGACTAAACCCAGGTCTCTGGGACCCTGGGTCCATTGCTGGCTGGCTTCTCTGAGGAAGGTAATATAGGTAGTAAGTAACTCCCTTACTTATCTCTCCCTTCAAGTTACCTTGAAGAAGCAACCCCAGAAGAACAGTGAATGAGTATATGAACAAGCAGATAAATCCTCTAAGAGCATCACAATTGGTGGCTATCTTCATATGCTCCCCTAGGCTTAGTCTAAATGGAGGCAGAATGGGCAATTTACCTATACCCTGTGATTTGAAGGGCATTATGGAGCCTCTGAGGTTCTATCATCTCTGGCCCTACTAATTCCTACAAGCTGAATTATACAGAGTTTACCCTTTATAACAATTATAGATATTTACACAACACTTCAATATTTATAAATCATTATATAAACATTCTTATCTGATTAAATAAGAAGAGGATGGAAGAAGGGCTGGTGATTTCACTGAAAAATGGAACTCTGAGGTGAGGAAACTCCCCCTTTAGCAATGCAGGTTGAAACCTCCATTGCAACTTATAATCTTAAAGAATTGCCTAAAGCAGGGAGAGATAAGTGACTTGTCCAGGGCCACACAACCAATATTTGGGACTTGAACCCAGGTCTCCCTAATTTGGATTTGAGCTCTCTAACTAATACATCTTTGCTGCATCTCAAGGCAGATTATGAAAGCATGATTATATCTATTTTATGGATGAGGGAAATGGGTTCAGAAAAGCAGAAGAAACTTGTCTAAAGTCTCTTCACTTGGTAAAGTGGCAGAACTGGAACTAAAACCCATATCTTATTACTTCTGGTACATTGTGCACTTTCTATTATGCCATGCTGGCTCTTATTATTCATCATATAACTTATTTTCACCTACTTTAATTTTGCAAAGATCTGTAGTTTCACAGGTATGAGTACTCCCTCCCCAATGCAGATTGCAGCTCCCTGCACCTTAATACATGGCTTTTGTGATTGCTGTGGATGAGAACATTACTCACCCAGAGGCAAAGTTTCTTAGGATAAATTTCTCTGTATTTGGCAAGGTTGATCATTATATGACAGGTACAATCCATTATAGATCAGATTTGAAACCTTTTGGGCTTGGTGGGACCCAGCATACTTTATATTACATTGGCATCACTTTCAAAAACCCATTATCATCTCCATGCCATGATAAGGTATTGATGAAACATTTCAGTGAACTTATCATAATATAGCAGATAGAATTCTAGACTTGGAATCAGAAAACCTGGGTTCAAATTCTGCTTTAGATAACTTACTAGGTGAAAAAACTCAGGCACAGATGTGAACATTTTTTCAAGTTCTTATAAGGATAAAACTAGGATTTGAAACCTAAACCCTGTTATTCTGACTCTAAATCCAGGGTTCCCTCCATTATAAGGTTAAAACAAGAATCCACTATATAAGAATGAAGCTGACGAAAACCAGAATTTAGAATGTTGTTCGTCCTTTGTTTTCAAATGCTCTTGAATTGGATTTTAGTGACACAGAGTTGCACAAAGTCATCAGCCTCACTCCTTCTTCCTGAGTCATCAAGGTCCAGTGGCAGGAGGAAAGTCAAGATACAGTAGATGGCCTTGTTCTCAATACCTGACTGAGCTCTACACGCTTTACAGCACCTGGTGTGGCAACCTTCATGGCCATTGGAACAAATTGTTCTCATCCCTCCTTTCTGCTGGAGGAAGTCTTCATGTGCTTGGGGAAGACACCCCCCACCTCCAACTCATGGACAGGTTTGAAACACATTGGTTACCCTAACCTGGTTTAGCCCGTCTGTCCAGAAGGCTTGCTAGGTGTAGCCACAGTACATGCTACAGCTTCATTGCAACACATGATGAGAGTTGGGTGAATCAGGTGGACACCAAATGTGGATGGGCGACCCTGAAAAGGGCTCAACAACTCTCACACCAGGAGTGCTAGACCTCCTGAACACCCCATACACCGCAGAATTCAGACACACCAAAGACAAATATACCTTGGTTAGCATCTTTCTAGCTGGGCAAAACCCTGCTGATTGTCCAGCCACTTCAGTGGCAAAACCCAGCCTATGAAGCAACAGTTGGTAGAGCTAGGCATTATAGCAACAGAAACAGGCTGAGCAAGCTGGAAGGGCCATATGGATACTCATATCCCTCTGCAGACCTACCTAGTAAAGGGTGTGAAGTATCCCAAGAAACAGGAAGGCAAATGCCTCCTTGATGGTTTTACTCTGGGCAGTTCTAGCCTCAGAGTTCACTGGGTTATGGCTGATAAATGGCAAAAAGCCTCAGCCTGACTCATGCAGAATGACTGACTGGTGCCTTATTGTCACAGTTAAGTAACCATACCAGTGTGTCAGCCCAGGGTGGGGATCAGGAATGCAAGTGCATTAAAGCTTTGGGGAGAAGGATTACTGTGTACTTTTTAAACTTGTGTGTCCAAAGACAAGTTACAAAACCCTTCTGAGCCTCTACTTCTGCCTTTGTACCATGGAAAAGTTGGACTTGATGTCCCCAAGGTTCCTTCCAACTCTAAATATCATCATCCTATGAGTCAGACACATGTTTAGTTACTCCAGTACATCCTGATTCTTGGACTGACCTTTTTTTGGATTTCTATTCATCTCTACTCAACAAATATTTATTAAGTGCTTATTATGTGGCAGAGGCTGGTGATGCAAAGAAAATGAAATAGTCCCTGCCCTCAAGGAGCTCACATTCTACTGGTAGGATTCAATATGTATGTGGACATTTTTTAAAAATTTAAATTTTTTATTTACTTTTAGTTTACAGCATTCAGTTCCACAATCCCTTGAGTTTCAAATTTTCTTCCCCTCCTCCTCTCCCCTCCCCCCCTCCCATGGCAATCAAATAAAGGATCTCCAAATACTTTCATATTAAACATTAGTCACATTGTAAAGAAGGATTACAACCAATGGAGTGAACAATAAGAAAGAAGAAACAAAACAAAAAAGAGAGAGCAAGTAGTTTGCTTCAATCTGCTTCAGACTCTGTAGTTTTTTCTCTGGATGTGGATATCTCTTTCCATCATGAGTCTTTTGGAGTTGTCTTATAACCTTGCATTGCTGAGAGGAGCCCAGTCTATCAAAGTTAGTCATCACACATATGTTATATCTGTAATTGTGTACAGTGTTCTCCTGGTTCTGCTCTTTTCACTCAGCATCAGTTTATACAAGTCTCTCCAAGAGGGAAATATAGTTTGTCTTTCACAATATATCCACTATGGAAATGTTTTGCATAACTACACACAGACAATCTATATTGAATTGCTTATCTTCCCAGTAAGAATGGTTGACAAGGGGAGAAGGGAAAGAATCTGGAATTAAAAGTTTTAAAATCAAATGTTTAAAAAATTATTTTTTACATGCCCTGGGAAATAAGATATACAGGCACTGGGGTATGGAGATCCATCTTGCCCTACTGGAAAGTTGGAGGCGGGATGGGGGAAGATATAGGAGAGAGCAGATTGGAGGAGGGGGTATTCAGTGGGATTCCTATTCTGGAGTGGTGGGTAGGGAAAAGACAGGGAGAAAATTTGTAACTCAAAATCTTGTGGAAATGAATGTTGTAAACTAAAAATAAACATAAAATTAAAAAAAATTAAGTCTCTCCATGTTATTATGAACTCTGTCTGCTCCTCATTTCTTATAGCACAATGGTATTCCATAACATTCATATACCACAGGTTGTTTAGCCATTCTCCAATTGATGGGCATCACCTTTATTACCAATTCTTTGCCACCACAAAAAGAGCTGCTAGAAATATTTTTGTACATATGGGTCCTTTTCCCAACAGTTTTTTGATAAATTTTTATTGATGTGTTTGGTTTTTACATTCCCTAATTTTCTTCCATATTCTTTAATTTTCCATCCCAGAAAGCCATCTAATAACACAGATTTTTTTAAAGAAAAAAATAAGAGAAAAAATTAGTAAAGTCAATTAATTCTCAAGAAAAATCTGATAATATATACAGTGTTCCACACCTGCGCACTCTCCACTTCTGCAAAGGAGTGGGGAAGCAAAGCCTGCTTTTTGTAATTTTACAGCATTCATTTTCAAATATTTTGTGGATGTTCTTTCCATTCACATTGGTCCACAGCTAAATTAAGAGGAAGAGAATACTAATAACTTTGGTCAATAAGGAAAGGTTTTACATATGAAGTGGCACTGAAGATGTACTTTTATCTATTTATTCATTCATTTATCTATTTACTTATTTATTTGTTTGTTTTGGAGATGTGCTTTTTGGGGAGGGTGGGCAATTGGGGTTAAGTGACTTGCCCAAGGTCACATGGATAGTGTTAAGTGTCTGAAGCTGAATTTGAACTCAGGTCCTCCTGACTCCGGGGCCGGTGCTCTGTTCACTGCACCACCTAGCCACCCCAGGAGATGTGCTTTCAAAGAAACCTGATGTGCTAAGAGGAAGAGCTGAGGCAGCAAGGCGTTCCCAATCCCAGAGACCACCTGTGCAAAGGATTGGCCATAGAAGATGGAACATCATGTAGAAGGAGCAGCTAGCAGATTAGTTTGCGCTGAAAGTCAAGTAATATGAAATAAGGGAAATGAAGGAGAGTAACATGAAATTGGGCAGCTAGGTGGTGCTGTAGATAGAGTGCTGAGCCTGTACACAGGAAGAGTCACCTTCAAGAGTTCAAATCTGACCTTAGACACTTACTAGCTGTGTGACCCTAGGCAAAACATTAGCTTTGTTTGCCTCAGCTTCCATATCCGTAAAATAAGCTGAAAAAGGAAATGGCAAACCACTCCAGTGTCTTTGCCAAGAAAACTCCAAATGGGGTCATGAAGAGTCAGACATGAGTGAACAATAACAACAGCATGAAATTAAAATTGTAAAGGTAAATGACTGACAAGTTGAGGGGTATGCTGGGGGCACATCAAATGTCAGGTTGAGGATTTTGTCTTTTATTATGGAAGCAATAGGGAGTTATTGAATATTTTTTAGTAGGAGAGTGACATGGTTTAAGTGTTTTAGGATTATAGATTTAGTAGCTCTGTAGAGAATGGATTAGAGAAGGAAGAGACAAAAAGCAGGAAAAGCAATAAGAGGTTATTGCTATGGTCTATGCAAGAAATGAAGAAGACCTGAACTGGGGTAGAGTCTGTGTAAGCAGAGAGAAGGCAAAGGATGGGAGAGATATTTTGGACATAGAAACCACAAGATTTGATAAATGACTATGGAGGATGGAGGATGAGGAAGGTAAGAGAGAAGGAAAAAATTAAAAATGAGTTTAAGGTCCTGAGTCCAAAAATGGTAGTGTCCTCAATGGAAATAGAGAATTGCATGGGAAATATATAGGGAAATAAAATTATTTCCTTTCTGAAATGTAGTTTTGAGGTGCCTATCAATTGATTTAGGTGGAAATGTGCAATAGGAAATTAATTTTCCTGCTCATCTCAGTCACTTCGATTTAGGATTTCCAAGAAATCTTGACTCAAATCTAACTTGACCTTTGATCTATACTTGTTTGGATCCTTCCCCTTCTACTTCTTGAGAAAGAAAGTCTCTTTTCTCCCACTGGTGTTTTAGCAAATCACTAGCAAGTCAGCCCTCTCCCAGGCCATGTTCTAAGTTACTGAAATATTTCTAACTCCAACTTCCTTAAAAGCGTCTAATCTTTTGTCCTCTATCTTGTCATATGATTTTCTAAGTCTGGATCAAAGGATTCAAAGATGCTGATTTGAGACATGGTCTCATTGCTGGTCTTGTGTGTCTCATGGGTAGAGACAATTTGCACTGAGGAGCAATGTGAAGCACAGCTCACAGACCAAGTTTGGGGACTGGGCTAATTCTAGACACCTTGCTATGCAAAAAAAAAAAAAGAGCCAGGAACTGATAGCAGCCAGTGACAACCACAACAGTCAGTAAAAGCAAAACAGCCTGTACCCTGGAGGAGTTTACAAAGCAATAGCTCACATTTATTAATTGTTTTACAATTTACAGAGCATTTTCCCTTGGAACCACCTTTGAAGTAGGTAGCACTAATATAATTTCCATTTCTCAGAAACAGGGAAAGGCTAATAGAGCATCCTTGACCCTTTATTCTTCCAAGTGACTTGCCCACATCATGTAGCTACTGAGCATCAGAGTCATGACTTGAATCCAAGTCCAGTGTTCTTTCTTCTTTACCACATTTCCTGAGTAATAGGCATGGGTGCCAGAAATGTGAAGTTTGCTGTTGAGCTGGAGATTTTATGAGCCCAAAATTCCCTGTCTAACCTCCTATCCAGCAACAGAACTGGTCTTAGAAGATAAGTGGCTGTGAGGAACAGGAAGAAGGAGTAAGGTATACAGCTGGAGTGACAGAATCTTGGAGAAGGGAATGTGGCAGGTATGGAATTTGGAATATGGAATGAAGCCCAAATTCCATAGAGTCAATAGAGGAGCAATTGAATATTTTTGATTTTAGAGGGATTCAGAGAAACAGAAATCTTAGCAAATTTACTTCAGCAGTATGCAGGACAATTAGAAAACTATTAGAATAGATGATTGGTAAAATGATCAACTGGTTCTTACTCATAGACTCAGGTCTTCCCTAAATTCAAACAAAAACTTTCCCTTGAGTCCACCCAGAATCCTTTCAATTTATTATTCTAGACCTTTCCTACCTTTCACTGCTAAACACAGAGAGAAATGATTATTGATAATCAATGATTTGGGGAGATTCAGATTTCCCCCTTTTTCTTTTATCCTCATTTCTCCATATGGGGAAGTCAATGTGTTCTTTTAGGCTTGGGTGGGGGATAAATTCTTTAAATAGATTGCATAAGAGTAACTTAAGAAGTAAATGACATTATCAAAGTTCAGGTCCAGTTTCTCATTGTAATATTCATTGTCTCATTAATTGTTAACTAGTCAGAGTTGATTGCCCCTCTCAGGAACACTGCTCTTCCTTTGGGCATATAGGCCATAAGCCCACCACCATGATTGTCTTCGGTCTAAGAGAGAGACGTCCAAATGACTATCCTTTTATTAAAATGCTACCATTATTAATAAAATGATTAGATTACACAAAAAGTCTGTCTCTTGAAGCTCTTTAGCTGCCACAACACCTAGAAAAATTGTGAATAGTCCTAGCCTCCTCTTTAGCTCAATCTCCTTCACTCATCAAGCTCTTACAATCTGTCTTCTCACCCCATTGTTCTATGACAGAGGTTTCTTAATTGCTAAATTTACTAATCATTAAATTTCCAAGTCCCTTTCCTCCCTGACCTTTCTGCAGCATTGGACACTGTGGACACACCCTCTGACTCAATACTCTCTCCTCCCTTGGTTTCGAGGACAGCTCTTTCCTGGTTCTCCTCCTACCTGTCTAACTTGCTCTCTCTCTCTCTTTTTCTCTTTCCATCCCTCCCTCCCTCCCTCCCTCTCTCTCTCTCCTTGTACTGCCACAGAATACTTTATCTTGGACTCTCCCCTGACATTATTCTTACCTTGGCCCAGGTGGCCTCAAGGCCACATGTGGACCTCTAGGTCCTCAATCGTGGCCCTGTGACTAAATTCCAACTTCACAGAGCAAATGCCCTTAGTAAAAAAAAAAAAAAAAAGGTCAAGGCTTGGCCTATATAGCTAGGTATTTGTAATTTCCCCTAAGTAGAATCTAAACTACTTTATGTCAGATATTGGGTAAATTTCATTTTTGCCCCTCCAGTACCCTGCATATAGTTGGCAATCAATAAACATTTATTACAAAGAACCCTCTCCATCACCTTTCATCATGTTTCTTTCAGCATTACCTAGATAGAATGTCTGAAATTCCACCATTTAAAATCTTGTTGTTGTCCAGTTGTGTTCAACTCTTTGTGACCCCATTTGGGCCTTTCTTCGAAAAGATACTGGGGTGATTTGCCATTTCCTTCTTCAACTCATTTTGAAGGTGAAGAAACTGAAGCAAACAGGGTTAAATGATTTTATTTTCCCAAGTTCACACAGCTAGTCAGTGTCTGAGACCAGATTTGAACTCTGGAAAACGATTCTTTCCCACTTTAGCCTCTGTACCACCTAGCTGCTGATTTGGGGTCTATTCATCTATATAAAATTTTTTCTTCTTCCAAAGCCTTTATCAAAAGGCAGAAACATTAAATGACTATCATCCATTCATGCCACAATGTGAATCAGTATAAGCAACACTGAGGAGAGTGCCCTGGGGGATGGAAAACAAATGAGTAACTTATTTTAATGTAGAATGGAGTAAGCAAGCTGTGTAGCTCAGGTTTGGGGGAAGTGGCCATTGGTAGAAGGAAAAGCATCAAAGATAAAAGTTGTATGCTTCCCAATTTTGCCTGATGTAGCCATAAGTTTCAGTGCAATACAATTAATTTATAGATGGATAATATGGGCATGAAAATGCAAGAGAGAGTACCCACTTAGGCAGGAGGGAACAGAGTGCCTGCATCAAATTCTTGCCCCATTGGATGCATTTAGCTTCAGTGTTAGAAACCATTCATAATCTGACCATGGCATTGGAGTCTCCTTCCAACTGAGACCAATCATTGCAGAGAGGCAGCACGTAGGTATAATGGAAGAACACTAGGATTGAACCAGCAGAAACCTGGGTTCGAATCCCAACCCCAAATACTTATTGCCTGGACACATCATCCCGTCTCGATGAACCTCATTTTCCTCATCTATGAAATGAAGCACCTATAGTTGCCTGCCTCAAATAAGAATCAAATGAAAAAGTATACACAAAATAGTCAATAAGCCTTTAAAGCTCTAGATATGATGAGCAATCAGTTCTATTGCTACTCTTTATAAATCTGAAGGAAGTCTCCCAACCATACTGACTGGGTAGATTACACATTCATGTTATGCATTCTTAGCTGTGGCCTCACTGTTGCAAGACAGTCCTTTTATTCCTCCCTAATTGATTTCCTAGGTCACTCCCCACAGAAGATATTCCTTCTTTTCCTCCTCAAGCCTCCCACATCTCTCCCTCTTACCTATCAGGGAAGACTGCTCCTTCTTTACTGGAAAAAACTTGAGGACACTGGAGGTGAGCCCCCTCTTCATCCCAAAGCCCCTCGACATCTTCTCCCACTCTTTTTCCTCTGTCTCTTCAGTCTCTGACAAGGAGGAAACTCTTACTCTTGCCAAAGCCAATGCCTCTACATTTATGCTTGACCAGATCCCTCCTGTCTTCTCCAGAAGATGCTATCCCCAACCATTCCCCTTTCTCACATCTCCAATCTTTCCCCATCTACTAGTTATTGCCCTGGGGCTTTCAAACATGCCTGAAGTCTCAATCCTTAAAAAACCTCCACCAGAATCTACCACCCTCCCAAGCTATCACCCTATGCAGTCAAAAATTATCCATTCTCCTTGCCCCTACATCTCTTTTCTTTTATTCCTTAAACCTTTTCAATACTGCATCTGACCTTATCAGCCAACTGAAACTTTCCTCTCCAATGTTATCAGTGATGTTTTAGGATCTTTCAATGCTAAATTTGATTTTTAAAAAGATCTAAACCTTTTTTTCCAGTCCTCATTCTTTGCAGCCCATTCACTGCATTTGACACTATTGACCACTTTCTCTTCCTGGGAAGTCTCTTTCATTTCTTGACCCTCCTCTCTCGGCTGCTTCCTGTCTGACTGTTCCTTCTTAGTCTCTTTTGTTTAGTCTTCTTTGTTCCTTCTTAGTCTCCTCATAATCCATGTCATTCCCCCTAATTATGAGTGCTCCCCCAATTTTTTGAGTGCTCCCCAAGCTTCTGTCCTAGGACCTCTTCTCTTCTCTCTCTATGTAGTTTTTCTCTCTCAGTAACCTCATCAGCTCCCATAAGTTTAACTCTCATCTCTATACAGATGTCTCACATATATCTGGATCTATTTAGACATATCTTTATCTGGATCAGGGGTTCTCAACCTGGGGTCCATAAACTCTTTTTTTAAAAAAAATGGATAGCTGTGTTTCAAATTAATCAGCTTCCTTTCTAATCCTGTGTATTTTATGCATTTAAAAACATAATTCTAAGAAAGGGTTCATGAGTTTCATGAGACTGCCAAAGGAGTACAGGACACACAAAAAGTTAAGAATTCTTGATACAAACATATATACACATATACAATACATGGTTGGCTAGCTGGATGGATGGATGGATGGAGATGGATGCATTCAGTATAAGTATCTTCCCTGGATTCTAAGCCTGTATTACCATTGCCTATTAGACACTTCAGATTGTATATTCTGAGTCATTTCAAACTCATCTGAAACTGAATTAATTATATTATTTGGGGGGGGGGGGAGGCAAACAGAGTTAAGTGACTTACCCAGGGTCACACAACTAGTAACTGAGGCTAAATTTGAACTCAGGTCCAGATGCTCTATCCACTGTACCACCTAGCTGTCTCCTGAATTCATTTTTTTTAACTATTAACCCTCTTCTTCCTACAATTTTTTTTTGTTTTTTTTTTTTAGCATCCTTGGTTAATAACTGTGGCATTGTTGGTTCCTTACTCTCCCTTACCCCACATAGTCAATCAGTTGATGAATCTTGGTATTTCTACCTTGACAATACCTCTTGAATACAACCCCTTTCCACTCACCCAGGTGCACCTTAGTTGAGGTCCTCATCACCTCTCACTTAGATCATGGCAATAGTTTCCTGATCAATCTCCCTGCCTCAATTCTTTGACCACTGCAGTTCACCTACATACAACTGCCAGAGTAATTTTCTTTAATTACTATTCTGACCATGCAATTCCCCTGCTCAACAAATTCCAGTGGTTGTATATCATCCCTTGGATAAAATAGAAGTTCTATTTGTCTTTTAAAGCCCTTAACAACCTGGACCTGAGCTATCTTTTCAGTCTTATTGAACATATTCCCAAACCCCACACTGCAATTGAGTCAATGTACCCTTTCTGAGATTCCTTGCACATGATATTCCATCTCTTAATCCTATGTCTTTGTACTGGATGTTCCACATGCCTGGAGTTTCCTCCCTCCTGAACTTCAACTCAGATCCTCTCTTTATTTAAGATGTACTTTAAACACCATCTTCTATATAAAGATTTGTTTTTCTGATCCTCTGCTCCAAACTGATAGTGCCCTTTTTACTCTACAATCTTGTTGAGGGGTTAGTGCAATTGAAAACAATCTAAGACACTGTACACAGAATCATAAGTGGAAAGGTTATTAGAAACCATCAAATCTAATCAGTACATGAATAGGAATCCCCTCTACAATATCACGCTGTCAGGCACCCTTAAAGACTTCTTATGATGAGATATTCACCTCCTCTCAGGCAGTTCATTCCACTTTGATTCACCTCTAGTTTTTAGAACATTTTTTTCTTTTAGAAAATGAAGTCTTTCACTAATGCATGGTTGGTGGAGCTGTGAAATGATCTGGAGAGCAATTTGGAACTATGCCCAAAGGGCCATAAAAATGTACATACCCTTTGACCCAGCAATATCACTTCTAGAGCTGTATCCCAAAGAGATCATAGAAGTGGGAAAAGGACTTGTATGTACAAAAATATTTTAGCAGCTCCTTTTGTGGTGGCAAAGAATTGGAAATCAAGGGGATGCCTATCAATTGGGGAGTGGCTAAACAAGTTGTGATATATGAATGTCATGGAATACCATTGTGCTATAAGAAATGAGGAACAGATAGATTTCATAATAACCTGGAGAGACTTATATAAACTGATGCTGAGTGAGGACAGCAGAACCAGGAGAACTTTCTACACAATTACAGACACAATGTATGATGACTAACTTTGATAGACTGGCCTCCTCTCACCAATGTAAGGCTATAAGACAACTCCAAAAGACTCATGTTAGAAAGGATATCCACATCCAGAGAAAGAATTACAGTCTGAATGCAGATGGAAGCAAACTACTTGCTCTCTCTCTTTTGTGTTTTGTTTTGTTTTGTCCCTTCTTTCTCATTGTTCATTCCATTGGTTATAACTCTTCTTTACAACTTGACTAATGTTTAGTGAGAAGGTATTTGTATTCTATATCAGATTGCATACTGCTATGGGGGAGGGAAGGGGGGAGGAGAGGGAAGGGGAGAGAATTTGGAGCTCAAGGGATTGTGGAACTGAATGTTGTAAACTAAAAGTAAATAAATAAATAAATGTTTTTAAAAATGAAATCTTCCTCTCAAGATGTCAACTCATTGCTCCTAATGCTGCCCTTTGAACCCAAGTAGAAAAAACCTCTTCCTTTCATTTTTGAAGCTAGTGTGCTTCTCCTATGTCTACTTTCTTGGTTAAACATAAACACAGTAATCAAATGTTAAAATAACTATAACCAAGTGTCCAAAATGTACCAATCATAGAATCATATATTTTGAGTATAAAGGACACCATAAATCATCTAGTGGAATTGCCTTATTGTTACCAATGAGAAAATAGACCCAGAAGGATGATGACTGTTGTTGTTCAATTGTGTCTGACTCTTCATGACCCCAGTGAGAGTGGCTTGTCCCTTCCTTTTCCAGTTCATTTTATAGATGAGGAAACTGAGGCAAATAGGATTAAGTGACTTATCCAGGGTCACCCAGCTAATGAATGACTGAGGCCAGATTTGAACCCAGATCTTCCTGACTCCAGGTGCAGCACAATATCCAGAGCCACCTAGTTGTCTCTAAATGATTAGTCCAAGGAAAAACAGTTAATAAATAGCAATAGTTGGGATTTGGACCTAAGTCCTCATGTCCAAACTTAATCTTCTTTCTACCTCACCATGCTATTTCCCCAGTGTTAAAGGCAATGAAGGCAATGGGTGGGCAGAAGGATGGAATAACAAATAAGCCCATGATCCAGTCAGTGGGGGACACACATCAGAGCTGAAGCTGATCTGTTTAAGTGTTTCACTGTGTTGTCGATGGTGTCTGACAAACTAGATACCAAGATCGCCTGTGAGTAATGGAAAAATCATCCTTCAGTAAACAAAGAGCTCACTTCTCACATTGCTCTGGGCTCTAGAGCACCAGTCAAGTGACCTGTAGAGGTCTTTCACACATTAAATGGGAAACTTCACTGTTTCCCATCTCCCCAGGGGCATCAGTACAGGAGCCTAGAAACAGCTTAGCTCCGTCAATACTGTTAGGATGAGAGCCAGGGGAGTGCAACCAAGCCCTGGGGAAGTAGGTAGACTGAAAAGCAAAGGATTGCACAACTGTTTCAGTAGATGGGGACAACATTAGCTGAGATATTTAAGGAGAAAGATGGGTGGTTACTTTTTGCCAATGAATGTAAGGCTGGCCAAAGTCCTGTTGCCTTTGGGCAGAATTGGCTTATCAGAAGAGAAAATAGCTGATCCAACTAAGCCAGTGAGCTTGGGGAAGGGTGTGGCTGCAGCTGTCTGGGCATCCCTAGCTTGTCTCCCTTTACATGGGCGTTTTCTGTGTTCTGACCTATAGGAAGGGAGTTGAGCAGTGGGGGAAAGATATGGGGTGAGAAAGCTGTGTGGCAGTGTCTCCCTCCCCCAGGCATTCTGCACAGTTTGGCTGCACTTAGCACTTACCCAGAGTGTATGTGGAGAGGTAGGGAGAGAAAAGGGAGAGGAGAGGGGTCAGTTTGCCGAGGGAGAAGTATGTAATTCAAATAAAAGCCTCGAGGGAGAAGTATGTAATTCAAATAAAAGCCTCGGCTGCAGATCTGAAAAGCTAATTGTTTCTCATCACGCTCCAGAAGTGTTTGAGAGTCCCATATATAACAGTTAAATTCTCTGAAGGAAAGACATTCATTGGCAGTAATCACTCAAAAACTTTCAGTGGCTCCCCATTTCTTAGTGAATAAGACATAAACCTAAGATATTGGCTTTTAAGCCCGCCTCAATCTGGTTGCAATCTAACTTCCCAGCTTCATTTTATACAACTTGCCTTGGCATTCTCTACATTCTGGCCATATGATTCATTCTTGCCCAGTCCTTGACTGTCTTCATACCCATATTCTCTATAGCTAAAATGCCCTTCTCCATCCTACTCCCAACAACCATCTCTTTTAACCCTCTCCCCATTCCTTTAAGACCCAATGCCCGTGACACCTAGTCAGAGAAACCTTCTTGTTCTCTTCCCAAAGGGTCACTTCTCTCTAAACTTTGGATCTCATCTTTGCATTTATTTTATCTCCCCCATCATAATTATACATATACATGTTTTTAACAAGCACACAACCCGTTAAGCTTCTCAGGGCAAGGATCATGTCATATTGAGTATTAACTTCCTCAAAGTCTAGAACAATGCCTTATGCTTAAAAAATGAGTCCCTACACAAGAAGATGCAGGGTCAGGGGTATGGCCCTTTGACTTCACAAAACAAATCCCCTTAATAAAAGGATTTGTTCTGTAAAACTCAGACTCAGTCAAAAGGTGGCACCCAAGGACCTAGAAGGCCATATGTTGCCTTGAGGCTACAGGTTCACCACTCCTGAACTAGGCTGTCACTGCTGAGAGAGTATAATTCACAAATGAATTGTGAATAAGTCACAAATTGAAGATGTTCAAGCGAGGCAAATTAGATTGAGAACCTTTTATTAAAAATTACATATTTCTCTGACTTTTCATTTGTGTATTCATTCACCCGACAAACATTTATTAAGCACTCACTGTGTGCCAAGCACTGGGATATAAAATGCAAAAACAATTTCTGACCTTAACTCTGTACATTTACATTAAGGTCACTACATAAGGACTTTTTGTGTATGACTCAAGTTCATTTGCATGAATAACCATTGTAAGATAGTGATACCCTGAGACATTCCTGACTGAGCTGATAGTCCCATCCTTTGGAGAGCTTCCTTTCTACATGTGTGTATGTATGTATGTATGTATGTATATATGTATGTATCTATATATGTATGGCTCCTCCATCACAATCAGCTGTCACTTCTTCCTGACAGCAATAAAATTACCTTGGATAGTTCCCTACTGAATCCTTGATTTTTCCCCATTTTGTGAGCCAGATGACCAAACATGTATGAACTATGTCTAATACAAGAGCAAATGAGCTCTGAGCAAGGGGCTGAGAGGCTCTCCTCTGGGTAAAGCCCACCCACTTCCCAGCTGTTTTTATGGTTCAGAGGTCTCCATTGTTTCCTTCTGGGACTAAAGAAAGACCTCCTGAATGAACAAGATCATAGAAGATCAGGAAGGGACCTGCAAGGTCATTTAATCCTACCTCCACATTTTATAGAAATGGACTTACAGAGAAAAGTGAAACTGAGAGAGAATAAGTGATTTGTCCAAGATCATACTGGTCATAAATGTCATGGCCCCTCAGCTCTTCTCTTCCAAATACAGCATTCTTTTATTGCCGCATGCTTTTTCCACCTTCAAGGAGGTTCATTGACCATAGCTAGGTGGTATATTGGATAGAGCACTGGGTCTGGAGTCAGGAAGATATGAGTTCAAATCCAGTTTCAGACATTTACTAGCTGTGTGGCTCTAGGCAAATTTCCTAACCTCTATTTGCCTCAGTTTCTAATCTGTTAAAAAAAAAGTTGGGACACATTGGAGAAGAAAGTGACAAACTACTGCAGTATCTTTACCAACAAACACCCATGAACAATGTAGTCCATGGGGTCACTAAGAGCGGGATATGACTGAATGACTGAATAACAGCAACCTTGTTATATTGACTCATTCACTCAAAAAACAAGGAGTTTTACTGAGGAGCCTCTAGTCAAGTAAACTCAGCCATCAAAAACGGAACTCAGATCCACTTACAAAGCAATTTACACTTTACAAAGTGTTTCCACATTTATTATCTCGTTTTGAACCTCTCCCAAACCCTGCCACATAATAATCCCATTCCTAACTTGGCCCCCTTTTAGAGGCAAAGAAACTGAGGTTCAACAGGGTCAGTTGAATGGCCCATGGTCACAGTTAGGAACAGCCAGGTAGGAACCCAAGCTCACAAAGTCTGACTTCAATAAATAACCAAGATTGTCAGGGAAAATCAAAATTATTTTGCATAGACAGTCTCCTAAACACATTAAATAGCAAATTTCTGGGTCAGACTGCTACAATTTACTGGGTAAAAAAAAAACAAACAACATGAAATAATAATAGTCAAAATGGCATACTTACTGTTCATTTCTCAAGGAAACATTAACACTGTGTGAAAAAGAAGTAGTTTTGTTTTTTTGGAGGGCAATTGAGGTTAAGTGACTTGCCCAAGGTCACACAGGTAGTATTTGTTTTAAGTGTCTGAGGCTGCATTTGAACTCAGGTCCTCCTGACTCCAGGGCCAGTGCTCTATTCACTGTGCCACCTAGCTGCCCCAAATGAAGTAGTTTTTAAGCAAATTTAGTGACCCTTGAAAATTGTTAATTCTTTGAACCTCACAGCACAACATGCCGTAAAGATTTCCAAACTAATGTGAACTTTTTATTTTCTTTTTTTTAAAGAACCAGAAGCAGCCTATTCTCTTCTCACTCCAATCACTCACATCCATGTTGAATGTCTGTGATGATACAGATGAAAGTGCCTGAATAAAATGCAGGGACTGGGAAGAGTAGCTATCTCATAGACTCAACTGCAAATAGAGGTCCCTTATTACTGACCCCACCTCTGACCATCACCTCCCTAAGCTAAAACAAAACCACTACAGGTACACTATACTCAGTGGGTGATAAATTCTAAGAGGGGGTGTGGCTGAATGAAGAGTATCTGACTAGTAACAGATACCTGGGTTTGCCTCCCAGCAGGATCAAAGGCTCACTGTGTGGCCATACCTCCTAAGGCCTCACTTTTCTCCTTAGTAAAATGCCTAAGGTGTACCTCCCACCCTTCTTTATATATGTGAGGGACTATGGATGTGGAACACTACATATGATGACCAGACTGTCATTCCTGAACTAATTCCTTTTCTGAACTGCTTTTCCCCTCAACCCTCTCGCTCTTTTTTAAAAAGTCTGTGCTACAAAGGATGGCTCACTTGGGGGAGGAGGGAGGGAGGGGTGTATGTGGAAAAGGAGATGATGTTAAAAACAAAAAATATCAAATTTTTTTCTTAAAATAACAGACTTGAGAAGAATGACTTACCACTTTGGCCCATACATAGAATGAGCATGAATATATAACATATCCTTGAAAGGAGATTTCTTGAGAAGGAGGAGGGGAATACATACATACATACATACATGCATACATGCATACATGCATACATACATACATACACACAAGTGTGTATACATTTGTGTGAAGAAAAAAAGTAAAATCATGCTGTTTACTTTGCATAAATGAAGGATTATAGATATAGAATACTGCATGTGATGTCAGTCTGTAGCTGAACTAATTTCTTTTCTGAACTGCTTTTTCCCCTCAACCCTCTCTCTCTCTTTTTTAAAGTCTGTGCTACAAAGGATGGCTCTCTGGGAGGAGGAGTGAGGAAGGGAAAATGAGATGATGTTAAAAACAAAAGATGTTAAGTTTTTTTCTTAAAATAAGTGAGACTTAAGAAGAATGATTTACCACATTGGCCCATACATAGATTGACCATGAATATATAACTTACCTAATGAGACTTCTTGGAAAGGGGAAGAGAAATATATATATATATATATATAAAATATTTTATATAAATATGCACACATACATAAGACACGTGTGTATACACATATGTGAGTGTAAAGAAAATGGTAAAATTATGAAGCTGACCTAAACTATCCAGGTCCAATACTCTAGGGCAGGGGATTTTAATCTCTTTGTTCCATGAATCACTTTAATGGTCTAGTGATACCTATGGACCTCTTCTCAGGAGGATACTTTTTAAAGGTGTAAGATAAAGTATATAAGATTACAAAGGAAACCAATATGAAATACAGTTATCAATTTTAAAGAATTCATAGTCCCACGTTAAGACCCTTGTCCTGTGGTCTATCTTTTAAGATTCCATCCATCCATATAGCCAACAAAGTCCAGCAACAAGAGAAAAAAAGAGAAATTCTATTTAAAATAACCATAGACAACATAAAATACTTGGAAATCTACCTGCCAAGACAAACTCAAGAAATACATGAACACAATTACAAAACACTTTTCACACCAATAAGTCAAATCTGAACAACTGGAAAAATATTAATTGCTCATGGGTAGGCCAAGCTAATATATAAAAATAAGGATTCTATCTAAATTAATTTACTTATTCAGAGCCATACCAATTAAACTACCAAATATTATTTTATAGAACTAGGAAAAATAATAACAAAATTAATCTGGCAGGACAAAAGGTCAAGAATATCAAGGGATTAAATGAAAAAAAAATGAAGGAAGGTGGCTTAAATGTACCAGATTTCAAAATGTATTATAAAGAGGTAACCATCAAAACAATGTGGTACTGGCTGAGAAACAGAATGGTGGATTAGTGGAATAGATCAGGTATACAATGCACAGTAAATGACAATAGTAATTTAGTGTTTGATTAAACAAAAAGATTCAAGTTTTGGGACAAGAACTCACTATTTAACTAAAACTGATATGAAAACTGGAAAACAATTTGGCAGAAACTAGATAGTATACCAAGATAAGATCAAAATGGGTAAATGATTTAGGCCTGAAGGATGATATCATAAACAAATTAGGGGAGCATACAATAGTTTACCCCTCAGATTTATGGATAAAGGAAGAATTTATAACCAAACAAGAAATAGAGAGCATTATGAGAACTAAACTGGATAATTCTGATTATATTAGATTAAAAAGTTTATTCACAAACAGAACCAATGCAGCCAAGATTATAAGGAAAGCAGAAAACTGGGAAGATTTTTTTATAGCAATGTCTCTGATAAAGGTCTCATTTCTCAATTATATAGAGAAATGAGTCAAAGTTACAAGAATAGAAGTCATTCCCCAATTGATAAATGGTCAAAGGATATGAATAGGCAATTTTCAGAACAAGAAATCAAAGCTATGTATAGTCAAATGAAAAAAATGACCTAAATCTCTATTGATTAGAGAAATACAAATTAAAACAATTCTCAGGTAACACCTCACACCTGTCAGATTGGTTAATATTACAGAAAAGGAAAATGATACATTTTGGAGGGGAAATATTAAAATTGGAACACTATTAGTGCACTTTTGGTAGAACTGATCTAATCACTCTGGAGAACAATTTAGAACTATACCCAAAGAGCTATAAATCTGTGCAGGGCAACATTGACCCAACAATACCACTGCTAGATGTGTATCCCTAAGAGTTTAAAGGGGAAAAAAAGAAAAAAGGACTTATTTGTACAAAAATATTTATAGCAGCTTTTTTTTTTTGTGGTGGCAAAGAATTGGAAATTGAGGGGAGGTCCATCAGTTAGGGAATGACTGAACAAATTGTGGTATATGATCATGATAGAAGACTATTTGCTCCAAGAAATGTGTGCAGGACGCTTTCAGAAATACCTTGAAAGACTTACAGGAACTAGTGCAAGATGAAGTGAGTTGAACCAGGAGAACATTGTATACAGTAATAGCACTATTGTATATTGATCAACAGTGAATGACTTAGCTATTCTCCGCAATACGGTAATCAAAGACAGTTCCAAAGGACATATGATGAAAAATGCTATCCACCTCCACAGAAAGAACTTGGAGTCAGAATATAAATCGAAGCATGTCATTTTGCACTTTATTTTTTTCTGTGGTTATTTTTTGTCTGTGTTTTCTTTCACAAAATGACTAATATGGAAATATGTTTTGCACACGTATAACCTATATCAAATTGTTTGCCATCTCAGGGAGGGGGAGGGGAGAAATTTGGAAGTTTTGGGGTTTTTTTGTTTTTTTTTTTTTTGCTTTTTGGAGGGCAATTAGGGTTAAGTGACTTGCCCAAAGTCACACAGCTCGTAAGTGTCTGACATTATTCGAGTGTCTGAGGCCGTGGAACTCATTTTTAAAAATGAATGTTAAAGTTATTTTTACATGGAATTAGAAAAAGATAAAATATTATCCAAAATTCAAAAATTCATCCATCCTTCTAAACACTTATTAATTACCTACTGTCTGCAGAAGTAATAGGTAGTAGAATAGAGGCAAAATTTAGAGACATGATTTTTAACCTAACTGAACTTATAGTCTAGTGATCTGTGTTTCAGAATTCCTTACAGCTCTGACACTATCATTCTAAAACACAAGGCCTATATAGATAGTATATAGGTAAGCAGAAATTATATATTTTAGACATTTCCCATAGTTATTTCTTATCCCAATATCATACCAGAGCAGCAATTATCATGAACATTTCCTAAAATGTCAAAATGGTAAACTGTAATCAGAATCTTTTAGATTCTATAAAATCTACAATATATTGGACCACTAAATGTCAGAGCATCACATTAGAGAAACTAGAACGACAAATTGTGGGGGCTGGAAGCAACTTGAGAGATGGCCTTAGTTCAACTTTCTCATTTTATAGGTGAGGAAACCAAGATTTGAGAGGTGAAATGATTGACTAAGGTCACATATCACCTCAAGGGCAAAGGTGGGAAACCAACATCTCCTATCTCTTGCTTCAGTTTTCTTTCCACTAAACTTCAGTGCTTCGATATATGTGACAAAGCACAACCACTTTTGTTCAGTCCTTTTCTTTGATTTCACAAGATCTCGTGACAATGAAGGAATTATATGTCTAATGTATCCCTTCATTGCTTTGGTACCCAAAGAAATTGGTTTGGGTTAATTTGATTATCTGAATCTTGACAACTCATTTAGGCCAGGATACCAGGTAGGACAAGAGACAACCATAAATATCACAATTTTGAAACCTCTTACCATTCAGTTAAACTACGTTTATTGTTGCTTATGGATCAGAAGGAGAAACTGGACTTGGAGTCAAAGGCCTGGCATTCAGTTCTGGGTCTTCTGCTTACTTGCCTGTGAACCTTGTCAAATCAATTCCTTTGTCTGGGTCCCAGTTTCCTCCCTTACTTAATAGACTCGACTACTTCTAACTTTTCTAGATTTGTTCTATCATCTTCTATCTTTAACATTTTATGAGTAATGACTCACATCTTTAGTCTTGTTTCATAAAGCTAGTTAGAAAGTTTGTTCTCTCTCTCTGTCTCTGTCTCTCTCTGTGTCTCTCTGTCTCTGTCTCTGTGTCTCTGTCTCTCTCTCTGTCTCTGTTCCTCTGTCTCTCTGTCTCTCTCTTTCTCTCCCTACTCTTCCCCCCCACCACAGTAAAAATAAATTTTGGATGACACAAAGTTGCTGAGGAATCAAAGCGTCTTAATACACTGAATCACCAAACATCTGGATGCATGATACCATCTCTACCACATAAAGGAAGTCAGAGCTTCATCCTAAAGAAAGGACTTTAAAGCTCCCTTCATTTTTGATCATCAGTCCTGTGAATGTGGAGCTTGAGAGGTGATCAAAAGATGCTCTGTCATTCATGTCTGGACAGAATTTCCATAAGATGACTGTAGTTGGGTTTTTTTCCTCCCCCCCTTTGGAGAATTACAGTAGCTGCACCCTCATTAGAAATGACAGATCCCAGACGCTTTGTAGAGTCAGGTGATCTACACAGATGGGTATCACAACATTCACGAATCCTTGGCACCATGATTTCAGGGCATAAATTGCCCATATAGCCTCCTCACTCCCACAGAATTGCTCAGGGGACTAAGATTAATTTCACTTTCTAATGGATCTGTGATCTTACTGGCATGGGGTTTCCTTCTGTCAGGGCAGATCACAATTCATCAATGCTATCGGCCTGGGTGCATTTCTACAAATTCTCTCTAGAGAATCCATTCTTTGGTTCATTTCATATTTCATAATCACCAGTGCAGCAATGGGGCTGTCCATCTGTTCTGTCTCCTTCTGTATGATCAATCCACCTTCTCTTCCAACCATGTGTATCCTCGATACCAATACTGCCATTTCTCTTACACAAATCATCTTTGGTGAATATAGCACTGGACTTGGAGCCAGGAAAGCCTAGCTTGAATGCCATCCCTGGCACTTACTGGAGGTCCACACAAGGACATGCCCCTTAACCTCTCTACCTCCCTCAGTTTCCTCATCAGTAAAATGGAGATGGTGTGTAAAATATGTATCTCAAAGGTTTGCTGTAAGATTCAAATGTGATTATATAAATCATGTTGCAAAATACTAAGATGCAATATACTTAAAGCTCTATATGTTTCAGTTACTAATATTGTCAACCATATTTTTATGGAATAGTTTAAAAGAACAGCTAGGTGGTATAGTAGATAGAATGCCTGGCCTGGAGTCAGGAAGATTCATCTTTCTGAGTTCAAATATGGCCTCAACCACTTACTAGTAGTATGACCCTGAGCAAGTCACTTAACCCTAGTTGCTTCAGTTTCCTCATCAATAAAATGAGCTGAAGAAGTAAATGGCAAACCATTCTACTATCTCAGCCAAACAAAACAAAACAAATGGGGACAAAGAATCAGATACTACTGAAAAATGGCTGAACAATAATTTAAAAGTTACTTTCTCTACAATCTTATTAGAAAAATGTAAATATCACTATTCACATTTCACAGATTAGGAAACTATTATATGACTTATTCAAGGGTCTCAAAGTAGCAATTGAGTAGGGACTTGAACTCAGATTTTCTTACTTCATGTTCACCGATTTTCTACTACAATAGAATGAATGCTATTACTGTTTTAAAAAAAAAGTATCTATATCAGAGATATCATAGAGTAGTAAAGCATAATCTTAAACTGAAAATAAGAGAGAAGATAAATAGTATTTCGAACTTCCTTAATGTTATATTAATATTTAAATTATATTTTCCATTAGAAGCATATCAAAAGTAGCCAATTAGAGGGGGAGGAACGGTGCTAGTAGCGAGCATATTGACAGCATCTGGCAGTGAAAGTTGGCATCCTTATAGTGATTGAGGTGGGAAAGTTGTATATTAGGAACATCACTGGATTTGGGAATCTGGATTCAGTTTCTAGTCCTACTATTGACTATAGAAATTATTTCAGCAAGTCACTTAATTGCCAAGCTTCAGTTTCTTCCTCTGTAAAATAGGAACAAGGCTGAACTACCTGCCTTACATAGTGTTTTTGGATCAGCTTGTGAACTTTGGAATGTGACATAAACATGAGGTCCCCATAAACCAACTCGGATCACCTTAGAAGCATGGAGCTGCCCCATGGAGGGTTTACAGAGAACATTTGTAATACAAATAACATATAGTGTCTAATACTATAATGATAAGTGATTTTACCAGTGTGGCTGCTCCTTCCAGCTTTCCATGCTTTAGTAGATAGTCTTAATAAGCCGCCATGGCCTACCTTCTGTGGTATCTCATCTCTTAGCAGAGCTGGTTCTCAGACAAAAAATAAAACAACTGATTTCTGGGCACTTACTCAAAGCATTTCCAGCCCAGTACGATCCATCAGACCTGGCACAGCCTTTGAGAGTCTGTGGTCAGCTCATATCACAGTGAAGCATCAGATGAAGCCTTTAGCAAAGGTTTAAAAAAAAGTGTCTCTTAAAGAGTGAAAAGAACAGAGAGGTCTGAGTTAGGAAAGAAACCCCCCTTCTAGTCCTGGCTTTTCTATTAACTGACTGTATGAACTTTGACAAGGGGCTTTACATATGAATCTATAAAATAGAGAATATTTGCACAAGTGGTACCCAAGGAGAAAAGTATTTTGCCAATCTTAAGGTGCTAAAGAAATGAGAGCAGCTGAACTGTTGTTAAAGTCCCTTCCTACTCTGACATTAGCTGGTTCGAGTTTCTTCCTTTCCTAGGCTGTTGCACCTCCTTTGTTTATTAGAGAAACCTAAAAAGGCATCAATCATTGTTATGGCAAACATAAAATTATCCTTCTCGCACCTAAACATTATCCCTCTTTGAACCCTCCTTTAAGTGTATCTCTATTTTTAATATAGGCCTTAAGAGGCGCCTTTTTAAAAATATTCATTTATTTAATGAATAAATGTTATGAATAAACTAATTCTCTTGTTCTCTAATCACCTACTGATTTACTATTCATCACAAAACTTCCCGAGGTCAGTACTTTGAAATCCCTTTCAAAAAATTCTTCAAACCAAATTTCCAGGCATTTTCTTAAATATTTTTCTGAACAGACAATGTAATATTTTTTAGTTTCAGAATACTGAAATTTGGAAATTGATCTGGTTATAGAATCATAGATATGAAAGGGAGAATTTTAGAGATCATCTAATTCAAGTAGTTCATCTAATCCACAGGTGAGGAAACTGATGTTAAGATTCAGTCTTGGTTTTCTTTGGGGGACACCTTTTCTCCCAGGATTCTGAAGCATCATGTAGGAGATTTCAGTACCATTGTAATGAAATGGTACAAGTGATTATTTAGTTAAAGGCAGCAAATAAACAAAGAGGCTCGGAGTTGGAAAAGATTTCTAAGGTTGACCAAACCTCCTAGGCTATAAGAGATTTCTTGAATATTTCCTGTATCAGGGAACTCACTACCTCATAAGATAGGCTATGCTACTTATGGACAGCTTTAATGGTTTAGAAAGTTCTTTCTTTTACTTCAATGGATGTAATGTCATCAATGTTGGCTCCTCCTCTATTGGTACAGAGTGAAGCCCATCCATGCTGAAAGACTTCCTCTGGTCTTTTTTTGCATTTTGTGGGTAACCAGTGGATCACTCGGGCTATTTGCTCTCATCACATGACCAATCCACTTTTTTCAATCACACATTTAAATCAATTTTCAACCAATAAATATTTATTAAGTATCTACTATGTGCTGGGCACAGTGCTGTATGTTGGGAATGCAAAGATAGAAAGTGAGACAGTTCTTGTCCTCATGATGCTTCCATTCTGTTAGGGAACATGAACTTAGAAATAAAATAAATACAGGGTAATTTTATGGTTAGCAGGCAGGGAACTGGGAAAGGCCTAGTGTAGGAGATGGAATTTAAGCTAAGCTTCTAAGGAAAAGAAGGATTCTCTGAGTCAAGTAAAAAGGGAATGTATTCTAGGTTTGTGAGATGACAAGTCCTGGATCAAAAGAATTTCAATAAAAAGTTATAACAGTAAGATTTCATAATAATTTCTATTATATCTGTATAAAGTAAAGCCATTTACAAATTACTCACATCTACCACCTCACTTGATCTATTACACCCACTAATTATTCTCACCTAACTTCTCTTAGTGTTAACTAATAGCTAGCATTTATATATGGCCAGATGCTATACAACTATATTTTTTGTCCTCACAACAATCCTGTGGTATAGGTGCTATATTATTCCCATTTTACAGATGAAGAAATTGAGACAGAGGTTAACTAACTTCCCCAGGGTCACACTGCTATTAAGTGTCTGAAACAGGATTTGAATTCAGGTCTCCCCATTCTAGGTCCAGTGCTCTATCCAATTTCTGAACTTAATTTAGTAAGCCTTCAAGGCAGGGACTGTTTTTGCCTTTCTTTGTATCTCTAGGTCTTTGTACTATATATAGTAAGCCCTTAAGTCAACAAGCATTTATTAAATGCCTAACATGTACCAAACCTAGATTAATAAATGCTTGGTGACTTGACTTGCTTTAAACATAAAATAAACCTAACATTTACTTAGTTAGGGGGTCTTAACCTATAATCTTAACCTGTCTCACTTTCTATCTCTCAGGGTCCGGGGATAGATTTTATGGGGTCCTGAACTTGGATGGGCAAAAAAATTACAACTTTATCTTCACTATCTTCTAAATGAAATTTAGCATTTCCTTCAATTACTTAAAGACATTATTCAGAAAAGGGGTTTATGGACTTCCCCAGACTGCCAAAAAAGGAGGGGGTTGAAGAACCCTTGACTTAGATGGAAGATCCCTGCTAGCACTAAAATTAAATTATCTGTGATGGCAGCATACATTAAGAGATGAGGGAGGGCATGGTCCAGAAAAAAAGGCCTATAGGAAAGGTGGGGGTGGGGGAGGGTGTTAAAGGGACAACTGGATTACAGTGGCAGAGATGACCCACATTTGGGTTCCTTGATTGAAGAATTGAAGTCGTTCTCTAGGCATGGGCGTCCCGGTTCAGAAATTGAGAGCCCATAGTATTAGTAGCCACCCACCTAGGCTCCCTTGAAGGGTCCTTCCTCTCAGTCTCCTGGCAGATTTCCCTCAGAAGTCCCCCACTTTCAGACCTCCCCATTCTAGCCACCACCACCTACACCCTATACCCTACATCCACCACCTACGCTCCCTATAAAAGATCTCTTCTCAATACACCAGGTCTCCCTCTCTCCTCTGGCTCTCAACAACCCTACCTCCCACCTTTAAGCTTTCTCAAGCTGGCGGCGGGGCTCCTTCCGCAATGCCTTTCCTAAGAGGTTTTGGGCAGAGCTAGCTCTCCTATTCCTGAGACTGACACTCACTGCAGCCAGCTTGGACTTGGCAGCTGGAGGCACGGAAGAGAGAGATGCTGAGCTTCTTATTTCTCACCTGGAGAGCCGGCCCACCCCCCAAACCCCAAAGTTCAATGCCGGGTCTGGGCGCCTGGAATAATCCGCCGCCAGCCAAAGCTCGCGGGTGCCTATTATTAGACGGAGGAGGGGAGCTCGGCCCGGCGGCTGGGGAGCCCTGCAGTAGCAGCCAGCAGCTGCAGCCACAGCAGCAAGAGACCGGTGCTGCAAGATGATAGGGCTTCTTTCCAAAGCCAGACAGACACAGAGGGAGACGGTGGGAGCTTTAGTTGTTTTCTGGACTGGAAAGGGACCTGCATTATAACGTGACGGAACCGCAAAGAGAGACCGGCTAAGAAAGGAGGAGGACATTGACTTTAGGCTGGCTGGGAGATGAGAAGGAAGGAGGAAAGGGTGAGGGGCAACAGAACGCTTGGATGCAAAAGAAGCCAAAGTGCTGACTGTTAGCAAAGCTGTTGAACCCAAGACATCTGGTGACGAACCCCAGAATCCCAGCAGTGCGACCCTGGGTAGGTCATTCTCCCTTCTGAGCCTCTTTCCCCCACTGCAGTGAGACTATCAATATCTTTACACCCTACCTCTCAGGGTCCTTTTAAAGAATACCCTTTATAAACAAGAAAGCAATGTCTTATCATCATCAATGAGATGTGGCACACAGCTGTTGCCTGCACCCCCTTCCTGGGCTTCAGAAAATCTCGTTAGAAGAACTAGGGTGGGGTCACCAGAAAACTACTGCAGCTTTTCCTCCACTCTCCAGGCTCAGAAACCCAAGAGACGCAGGGCTCTAGGCCCAAGCGGTGGCCTTAAATGTCCTCAAAATACCTCCGTCTCTCTTTTGAAGATCTCAGGATTTTAGGATGGGGAGGGGGTAAGCATGGTGATGGAAATCCTTAAAAATCAGAATGTCAGAGCTTCAGGGAAGCACGGGATATCAGTTATTAGAGCTGGAGGAGACTTCTGAGATCAGATAGTCCAACCCCTTCGTTGTACAAATAGAGAAACTGAGGTCCAGAAAAGAAAAATGACTTACCCACTCACACAGTGACTAGGAGGATTCCTCCCCCCGAGTGGCTGAATTGGATGAAGCCCCTCCTAGCCGGCCAGCCCCTTCTCCTCTGCCCTCCCCTTCTCTGCCCGCGGGCTCAGACCCCAAGTTCTGGGAGGCGCGAGCTGCACTTACCTGCGCTCATCTTCCCCGAAGGCGCCTGCGGTTAGCGGGTCCAGCTAGGTCCTGCAGCCTCCTCTGGATGGCTTCCCCAAGGTCTAGGTGGATGCGCTGGGCGCCGGTCCTCGCCGCTGCTGCCGCTGCTGGCTCAGGCTGGGATGGCTCCACTTCCCCACCCTCTCCTACCTGTTACGCATCAAAAAGTCCCAGAGCAGCAGCAGCAGCTGCTGCAGCTGCAGCACAAGCAGCAGCAGCGACGGCAGCAGAAGCAGCCACACTCTCTCAGCCAGTAAGCAGGGAGCGCAACCACATCCCTCCCTTCCCTGATCGGGATCGGGTTATAAGCAGTGGTGCACGCCCCCTCCCTCCCTGCAGACACCGCCCTGTAGTTCCCGGGGTCAGTAGCACCGCATCCCCTCCGGCCAACTGGGCAAAAGCAGCCCCGTGCACTGCAAGGAAGGCGCAGCCGGCGCTAGGGCGGCGCGCGCTCTTCTTCCCACGGGCCGCGCGGTGGCAGGTCCGCAGGCACCCCCAGCGCTCGCTCTCCTCACCATCCCCACTGACAGCTCTGTCACTCACTTTCCCGGACGCGCCTCCCTCCCTTTTCTCTCCCCGCCCCCCTCTTTCCCTCGCTGCTGCCACCACAGTTCACCCGGCTCCCCGCCCGCCCCGCAGGCCAGGTGGTAACCCAGCCCAAGCTCAATGACAGGTCTTCGGCTCTGGGAGGGAGAAGAATCTCCCCTCCCCTGCCATCCCCCGGGAAAGCACCCTGGGAAGTGTAGGCGGTGCGCCCCAACCCTATCGCATCTCTGGGTGGCCGAGGGCGGAGCAGACTACAAGCCCCACGATGCTCTGCGCAGACACAGACACACAGCTGACAGCAGGCGCCTGCCGGACTCTTTATCATTCACATTACCCAGACAAGGAAACTGAGGCTCAGTAAAGGGACGTGACTTGTCCCAAGTTCACACAGCTAGTAAGTGACAGAGCCGGGACTCAGACTTAGGTGTGTCCTGACTCCAATCCAAGCTCGAGGCTGTTTAAACGACACATGATTGTCTATGTCACTTAGCTGGCACATAGAACGACCAAGATAGAACAGACTTGGGGACAGTATATGCCAAACGTGTTTTACAGTGGGGAGCAGATCAGAAAGGGGAAAATGGCTTGCCTAAGATCAAAATTCTAGAATTTCAACCTAGATTTCCCAATCTTTTCCACTATACCTTGCTGGGGATCAGGAGTCATTCATTCATTCAACAGACATACACTAAGCTTATTCACCAGGCACTGTGAAATTTTCTGTTCTCAGGGAACTTACAGTATAATGGGGAAAAAAGCGTGCACACCGAATATTAAATGTATATATATATGAAATGACAAATCATTACAGTATCTTTACCCAGAAAACCCCATGGACAATATTGATGCATTATGGTCCACGGAGTCACCAAGGGTCAGACATGACAGAACAAGGTACAGGTATATGTGTGCATACAAATAGATATCTGTATACATGTATACATATATACACACACAGACACATGCATGTGCTTGTATATAACACCTCTGGGCTCACTCTCCTGACCCACTCTGACGGTTGGGTTCCCAGAGGGGTGCCTGCTACTACTTTCAGGGGTCTAGGAGTAATCCTGTGGGTGGCTATCTTCCTAACACTTGGAGTAAATGCTTTTTCTGACTTTAAAAAGGAGCCGTACTCCAATGGCAAAGCTAGAACGGTGATCACAAAACATTTCTCTCCTAAATCTAGGTGTGCTCTCCCACAAATACACATACAATCTATGAGGGGGGAAGTGAGCATGAATGTTGAGTACAGTGTAGGGAGGCACAGTAGCCAATACAACCCATCCTTCTAATGGTAGGGCCTTAGTGGTCTTGTCTTCTTCCAAAGGGTCCATACAAATTTCACTGTAGGATGCTGCATTCGGGATAGATGAGTCATTTAACTGTTCAGCTAAACTGTACTGTCTGAAATGCTTGCTCCATAATTAACAAAGTTCATTTCATCTTAAGCCTCTTCCTTTCTCATTCCCATCATCATCTATTACTGAGTAAAAGTGAATCACTCACTGAGACCTGGCTCCGTCCTGCAGACACTCAATAACTTTTCCAGTACTGGCTACACTTTCTCTTATACCTGTGCCCACTCATATATTTAAAGTGGAGAAGTCTGAATACCCCTTCCTCCCATTCCTCTCATGTTCCCACTTCCAGTTTCTCCTTTATCACCATCACTAGGGCCATCTCCAGTCACCCTGATCTATATCTTACCACTGAACCAAGATGGCTCTAGAGGAGAGAGTGAGGCTGGTGACCTTGCACAGCCTTACCTCACTTAAATCCAATTAACTTGCAAGTCATGGCATCACCTCCCTGATGTCATGGTCCTCTTCAAGAATGAAGGACAAACAATAATAATAATAACCTCACCATCACTAAATAACCCATCCTCCTTTGAGGTTCCCACTATCCAAATTTATCACTCAGTTTAGATCCTGTTGACTATCTGCTTAAATATTTTATATATTTTTACATAATTATTATATAATACATAATCTTATTTATATATAATATGATATTGTAATATATAAATTATATAATATATAATAAAAATAAATAAATCAATATAATTTTATATAATTTCCCCTAGCCTTTCTTTCCCTTTCCCCTTCTCCTTCCATTCCAGTATATGCCTCTTCCTCTCTCTTTTTGTTCTTTTCTAAAGATTATCAAGACATAAAAGAATCACTGGAAAGCCTTGTCTAAATGAACTTATTCTGTGAACCTTGATGATGATAGAAATCAGAAAGGACACATTTATCATCTACCCAAATAAAATCATAAGCCATTTTTCCTTATTTAGTCCTTTATTATTGTTTATTCACATTTTCCTTTTTTTTTGTTTCTCTTTACTCCTGTGTTTGTACTTCACAATAGTTCTGTAGCTCTAGTCTTTTCATCAGAAATGTTTGAGAATCTTCAATTTCATTAAAGGCCCATTTTCCCCTATCTCTACCCCCAGATAAAATTATACTTAGTTTTGGTGGGTAAGTTACTCTTGACTGTAAGCCCCTATCCTTTACCTTCTGGAATATAGTATTCCAAATTCTCTGCTTCTTTTTAGTTGTGACTGCTAAGCATTATATAATCCTGACTGTGATTGGTACATGAATCTGGTTGCTTGCAGTATATTTTTCTTTGACCTGGAAGCTGGATTTTTGCTATGATGGTCCTGGGAATTTCCTTTTTTTCTTTTTCAGATGGTGGATAGGTGGATTCTTTCCGTTTCTATTTTGCCTGCTAGTTCTAAGAGATCTAGGAAGTTTTCTTTCAAAATCTCTGAAACAGAATGTCTAGGCTCTTTTTTGGTCATGGAATTCAGATAGTCCAATGATTCTTAAATTTTTTCTCCTCAATCTCTTTTCCAGATAAGTTGTTCTTGCTATCAAATACTTTACATTTTCTTCTTTTTTTTAACCTTTTCACTTTGTTTTAATATTTCTTGTTGTCTCTTGGAGCTACTGGCTTCTACTTCATTCATTTGGATTTTCTGGGAGTTTGTTGCTTGGGCAAGGTACCTCTTGTACCAAGATGTTAGTTACCTTTCAGAATTCTTTCCTCCTTAACTCTCATTTCTTTTCCAATTCTTTCCTCAAATATTCATCTGGTCTGAGTTCTTCAAGTTCTGGACCTGGGAGTTTTCGGAAGAGTAGACTGCTGGTGGATTGTGGCCCTTTCAGGCAATGGAATGTTCTGTTGGCTCAAAATACCAGAATTGTAGATTTCCCTTTTGTCTGAGCTACAGGCATCTCCAACTATCTTTTGGATGTCTCAAACTGTATGTTTTGTAGTCATTTCAAATTCAACATGCCCAGAATAAAACTCATTACGTTTCCCTTCAAAATCTCCCTCTTCTGAACTTCCCTATTACTGACAAGGGAACCATCACCTTCCCAGTGGCCCACAATGTCAGTATCATCCTCAACTCACTCTTACTTACCCCGCTAATTCAGTACATTGCCAAATCATCTCATTTGTACTTTCACAATATTTCTTTGATATGTCCCCCTTTTTTATTCCCTCAGCCACCACCCAGTTCAGGCCTTCATCACTTCTCCTCTGGACTATTCCATTAGCCCTTTAATTGGTCTCCCAACTTCAAAACTTTCTACACACCAATTCATCTTCTATTCAGCTGCCAAAATGATGGGGTTTTCCCCATTTTAAATATATTTTTAATTTTTCCCATTGCATAAAAAAAACAATTATCAACATTCACTAAAAAAATGAGTTCCAAAATCTCCCTCTCTCTCCCTCCTTTCTATCCCCCCTCATTGAGGAGGCAAACAATTTCATATAGGTTATACATGTGCAGTCATGCAAAACATACTTCAGTATTAGTCATGTTGTGAAAGAAAACACACAAAAAATGAAAAAAAATAAAGTGAAAAATAATATGCTTCGATCTCCATTCAGACTCCATCAGCTCTTTCTTTGGAGGGGGACAGCATTTTTCACCACAAGTCCTTTGGAATTGTCTTTGATCATTGTATTGCTGAGAGTAGCTAACTCATTCACAGTTGATGATCATACAATATTATTGTTACTGTGTGCAATATTCTCCTGGTTTTGCTCACTTCACTTTGCATCAGTTCCTGCAAGTATTTCAAGATTTTTTTGAGAGCATCCTGCTCGTCATTTGTTACAAAACAACATTCTTCCATCACAATCATATACAACATCATGTTCTGCCATTTTCAAATTGATGGACATCTCCTCAATTTCTAATTCTTTACCACCACCAAAAAGCCTGCTATGAATATTTTTGTACATATGGGTCTTTTTTCCTTTTTAAAAATAATCTCTTTGTGATACAGAGCCAGTAGTGGTATTGTCTATATTTGTATGGTTATTTTGGTGGGCTATCCACACAACATCCCTGGGAAGCAATTAGTGCAAGTATTCTGGCTGAGAAAATGAACTTCAAAGTCATACTGTAAGTAGAGTGAAAGATGGAGCTAAATCCTTACTTCCCTTCCTTAAAGTCAGTATACTTTCTTCTCTGAGGGAGCCTGAACTTGAATCCTGGAGATCTGAATATATACCCTGTACTTGTGCCTCAAATGATATAACCTCCAAGTCATTTAACCTTTAAGTCTCAGTTTCTTTACCTGAAAAATGGGACTAAAAATACTTGTACTATCTACTTCACAGGATTGTTGTGGGAAGGAAAGAAGGAAGGAAGGAAGGAAGGAAGGAAGGAAGGAAGGAAGGAAGGAAGGAAGGAAGGAAAGAAGGAAGGAAGGAAGGAAGGAAGGAAGGAAGGAAGGAAGGAAGGAAGGAAGGGAGGGAGGGAGGAAGGAAGGGAGAATGAAGGGAAGGGAAAAGGAAGGACATCCTCAGTTCAAATATAAGCATTAAGGCTAATAAAACTTCAAATATATAAACAAGTATCACTTATCCTGATGAAAAAACATAAAGGATTTGCATCATTTGCATCATTTTGAAAACCTTAAAGTACTGTGGAAATGGGGACCATTATTATTTCCCTTATCCATGTTGTATCCTGATGCCAATTAAAGAGATTTCTTGCTCTCTGAAGCATACAGTGACATAGAAGGAGATGAGGTATGCGTGTGAATGGTTAGCCAATGAACACTTATTAAGTATTTACTATGTCAAGCATGATGCTAAATATTAGGGGTAACAAAGAAAGGCAAAAAGAGTACCTGCCTTCTAGGAGTTTACATTCTAATGGAAGAGAAAGCAGGCAAATAACTAAGTCTATTCAAAATACAGATATATAATAAATGGAGGATAATCTTAGGGAGGTAGCTAGATGGCTAAGTGGTAAAGCACTGGAGTCAGGAAGACCTGTGTCCAGAGGTCAACCTCAGACATTTACTAGCTGTGTGACCCTGGGCAAATCACTTAACCTGTTTGCCTTAATCCACTAGAGGAGGAAATGGCAAACCACTCCAGGAGCTTAACCAAGAAAATTCCACAGATAGTATGGTTCATGGTGGGGGCAGGGGAGGTAACAAAGAGTTGGACATAACCAAACACAACAACAATCTTATAGAGGAAGACATTAGGAAAGGCCTCCTGAAGAAGGTGAGATTAAAGCTGAGTCTTGAAGCTGTTCAGGAACCTAAGATATGGAGGTGAAGAGAGAGAGCATTCTGTACATGGGGGATGGCTGGTAGAAAGGTAAAGAGGTGGGAGATGAAGTACAGTGGTTGAAGAATGAGCTGCTAGGTCAGTATGGTTCTATCAAAGACAATAGAGCAGGGAGTGATATATAAGAAGACTGGAAATGTAGGAAGGTACCATACTCTGAAGAGCCTTAAATGCCAAAGAGAAGAGCTTATATTGGATCCTAGAGTTAACAAAGAGCTACAAGAGTTTACCACTGAGTAATGGGTGACCTTGGCAGACTTTCAATATAGGGAAGTCATCATGGCAGCTGAGAAGAGGATGGATTGGTATGGGGAGAGACTTAAGGCCAGACTTTGAAGCAATTAAAAAGCTCTCACAAGAGTCCAGTCAATAGTTGATGAAGGCCTGGATTATATTGGTAGATGTATGAATGGAGACAAGGGAATCAGTTCTAGAGATGGGAAAGGAGAAATGATAAGACTTGACAACAGATTGAATTATGGGGTTAGTTGGAGTGAAGAGTTGAAGATGATACTTAGGTTTGTGAGCTTAGATAACCAGGAGGAAGACAATGCTCTTAACAAATAAAGGAAAACTCCAAAGAGGGGGAGGTTTTGGTGTGTGTGTGGAGGGAAGATAATGGGTTTTGTTTTGGACATGTTGAACTTAAGAAGTCTGTGGGACATCCAATTTAAGATGTCCAACAGGCAGTGGGAAATACTTGATTATTGTTCAGGGGAGAAATTAGAGTTTTATATATAGATCTGGGAATTCACCTCCCAGATGATAATAAAACTCCTGAGAACGAATGAGATCACCAAGTGAATAGCTATAATTCTAGGCAGAATATAATAAGTACCACCAGAGAGGTAAACAGTTCTCTTGGTCACATCTCCCTTACTCACAGCAGATCCTGGAAGGAAAATAATGTGCCTGCTTGGTACAAAATTTCTTTATACTATAAATAATAAGCATATGAAGAAATGTCTTTAGAAGTTTACTAATACATTCCTTCCTCTGTACCAGGAGTAGAATTATAGAGTTATGGTATTTTCTGTTAAATCTATACTAGGATCTAATAGTTTTTCAAAAGAATCTTAAGGATAGTTGAAGTTAGTCCAACCTCCTCATTAAGCCTCTTTGATCTAAAGAACTCTCAAGGCCTTCTGAGTATATGTCTGACCTAGAAACAATTTTATGAGGAAGGGAGGGAGATGCATTATTATCCCTATTTTACATATTGAGAAACTGTGTTTACAAAGACAACTTGCTCAAGGGCATATGGTGAGTCAGAGGTAGAACCAGACTTTGAATTCAAGGCTCTAGTCTCTTTACAATATGCTGTTCCGTCATTTTTTCAGTTTTATTTTCTTGGTGTTTCATGACCCCATTTGGGGTTTTCTTGGCAAAGAAACTGGAGTGATTTGCCATTTCCTTCTCCAGATCATTTTGCAGATGAGGAAACTGAGTCAAATAGGGGTAAGTGATTTGCCCAGAATCACACTGCTAGTAAGTATCTGAGATTGAATTAGAACTCAGGTCCTTCTGACTCAAGGGTTGGTGCTCTATCTACTGTGACACCTAGCCTCTCAATATACCATGTCAGATAGTAGAGCAAATAAATCTTCCATTGATGATTTGGTGATAAAATGCAGTGCTTGCCAAAAAATGAGGGGTAATAGAATAATAGTGTAACCTTTAGCTTAAAGTAGTTCAGGGCTTTCAGAGAATAGGTTAAATCTTGGAGGCTTCCCACCAAGTAAATGCTCTACTTGGCCCATGTTACAACCAAGAAACACCAAAATTCAGTTTATGCTTTGGTCCCCATGAAAGGGGGCAGGAAGGAAGGAAGGAAGGAAGGAAAGAAGAGAGGCAGGGAGGGAGAAAAAAGAAAGACATCCTTAGTTCAAATGCAAGTACTAAGGCTAACAAAACTTCAAATATAGAACAAATGCTATTTATCCAACAAAGACACAAAGAATTGGCATCAGAGCCAAGCCAACTCCCCTTTTCTTTCTAGTGGGCTTCTACCTTCCTCATGGACCGGTATAGATGCAATGGGCTGTATGGAACTATTATGGGTGCATCCACCTATCTCTCTCCCTCTACAAGAGGAAAGAATTCAGACTTTGTAGAAAACTGAGCAACCATCTCTTCTGGAGAAAACTTATAGTACTACTCTGATTGACCCCAAATCCTACCTGTGCTGTGGGAAAGAACTTTGGTATTTCTAGGGAGTTAAGTAAACTAATAGCCCACATGACTCACAGTACCTGAGAAAGATTAGGTCCAACTTGACTCTCAATGGTATGGCTTCCCACTGAAACAATCTTTCACTGTGTCTCCATCTGGCAATGGCTCACAGACCCATTGAATTAAGACTGAAAGGAACCCTGGGTCCATCTAGTTTAATGTTTTCATTTTATAGCAGAAGAAACTATGGCCCATGGAGGTTAAATGATTTTTCTCAAGGTGACTCAGCTAAGCTAGCATCCAAGGTGAGATCTGAACCCAGATCATATGGTTTTAGAGCCTGTGTTCCTTTCCACTACACCCTACTCTCTCTTCTGATTCTCTCCTTCCACATCTCTACCTGGCAGCAGTTCCTATACAACACAGGCTAAAGAGATTTTCCACACAGAATCCAACCTCGTTGTGCAAACACTTCTTTCTACCCAGACCCTAATGTCCCCATAGAACCCCTTCTGAGAAATCCAAGCCCAAGGATATACATAGCTCAGGTGTGTGAACTAGCTGTGAACCTGAGTCAGGGTCAGAACAAAGGCTGCAACAGTTAATCAATAAAGATTTTACAGCTATTAAGGGAACTTTATAGCTTGTTAAGGAATTACAAGGGAATATGGGGTGCCTTCTGGGGCCTGCTTGGGTGCATCAATTGCATTAGAATGTAGAATGTTAGTGTAAATGTGTGGATTGGAGCACTTTCTATGGACATATGTCCCCTGGCTCCATGAGAAAGCACACATGTATCAAGTCCCATGCTAAAGAGAACGTGTAACAAAGGACCAACACGTGTCTCCCCCCACACCCAACCTCCCATGGACCTCTGGGGCACATGTCAAGTTCCACAGGGAGTGCTCCAATCCAGTCCGCCACTACATTGGAGCTTATTGTTATCGGTCAGTTGTTTTTCAGTTGTGTCTAAGTCTTTATGGCCCAATTTGGGGTTTTCTGGACAAAGATACTGGAGTGGTTGGTCATTTTCCATCTCTAAATCATTTTACAGGCAAACAGGGTCAAGGGCAGGGATGGGATATGGACATTTTATTTACTTTCTTCGCCCAATTCCAAAGCACAACTTTATCAACAAAGCATGTGTTGTTGTCGTCCATTCTTCAGTTGTGTCTGACTCTTCATGAACCATAGCACAACAGGCTCCTCTATGCTCCACTATCTCTTTAAGTCTGTCCAAGTTCATATTTGTTGCTTCCATGACATTATCTATCCATTTCATCCTCTGCCACCCCCTTTTCCTTTTTCTTTCAGTCTTTCCCAACATCAGGGCCTTTTCCAGTGAGTCCTGTCTTCTCCTTATGTGGCCAACATATTTAAGCTTTAGCTTCAGTATTTAATTAATTCCTTTAAGTATTAACTTAAGTCCCTTGTGGTCTAAGGGACTCTCAAAAATCTTTTTCATCGGGGCGGCTAGGTGGCGCAGTGAATAGAGCACTGGCCCTGGAGTGAGGGGGACCTGGGTTCAGATCAGGCCTCAGACACCTAACGCAAAAACTAGCCGTGTGACCATGGGCAAGTCACTTAACCCCAATTTCCCTCTAAAAAACAAATCTTCTCCATCCCTACAATTTGAGTGTCAAATCTGCGGTGCTCAGTTTTCCTTATAGTCCAACTCAGAATCATATGTTATTACTGGAAAAAGCATAGATTTGACTATACAGACCTTTGTTAGCAAAGTGATACCTCTGCCCTTTAGTATGCATTCCAGATTTGCCATAGCTTTCCTTCCAAGAAGCAATTGTCTTTGAATTTCATTATTGCAGTCAAATGTCTGCAGTGATGTTTGAGCCCAAAACTTGACACTGATTCAATTTCTTTTCCCTCTGTTTTCCAGGAGGTGATAGGACAGGTTGCCATGGTCTTAGTTTTTAATGTTAAGGTTTAAGTCAGCTTTTATACTCCCTTCTTTCATCCTTATCAAGAAGCTTCTTAATTTTTTTTTTTTAACTTCTTGCCATTAGAGTGGTATTGTCTGCATGTCTGAGATTTCTGAGATTTCTCCCGGCAACCTTAATTTTGTCTTTTGATTCACCCTTGCCCTTTGTCAGTGTGTGATCCTCAGTATGTTTCTCAATTTTGACCTCCAGTATACTCATCTGTAAAATGGGTCTACTCTCACAATGATCCTGTGAGAATCAAATGCGATAACGTGCATAAAAGTTATTTGTAATCACAAAATATCTTATAAACGTCAGGTTTGGTCTCCTTATAATAAGGAGCTCTTGCTTCTTAGGTTGGCATTCAAGGCCCATCAGGTTCCCCTCTACCTGCAAATCTCTATTATTCTCCGATACATACCACCCAGTTGTCAGGTTAATTTCCTTATTGCACTCCAAACATACCTCACTTTTCTCCAGATGCTTAAACTAATGGCATTGGCAGAGTAACCTGGGCTCCAGCCCTTACTCTGCCCCTTACTAGCTGTGTGATGTTATGAAAGTCCTCCAACCTCTCTGGACCTCAGTTTCCTCTTATGTAAAAATAATGAGCAGGTTGGTCTTGATCATTTCCAAAGTCTTTTCTGACTACAAATCCTATGGTGAGCTCTCTCTTTTCTGAAATCTAGTGATTCTATTTTGAAGTCAACGTTATACTTCATTATCTTTTTTATATGTATATTAGTCTCAGCTTCACCAACAAGACTGCAAGGGCCATATCGTGTCCTTTTCTGCACATACCTCCCTCTGCCCTCCCAAAGCACAGAGGACAGGGCTAGCACAGTAGATGCTCCATAAATAGTCATGGTGGGGTTTGATGGGACAAGAATAGTGTGACTCAGATATTTCAATTAAATTCTGTTCAAGTGACTGATTGTTTATTAAGCTCTTACCATGGGCCAGCCTCTGAGATCAATGCTAGGGATGCAAAGATGAAAAATCACAATCATCCTTGCCTTTAAGGAGCTTGCTGGAGTGTAGTGGCATGTACACATACACACACATACATCCATACACACATACATACATACATATGATACATGTTGAATGTAGTAGGGGTAGAGAAGAAATTAACAAAGACTTCTTTGGGAATATTTTAGGAAGGAGAGCATACTTTGAGCTGGGGGGATTTGGGGTGACTGGCACCTGAGCTGAGCCTTGAAGGAAAAGGATTTTAACAAGTAGAATGAGAAAGAAGGGACTTCTAGCGATGGGGAATGGTCTGTCCAAGTGTATGGAGTATGTGGGGGTGGGAAGTGATAGATTAAGTACTGGAATATTTAATAATTCAATCTGCTCCAGTCAAAGGGCATATGAGAAGAATGTGTGGGAAATAAAACTGGAAAGATGAGTTGAAGCCAGACTGTAGAGTATATTAAATGGCAGGCCAAGTAGTTTACATTTGTTTCATCCTAGAGACAATGGAGAGCTGCTAAAGATTTTTTGAGAAGGTTAGAGAGAGTGTCAGACCTATAGAGTTTGGTTATTTTCTATAATTTTTATGAAAGGTAGATTGGAAAAAAGAGAGGCTGGAGCCTAGGAGACCAAGTTGGTTACTACAACAGTCCAGTTGAGAGGTCATCAGCACTTGAACTACAATTCACAGCTTAAGTCTTTTTTTTTTTTTTCAGTGACTTACTTGGCAAAATTCTCCTTTGGATTTTTCTTCCTGCTGTCTCCCCTTCACTGTCACCTGCTCTTTCAGTCATTGTCATAAAATCCCAGAATGGGAAAGGATTTAAAGATCATCTGGTTTAACTCTTACTCAAAGTATAAACCTCTTCCCCAATATTCCTGATAGATCAACAGCCAAGCTCTGTTGAAGACCTCCAAGGATGGAGAATCCAATGGCCTGTTCCATTGACAGACAGCTCTGTTTCTCCTTACTGTATACAGTAACTGAGATCTACGTGGTTTGATTTCTGGAGAAGACAATGATCTGCCTGTCTCCTGTGACCTCTTCCCCATCTTCTGCCCCCACTTCTGCTGTGGAACAATAATTATTGTACTATTAAAAGTTGTTGCTGTGATGCTAAACTATTCATTATTGTTTGAAGATATATAATCAGTTAGTCATGGCCTGTCCCTTAGGAGAACTATGGGGAGTCCAGTGAGGTTGTCCAGCTGTGTGACTCACCAAGAATGACTGGAAGTCGACTGTAGGATATATCATTATATGACAATTCAAATCCATAAATATTTCTTTTGCACCTTCTGTATGATGAGTAGCATTTCTATTCTCATTGAGCTTATAGTTGAGTAAGGAGAATAATACACATATAGATAACTATAGCAACAAAAAATGTACAATATAATAACCTCAATAATAACAGCCATACAAGTAAAGAATCAAAATTTTCAAATACTTTCTATTATCTCATTTGATTGTCCCAACTCAGTGGCATACGACCTACTGTTATCCCTGTTTTGCAGATAAGAAACCTAAGATTCATAGTGGTCAGTCACTTGCCCAGAATTGTCATTTTAGAGGCAAAAGTATTATATTAGATCCAAAGGGGAAGGTTGTCATGGGGTGGAGGGAGAAGGAGGACGGCTTCCTTTAAAGAGTCCTTTGAAGAGTTTAAAGAATGGGTGAACATTCACTAGGCAGAGAAACAGAGGGAGGATCTCCCAGGAGTGTGCAGAAGCTGGTGCCAACTGACTGGAGAAAGTCAACTGTTAATTTTTTAGTGTGAGCTGAGAATTTACTTGATTTTCTCTGGAAAATGGAAAATGCCACAAATTGGAGTTTGATTTATTTTGTTGATTATTTAAATTTAAGAAAATGATTGGATAATGTAAATAATGCAGGTTAAAGTTAAAAGTATATCATGCATTCATTTTTTTGAGAGACAATTTTTAAACATTTACTAGCACAGGTCCATTTTAGGCTTAGGGAACCGTGTAAGCAAATGCATGGTGCCAGTTAAGTGAAGGTCAGATATGGGAGGGTTCTCTTTGATTGGGTCACAGAATGTATAAGAGGGAATAACATAAGTAAGGTTGGAAAAGCAAGATGAACCTTCAGTTTCAGAAAAAGGAGTAGGAACTTGACTGAGGAAAGGAGAACTGAAGATTTCTGAGTACAGGGAAGCCACAACTACCTATTGTCTATATTCCAATGGTTTGTAAGCCTTTGAATCCTTCTCCCCTTCCCACCTCAGCCCAGTACTATGTCCATTCTTAGCTTTCCATCAATGCAGGTTGAATGGAAGAATGAACAGATGATTTGGTTAGGATGCCAATGTGCTTTCTTTCCAACAATCTTGTGAAGTAGGCAGTGCAAGTGTTATTTACTTCATACTAAAGATGAGGAAATGGAAAACAAGAGAGATGGAACAGCTTTGCCAGGATCTCGCAGCTAAGAAATGTCAGCCAGGTACCAAACCTACATGTCTTAATTTCATGCACAGCATCTTTTCTATTATACCATACTGCCTCTTTGGAAAAGAAAAACTAGAAGAAGAGGTCCGGGTTTGGTGGCTTGAGTGGTATCATTAATAGTGGCAGGGAAAATGGTGAGGAGGGCAAAATTAATGAGAGAAATGAGTACCAGAGTCTTCATTATATTCCATCTGAGGGATGGTGAGGTAGGTAATAAAGTAAAACCATACGTTACAGGGAAGGAACACCTAGAGAGGAGGGAAGTATCCCCGGGAAAGTGACAGCTTTCATCCTTATGAAAAACATAAGGATGGCTGAGATCACTTGGGGAATGAGTGTTGGGAGAAAATCCCCTAGGACTGGGAATTTGGCCCACAGGTAGGCAAAACACTTTGGGGATTCAGTTTCCCTACAAGGTCACCATTGTGAAGGGATAGTAGAAACCTTTAGGAGATGTGAGGGAACTTTCAAAGTACATGAATGGTGGGAAGAGGTCAACTCTTGGAGTCAAAAGACCTGGGTTCTAGGCTAGTCTCTGACACTTACTAGCCCTGTGATCTTGGACAAGTAGGTCACTCAACTGGGTGGTCTTACATAAGCCACTCTTTGAGCTCCACATCCGTGATCATCTCTCTCAGACTAATTCTTTGAAAGTATACTTATATTATACTAAAAACTATAAGAACTGTTGTGAAGAAAGTGCTTTATGAAGGTCTAAGCTCCAAATAAGCATGAGTTTTATTATTATGATTTCCAGTATAATACCTACCAGTCACATGACCTCAAGCAAGTTAGTGCACCTTGGTTCCCTCCATCTGTAGAAAGATAACATTTCATTTGCACTAGCTACAAAAGAGACTTTGTACAAAAATAACTTTATGAACATTAGAACATAGTGTAGATGTCAGCCATATATTATTGTTGCTGTTACTGTATATTCTTTCTGTAAATAAATCATGCATATTGAAGGTGTCAGCCTGTGTGCTATAAGGAAGGAAAACTGGACTTGAAGTCCTTGGTTCAAGTTTGGATTCCTTTATTTATATGTTGTGCGATTTAAGATGTGGACAAGTCAACAAACATCTCTAGATCTCAGTTTCCTCTTTCCTAGAATGAGAGAATTTGACTAGACCCAGAGTTTGGTAATAATTGTGGGGCATAGATTCCATTAGCAACCTGGTGAAGCTTATGGACTCCTCAGAATAGTTCTTATAAATGTATAAAATGCATAGGAATACATAGGAAAGGCATTGAAATAAAATTATCTATTTGCTTATTTAAAAAAAATATATTCCCTGAATATCAGGTGAAGAATGCTTGGACTAGATCCCTTTTAGGTCTCATAAAAGAATGAGATATTTAATCAGATATTTGTAAGGGAAAAATGACCATTCTGTCTTAAAGTCAGTGACCCATAAGGTGGTAAATGTTGGGCATAATTTGATACATCCTAAAGTTTGAGATAATAGGTATCAAAGAGTATAGAGAAAGAATATGAAGGATCACATGGTCTAAGATTATACAGGGTAGATCAGCCAAAGAGAGATGGGAAATACTCAGAACTGAAAGTCTGATGACATAAGAATATACAATTGTGATGGAGAAGAAGAAAAGGAAGATTCTTTAGAGATTGATGTGGAGGCACAATGACCTCATCTGTCAGGTTTTGATTATGCAACTACCTAACTCATCACCTCTCACATGCATTTTGCAATAGCTTCCTAATTGTCTCCCTTCTTCCAGTCTCTCCATTCTCAAATCTATTCTCCCCACAACTGCCAACTAAATCTTCACATGGTGTCTCACTATGTCTCCTCCATCTTGTACTTCTGAAATTGATTTTTTGAACCGTAACATAGAACTTTTACACTGATCTCCTTTATATTTTATCTTGTTGAATGAGTAAGATTTGGTCCTCGCTCCAAAAAAATAATTACAGTAGAAATATGACAAGTACACAAATCACTATAATACAAAATAGAATATGGCAAGCACACTCAGTGGTATGAACACATGAGATCTGAAGGAGTGATCATTTCCATTTGGCAGAGTCAGAGAAAGTTTCATGAAGAAGCTGTTTTTTTAAGTGAATCTTAAAGGATGGGGTAGGCTATATTTGCAGGTGAAGTTGGGACAGAGAAGGCCATTCTAGATGTAGAAAATGCTATGGGGACAGCTAGGTGGTACAGCAGATAGAGCACTGGGCTTAGAATCAGGAAGAGTCATCCTCATGAGTTTAATTCTGGTCTCAGATACCTCCTTAGCTGGGTAACCCTGGTCAAGTCACTCAATCTTGTTTGGAAGAAGGAGAAGGAGAAAGAGAAGAAGGAGGAGGAGAAGGAGAAGGAGGACAAGGAGGAGGAGGAGGAGGAAGAGGAGGAGGAGGAGGAAGAGGAGGAGGAGGAAGAGGAGGAGGAGGAGGAGAAGAAGAGAAAATGGTGTGAACCAAGGTACATATTGGGGAAGATTGGCTGTTTGTAGAGTATGGTGAGTAGTGTGGCTTTGCTGGAGCATAGGGTCTATGGTAGAGAATAGTGTGAAATATAAGTAGGAAAGGAGGGTGATGCAAAATTGTAAAGAGCACTGAATGGCACTAGGTTCTGGGGTTTGGACTCTATTCAGGAAACAGAAAGAAGGCACTACAGGGTTTTGATTAGAGAAATGATGTGATTAACATTGTTTATGCTTTGGCAGAGTGAACAGAACAGATCAGAGAAGGGAGAGAACAGAATTGGGAAGACTGATATAGGAGAATATTGTGAGATAGTCCAGACAATTTGGGTCAGGACTAAAGTGGTAGCATGGGGATGAAATGAAGGTATAAACTGTTAATATCCAGTACATGGTTTCATGCATAGACTGAAGTCTTATTCATCCTTATCCATCAGGTTGAGGCAGTTGCCAAAATCCAGCCAGAGACCTGTTCCTTTTCCTTCTTTTCTCCTTCCTTTCCTCCCTATCTTCTTAAGAAGGTCTTCTGGACTTTCATAGAATTACTTTGTATATCATGTACCTCAGTATGTTAATAAACCTTCTCCCTATGCCTTATTTATGATGATTCATTATTTATACAACTGGTAAACTTACTCGGTTCAGAAGAGTTTGCCAGAAAGTAACCAAACCTGTCCTCTTAGAGAGCTGAAAGGTGTAAGCAGACTGGGTGTAACAGCAAATGAAACCAAACACCCAAATGCACTCCAGGAAAATACTGAGAGCCCAAGCCATCCTTCAAGGACCTCCACCTCCCGGAAGCTAGAGAGCTATAAAATTCCTGAAGCCTTCCTGGATTCCTCTGACACAAAGGGATCACAGTTTTATCTTGTAGTACCGCCTACTGAACTATGCATACCCTAATGTGTTAGGCATAATACTAGGTACTAGGGGTACAGGTATAAAGAATGAAGCAATCCCTACACTTAAGACCTTACATCCTAATGGGGAAGTTACAAATACATTTAAACATATTAACATACAGACAGCACAAATATAAAATGAATAAAGACAATTCATGCAAAGCAGTCAAATGCCTGGCAGTTTATAGGATAGCAGGACTTAGTCATATCTAAACTGTGAATCTCACACAGAACCTGGGGAAAGGCTTTGGATTATAAATGCTAATTAAATATTCGCTGAATGAATGAATCAATGACTGTTCTCCTAATTATCCAATTATTTGTGCCACGAACTGAGTAGAACTTTGTTCTGTTCCAAGTGTTCAGAATTTGGTTCCTTGGTTCCTTGGTTCCTCGTGGGCTGGACTGAGTACTTTGCTATCATTCTCCATTTTTTGTTTGAGTGTTTTGTCTCCTAAAGAACTAGGCATGGGGTAGCAAATGTCTCTTGGACTAAATTAAATTTCTTTACAAACTGACTTCAACCTTTCTCACATTATGAATCGTCTCATGTGTTCTAGTCAAAGTAGACAGACCTTTTACCCATATCTCCATCCTGTAACAGACCCCTTCTTCCCGCCCCCCCCCCCCCCCGCAGGTGACCTCGTCCAGAAGTCCTCTTCTGATACTCCTACATAGCTCTTCCTTATCTGTCTGTTTTCACAGCATCTCCAGGCTCTTCAGACATGGTCCAGGGTGGTGGAAAGGCCACTCAGTATAGAGAAACAAGATCTGGGCTAGATCCTTGTTCTATGACCCTGTGTAACTGTAGACAAGGCGCTTCCTCTCTCTCATTCTCAGTTTCCTCACCTGTAAAATGGGTTCAAGTCTTGTACTAGTTACTTCAAAGATTTGTATGGAAAATGTCCTGTGATCCTTCATGTACTATAGAAATGTGAATCAATATTATGTATGTATCAGATTCAAATTTGTGCCCTTTGTACCTTGTCTTATTTAATGTCTTATTTATTTAATGGTTTGTTTTCTGCAAGGCAGTCAGGGTTAAGTGACTTGCCCAGGGTCACATAGCTAGTGTCAAGTGTCTGAGGCTGGATTTGAACTCAAGTCCTCCTGACTCCAGGGCTGGGTGCTCTATCCACTGTGCCTCCTATTGCTGCCCTAACTTGTCTTATTTCTCCAAGTTTCTAATAGTCAAAGATTTTGGTTTATTTACCCTTGTATTTTCTATAGAATGTTGCATAAGATTTTGCATATAGTAGCAGGTACTAAATTAATTTTAGTTGAATAAAGAAATAAAAGACACAACTTAAAAAGTTCCGAGCCTACTAGAGTCAGAAAAATCTGAATCAAATCCAACTTACTAGCTGTGTGACCTTGGGCAAGTAAGTCACTTAACTTCTGTCTCTACCTTTAATTTACTTGGTATGAATTAGGGATAATAATTGAATCTACCTCCCAAGGTTGTTGTGAAGATAAAATTAAAAAATATTAAAATGATTAAATTAAATTAAATAATTGAATAATATTTTGAAATTAATTAATTAAAAAATAAATCACAGCCTTTGAAAACCTTGTTGTTTTTCAGTTTTGTCAGTCATATTTGACTCTTTCTGGCCTCTTTTGGGGTTTTCATGGCAAAGATACTGGAGTGGTTTGCCATTTCCTTCTCCAGCTCATTTTACAGATGAGGAAACTGAGGCAAACAGTATTAAATGACTTACGCAGAATCACATAGCTGGGTGAGCATATAAGGCTGGTTTTGAACTCAGGTCTTCCTCACTCTAGGTCCAGAGTTCCATCCACTGTGCACCTAGCTTCCTTTTTCACTCTTAACCCTCTATTAAAATGTTAATGTTACTGGATTCAGCTTTATCAGCTCTGATACTTACTTTAAGAAGCCTATGACACTGTTCCTTCATGTATGCATATCTTTGGGATCAGAGAGACTCAACCTATCCAAGGACATCAAATATAAGTGCTTAGCTTGGGAGTATGATCTAGGGCAGGAGTTATTAAAAAGAAAACTAGGAGGAGGAAAGAGGAGGGAGAAAGGTTTTGGTGAGTGATATTCTTGTTTAATTTGTTATCTCAGTCTGTTGAAGTCCTATCAGGCAAACCACTGAGAGTGAGGGTGAGGGTAGTAATCTGTTCCAATTTCTACTAAGGATTTTGGTGAATGGGACTGCTCCTCCCTTCACACTGCTAGAGAGTCCAGGCAGCAAATTCCAGCTCTCTCATTGACTTGGAGCACAAATAGGCCACCCAGACATCAAAATATGGGGTACTCACTGGTCATTTCAGGGACAATTACTGGAGCTGGGGGCAGGGAGAGGTGCTGTTACTAAAATGATCATCTTATTATTAAAATGCATGTCTCATTCTGGACTTCTAGACCATTATGACCTCTCTGCCAAGAGGTGGGAACCAAGATTCATCATTGGTCTTTTCCAGTCATAATTGGTCATTGTATGGATTGTGGATCTTGAGTTGTTTTGTTGTTGTTGTTGTTGTTTTAAATAGCAGTTTTCTTTTACAATGCCGTAATTATTCCATAAATTATTCTCCTGGTCCTGCTCATTTCTCTTTGCATCAGTCCATACAAATCTTCCCAGGTTTTTCTGAATCTGTCCCTCTCATCATTTCTTACTGAGTAATAATATTCCACTGCAATGGCGTACCAATATTTGTTCAGCCCTTTCTTAATCGACAGGTACCCACTTTATTTCCAGTTCTTTGCTACAATAAAAAGTGCTGCTCTAAAAATTTTTGTGTATGTGGGTTCTGTCCTTCATTCTCTGATCTCTTTGGACTAGAAACCTAATAGTTTTATCACTGGGCCAAAGGCATGGATAATCAAAGTCATGAATTTTGAGTGCAATCCTTGGCTCAAGGGCCAATTATAGAGGACCCCCTCTTCATTGGTGAAATTTGAATATTCAATGCCCCATGTCTGTGTGAGGGGGGAAGAGTTGGTGGGAGCAGGAGAGAAAAGAGATACTGAGATCTTCTTGCTTCCAGAAGAAGAAGGAGGATTTGATTCTCAATGAGAGGGAGAAGACCTCTGAATTTGATTACTCCTTAGGTCCTTGAAGGGAGAAAGATGCTGGGAAGAAGCTGATATGTTGAGTTTCAGAGATGTTCCTCTTCCTAGTTTGCTATACTAGAGGCTTCAGGAATTTCCTCTTGGGTGAGATCTGGGACTCTTGGTTGAGCTGAATTATCTCATTCCCCAGGGGAAGAACCTATTCAATCTGTATTGTTTGAATATTATCCTATGCATGCTTTCTCTGATATATTTTTGTTATCTGTTTGGATAAATGGGTTTATTTGGTATTTGCTATGTGTGATCATTGTGGAACTGGCATCTGGTGAGAATGGCATCAAACCTTCTATATATAGACTAAAACACTCTTTCCCATTAAGGAATAGTTATCAGAATCTGTATCCTGAACCTGAAACTACTTTCCCTAGACTAACAATATTTAAGGGAACAAACAGTCATAATTCTAGCCTGGTGCTAGCCTGATGCTCCTCTCTCTGAGGAGAGCAGACTGGCTAACCATAAGCCCCAACCTCCTGCTTCTCCTCCTGGCAGGAACACAGTTTTCCTTGGAGAAGGGTAAAGGGAAGAGACAGTAGAGTTGTCTATTCCTGCCTCACTGGGGGCCACATCTAGACAGACCCATGTAGACTTAGATAACCTACTTGGGCACAACAAAATGATACATAGGCCACTCCCTTACATGAAATATAATCCCAAATTGCTTTCCAAAATGGTTGGTCCATTTCAAAATGCTCCCTGAAATCTGGTTTCCAGCTTCATCATTCATCTGAAATTGCTCTCTCTCTCGAGAGCTATTAATGATTTTTTAAATTGCCAAATCTGTCTTCTCCTTAAATCTTATACTTAAAATACTCCTTCCTTTCTCAACCATATATCTATTTTTTCAGTCTCAGGACCCCTTTACAGTCTTAAAAGTTACTGAGAACCTCCTCCCCTCCCCCCAGAGCTATTGCTATTGCTGTTTGCCATATTAAAAAGTAAAACTAATATACTTTTTTTTTTTTTGCTTTTTGGAGGGCAAGTGGGGTTAAATCACTTGCCCAAGGTCACACGGCTAGGTTTTTTTTGTTTGTGTGTGTGTTAAGTGTCTGAGGTCGGATCCGAACTCAGGTCCTTCTGACTCCAGGGCCAGCGCTCTACTCACTGCACCACCTAGCCACCCCAAAACTAATATACTTCAAATATTTATTAAATCCTTTAAAATGATGATAAACTTATTATATATTAGCATATTTTTATCAAGAACAACCATACTTTCAAAAAATAGTGAGAAGGATGACATTATTTTCCATATTTTTACAAATCTCTTTAATGTCTAGCTTCATAAAAGACAGATGGATTCTTATTTCTGCCTCTGTGCTCAATCTGTTGTGATGTGTCATTTTGGTTAAAGTAAATGAAGAAAATCTGGCTTCACCTACATAGGTACTTGGAAAAGGGAAGAGTATTTTAACAGGCAAATAACAATTTAGTATTGCTTCGAAAATAGTTTTGACCTCCCAGGCACCCTGAAAGGGTCCTGGGGAAATCCCCAGGGTCTTTGGACAATACCTTAAGAATCACTGAGATAGAGAATATTTAAAAAAAATTTAATGAGGGAGAGATTAGTGTTAAGTGGAGAGACAAGGGAAAGGTTTACAAAATATTTGGGACCTGAAATGAGCCTTAAAGGAAGAAAGAATTTAACGGGTATAGCTATGTTCCAGGCATGGGAGACATCTCACTGGGCATTAAGCTAACTTAGAGGTAACTTAAATCTCCCACACTGAAATATAAGCTGTTTTCCTCCTTTTTGTTCTGCCTTCTCTCTAGTCTCTTCCAGCCACCCAAGTCCAAACACTTTTGTGGATCACCTGTGAACCACTCTAATGTTCCCTACATCTGTGCTCTGTTTCAAAGCCTACAGCTTGTCAACATTGTCAAAGGGGCTGACCAGTTCTGAGTGGCCACTGTTTGGTATCATTTCCAGAATGAATTAAATTTCATTGATATGGCAATATGAAACAGGATGAGACTCAGGACTGTTGAGACTCAGAAGACATTGTTTTATACCCTCCAAAAGTAGGCATGACTCTTCTATTGATGCCTCCCCAACTAGGTGTGCAATTATCCAAGATCAGGAACATTTTGAAGGACTGAGATCATCAGGAAAGAAGTGAAATGTGCAGGCTCATAATTTTCTAGACAGTTTCCTACCATTGCCCACTTAAAAAAAAAAACAAAACTTTTTGAAGTTAGATTAAAGGAAGAATTGCCATGCGCTCCCCTCTCCCAAAGACTTTGGTCATAAAAAAGACACAGTTGTATTAACACAGGAAGTATTATGCAGTGGTGAAAGTAGTGTATTGGGGCTCACATTTTGGCCCCACCATGAACTTGGGCAAATGCCAACTTTTCTGGGTTTCAGTTTTTCACCCTCTAAAATGAGGGCATTAGATTAAATGATCTTCAAATTCTCTGACTTGATCTCCATTGAACCTTAGTACTTTCAAGTTTAAACCCTTAGAAAATATGATCTTGTGAATCCAAGCTCATTTTTTTTTGTCAGGCATTTCCTCACCCAATTCTTCCTCCATTCCCATTTGCCTGTAATTTCTCCTGAAATGCTTTTCTAATTTGTTGGGATCATATAAGCCTTTCTTAAACTTCACTTCTCTCAGCTCTCTTTCCCCTTCAAATTGCTCACTGAGAAATCAGATTAAATGTTATATTAAAACACTTTCTAATCACAGTATGCTATGTATAATATGTACAGTATACTATATAGAATGTAAGCCCTATTGTCATCATCCTTTTAAAAAAATCATGGCTTGATAAGCTAGAATTAACTTTAAATATCAGTTAGTTCTAGTTCAATTCTGGCAAATAGATGGTACAGTGAATAAAGGATTGTTTTCAGAGTCAGGAAGACCTGAATTTAAATCCAGTGGTTACTAGCTGTGTGACCCTAGGTAAGTCACTTAACCTGACTCAGCCTCAGTACCCACATATAATTTTAAAATGGCTAAGAAAAGAGCATCTACCTCCCAGCTATTATTATTATTATTATTATTATTATTATTTTACTGATGAAGAAGTTGAGTCTAAGAGAGGAGCACTAAGAGTTATCCAAGAAGGATGCTAAGAGTTATCCAGGAGGCAGCTAAGTCATGCAGTAGAGTGCCAGGTCTGGAGTCAGGAAGACTTGAGTTCAAATATGGCTTCAGACACTTAGTAGCTGTGTGACCCTGGACAAGTCACTTAACCCTGTTTGCCTCAGTTTCCTCATCTGTCAAATGAGCAGGTGAAGGAAATGGCAAAGCACTCCAGTATCTTTGCCAAGAAAACCCCAGATGGGGTCACAGTCAGACACAATTGAAAACAACTGAACAAAAGAGAGTAACTAAGCAGAACTCTTTCCAAATGATTTTCATGATAATGATACTCAATTTCCTTCATATCACAGAATCAAGAACATTGAAGGTGGACGTGACCTCACAGAGCCAGTGTTACAGCCCCTTTATTTTATCTGAAGGAAACAAGACCAAGAGAAGTTTAGTAACAGAGTCAAGATCACAAAGTGAATTAGAGACAAAAACACAGGTCTCTAATCACAGTTAAGTTTTTTACATTGTACCATGGTGCTTCTCAAATCTCACTTATTGGCCCAAGACAAAGAAAACAATAGACAGATAATCTGACTATTTATCTTTATTTTCTCCAATGAGGATTTGACTTTGAACTTATTAAAAACACTGGAGAAGTAAAGAGGATTGAGTTTTGATGAAGATTAATGATGTTAAAAAGTCCGTTTGTTGGGTTTTTTTTTTTTGGTGGGGGTGATAAAGGTAAATTTATCTTTAATTCAAAAAGAGAAGAATACTTAACATGAGAACCCTGAAATTTTTATTATAATGTGCTCTTATTCTTATTTTTCTTGTCATCCAACTGTGGTCTCCCCTTAAATAATCTTCTGATGATATACTATGACATGGAAAGAGTTCCTTGAGGCTGTGTCAGAATCAATCAATTGATAAATAAACATTAATTAAATGCCTAATATGTGTCAGGCACTGTGTTAAGTTCTAAGGATACAAAAAGAGGCAAAAGACAGTCCCTGTCCTCAGGGAGCTTACAATTTAATGGGCAGAAGAATGCAAGTTTTGGAAGGTCTTACCAAAATGGCCTGGCTTTAGGTATGGACCCCATGAGGACTGAATAAGAGCCAACCTAGAGTTCAGAAAGGCTCATCACATAGGGATGGATCTTTTGGGTTATAGTAACTCTTAGAAACCGTCCATGAGAGGCAGCATTGGGTCACTAGTGAAAAGTATACTGGATAGAAAATCTAAGTCTCTGTGTTTTTATCTCAATTCCACTACTTACTCCCTATGTGACCTTGGGAAAGTCATCTCACCTCAGTTTACTCATCTTTAAAATGAGAACATTAAGATCTGTAGTGTTTATGTCACAGGGTTGTTTTGAGGAATAAATGTGATTAATGCATACCAATCTTTCTGTAGTCTTTAGAGATCATGTAAATGTAATTATTATCATAGGATCATAGAGATAGAACTAGACATGATCTCAGGGGATATCTAGTTCAGTTTTACAGAGGGGAATACTGAGACCCAAGAGGCAATGTGACTTCACAGAGGTCTCACTTTATTAGTATTATTATTAAATATTGTTGTTGATATAAAGAGATAATATCTAAATCTGTAAAGTCTGTAGAAGGAGAATTCACAGAGACAGTGCCAGAATATCTATAAGATGAGGGAAAAGTAATTTGGAAATAGGTTAAAAAGTCGCTAACTTGTTCATATTCTTTAATTCTGCAATCCAACTAATGGGCATATAAACCAAGGAGGTCAATGAAAGAAAGGCTAGTTCTATGGATAACAAAACAGTCATACAGCACTGTATGTGTAGCAAAAGACTAAAAACAAAATGGGGACCCACTGGTTGTGTAATAGCAGAATAAATTAAGATATATGAATGCAACAGAATATTGCATTATTGAGGAAGAAGAAATGGTGACTATCCAAGAATTCAAAGAAGCAGGAAGAGCCTTGTATAAAGTGATAAAGAAGGAAAGATACACAATCAAGGGAACTTTTATAATGATAAAAGCAAGCAAATTCTGATGGATTTTACTGAGTTATCTTAGTCTTTGATAACTGATGAGACATACGCCTTCATCTTCTCAGAAGAGAGGGACTATGAGGTGAAGAGCTTTATGCACTCCTAGACTGTAGTTGGTTTGGAGTTGTTGTTCAGTCATTTAAGTCATGTCCAACTCTTTTTTTTTTGCTTTTGGGGTTAAGTGACTTGCCTAAGGTCACAGGCTAGTTTTTGTGCTAAATGTCTGAGGCCGGATCTGAACCCAGGTCCTCCTGACTCTATTTACTGTGCCACATAGCCACTCCCATGTCCAACTCTTTGAGACCCCAGGTGGGGTTTTCTTGGAAAAGATACTGGAGTGTCTTGCCATTTCCTTCTCCAGCTCATTTTACAGATAAAGAAACTGAGACAAACAGGGTTAAGTGATTTGCCCAGGGTCACAGAGCTAAGAAGTGTCTGAGGCAGGATTTGAATTCAGGGAGATGAGGCTTCCTGATTCCAGGTCTGGCATTATATCAAGTGTACCACCTAGCTGGTTGGTTTAGATTATATTAAATGTTTTTATTTGTTGCAAGGAAGGAGTTGATGGAGAAGATGGGGAAGGTACTGATTAGAGGAAATAATGCTATTATAAAAACAAAACACAATAAAATTTAAAAATAGGTAAATAGAATAGGCTACAAATGTGTTTATACATTTGTATACACAGATGTTTACATGCACACATGCATGCACAGTACACATACAGCACATATGTATACATATAATATACATATACACCTACATTTAATAAATATATACACACACATACACCTACACATACTCATACACACACACCTAGACAACATACCTATACCCTACACCTACACACACATACACACATACATGCATACACACATACATATACACACATACACATACACATACACATACACATACACATACACATACACATACACAAGGGTTGGACCAGACCATCTTTGTCAGCCCTTCTAGTTCCAACATTCTTTATTCTTTATTCTAAATACCCCTTCTTGCTCTGAGAGTCAGTATTCTACCTTCTAGGGTCCCTTCTATCTTAGATATTTTGTGATTTCTATCTATCCAGAAGTTATAGATACTAAAAATAAAAATAAACACTTGAATTATTGTTTCCTTATACTGTATGTTCTTCAAGTTACACACTAGATGGCAGCAACAAGCTTGGCTAATTTCAGCCCCAAATTAAAAAAAAAAAAATTATCTTGATTTCCCTGAAAAGAGGAAGTAAACCCTGTGCCAAGAATAATGCAATGTCTGCTAGTGTGGGGGGCTCTGTTTCGACCCAAACTATTCTGCCTCAATTGAAATCCTTGGGAAAAGAACACCTTTCCCTAGTATCATGGATGCTATGTGATTTGTAGCTATGCTATAAGATGAGGGTGTTAGTGATATTAATAGTGCTCTGTGTGTGTGTGTGTGTGTGTGTGTGTGTGTGTATCTGCCTCTATCTTTCTATTTCCCTATCTCACTTTATAGTTTATAAATCTTAGACATTCATTAACTTATCAGATTCTGCCAGCAGCTTTGGAAGGCAGACAGGGCAGGAATTTTTTCTTTAACTACTTTATAGATGAGGAAAACTGAAACGCAGAGAGGAGGTGATTTGTCAGTGGTTATATAGCCAGTGAATGGTAAAGGCAGAAGGGGGCTTTGGTCTTTTGCCTTAAAGCTCACTGTTCTTTATATGAAAGTGCATTGCCCTGGCTTTCTGTATCTGTGATAAGAAAGTCAAAAATGAGTCCTAATCCTATAACTCAGAGATAATAAAAACTTCTTATAACAGTGTACTTCCTGCCCCTATAGGTATAGGGCTGACTTTGACATGTTGTTTCTAAGATTAAATTCTCTGTTGTAAATTGGCTGACTTTGGAAGAATCAGTATCTCAATAGGCTTCCAATGGTGACCTCTCCCTTAGCCTTTCTTGCTCCTCAAGGCCAAGTTCAAGTGTTAGCTCTTCTCAGTGCTTCCTCTTCCATGAACAAGACACTCCATACAGACATTCTCTTTAGGTGTCCCTCATGCCTTAAATGTTCTTCCTCCTCTGTTCCAACTACTCACCTCCCTGACTTCCTTTAAGTCCCAACTAAAATCCCACCTTCTTTCTTTTTTTTTCCTTTTTGGAGGGCAATTGGGGTTAAGCGACTTGCTCAAGGTCACATGGCTAGTAAGTGTTAAATGGCTGAGGCCTGATTTGAACTTATGTCCTCCTGACTCCAGGGCTGGTGCTCTATTCATTGTACCATCTAGCTGCCCCTAAAATCCTACCTTCTACAGAAAGTTTTCTCCAACCCCTCTTAATTCAGTGCCTTCTCTTTTTTAGTTACTTCCAGATTATCCTATATTTAGCTTGCTTTCTTTATATTTGTTTTCATGTTGTCTTCCCCATTAGATTGTAAAGATCCTTGAGCACAGGAGGTGTCTTTTGTCTTTTTTTGAATTCTCAGAACTTAACAGAGTGCTGAGCATGTAGTAGGTGCTTAATAAATGCTTATATTTGTTTTCATCTTGTCTCCCCCCCTTAGATTATGAGATCCTTGAGGAGAGGAACTTTCTTTTGCATTTCTTTACATCCCTGGCACTTAGCACAGTATCTGGCACATAGTAGGCACTTAAAAAATATTTATGGATTGATTGATTACCCTGATATCACTAGTGAAAGGGATCCTGCCTCCTTGAATCTTAGCTTTCTCTGCCTAATTTTTCCTCTGCAATCATACTCTATTGTCATTTGCATACAAATCTGTTCTCTCTGAACAGGAGCTCAGATTTATATGATGATTTAATAAGAAATAGAAAATGCTTTCCTCACATCCTCAGAAAGTCCCCATGAGATAAGACAAGAATTATCCTAGAAATTGAGGATCAGAGACAGTTAAATGTCCAAGGTCACGACTGGGACTTTTACCAAGCTCTCACCAATTCAAAAGACTCTAAGTTTAGGGGATGAGTGCTATTTTATTTATTTTAAAATATTTCAATAGTTCAACTCATATTTGGCTATGGTAGTCATATGCTGTGCTTTGGAGTCAGAAGGCTTGAATTATTATTGTCCAAGTATTGTCTGTATCCTTAAGTACAAGAAGGAGGGGTTTGACTGTTATACCAGAGGCTATTAATTGGACCCAGGGAAATTTTTTGAGCAAGGGAATTTCCCTAGGGTTATAGCAGATGCCTTTGTTTAATTGAGTTGTTTAGTGGGTACATAGTGTGTACCTGGCACTGTGTTGGACATCAGAAGAACAGAAGAAAGGACTAAAAAGTGGACTCTGCTTTTAAAACATTTACAGTCTAATTGTGATGAATAGGTTCAAATAAATGCATAACAAGAAGTAAAAACATAAGAGTTAGATAAGTAAGCAAGAAATGTCTTAGAGTAGCCGGCAACTAATTTGTGGAATAGTATGGGCAGCAATGGTGAATCTAGGAGAGAAAACCCTCTAGGCCGGGCGCATTTAGGAAGGCTTCATGGAAGAGATCAGACTTGAACTGGGCCTTGAAGGACGACTAACTCAGGCTAACAAAGGGAAGTCAGACTTATTTCCCAAAGGAGAGTGTTTTTATGCCATAAAAACATGATGTAAATAGAAGCCATCATTATTATCACTATGGCAGAACAGAAGATGGTGCATTGTTATCAGGTGGCCAGAATCTATGGCTTACATTCTTATGGGCAGTATGGTCAGGAGACCTAAATTCAAGCTGCCACTCTACCACTCACTCTTTTAAAAATATAACATGTCATTTTCCCCTCTCTATCCTCAGTTTCCTCATCTTTAAAATGAAGGGCTTGGAATCTATGATTTCTAAGGTCCCTTCTGCTGACAGTGGATGTTCCAATAGCCTTTCCACCTCTGACATTCCATGTTCTAAGGATCCATTAGCTCCAACATTCTATGTTTTAAGGCCCCTTTCCACCTCTGACAGTCTATGTTCCCAGAACCCTTCCAGCTCTAACTTCCAGTTCTAAGTTTCCTTTCGGCTCTAATGTAGCATGACTTCACATAATGATGGACAGGTCTGACCTCTAGAGTGAGAAGATGTGTTTGGTTAATGGAGTTCTGCCATTCACCTGTGTGGATTTTCCTCATTTTAAATTCCTTACCTACAGAATAAGAGAGGTGGATGGGATGGCTTCTAAAATCCATTTTAGCTTAAATCTCTGAATCACAGGCAGGTCCAAAGATCTGTTCTTGACCTTCCTGCTGCCTTTGGGATTGTGAACAATTCATTTTCAATGGTTCTCCAATGTGGGTTTCTTGTGCTCCATTCTTTCCAATGTCTCCCTCCCTCACCCCTCACCTGATTTTCCCAATTCTTCCTCTCTTGATTTTTGGGGTAAGCACAGTTGTTTAGCAGTCTGGATAAGGAGTGGGACTAGGCTTGTGATTCCAATGGTATAGGGAACTGCCAGATAATAAGGACATTTCCTTACAGTTTTAGGTCAGAGGTCCTTAAGCCTGGAATCTTGGAATTTGACTCTAAAAAAACCCAAAACCTGATTACTGTGGTTCAATATAGTGTTTCCTTTATATTCTCTTGTATTTTATTTTATTGTGAAAAGGGGCCCATAGGCCTTCTCAGATGGCTATAGGAGTGGTCTTTAACACACACACAAAAAGTTAAAAACAAACAAACAAACAAAAAAACCCCTCTTAGGTAGTTTCCCAGAGTACTAAGAATTTAAGTGATTTGCCCAGGGTCATATACCCAGCCTAGGTCAACTAGGCCTTTCTGGCTTCAAAGCCTGCCCCTCTATTCACCACACCTCAATACCTCACACTCAGAACTTTCTTAAAACTAACACATTGGGGGGTGGGGGGAGAGGGAAATGAATAGTTAGGGGAATCAAGGTGGTCCTATAAACTATGCCATTTTAAGAGCAATCTCTCTTGTTGTAGGGAATGTCTGCTGAACTTTGAAATAGCAGGCTTAGTCTCTGAGATAAGAGGAAGGTCAGAAAAGAAAAGCTAGGGGACTTTCCCTGCTGGGAGGGGCTGGAAAGCAGTAACCAATAGCAAAGGTTTAATCACCAATGCAAACTGACTGGTTTTTCATTCTAAGGGGTTGCCCTGAAAAAAAATGTAGTGTCTTCCCGGCCAGAAATCTGTGGTGGCTCTGGAAGAAGACCCAGGTAATGGTGCTTTCAGTCACTGGTTTTGTTTTTTTTTCCCCTCTTGCCTGAGAAGTCAGGAGAGGAGTATGTATCTGTCTGCCTTGGTCTCTTTCCTGTTGGCTGTTTCCAAAAGCTAAGCTTTCCTGTTTTCGCTTGCAAGCCCTAGGTTTGGCTAGTTGAGGTAAGCCTGTTTATTTGGAGTACAGGCTCAAAGTTTGGCAGTGGCAAACAGAGTCCAAGCAATATAGGGATTTCTGGGTCTGGGATAACTTGGAAGGTTTTCTCCCAGGACTGGTGAAGACTCGGGAACCTGGGAACAGTGGCCCCGTTATTCCTCCAAGGCCAGATGAAGAAGGAAGTTTGGTAAAGCAGAAAAATCACTGAGCTGGGACTCTGAGATTGGAGGTGGGGCTCTGAATCCTGCTATCTGTGTGACCTTAGATAAATCACTTTCCTTCCCAAGATCCTCATCTGTAAAATCAGGTGGTTAGATTTGTGCGGTTGGTTCGGTGAAAAGAGCCATGGGCTTCCAGAGTCAGAGAATGTGGAGTTTAAAACCACTCTTAATACTTCTGTGATCTGGGGCAAGTCACTTGACTTCCCTGGGCCTCAGTTTCCACATCTGGGAAATGACAAGTTTGGACCAAATGATCTCTTCCAGCTCTAGACCTATGCTCCTGTGATTCTGTGACCCAAATGTTTGACTTAGAAACATTTTTTAAAAACCCTTTTGTGCCCTCTACTTTCTGGGTGAAAGTCCTGTTGGGATCAAGGTTGTGGCAAAGTGTTAGTATTGTTCCTTCTGTTCTGAGAATGAAACTTCTTTTAGAAGAGAGATGAAATCTGATGTTATGTGTGTAGCTGAGTCACTTTCCCCCTTTTCCATGAGTCTCCTATCTGCTCATATGTTAAGGACCACCGAGGCTTAGATTTTCATGTGAGGTCTCCCAAAGTTCTTCCTACTCCATGTTGTTAATACATATAGAGATCATAGGACCAGCCTTATTCAGAAGGGGAATCGGCCAGTCTTGTCTTCTCTGCTTCTTCTTCCCTTGCCTTGACATACAGTAAACACTTAAGAAATTCATTCATTCACCTCCAGATAAGAGTCCAGAAGAGATAGCTGATGTTTATTAGCAATATTACCTTGGGTGAATCATTCCTCTAAATCTCAATTTTCCAGTCAGAAAAATAGAGAAGATAACATTTGTTCCATAGAGCTAGTCAGAGGTGATATGAAAATCTTTAAAATACTACATAAAAGTGAGTCGCTGGTATCTTTATTACATTATTTGGGAGGGGGGAAGGCAAGGCCATTGGGGTTAAGTGACTTGCCCAAGGTCACACAGCTAGTTAGTGTGTCAAGTGTCTGAGGCTGGATTTGAACTCAGGCCCTCCTGACTCCAGGGCTGGTACTCTATTCACTGGGCCACCTAGCCGCCCCTGATGTCTTTATTTATTACAGATCAGGCTTAAAATGCAAAGAACCTCTGGCTGAGAAAGGATGAGAAAGTCATTTGATAGAGAAGAGACAACCCTAGATCTGGAGTTGAAGGAACACAGATTTGGATCCTACCTCTTATTGCTACTTGTGTAACCTTAGTAAAAGTTACTTTCTGTCTCCTGTCAAATCAATAATTTATTAAGCAACTATTATATGCCAGGCAGGCACTGTACTAAGTGCTAGGGATATAAAGAAAGGCAAAAAACACAAGGAGCACAATGTGAACAGCTATGTAGTATGTACACAGGGTAAATTGGAGGTAATCTCAGAAGGACAGCAGCAGCATCAAATGGGGACCAGTAAAGGTTTCTTGTGGAAGGTGGGATTTTAGCTGAGACTTGATGGAAGCCAAGAAGCAAAGATAAGGATGGGGTATGGGGAACTGCCAGTGAAAATGCCTGGAGTCTGAAGATGAAGTGTCTTGGGCAGTGAACAGAAGGGAAAAAGTCATTGTCACTAGATTGCAGAGCACATGGAGGGAGATAAGAGGTAAAAAGACTGGAAAGGTAGAGAAGGACCATGTTGTGAAGGGTTTTAAAAGCCAAAGAAAAAAAATTATATTTGATTTGGGAAGTAACAGAGAACTACTGGAATTTTTTGAATAGGGGTAATAGAAATGTCAGGAGAGAATCAGACATATACAAGAGATACTAGGAAGGGAAAAGATTTTGCAACAGTTTGGATGTTGGCAAGAGAGTGAGGAGTAAGGGAAGACAAATAGGTTTTAAGCTTGGAATACTGGGAGGATGGTGTTGGCCTCTAAAGTAATAGGACAGTTAGGAAGAAGGGAAGGCTTGGGAAGGAAAGAAAAAGCATTCAGCTTTTGATATGTTGAGTTTAAGATGTTTATGGACATCCAGTTTGAGATGTCCAATAGGCAGCTGGAGATCTAAGACTGAAAGTCAAGAGAGAGGTTAAAGCTGGTTAAGTAGACCTGAGAAACATCTTACACGAAGGTGATAATTGAATTAATGGGAGTGGATATCACCAAGAAAAATAATATCAGGAGAAGAGGGCCCAGTATAGAGTCAGGAAGGAGGGAACCTACCATTAGGGTAGTGAAGATCCAGTGAAGATCCAGCAAAGGAGATTGAGGAGAAGCAGTCAGACAGATAGGAGAACCAGGAGAGTAGTGTCTCAAAGAGCAAAAGAGAAATGATGAGAGGGTGAATCAGGCCTCCATCTCCTCACCTACAAAGTAAAGGGGATTAGATTTATTAAGGGGATTTGTTCTGGGAAGTTTGGATTCAGTCAGAGAGCTACACTTGAAGACCTAGAGGGCCACATGTGGCCTCGAGGCCGCAGGTTCTTCACCCCTGGATTAGACAATAAGATTTCTAAATTCTGACCATCCCATTGAGGTATAATGGGCTGAGGATTAGATCTATCCAACACAGGCATCTAAACTGGGAGGAAACTTAAAGATTCTCAAGTCCCATTCTATCTGTAAAATGAAGGGGCTGAAGATGTAGGCACAGGTGGGGAGGACAGAGTGATTTGCCCAAGACAAGGTAAGTAGTGGAGTGAGCCTACAAAGAAGGTGGCTGGAACTGGGGGAGGGGAAGAGAAAAAGAAACTGGAGAAAGGAAAGGTGGAGAAAGTGGAAGTTGGGAAAGACAAGCTCGGTCTACTCCATAGTTTTCCTGAGGACTCCCCTGCCCCCGTTCTTACATTGCTCTTTTTGTTCATTTTATAAACCACATTGGCCCTGATCCTTTCTAACAGTTGGAGTTCTTTGATCAGAGAAAATGTAGAGAGCTGCCTGACTCCATGGAACGGTGATTCAGTGTGAAGGAAGAGGCAAGAACGAGGACCAGAATGACTTGATCTCCTTGCCTACTCCTGGGTGTGGAGGAACTGGGGCTGGGATCCAATAACTCTTCAAAAACAGGCTAGCAAGCTCTACTTCTTAACTCAGCAAGGCTGGGTTAAAACACTTGTGACAAAGAGCTTTTGAGTGGAGGCACGATGGTACTATGGCTTGTCAGACATAAGTCCAAGGAGTGGTTGGAGGGACAGTTTAGTGAGGTCACAGATGTGTTATTCTAGATGACCTCTGATGTCCCTTCACCATTCTATAGTTTTGATTAAATGTAGTTGCCCAAGAGACACCATGTTGTTATGGAAAGAAGATGACTCAAAATCTTGAAAAGAAAGACCTGCAGCTGCATTCTGGTCCTGTTTTCTTGGGCAAATGACTCCCCCTTTTTAGTCTTTGCATCCTTCAAAATGGGATAATGATACTTGGTCTAGTTCACAGTTTTGTCATGAAAAAAAAGCATTTTGTAGACCTCAGAGTGCTTTATAAATGCATATAAAGATACACATATATACACATATGTATATTTATGCATATATAACTCAATGCAAATATATTTAAAATAAATATACAATATAAATATATAAAATGACTAATGACATATTTCTATGTGCATGAGCTACAGGGATTGGGACTGGACTAGGTGGCATAGCTGATAGAGATTTGGATCTGGAGTCTGGAAGATTTCAGTTCAAATCTCACCTTATACACTTAGCTCACTCCTCTGGGTCTCTGTTTCCTCATCTGTTAAAATGAAGGGGTTGTATGTCATGACTTCTAAGGTTCTTTCCTCCTCTAAATCTCTGATCCTCTGATCTGGGCTTTAATTGATACAGGGAGCTCCCAGATGAGCAAACTTACTTTCCCAATGCAGGCTAGTACCTTCTCTACAACTCAGTTTTAGAGAGTTGCCCAGAACACGGAGATGTTAACTGACTTACCCAGGGTCACACAGTTAGTATGTGGCAGTGCCAGGGCTTGAAACCAGTTGCTTCTGGTTCTGAGGTAGGCTATCCATCTATGTCTTGCGGCATCTTAGCTACAGTTTAACAAAGGCCTCACTTGTTTCCCTTCAACAAAACACATTTTATTTATCACCCTTTCAGATTAAACTCCCAAAATACCAAAAGAACATCCTCTCTTGTAGAAACATGATAAAAAGTGATTCTAAAAGCATACCTGAAACTTTTCCACCATTTCCCAATATCTTGACAAGAAGGAATTTGCTTTGTCAATCATAAAGAATGAGAAGAAAGATATCCTTGAGGAGGGGGAGTGTGGATGAAATGCAGGAGAGAATGGATAGAACTAGGCATGTTGACATGTCATAGAATTTTACAATTGGAAGGATGTTTAGGAAAGGGGAAATCACAGCTTGCATGGAGCCCAAGCATTTAAAAAGTCAGTGTTGGAGCTGGAAGGGACCTTAGAACTAAGAATAGTAATGTTGAAAAGGCTTTTAGAAATACAATTTTTAAGGAGAAAGCTTCATTGAAGGAACTGTATAGATTGCATTTTTTTTCATTCCCAAAGAGGAAAAAAATGCCACTGGGTGTTGATAAATGTCTATTCCCCATTTAAAACAAAACAAAACAATTGGATGTTAAGCCTTTAAAAAAGAGGAGATATAGGTTAGATTCTGATTTGGATCTATCACCAGAAGGAGGGACTTTGTCTTGACTAACGCATTGGTTGCTATAAATAGTCTCTATGCCTACTTCCTTTTGCCTTTAGCCAGTACAGAACTAGACCAGCTCAGGAGGTACAGTCACTGAAACTTGGACTTGGGTTTTGTCTCCTCTGAGGTCCCCGTCATCTAAATTGATCTCAGAATTGGCCACGTGGTGTCATTTGGCACCATGCTGATTGGGTGAGTTTATTTTTTTTCCTTCTTCTTTTAAATACCATGTCAGCTACAGCAGAAAAACACTGGATTTGGAGTCAGAAGAGTTTCCATTCTAATATTTACTAGCTATGCAAACCTAGGTAACTCACTTTTTTTTTCCTCTAAGTTTCAGTTTCTCCATCTGGGGATAACATACTACCCATCACCCAAGAGAAGTTATGAAGAAATCACTGCAAATTTTAAAATAGGGATTTATATTATAAAATAAGAATTATAATTATTTTGAGAGATATCTTCAAAGTCCTAGTGCAGTTTCAAGGTATTATAGCTTAAAATGGCACTAAGACTTTTGAGCCACTCTGCATTATTCCCATAAAATGCTAAACTTATAAAGCTTAAAACGACTAAAACACTTGAACTTTGGGGACACTTTGTAGGGCACTTTAAGTTCAACAAGACTTTTTTGCTTTTTTTTTTTTTTTGGAGGGCAAAGACCTGCCTGAGGTCATACAGCTAGTGTGTGTGTGTGTGTGTGTGTGTGTGTGTATGTGTGTGTGTGTGTGTATTAAGTGTCTGAGGCTGGATTTGAACTCAGGTCCTCCTGACTCCAGGGCTGGTGCTCTATTCACTGTGCCAGCTAGCCACTCCAAGACTTTTTGTATACATTATCTCATGTGATCCCTACAATTGGGAGGGATCCCATGGGAGCTAGGTAGTGTAATGGATAGTGTCAGGCCTAACGTCAAATATGGCCTTAGATGCTAGTATACTAGCTGTGTGACCCTGGGCAAGTCACTTAACCTTGTTTGTCTCAGTTTACTCACCTGTGAAATAATCTGGAGAAGGAAATGACAAACCACTCCAGTATCTCTGTCAAGAAAAACCCAGATGGGGTCACTGGAGAGTTGGACACACTGAAAAATGAAACAACAACAGATGCTGTTATTATCCTCATGCTATAGATGAAGAAACTAAGGCTTAGATGGAGTGACTTGCCTATGGTTATTCAGCTAGCAAATGTCTGAGCAAGATTGAACTCAGGTCTAACCATTGTTCCACCTGATACACTGGCATGCATGCTTTCTATAGTCTGAGGCATTTCCCTATGCCCACTGTGCTTTGAAAAGATGAGGCTAGGGGAGAGAGAGAGAGAGAGAGAGAGAGAGAGAGAGAGAGAGAGAGGGAGGGAGAGAGAGAGAGAGAGAGAGAGAGAGAGAGAGATAGAGAGAGAGAGAGAGAGAGAGAAAGGGAGAGAGAGAGACAGAGACACAGAGAGACAGAGACAGAGACACAGAGATAGAGAGAGAGAGAGAGAGAGAATGTGCGTGTGTCTGCACAGGTGTGAAAGACATTGGACATTGACTGGGGGGCTTTGGTGACTGACAAAAACCCCTTCCTTCCTGTGAGGTTCTCCGTGTTACTGATTCCTGTTCCTTAGAAGTAATAACAGGAAAGTCTGCAGGACTTGCATTGCTGAGTGGGGCTCCTGGAGCCCATGCTCTTTATCTCCTGAACAGTGAACTCCCAGAGATCTGCTTTCCCTTGGAGAAAACTGCTTGGGAGACAGGAAATGTAGGAATGTGGCCCCATATGTAAGAGGCTCTGCTAGCTTGCCAATCCCTAGAGTTTATCAACTTTTTTGTCTCCACCCTAAAGAATTTCTGTGTGCACTCTGGGCTTAACCTTTTTCTTCCCTATTAATCAACAAGCATTTACTGCTGATAATAAGAGAACAATGTAGTAGTTCCTGCCTTAAAAGAGCATACATTCCAGCCTCTGTGCATTTTTGAATCAATTCTCATAATTCCTACAAGTCAATCCCTGTAACTGAGGGTGTTGGAATAGAGCTGGGGAGCCTCCTCCTCTTCCTCCTCCTCCTCCTCCTGTTATAGTGGAAAAATACTGGATTTTGAGATGGAGGTGAGACCTACCTTTTAACATCCATTCTATTTTTTACTAGCAATACAAACCTGGGTAACACTTTTTTTCCTCTTAGTCTGTTTCCCTAGCTGAAGATAATATTACCTTTTCTTTGTCACCTTTCTCCTTCTGTTATTCCTTCTCCCCTTTCTTCTCCTTTATTACCTCCTCTCTTTGGACAATCTGGAAGTGCTACAGTTCCTCAGAGAGCCCTATCCCACTACTGACTGGGTCAGACAGGAGTTCTGACTTGTTCTGTTTTGATCTGGGCCTTCTGACTCTCTTCAGCAGCATATTATCTCCTTATCCTGTTGCTGCTTTCCCCCCTCCTCTCCCCTCACTCTTGCTAGAGGCTCACAATATGAGTGCCACATACACTGCAAATACCCTATCAGCTCATCCCCATTGCCACTTAGAACTCAAGTGATCTGCCAGCCTCAGCCTCTCTTGTATCAGGAATTACAGGGATCTGACACTATGCCTGGCCTAGATCAGGAGTTCTTAGCCCCTAAGGGATCCATGGATAGACTTTAGGGGATCTGTGAACCTGGAGGGAAAAAATATATATATCTTTACTTTTCACCAGCCTCTAACTGAAATTTATCATTTCCTTCACTTGTAAATGTAGGCAGCAAATCATAATAGTTAGCAACATTAACTATGCCTTCAGTTCCAATAGATATTTTTATAACACATTAGAGTTGTAAATATCTCAAAACATTGTTTGCATTCTTTAGTATGTTGAAATGACTATGGTAGTTAAACCATTTGCTAGACATATTTCTGTATTGTAATTTTAAAGATATTTTGATAACTGTATTTCAACATAATTGGCTTCCTTTTCAATCCAATGTATTTTATTGCATTTATTGCAAAAACATGATTCTGAGAAGGGTTTTACCATAGGCTTTACTAGACTCTTTGAGGAATCCTCTGCATGAAAAAGGATTATGCTTTAAGGTTCCTCCCATGTCCTTAAGACATGTTCTATGTCCTAAGGTCTCTTTGGCCTCTAAGGTCTTGTGATCCCTTTATGACAGGATAAGGCTTAGTGCCTCCCAACCTGTTAATAATCTTCTGAGTACCAAAGAGGTTCCTGTTTAGCTGGGAATGCAACTTCTGTAGCAAGGCTTGCTTCAATATTCTGGACACTTGGGTCTTGAGCACTGATGGGGTGGCTTGAGACAGAGGGCGATATTTTGGTGGGTAATTCTCTATCTGCAAACCTAGAATGTGCCTGGCATAATATTACTAGCCTGTTTGCTAGTCAAGATTTTGAGAAGAGTTGATGTAATTATAGAGTTTATTAAATGATATATACAATCACGTGGACATACTTATATGGAGAAGGTGCAAGAAAGCACATATGTATCGTTGGTCCATCTCAATGATACACGCTCGGTCATGGTTTTGTTAGGCCCAGGAAAATGAAGGTACATGTATAACTGTACTCCAAAGTCCAGCTCTATTGCAGCCTGATCACTGGTATTTCAAAGGGAAGGATTTCTTGAATTCATTTGGAGTTAGAGGCTGTATTCATGAATATTCATCAGTCACTCTGCTGTATCTATCTGCTTCTTTGTTTGTTCCCCACCCCCTATGCCCAACCTGGTTTAAACGGTCCCCAGATTCTAGGGAATGAGTAGCTCACACAGAGGAGGACTGTGCTTTGGCAGCACCCAAACTTAATAAGAAACATTAAGCGAAGGATAGCTTTAGTCTGTAAATTCCTTGAGGACAAACTCATCTTTCTCTCTGTACCTGCCTAGAACTGGGAGTGGCATGTAGGATACCAGATGATTGTTGATTATGGAGTAAATGAATGATTTCCTAGCAAACTGAGGTTTTTTTTTTTTTTTTGTGCAATAGACAATACCTGCTTTGGTTTAGAAAGGATTGATAATCAGAAGAACAGATGTCTAGGGGAAGACAAAGTGGTCAAGGACCCCAGTCATTTGTCATGACATATGAGAATTCACTGGAAGAAATGGAGTAGAGAAGGTTGGGGGCAGGAGAAGACAGGATAGCTGAATTTAAGTACTGAAAATGCCGTACTATGAAAGAGGGATTCAGTTTGTTCTGTTTGACCTCAGAGGGCAGAACCTGGCACAATAGGTAGAAATCGCCAAGAGTTTGATTTAGCCTTGATATCAAGAAGAGCCTCCTAACACTCATATCTAAGTGTAATGGGCTGCCCTGGCAGAGAGGAGATTCTCCAGGGAGATCTTCAAGCCAAGGCTAGAAGATGATGGGTTGGATGGGTTGTAGTAAAATTTTGTTGGGGGATATGGGGTGAACTAGATGGCTGATACAGCCCCTTTCAACTTTGCAGTGCAGGGATTCTCTGTGCTGATAAAAGGGGCCCAGAAACCCTCAAATGCTTCAATCTGGTTAAAGTAAATCCTTATAAACACAATGACTGGAATTCATTTGGATTAAGGGGTTATATTCCTGGATATTCTTTTACCACCGTGTTGTCTCTACCTGTATACCCTCCCTCCCCTTTGGAAAATGGGCCTGATCTAACCAGTCTATACCAGTCCAACATCCAATGATTTACTTTTTGTTGGGGAATACATCACCTCCTCTTTCTGGGCTTCACTTTACTCCTCTGTGAAGTGAGGAGGTTGGCACCGAGTTTTCTTGAAAAACAAATCCCTTTTGCCTCTAACATTTCAGCATAGCTCACATCAGGTAGGGATTAATATTTTCAATATTTATTTTATAGACTATTAATATCTTCAATGCTTATTTTATAGTCTGCCATTTCCATGCAACAAATTCTTATAAGTACCTACTGTCCTTAATATATGATATATTGACATCTCTATCTATACCTCTCTATAGGTAGACAGATAGATGGATGGAGGTTGGAGGGAGAGCATATAAAGGGAGATAGCATGGTACAATGGAAGGAATACTGACTTCAGAGTCAGAGGACCTGAGTTTTAGTCCCACCTCTTACACTTACTTCCCATATGAACATGAACAAGTCACTTAATCTTGGGTCACAGTGTCCACATTTGTAAAATGAGGGGGTTAGATCAGATGGCCTCTGAGATCCCTTCTATATCAATGTCTATGGTCCTATAAGAAAGGATATATACCATCTCTGAGGTGAAGGAATTTCCATCCTCATATAATGTATCCCATAATAATAATAATAATAATAATAATATGGGATAATAATCCCTTAAGTTAGTATTTTATAATGTCAAATATAATAAGAACAAAGAAAAGATACAGAGTTCTTTAAGAGAATGTGAGGCTGGGAATACAAATTTCAGCTGGTGATATGAGTCAGCTCTCCAGAGATGATGCCAATCCTTGGTTCCATAACATAACATAAGCTAGAATCGAGTACTGAAATATTCTATTGCCACCTTTAGCATATTACACTGGCACTGGCCAATTGGTTTCTGGGCTTGATCTTTGAGAAACTTTCTGAAGGGTTGGTTCCAGAAAAAACTAAGCAACCTCATTGCCTCAACTAAATGATGTCCCACGGTTTAGAGGCAATGAGGAAAAATGCTGGTATCTGCTGGCTCCTGTCTTTCCTCCCGGATGCTGTGTTGTTTTGGCTGTATGTCACCTGTATATGTACTGACTCTTCAGTGAAATGTAAGCACTTTGAGACTAGGGATTTTTTCATTATTTGTAAGTTAGGGTCTAGTACAGATCCTGACACTGTGAAAAAAAAGGAAGACATGAGTTCACATTCTGCCTCTGAGATTCACTAACTTGGAAATCAGTCATTTGATTTCTGTGTGTCTTGGGCAACTCCCTAAGGCTTATTGGTATACCAGAAGCGCCCCCAGGACAAAAATCACACATCCTCAGCAATGACTAGACTTGAAGAGGCTTTCATCTCTACTTTCTGTGACCTCAAATTGGAATTAATGATAAAATGGAAACAGTTCTAGACTGACGGAACTTCTATTAAATCTTGAACCACTTACTAGCTATGTGTCTTTGGAAAGATCATTTGCCTTCCATTTCCTCAAACAGACCCGGTTACCTAATATCTATAGGGTTATTGTGAGGAGGCAATGAGCTTAAGGAGGAAGAAGACTTTGCAAACTGAAGGGTCACATAAGTTATAGATTTTCACCTTCCCCTCCTCCTCAGCTATCATTTGCAAAATCTTGGCAACCACATTTAACAACCACATGTATGTGTTGAGCCCAGGACTAGGTACTGATCTCACCTTTACCTCTCTTGGCTCTGGGCAGGATATCCTTCATCTCTATAATAAATCAACCGACTTTTATTAAAAGCCTCCTATGTACCAGGCATTGTACTAAGTGCTATAAAATACTCTTTCCTCATCTCTGCCTGTTAAAATCCTTCTCTTCAAAGTCCAGCTTAAACGTCACCTCTTCCATGAAATCCTGGGATTTTCCTTAGTCGAAAGTGATCTCTCCTTTTGTAGAATCAATATAGCACAAATGTTTGACGTTTGTTCTGTATGTGAGCTTGGTTATGGCATTATACTCTTCTGATTCTCAGTCTTCCCATCAGTAAATTACAAGTAAAGTAATAACTATGAAGAAAGTGTCCCTGGATTTAGAATTGTAGCATGAATGTAATAGAAAGGTTATCTAATAATAATAACAATAATAAGGGTGAGCACTTATATGCCACTTTCAGGTTTGCAAAGTGTTTTACAAATATCTCATTTTATTCTTACAATCACTTTGGGAAGTGAGGGCTATTTCACTTATGCCTTCCACATCATGGGGCTTAGGAGCCCAGCACCCCCATGATCTGGAAAATCCTTGTAAAATTTTTTTGACTATCCCTTTGTACCAGAGAAGAAATCTAATGTATTTTTTCTTTATCTTTTTGTTGTTGTTGTTGGGGTGTTTATAGTACCTTACTGTACAATTTGGGTTAAGTATTTGGTCATAGGGTCTGTGTTGATTGCTAGTCTTGTCTGTAGTTTCTACAAAACTCCCCCCAAATTCCCATTTAATTTTTTATGTTTTATATATATATATATATAAAACATAAAAACTCTACATATATGTCTGTATATATATATATATATATATATATATATAAACTCTACATATATATATATATATCCCATGATATATCAAAGCCATGACGAGAAAGTCGTGGTGTGGAAGGGATAATTATATTATCCTCATTTTATAAAAGAGGAAAGTGAAGCAGACAGAGCTTAAATGACTTGCCCAGGGTCATGTAGTTAGTAAGTGTGTGAGGCTAGATTTGAACTCAGGTCTTTTTGACTTCAAGTCCAGTGCACTATCTACTGTCCTTTCATTTTAAAGATGAGGAAGTTGAGATTCCGGTCATCACATATTCAAGGAGTCAGAGGGAGTGATTAGCCATGTGGGGATTTGAGTCTAGGGTCTCTGACTCCAAAATTCCTCACTCTTTCCACTCCAGTGCATTGTAAATTAGGAACTGTTCCATAGATAATAAGCTGCTACTTTTCCTGATAATGTTGGATGATAAAGAAATGATATGTGGCTGCTGTTATGATTTTTGTTGCTGTTGTCTTTTGGTTTTTATTCCCTCTCCCTGATTCCTCTCCCCACACCCTCTAAGACACTAGGCATCTGGCCATCTATGGTATACTCCTGTCACAGCTGGATTTCTCTGATGTCAGCATTATCCTCTAGTCTTCGGGGCGACAGTATTTCCTCACACCTTGAACTGTGTATTTTTCTCTTTTAGTCTCTCTGTTTTTACAGTTTGATTCAGATCATGAAGTTACTCCCCTTCACCCTGCTTTGGAAAAAACTCTGTGTGTGTGTGTGTGTGTGTGTGTGTGTGTGTGTGTGTGTGTGTGTGTGTAGGGGTAAGTAAGGCACATGAATCTCTTGGCATAGAAGTGCTGACAACATTCCTGGCTGGCTTTTAATGCCTTTCTTACTCTTGGTCACTCTGGCTTGATAAAATATGCTTACTGAAAGCTCATTCCTATACCTAAACATCTGCATTAAAAATAATTGTTTAAAAGAATCAAGTTAGTCAATGTCAGAATTCCAGATCTTAAATTTAGCTCCGACTTTGCCTCGAGTCATTTCCTTCTTTCAGCTTTCGTTCCCTGCCCTTTTTGTAAAATGAGTACATGGATGCTTTTGTGGCCATCTCCTTTCCTTCTGGGTGATCTGAAAGTGCTTGTAAAGCTTAAATGGCAATAGAGATGTGCAGGTTCTTACTATTGTTTTAGGTGACAAAGCTGTTTGTACAGGCCATAGAGGAGTTTCGTGCTTTTCAGTTGCTGGGCTGTTTGTTTCCTCTGAAGCTTAGAACAATAGCCTTGTAGAACCCGGTGACTTTTGGGAGGTGGGTACAGATAACAGACTCAGAATGTTAGAGGGGGAAAGATGATAACATAAAAAAAATGTAGAATGAAGCCACTGAAAGGGGACTTAGAAACTGGAGTCCAGAACTCTACATTTTATATCTAAGGAAAGGAAGACCTAGAAAGAAGAAAGCAGAGAATTTGAGAGTTGAAAGGAACTGCCTGAAAAAGAGCCCCCGATACAACATATACTTCCTCTACCCCAACCCACCCAAAAAAGTCAGCCAGGCTCTGCTTGAAGAGCTACCTCCATGACAAGGTAGCCATTAACACCTCATGCCACCACCTATTCCATTTATGGGGAGTTCTAATTCTTAGGCACATTTTCCTGCTATCAATCATAAATTGACTCAATCCACATAGTTTTTGGATGTACCCACTGGGCCAAAAAAAGCAAGTCAATCTTGTCTTTCAAATGACTTTTATTTAAGGACTTGAATCTAACTACACTGTCCCTTGCAAACGTTCCTCCTCTTTACTAAGCCATCCTCATATAGCCTAGACTCTAGGACCCTCTCTCCCCTCATCACCCTCCTCTGAATGCCCTCCAGCTTCTCAAGGTCCTTACTAGACTCTGACACCCAGAAATAAAGACAATATCCTAGAAGTAGCCGGACCAGGGCAGAGAACAGAACCAATGTCTCCTTCTCATTCCTGGAAAAGGAATTCATTCCTCTTTGCAACCCAAGATTGCATTAGGTTTTTTGGCTGCCAAGCCAAACTGCTGACTCATATCAAACTCGAGGCCTACTAATCATTCCCTCCCTTCTGCCCTCCTCCACTTCTCCTCTCTGGCCATGCCTCCCCCATCTTGTGATTCTAGAATTGATTGTTTGAGTCCAAGTGTAAGACTTTAGGCTGGATCTGGGAAGCCAGGCAGGATAAATGCAGTCTGTCATTTTTGGACTTTGACTGTCATCCACTGTATTAATCATCCCTCCCAGTCTTATGCCCTCTGCAAATTTTGATGAGCATGCTTTCTATGTTTTATCTACTAATCAAAATGTTAAACAGTACCAGACCCGATTGCTAATTCTCCTCAATTGCCAAACTTTGGATCCTATGATTTATCCAAAGTCTTAGTGAATTAAAGTGACAGAGTGAGGATTTGACTTCAAGACCAGGTCTTCTGATACCTGTATTCTCTCTGATACACTCACTATAGCTTTCTAAGCTCCATATCAAGATAGTAGCAAAACCCAGCCTAGAATCTGGTTCTTTTCCAGTTTTCTAGCCCATTCCTCTATTACTCTAAGGCTGTCTCATCTCCCTTGCTTAAAATTGCAGAGATATTCATTTGCTGTGTGATGGTGGTCATTTCACCTCTGCTAGACTCAGTTTCCCCCTGTGTGAGCTGAGGGGGGTTGAACTTTATCCTCTCCAATGTCTCTTCTAGTTGTAACATTCTATTTTGTAAACGTGCCAGAGGAGTGGAATGGGAGCGTTGGGGGTAAGCTGGCTAATTGCTGAGCACCAAAATAGCTGTACTGTTAGACTAGTTAGACTAGACAGCTAAGGGTCTGGGGAGATCATCGAAATCCAAGTATTCCTACCCTCTTCACTAGGCAGGTCACATCTGACACACTTTGGTGTTATCTGTGCTGTCTCACATATTCTGGGAATCAATAGAAAACTGTCTGGCATTGAACTATCCTAATTATTATTAATAAAGGAATCCGGGAATTATCTCCTGTAGCTTAGGTGATAAAGATTAAAATACAAAAAATGAAACAATCCATACTTGCAAGGAATTTACATTCTGACATATGGGAGAGAAATACATATAAAAATATATAAAGAAGTATAAAAAGAAGAAATACAAGGCAGATGTGAAGACATGGTGCTAAAAGTTAGGGGAAATCAGTGAAGGCTTTTTGGAGAAGGTGATGTTTGAACTGGGTCTTCAACCAAGTCAAGTATGTAAGCATTTATGCCTATTATGTTCCAGGCACTGTGCCAAGTCTTTTGGCTACAAATACAAATGAAACAATCCATACTACAAGGCACCCACATTCTAAAGAACAGCCAAGATGTACATATATAAGTGTATACATATATGTATGCCTGTACATATGTGTGTATACATACATATGTAGATATAGACACATACTACTTTCATATATAGATATCTGTATACATATGTATATACCCATACACATATGGGGTGTATTGCATTTATATACCCACATGTGTATGGGTATATTCTATATACAGCTGAAACAACAAGGTACCCTGAAGAAAGAGACCAGAGCCAACATGTTATAGGTAAGTCAGAACACTACTGTTACTAACACCATCTCCATTATTAGCCCCCTCAGACTCTGAAGAGGGACAGTCTAGGTACCTGAATTCATGAGCCTTGGGAACAGCAGTGCTTTCCATTACACTAACTCTGCTTTTAGCCTAGGCCCCAGAGCCATTATTAAGGGGAACAATAACTGTGGTGAGAAGATCTACCCTCCTTGTCACCACTAATCACAATCTCTGGCCAATTGGGCAGGACTCCCCCAGACCACCCTGTTTTGTGGCTTTCAGCCTAGGAATCGACCCTTATGGATGTGTGGCCCAGCAACTGCTTCTGCCCACGTTACATTCAGTTACTGAAGATCCAGAAAGGAAATTTCTTGCCACCAAAATCCTTGGTGCTATCAAATGCTGCAACATCAGAAACTAATATGATATTATTAGCAGAAATGACATTAAAGCAGAGGGATTACGAGCTGCTTTGCCTCTGCACTCTAAGGCCCATGGGATCGTTCTATCTGATCTGTAGATGAAACATTTCATAGGCATTTTCTCCTGGATAGAACATGAGTGGGTTGTGATCAAGGACTGTTTTTTTTTTTTTAGATGTGCCTCCTTGGAGCTTAGCATGGAGCTTTGCACAAAGTAAACACTTAAATGCTTTTTTGTCATTCATTCTTTCCTTATAGTAAAAATTTAAAAAGAAGAAATATAAATAAATACAAGGTAGTTTAAAGGGCACTGGTAGTTGAAGGGATAAGGGTAGTTGAGGAAAAGGTGCTTGTAGAATAAAGTTGTGCTTCAGGTGTGTCTTGAAGGGAGAAAGGGATTATATTAAGGCAAAGCAGAGTAGAGATTGTATTACAGTCACTGAGGCAGCTAATGCCAAGGCAAGGAGATGGGATAAAGTGTGTCTTGTGTGAAGACTAGAGAGAAGGTCATTTTGACAGCATCATAAAATTTAGGAAGAGGAGTAATTTCCAAGGAGGCTGGAAAGAAGGATTTAGGCCAGGTTGTATAAAAGCTTTTAAGATTAAGCAGATTTTACCCTAGAGGCCATAGGGAGCCAAAGCAATTGGTTGAGTAGAGGGAGTCACAAGGTCACATCTGTGGTTAAAGACAATCACTCTGGCACTAGTGTGTAGGATTATTGTTTGTCCTTTGTTTTTGAAGAAGCCCAATGACATCACAGGGTGAAATATCTGCTTCAGCCACCTTCATGGCCACTGGAAAAAGTTGTTCTCATCCACCCATTCCTCCAAGAGAAATCTTTACATGCTTGGGGTAGACACCCTCCTAACACACTGATGGGTTTGAGGTTTGTCAGTTACCCTCAACCTGGTTTAGCTGGTCTGCCTAGTCTGGGATGTGACTGTTGTACCTGGAACCACAGGTGAGAGTTGGGTGAATCAGGTGGACATCATGAGCAGCCCTTCCACCAGAGGTGCTAGGCCTCCCTATACACCTTATACACTCCAGTGTATAGGATAGACTGGAGAGGGAGACATTTGAGGCAGAAAGACCAATTAGGCATAGCTATTCCAATTATCTAGGTAAGGGGGAGGAAGGCATGAGCTAAGGTAGTAGCGATGTGGGTAGAAAGAAGGGGTTGGATTCTAGAAACATTGTAAAGGTAGAAAAAGCATTATTTGGTAACTGATTGGATATGTGGCGTGAGGTAGAGTGAGGCAGTATAATGTGAAGAGATGGGGTTTAAACCATTTGGAGGAATTTCAAGTTGCTGACTAATTCCTATCTGTTCTTCAAACACTAATTACCAAGGGAAAATGTAAAATTAATGAAAAGGAAAAACTGACCAGATTTAAGACAAATGACAGAAAAACCATTATAAATTAAAAAGAAGTAATTAAAGAATTCCTGGAGAAGTATAAGCAGAGAGTTATGGTGAGGGGAAGGGGTGAAGATGAAGAGTTCAGTATATTTCAGGCCTAGGTCCCAGGCTAGGAAGGAAGATTCATGTTTCCATATCCTGGAATTATAAAGGAACTTAATCTCTTGGCTTATTTAAAACAATAACAACCATGAAGTATGCTATTGGAAAAATCCCTGGACTTGGAGTCATGAGCCAGGGACAGTATCCTGACCCTGGCATGTATTAGTTTTGTGACCCTGAGAATAAGTCATTCCAGTCTTTGGAATTATGATACTTGTAGCACTGACCTCCCAAATCTGTTATAAATTAAATGGTCCCTGAATTGTTAAGGGCTTTAGTAACATATTTTAGAATAGAGGTGAGGAACTTTGTCCCTCCAGAGGAGGAAGATGAGGACAGAGAGGGGAGGCTGAGACTAGAATTTGGCCAGCCTCCTCTTTTCTCTTCAGAGATGCCTTTTCTACTGTCTTCATATATACCTTTGCAAATTAAACCAATGGACTGGCATATCCTGGGGCATTTGCCATCCTGCTGGAAGAAAGCAGGTGAGGCAGCCTTCTAAAAAAGGAAAGCTCCCTGGATTTGGACCACGGTGACCAGGGTCCCAATTTGACTCTGCTTTTTTAGTAGCTGAGTGACCCTGAGTAAATGACATCTTCTTCTTTCTGGAACTCCAGACTGTTATGGGGAAAGTACTTTATAAAATTTTAAAGAGTTATAGAAATAAAAAATAATTTAATATAATATTTATAACAAATTGATAATTGTAGAAATAATAATTTATTATTATCAGCCTCTACATCAGAGTTAGTGCCCAAGTACTCTGGTCACTTAGGCAGTAGGAATCCTTCTCTGAAGGATGTCCAAGCCCTTTTGGAATTGTTGGGATCAAATTAAGATTTTCAGATTTTTAAAAAATGGACATTGAATGTCAGATCCAGCAGGGACCTCAGACATCATTTAATCCAATTCTCTGATTTTACAAATGAGGAAATTGAGGCCCCAAGGGTAGAGGGGGCTTATTCAAGTGACATAGAGACTAGGCAATAGGACCAGGAATAGAATTTTTAGTACTCTAGATTCCCAGGAGAGCATGATTTCAATTATAAGGATCATAAAAGTATTCACCTCCCAGGGCCATTGTGAGGATCAAACAAGATAATATTGTAAAACACTTAGCACAGGGCCTGGTAGACAGTAGGTACTTAATAAATGCTTATTCCATTCCATCTTTTTTTTTTAAACAAATGCTTTATTAACTTCTGTTTTACATCATTCATTTCCGCCAGATTTTGAGTTACAATCATTTTCCCCCCATTATTCCCCTACCCAACCTCCAGAATAGTAGTCCCACAAGATATCACTTCCTCCAATCTGCTCTCTCCCATACCTTCTCCCATACCCCCATCGACTTTTCCATTAGAGGAAGGTGAATCTTTGTGTCCCAATGCCTGCACATCTTATCTCCCTATTACAAGCGAAAGAGTATTACTAATAGTATTTATATATATTTGAAACATTTAATGTTACGACCTCAAATTTCAGATCCATTTCCTTCCTCCCTTGTCACCCATTCCTTCTTGGGAGATAAGTCATTCCATCTTTTATAAAGTTTAAATTTTACCATTTTAGTTCAATTCAATCAGTAGCAAGCTCCTGCTGCTTAACAGAAACTTGGAGTTAACATGGGAGATGAGGCTTACACTCATAAACATTTCAGTGGCAACAGAGTTGGTGTTTAGAGGAAAGATGGCTGGAAAGAAACCCAAGAGATCTAGGTTCTAGCACTGAAAGGAAGCCCAGATTAGAGGTGCTTTTGGGAGTTCTGGGAAGAAAGGGAGGGAGAGCTGTGTGAACCAGAGGGCTTCCTGGTGGAGGTCAGGCTTGAACAGGGACTTGAAGGATGGATAGGATTTGGAGTTGAGCTTGAAAGGCTATAACAATGGAGAGACAACATGATCATAATCACGAAGGCATTTCTTAGTGAGGGGGGTTAGGTTTAGTGAGGAGACCAGCTTGTTTGGAAAAGATACTTCGAATGGAGTTGTTGTTTGTCCTTCATTTTCAAAGAGGACCAATGACACCTTGGGGGTGATGTCTTGACGTATGTGAAATGGTCAAGTGAAGAATAATTGTGCAAGCTGTGCTTCACTCTCTCTTCCAGTCGTTGAATTCCAGTGGCAAGACAAAAGTCAGAATGACTGGCGATGACCCAGGATTCAGTGGATGACCTTGGCATCTTTGATGTCTGACCAAGTTCTAATTGCTCCCTAGAGATGCTCTTTATGGCCATGGGGACAAATTGTTCCCATCCACTCATTCCACTAAAGGAAGTCTTCACATGATTAGGGTAGACAGCCCCTTAATTCACCAATGGATTTGAGGTTACCCTCAGCCTGGTTTAGCCCATCTGCTGAGATGGTTTTACCAGGGTGTGGCCACTGTGCATGCTACAGCTTCTTGGAACCACAGAGGAAAAAACAGATGGATCTGAATGTCTGGCCAAGGAGTTCGAACAGTATTGCAGAGATAAACGGAATCAGTTTAAAGTAAATATTGGGCAGATCTGATCGGCCAAAGTGATCGATTCTCTCCCCCTCCCCCATAGTTCTCCCACCTAGGACCAAAGAGAATAAGTCTAATCCCTCTCCTCTCAAATCCTTGAAGAGAAGTCTCCTGGCCTCCCCACTTCCCTTAAGGATTTTCTTCTTTAGGCTAAATAGCAAATTCCTTTAAATTAGGTGGTAGCGTTGTATATTGGAAAGAACATTGGCTATGGAGTCAAGGGACCTCCCACCCATCTCACCTTGGATGCTAACTACTTGTATGAAGTTGAGCATGTCATTTGACCTCCTAGGCCTCAATTTTCTCATCTCTAAAATGGGAGGGGTTGGACAGCATGGCCTCTGAGGTCTCCTCCAGCTTCATATCAATAAGCCAAGAAATGGGCCCCCTATCTCAGAGCCCTCCTCCATCTTCATTGCTTTCTTCTGGATGTTCTCCAGCTTATTAATGTCCTTGAAATCTAAGTTATTGGATGGTTTCCATGTGTATCTGAATCAGCCTCTTCAGTTCTTCCTTTGAGGTATCTGTCCCTTCATGTTCACTTACACTGTGATCACCCCACTTCAGGCCCTTCTCTTGCCTGGTTTATATTAATAGCCTCTTAGCTGATCTCTGTGCTTCAATTCTATCTTTCACACGGCTGCCAGATCCATCATTCCAAAATGTTACTTTGATAATCTCTCGAGCTCAGAAATCTATAATGGATCTCTACTCCTCCAGAATAAAGCCCAAACTCCTTGGTCTGGCATTTAAGGGCCTCTACAATGTGGCTTCAATTCTCTTTTCAATTTGGGTGAGATAGGCATTAGATCAGTGATTTCATTGAAAGAGGGGACTCCCAGGGGAGGAAACTCCTTTCACCAATGCACATAGACACCTTATAGTCTTAGAACTTAGAACCTAGAGCCTCAAGAAGTTAAGTGACTAGATTAGGGCCACACAAGCAATACTTGTTCTCCCCAGGCCAAGTGTTCCTGGCCCTGAGGCTAGCTTTCTGTTCATTATGCCATGCTGATTTTTTCAAATTAGTAAGGTGTTCATAAGTGTTTGATGATGTGTAACCAATCAACAAGCATCCACTGAATACCTATTATGTATTAGGCATTGTAGTAGGTGCTAGAAATACAGATATGATGGTAGAAATAATGCCTACTAGCAAAGAGCTTATATCCTAATGGGGGATAAGCGCCCATGCGCGCACACAAATGGTAGTTTGGGAGGGAGGCAAATAGCAGTTGGGAAATAAAAAAAAACAACAACCCAACTTGATTTAGAAAGTACTGCTTAAGCTCCCACCTTGAAAGAAGAGAGAGATTTTCTGAGGCAGAGGCGAGGAGAGAATTCAGGAAGCTAGAGGATGAATTAAAATATCTTTGCAATCCCTTCCAACTCAAACATTGGGCTGGTAAATCTAGGATTTAGAGGTGGGAAGTATCTTGGAGAGTATCTGGTCTAACCCCCTCATTTTCCAAAAGGAAATGGAAATCTGCAGTGTGAAGAGATGTTGCCCAAGGTGATGCAGCTAATCAATCTATCAACCAACATTTATTAAGTACTTATGCCAGGCACTGCACTAAGGGCTAGGGATACAAAAAGAGGCAAAAGATGGTCCTTGGCCTTGAGGAGCTCACAATCTAACATGCAAACAAATATGTATAAAGCAGGCTACATACATACAGCATAAAAAGGAAGTACTTGGCAAAGGGAAGACGCTAGAGTTAAGAGGTGTTAGGGACAATTTCTGGCAAAAGAAAAGATTTGAAGGAAGCTAGGGAGGCTGGTAGGTGGAGCAGAGGAGGGAGAGCATTTCAAGCATAGGGAACAGTCGGAGAAAATGCCCAGAGCGGAGAGATGGAATGTCTTGTCTGTGCAACAACCAGAAGGTTAGCGCCACTGGATCGAAGCATATATTTCGGAGAATAAGAAGCCCAGAAAGGTGGAAGGGGGCTAGGTTATGAAAGGCTTTACATGCCAAACAGAGGGATTTGCGTTTGGATGTAGAGGGGATAGGCCACTATTGGAGGTTATTGAATAGAGGGATGAGTGGTAACTTTGTCAGACTTGTGCTTTAGGTAAATCATTTGGCTGGTTGGATAGAAGATGGATTGGAGTGGAGAGATATGTGAGGCTGCAGACCCATCAGCCAGCTGCTACAGCAGTCCAGATGTGAGATGATAGAGGTTTGCTCTAGAAAGGTGCCAATGTCAGAGGGGGCAAATTTAAGAGATGTTGCAGAGGTGAAATCAGAAGACCTTGGCAACAGCTTGGATATGGGGCGAAAGAGAAAGAGAGGAATCCAGGGAGATTCCTAGGTTTCAAACCTGAGTAATTAATAAGTGACCATGTCAGGATTCAAACCCTGCCTTCTCTGACTCCTTATCCAGTGTTTTTTAAGAGTTGGAGTTTTGGTGGGAAATTGTTCCAAGTATGGAGAACAGCCAGTGCATTAGGCTGGAGATGGGATGTGGGATGTTGTGTACAAGGAACATGTATGGGTGGACTAGTGTGCAGGGACAGAAGCAGAAAGAACATAAAGTAATGCCAAAGGTAGGAAGGGGCCAGGTTGTAAAGGGATCTAAATGACAAACAAAAGACTTTATATTTGATTTTGGAGGTAACAGGTAACAACTAGGGTTTATTGGGGGAGAGGGCAGGGTTACATGCGGAGAATTTTGCTTAAGAAACATCCCTCTGGCAGCTGGCTCAGTGACAGCTGGATCAGAGTGGGAAGAGGCTGGAGGCAAAGGGGCCAGTGAGAAGGCCTTAGCACTAGCTGGCTATGTGGCAACCCGTCCTCCTGGACCCAGTGTGCTCATCCTCCTTCCTTCCCCACCCCTCCTCAGAGCTCTTTGGGACCTTCAAAGGGATGGCTGTTGAAAAATCCCCTCCATTCTTAGCCAATCTTGCAGCTGTAGAGAGCTTGACAAACAGGATACTGAGTAATAATGCCAAAGGGACATGGTGGGGAGGAGAGGAACTATCCTGGGACCCCTCTCATGGTTATGGTTCCTGGCCTCTTTTAACACCGCTTCCAAAAGGACTGAATCCCTAGCTTCCTTCAAAGCACGGCTCAGGACCTGCTTTCTTGTTTCCCTACTCCTAGCCCTCTATTGCCAGTGCTTCTAGGTGCTGCAGTGATTAGAACTCTGTCCTCAGAGTCAGGAGGGCCTGAGTTCAAATCCAGCTTTAAATTCTTACTAGTTGTGTGACCTTGGGCAAATCACTTCCCTCAGTTTCTTTGTTTGTAAAATAAGGATAATAATAGCACCCACATGCCAGGGTTTGCTGTGAGGGTCAAATGAGATCTGTAAAGTACTTTGTAAACCTTAAAGTGCTTATGTTATATATAAATATTATTATTATTACATTGCATTTGTCAATGTATTTGTTGTATTCCTTGGCCTACCCTAACTATCTCAGGCTCACTTCTTCAAGTTTTGCTTAATTAAAATTAAGCAAAAGCCTATTAGCTGGTCCATGCCCTTGATAATCATGAGGTGCAGTGGAAGGTAGCAGCCCCAGGGCCAGAGGGGATCCAACATTAGTGCTGGTGTACAGGATGGGCTGGAAAGTACTTCCTCTCGCCACTACCAAATGCCAGCCCTGAGAGGCAACTTTGAACAATGTCAGGGACGTAGAATGGAGCACGAGGAGCTCCAAGGGATGGTAAAATGGAACACGAGGAATGTTGGAGCAACCTTAGGGATTACCTGGTCACACATCATCATGCTACCTTGGGATAATGACCCACAGTATAGCAGAGAAGGCCTTGAACAGCAGAGATGACTCTTTGGTCCACACAAGATCTTTTTTTTTTCTTTTTAGCAAATGAGAAAAGGATCCCTAGATTCTAAATTCTATCTCTGTAGGAAATACCTGTGCCAGGCCTGTATGTGGTCAGTGTTATACCAACACAGTAATGCCAGTCATAAACCTTCACCAGGACCCTAAAAAGAAGGTACAGCCAGAAGTTAAAGGGAAGCTATGCCCTTCCCAGGAGGGCATCTAGGTGCCACAGTGGTTAGAGTGCTGGGCCTGGAGTCAGGAAGACCTGAGTTCAAATCCGGTCTCAGACATTTCCTAGCTGAATGATCCTGGACAAGTCACTTAAACCCTGTTTGCCTTAGTTTTCTCATCTGTAAAATGAATGGGAGAAGGAAATGGCAAACCACTCCAATATCTCTGCCAAGAAAACCCTAAATGGGGTCTTGAAGAGTCAGACACAACTTAACTACAACAAAATGTCCCTTCTGACACTACACCCCCACTCCTTGACTACCTGTGAATTGATTGTCTTTAGTTTATTAATTCATTTGCTTAGGTATTAGGAGCTGTGAAAGGAGAGAAAACTTATCTGTTATTTGCAAGCATTTGTCTTGGCAGCTGTGATGTGAGGGAAACATCATGGTCATCCAAGACTAAACTGGGCTGTATGACCTTAGATGAATCCCTAGCTGTCTCTGGGTCTGTGTCCACTCTGGTTAAGTTAGCAGGGTGGACTGGATACTTCTGAGGCCCTATTCAGCACTGACATGCTTGGGAGAGTTTGGCCCAGCTCTATGCTTAGGGAGTAGGAGAATCCAAGGAATGCAGGGACAACAGGAAGAAAAGGCTGGAGTAAACTTTGAACCATGACCAAGACCAGGACTGACTGACTGAGTGCCTCTCTGGGGATGGCTTTTCAAATGAGGACAATACCGTTTTTTTTAAGCTGAGTCTCCTTGTCTTGCCTAGTCTGGAAGTGCACCAGTCGCTGATGGGTCTGATACCACTGCTGATCAGTGGGGAAGCTGTGACTCTCTTTGTTTCTGACCTGGTTCACTTCCCTCCTTCTTAAGCAGCATGGTGCCCCCCCCCCCACCTCCAGGGGCCCACCATATTGGTACTGAACTTAGTGTGGATCCTCAATTGTCTTTATCCCTACTGCAGATCAGAATACCTGAGCTCAAGTATTCCACCAGCCCCAACCTCCCCAAGCAGAAGGAATCACAAGCCTCTGCAAGCAGGGATGGTCTAAGTAAGGTGGATTTTAGTGTGTGTAAAGTGGATTTTGGTTATTTCTCAGAGCTCAGTTTCCCAGGATCCATAGCCATAGCAATCTCTTGTTCCCAGGTATTAGATATGAATCCCCATAACTATAGTTCAAAACATCTCTCCCATGCCTGTGCAGCATTATATAATGATAAATAATATAAGCATCCACTGTGACTGCTGAGTGAGATACAGGGATGGGGTGATGTAAACTTGTGAGGCTATTGCTGGCAATATGCCGTCCTTGTCTGTTGCCCCTATAAAGCAGGTGAGCATTGGTCAGTGAATAGCGAACCTTAGGGTTGAATGCACAAGCTGGAATGCTGTGTGCCTTGATCGGCCTCCATCAAGGCTTGGGGGGAATCTGTATTTGCCTCAGCCAGCCCCCACTGAGGCTTGAGGGGATTTAGGGGATGCACAAGTAGTGCCTGTGTCAACTGACCCCAGAGAGATGTAGGGGGAGTTGCCCCACCTTCTCGTCAGCCCCTTTGAGAAGGGTGATTAGGAAATGCTGTAGGAGTTTGTGCTCCCATTATCAACAATCCTCTTCTGAGAGAACTAGACTAGAATAAAGTAAGATTATTCACCCCTTCTTAATGTCTTTCCTGCCTGGCCAGATCAAGAGTGAACCTGCGCTGGCAGCCCTCCTGTGGGCTGTGTTTATTTGTCTTACAGATGGTAATAACTGCTAACAGCTTGACCCCCTCTAGTTCCTTATTAGCTGAGTAACTTGGGGTGAGTCATATGACTTGTCCACCTTCAGTTTCCGTCTTTGTAAAACAGACTAATCATCCTGGAGCCCACCTCACTAGGCTATTATGAGACTCAAAGGAGAGACTGTCTGTAAAGTCTATAATCAAGATTATTATTATTTTTTCTCTCCACATGTCCTTTATTTTCATTTGTTTTTGTAATAGTATTTTATTTCCCCCCCAATTACATGCAAAAACAATTTTTGAGATTATTGCTGCCCTCTGTTGTTGTTATTGTCCAGTGGTTTCAGTTGAGTTCAATTCTTCATGACCCCAATTGGGGTTTTCTTGGCAAAGATCTGGAGTGGTTTATAACTTTCTCCTCCTACTCATTTTACAGATGAGGAAACTGAGGCAAACAAAGTGAAGTGACTATCCCAGGGCCACACAGTGAATAAGTATCTAAGACCATATTTGAACTCAGGAAGAGGAGTCTTCCCAACTCCAGGTCTGACACCCTATCTACTGTGTTATCTTTGTCATAGCAGCCTCAACAGGCTTTACACTGAAGGAAAATATAGCTCAGAAAGATCAAGGGAAGGACCTAGCTTAATAGCTAAGCTCTGCCACTTTATATCTGTGTGACTTTGGCCAAGTCATTTAACCTCTTTGGGACTAGAGAGCTAGCTTTGGAACTAGGAAAACTTGGGTTCAGCTGTTGCCTTTAATACATCCTGGCTTAAGACAAGTCATAAAACCTCTTAGAGCTCTAGACAACTCTTAAGACCATCCTTGAAGAAAAGGTGCTGACCTGAACTGGTGGTTGTACAATGACTAGAACACTGAGTCTAGAGTCAGAAAGAACTGAGTTCAAATCCAGCCTCACACACTTATTAGCTGTGTGACCCTGGACAAGTCACTTAACTCTGTTTGCCTCAGTTTCCTCATCTATAAAATGAGCTAGAGAAGGAAATAATAAACCATTTCAGGATCCCTGCAAAGAAAATCCCAAATGGAGTTACAAGGAGTCAGATATGACTGAACAATGACTTCTCAACAACAAAAATTCAATGTTCTTAAGTCCCTTCTATAATCTTAGATGACCTCTGAGGGTCCTTCCAGCTGTGATGATAGGATTCTTATTTCATCCTCATAACAACTTTGCAAGGTAGGTAAAACAATTTTTACATACGGTTGAGTTGAACCCCAGAAAAATAAAGTGATTTGTCCATGGTTACAAAACAAGCAACTGAGCAAGTAATCAGACCTAGGTCTTCTGAGCAACAGTCCACTCCTAGCTGCCACTCATTCATTAGGATACAAAAAGGTGTAAGGTACATGCCCTCTGGAGCTTATAAATATGATGTATATGTGATGTATAGAGTAGGTGATAAATAAATGTTTCAAGTTCCTAATCAGAGCAGCAATGGAGATGCTTTTTTATTTATGTCTGAAAAGCATTTTAGAATTAATAGGTGTGGTATTATAGATAGAGCATTAACAGTGACTCAGAAGACCCAGTTTTTGCTCTAGGATGATGGGCATGTTATCTACCTTCTTTGGACTTCAGTTCACCCATTTATAAAACTGGAGCCTTTCTTTTATTATGATGATGAAGAGAGAATCACAGGGATTTTCAGATTAGAGCTGGACAGATCCCTAGACACCAGTTAGTAGAATCCTTTCATTTCACAAATAAAGAAACCAAGGTCTAAATAAGGAAAATGTTATGCCTAAGCTCCACTCAGCTACTAAGACAAAGAGTCAGGATCCAAACCCAGAACCTCTGACGTCAAATTTAGTGTTTTTTCTACTATGCCCCAACTGGGCTAGGCTCCAGTATTGCTTGTGGTCCCTCCCAGTCCTAAAATCCAAATTCCATGATTCTTGGCTTCATGCTTCTAGGAACAAATTTCACCGATATTACGTAAGAATGCAGCACTGTTAGTCCTAGCATGTGATCATTGTACAGCATCCCAGAATGAATTCCAGATGAGCCACCCTAGACTGTCAGAGCTAGAGAAAAAACTTAAAGACTTTAGTTAAGTCATTTGAATTCACAGAGTTTCCATTGGTTTATCCATAAACTGAATGAGTTGGACTAGGGTGGCAATGAATAAAATACCTTTTGGGACTAAATATGATCATACCCCCCCCCAAAAGTAACATTAACAACTGCCATTTCTATAATACTTTATGATTTACAAGGTGTTTGCCTTAAAACAAGTAGGTAAAATAATGCACAGCTAGAAAAATTCAGAACAATCTCTTCCTGGAGATTTCCTCGTCTAAACCTAAATCTAAGACCATAGATTTAGCATTGGAAAGGACCTTGGAGGTATTCTAGTCTATTCTTGCTCATTCTCCCCCTTTATAGGTAAACTGAGGCCTAAAGAAATTAAATGATTTACCCAAGGTCTTCTAATTAGGAAGTATGAGACTCAAACCCATATGTCTTAACTGAAAGCTCAAGGCTTGGTCATTCACCAAGCTGTCTCCTAGCTAGCTCCTCCCCAGGATCAGGGAAGGTTCTCGTTTCAGCTGTACAAATATGATTATGTAAACAGGAGGAGAGTTTAAAAAAAATAGTAAACCACTTGTTAAAAAATAATGTAAGAAGTAGGAAATGGATCAGTCTCTAGTTTTTGCAACATAAACATTAAGATGACCAGAGGAGTGAAATGATTTGCCTACAATCATATAGCTAGTTGATAGCAAAGACAGAATCTGAGCCCAGGTCTCCTGACTCACTAAATCTGGCATTCTTTCTACTGTAGGAATTTTGGCCCCAAGTGAAATGTGTTTTTTCCATATACCTAGCTGCCTATAAAAGCTAGAAAAGGAAAATTACAACCCAAGCTGACCAGGCCAAGAGAGTCCAGGAGGTATTTTTCAAAAGAAAAGGTAGAAGATTGACTATGGAAAAAACATATATTTAAGTGTTTTTCATGATATTGTATAGTGGGGGAGGTGGGGTTGGGAGGGTGACTCAATCCAGAATGAAGGGTAGGCACCCAGACTTCCCCAATTCTTTACCACTCATTTCCCCCTTCTCTAAGGGAAACCTTGCGGCTTGGCTCTCGTTTCAGAAAAAAAAAAAAAAAGGGTGTTCTAAAACTTTCAGTGCCTGGGATAGGGTCACAATGGGTCTGGCTGTCTGGGGGAATGTATGGGATCATCGGTGAGTTAATGATCAACTCTTCACCCAGCCAGCCACCAAGCTGAACTGCTCATTCCCTCGGCAGGCCAGGTGAAAAAGGCAGCCAGGAAGGTATGTGCACACATATGGGAAGTCCCTACCAGTGGGTCTGGAGCTGAGGCTGGGCTGCCTGTGTGTACAGGGAAGGATGCAGTGTTCTCTGACAAGGTAGGGCAGCAAATGTGGAGTGGGTGGGCTCTTCGTGCCAGTGTGTGAGAGGGATTATTTGTGTAACTGTCATGTGGAGGCCCTGTTCTTTCCACTCTTAGATGTGATCTCTCAGGTGACTGAGTGCTGTAGGTGTCCATAGCAGAAGGGGGACCATATTTTCCTCTTTCCCTCCTTCTTTTCTCCTTTCTCTCCTTTCTTTTCTCCTTCCCTCCCTTCTTTATTTTCTCCTCCCCTCCTTTCATTTTTTCCTAATTGTCAGTCATTTTTAAATAAAATGAGTTCCAGGAGAGAAAGATGTGGCATGGGGGTCAGAAAGCAAGCCTTAAAACATGAAGATCCACATTAAAGTCTTAGCTTTGGACCCTGGACAAGTGACTTAACCTTTAAGTATCCCAGACAACTTACAAATCAGGTAAAGATCTGCATTGACAGAGGGGTTTTCTCACCTGGGAGTCCCCTCTATCGCTGAAATAATAATTTGGTTAAAAAATTCAAAAACAAACCAAGAAAAACATTCCTGACACCCCAGCTCCCATAACTTCTGTCATGGGTGAAAGAACTGGTATGAGAACTATAGACCTGTTGTTACTAGAACACAAGGTGAATATGCAAGATTTAATCGAACTAACAACACTTCAAGGGGACCTAGGCAGGGCAGTGAATAGAGTGCTGGGCCTGGAATTGGGAAGACCTGAGTTCAAATCTACCCTCAGACCCTGTGTGACCCTGGACAAGTCACTTAACTCTGCCCAAGTTTCCTCATCTGTAAAATGAGCTGGAGAAGGAAATGGCAAACCACTGCAGTATCTTTGCCAAGAAAACCCCAAATGGGTGTCACAAAGAGTTGTTCACAACTGAAAATGACTAAACAAAACAGTAATTCAAAGGATAATGGTAACAATGTCCATAATGTAATAATCTATAGTTTACAGAGTATTTTCTTCCCAACCTTCCTGTAATATGGAGGTAGTGATATTTTTCCTACTTCACTGGGTTTTTCAGTGACTTATCCAAGATCACATATAATTAGTGACTGACCAAGCCACGACATCTGACTCCCTAACTCCCCTATTCTCCCAATGCCATTCTGCTTTATGGAGATCTTTGGAAGACAACCTCCCAAAGTCAGTGGCAGGGCTCTCTAGCAAACCAATGAAAGCAGCCATCATCCCTTTATAAAGGAGTCCTGGGTACTGAAGAAGGGTGTGTCTCGCTCTTTCGGAGTTCTGTCATTCAGGTTTGTCGTCTGTTTTGCTCGTTTCAGTTTTGAGATAGAATATTGGAACTCATGATCACGGTGTCTTCATAAACTCAAAACCAAATATTTGTGGCAAATGCTAAGAACAGATTGAAAGGCGCCATAACTCAACTTTTTTCCCATAAGCTAGTTGGAGAAGCACTGGACTACGGAGCAGCTGAAAAGAGACTAGAATAGGAAAGAGAAAACCTTATTTCTAGCCCTGCTTTTGCCCTGGTACCTGACCATGAGCACATCTCTCTCTTCTTTCCCCCTTCATCTCAGTTTCCTTATCTATAAAATGAGGGAGCTGAGCCCCTCAACTCTGAGATCCTTGCAACTTTGACATCCTCTGCTTCCTCTCTTCTCTTAAGACACAGCTGGGTTGGCTCAGCGGCTTGCTAAGAGGGTGGTAGGGAGCCAGTCCAAGGAGGGTGGGCACATTATTAGCCAACCACTGTGGAACTAGAGCTGGAGCAAGAGAGTGGAAGAGGAGATTAGCTCCATGCCAAGGTCTGTGGTTTCCCCACATTAGCATCTGCCTGATGAAAGATGGAGCTGGTAAGGCTTCTGGCAAAATAAAGGAATTGATGTAGCATACAGTAAGTGGAATCAGGAAAACAACAGATACAATGCAAATGCAAAGAGGAAAAAAAACCCCTGAAATTAATATTGTGTCATTATAATGATCAAAAAGCTTGTAACCATGAAGAGGTGCAAATGCATGTCCCTTCCTTCTTCCCAGGTGGAGGGGGATTATGGGTGTGCAATATGGCAAATACTGTCATATTAGGTTGATTGTTGGCTGGCTTTGATCAAATGCTTTTTTCTTCTTTCTTTTTTTATTCTGTTCACTGGATAGGGGGAGGAGGAAGGATATGTTCCAGAATTAATTCAGGCAGGTGTAAAATAATTTTAAAAGAGGATTCTAGCAAAAAAAAGTTCTTGAAAACTTTGGGAATAGAATGTTAGATCTTGAAGGGACTTTTAGGGATTATCTATTCCAATCTGTGCATTTTATAGAGAAGAAATCTCAAGCCCCCAAAAGAGAGAAAACTTGGGTAAGGTCACTCAGCAAAATGTAGAGACAGAGTTAGGATTAGGGTTCCAAACTCCTCACTTTCAGTCCCATCCCAGAGCTTGTGTTTCCTCTTCTGCTGTCTGTGCCCTTGGCCATGAAGGGAAGACTGCCATGATACTAAATTAACTAAATATAATACTTGGGAGTCTGGCAGGAAGGAGGATATTAAGATTTCTGCCTGTCTCAAAATACTGATTCTTCTTCCTCCCAATGAATGAATGTATATATGAAGCCAAGCCACTAAAGGATTCTCTTCTGTCTGGGGTGAGGCCTCTTTACTGAGTACAGATTTCCTCAGCACAGCAGGGGCTATGTTATAAATGGATAAGCTGTCATGGTGCAGCACAGGGAGGCTGGAATTTGAGATGGAAGATCTGGGTCCTTGACTCTGTGATTAACTGAACGTGTGGTTCCAGGCAAGGCACTGAATTTGACTTCCCTTGGTTTCCACATCTATAAAACAAGGGGGTTGGAATAGGTCTATCTCTCATGTCTAAGCTGTAACACTCTATGTCCTAAGGTCCCTTCCAACCCTAACATTTTATGTTCGATGTTCTCAAGTACCTTCCATCTTTAATATTCTCTTCTCAGCTTCTTCCAGCTCCAACATTCCATGGCCTCTAAGGACTCTAGTAGTTCTGACATTCTGTGTTCTTCAGGGCCCCTTCTACCTTGGACATCTTGTAATTCTAAGTGTTGTCCACTTTAAGGAAGAGGGAATATACAAGAAAAAGCAATATCCTCAGAAACTTGTCCCACTTCCTCATCATTCTCAGTTGTCAGAATGAAACCCAAGTTCCATATCATAGGAAGCAGAGACCTAGTTCAACCTTCTTCAATTTATATGTAAGGAAAATGAGGCCTAGGAAAGAAAAGATTCTTGTTCAAGAATTTGATCCCAAATCCCCAGATTACACACAGGGTTCTTTTCATTTCACCAACATACTTCTTGCACAATATTGCTTTTGACCCTTTGCTCCAGTGAGAAGGTTTTGGCCATTAAGCTGCCCATGAAACCAGAGTCAATCTAACTGGTCGTTTGGATGTGTCCTGAAGTTCTAGACATACACATCTTTTCCTTTTGGAGCAGATCTAGGAAGCCTCCTCTGCTACTAGGTGGAAAGAGACAGGTGCTTGAGTACTCTAAGTTAAAAGCGATAGCCTAGAAAGCAGTAGCTATTTACTAGTGGTCGGGCCAAGCACAGGAATTCTTGTAATATTTAGATCCCAGGAGGGGAATAAAAAATAAGCATTCATATAGTTCCTACTATGTGCCAGCCAGTGTACTAAGCATTTTTTTTACAGATATTATCTCGTTTAATTTTCACAACAACTCTGAGAGAGTAGTATTATCCTTATTTCATATTTGAGGAAACTGAGGCAAACAGGTTAAGTGACTTGCTCAGGATTGCATAGTTAGTAATTGTCTGAGGCTGGATTTGAGCTCAGGACTAATACATAATATAAAAAAGTATGCTGATATATAAAATGTTAGAGCTAGGAGGATCCTCAAAAAATGGCTCATAGTATTTCAGAATTATAAGGGTATTTTAGAAATTATCTAGTTAAGATCCTCTACCCCTATTTTATTTATTCTTTTTAAAAATAAATTTTCAATGTTATCTTTTGTTTTTAACATTTGTCAAAATTTCTCCAACTTTTTTTAAGAAAAAGAAGAAGAGGTACAAACCCCAGCAAAATTGATAAATGTATTGAAAAAGCTTGATAATATACACAATATTTCTCACCTATGAAAACCCTACTTCTGCAAAGGAATGTAATGGAGTGTTCTTCCCATCTTTTCTTTCATGCTTATTCTTTGTAATTTTGCAGCATTGACTTTTGATTGTTTTTGAGTTGTTCTTTCCATTTATAGTGTAGGCATTATGTATGTTGTTTTCTTGGTTCTCCTTCTTTCACTCTGGATAAGTTCATGTAAATCTGTCTATGCTTCTCTATGCAGCATAGTAAGAGTCTGTGGCATTCATGGCCACAATTGATTCAGCCATTGATCAACAAATCAATCTGTATCCACTGTTTCCAGTTCTTTGCTACCAATAAGAGGACCACTGTACACATTTTAGAGTATATAGGGATCACCTCACATTTTATTGATGAGGAAACAGAGGTCCAGGGGGGAATTCGACTTGTTTAGTCATGCAGCAAGTGACAAGAGTAAGGATTAGAACCCAAGTTTCTTTAATTATATCCCAGTGCTGTTTTTACTACCACATTTACTAACTCTTACATTTGCTGTGTCCATGACTATTTAAGTAACTAGTGAGAGGGGCCCTTCCAAGGGAGGCCCTGGTGTCTGTAAATATAGCTCAGTCCTCAAAAGCCTTTATGTAGGTACTTTTGCTAGTTGGGAAGGAAAATGGTGCAGTGGAAAGAGCATGATTGTTAAGACACCAGAAGACCGTGGTTCAGTCCTACCTTAGACATTTACTGTTTATGTGGGGAAGCTATTTAACTGACTTGGGACTCAAGTTTTCTTATCTGTAAAACATAAGAAGTTGGATTAGTTGGCCTCCATAGGTTTCTTCCAGATCAAGATTTATGATTCTATTATGTTGGTTTGATGAGAAAATCACCTTCCCTTTTATCCATGGTAGTCTGGGACAAAACAAGAAAATATTTTTCCTTTACCTTAGGTGACTAATCTGGAAGATTTAGGTTAATTATCTTGCCCCTTGGGTAGTATCAAAGAATATTTAAGTGATAAGTCTTTTTTTTTTAGGTTCTGTCTTAGATATGTTGATTTTTTTATCACAATTTTTTGATCATTAGTTTGTTTCCAGGTTTTTTCTATCATAAATAGTCCTGCCAAGAATATTTTTGTATAGATAGGTTTTTTTCCCATAAGTCATTAAAAAAGGATATTTTAATTATTCCTTTTCTGTTTTAAATCACTTGTCAGTTTCCCTTTCTTCGTTAACCCTTATTACACCCCAATGCAGTAATAAAACCTCTTGTATCTGTACAGTTTGAGCAAATTATTATTATTATCAGCCATGTCTGAGATGTGTGCCTCATGTATCTACCGATCCTCACATCTCTGATTAGAGGTAGGTGGCAAGATTTCCCCTGAAGTCAATTGATTACTGATTAGAATTCAGAATCTTTTAACATTATTTTTCTTTAAATTATAGTGGTTATCATGAAAATTGTTCTCTGGTAATGTATACATTACATTGTATCAGTTCATACAAGTCTTCCCATGTTTCTATGTATTTTTCATATTCATAATTTTTTTATTGTTTAGTCATTTCAGTCATGTCAAACTCTTCACAACCCCACTTGGGATTTTCTATAAAATTCAGTAATTATTTGCTCTTTCCTTCTCTAGCTCATCTTACAGATGAGGAAACTGAGGCAAACAGGATTACGTGACATGTCCAGTGTGTTTCTAAGGCCACATTTGAACTCAGATATTTCTGTCTCTAGGCCCAGTGCTCTATACACTGTGCTACTTAGGAGTACATACTTTCTGACAGAAAAATAATATTTCATTATAATAATTTGCCATAATTTATGCAAAAGTGATAGTCTTTTGAACGAGATAGCTTATTGTAGTGGAAACAGTATTAGACTTAAGTCAGAGGACTTGGATTGAAATACCACCTCTGAAATTTACTGAGCAAGTCACTTTGCAGCTTCTGAGAAGTTTCCTCTTTTGGAGGAAGGAAAAAATACTTGCACTACCTAAGTCTAGGAGTCATTGTAAAGAACAAATTCATAAATTAACCAGTCAGTCAATGAGCATTTATCAATTACATGTGTGTTAGGTGCTGCACTAAATGATGTCAATACAAAGAAAGGCAAAAGACAGTCTTTGCTCTCAAGAAACTCACAGTGTAATAGGGGAGACAACATATAAAAACTATGTGCAAACAAGATATGTAGAAGGATAATCAATACAGGGAAGGCACTAGCATTAAGGAAAATTGGAGAGTCTCCTTGTAGAAGGTAGGTATTTAACTGAGGCTTAAGGAAGGCAGGAAAGACAGGAGGCTGACAGAGATGCGGAGGGAGAGCCACTGACAGTGCTGGGTGTTAGGAGATGGAGTGTATTGTATGAGGAACATCCAAGAGGCCAGTGTCACTGCAAGAGTGGTTGGTGAGGTGAGTGAGATATCAGAAGACTAGAAAGGGAGGAAAGGGCAGGCTTTGAAGGGCTTTACGATTCTAACAGATGAGGTGTTAGGGACTCACTGGCATTTACTAAGCAGGTTGTGTAATATGATCAGTCCTGCACTTCAGGAAAACCAGTTTGATAACTGAGTGGTAGATGGACCATGATGGGGGCTGAGGGGAGAGACAAAGCATGGAGACCAACCGATAAGCTATTGCCATAGTCCAAGTATGAGGTGGCAGGACCTACACCAAGGTGGTTGTAGCATCAGGGGAATGAAGGGAGTGTTTGGTCGCCAACTTAATCCTAACCTGGGTAATTTAATTCTTTATGGTAACCCTCCTGTGAGATAGGTGTTTCACTTCTGTTATCCCCATTGAATAAAGGAAGAGATTAAGGTTCATAGGGAGTTATGACTTGCACGATGATTTATAAGTGCCAGACCTAGAATCAAGCCTCAGTCCCCTGTCTCCTAGTCCAGGATTTTGCTTTGTTTTGTTTTTCACTATAAAATGCTGCCTCTCTGAAATCAGAGGCATGGTGGCATAATGGATAGACAGCCAGCTTCAAAAATTTGGGTTCAGGATGTGCCTCTGACTCATAATGACTGCGTGACCCTGGGAAAGTCATCTAAGTGCAGTAGGAACCTCTCTACAGCTATGTGATGAAATGAGAAGTTGACCGCCTGCCTTGGTAAGAAGGAATTTCTTCACTTGAGAGTTCCCTATAACAGTGAAATCACAGGCTTAGTCCCCATTGGTTTGTTCTGTCATTTCAGTTATGTCTGATTCTCCATGACTCCATTTGGGATTTTCTTGGCAAAGATACTAGAGTAGTTTGCCATTGCCTTCTCCAGTGCATTTTACAGATAAGGAAACTAAAGCAAATGGGGTTAAGTGCCTTGCCCAGGGTCACATAGCTATTAAGTGTCTGAGGCTGGATCTGAACTCAGAAAGATGAGTCTTTTTGACTTCAAGTCTAGTTGTCCCATTGCTAAAATTCAGGCTAATTTGCTATATAACCTTCTTGGTCTCAATTTTCTCAACCATAAATAAAATGAAAAGGTTAACTCTAGGTGATTTCTGAGATCCCACTGAACTCCAAACTCTGTGATCCTATTTATTCTCGACCTTGAAATCCAGCAGGCAGATTTGGGAATCTACTGTAGGCCTACATTTGAGTATGGGGGTAGTGGCTTAACTAGGGAGGCCTCCCAGGAGCTTGTTTGAACAGGAATTTTGATCTTTAACTACAAAAATTTAGGGGGTCAGAGAAAGCCACTGAAGTGAGACTGAATTGGTTACTTAAATCCTTGTCGTTTTTCAGATTCTCCTTACCCCACTCCAGGAAGTACAGAGGTACAGTATCTTTGGAATGTGTTTGGAGACGTTCCATTGCCCTGGGAGGAGTCCAGAGAGGAAAGAGCAGTGGCTGGGGCTTCCTCCCTTCCCAAGCTTCCCTGGGCCTCCCTAAGGAAGGTGACTGGAGTAACTGAGCCTGTCCTGTATTGCTGGAGCTGCATAGAGGAAGGGGACAGAATACTGGTACAGGAATGAGGAGACCTTGATTTTATTTTTGGCTCTGTTGCTGCCTGGAAGTATACAAGTGACTTCTCCTGGGTCTCCGTTTTCTAACCTGTACAATGAAGACATTGGACTAAATGGTCTGTGATTTCCCTTTTCGTTCTGATACTTTATGGTTTGATGACTAGGAATCTGGGGTTGGGAAGTGCCTTGCTCTTTTCTCCCTTCTTCTACCTGGCTTACACCACTTGTCTTTATCCACAGCAACAAGGCCAGCCTTGCTTAGGGACAGGCTAATGACACAGTGGAGAGCAACAACCAGGTAGAAATAAAGGGTTGGATGAGGAGCTGGGACCTTGCTTGTTTTTGATGGTCTGTCCTGGGGGCCTTGGTTTGTTTCCTGAGATTTCCCCACCCCCTTGTACTCAAGCTGCCCCTCTAGACTCCAACAGGTTGTCTATAGTGACTTCCTTTCCAGCTCTCCCATATTCTGCTACACACCACAAGAGGCCCAGTGAGGGGTGAAGAGTAGGAAGAGGGATTTTCATTCTGGGTCTACTATAAATTCAGTAGTTGGCATTAGGCAAGTCACCTCATAGAATATTGGTAGGAAGGGAAATTGCAGGACAAACAGTTCCATCCATACCTGATGGATGAATGAATGAATGAATGGATGAATGAATGGAAACATTTATTATGTATTTACTATGTGCTGAACATGGTGATACAAATTAAAAAAACAAAGAAAACCCCAGTCCCCAAGAAACTTACATTCTAACATCTTGCTTCCCTGGATGATAACTTCTGGGGATATGCTAGAAGTATGGTTGGTGTCTTGGGGTGAAACTGCTATTCCCATGGCCCTTGAGCTCTCTCCACCTGGGTGTAATGGGAGATGGTAATCAAAATGGCAGCCAGTGTTTGGCCTGTCTGGCACATGCTGCCTCTTCTCTCTCCTGCATGGTGCCTTGCTAACTCAAGTAGACTAACTTGTCTGCCTTATCTATGTTTAGCAATAATTGGTGCTGGTGGTGATAGGCATAGTTTGGTGGGTCTCTTCTGCACAGGAAAATATGTTCTGTTGTTACTTTTCTTACTATTCCATTTTGGTAAATGCCTTGGCTTTGAGCTAACTTTATATTCTGTCTTGACTGTTGAAGATAAATATATTAATAGGGGCTTGTGACATATAGTTTAAGGCAACAAACTAAAAGAATACCTTGAACCTAGGTTAGACATTTTCTAGGGATACCTACTTGTGAGATGGGGCTTCAGGCTGCTATACTAAAGTCATTCCCTACCCCAATTAAAAGTATTCTTTCCCTCCATGAACTTCTTAGCCACTGTTTGATTCCACATAATTGTAGATATATCTCATTTCTACTTCCCAAAGTGATCAGAAGCTCTGTGAAGGCAGAGATTATGACTTTTTTACTTTCTCTCCAGTACTGAGTATAGGATATTATGCATGATAGTAGATTGTAGGTTTTAGATAATAGATAGGTTTATTTAGGGGGTCAGAGACAGATTTTTTAACAGAATATACAAACATAAATATAATATAAATGCCCAGGCATTCTATTCACATGTTTAGGGAAGAAAGTTCTCTGTTCTTTAGCTTAAAGACAAAAGCTTTGAACAACAGCTGGCAATATCCATCGCCCTCTCTTTTTTCCATCTTTTATTTATTTTCTGTCTAGCTTCCTAATTTTTATTCTGACTCACTTCCCCTCAAGCTCTGGCTTGCTGTTTTGACATAAACAAGTGAGACTTGCCCACCTGCTGATCTCTAATGCATACATTTGCTCAGAGTTAAACCAGGAAGAGACCTTAGACCATTTAATCCAACCTGTCATATGACATATGAGAGAACTAGTTTAGAAAGGGGCCATGATCAGTTCAAGATAACTTGGCTAGTTAAGTTCAGCCACATGAAGATGATTTTCCTTTCTAAAAGAGATCCTTAATGGTTCAACTATCTATACAAGAGAAACTTAGTGGAAGAAGAATGCCTATTGCTTAGACTATGACATGCAGTTAGATAGGCAACTCATAGAATTGGTCCTTTAGTATAAATATATATGTATATATACACACATATATGCACACACATGCATATATACATATATGTTTATGTGTATGTGTGTATATATATATGACAGGCACTGCAAATAGACAATGAAATGAGTCTAGAATTTAACAGAACAGATTGTATCACCTTTTAGAAGCTGAGTAGCACTTTCAAAATCCCCAAGCTTTTTCTCTGAACAAGGCCCATCTTTTGAAACACTGGCATTCTTCTCATGATGCTCTATGACTAAGTCATGGAATAACCCAAAGAACAATGGACAGGCACATGGTAGGTGGGCAGGCATAGGTTACAATGCTTTAATAAGTATTGCATGCATGAGGAACAGCATTAAAAGATGAGAAGCAATAGGACTGGGAAAGAAAGACCACAGGTCATGCGGCAAGAGTGAGTGATAACCAATGAACAGACCACTTCCTCTGCTGCCTTTGACTGACTGTAGAGGACTTAATGGAGGACATGGATGAGAGTCATACTAGATGAAAGGGCATGATTTGATTGGGTTTTTAATACTGGGTGAAGTATTCCTCTCACTGAGATCACAGATCCATTGAAATATATGCATATTATAGCTCACTTCTTTGTCTTCCTTTCCCTTCTACTCCCATTGCCATAGTCAACACTATGTTCCTTTAAGGGATTTTCCATTTTATTTTTGCCTTTGAAGCCTCAGCATCTAGCATAGTACCATAGACATAGCAGTCCCTTAAAACATATTTGTTAACTCAAATTGCTTTTTTGTAATTCTTCTACCTTTCTTGACCTTCTTTCTGCAAATGATGAATTGCCTTTTAGAAGACATTTCCCAATATGTAGGATTGTTTGCCGGAACTTTTTATCTAACTCTGCAAAAACATATCTGCTTACTGGCTTCCTTCCTTTCCTCCCTCCCACAGCTGGTGACTTCTCAGCACCAGGGAAAATCTGGGCCATTCCACTTCCTTTCCTGGCTGTGACTGGAGGCATGTCAGTGCTATGAGACTGGGTATGATAGGGACCAATCAGAGTAAGCACCAGAGGATTGAAGGAAGTGTTCTTTCAAGGCCCGGATTTTTTGCCATTTTGACTCAGACCCACAACCTTGAGTTAACAGATAGTAAGACCCATTTAGACTAAAGTAGAACATTGTCCTTGGAGTCAGGAGTCTTGAATTAAAGTCTTTGCTTTATTATTGACTAGCTCCATGACCCTCAACTAATTACCTCCCAGCTCACAGCCTTAGTCTCCTTCTCAGTTGAATGGGACTAATAATCCTTGCCTTGTCTCCCTCTCAGGATCAAATGAGATCATGCATGTGAAAGTGCATCCTAAACCTTAATGTACTGCAAAAAAGTCAGCAATTAATTCAATTAATAATTAAGTTGATATTTATTAGCATAGTGCCTAGCACATAGCAGGCATGTAATAAGCATTTATTGATTGAATGATTGATATTAAGCACCTACTATTCATTGGACACTGCTAGATGCAGAAAAAACAACACCAGATATTTCTGACATCAAGGAAATTATATTCACCTTGAGATGGGGTGAGAGGAACAGAGACAGAGATAAAAGTATGCACAAACAATACAAATAGTCTCAGGAAGGTAAGAGCATTCACAAATAGGGAAATTAGGGAAGACCTTAAGTAAAAGGTGGCATCTGAATTGTGTCTTAAAGGTGACTAGGGATTCTAAGACATAGCAGTGAGGAAGAAATGCAGCTCACCTGTGCAAAGCCCTTGGTGACAACAGATGGATTATCATGCATGAGGAATAAATTACTAGACCATTTTGCCTAGAATGGAGAATGCATGTGGGGGATATATAAAAATAGATGTGGATTCTGATTGAGGAAGGCTTTAAATACCAGACTGAAAGTTTTGTACTTTTTTTTTTTTACAATAGCCAGTAGAAAACAATGAAGATTCTGAATAGGACTATATGTATGATCAGATCTATATCTTGGAAATATCATTTGGACAGCTGTGTGGAGGATAGATTGGAAGATGACTTAGGAAGGTATTGTAATGACCCAGGTTAGAGGTGTTGAGGAACTAAGATAGGTTAGTGGTTATGTGTGGACCAGAAATTGATGGGAAAGGTATCCAGGAGTTAAGGCCAACAAGACTTGGTAATTGAGTAGATATGTTGTAAATGCTAAAGAGAAGAGTTAATGATGATTCCAAGGTGGCCAGCCTGGGTAACTGGAAGGATAGATTGCAACAGAAGCAGAGAAGTTTGGAGAAGGGAGAAAGTTTTGGGGGAAATAGTGTTGTTTTAAGCATACTGATTTTGAGATCCTGCTAAGACCTCCAAGAAGACATGTCCTTGGGCAATTGATGATGTGGTGATGGAGTATAAGGGGGAGGTGAGGGCTTGATATGTAGATTTAGGAGTCATTTTCATAGATGTGATAATTATGGGAACTGGGGAGATCCCAAAGGGTCCAAGACAGAGCTCTAACATACACTTGGAGGGCAGGCAAAGGCTAATGATTGACTAAAGGAGATTAAGACAGAATGATCAGTCAGGAAGGAAACTAAGAGAGAGTAGTGCCACAAAATCCAAAGGAGGAGAGAGTCCAGGAGGAAGGAGTGGCCCATAATAATACTAATAATAATATGATAATTTTATATAAATCCAAGAGGGAGCTATTAAATAATGCTGAATAGAGGGACAACTGTGGAATGAGCCTTGAGTTCCATTCACATCTTTGATACATACTAGCTGTGTGAATGTGGGCACTCAACCTCTCAGTAAGCCTGAACAATTCTCTAAGAATTTAAATTACAAATGAATTGCTAATCTGTATCCATGGAGTGAGTTTCCACACCTGGAACCATACTCAGCCTCCCCCATAATGATGAAATTTGAGATCCAGATCAATATAATAGGAGATGGAAGAAACTGTGGACACTTCACTGCAGATTAAAAATTTAGCACATACAAAATACTCAGCGAGACATACCCTGGTGGCCTAAATTATACTTCAGAAGCTCACCATCTTTCACAAACTAACAGATGTCTAATCCCCATACTACAAATACAGATCTTAAAATAGCCTTAAGAATTTCAACAAATAAACTGTACTAGAATTGATAGTGGACGTCAAATAATAAATATATGCATATAAGTGTATATATATATATATATATACATACATATATATGTGTATGTGTGTATGATGTGTATTTTTTATTTAATCAAACTGTTGCCCATAATCTGCTGGGCATAATATTAATCCATAAAAACTTAATACAACACTGTTAATAAACATCTCCATATCAAATACTCATAATCTTTGGACTGAAGAGATTCTAACCTAGACAGGCCTAGTAGAAGAAATTAAAACCTTGTGGGGATAGGATGAAATTACATGTCATTCATTCTGGAACAGGATCATTCTGAGGATGCTTTTAGTGAGCCTACAGAAGATAAGCTGACATCTCACTACTTTAATTCAGTTCCAAAAAATAGCTTCTTTTTTTAATCCTTCTCTACTCTACATAGACTATTAAGTATTTTTTTTTTTTGTAAATGCTACAAAACCTTTCTCCCGCCCAAATCCTTTCTCTCCCATTTAACTGTTTGTTAGACAAATCACTTCCTTTTCCTGGGCCGAAATTCCCTTGTGTGTAGAATGGGATGGTTGGACTTGATAACCATGAAGGGCTCTTCTATCTTTAAATCTATGCTACTCTGATCCCAAGTTCTATAAAATGAGGTTGGACTAAATGATGTCTAAGATCTCTTCCTGTTCTACTCTTCTGCCATGTTTTATAATCATCTAGGTACTGAGAAAGAGAAAGGTAGATCAGATCTAGAATGTTGAGAGGGTTGGCCAACCTGGAGCTGAAGGCGTGGAGGAAGGGCAAAGAGGGGCATGAGGAAAGGAGGACTTCAGAAATATCAGAGATAATGAATGAAGACAACCTGGGGTCTTCTCCAAACCAAATTGTCCTCTCTGTTCTTCACTTGTGGTCTCCTCTCTCTGTGTCTCTATTCCATGCCCTGGATTCACTCTCTCCTTTTCTCTGCCTCATAGAATCTCTCTGTCACTTTAAGATGGAGCTCGGGCACCATCCCCTATGTGATGTCTTTCCTCAATTGCTAGTATCCTTCCTCATAAGCTACCTTGTATTTAACTACTTTGTTTGTATTTTTGTTCATGGATATATTGCTTATATATTGTTTATATATTATATTAATTATATTATGTTACATTATGTTATGTTAGTTATAAATATCATATTATCTATATTTTTATTCATGGACATAAATATGTTAATATTTATGAAGCTGAGTGTCATGGTGGTTGGAGTGCTGGGCCTAACATCAAAGACCCAAGTTCAAATCTGGCCTCAGACACTCACTAGCTTTGGAGAAGTCATTTAACCCCCATCTGCCTAGGTTTTCTCATGCATAAAATGAGGATAACGAATAACATCTCCAGGCTATTGTGAAGATATAATGAAATAATAAATAATGATTATTTTTGTTGAATGAATTTTTAAATTCAATTGAGCACTTGAAATAACTATTATTTCATTGTTGTTCAGTCATATCCTATTCTTCATGACTCCATATGGGGTTTTATTGGCAAAGATAGTATTAGAGTGGTTTACCATTTCCTTCTCCTGTGGATTAAGGCAAACAGAGGTTAAGTGACTTGCCCAAAGTCACACAACCAGTGTCTTAAGGATGGATTTGAACTCAGGTTTTCCTGACTCCAAGCCCAGTGTTCTAACCACTGAGCCACCTAGCTACCTATAACTATTATAATTATAATACAATATAATTAGGTGACTTCTCTAAGTTTTTAATATAATAAAAGCAACAGCAACTGACATTTACATATTGCTTTAAAGTTTACAATGTCCTTTTCCCATACCATCCCTATGAGGTAGATAAAACGAGTATTACTCTTACCATTTTATAGGTGGAGAGACAGGTTCAATGTCAGAGGTCAAGGTCATTACCTTCCCTGTGAGATTGCAAACTTCTTGGGAGCAGGGATGGTTTTATTTTTTATATTTGCACCTCCAGCACCTAGCAGGGTCCCAGGTACTTAATAACTACTTGATGGATGGACTGAAGCATGAGTCATAAAGCTAGGACTCTGACATTCTCCAGTTCTGTGACCTTTCACACCTCTAAAATAATGATAGTAACACTTTTTATCTACTTCACAGGGTTAGTGTGAGAAAAGAGCATTGTAACCCTAATAAGTGAATTTCAGTTGCTGTTGCTTTTACAACATTAAAAACTTAGGGAAGTCACCCAATCCTTCAGGGTTTCAGTTTCCTAATCTGTAAAATGAGAATCTCTGCTGTTCTGTCATTCTACTTGGAGATTCAGCCTGCTGGTGGGTGTGAACTGTCTATGGAAGCAAGGAATAGGCCCACGTTACTGGAGATAGACAGTCAAACAGGACACATGGAATCCCAGTGTTTGCACATTATCGGGAAGGAAGGAACGTTGTTTCCTGTTCTTCTGATGGTGATTTTTCAACAACAGGATATTTCCCTAGGAGGTCCTCTTCTCTGAAAACAGTGGGTTTTTTTTTCTTTTTTCTTTTCCTTTGGACAGCTGGTCATGCAGATCCTATAGCAAGGAGTGAATCCACAAGTCATGGAAGGGCTGGTGGTCCCGGCTGACACAACAGTAAAATGCTTCATCCCAGACATTGAGCCCCGGCCTCACCAAGAGGAAGAAGAGGAGGAGGGATGGCAGCAGCGCTTGGCTCCCCTGATGGGAAGAAAGCCAATGGGCTCCTTGGAAAGGAGAGACCACAATTGGAGGAGGAATGTTCTTGATGGCCTTCAGGGACCAACCAGACCCATCAGGGCTCCCAAGCTTCCAGGAGAAAAGGAGAATGAAGAAATCTTTGGGTCAGGAAAGATGGGTAGGAACTCCATTCACCTCCACTGATGTTTATTTTTCTTCCCCCTGCATTTTACTTTTCTCTTGTTTGTTTTTCCTCTGTCTTCTTTCTCATAGGGAGACAGACCTCTTCTCCTAGTCATGATTTTCTTTTCTTTCTAAAGGTATAGGTACAGTCAAGGGATGGGGAGAAGGAGAAGGGTAGCATTTATTGTCAAGAGAATAAAAGAATTTTAGGATCATAGAATCTTTTTTTTTTCTTTTTGGAGGGAGGAGGGTAGGGCAATTGGGGTTATTGGGGTTAAGAGACTTGCCCAAGGTTACATGGCTAGTTTTTGTGTTAAGTGTCTGAGGTCGGATTTGAACTCAGGTCCTCCTGACTTTAGGGCCGGTGCTCTATTCACTGTGCCAGCTGGCCGCCCCCAAGGATCACAGAATATTAAAGCATCAGGGTCCTTAAAATACAGAAGAGGGACAGATATTGAGAACTGGAAGAAAGCTTTGACCATAATCCCTATAATATGCTAAAATGGAACGCTAAAAGAGATATCCTTAGGAATGATCTAGTCTAGGTGTTATTGACCTAAGGTCCATGAATTTGTGGTCTGGTTTTTTTTTTTTGTTTGTTTGTTTTTGATATTTTTGATAAACATATTTCAATATAATTGGTTTCCTTTGTAATCCTATGGATTTTATTTTATGCATTTAAAAACATTATTCTGAGAAGAGGTCCATAGATGTCACCAGATCTCCAAACGGGACCATGATGGAAAAAAAAGGTTAAAAACCTGGATTTAATCCAACTCCTTTACTTTATCCTTACTTTATAGTTTGAGAAACTGAGGCAGTAAATAAGGCAGGTGGTCCCAAGTTATACAACTAGCAAGGCAAAGCCGTGACTCAAACCTAAGTCTACAGAATCCAAGTTCATATTCTTTTCACTGCACCATGAGCATATGGCTTTTTAAAAAGGGTGCCAGTCAAATAGCCAAAAAGTTTGCCACCTATCTCCAAGAGAGCCTGAGCAAAGAGAGCCTAATAGGAACAGATTCTGTGAGAAGCAACCCCTGGGGTTCGAAAAAAATCCCCCAGCCATAGAATTGTGGAAACTGCCAGGTGGAAGGAGATCTTGGAAATCTAGTTTAACCTCAAATTTGCTTATTACCGAGTGACCTTGGACAAGTGACTTACCTCTTGATGCCTCAGTTTGTCTGTAAATTGAAGCTAATAAATGCTTACCTCACAAATCTGTTAAGTGGATCAAACAAAATAATGTATTTAAAGTGCTTTGCAAATCTTAAAGTGTTATAAAAATGTAAGCTGTTATTAATACAACATGGTACAATGGAAAAGGCACTAGCTTTGGAGTTAGAGAACGTGAGTTCAAATCCTACATTTGACATTTGCTCTGTGTGTGTGTGTGTGTGTGTGTGTGTGTGTGTGTTTGTGTGTGAGTAACTTTTTCCAAGTCAAGTCACTTAATATTCCCCCCATTTCCTCATATGCAAAATGAGGGCATGGAGTTAGCTGACCTCTGGGCTCCCTTCCAGACGTAGATTTATCCCGTGATCTTATATGGGGATCTTAATACCTTACCAAGAATCTCATTTCATTCAATGGTTGGATAGCTCTAATTGTTAGGAAGTTCTTCCTCTCATTATACTGAAGTCAGTATCCTTGAAATTTCTACTCATTGACACCCTAGTTTTGTCTTCGGGGACCAGCCATGAGTTATGTCTCTTCTACATCCCCTTTCTCCCCTACCTCCACTCTAAACTTTCTGACTTGGTTGACATAACTGGCAATTTTTAACCTGGAGAAGATAAGGCATGTGGATTTGAGTCCTAATCTATCATTTATTAGCTCTGTGACCTTGGAGAAGTCATTTAACCCCCTAGTCTCAGTTTTTCACCATCTGTCCAAATGGTATGATAATAATAGCTCCTATTCCCAAAGCATTCTACATTTCCTAAAGTACTTTCCTTCCAATAATCCTGTGGGAGAGAGAGGGAGAGATGCAAAGAAAGATGTAGCATGATAGAATAGATGGAAGGCTGGACTTGAAGTCCCAAGATCTGTGTTCAAATCTCACCCCTGACACTTAATAGTGGCATGATCATCTACAAATTACTTAACCTCCCTCAGCATCACCTTCCTCACCTATAAAGTGAGGATAACCAAAGCTGTAGTATCTACCTTCCAAGGTTGTCTTGAACCACAAATGGCATGATGTATGGAAAGTGCTTTGCAAACTTGAGAACACTATATAAACTTCAGTTACTTTTAGGATTCAAGCAGTGTTATTCCAATTGGATCGATGAGGAAACTGAGGCCTAGGGAGATAAAGTAATGTCTCCATTGACAGATCTAGTAAATGGTAAAGCAGGCCTTCTGACTATTTGAACTACCTACCTCAGAGGGTTATTTTTGGAGATTGAGTGGCTCAGTGAATGGAGTGATGAACTTGGAGTCAGGAAGACCTGAGTTCAAATTCTGATTCAAACACTTGCTAGCTGTGTGACCCTGGGCAAGTCACTTAACCCCGTTTACCTCAGTTTCCTCATCTGTAAAATGAGCTACAGAAGGAAATAGCAAACAACTCCAGTATCTTTGTCAAGAAAACTCCCAAAGGGGTAGTGAAGAGTCAGACATGACTGAAAAACATCTAAAGAAAACACTATTGTTGTCAGCATAATGTTATTACCTCAGGTTTCAGTAGCCCTGATAAATGGGGTGAACATCTTTTTGCATGTAGCTGAATAGTAACCACATAATTTAGTACTTAGAATGTCCCATGCAGAAACAGCTCTTCACAGAAGCTAGGTAGCAGCTATCAGCATGGTTTGATTGGATGACCCCTGAAAGGCTCTGTCCATTGCCCTGCAAGGTATAGTCAGGTGCAGATATCTGGGAAGAGTAAGGGTGATGTATTGTCACACTATTATGAGGTATTAAAAGAGGCATCATAGAAGGATTGGGAGCTGAGGTTGGAATCCAGAGTTCAAATTCTGCCTCTGATACTGTTTGACTCCAGTCACTTTACATTTCACCCCCCTCAACTTACCTACTGAATCATATGAGGATTCATTGATGGGAGCTGCCATATTGGGATTCTTTCAGCTGATAAATTCGTAGATTCTTCATCTATTCAACTGTGGGAATACTAGCATCTTATGTTAGGAAAGTCTCTCAGGAGCTCTCAGGATCTCTTCACAACCCCTTTGGGAGTTTTCTTGACAAAGATACCATAGTCATTTGCTATTTCCTTCTCCAGTTCATTTTACAGATGAGGAAACTGAGGTAAATGGGGTTAAGTGATTTGCCCAGGGTCACACAGTTAGTAAGTATCTGAGGCCACATTTCAACTCATGAAGATGAGTCTCCCTGCCTGGCAGGAATCTCTTCTATGGAACCCCAATGACCCATGGCCCTTGCCAGCCTTCCTGCTTCTGAACCCTTAGTATTTCTGAGTCTCTCAATCTTTGGCTGAACACTCTCAGCTCAAGAGTATAAGTTCCTTGGGAGAGAGACTATCTGGCTTTTTCTATTTGTATCCTCAGTGCTTGGCATATAATAAGCTCTTAATAAATGCTGACACTAATTCTTCATTCATTCTCTGAATACACAGAGAAATAGCATCCTGGCATCCCCTTGTACACTCCAGAGATGAGAGTGCTTATCAAGGCTAACCCTTTCTGACTTGGGACAGCTTCAATGGTTAGGAAGTTTCTCTAAAATCTGCTTCCCTTCCTGCTCTGATAGTCTGTGACCTCTGAAATTCTTTGATGCCATGAACAAAAACAGTAGAAGGAATTAAAACAAAGACAAAGTAAATTTGATGAGATAATTGATGCTGAGAGAATCTCAAGTTTCTTTCAGTCAATTCAAAGCACTCTGACCATATTATATTTCATGGTGCTGAAAGTATGGTATAATCTGTAGTCTATGTTGTGTGAAGATCAGCTGGAGAAACTAATGGTACTTAGCTTAAAAATTCAGTGGGGGCATGGTAGTTCTCTTTGAGTACTTGAAGTCCCATCCTCAGAAGAAGGATTAGATTTTTTTCTGTTTGGCTCCAGAGGAAAGAACTAGGAGACAGACATTGGGGGATATTGCAAAGAGGTGAATTTAAGCTTGATATCAGAAAGAGCTTCTCGATAATTGGAAGGGCCCTAAAGTGAAATGGGCTGCCTTGGAAGGTAGTAGGTTGCCTTTTATTGAATGTCTTCAAACAGAGCTTGGATGACCACTGATCAAGTATCCTGGATGGCTTTGAAAATACCTAACAACTGGAAAATTCTGTGTTTTGTTTTTTTTTTAAAGTAAGGAAGTAGAAAGGTGCTGGCAATATGGTACAGAGGAAAGAGAATTAGACTGGGAGTCAGAGGATCTGAAATTGAATCTACCTGTGTGATCTTGATCAAGGCATTCAATTATCTGGTTGATAGTTTTTCCATCTGTGGTCTTCCCAAATCTAAATCTAGGGACTAGAGATGGGAAAATGTCCTCCTGCCTTTTTTTTTCTTTAAAAGAAGGTAAAATTTTCAGAAGATTGACTATGGGTTTGATGTCAATTCCTGATAAAACTGTAGGAAATATTATTAACAGGACAGTTTGTATGTTCTTAGGGAATCAGTGCTTACTAAGAACTAAACTGACTTCATCAAGAACAGATCATTTGAGGCTAATCTCATTTCCTTTTTTTGAGATAGTCATCAGACTTGGCAGAGACATTGTGGTGTAGTGTGTAGAGGGCTGGTTGGTTTTGGATTCAGGAAGTCCCAGGTTTAATACATATAGGCTATGTGACCATAAACAAGAGGCCTAGGTAACTCATTAAGGTTAATAAGTTACTGAGAAGTTGCATGAGTAAGGGAGTTTCTTTACCAGACATTTCCCACTCTCACAAAATCCCAGGTTCAGACTTTCCCCTCACATCATGCACACAAAAAAAGGTTAGGCAGATCAGGAAAATGTCATGTATATAATAATATAATTTATCTGTATTTCTGGAAGATTTTTGGCAATCTACTATTAAATCCTTTAGGACAAGATGGGAAATGGTACTTGATGATAGTATAATTAGGTAGATTAAAAACTGGCTCTATATGGAGACTTAAAGGGTGGTAGAGAAGGAAACAATGGCAGCCTAGAAGGATGTAGCCTGTCCTAGGGATCTCTCCTAACCCTTGTTGAATTCAATTCAAATCAACATTCTTTATTGAGCCCCTATCTTCAGGCTGTATATAATGAGTAAGGAATAAGAGTATTGGGGGGAAGGGAATAGGCATTAATTAAGCCTCTAGGATGTTCCAGGCACTGTGCATAGCATTTTACAAATATTACCTCATTTGAGCCCCACAACAGTCCTTCAAGGTTGCTATTATCCCCATTTTATAGATGAGGAAACTGATTCTGAGAAGTTAAGTGACAGTGGACAGTGGGGAATGGTTGATAAAACACATTTTCAAGCACTTAAAAAGATAAAAAGTTGATGACTGAGTGATGGTTGGTTAGTTGGTTGGTTGGTTTGTTGCTGTCCTTCATTCTAGAACACATCCAAAATGGCATCACTGTGTCGGAATCAAGACATAGTGTGTCCACTGTGGCTGATCAGATCAATATGAGCTCAGAAAGATCTACCACAGGCTGGGCACAAATAATCCATGTGAATATTTACTGAGTGATAGTGGAAGGGGAAATGATCATTTAGACCTGGAAAGGATTTTAAAGGTCAACAAATCCAACCACCTCATTTTATAGAACAGAAAATTATGATCAAGACAGGGCAAGTAACTTGGGATAATAGATACAGGGCACTTGGCCAAAGATGCACAAGTGGCAGGCACTGCATCACAGCTATAACTAGTATGAGGTGACTGGAATTTTGACTCAGGTCACAGAAGTTTAAAAGCCGATTTAAACTTAGGTCTTCTGATTCCACATGCAGGGCTTTTTCTCTTGTGCCAGTGAGAAGAAAGGAGTATGCCTGCTTCTCTTCTAGCTTTGCAAATTGGGAGTATTGAGAGAAATAGAAGCCAGAAGATTGCCAGGGATATCATATCTATTTTTATGAGGAGAGCAAGGCTCCCTTTATATAATAAGCTTTCAGACACTGAAGACTTTATTGTTAATGGAACAGAGATTCCATAAGGCATATTGGAATGGGCTTAGCAGTGATTTCAGTGGAGTTGGAGTGGGGCAGTAGAGACATGATAGAGATGTGAGGGATAATGTTGGCCAACTGCACGTACCAATGATGAGTTTTGGGTGGAACTAGGAGGCTAGTACAATACTGATGTGGCATGCTCCTTCAGTGTCAGACTCACAGACTTAATACATTGGTGTTTTGCTGTAGTTTCTTAGAATCATAGGACTCTGAGTTGAAAGAGACCTTAGAGATAGATCATTTAGGTCAGTCCCCTCCTTTTACAGAGGAGCAAACTGAGGCCCAAACAGAGATGGGGCTGGCCTAGGTCACACTAAGAGTTAATAACAAAGCTGGGAGGTCCTGTTAGCTATACCATGCTACCTCTCTACCCACTTGACCTTTGTTCCTTGATTAAGGCAGTTGGACTTTTGGTTCCATTCGGGGGAACTGAGAAGGTATGTTTCTACATGGTTTTTCATCTCTAAGTAGCCTGGAAGAGTCCTTCCAGTCTTTAGAGCAGTTGTCCTTACAAAAGTATTAGACTGTAAACTACTCATTGCTGGTGGAGTTTTTAGCTTCCAGAATTTATGTGAGTCACCATAAACACCTCCAGTCTCCTCTCTGGGTCTCAGTTCCTAATATACTAAAATGGGGGTAGGGTCGGATTTAGGCATTCTTTTTTTTTTTTTAAAGCAATTGGGGTTAAGTAACTTGCTCAAGGTTACACGGCTAGTCATTATTTGTGTGTGGGTGCTCATTTTCTGAGGCCGGATTTGATCTCGGGTCATCCCAACTCCGAGGCCGGCACTCTTACTCACTGCGCCACCTAGCCTCCCCTTTTAGGGCAATTGGGGTTAAGTAACTTGCCCAAGGTCACACGGCTAGGTTTTTGTTTGTTAAGTGTCTGAGGCCGGATCCGAACTCAGGTCCTTCTGACTCCAGGGCCGGCGCTATACTCACTGCACCACCTAGCCGCCCCAGGATTTAGGCATTCTTAATATTCGGTCCATGGCTTTTTTTTTTTTAAATACACATATTGATAACTGTATTTCAATATAATTGGCTTTCCTTTATAACCCCATGTATTTTCTTTTATGCTTTTAAAAGCAGGATTTTGTGAAGGAGTCTTTAAGGCTCCACCAGACTGCCACAGGGGTTCGTGACACATAAAATGTTAAGAATTCTTGGCCTGGATGATCTCTTCCAGCTCTCCAATCTCAGATCCTAAAAAACCCAAGCTTCAAACTTGACCTGCTGTGTTTGTGGAAGGCCCTCTCTCCACTTCTGCAAACAAGCAGGGACAAGATAAGAATTTGCTCCAGCTGCCTTCCTGTGTGGTTATGACTCACTGGGAGAAACAGACCAAGAAAGATAGGTGGCAGCTGGGGTAGGAAATGACGAGATTTGCAACTTGGTCTGAGCACCTCATGAGCTCAGCTCACCCTCTTGCCAGGGCTGAAAATCTGCCAAACCAAAGCTGGCCCAAGTTGATAGCCCCAGAATCACTGCACTGGTTTTGTTTTATTATTATTATTTTTTTTTTGTCTCTCTACCCCCAGGTGAGAGGGGAAAAGCACTCGCCCCCGTTCACACACATTCTTGTGTCATTATTTGTCCTGTTAAATCCTTCTGAGATACCAGTCAAACCCCTATTTCAAATGGGAGCTTTACAGCATTGGCAGTCAAGTAGAAGAGACTGTTGACCCATGGGAACTGTCCTTGGTGTAGTGGGAGGAGAAAACGTTGGCCCATTGGAACCATCCTTTGTGTGAAACTAAGAGTTGTTCTCTCTTTCTGAAAGTTTTACAGAAATATACTTTAACCAAACAAAATAAAGGATCACAGGATTTAGAGCTGAGGAAGATTTTAGAGTCTCTCCCCTCCTTTCCCTACTCTATCTTATTTTATTTAAGTTTTAGTGAGAGGTAACATGGCATAATTCATAAGGAGATGGTCTCAAAGTCACAAAAACCTAGGTTCAAGGCCCACCTGATACATATTAGTTGTGTGACCCTAAGCAAGGTACTTAATTTCTCTGTGTCCCTCCATCCCCACCCCCAGCTCTCTAAGATTATGAATTGTATCACAGGGTTCCTTCACTAGGTGTATCCCAAACCATAGAAACAACAATTATGATGCCAAAACAAGACAAAACTGGTTATGCCTCTTACTTTTATCAGTCATTTCCTAGTATATACTCCCCGCCCCCACCTCTCCCTTGAATCCTTACTTGTAACAAAGAAAATAGTTCCCATATCCCACTTTGTCTTGACCTGTGTATGGAACACAGGCAGGTACAATCCCTTGAATCCTTGCTTGTGAAAAAGAAAAAGTGTTTAGCAAAACCAATGAAAATGTCAACCTTGTCTTGCCTTGATTGTGTATGGTGCACCCCTTACCCATAGTCCCCCACATTTCCACTGAGGGAGGGAAGTGTGTTTCATCATCTCTGAAATTGAGATTGTTCATCACAATTCATCTGAATTTAGCTGCCACCATTACTATCTTTTGTTTATTATAATTCATCATCCTTCTTACTTCATTATGTATTATTTTATACAAGTCTTTCCAAGTTTTCATGATCTATTATCATTTTTTTATGATGCTTTAGTGCCTTTCACTCCATTTTATAGATAAAAAACTAAGGCCAGAGAGTGGAAGTAATTTGCTAGAGGCTGAAGAGCTAGTGAGTGAGTGATGGTAGAAACCAGGTAGAAACCAGATGAGTACAAATCTACTAAATCCATTGAAGCAATTACAACAACAAAGCCCTACTTACGTCCCATGCAATATGTTTATAATGTACTTCCACATATGTTATTTCTCTCAGACCACACAGCCACCCTGTGAGGGGGCCGAGAAAGGCTTATTTTCTTTGCTTTAAAGCAGAATAAAGTGGGAATCAGAGAGGTTAGGTAATTTGATCACGGTCACATAGCACTCTAAATCCAGTGTTATTTCTGTCAAGTGGCTCCTGACAGACAGAAGCATTTCAAGGAGTTCATTTTAAAGTTCTATACTAAGTTAATTATTAAAACATTACTGAAAAGGCATATGTATGCTGGGTTTTCTGGTCAGGAATAAGACAAATGTGAGAAATTGAGAGAATTAATCTAAAATCCCATAGCCAATGAGTGGCAGAGCTTAGAATTTATTTCTTTAAATTATTTCCCAATTACATGTAAAAATTAATATTTTTTTTAGAATTTGAGTTAAAAATTCTCTGGAGAGGGGAACTAGTTTCACATAGTCTCTGCCACTTAGGTGAGTAAGTCACTTTTAAAACCCCTCCGACTTTTATTTTCCTCCATGGATGGGGAGAGGTGTGCACTCATACTTATCTTGCTGACCACATAAAGTTATCATGGGAATGGAAGGGGATCATGGAAGCACTAGAAAGGTGGGGCCTAGGTTGGGGGCCATGAATGCTCTGAGACCTATCTCATCTTCTGGAAGCTTAGCTTGCAAACCAATCTTTTTTTTTTTTTAAAGCAATTGGGGTTAAGTAACTTGCTCAAGGTTACATGGCTAGTCATTATTTATGTGTGGGTGCTCATTTTCTGAGGCCGGGTTTGATCTCGGGTCATCCCAACTCCGAGGCTGGCGCTCTTACTCACTGCGCCACCTAGCCACCCCTTTAGGGCAATTGGGGTTAAGTAACTTGCCCAAGGTTACACGACTAGGTTTTTGTTTGTGTGGATTAAGTGTCGGAGGCCGGCTCCGAACTCAGGTCCTTCTGACTCCAGGGCCGGCGCTCTATTCACTGCGCCACCTAGCCGCTCCTGCAAACCAATCTTAAGGGAAATAGAAAACAGCTGTGAGGCAACTAGGACGCTAGCCATCTAAATAAACTGTGGTGGAGATTAAAGGCTGGAGAAATGTTGGTTGAGACAGCTAGCCAGGGCTGGAGTGTCCGGGAGGCTTAAGGGAGAAGGGGGAAAGGAAAGTTGACTGAGGACACCAAATCAATTCAGTCCATTAAGCAAAAGTTCTTAAGTGACAGCTGTAGGTATATGACTATGCTGGGCACTAGAAGTATAAAGACAAGGCGTCATCACCATTGTCCTCATCATTGAATTTTTACAGCAATTTCAGGCTTTCTAAACACTTTACAAATATTATCTTATTTTGTTTTCACAATAGCCCTAGGGGATAAGTGCTATTATTATCATCATCATATAGATAAGAAACCTGAGGGAGGCATTTACCTAGCTAGTAAATGTCTGAGGCTGGATTTGAACTTGGATCCTTCTGACAGTAGGGGTGGTGCTCTTTCCCCCAAACCTCATCTCACTGCTTGGAGGAAGGGTTTAGATCAGGGGGGAGATGGGGACAGAGTCTTCCAGGGGAATGGAGCTTGTGAATAAACTGGCAGCAAATAGCTGGCCTTGGAGGGAATTGCTTGTGTGTAAGAGAATAGTGTGGTCAACTTGGAGTGCCAATCGTAGGAGTTATAGGATTGAGGATTTAGAGGTGAGGGGTGGGGAAGAGAACCGTAGAGGTCATCTTGTCCAGTATATTCATTTGATAGTCGAGGAAAAAGAGCCCAGAGGTTAAGGAACCAAGCTTAAGGCTAGAGAAAATGACAGGGCTCAGTTGCAAACCCAGCTTCCAAATCCAGCTTTCTTTGGCAGGCAATGGGAAGCTAGCAAGAGTTTAAACAGGCTAGCCACATGAGCAGAGAAATATTTTAAGCAAAGTCTCTATTCCCAATTTTGAGAAGAAAGAGAGGCCGAGAAGAAGCAGCAGCGTGATGTCGGGATTTAAGCAGACCAGCAACATTGTGCTCCAATCTGTATTCAGTGCCTTTTGAGTCTCTGGCCATCGGAGCTCAGGTTCTACCCTGCCCATACTTCAGGGCTTCAAGGACGTAAGTCATAAGGTGAGGCCTGCTTTATTGTGGCAGATCACAAGGCCTAGAAACTTAGCAACTCTCTAAGATCGCTGGCTTTAAGACAGAGAGATAGACAATCAGACAGGTGATATGTATGTGTGTGTCTATAGATATATAATACATAATACTTATGCATATACATATATACAATATAAACACCTACATATAAATACATGCATATATGTGGGTATGTATGCATATTTATATACCTATACATACACATGCATGTATTGTGTATACATACATGTGCATATGTGAGCACACACACACACAGAGGGCCCAAGATTTCATCAGTGAAGGGAGCCCTAGGTTGGGAACGTCTAACCATTGCATTTTATCCTCTCAGAGGATTGTTTGGGCAATGAGGGGTTAAGTAACTTGCCCAGGGTCACAACCAAGGCCGGGTTTTGTGCCAGGTATCCCTGACTCCAAGGTCAGCTCTCTGTCAACTACACTCTCCTCTGCGATATGGCACTCTCTACACTGTACTACACTATAGTCTGACCACTGATTATCCTGTGACCTCAGGTAGAAGTCTCTCTAGACTTATCAAAGCTAGTTTTTCAACAATGGACAAAGTCCAGCATCAGACCCATACTCCCTCCATATAATGACCTAATTTCTCACTTAATTCTGATCTTTGGGCCTCTGTCTCCATGGGAAATCAGGGTATTGGACTAGACTGTCTTGAAGATTCCATCCAGTTCTGAGAGACAGAAGGGGACAGAGAGAGAGAGAGAGAGTGAGAGAGAGAGAGAGAGAGAGAGAGAGAGAGAGAGAGATGTTGTGAAACTTTGTTCACTTTCACAATTCTTTTTATTACAGATACTTGGCTCTCTGATGGCTGCAGGGCCACGGTGGGGACATCTTTTGGCCAGATGGGAACTTTTCCAACAGGTACCAAACATTACATAGTGGAAGAGCTTTAACTAGGGTGGGGTAACTAGAGTCTTGTCCTGGTCACAGAAGTTTAGAAGGTGCGTATATTTAACACATGCATTCCTTTAGCAGTACCCACATGGAATGACTTAGCTTAGTTCCTAAAACAGTGCCTGGCATATAGTAGGCACTTGATAAATGTCTATTGACTACCTAAATGTTCTAATTATTTCATTTACTATTTTCACATCATAAAGGAACAAGTTACTTTGCTTTCATATTATTTTTTTCTGGGCACCAAAATGCCCAGATTTACAAATTCTTCTAAAATCACTTGTATCACATCATTACTCTGTTTTAAAAAAAAAAGTTTACTTTGGGGTTTTTTGCACTTAGTATTTTTTTTCCAATGACACGTAAAGATAGTTTTCAATATTCATTTTTGTAAGATTTTGGGTTCCAAATTTTCTTCATTATTCCATTTAAGGTAGTAGTACTGGGCTCCGGATCTAAGCTTGAATGAAACATGGGATCCTTTTTAGTTTTCTTTTGCTCTTTTCATTTTTGTAGAAAACCAGGTCTAAGATCATAGCCAACCACTCTCCAGAACCCCAGCACAGAGTCTGTATAGCTTAGATACAATGCAGGTATCCCTCATTTCCAATAACAGGGGTGTTCCTGAAGAAGTTCATCAAAATTTAATCTTAATTTAAATATACCCAGGAGATTCCCTATTTAAAGAATACCTGGGGAAGTCTGTTTGCAACAGAGAAAAAAAGCTATTTTCACATACAAACAATCATTCCCTGATTCATTTTCTATATGCCTGGGATGATGGAGGGCTCCATGAATTGGGTCCTGAAGGAAAGTAAGAAGGAAAGACTTTTCAGGGAAGGATGGAAGAAGGGAATACAGTGAGCATAGGATAAGAAAGGTGATTTCCTGGGGTGTTTTTTGGTGAGTAACCACAAATATTCCCCTATATTTAATTTAGAAACAAAACTCCCTTTCATGAATTAGGTAAGATAAATCCAAGCATCTCTGTAAACCTATCATATGTTGTGACAACAGTTTCTGTTTGGGGTAACAGTTATTAAGCTAAATGATGCCTTTTGTATTTAGAACAAGAAATTTTTCAGAAGTTTTGCCAAATAGTAACATGCTGTGACCTTGGCTGACTTACTTCCTTCTCTAGGTCTCAGTTCCCTTATCTGCACATTAAAGGGTTTGGATGAAATGATTTATCAGAACTCTTCTAACTCTGGCTATCTGAACTCTCATATTCCTTCAATTCCTGTGTTTGGGGACATTGCCAACATCTCAACTCTTTGAATAAGCTTACAGAGAAATTTTATGTGCATTAAGGGAGGGACAGCAAACAGTGGGCATATATGTTCCTGTGTGAGAGTAGGGAAGGGAAGGGCATGGAAGTACAGAAGTACAGAAATACAGAAAGTATAGAAAGAAGAAGTTGACAGATATTGAGAAGTGTTTCCCAATGAATTCACACATCTGTTGAGGCTCATCAGAGGAGCTTCTGAATGGATGAATGAATTAAACAGCATTTATCAAGCACTTAAATTCTAAGAGGTGAGGATGCAGATACAAAAGTGAAGATAGTGTCTTCTGTGTTTGATGAGCTTATATCCAGATGGGGAAGACAACACCTATAGTGGACTTGTGGCCACTTTGGCTTGGAGTGGTGAGGGAATGGGATGATGAATGGAGGAGGAGATTGACACACACCCTTTCTAGTAGCAATGATTATATTGATTTCATTATGATTCCAGAACTGGAAAGCAGATGGGAAGGAGGGGTGAGGCAAATGATGAGATGATGACCAGGAAGTAGAGGAAGAATGGTTAGCTCTGTCAGCATCTCATTCTTCAGGTCAGCAGGGTCCTAGGGCAGAAATTCCAGAGCTAAAAGGGTGATCACCCTTCAGGAAGCAGTATCTGGTCTTCTCCACGTGTGTTTTTTTAGTAAGCTATGAAATGAACTTAGTCCAAGCACCAGTAAGTAATTTTCTCAAGGTCATAGGGGTAGTAAGAAGCCTTGTAGAATTAGAACTCAGATCTCCTAAGCTCCAATCCAGTGGTCTTTCCACTAGGTCATATTACTTGTGCATCTCTAAAGATCAAAGGATTCTTCTAAATGGACCCAGAGGCAGATTGGTCAGTAGATGCAGAAAGCACATGCTTAGAGGTCCCCAAAGTTAGTGAAGCAGTTAATCTGGGTTCTTCTATCACCCTTCTCCTCCCCAGCAGGGCTTGATAATTATTCCCTTTTTTAAACTCAAATCCTCTGTAGTTTGAGATGGAAGGCTTATGGAATCATAGTATTGGAGAGGCAGCTAAGTGGTACAGTAGACAGATTCCTGAACCTGTAGCTAGAAAAACAACATTCAAATTCAGCATCAGATACTCACTAGCTGTGTGATCTTGGACAAGTCATTTAACTTCTGGCTGCCTCAGTTTCCCCATCTATAAAATGAGATAATAATAGTAGCTGCCTTACAGGGTTGTTATGAAGATTGAATAGATAATATGGTGCTTTACATAATTTAAAGAGCTATATAAGTGTTGTGGTTGTTATTATTTATTACTATTATTATTGACAGAGCTAGAAGTGACTTTTTACAAAGGAGCAGAGTGAGGTTCAGAGAGGTAAGGTCATCAGCTCCTTAGCCTCCAAATGTAGCATTCTTTCTGCCACAATCATACTGGTTTTAATATGTGATTTGGGGCTTATATGATAAGGTCTTCAGGAGGTCTTAATCAAATAAACTTCAACTAGGTAATGATGAACTCAAGACTCATTGGAAGATGGTATTAACTTGAATTTAAGTAGTGCCTTAAGATTTACAACACAGATGGAAACTGTTCATAAGACCCCAAGATGGGGAGGAGGCAGCACAGTACAGTAAATGGGAAAAAAGAAAAAAAAAACAAAAACTATTGGCTTTGGAATGGAGAGAGCCCCAGCTTTGAAATTTGCTCAAGGTCATCTGTGGTCATTTTATTTCTCTAAGACTTACTTTCACCTGAACTGCCTGCCTCACAAGGTGGTTGTGATGAAAGAAAGGGCTTTGTAAACACCAAAGCCTATTGAAATGGGAGCCCATTGTATAGCTTTGCTTCTGATCCCTCCCTCTTGAATCACTGAAAGAATTTGTAAAAGATGTAGGTTTGGGCTTCTTGGGGTAGCAGTGTCCTCCAGCACAATGCACATGGCCCTACCATGCTGAGAAGAGCCCTGCTGCCATGTATGGGCCCCTCTCTTTCTCATGCCTTGCCTCCCTGTTGGGTCATTTTCCCTAAATGGCTGAGGGGCAAGCAGACCTTCCCATGACAATACTGCCAAACTATTCTGTGTTAAATCCATTTTAGAAATCATTGGAGTCTTCAACTACAGGAACATGAAAGTGACAAAAACATCCTTGCTTTATCCCATTTAACCTTAATGTTGGTACCTTAAATTCCTCTACTTGAATATAAGCTGCTGGAAAGAAGTAACCATTGCTTATCTTTCTTTTTTGTCCCCCTATATCACAATGCTGGTTTGTTGGTTGGAGGAATTCTCAGAGAACACAGGAAGAACCCTTAGAATGGAGGTTAGAGCTAGAAGGACCTCAGAGATACCCATTCCAATATTTTTCAGAAAAGCAAATTTGTATGATCACAGGATCACATAAGAAGGGGACCTTAAAGGCCCTCAATTATAATTCTCTCATTTCACAAATGGGAGAATTGAAGCTAACTTACCCAGGGTCATATCTGCTAAGTATTTGAGGCCTGCCTCATGTACTCTACCCTTTTCTACATGAATTAAAACTCATCAAATCTTCCTTAATTCTTAAGTCCAAAGTTTTGTCCATTGAACTAACTGCTTCTCTCTAAGGATTTCTGGTGGAAGGTTGGGTGGTCACCATCTGACACTAAATATGTCCCTACATAGCTTTAAAATGAGGTTCTAGGTATTCTTGGCTTCCACACTGAGACCAACCTCATTCTAGATTCCCATTTGTAGAAACCCCTTTGGAAGGGGAAGGGGAATGGGGGTGTCCTGCTGTGGGTCAGAAAGGATATAGACATAAATGGTCTAGCACCCTTTGAACAGAAACTGAATGACCCAGGACATAGTCTGTGAGGTTATCTGAGGAGGTTAGTGCTGTAATGTGACCTCATTTAGGGTTTTCTTGGCAAAGATACTGAAGTAGTTTGCCATTTCCATCTCCAGTTCATTTTACGGATGAGAAAACTGAAGTGAACAGGGTTAAGTGACTTGCCCAGGGTCACATAGCTAGTAAGTGTCTAAGGCCAGATTTGAACAAAGATTCTCTGCATTCCAGGGTCAGCACTCTATCCATTGTACTACTTACCTCAGTCAAATAATGGAAACAATAAATGTACCTACCAAAAAGATATGGTCCCAAAGTTATCAATCTGCTTGGGGAATAAATGACATCAAAAAACAGTACCAAGGAAGTCATTTAAGAATTATTCTAGGTAAGTGACTTAAGGGATTGGGGAAAGTAGAGATTTCTGAGTTCTTGAGTCTAGGAAAATAGACTCTTCTTCCTTCTGGGAAGGTATAACTGTTGTTGAGATTCAGCCTGAGTAAAGGTAAGGTCTGCATCTTAGATGACACATATAACTCAGATAAGAGAATTAGATCCTTGTCGCAGGTACTGACATCCAGAGGGAAACATATTTCCTGTGGGTTAATGATGTATTTTTTTTCCTTGCTGTATTCCAGAGACCACTAAGCCTGGGCCTCTCTATCCTCCACCAGCCTACTCCTCCCCTACTCCACAGAGTTTAAAAGGCAAAGCAGGTTGAAGAAAAGGGCAGGATCAGAGGCCAACAGAAGTCAGGGAAGATGGGAAAGGGCTCTGCCACCATTATTAGACTTGGAGTTCAATGGTCTCTTCTGGTGTTCACTTGGGTCATGTACTCTACCCTTTTCTGCAATGAAATTTGCTCCAGGTGCCAGAATACCTAATGATAGTTTTGACCACAGTCTGATCTCTTCCAGACATTTCCTTGAAACTCATCATGGTACAACCAAAGAGTGGCCTTCCTGACCCCTGTCTACAAGAGGAATTGAGGCGAAGACTCCGTCTCTTAGAAAATGACAGCAGAGAGGTTTCAGCTGTGTTCAGTGTAAGTCCTAATGATTTGGATGCTTAGAATGCCAAGACATTCTCTTGATTTTCCTTCCCAGGTCATGATGTAGTGGAGAAAGGACTGGCCTTAAAGCCAACTAGACCTGGATTCAAGTGCTGCCCCCTGACAAAATACCATTTATGTATTGAGGCACCCAAGTGGTATAGTAGAGACAGCGCTGGACTTGTCCTCAGGAAGACCTGAGTTCAAATCTTGCCTCAGACATACCTACTAGCTTGTGACTGTAGGCAAGACACATAACCTCTCAGTTTCAGTTTTCTCATTTGTAAAATGGGGATAAAAAAATCACCTACTTTTGAGGGTTGTTGTGAGGATCATCTGTGCTATATAAATGCTAGCTATTATTAGCTAACTATGTGACCCAGGTCAAGGCACTTAATTTCTGGTTTAAAGCTCTAGATAACTCTAAGAATATAAATTGCAGAAAATTTGCATCAGTAAAGTGACTCACCCAGTGTTTCCTATCCCAATTAGATCAGAGATCCAGGCCATTCACAGAATTGTATCCTCAGTCCCCCAAGTGACCTTGAATGCCTTTCCTTGATCTGTATTTGATGCAAATACCTTCCTGTACTTTCTCTCTCTCTGTCTCTCTCTCCTCTCCCTCTATTTCTCTGTCTCTGTCTGCCTCTCTGACTCTCTCTATCTCTCTCTCATTCATCCTTCATTCCTAGGAGTTAGATCTAGCTCTCTCACAGCATACCTGTCTACATATGCAATGAGAGTCAGCCCTGTCAATGGGCCTATGTTGAACTTTGATCTGCCACAGGACAAAGGCTAAGCTGTCAGACTCCTCCTACTAGTCCAAATCAGAAAGGAAGCACAGGGCGGCTAGGTGACACAGTGAATAGAGCACCAGCCCTGGAATCAGGAGGACCTGAGTTCAAATCTGGCCTCAGACACTTATCACTTACTAGCTGTGTGACCTTCGGCAAGTCCCCCCTCCCACAAAAAAGAAGGAAGGAAGCACAGAATATAGAATGTTAGAGTTGGAAAAGACTTCAGACCCATCAGAATATTGAAGGTTAGTATTGGAAGCAACTTTAGATCATGGAAAATAACTCTTTTCCAGTTTTAACATTCTTACAAATTTTCTAAGCCAAAGTGTTCCTTGACTTTCAACAACACCACCCCAAAGACAGACTGATTATTTCATCAGACCCTTTGGGGATTTTGTCAAGTCAATTTTGTAAACCCAGCTTGCTCCAATGGGTGTGTTGGCTAGCTCCTCTCTGCCTGGTGATACTGCTAAGCACACTGGAGATGTTGGGTTTCTCAAAATAACTTTTAAAAGTGACTTTCTTATAAATACATGCCTCTTTTCCAAAGAGCTGAACTTTGAGCAAAAGTAGCTGATCCACATGATGAGAACGGGCTGGTTCTCCTTGTCATGTGCAGTTCTGGTTGTTTTGTCAATTGTGCAATTTATCCTTACTCATCTTTTCTGGGAGAAATTATTTTGTCAAATCACATCTAAGGCAAGTCCTGTGTGGTGTCGCCCCACCAAGGTCCTTTCATAATCACCTCCTTGGATTCCATTATGGTGATAGTGAAAGTTCATACTTCTTCTAAGGTTCTCAAACACCCCTGTGGGGCAAGAAAGGAAAGTCTGCTGCCCTTTATTTTATAGGAAAATGAGCCTCGGGGAAGTGTTTGGCTCAAACTGATTTAGCTAAAGAATGTGAAAACAGAAATTCACCCCAGGCCTTAGGACACACCCTTCCATATACTCTGTTGATGTGCAGTTAAATCTGACTCTTCATGACCCCATGGACAATATTGTCCAAAATTTTTTCTTGACAAAGGTACTAGAGTGGTTTGCCATTTCCTTTTCCAGTGGATTAAGGCAAAGGTTAAGTGACTTGCCCCGGGTCACACAGCTAGTAAATGTCTGAAATCACATTTGAACTCAGGTCTTCCTGACTCTAGATCCAGCACTCTTTCCACTGAGCCATCTAGCTGCCTTCACATCCACTATTCCTCTGTATAGTCACAGGACTTCATGTTGGAAAAGACCTCAGAAGTTATCTAGTCCAGGGCTTGTGAAATTTTTTTCTACTTGTGACCTTTTCAGCATATGGAGTAGAGACCCACAGGTTTAGAAGCACTGATTCTAGTCCAGCCTTCAGATCTTTTTCAGATGGGTGCTATTTAGGTACCACCACCATCTTCTATTTGTGAAACTGACTTTTGAACCCAACTCTAGCTAAACAAGAACTTCTTCTATACCCTCCAGCCTGTGTTTATTTCTGGTGACCCTTTATCCCCAAGATAATTCATCCTTCTAGATCACTTGAATTATTTCCCCTTGCACTCAGCTTAAATCTACTCTGAAGCTTCCATATTCCAGAATATAAATTTCTTGAGAATAGGAATAGGAATTGACTCATTCTTTGAATTTGTTTCTCTAGTGCTTAACACAGTGGCTGCCTGGTGCTTAATAAATGCCTGTTGATTTGGTTCCATCTATTGTTCCCAGATTTCCCCTCTGCAACAAATAGAGTCTGGCCCTTCTAATACTGGAACACTATTATCATGCATCTCCTCAGGCTTCTCTTCCCAGGCGAGACCTCACAAGTCCTTTCTCCTGATCTTTATAGGGCATGGCATCCAGGCCATTCGCCATCCTGGATGTCCTCCTCTGGCTGCTCTCTGGCCGAATGATGTCTTTTCTAAAATCTGGTACCCAGAACTGAACCTAATACTCCCAAATATGGTCTGACAGACATGCCTCTCTTTACGTGGCCTAAGGTTGCATTAGTGTTGGGGTCACCACATCGGATTATCGAAACTTATAAAGTTGGCATTCCACTAAAATGCTCAACTATTTTTCAAGAGGAACTACTGTCTAGACATGCTTCTTCTGCTTTAACTTGTGAAGGTGATTTAAAAACCCCACTGTAGGGTTTTGCTTTTCTCTATTTAAATTCTGTTAGATCCTACTCATTGTAATGGGTAGTTAGGTGGCACAGTGGACAGAATGCTGTGCCTAGAGTCAGAAAGACTCATCTTTCTGAGTTCAAATCTGGCCTCAGACATTTATTAGCTCTGTGACCCTAGGCAAGTCACTTAACCCTCTTTGCCTCAGTTTCCTCATCTGTAAAATGATCTGGAGAAGGAAATGGCAAACTTCTCCAGTATCTTTGTCAAGAAAACTCCCAAATGGGGTCAAGGAGAGTCCGACATAACTGAAAAACAACTGGACAACAACAACCCATTGTAATAGCCAGTCAAGAACTTACAGGATCTTGACTCTGCTATCCAGTCCATTTATTATCCCTTTAAACTTTGTATAATTGCCAAGTTTGATAAGCATGCTATCTATGCATTCAAACAAGTCACTGATAAAACTGTTAAAGCAGCACAGATTAAAATACACACACTCTTGAGCACTGGCTTAGAAAACCCTTATTGGATTGCTTTGTACTGATAATAGCTGAAGATTCAACTAACCAAAAGGATTTATTAAGTATTTACTATGTACCATGAACTATGCCAAGCACTGGGGAGACGAAGAAGGGTATAAATAGCCCTTTCCTTTGAAGAGCTCACATCCTAATGGGAGAGATAATGTATAAAGAGCTAGTTATATATAGGATGTATATAGAGTGGATGGGAGATAATCTCAGAGCAGAAGATAACCACCACTGGGGACCCTGAGAAAGGTCTCTTAGAGAAGGTTAGATTAGAGCTGGAGAAATTTAAAATGGCTTCCTAAAGAGTATGTTGTTAGAAATTTGAATTAAATGAAAAGTATAATAATAATACTTTCACTATAACAAAAAGAGCTTTAGAGTAAGTCATGAAACAGAGAATTCTGACTTGAAAAAGATGTTGGAGTTTATCCAGAACAGGAGTTCTTAACTATTTTGGTGTCATGGGCCCCTTAAACAGTAAATTTAATGAAAGAACCAAGCTAGACTATTGAGTCATAGAATCTTAGAGATGGGAGGGGCATTGGAGGTCATAAAGTCAATCCCATCCTTCCACAAATGTCCCATGGGATTCGGTGCATTCCTAAATGTATAGTTCTCTGATTCTATTCATCAAAGTTAGATTTAGCATTGTGGATTAATTGTGGATGGTGGGAATCTGAGCATTCTGTAGTTTTAACCAGGATAGAAAACTATTAATAGCACTTACGGATGACCAAAAAAAAGTAAGAAAAAGAAAAAAAAGGAAAGATTTTTTTTTTTTTTTGCCTCTTGGAGGCCAAATGGGGTTAAGTGACTTGCCCGAGGTCACAGAGCTAGTTTTTGTGTTAAGTATCTGAGGCCGGATTTGAACTCAGGTCCTCCTGACTCCAGGGCCAGTGCTTTATTCACTGTGCCACCTAGCAGCCTCAGGAAATAAATTCTGAGGCCATGTTATCATTTATGGAATTAGTTAATGTTGTATGTAGTTCAGAGATGAAATCTCACCAAAATAGTAAAGAGAAAGAAGACTTTGACTTAGGAGGGTCTGCTAAAGATTTGGGAATGTTTGGACTGATGCAGAGAAAACTTGGGAAATGGGAGGGGCAAAATTACCTGAAGTATAATGGAACTTGAAGTCATTAGTGTATGTGAAGAAGGGGCCAGGTAAAAGGTGAATCCTATGCTGTACTATGAATGAATGAATGAATGAATGAATGAATGAATGAAATTTAAGTGCTTACTATGTGCCAGATACTGAACTAAGTATCTGTGGATACAAATACAAGCAAGCAAGATTGTGCCTCCCCTCATAGAATTTATGGTCTAATAGAATAATAATTCCATAAGGCAACACAGAGTTAGAATGATGGTTGTGCTGTTAATAATAGTTCCCATTTCTTTGGCACTTTTAAGGTTTATAAAACATTTTCCTCATAAGTCCCTGAGGAAAGAAATAAAAATATTAGTGCTCCTCCCCTCCTTTTTACACAGGAGGAAAATGAAGCTTGAAAAGTGAGTTGACTTGCCCAGGGTCACACAGCCAGCAAGTGGTTCACTGGATAAAGCACTGGGCTTGGAGTCAGAAAGACCTGAGTTCAAACTTAGCCTTAAATTTGGTAGATAAGTTTCATTTACTTAAATAAGTATCACTAGTTTTATGACCTTGGACAAGTCATTTAATCCTTGTTTGCCCCAGCTTCCTACACTACAAAATAGCAATAATAATCCCATCTGCTGTTGTGAGTGTTGTGAGAATAAAATGGAATAATAACTGTAAAGTTATTATTGTTGTTGTGAGTGTTGTGAGAATAAAATGGAATAATAACTGTAAAGTACTTAGTGCAGTGCCTAGTATATAGTAGGTGCTATATAAATGCTAGTTATTATAATTATTTTTATTATTACCAGGAATATAACATATCCTTGACTTCAAGCAGGAAATGATCTGAAGGATCACAGAAAATTAGCTAATCAAAAGTATTTAAGTGTCTACTCTATACTATGCATTGTGCCAAGAACAGGGGATACAAGAAGGGTATAAATAGCTCTTTCCTTCAGCTAGGTGGCACCATAGTGCATAGAGCAGTGGGTTTAGAGTCAGGAAGACTCATCCTCCTGAGTTCAAATCTGACCTCAGACAATTACCAGCTGTGTTATCCTGGTCAAGTCACTTGACCCTGTTTGCCTCAGTTTCCTCATCTGTAAAATAAGCTGGAGAAGGAAATGGTAAATAGCTCCAGTATCTTTACCAAGAAAACTCCAAATAGAGTCATGAAGAGCCAGACATGACTGAACAACAACAAAGGGAAAGCATATTGGCATCATAAATCAAAGTTAGAGACCTTTGACAAAGTTTATCTAAGATAATTTGTAATCTGGAATTTGGTGTTTCCCATTTTCCGGTAACAACCTTGACTATTTGGCCATCAGTGCTTTAATAATAGCCCTAAACTAACCTCTGAATAATGCCAACTTTTGTATCAAAACATCTTTCCTTTTTTTTTTTTCTTCAGGAGCTATCAGCCAGGCTGCTGTCCATTCACAGTGACCAGGACCTTATTGTAGTGACATTTAAAACTTTTGAAGAAATATGGAAGTTTTCTACTTATTACTGTCTAGGTAAGGCATCCTAGGGAGAAACGTTAAATTGTTTCTCATTATCCCTCTTGGGTTCAACTCCTGCATCAGACACTTACTAGCTATGTGATCCTGAGTAAGTGACTTAACCTCTCTGAGCCTCAGTTTTCTCATCTGTGAAATGGGGATGATCATAGCATTTACCTCCCAGACTTCTTGTGAGGATCAAATGAGCTAACATCTCCAACGTGCTTTGCAAACCTTAAAACTTTGTATAAATGTTACCTAACATTATTGTTATTATTATAAAACATTCTTCTTACCTTGTTATTTTTATTGAAAATTTCTTTAGGAAAATATTTTACTAAATATTAATGATATGAAAATAATGATAATAATAATTTAGTAATAGTAATAATCACTTGTGTTTTTTACCATTTCTGCTAATAACATTTATCCCATAATTTTTCAGAAACAGATAATAATAAATGACATTTTAATGGTGTTTACAATCACAAGGTTTTTCATTTGATTTCCATAGTTCTTTAAGTTAAATAGTAAAGATATTGTTATGAGTCTTCCTATATCAATAGGGAAATGAGAGGTCAGAGAATTGTAATGACTTGACTAAGGTCACAGGTCCTACCTTCTGATTTCAAGTCCAGAGATCTTTCTATCATTTGCTAGTACTATAGGCATTGAGAGATAGGCTAAGCATTTACTAAATGCTTACTCTATGCCAGACACTATGCAAAGGCCTAGGGATACAAAGAGAAGCAAACAAACAAACAAATGATCTCTGACCAAAAGGACTTAATATTCTAGTGGGAGAAGGCAAGGCGTAAACGGGAACTGCAAAGAGTGTTGGAAGTTGGGGAGGAAACTCATGTTGGGGCATGGTGTGGAGATAGCCAGGAAGTGGTTGGGACATCTGGCTCTGATCAAAGTAAGGAAAGCTCACTCACTTCTCAGAGACCAGCTTCCCAGGCTCAGACAATTTGACATTTAAGACATGCAGATAAATATGTCATCTAATTACAGGATATCCTTTGGGGAAAAAGCATTTTTAATGAATCCTTGATAGTACAGTTTAGTGAAAAGGATGTTGGTATTCATAAGATCATAGAATTTAAAGCTGATGGGGATCTTAAAGCTCATTTAGTCCTACTTCCTTTATTTTGAGGGAATTTGGACCAAGGGACAGCTAGGTGGATCAGTGGATAGAGTTCTGGGCCTGAAGTCAAGAAGACCTGAGTTCAAATCTGACCTCACACATGTGATAGCTGTGTGACTGTGGGTAAATCCCTTAATCTCTGTTTGCCTAATCCAGTGGAGAAGGAAATGGCAATTCACTCCAGTATCTTTACCATGAAAACCCCATGGACAGTTGGTCCATGGGGTCACAAAGAGTTGAATGTGACTGAACAACAACAAGGTAAAGAGAGGGTAAAGATTCTCCCAGTCATGTAAAGAGATAGTGGACAGTGATAAGAACTGGGCTTGCAATTTTATTGTTATGGGAGACTTCCAAATGAAGCCATTTCCTCTCCTAATGCAGGTTAACATTGTCTTCATTAAGAGGGGGCTAAAGCACTGCAATTAACCAAGGTCATGGCGCCATTTTGTGTCAGGGAACCTAGATCAGCTCTCTGCTCACTACACTTTGCTGCCTTTTTTCCCCTGAAGTCATCACATGAGTAATAATTGCCAAAGCTAGAGTTTAAGTCCAGGTCTTTCCATTCCTAATTCATTATGTTTTCTACTCCCCCATACTGTCATTTGGAGTCTGGAGTCTGGGAGCTGATTTTGTCCCTTCCCTCATTCTTTTCTCAGCTATAAAATTAAGGTAAAGACACATCTTCTACTTCATATGGTGATTTGCAGTTCAAATAAGATAAGGTTTTTGAAATGCCTTGTGAACTCTAAGATGCTACACATGTTAAATTACCATGATCACCCATGCCCATCAGCATGCCTGTTGTGGGTTCACAGCTCATTTTCTCATAATTTGGCTTCTTTTGCTTCTCATAGGCTCTCTTAGGGTGTACTTTCAAGGCATGTTCCTTCTTTGCAAATTTTGAAAGAGTTTTCCTGCACTGAATTCTGACTGTAGTCTTAGCAGATGGCTACATTTACCTCCCTTTTGCAAGGGGTCTAGGGAACACAGAAGGTTTTCTAATTTTATCTTTCTATTGCCTAGGTTTCATAAACCACTGCATGGAAAACTTGTTGATGGATCAAGACTTCTGGCTTCTCTCCAGCTACAAAAGCAGGGGGGACAGTGAAGACTTTGATGCTGGGATTGATGTCTTTATTGATGAAGAGGCTTTGCAGTTAATGCACAAAAACCTCTTAATCCAGGAAGGTGAGGATTGCTTGAATAAAGGTATATTTAGGAGATTGCTGTTCTTATTCTCCCTTAGGAAACTAGGAAGAAAGAGGTTAGAAATGCAATCCACATATACCTTGAAATTTTGAGGCCCTGCATTTTTTAGTTCTTTTTAGCAATGAAAACTGTACAAAAATGGAATTGGCTGCAGGATTGTTTCCTGCCATTGAAGATGTTCGTGGAGATTAGTTGATCACTTCACATTATATATTTGGAGCTGGAAAGGGTCTTAGAGACCATGAAGTACAACCTGCTCATTTATAAAATGCTTTACAAACCCTAAAGTGCTAACTATATGAATATTGTTGTTTTTGTTGTTACATATGAGGAAACTGAGTCCTAGTGAGATTAAGTGACCTGCCTTAGGCTAGTAGAAAGCAGAATTGAGGTTTCTGAGTAAAAGTCCAGCACTGTGAGGCCCATTGTAGAGCTGATCAATCAACCAAAAAGTAGTTATTTAGGACCTTCTATATTCTAGGAACTGTCCTAGATTGTGGAGATACAGACAAAAAAATGAAATAATTTTAATTCTCAGGAAGTTTGCATTCTACTGGGGGGCACAACAAGTATATCCAGAATAAATAAGGATAATTAAGACCAAAAGGGAGGGCATCAGCAGTAGGAAGGAAATAGTTTTCCAATAAAGGATAACTATGTCAAAGACAAGTTTTGAGTTGAGTCTTGGAGGAGCAGAGTGTTTCTTTGAGGCAGAGGTGACAGAGCAGTACATTCTAGGCAAAGGCATAGAAAAGGGAGATGGATTGACATGTGAGGAACAGAAAGAAGGTCATTCTGGCTAGACTGTAATGTGTGAGTTTAGAATGAAGGTTGGAAAGTACAAAGGCTGGAAATATAGCTTGAAGGTCTTTAAAGGTTGTAAAAAAAAAGAGTTTATATTTTATGGTCACAGGGAATCACTGGAATTTGTTGAACAAGGGGGTGATAAAATTGGAATAAAGCTAAGGAAAATTGCTTTAGCAGTTCTATGGAGGATGCATTGGCATGGAGGGCATCTGAAAGTAGGGAGATTAATTAGAATATCACTGAAATAGTCCGGGCAAGAGGAGAAGATGGATTGGAGTGGAATGAGTCTATAAGCAAGGTAATTAGTAGACCATCACAATATTCCAGGTGAGGGTTGATGAACGCCTGAAAGTGGTGGCTGTGTGAATAAAAAGGAACTGGATATGAGAGAATTTGCAGATGCAAAAACTGCAATATTTAGTAACCAATTAAATATGGTGGATGAGAGAGAATGAGTTGAGGAAAATATGAAGGTGATTAACTCTGGAGACTAGGACAATGGTGATTCTCTCCACATAAATAGAAGAATTTAGTAGAGGGAAGGGCTTTGGGGAAATGATAATGACTTGTTTATGACATTTTAAATTTGAGATGTCTCCAAGATGTCTGGTTTGAAATACCTAATCTGTAGTGAGTAATGTAGAACTGTGATGCAGGAGAGATCCAGGCTGGACATATAATGTGAATTATTTGTATAAAGATGATAATTAGACCCATTAGAGTTGATGAAGTCACTGAGAGAGAATACATAAATACAGAAGAGAAGAGGGCTCAGGACAAAGCCTTGAGATGACTCCACAGTTAGATGGTGTGACACAGTTAATGAAAATTACTTAATGATAGAGTATGATGGCTAATTTATTACTAAACTTTGTTCTTTTTCCTTATTATCTTTTGATGTGGGAAGATGAAATTGTTTTAGGAAATATTTAGTAATAACAGAAATTTTTGTTGTCATTGTTTTGGTCTGGACCTTTGCTTTCCTTGGAGTATGGAACTCCCTGGAGAGGAAACTCCCTCTACCAATGCAGATTAGCAGTTGTACTGCAACCAGTAGACTTAGAGAATTGCCTTAGGCATTGAGAGGTTAAGTTATATGCCCCGAGTCAAATAGCTGATGTGTCTCAGACAGGATTTAAACCTATGTCTTCCATGATTCCTATGTTGACTCTCCATCTACTATTTCATTGCTTCTCAACAACAACTACAATAATAATTCATATATCTCTAGAGTTTTAAGGACAAAGGGTTCTCCTCAAATGACTCCACAAAATAGGTTGGACTAGTATCGTTCTCATTTGCAAGTGAAGAAATTGAGGCTCGTTGAGATTTAAGTAAACATTCCCATGGTACTAGAGCTAGTAAGCATCAATATCTCAATATCTGAACCTCTAGCTCCCTGTCTCTCCCCTTTGTGATGATCTTTCAGAATCTAGAATAAATTCAAGGAGAACTGGATTTATCCAAATATTTTATCAAACCCACCTAGAACAAACTGCAGCTATGGGAAGCAAGCCTGCTACACCAGCAAAGCTCAGTTCCTGCAGCTCTGCCTAGGATTCAGTAAGACACAGCTTCTCTCCTCCCATCTTCCATGATACTGTCAGATGCTAGTTCTCTCTCTCTCTCTCTCTCTCTCTCTCTCTCTCTCTCTCTCTCTTTCTCTCTTTCTCTCTCTCTCTCTCTTTTCTCCCTAAATGTTACATTAGACCCTCATGTACCACAACTCCTGTCATTCACTCATATTATTTGATCTACATTAGCATAGTTTTGCACATACCCAGGCCAAGCTCTATATGGGGTGAGGGTAGGGGGCAGTATGGAAGTGCTCTGTTGTCTGGACAGGAATCCTGTGATGCTGTTGCCATTGGTGACTTGGTTATCATGGGAGCTGAGACCTAAAAGTCGAATGGGACCTCAGAGGTCATCTAGTCCAACCCCTGCACTTTGCAGATAAGAAAGGAGGGAAAGTGATCTGCTTAGAGTCACTTAGGTAATAAGGGACAGATGTGGGATTCAAACCCTGGTCCTCTCACTGCAGAGCCAGTATTCTTTCCACTGTCTGCCATAGAACCCAGACTCCTAACTTCAGACTCCTAAGTTCAGCATTCTTTCCCTACTCCATAGATTCCCCCTCCCTTTTAGGCTGCCATTATCTGGGAGCTTTCCAGTTCTGGAGGTGCTGAATTACTCAGCCTGCCTCATTCCCTGAGGACCCACTTGACGTCTTCAAAGCTTCTTGGCATTCTCCTTGATAGAAATGGGAAAAGAGGAGGAGAAGGACTTTAAATTAGGAAAAGATGAGATTGATCCCACGAGTAACACATGCAAAATCAGGCTCGTCATTTTCTACAGCTCTGACATCTCCCTGTACTACACTGCACATGGTTATATAACTTCCCAGGTTGTTTTGGGCATCAAATGAGATAATACTTGAAATGTGCTTAGGATAGTGCCTGGTATACAGTAATAAATGCTTATAATTTAATAAATAATAAAAAATCGCAATAAATGCAAATCAACAAGATGGTCCTCCTGTGATAGGGAACTTGCTACTTCTGAAAGAAAAGGACAAGGCTGCTGAAAATTAAGGTGGGGTCTTTTCAGGGGAGTTATCTAGTTTACATAAAATGTACATTGATGACTAGTATTTGAAGACCGATTGGATCCAATAAAGATCTTACCCAATGACTAGAGCCACCTTAAACTAATATTAACATTGATAGGATTAAGTAAGGATTAAAAAAAATTCTCACAAGAAATGAAACCACAAAATATATCAATAAATTTTTTCTTTTTGCTGACTTGAAAGAAAATCCTCTGGTACATTTTAAGGGTCATTCTTTGTATTGTGTCCTGACAACCAAATAAGAGAGATCACCATTCCAAGAGGTGAAAGGAAGACTGGCCAGCCCTGCCGGATCACATTGACAAGCTGTCCGAAGGCACCGATGCAGACTACCCAGCCACTGTCTGATAGCCTCTCCAAGTCAGCTGAAGGGGCCTCCCAGGAACTCTTGATTCCATTTCATCAGTAGGTACCGAAATAAATCTTCTCTTATATTTATTGGGCCTTGGCAAAAGGTTTCCTCTTATTAGGTTGTTCTTTTGTGCCTGGGTGGTGGTGAGAAGGGGCAAGGGAGGAGGAGTAATGAGGAGGAATATCTGTTTAGTTTTTATGGTTCATATGCCTTGCTAAGCACAGGAGCTTATATATAATAAGTGCCTAATACATGCTTGCTGGATTGTGTGACAATTTTACTTAATTTTTACAACAGCCCCCTGAAGAAGATATGGCAAGGTTCATTCTCCCCATTAGACAGATGAGAAAATTGAGATTCAGTTAGTAAGAGGTGAATGAGAAAGGACCTTACAACACAGATTGCCAGAGCTGGGAGGAAATTTAGAAAATAACAGATCAGGGAGGGAATTCAAAAGATGCCAACTTTGCCACTTATTGTGTGACCTTGGACAAGTCACTAAACCTCTATGGGCATCAGTTTCCTCATCTATAAAATGGTGAAAGTGGCGGCAGGAGAAGGCTTGGACTAGAGGACTTCAAAGGTCTCTTCCTCCTTTAAATCTATCATTTTATGATTGTTCTTAAGATTTATATCAAAGGGGACTTGAATGTAGCATGTGTACTGCCTTCTCATCTCCCTCCTTCAGTATCCCCATTCTCCAAGTCTCAACTCAGGTGCCATCTGAACACTTTCCTTATCCATTTCCTCCTCAGATTCTATTGCTTTCCCTTCCAGAATCACCCTTTATCTGTTTTCTATATACCTATATATGTATGTGTCGTCCCCCACCCCTCTCCACTAGATTGTCCACTCTTAGAAGGGCAGGGACTGTTTTTGCTCTTGTTGGTGATGGCACTTAATAATTGACGTTGCAGTTTCTAACATTCTGGAAGGATGAAAGTTGATACAACTCTGCTGTTCAGGAGCCACTTAGGGAGTCAAAAGCATTGGTAAGGTCATTTGGGGTCACCCCTTTGATGTGTATGTGTATTTTCTAAAAATTTCTCTTTTTCTCCCTAAGGTGGTCTCTTAAGGTGCAGTCTGACCCTGTAGATGTCTTCATTGGTGAATCCAAGATCTGCAGTCAAATAGGTAATAAAAAAAAAAAAACCCAAACTTTTTTGCCTTTCTCTGCCCAGTCTGATTAATTTCAGTTGAAATGAGAAACTTAATTTGGACTGAATGTGTCTGGAAGAGCTGCCAAGTGTCCATGAATCACCTAGGATAGATAAAGAAAATTTGATGTTGCAATAATGCTGGGTCAGACTCAGCAAAGCTATTAAAGCTTTTTGTTGGGATTGTTCTTCCTTAACAAAAAAAAAAAATCCAACAAACCTTCTATTCCAACAAAGGAAGATAATGTAATAATAACTTCAGTTATGATCTTGGCAAGTCTTTTCTCTGGGCCTTAGTTTCTCCCTCTGCAAAACAGAGGTGTGAGACCAGATGATTGTTGCTAAGGGATTCTTCCAGTACGAATATTCTATGACCCTCAAATTTATAAATCATCATCAGTTCAATGTTTCTTTGACAGTTTATGTTTTATAAGTCTTATAGACCTGTGTCTTAAATGTCTAATAGACATTTCTTTCAGAACAGCTAAGTAAAGTGGGCATTATATACATTTTGCAGAGGAGGAAACTGAGTCAGAAGTGAAGCAACTTTTACCTGGTCACACAGAAAAATGTCGAGCTAAGACTGACCCTTAGGTTTCTCAAAACTAGTGTTCTTTCCACTCCAATGATCACATTAAGTGTCTTCATCAGAACCTTTGAAAAAAAATTTCCTACCTAAAACAATTATTATTTTATATCAAGTTCGTGTATGTAATACTAACGAACTCAGAACATTTGAACAAATAAGATAATATTTGTAAATCCCTTAGCACAATGCTTGTCACATAGCTGATGCTAAATAAATGCTTATTCCTTTTCCCCTAATAATATTTTAATAACAAATGAAAGGCAAGTACTTCAAATTCTGTTTCATATAATACTCATTATTTAAATCTTTGAAGGGTCCTTTTTTGGCCTGTATCCTTAACTAGATTTCTTTCCTTATTTTTTGTACAAACTCTTGAACCACTCTCAGACCAAAATCAAAAACCATTCTGAGACTAAAACTAAACAAAAGTCCCATTATACCGAGAAGTTAAATTCTATTGATTTTATTGAATGTGTTTTGTGAGCACATCCATTTCATTCATCTTTAGATACTGACCTAATATGGAATTCCAATCCAAGTTAATCTGTAGTGCATTCCACTCTGGACCTAAGAAGGAAGAAGCTTCAGATGCTGGAGCTTGCATTCAAGAGTGCACCTCCCTAATATTTCACGTTTTATGTGTCAGTTTGCTTAAAACAGTCCTGTGGGATAAAATGTACCAGGGATATTTGCATTTTACAAGAGAGAAGACTGAGATGTAAAGAAGGAAAATCATTTGAAATCAATGGAGTTAGCACTGAGAGGGATCTTAGAAGCCATCTAATCCTACCTTCTCAATTTACAAAGAGGAAACTGAGGCCTGGAAAGGTTCACTGATTGTCTCAAGACAACACATTTTCAGGATTTGAACTTGGGTGTTTTGACTCCAAATCCAGGGCGCTCTCCACTTTGCCATACCACTTCAACAAGGTGACTTGCTCATGCTAACACAGCTAGTCAAAGGTAAATAATTACTCCAGTGGTCTTTCCACTCTACCACACCTCCTTATGTCCTGAAATTCCGGTTCCTAAAAATGTGTAAAAAAAACATTGTAATGGACAAATTAATTTACATCTCTATACAAATGTGTTAGGACTATAATTTTTTCATCACTCTTGACTTCTATACTGAGGACGTAATTACTGTTCTACATTAAACTTCCTTAAAATAAGGCCTGTCTAAAAATAGAATGAATGACTTGCTTTGTTGAGTAAAAGTCCCTGGAGCTGGTGAAGCAAAGACTTGATCACCACTTGTTGAAGGAGATGACCTCTGAGGTCCCTTTGGGCTTCAAGAGTTTCTGATTTTATGCTTGAGATACTGAATTAGAAGTTAGGACATGTGTATTCCAGTGCCAGCTCTGACACAGGCCTGCTGAAGAATCCTAGGCAAGTCACTTTCCTTATCTATATCTGTTTCCTTATCCACATAAGAAGGTGACAATCCCCACCTTAATTTTTATTGTTGTTGTTTATTGTTTGTTTTTTAAAAGAGAATTACTCTCATTGAAGCATGAGACAAAGATAAAAAGTGTCAGGGGCGGCTAGGTGGCGCAGTGATAGAGCGCTGGCCCTGGAGTCAGAAGGACCTGAGTTCAGATCCGGCCTCAGACACTTAACCCACACAAACAAAAACCTAGCCGTGTGACCTTGGGCAAGTTACTTAACCCCAATTGCCCTAAAAGGGGCAGCTAGGTGGCACAGTGAGTAAGAGGCCTCGGAGTTGGGATGACCCGAGATCAAATCCAGCCTCAGAAAATGAGCACCCACACATAAATAATGACTAGCCATGTAACCTTGAGCAAGTTACTTAACCCCAATTGCTTAAAAAAAAACAAAAACAAAAACAAAAAAACAAAAGGTAAAAAGTGTCTCAAAAACAAAAGGTAGGAATGTGAGAACCTTGCTGTTCTCTCCCCAAACTGCATTTTCTACAAGTTAATCAAATAATGCAACTAAAGAACTGTTATAGACCCTCTTCTGTAGTCCACATTTAGAAATGAACCTTGACAAACTAGAACATAAATTGAAATTAAGTACCTACTATGTGCAAATATGTTGCTAGGAACTGAGGGTGATCCAAAGTTTAAGTAAAACATTGACCCTGCCTTCAAAGAGCTTATAGTCAGAAAAGGGGATAAGATACCAGAGCAGTAATATACAATATTACCAAAGTGTGTAAGAGAGATATAAAACAAAGTGCTTTATGAAGACAAAGAGGCAAATTGTTTACAACTACAGATGTCAGGGAAGATCTTCTGGAAGAATTGGCATTTCAGTTGGACTTTTAGCATAGACAGTTAATACCATGGCCAAGATTTGACTCTTAGGTACTATGATTCCAAATGGATGACTTATTCTCCTATGCCATTCTATTTCCCATGGTAGTGAGCTCCCTGTCACTGGAAATCTTCAAGTAAAATCTAGATGCCCATTCACTTCTTGAGGACATTATTGAGGACAGGATTCCTGTTTTAACTAAGGATTAAAATCAGTGCTTCAAAATTCCTTCCAGTTCCAATTCTTTGGTACATTTCCATGTTTTCCCCTCCATCTTTTTTTTTTTTTACACACACATTCACATATGTATTCATATGACCACACCCCCTTCTTCCATTATTTTCATAGTGAGAAAGCTATCATCAGTCACAGATATTGCTTTTCCATATAGGAATTGTAAATAGTTCAACTTTGATAAGTTCCTTTGGATTTCTTTTCCCTGATTACCTTCTCAGGCATCTCTTACTTATTGCGTCTGGATGTCAAATTTTCTATTCAACTCTGGTTTTTTCCTCAAGAATGCTTGAAAGTCCTCTATTCCACTGAATGACCATATTTTCCCCTGAAACAAAATACTCAGTTTTGCTGGGTAGGTGACCCTTGGGTTCATTCCCAGTTCTTTTTGCCCTCTGGAATATCATATTCCATGCCCTTCGATCCCTCAGTGTAGAAGCTGCCAGGTCCTGGGCTATTCTGATTGTGTTTCCACAATATTGAAATTGTTTCTTCCTGGCTGCTTTTAGTATTTTCTCCTTGATCTGGGGATTCTGGAACCTGGCTATAATATTCCTGGGAGTTTTCTTTTTGGGATCTTTTCCAGGAGGTGATGGGTGGATTCTTTCAACCTCTATTTTGCCCTCTGGATCTAAAACATCAGGGCAGTTTTCCTTGAAAATTTCTTGAAGGGTGATTTCTAGGTTCTTTCCTTGATCATGGCTTTCAGGTAGTCCAATAATTTTTAAATTGTCTCTCCTGGATCTATTCTCCAGGTCAGTGGTTTTTCCCATGCGATATTTCACATTGCCTTCTAATCTTTCATTTGTTTGGATCTGCTTAACAGCATCTTGATTTCTCATAAAGTCACTAGCTTCCATTTTGCTCCAGTCTAACTCTGAAGGAATGAATCTCCTCAGTGAACTTTTGAGATTCTTTTTCCATCTGGCAAATTCGACTTTTTAAGGCATTCTTCTCCTCAATGCCCTTTTGGGCCTCCTTTGCCATTTGAGCTAGTCTATTTTTTAAGGTGTTGTTTTCCTCAGTCAGGTTGTTGACCCTCATTTCATACTTTTCCTGCATCCTTCTCATTTCTCTTTCCAATTTTTCCTCCACTTCTCTTATTTGATTTTTAAAGTCCTTCTTAAGGTCCTCTAAAGCCTGCAACCCGCTCCTGTTTTCCCCTGGGGCTTTTGGAGCAGGACTTCTGACCTCACAGTCCTTTTCCGCTCTATGCCCCCAAAATAGGAGTCTAGGGTTGCATTTTTCTGTTTCCTTTGCCTTGGCATGTTGCCACTTAATTGCTTGACTTTTGGGCTTGTTGCCACACTATGGCTTTAAGGCCAGATAGAGGAATTTTCGTCCCGAACGTGTGGGGGCAACTTCCGTTTCTGGCAAGCTATAAACCCACCCACAACTTCCACCCTAGATCACAATCCAGATCCAGGGAGGTTAAAGCAAGAGCGATTACCCCCCAAGACTGATCGCTGGATCTCCCCACAATTTGTAGGCCGGGAGCTGGAAATGCCTATGAAAACTACAAAATGGCGTGTCTCCTCAGCGGCTTCTAGCCCCCAGGGGAGGGAGCTGACGCATTCCCCAAATACAGGTCCCAAAGTCCATAGGACACTAACCTCTTACTTTGTCCTAGGCATGTCTATGTTGATAATTCTGGAGTCCTCACAGCTCCTGGTGTTCTGGGGTTCCTCCAGCTGGCTGCTGGCCCTGCCGCCCTGGGGCTAAAACCTCGGCTCACGCGGACCTGGCTCGGCTCTGCTGGGCTCCTGCGCTCTGCGCGGTGTCCGCTCCCAGACCGCTGCGCTGGTCCTTCCTGCAGGGCTGCTGGGCTGTCCTCAGCGGGAGGTTAGCTTCTCTGTGTCGTTCTGTGGGTGCTGGGGCTCCAGAAGTTGTTCAGAGTCCTTTTTTACATAGTTTGTGGGGAATCTGGGGGCAGAGAGGCTTGGACGAGCTGTTTCTACTCCGCCATCTTGGCTTCGCCCCCTCCCCTCCATCTTCTTTCCCTGAAACAATGCTGATATCTTGAAAGCATTCTCATTAGTAGAAACTGCCATCCCAGTATGCATTTAAGAGGAAGAAAACATTTGCCAGATTTAGAAGGGGATTTTCTGGCTTGTTGGCAGCTTCTGTTCTGTTGTCTTAAGGCATTAATTTAGAAGATGGTTCTTTTTCTACAGTTATAGGCACCTGCTTTGCCATAATGGATCACTGTAGCCAAGTACCCGACGAGATGAATTTCGAGGATGGGGATCAAATCGAGATTCTAGGTGTCCTTGTTCCCTGCCTGGGGTGGTTTCTGGGAAGGCATTCGGTGACCAGCCAGGTGGGCTTTGTGAAGACCAGTCACGTTCAAACACATACCCAAGATTCCAGGTAAGTAGATAGTTACACATCCATTTTTAGACTGTTGCCATATTCTCTTATCCAGTGATAGACAGTAGTTTGCTACTACCCAGATTTACAGTTGTTGTTTAGACTGAAACATCAATGGAGAGATGGCCTAAAGACATATTGCCTGAGAGAGATTAATTTGGAATCATAAGATTTGGAGCTAAAATGGACTAGAGATTATCTCTGATAGTCAGCATGGTATTTGACCCCCCCCCCAAAAGCTACACCTGCAGCCAGAAATTCCTGGGTTCAAATCTCACCTGTGATACCCATTGGTTATGTGAATTGATCTCTCTATGCCTCAGTCTCCTCATCTGTAATATGGAGAGAATAACACCTGTTGTATTTAATTCATAAATTTGTTATGAGGATTAAATAAAATAATTCAGATAAAAAGTTTTGCAAACATTCGAGAACTTGGGAAAAGATGGGTGCTGTTGTAATTGTTAGCATTATTTAGTTCAACACCTCATTTTGCAGAAAAGGAAACTCAGAAGAGATCTAGAATAGCTAAGTGACCTGTCCAAAATCACAGCTAGTAAGTGGCAGAGCTTGCTCCCAATCTCAGGTCTTTTGGCCCCAATTCAAGTGATTCATCCTGTACTTATGTCTCTTTACAGCTGGTGCCACCTGTCCACATATGCAATTCTTCTTCTTCTTCTTCTTCTTCTTCTTCTTCTTCTTCTTCTTCTTCTTCTTCTTCTTCTTCTTCTTCTTCTTCTTCTTCTTCTTCTTCTTCTTCTTCTCCTTCTTCTCCTCCTCCTCCTCCTCCTCCTCCTCCTCCTCCTCCTCCTCCTTCTCCTCCTCCTCCTCCTCCTCCTCCTCCTCCTCCTCCTCCTCTTCTCTCTCCTCCTCCTCCTTCTTCTTCTTCTTCTTCTTCTTCTTCTTCTTCTTCTTCTTCTTCTTCTTCTTCTTCTTCTTCTTCTTCTTCTTTCGTTTTAGAGGGGGGAAGGTAGGGAAATTGGGGTTAAGTGATTTGCCCAAAGTTACACAGCTAGTTTTTGTGTTAAGTGTCTGAGGCTGGATTTGAACTCAGGTCCTCCTAACTCCCAGGCCACTGCTCTATTCACTGCACCACCTAGCCATTCCCACATATGCAATTATTTATGGACCATCCAGCTGTGTTTTAATTTCTTTGATTATTTAAACATACAAGTTACAGAATTATCAAAGACCTTGGCCAGCTCATAGCTTGGCTCTCCATTCAAGAATTCCCCTGGGACCCCCAGATCCCAGACTTACACACTGGGAAGCTACCTAAGCACATCAGACCCCAGGGGAGCACCACTCTTTTCATAAGACCTCACTGAGCTCTCTTATTCTATCTACTTTCAAAGAATTTCTATATTTGAACTGTAATGGGCCATGTAGAACAAACTCCAACCCAGAGATGTGAGCTCTCCTTTAAAAAAAAAATCTGGCCTCAGTAGAAAAGAGGTTTGTGCTCTTATCAGGGGTACTGTTAACAGATACAGCCCACCTGCCCCCAAATCTTAGCTGCTTTGCCTTTCATATGACAGTAATATGGACATGTTTTCACTGAAGTAAAAGTGTCAGATATTCCTCTGACTTTTAAGTGGTTTAGCCTTAACTTCCAAAGTTAAAGGTCTTAAATTTTATTTTAAATTTAGGGTTGTAAGCCTGAAGTAAAATTTCAAGAAAACCAAGACATTTTCATTATTTGGAATTAAATTAATGCAGCGTGTATCCTAACCTGTAGGTTAGCAAATGTGATCTTTCTGGATGAGGAGGAAAAGTCATTTTTCATCAACAAAAAGAATTTTTCAGAAGACGATGTGATCCTGTTATTAAAGAAAACAGCCTCTTCTACTGTTTGTACAGTATATAGTATGGGTAAGTACATCATCTGGGTGGTATCCTTCCTATAGCACATCCCAAGGAAGGTTCTAGGGTAGAGAGCTGTATAGCTATCAACACTTTCATAAATTAGTCCCATATGACTCAGCTTAGTAAAGAATGTAGGATGTAGGATCATATATTCATAGCCCAACTCTACTCCCCAGACACCATGCAAAAGCCCTTAGACATCATTGGATCTCTCATGACAACCTTATGAGACAAACAGTCCAGGTCTTGCTATTCTCATCATCCCCATTTGTCAGACAAGGCAACCAAGAAATTAAGAATCATAAAGGGAAGTGATTTAGTTAATGCCACACAGCTAGTAAATGGTACTTGAAACAAGGTTTTCTTACTCAAATATTTTTTTCCATTCAGTTTTATCTGACTCCATTTCTAATGCTTTTTCCACTATACCCCAGCTCTAACTCATTTCTTTTTTTTTCCACTCCTATTCAGACACATTAGAAGAAATGGAATTTCCGAAATCCCAAGAACAAGGTATAACCTTTGAAATGGTGCTACTAAATGTGTCCACTAGACCAAGGTGGTGATATAGATTTTCACTCAAGGAAAAGGAGCTGTTGTGTTTGAGTCTACATTTAGGTCTCAATTAATGTGAATGATGGTTCTCTGAAGTGGTCACATGTATTTCATTTACACTATTCAAAGTTCTAATTTATGTAAAATATGGTCATTGTTTCCAGCACAATGGAAATAGGCAGTGTGAATTTAAAGAATGCCACCTCTATTGAGGGAATTCTTTATCTGAAATAATTGAGATCTAACTATACATAGAGCATAATGTGGTGCTTAGCACATAACAAACAAGTGTTTTCAATCAATTATTCATATATAGGATCCATCAATCAATCAATAAACATTCCTTAAATGGTTACCAAGGGCCAGACTCTGCTAAACCCTGGGGGTACAAAAGGAAACAAAAGACAATTCCTGCCTTCAAAGAGTATAATCTAATGGGGAAGACAACATGCAAAAGTTAGCAATATACAAGATAAAGAGGAAAACAATTAGCAGAAGGAAGGCACTAAATTAAGAGGGCTGGGGAAGATTTCCATTAAGAGATGGGATTTTAGTCAGGACTTAAAGGTCAGTTGTCAGAGTGGCCAGAGTACCTGCCTGGAGCCAAGAATCATAGAACTTCTACTCAGAAAATACCTTCCAGGATCCTTCAGTCCAGTATATATAGTGCCATTTTAAATATGAGGAAAAAGAAACTTAGAAAAGTGACATGCCCCTATATACAGGCTCATACAAGCATTCATATACGTCAAATATTGAATAGAGATTAAGTTTATTCTGTTTTTGATTCAGAGGGCAGAATCTGAAGCAATGAGTGGAAATCCAAGGAAATCACAGGGAGGAAGGTTTCAGCTCAGTAGAAGAAAAAAGTTCTTACCAATAAGAGCTGTCTGACTATGGATTAGACTACTTTGGGAAATAATAAGCTCATCCTCAGTAGAAGGGTTTAAACAACCTTTCAAGTAAAAGTGAACTCTTGAATCAAGGATGGGTAGAGTTGGACTAGGGGACCTCAAAGGCTTCTTCCATTTCTGAGATTTTGGTGACACTCTTCTGATTCTGAAAAAGAACTTGGGACACTAACAGTCCCTATTTAGAAATGGGTCAAATTCCCAAGGATGGTGCTGGGAAACCCCCACTTTAGGCTGAGCTAGGATTGTTTTCCTTTGTGTAATCTGGTGATGGACACTCTCCAGATTTGACTTGTTTGGAAAAAAAAATTCAATTAGCCTCGAAAATGTGCTGAACGCTGAAAAGAAACATAGAATCAAGGCAAATGCAAGATTCTCTTTTCCTTACCCCGGTGGAATCTAAGTTTGACTCCAAGGAAAATTTTAATCATAGGATTTAAATCTTGAAGGGGTCTATCTAACCTCATCTGGTTTAGACATTCTCCTTCCCCTGCTTAGAGTTCATACTCTATATTGTTAGAGGAAATGAGAAAATGGGATGATATTTCTTTAAGGTGTAAAGTTCTGCATGTTGCAAAATTCCTTTTGGCAAGAGAGGAAATAGTGACTTCCTTGGATATCAAAATGCCTAGAGGAAAACATGCAAAGCACAAAGCTTGGCAGCTGTTTCCTGGCTGCCAGAGGTGTCCACATCTTGATGAGTTAATCTAATAAAGAAAAGCAGCTTAAAACTTGGCTGCTTAACAGTATTTTGTACTTTTATCCCAAATCTATAGAGATCACTGAAGAGACAGCTTGTTTTGAACATTTTTCTCCCCTTTGTAGAACTAAGGCAGACAAATCTGTTTCTAGTCTTTATTCTTCCCCTCCAAATACTTCCTCTTTCAATGCCTTCTTACTTGACTGATATTGGGGGAGGGAGTAAATTTTAGTACCTAATGTTTACAGTAGGTTGCTAGTTGCGGAAAAGTCAAAAGTCTAGGTAAGACAGGGCTATTGGAGCTCAGAATCTAGTATCAGGCTAAGTCCCAAATATAGATCACTGTTCTCCACCTGAATTATATTTCAAGTACTTTGTCAAGGTGTTCTTCAAGTGTTATGTGAGGTATAATAGAGAAACTGATAATCACTTGAAAAAATTGGGAAAGGCTTCATGGAGGAGTTGGCCTTTAAAGGAAATGGAAGAACTCAATAAGCAAAGAGGAAAAGGAAACATTTCACGCATAAAGGACATCTCAAGTAGAAGTGTGGTACCAAGAGGACTTGGGGTATGACCAGAAAATAGAGAAGTACAGTGTGGTTTACCAAAAAGATAAAGTGGTGGGGTGGCTAGGTGGCACAGTGAGTAGAGCACTGGCCCTGGAGTCAGAAAGTCCTGAGTTCAAATCCGGCCTCAGACACTTAACATGTACTAGCAGTGCGACTTTGGGCAAGTCACATAACCCCAATTGCCCTGCCTTCTTCCCTCCAAAAAGAAAAAAAAAGATAAAGTGGTACCACTCTGTGCCACCCCCTCAATGCCCAGAAGATTTGGCACTTTACCTAATAGGGAATAGGGAGCCATGGGAGATTTTTCTAGAAGAAATGTGACATAAAATGTAGAATATTAATCTACCACTGTGTATGGCTTGGGCCAAAAGCTGACTTTCCATCAAACACTAAACTTGTTCTACTCTCTAGTCTGTCCCTAGCTTAGCAAAGCAGGTTTATTGTTTTTTCTCTTCTTCAATCTGAGGGGTATCTCTCCTCAAAATGAGACCATTTGAAACAACCAAGAAGCACCTTCTAGCACCATGAGTTTTTGTAGTGGATAGAGTGCTATATCCAGTGCTGGAAAGAAGTGAGTCTGAATCCTGCCTCAGACACTTAGCAGCTCTGTGACCCAGTGTAAGTCAATTAATCTCTCTGACCCTCAGCATGTTCATCTTTAATAACAACTAGCATTTATCTAGAACTTCAAGGTGTGCAAATATGTTACATATGTTATCCCATTTGACCCAATAATCCTGGGAGATGGGTGCTATTATTACACCTAATTTACAGATGAGAAGACTGAGACACAGAGAGGTTAAATGGCTTGCCAAGGGTCACATATCTAGTAAGTGTCTAAGGCAGGATTCAAACCCAGGTCTTCCCAACTCCAAGTTCAGCACTCTATCCATTACACCACCCAGCTTCTGTAAAGATAATAAGAACATTTCTGTCTCAATCTTGTGAGAATCTAATGACAAAATATTTGCAAACCTTCAAGTGTCACATAAATGTGAAGTGTTTCCCACATTGTAACCCTCTTCTACCTTTCAGAAGTGCCTCAGTCTCCACTTGGTTCTGACCCGAGTCCAGTGACTGACAAGGTGAAAGTCATCTTAGAGAGGTGCAAGACCCTCCAGCACTGCCCTCAAGAACCAGAGAGCCAAGAAGGGGACGATGATCAGCCACCAGCTCCAGAGAGCCTCCCCACACCCAAGGAGCCCCATTTTGGCCTCAAAGTGGAAGAAAATGACAACCGGCCAGAAAGATTTCTCCTCTTGCTGCTGTTCCTAAATGAGGATGAATACAAGCCATGCTACAGGAGCCTGTATGACTCCTCTTTTCCATGTCTGAACACCATGTTTGATGGGTATACTGAGGAAGAAGACCTTGTCTGTTACTTTGGGCAGGCAAGAACAGCCGCCAAGAAGGCCAACCTTCCCATGGCCCTGACAAGACTGTGCTTTCTTCTTGGGAGGCTATGTGTCAAAAAACTCAAGCTCTCCCAGGCTCGGGTTTATTTTGAAGAAGCCTTGGGAGCCTTGAGGGGCAGCTTCAGTGATCTTTTCCTCGTGGTTGCTATTTACACCAATCTCACTGCCATTTATTTGAAACAGAAAAACAGAGAGAAATGTGCACATGTGTTTGGCAAGGTAGCAGCTCTGCTCCTGGGAATTCCCAGCTATATCTGCAGCACAGAGACAGAGGCTGATATCCTCAAGTTTGCTTTGAAGATGGTAATCTTGAGCCAGCAAAGTCAGCAGGCTGAAGCCAGGATCTGTTTCCTGCTGGCCAAGCATTATGTTAACCTCAAGCAGTCAGAAGAAGCCTTGCCTTTCCTGGAGAGGCTGTTGCTTTTGAACAGTGAACTGGGTTTATGGGACAGCTCATGGTCCACAGATTGTTACCTCCATCTTGGGGATATCTACAGCAGAAAATGTCTACCCCATCTTACATTGAGCTGTATCAAAGTCGCCTCTTTCCAGAGCTCACGAACCTTCATGAGCTCCTTGGAGAGTGTTGACTTGGTCATTCAGAATACCCCCAAGCTTTACGGCTTGAGGAAGGTAGACCATGTACTTCCATCCCAAATCGCACACTACCTCAAGCTAGCACTCTCCTCTGCTGTGACTTCCCAGGAGCAAAAGCTCTGCAGTTCCATATATCGTAGTCTTTCAGAACTCTATAGCTACCACAGGAGATATGAAGAGGCCATTGAGTACGGGTGGAAAGCTGTGGAAGCTGATGACTCAGCCGGCATCGGCCAGGTCATTAACAACTTGGTTTCTTTTGCCTGGTTACACATTCTTTACAGGCAAAATTCAGTAGCATTGGGAATCTTAGAGACCATTGTAGAGTCCTCTGGAAGTAGCCCTCAGCAACTAGGGATTATTTATAACATGGCTGCCATTGGCCTGAAAAGGATGAACTGCACAAAGAGAGCGGCTGAGGCTTACTACAAAGCGCTCCGTGTTTCCAAAGAGCTTGGAGTGGTCCAGGACCAGGCAGTTGTCCTGGCGAACTTTGGGGCTCTCTGTCTCCACTTGAATGCCAGTGGTCTTGCTGAACACTATTTCATTGAAGCAGTAAAACTCTTCTCCCAACTTCCAAGTACTGTGTGTGGCCGAGAATTCGTCCAAGTTCTCCTCTGGCTGGGCCAGCATTATACCAGCAGAGCCCAACAGGAGAAAGGAAAGTGCTATTATGAGTGGGCATTCCTGGTGGCCATGGAAATGAGTCATTTTGAAAGTAAGTGTTAGTTCCATCTCTCCCTGGGCACCCACTCAAAGTCAGGACATATTTGTCTTTTTTTCTAGTTCAAGGAAGTTCTTTTTGACCAGTAGACAATTGCCTGTGGTGCTGAATAGTCTAAATGTAAGTACTGAGGGAGTATGGTAGAGGGCACAGGAGTCAAAGCACCTGAGTTCAAATCCTAGTTCTGTCACTTACTACTTAAGTGACCTTGGGCAAGTCACTTAATCTACATGAACCTCCATCTTCTCATCTGTAAAATGAGGAAGTTGGACTGGATAGTCTCTGAGCTCCTTCCAGATCTAAATATATGACACTTCTAAAATAGTTCAGAACCAAACAAAGCAATGATAAACAACAAGCAAAGGAAATGCTTTGGTTCTATCCTGTTTTGGACCCACCTCAAGTTCTATCACACTTGTCTTCCCCTTCCCTCCCATCCTCTCTCCTTTCCTCTTCTCTCCTCTCCTCTCCTCTTCCCTCCCCTCCCCTCCCCTTCTCTTCCCTCCATTCCCCTCCCCTCCCCTCTTCTTCCCTTCCTTTCCCTCCTCCCCTCCCCTTCCTTCCCCTCCTTTTCTCTTCTCTTTCCTTCCCTTCATCTTCCTTTCCTTTTCCTTCCCTCTCCTTTCATTGTCTTTCCTTCCCCTTCTCCTTCCCTTCCTCTTCCTTTTATTTTCCTCTTCCTTTTCCCTTACTTTTCCTTTTCCCTTTGCTTCCCTCCATCTTGCTTCCCTTCCCTTTCCCTTTTCTTTTCCTTATCCATCCTTTCCCCTTTCCTTGTCTTTCCCCTTTTCTTCCTTTCTCCTTCCCCTTTCCTCCCCTTCTATTTCCCTTTGCCTTTTCTTTCCCTCCTTTCCTCTTCCTTCCCTTTCCTATCTTTCCTTTCTTTTTCTTTGATATAGTTGGGTGATAACATTCTAAAAGTGGAGTGGAAAGGCATGGCCACCATAACTATGTTTCATTTGGTAGAGGTAGAGGTCACAATTAGGAAAGAGTGCACAGGCCCTTGTCCCAGCATACTGAGATTGAAAGGTCAGTGCCAACACTAGGAGACCTTCAGTCTCTAACAAACCTCATCCTTCCTTGTTGTGCTCTCTTCCCCATCACCAGTTATAGGAGGTCTCTCCTTTTGAATGCCCCTTGCCTCAAGCACAAAAATTCTCTGCTTACAGGTCTGGGTACAAAACTATAGAAGGTCAAAGTTGGCAGGGGCCTTAGAACATGAAATCATTGGAGTTAAAAAAAGTCTTAAGAGATTATCAGGCAACTCTAGGAGCTTCCAGAAGAATTTATTCCAGGACTCCAACACTTCCTTGAACCCATTTTCCAAACCTACTTCAAACTCATGAAACATGCTTATTTCCCTTATGAAACTTTTCATGAATGTTGACTGAAAATGTCATCCCTCAAAGGAACCATTTTGCCACTATTTGCCCAGTAGGCTTCATGTCTCAGAATCTCAGTCTCTTCATCTCTCCAATGGGCATACTGATACTTGTATCCCCAAAAGGCTGCTAGGAGGAAAAGTATTTTTAAATGGCAAATTCAATTGAATTCAGCCTTCACTGGAAAGTGCAAAAGAAACATGCCCTGCCATTGTTATTTACTGTGGGGCTTTTCCCCTCACACCACACTATCTGTTTAAGGCCATTTTTATCTCTGGTCATAACTCCTGAACTGTAATCAAACCCTGTGCCTATGGACGGGCTCTATCATGCTTTGCTCCTCACTATTTTTTTTCTTTCCTCCTTTATTATTGACTTTCCCAGGCCAACTCAAAGCAATCCAGTTGCTGTGTCATTTCTACAGCACCATAATGCCAAATGAGGCCCAGTGTGTCATCTACAATGAATATCAACTCTCCTTGGCCAGGAGGATGTCAGACAAAGTTCTTGAAGGGCAGCTGCTGGAAACCATCAGTCAACTGTATCTTTCTTTAGGCACAGAAAGGTGAGAAGCATTAAACAGGCTGAATGGTCTGGGAACTTGCTGTATGATTGGATGGCTTTGCATATGGTCACATGAAAAAGGAATTTTTGTTCCCTAGGATGTCAGCACTGGAAAAGACCATAAAATATTGAATGTCAGATCTAAATTTGGGCAGTTAGGTGCTGGGCCTGAAGTCAGGAGGGCCTGTGTTCAAATCCGGCCTCAGACACTTACTAGCTGTGTGACCCTGTGCAAGTCATTTAACCCTGTTTGTCTCAGTTTCCTCACTTGTAAAATGAGCTGGAGCAGAAAATGACAAAGTACTCTAGTATCTTTGCCAAGAAAAACCCAAATGGGGTCACAAAGAGTCAGACATGACTGAAAAATGATTGAAAAGAGCCAAAAGGGCCCTTAGAGACTATCTGGTCTAACACCCAAATTTTTCAGAAAGAATGGGAGGTGCTTAGGGAGGAACTGAGTTGCCTAACACTGAAAGTCGGAAGCAGAGCCAGACTTTGAACACACATCTCCTAACTCCTACATAGTCCTGTGGAGTTTGGATCTTAAGGTCAGGCTTAGTTACTCTGATATCTTTTCACTGGACTTAAAAGTATACCATTATATCTTGTACCACTTTAGGTGTACCATTTTAAAATAAAAAAAAAATTCTGAACTTAAACATCAGAATCTTCTATGTGCATAATAGAACAGAAAAGGAGGGTCGTACAAAAAACTGTAGATGCATATTACATAGAGTGTCATAGAAACAAAGTAATTCAAAGCTGCTTGATGATGAAACAGAGTGCTGGGCTTGGAGTCAGGAAGGCCAGAGTTCAAATTAGTCTTCAGACTAGCTGTGTGACCCTGGGCAAATCATTTAACCTCTGTTTTCCTCAGTTTCCTCATCTATAAAATGGGGATAATAAGAGCACCTACTTCCAAAGATTGTTGTGAGGAGCAACTGAGATAACTTATATAATACACTTTGCAAAACTTAAATTTACAAGTCTATATAGCTGCAGGCCCATATTTCATAAGACAGAGGTACCCATTTAGACTTTCCTTCTGTGAGACAAGAGTACTGGCATCTCCACTAGGGTGCCTCCATCTTGGGTGATCTAGGGATTTGGCAAACATCTGCTACATAAATACAAGTTATTGTCACCTGGGATCACACAGGTTAGGAAGTGGCAGTGCTTAACTTTGAGCCCATATCCTCTAATGTTCTTTTCACTCCACTAGGCTGGTCATCTCTGTTACAAGATGATGCAAATAAAGAGCTTTGCAACTATTACATTCTCCTCAATGTGAACTGTTTGTTTCTTTAAAGCCGTTTTGTTTTTTTCTATCCTCCCTCTCTCCCCACAACAGATGAATCCCAAGCCCTAATGTGGGAGACCACCCTACAAAGGGATTTTGGCTGTGGCTCCTCACAGTGTATTTCACAGAAAGAAACTTTACATAAGAATTACTCCTGGCAGCATGGGGTTGTGGATGAAGAAAGAAAGAAGGCAGCATTCAAGAAAATCTATTCATTTTCTTGAAGACTTATCAAGAAAAAGTTCACAATATATGTGAGAAACAGCCTTTGACAAAAAGGGAGCCTATGATAGGAAGAGCATTGGGTTTGTAATCAGAAGATCTGAGTTCAAATCCCAGGTTTATCACTCATTTGCCATATGTTTAGTTGTTGTTTAATGGTTTTTCAGTCACATCTGACTCTTCATGACCCTTTTTGGGGGAATTTCTTGGCAAAGATACTGGAGGGGTTGGCTATTTCCTTCTCTAACTCATTTTATAGATGAGGAAACTGAGGTAAATGGGATTAAGTAGTTTGTTCAAGGTCACACAGTAAGTCTAAATCTGGATTTTAACTCCTGAGGGTGAGTCTTCCTGACTCCAGGCCCTATGTTCTGTCCACTGCACCGCCTAGTAGCCTTTTGATAAATGACCTTAGGCAAGTCACTTTCCTTCCTGTGTGTGAGTCTGCTTATATCCATATAAAATGAGGAGTGGGGTTAGATGATCTTCAAGTTCCCTTCTCTAAAACTCTATTCTAAAATTTAAGGAGTGGAAAAGTAGTTTTATGACTTGGATCTCTATCATAATTTTTACTTTTTCAGAGCTTACAAGTCAGCCCTTGAATATACTAAAAGAAGTCTTGGAATATTTATAGACCTTCAGAAGAAAGAAAAAGAGGCATATGCTTGGCTCCAGGCAGGAAAGATCTATTACATTCTGAGACAGACTGAATTAGTAGATCTATACATTCAGGTGGGTTGAGTTTATGAGTGATTACTGAAGTTAAATTTAAGTATTCTATGTCGGCAGGGTGTGAAGCAAGTTGATATTAAAGCTAATGCTACTAATGATAGCATTTATATAGCTCTTTAAGCAAAGCACTTTACAAATATCTCATTTTATTTTCACACAACCCTGTAAGGTAGTTACTACTATTATCCCCATTTTCAGATGAGGATACTGAGGCTGAGAGGGGTTAGATGGCTTGCTGTTACATAGCTAATAAGTATCTGAGGGTGGATTTGAACTCAGGTCTTCCTGACTCCCTGTTCAGCACTCTAACCCCTGTGACACCTAGCTGCCTACATTGTGCAGGAGGGGAGAACATAAAAGATTATCTTATTAAAGATTAGCTCAAGGGCTTGCTTGCACTTCTTTATCTATTCCCAACCCCTACTAGATTGTGAGCTTCTAAAGGCCAAGTGGCTGTACTTTCCTCTTTTTTTGTCTCCCCAGTGCCCAGGTCAGAGGAGTGTTCGGTAATGGAATCAGTAGTGAATTTGGCATCAGCGGACGTAGGTTTGAATCTTAACTCTGCTGCTTGCTACCTGTGTGACTTTGTACAAGTCACTTCAGTTCCCCAGCTCTTAGTAATTAATAAATGACTGTTGACTTACTGTCCAGGAAAACAAAAACAATGGACAAGATGGTCTCACAAAATTCTTCCCCGCTCTAAACTGTATGAACAGAAGGTTGGGCATAAAATGGTACTCTATAAAGTTTTGTCAAACTAAATTTATTTAGGATATAGTAGTATATTAAGATAACTTTTTTGTGTCTTTAAGGCTGTATTTTCACACAAAAGCCTACCCTTCCATCAAGGTTCAACTTAGGGCCCACCTTCCCCAGGAAGCCTATACCAAAACCCCAATGTAGGTCAGAACAGATTTGCTAAATGGAGCTCCAGCTCCCGTATACCAATGTTTTCCTCTGCTGTGGAAATTGTTTGAAACAAATAATGTCATAGAATTAGTCTGCCACCTACCCAAATCATGACTGTCATAGAGAATACTGCTCCAAGATGGGGAACAAGACTGCTCCCTACCAAAGCCCATTTCATTGTTGAAAAACTCTTCTTCCCATTATCAACTTGAAATCTCGCTCCCTCTAACTTTTATCTATTCATCTTCTTTCTTCTGTTAGGGGTTGAGCAGGACTTCTAATCCGTCTTCTATAGAGCAACTCTTCAAAAAATGATAGACAATGTTCACAATCCTCCATCTCCCAAACAAGTCTTTTCATATCCCCCCTAGAGATTCCCAATTTTCTCTGTTGATCCTTAAAAGACAAGGCTTCCAGCTCTCTTTTCATCTTCCAGATATTTTCCAGATTATTATTCCTCAAATGGAATCCAATGCTCTAGATGTGGTCTGATGAGGGGAGAGGGGACTAAAATTGCCCTCATCTTCAGCTTAATGCTTTGAAAGAAGACTGGGTTTCTGGTTCTTTTTTCCTGGGCCTCTTTGTCCTTAAGTACACACAGTATTATAGTTCAGCAATCAAGAGACCTGAGTTTGAATCTCAGCTCCTTTTGTGACTTTGGGGATGCCATTTAGCCTTCATGCCTGGCACATTGTAGGTCCTTAACAAATATTTATGGGTCGACTGACTCTCTGGGCCTCAGTTTTTCACGTCTGTAAAATGGGAAGAATATGATTTCTATTACATGCCTCAAGGAATTGCAAACAGGATCAAACAGGATTACACATATAAAGCACTTTAGAATTACCAAACACTGGTATTTTTTTCCTCTTCTCTTTAGACCTTTTCCTCTTTTCTTTAGACCCCCTGACCTTAATTTCTCTTTCCCCTTGCTATCGGTCTCAGGTTTTGGGTATGGAGACAGAACTTTGTAAACTAGATTATGTTTAAGCTATGCTAGCAAGCTTAATAGTATCTATCTGTGCATTACGCCCCCACATCAGGCTTACTAAAGGATTACCTAATTGTGCTCAGATTTTGAAATAGGGTTAGAATGAAGTAAGGAGGCCTGGGTCCAAATCCTGGCTCTGACATTTTCTGCCTGTGTCACCCCAGCCAAGTCACATGAATTCTCTGAGTCTCACTTTCCTCTCCTGCAAACTGGGAATTTTCATGTTTACATGGCCATACATCACAGGGCTACTGTGTATAAAGCACATTACACTACTCAGGAAACGAGAGGTAACCAGAGTGGTCAAAGAGATTATATTCTCCTGTTGCTTTTTGACCACCAGAAGGAGGTGAAGACAAAATAAGAACAATTTTTTCCTATGATGTGCATATGGATATTGGGTTGGAGGGGTGGGGGTGAGGGTGGGGAAGGGGTCTGTGGTTTGTAAAACTGGAGGGAGGAGTGAGGCCTCCATGTGTGATCAGAGAGGAGGGTTACTTTTGAAACCAAATTGGACCATAACTAGGCTTGGAAATGGGCCCCTTGGGTTGGGGATTTATGACTCTGACAAGCTGGGAATCATTAAAAGGCTCCCTATTCTCTGTAGGTGGCTCAGGATGCTGCACTCTCTACTGGAGATCCCAGCCTGGGCTTGGAAATGTTTGAAGCTGCTGGAGACATATTCTTCAATGGTTCTTGGGAGAGAGAAAAGGCAGTGTCTTTCTACAGGGTGAGTGGGCGCTTGGACGCCTTGCAGGTTAAGAGTGAAAAATGGGGGTCTGAGTCAGTGCTCAAAGGGCTTTTGTTGGATCCAGGAATGAGTTCAAGCATCTAAACTCCCTTTGACCTTGACCAGGGCTACATGTGAGCAGGGAATTGTTTTCTGTCGACACTCTTATTCTCCCATCCTTGTATAAGGAATTATAAATTCCTTAGACAGGGCCTGTCTTATTCTCCCATCCCAGTCATCTTTGCCTTTCTCTTCTCTCTTCTTTGTCCCCCCTCTTCCATCCTCTATTACAGTTTCTTCTGTAAAGTGAGGGGGTTGGGCTCAATGAACTTGAAGGTTTCTTCTAGCTCTGAATCTGGAAACCTTTGATCCCTCTTCCCCCTCACTCCCACCTCCCCTTTTCCCCTTTTTGAGCTGTCTCTCTCATATACCACCCAAGTCCAATCAGTTGCCAAAATCCCAGAGTTCTACCTGGTAAGTTTCCAAGCATTCTTTATCTCTTCTCCCCTCCCACTACTAAAGGCACTCAGTATTATCTGCTTCAATTTTTAAAAAATCTCCCAGCATTTTTTCTTGCCTCTAGGCTGGGTGGTATTCTGGATAGACTTCTTGACTTGAAGTCAGGAAAAATCTGGGCTTGAAACTCACCTCTGCCATTTAGTCACTGTGCAACCATAAGTAAGATATAATTGCTCTGAGTCTTAGTTTCCTCAGCTATAAAATGGGGATCATAATATATGTAGGTATTATAATAGTGTGTGTGTATATACTCAGACACATGCACACACATGTATCATGTACATATATGTATACCCATACTACCAAAATAGATATACCTATATATGTATGTATATGTACACATATGCATATAAGGGTTGTGTATGTATGTATATATGAATGCATACACATATATACATATATCTGTGCATATGTAAGAATTAATATTTACATAGTGCTTACTATGTCCCAGGCATTGTGCCAAGTATTTTGTAAGTGTTATCTCATTCAATACCTCCAATAACCCTGGGAGGTAGGTGCTATTATTATTACCTTTTTATAGCTGAGGAAACTGAGGCAAACAGAGTTTAAATGTCTTACTCAGAATCACACAGCTAGTAGGTTTCTGAGACCTCATTTGAACTCAGATCTTCCTGCCTCTGCACCTAGAGCTCCATCCTCTGTGCCACCTAGATGTTCACACACACCCCCCCCCACACACACACACACTCACACACACTCTCTCTCTCTCTCTCTCACACACACACACACACACACACACACACACGTTCCACACTGGTTTGTTGTGAGGATCAAATGAAATAGTAAATGAAGCACTTTTGATCCCTCCCATACCAGATTCCTTCCTTTAACTTTTGCCCATGATAGTGGGCAAATAGTGCCCAACCACTTCCCGAAGTGGTTGGCACTGCTCAAGAACTACCTCTTACTTCACTAGGGCTAGATTCCAGGATTTTATTAGCCAAGAATTCTTTAAGATCTCAATAGAGTTTAGGAACGTTTCCCTCCTAGAACTGAAGATCTCTGGGTCTAGGAGCTATCCTGTAGGGTTGTATGGGAAGTTAGCATACTAACTCCCTGTGCTTCTGAAGTCCCAAGTCAATCATTCCTTGCCTCTGGGCAAAGGGAGAAGAGTTGCATTCCTGTAGAGATGCCTCGATTTTCCTCCTCTGGGGTCCAGGGGTGCTCTTAGCTTTGCTGCTCCCTGGTCTATATCTAGCACTCTCAGAATCACACAGACAAGGCTGACCTTTTTTACAGGCCCAGAACAAAGGAGTCACTGTGAACCTCAGCAATCAGAGTCAACTCATTCATAAATCATGTCCATAGGTGTCCAAGTCAGTCATTTCGTCCACAATCAGTGTGACTCACTCATCCTCAATTTATTAAACACTTACTGTTCTAGGTACTGGAAATAAAAAGACAGGAAATAAAATGGTCCTTGGCCTCGAAGAACTTATATTCTGCTGAGAAGTATACAGGAAACAAGAGTGCCTCCGTCTTGCCTCTGAGATAATATGGATATAAATAAACAAATGCAAAATACAAAGTAATTAGGAGGAGAAGACAGCACTAACAACTGAGTGGGGGAGATGTCAAGAAATGCTTCATGCTGGATGTGGCATCTGAACATAACCTTGAAAGGAAGCTAGGAAATCCAAGAGACACAAATGAGGAGAGGAAATGTTACAGGTGTGGGGGAACAGAGCCTGTGCATGTGTCTGAATGTGAGAGATAAAATGCTGAATGTGGGGAATAGGACAGAATCCAATTTGTCTGGAATAAAGAGTAGATGATGGTAAATGATGTGAAATAAGTCTGAAAAGCTAGGTTGGAATCAGACTGTAAAGGACTTTTAAGTGTCAAACCAAGGTGTTTGTGTTTTATCTCTGAGGCATTAGGAAGCCACTGAAGCTTCTTGAGTAGAGAGACATGGTCAAACCTATGTTGTAGAAGGGTTATGTTGGAAGTTGTGCAGGGGACAGGCTGGGGAGAGGAGGAGAGTCCGCAAACAGGGAGACCAACTGGGAGTCTAATTCACTGATCTTGACAAAAAAGCATAGGATCTGAATGATGCTGCCAATCACAAGAGAAATCAATAAGAATGATAATAGGGGTGGCTAGATGGCACATGAATAGAGCACCAGCCCTGGAGTCAGGAGGACCTGAGTTCAAATCTGGCCTCAGACACTAACACAAAAGCTAGCTGTGTGACCTTGGACAAGTTACTTAACCCCAATTGCCCTGCCCTCCCCCCTCCAAAAAGCAAAAAACAAAATTACTAGCATTTATATGACACTATGTGCCAGACACTGTGCCAAGTGCTTTATAAATATTATGTTAGACAGCAAGGCTCTGGTCTGAGACTTGTGGAGGTGAAATTGGAAAGATCTGGCCACTCACTGCATACATCAACATGAGGGCAACTCCAGGTGGATGTTTGAAAGTAGCACTTGTTATAGCTTATTATTTACTTGTGGATGCTGATTGTTTTTTCCAGGACCGTGCTCTTCCTCTTGCTGTTAGGACTGGCAACAAGGAGACTGAACTCCGACTATGCAACAAGTTGGTGGAATTGCTATACTTTCTCAAGTCTCACCAGGAGTGTCTAGAATTTGCACATACCTCCCTTGCCCTCAGTATAAACTTAGGTAAGCCCTGGGCCTTACTGACCTTCTGTGAATGAGAACATTACTCTCACCCGCTGTTCCTCACCCTGCCTTGCCAACTATAGGAATCATGGTGGTGGTGAGTGGCAGTAGCAATAGCATTGATGGAATGGAATGGCTTGGGATGGGATGGGATGGGATGGGATGGGAAAGCTAAGGGGAAAGGAGGAAAAGGGGATGGGGATAAAAGGAAGGGAGAGGGAAAGGAAGCATTTATCAAGTGCTCACTCTGCATCAGGTACTGTGTTAATTACCTTTACAGATATTATCTCATTTGCTCATTAGAAGGAGGAGGGCATTATCTGCATGCTAACCACTGACATTTATATAGTACTTTTAAAAATTGGCAAAGTGCTTTAGATGCATCCTCTCATTTCACCCTTAGGATAAGCCTGAAAGAAAGGCAAAATAGGTATTCTTGTCCTCACTGTACATATGAGGAAAGTGAAGTTTATAAGAGTTAACCCATTGTCACATTGTTAGGAGGTATCAGAAATGAAATCTGAACCAGGTCTTCTGACTTCAAGGTCCAAATTCTCTCCACTTAAAGGAACCCTAAAACACAGAATACAGACTCTTAGAAGGCAGGTGGTGCAATGGATAGAGTGTTAGGTCTAAAGTCAGGAAAACCTGAGTTTGAACTCTTTCTCAGACTATGGTCCCAGGCAAGTCACTTAACATGTTCAGAAGAAGTAATCAATACAAGGACACTCTCAAGCTCTCTCTGAATAACTTTTGTGTCAATTGTGAGACATGGGAGATGCTGGCACAGGACCACCCAGCATCAAAGAAGGCACAGTGGTCTGTGAGCAAAGCAGAATCACAGTAGAACAAAGAAAACATGAGATGCACAAATGAGGAGACGGTTAGCTTAAAAGATCACCAAGTAGTTAATGTCACAATTAGGAACTGAACCCAAATTTCTTAATTAATTTTTTTGAGGGGCAGTTGGGGTTAAGTGACTTGCTCAAGGTCACATGGCTGGTAAGTGTTAAGTGTCTGAGGTCAGATTTGAACTCAGGTCCTCCTGACTCCAGGGCCAGTGCTCTATTCACTGTGCCACCTAGCCGTCCCTACATTTCTTAATTCTTGATTCTCCTCTGGTCAGGTCTTTTCCTGTTATAGTATAATTGTCCCTCCACTCCTCCCAGGCAAATTTCTGAGTATAATAAATAAGCAGATATTGATAAAAGTGATTGGTGATCACATGATTGCCATCCTACTGGAGCTTTGGTGACCCACTGTGCTTGTTTTCTCTCTGGGTCCTTTGTTTCTCTGTGATGTGTGGGTTTAAGAAAAAAACAAAAGAACACCCTCCATAGGTTTGAAACATATATTCTATGGCAGCATCCTTGATGTAACTCATCCTCTCCACCCCCATGTTGCCTCCCTCAGGAAGCCGGTTAAATGAGCGTGTAGCCTACCATCGCCTGGCCGAGGTCCACCATCGCCTGGGGCAATGTGAGTTGGCTGAACACTTTTACCTCAAGGCACTGTCTCTGTGCTCATCACCACTGGAATTTGATGAAGAGACTTTGTATTACGTGAAGGTGTATCTGATCCTGGGGGACCTCATATTCTACGATCTAAAGGTAAGAGGAGCCACACTGGGCACCGTGGGCTCTGGGCAGATACAATTCCTGCTTATCAGCAATTTCAAGAACTGTTTTGGGCTGGATTTGGGGGAAGAGAAGGAATTCCTCAGGTATGGGTTAAGTGATTCAATAGAGTATGAAGCTTCTTGTTATTAGAGCTACTACTGAATAGCAACTGGGTGGCACAGTGCTAAATTCAGCACCCATTCTAGAGTCAGTGAGTCCTGAGTTCAAATCCAGCCTTAGATGCCTACTAGCTGAGTGACCCTGGACAATTCACTTAAACTGTTTGCTTCAGTTTCCTCATCTATAAAGCGGGGATAATAATAGCACCTACCTCCCAGGACTGCTGGGAAGATCAAATGATTTACAAATATTTGTAAAGTGTTTAGCGTAATGACCGTCACATAATAGGGGAACAGTTAGGTGGCCGATAGAGTACCTGACTAGAGTCAGGAAAACCTGCATTCAAATGTTGCCCCAGGCACTTACTAGCTATGTATTTATATGGCACTTAACCCTTATTTGCCTCAGTTGCCTCATCTATAAAATGGGGATAATACTAGTACCTACCTCCTAGGGCTATTGTGAAGATCAAATGAGATGATATTTACAAAGTGTTTAGCACAGTGCCAGGCATATAATAAGCACTATGTAAATAAATGTTAGCTATGATAAAATTATTATAGTTGTTTATTATTAGTTATTATTTAAATAGATTTGCTTTATTATTTATCATTATTTTATTATCATTAAACTATTATCATTATTACTTCTTACTGTTATTAACTTTCATTTTTGAAAAAAAGTCTTTGATTGAACAAGTATTAAATGCTAATTATATACAACAGACCATGCTAGATTTTGGGGCAGAAGATTCAAAGATAAATTAGACAAAGTATCTTCCCTTATACTCTAGAATCAATCAATGGTACAGTTTTTCATCAAGAATGCTTGAAAATCCTCTATTTCATTGAATGACCATATTTTCCCCTGAAACATCATACTCAGTTTTGCTGGGTAGGTGATTCTTGGTTTTAATCCCAGCTCCTTTGACCTCTGGAATATCATATTCCAAGCCCTTCGATCCCTTAATGTAGAAGCTGCTAGATCTTGTGTTATCCTGATTGTGTTTCCACAATATTCAAATTGTTTCTTCTTGGCTGCTTGTAATATTTTTTCCTTGATCTGGGAACTCTCGAACCTGGCTATAATATTCCTAGGAGTTTTCTTTTTCGATCTTTTTCAAGAGGAATTCTTTCAATTTTCTTTTGCCTTCTGGTTCTAGAATATCAGAGCAATTTTCCTTGAAAATTTCTTGAAAGATGATTTCTAGGTTCTTTTTTTGATCATGGCCTTTCAGGTAGTCCAATACTTTTAAAATTATCTCTCCTGGATCTATTTTCCAGGTCAGTTTTCCCAATGAGATATTTCACATTGCCTTCTGTTTTTAATTTATTTGGATCTGTTTAATAGTATCTTGATTTCTCATAAAGTCATTAGCTTCCATTTGCTTCAATCTAATTCTGAAGGAATTATTCTCTTCAGTGAGCTTTTGAAATTCCTTTTCCATCTGGCAAATTTGGATTTTTAAGGCATCCTCCTCATTGGCTTTTTGGATCTCTTTTGCCATTTGAGTTAGTCTATTTTTTAAGGTGTTTTCTTCAGTCAGGTTGTTGACTCTCTTTTCATGATTTTATTGTATCATTCTCATTTCTCTTCCCAATTTTTCCTCCACTTTTCTTACTTGATTTTCAAAATCCTTCTTGAGCTCCTCTGTGGCCTGTAACCCATTCATATTTTTCCTGGAAGCTTTTGATGAAGGAGTTCTGACTCCATTGTTTTCCTCCCATACCATGCTTTGATCCTTTTTGTCCCCCAAAAAGAAATCTAAGCTTTGATTGCTGTGTTTGCTTTGTTTCCTCTGCTTGCTCATGTTGCCACTCAATTACTTGACTTTTGAGCTTTTTGCCACAGTAGAACTTTGCTTCCAGAGAGGGGAGCTTTGTCCCAAAATGCTAGGGTTTTCTCAGCTGCTGGAGCTATTATTTGGGTGCCCTTTCTGCAGCCCCCACAGGCTCTGGCTTACTGGTCACACACCCCAGAACCTCCACCCTAGACAGCAATCCAGATCCAAGCAGGTTAAAGCAAGAACAATTACCCTCTGAATGGTCATTTGTTCCCCCTATGATCTTCAGGCCAGGAGCTCTGGAAGTAGCCACTCAGTGGCTGCACAGTTGCTGCACCTCTGCAGCTTCTCCCCCTGGGGGCAGGGGACCATGCTCCTCTGTAGCACCAACCCCCCCCCCCCACCACCCAGTTCCAACAGAGTTCTACACTGACCTTTCACTTTATCTCTGGCATTTATGGGTTGATAAGTATGGAAACCGCCACAGCTATTGGTGCTTCACTCTCCTGAAGTCTGCTCTGGCCACTGCTGATTGGGGCTTCCCTGAGGCTAAAACCACAGCTCACATGGGGCTAAGCTGGGCTCCCAGCACACTGTGATGGACCCTTCCCATATGCCTGCCAGGATGCCTTCAGCAGGAGATTTGTTTCTCTCTGTCACTTTGTGGGTTCTGTAGCTCTAAAATTTGTTCAGAGTCATATTTTATAGGTATTTCAGGTGGTTGTAGGGGGAGCTCATGGAATTTTACTATTTCTATGCCACCATCTTGGCTCCACTCCAATGGTGCAGTTTTTAAGCCCTTGCTTTTCCAGATCCTGTGTTAGACTCTGGGGCTACAAAACCAAAATTGAAATAATCTTGCCCTCAAGGAGGTTAGATTCAAATGATGGAGATTATATATGTACAGAGGTACATAAAATCAGATAAAAAGCAGATACAAGGTGATCTTGGAGGAGAAGGTCCCGCTAGCAGCTGGGGGAAACAAGAAAGGTCCTATGTGGAAGGAATCCTTGAAGTTGAGTCTTGAAGGAAAACCAAGGAGGTTTTCCCAAGAGGTGGAGGTGAGGAGCTCAGGTGTTGGGGACAACCAGTGGGAAGACTTTGAGAAGAAGCATCATATGTGAAGAATAAGTAAGCCAGTATATAGTCAAGTATGTGCAGGCCAGTAATGTGTAGAAAGGATGGGGATGGAAGGAAAGAAGGATGATCACAGGTTTTAAAGGACTTGAAATGCAAAGCAGAGAACTTTTATATTTGATCCTAGAGGTAATATGGCCCCACTAAGTTTACTGAGTAGCAGTATGATCAGATCTACACCTTAGGAAGGTCACCTTGGCAGCTGTGTGGAGGTTGGATCATGGCAGCGAGATTCATCAAGCAGAGGGACCAATTAGATGACTATTTCACTAGTCCAGGTGAAAGGTGATGGGCTTGTACTGATGAAATAACTGGGGGAGTGGAGAGAAGGGAGCACATAGAAATGACAAGATTTGACAATTGCTTAGATATCTAAAGAGAATAAGAATGAAGAGTGAAGGATGACACTGTGGTTGTGTACCTAGAAGACTGGAAAGATGGGGTGTCCTTGATAGTAATATTGAAAATCCCAAAGATAGGGGAAACCTAGGATTATAAGATGTATTTACAGCAATATATAATACAACTTAGAATATGATCAGTGCATAAAAGTACAAAGTTCTGGAAGACCTTATGAGGAGAAGATGCCTATCTTCAGAATGTAGGGTAAGGAAAGAGTGAGATATATCATGGAAGGCTTAATGGAAGAGGTGGCATTCCATGGCAGCATCGGATTTCCTGATGAAAAAGCTTTAAAGATTATTTAAGGCCCACTGCCTGAACTCATCTTATAGATGACTGGGTCCCCAGGAAGGAAATGTGTTGGTCCAGGTGGCTGAGCCAGGAATTTGAACCCCAGATTTCTGTCTCCCATGTCTACTAGGGCTTGCCATATAGTGGAATCTGTAATAGTTATCTTTCAGTAGAGCTGCTATTCTGAATTAGTCAGGACAAAAGGCTGATTTGGGCAAAATTCTGGAATGGGTGGATTTTGCCTATAATATCTTCCCTACTCCCCATCTATCTCCCTCTGCATTGCCTGTCAAAAAGCTCTCATGCTAAGTATAACCCACCCATTAACCTTCTAGTGTCCAGAGTGTTTTGAACCTTATTCCAGCCTATCCTTTTCAGGTAGCATCTTAACCTTCTAGTTCCAAGCTAGGAAATCCAGCTTTTTCCATCTCCTACCCAGCACTCTATCCCCACCTCCTCACCCATCTCACAGATGCCTTTAAATGCCAGGCTGAGGGGTTTGCATTTGTCCTAAAGACAACAGAAACCTACAAAGCATTTTGTAGATTTTTTTAACCAGGTAGCAACATTATGAGAAATGTGATGGAATATCAATTTGGCAGCTACTTGGAGGACAGATTGGAGTGTCAAGCCCCCAGGAGAGCAGTAAGACTAACTAGGAAGCTATCGTAATAGTCCAAGAAAGAGGTGATGAGGTTCTGATCTAGAGAGGTCATTATGTGAAGGAGGGAACTGATAGTAGAGATGGGCTGGTGGTAAATAAAAAGGCGTAGGAAATGATTAGAGATAAAGGGGTGAGCGGGCACTGAGATTCCAGGCCAGCTCCAAGTTTGTGATTCTGGATACGGCCGCCCCCAACAGACAAGGCAAGTTTGAAGAAGGGGCTAGTTTAAGGGACAATATAGTAAGTTTTCTTGTTGCATTTGAGATCTCTACAGGATATCAAGGTTGTGATGTTCAGCAAGCAGGTGGTAATATGAGACTGGAATTCAGGGGAAAGAGTCAAGCTTGTTATACAGATTTTGAAGTAATTGACATAGAGAAGGAGGCAGCCAGATGTCACAGTGGATAGAGTGCTGGGTCTGGAGTCAGGAAGACTTGAGTTCAAATCCAGCCTCAGACACTTAGTAGCTGTGTGACCCTGGGCAAGTCACTTAACATGGAGTATGAAATGGCCAACCACTCCAGTATTTTTGCCAAGAAAACCTGATGCATGGGTGTCCTGTGGTTCATAGGTACACAAAGAGTTGGTGGACTTGACTGAATGACTGAACAACAATACAGAGGAGATAGATGAAACCATGAGAGGTGATCAGTTGATCCAAAGAGAAGGTGTAGGGAGAACAAAAAGGTGGAGCCAAGGCTGACCCCATGCTTAGGAAGGGCAGGCCATGTATAATACAACAAAAGGGACTGAGGAATAGAACAGAAATTAGTAGCTTAAAAACTTAAGCAGGAGAGAATATACATGAGGAAGGGATGGTTAAAGTGTGTCTCCTGCCAGAGAGGGGACAACAACAAGTTTCTGCATAGCTTTCTTTTTAAGGTTTGCAAAGCACTTTTAATACACTGTTTCATTTATCAAGTTGGATGACAATCTATTGGACTTGTGAGGTGAGGGAAATATCCACAGTGACTAAGGATATGAGGCTGGATGAGTGGGAGAATATAACATCAATGGAAATGGGAAAGTTGAGAGGAAGATAGGGTTTGGAAAGGAGGAGGATGAATTCATAGGATCATATTCTGAGCTGAAGATGGGAACTTAAAAGTCCAATCCCCTCATTTTCCAGATAAGGAAACTAGACCACAGAGATGTTAAAATGACTGCCTTAAGGTCACACAGCTTTAGTTTTAAGCAGGTTGTTTGAGGTGCAAGTAGTGATTTCCAGAAGTTACTAACTTGGACATATAGAATTAGAGCTCAGAAGCTCTCTGTGTAAGTCTGAGCAAATCCCTTTCCTTCTATGGAGTCTGAGAGTGTTGGACTAGATGGCCCATCCATCGCTGACTTTCCATGGTCAGAGGTCCTTTTTATTCTTGACATTTGCTGAAATTCCTGTATCACTTACCTCTCAGCGCTGGCTTTCTCAATGATTAACCTGCCTGAGTGCACAGCGACAACTAGTGACCAGAATCCATCATCACAGCTTCTTCTGAATTTAATTGGAAAAGGGACTTGGGTATTTATTTAGTCTTAGGGGCACAGAATGTAAAAGCAAGAAGAAAACTTAGTTCTCTTTGCTCTAAAGAGGGAGAGATTTGCTAAAAAGAGCTTTGTAGAGCTTGAAGCACTATATAAATTTGAGTTCGTCTATCGTTATTATTGTCCAAGACCATACAGTGACATACTCCTTTAAAACTTTCTCTGAGGGTCCCCTACATTCTGTGCTTGGAGCTACATCATTGTTAAATCTTAGAGCTATGACATGATACAAGTCAACAGTTCAGGGGAGAGGAAGCACAAAGACACAATGTCATCTCTATCCTTGAGTTAGGAAGTAATTTGATGACAGTCTGCCAACTTTCATTTAGCATTGTTTGCTGGGAGGAAGACAAGACTAGCCCCCTATGATCATACAGTGCATACAACCCCAAACAATAAAAAACTCTAAAAGGGCCAGATGGTCATCTCAAGGCCAAGTCATAAAATGTGCCAAGGATCATGGGTTTCAATTTAGAAAGAACTTCATTGGTCACCTAGTCCAGTTCCTTCATTTTATAGATGAAGAAACTGAGGTCTAGAGAGGTAAAGTCTTGCCCAAGGTCATACTGGTACAAGAGACTGAATCTAGGCCCCAGATTTCACCAGGGCCTTCCACTATACCATGATGCTACTTGAATTTGTGGTGTTTGTCCTTTACATAATTCAACAAGGACTTGTGCTAGGGGCTGTCAATAAATAAAGCAATCCCTGGCCTCAAGGAGCTTATATCACATTATTGTGCCTTTATCATCCCTACCTCAGCATACACACACACACACACACACACACACACACACACACACACACACAGCGAGTGTCTATACCTTTATACCTTGATCATGCTGTATAACACTATAGACTTTTTCTTCCCTTGTCAAACCTCACATAAATGAATGAATGAATAAATGAATGAATTAATCCATTCCCCTCCTTTCCCCATGGATTAATGGATACAAAGAGACTGTCAGAGAGATGGAGTAGAGCTTAAAGACCTTTGGCTTTAGAATCAGGAAAGCCAAATTTCAGTCCTTTTGTTGTTGTTATACCCTTTCGTGTATTTGGCAAAGATCTTTGGCACAGAGTGCTTTGCCCTTTACTTCTCTAGCTCATTTTACAGATGAGGAAAATGAGGCAAACAGGATTAAGTGATTTGTCAAGGGTCACAGAGCTAATAAGTGTCTGAGCTCAGATTTGAACTCAGGTCTTCTGATTCCAGGTCCAACACTCACTGTATCCACAGTGCAACCTTGCTGCTTAGTTTCAATCCTACCTCTGCTCTTTAATCAGCCTCCTGGCCTTGGTGAGTCAGTGAATCTGTTTTATCCTCAGAAAATAAGGGGAATGTTTGCACTACCTACTGTAGCCTGATGTCTTGAAAATAATACTCAAATTGTACCTATAAGACATGTTCAAATCTTGTCTCTAACACTTCCTAGCTGTGTGGTGATGGATAAGTCATTATCTACTTCATAGGGTTGTTGAGAAAAGTACTTTGTCAACCTTAAACACTATTTAAATGTTAGTTATTGTTACAATATTATTATTATAGGTTCTAAAACCCTATATGCTATTTTGGCTTATTGGGGGCCTTTTTAGGAAAGGGTTCTTGGTCCTCTAAGTTGATTTGCTAATCAATTTGTTAACAAAGCATTATTTCTTCCATAAGTACCAAAGGGGGACCTCAAAGGATTCTATTCCTTAAAACAGGCAGTGTAGCACCATGGAAAGAGAACTGTATTTGGGATAAGAGGACCTGGATTTGAATCCTAATTTTGCTGCTTATTAGCTGTGTGACCTTGGACAAGACACAGCTTCTTTAGAATTCAGTTTTCTCACCTGTTCTTAACTTTTATGTGCCCCAGACCCTTTGGCTGTTGGTGAAGCCCATGGACCCTCCTTAGAATCATGTTTTTAAATGCATAAAATAAAATACATTCTTAATCTTTTGTGTGTTCTGTGGATCAATTTGGCAGTCTAATAAAGGAATTCAAAGATGTAATTTTTCCCAAAAATTCTATCCATGGATACTTGGAAGGTCCACAGAACCCAAGTCAACAACCCCTTGAATGAGAACCAGCCTAGCTGAACTCAGAAAGCCTCAATACTAGGAGACTGGTCACCAGTGGATGAAAGTTTTTAGTCATAATAGTTCATGAAACAATCTACTGCACGTTCCACATTAGTAGAGGTGGGGGGTGGGGGTGGGTGGGAAGGAATGTCATGTATGAAATCACAAATCCTTGAATATTGAGCTAAAGATTGTGTGGTGATGTTGGACCATCCAACTTAGAAATGCAGAAACAGAGAGGTCAGGGTTAGAGATGAAGTTTGGGGAGTCATTCACAGCTGAAGTCTTGAGTGTATGTTTCCTGTGTTTATTTTTTGTTTGTTTTTTGCAAGGGGAGGGAGAGTAGTTTGGGGGAATGTTTCATAGAGGCTTAGTGGGCCACATAATGGACTGGAGATTAGGGGCTGTAAATACTAATCCTGGTAACCTCAGAATCCATTGCACTAACTTTTGTAAACCTCAAATAGAACATTATCCAAATAGAATAGGAAGCAATGTTGTGGGACTCTGGTAAGCAGACTAATGCCATTATAAAGCACTTTATAATGTGGTGTAAGTAATGATGGGGCCCCCAGAGCAGTAAGCAATTGGTTTTATGGCAGGTCAGGTCCAGGGATAAACTGACCTTGAGAGGGGATGCAGAAATGGTAAATCGGCATTATGTATGTGAATGTCCTTTGGGGAAGAAAGGATAACTCCTTAGTTCATAAGCCTATGGATTCAGGTAGTCATGTCATCATTCTATATGGAGATCATAGCTAAATTACCACAGCAGAATAGAAAGAAAGTGCTTTGGATTTGGATTCAGAAAACCTGGCTATAAATCCCTGCTTTGGACCTTATTGGCTCCATGACCCAGTGCAAGCCATTTAATTGAACCTCAGTTTTCTTAGCTGCAAAATGAAGAATTATAAGTAGAGCATTTTTTAAACCCTAAAGCTCTATGTGCTCTGAGGCAGTGTGGTATAATGGGTAGCATGCTGTCTTACTAGCTGTGTGACCTTGGGTAAGTTATTTAACCTCTGTATGCCTCCGACAACTCCCCAGGCATTGGTTTTTTTCTGGGTTTTTTTTGCGGGGGGAGGTTGTCTTTTTTGGAGGGAGGAAGGCAGGGCAATTGGAGTTAAGTGACTTGCCCAAGGTCACACAGCTAGTAAGTGTTACGTGTCTGAGGCCAGATTTGAACTCAGGTCCTCCTGACTCCAGGGCCAATGTTCTATTCAGTGTGCCACCTAGTGCCCCCCCCCCCCCGGCATTATTTACTAAGTTCTAGACCAGTTGCAACCATTGATGGAGAAGTCTCTGATTCCTTTATTTCTCATATCTGTTAGACTCATCTGGTTATTATTTTTATTGTAATTATAATAATCATTGTTATTATTTTAGGACCCATTTGATGCTGCTGGCTATTACTACCTCGCACTTGCAGCTGCTATGGACTTAGGTAACAAGAGGGCTCAGCTGAAAATCTATACCAGGCTGGCTACAATCTACCACAACTTTCTCATGGATCGGGAGAAATCCCTCTTTTTCTACCAGAAAGCGAGGACCTTTGCCACAGAGCTGAATGTTCGGAGAATCAACCTGGCCCCTGACCGACAATACAGGGGCGCCGCCTGGATTGTGTCCAAAAGCCATGCATGAAATCGCCTCCCTGTTTTATGTGCCGTTCCAAACACGCCGAAACATGGCAAACCCATATGTATAATAGACACATACTTGTTAATATACGAGAAAGCCAGTGTCACAAATTGATGTGTCTCTGGTAACCATAACTTAAAGGATTATTATTTTTTTTTTGCATTAAAGCATATTCTGTATGTATTTAAATGCCTCAATGTCCTACCACTTTTTTCAAATAAACTCAGTAAGAAAATGTAAAGGCATCTGAAAGCAAATAAATAATTATTTATCTGATGATGTCTTGAGATAGTTAAGAATTTGTTCTCTGATAGTGATCTGCTGCATGACAATGTCATTCAGTGGAAATTTTTTTAGACTGTACTCCATTTCTCATCCAATACCTGGTGTTTCTCACCCAAGAATTGTCCTTAGGAATAGTCTGTGCTGTAATGGTCAGTGGTCTGCGCTGAAGTTGTCTGGGTGCTGAGGAAAGACAAGTTACAATGGCTGATGATACAGGCTGGTTTATTGTCCAGAAGTAGAATGGTCTGACTTTGGTGGGGCTGGTTTGGGTCCCTCCCACCCCAGCTGGAAAGCCTTAATTAGAGTTGGGGTTCCTTTAGGGCTGAGGTAGGAGTCACTGAGCTCACTTAAAACTCTGTGATTCTCTGATTCAGGATCTGAGTACGGTTTGGTATCTCCATCTCTTCTCCCACTTTCTCATGCTGAGGTTCCAAATACCTCTCTGAGCCTTTATCAAGAGACCTCTCCTGGGAAGGAGTATGGATGAAAAGCCCTCTGACCATGTTCTCATCATATGTCTCAGTCAATCAACGCTAAACACTAGGGGTACAAAGAAAGGCAAATAGTGGTCCCTGCCTTCAAGGAACTTACATTCTAATGGGGGAGATGACTGCAAATAGCAAAGTACATACAAAATGAGTACAGAATGGATGGAAAGCAGTCTAAGGGAAGGCACTAGCAGCAAGTAAAGGAGAAAAGGACTAGGAAAGGCCTCTAGCAGGTAAGATTTGAGCTGAGTCTTGAAGGAAACCAGAAAAATAAATTGTGGAGGTAAGAGGGCATTCCAGGCATGGGGACAGACAGATAGCTGGTTCAAAGACTTGGGGCAAGTGGCAGAATATTATTTTTGAGGAAATGCAAGTATGCCAATGTAACTAAACTGTAGAGTGGATGGAAGGGAGCAACTTGGAGAAGACTGGAAAGGTGGGAACGGGCCAAGTTGTGAAGAGTTTTAAATGCCAGAGGAGTTGATCCTGGAGGTCAGGGAGGTGACAGGGGTAGGTTTCAGACCTACACTTTAGAGAAGGAGGAATTAGATTAGGGAGAGACTTGGGGCAGAGAGGGCAATCATTCCTTAACCCAGGAGAGAAATGATAAGGGCATGAGTAGAGAGAAGGGGATATGTATGAGAGACGTGGAGAAGATACAAGCAATGAGATTTTCCAATAGGCTGGATTTTCAGGGTGAGGGAGAGTGAGAACACCAACCATTCAGCCCTGGGTGACTGGGAGGATGGTGATGGTCCTAAAAGCAACAGGAAAGTTAGGAGGGGAAAGGGAGACAAAGAGTTCTGTTTTGGACATAGTGAATTTGTGATATCTGGGATATCCAGTTTGAGATGTCCAAGGGGCCGTTGGAGATGGCTAGAGCTCAGCCAAGAGGCTAAGCCTGGATGTAGAGATCAGGGAATCATTTGACTAGAGAGGATAATTTCAGCCATGGGAGCTGGTGAGATTACCAAGGAAGACAGGATAAAGTGCAAAGAAGGGGGTCTCAGGAGAGAGCCTTGGGAGGCACAGAAGGTCAGTAGGAGCAACGTAGATAAAGAATCAACAAAGAAGATGGAGAAGGATTGTTTGGACTTAGAGTGGGAGATCCAGGGAAAAGCAACATCACAAAAACCTAGAAGAGAGAGTACCCAGGATCAAGGATGTCACGTGCTGCAGAAAGCACAACTTATTTCCATTTTATAGCTAAAGAAAGAAGGGAATCAAGCATTTATTAAGCACCCACTATTTGCTTTACTCTTTACATTTGATCCTCATAAAAACCCTAGGTGCTATTATTCTCATTTACAGTTGAGGAAACTGAGGCAGATATCAATTAAGTGACTTGCCAAGGGCCAAAGAACTAATAAATTTGAACTTAGGTGTCCTTGACTTCAGGCTTAAGGCTTTATCTACGTTGCCACCAGCTGCCTCCTCTCCTAAGGAAACTGAGACTCAAAACAAATGAGTCTCATAGTCACAAGTCCAGCATATATCAGCAAATGACAATGATCCATCACAAGAATTGTGCTATGGAGTCTGGCTTATGATGAAACTACAAGTATTGAGGAAAACGTTACCTTCAGTGGTGCTGAAACATTCAGTCTGTGGTGCAAAGAGGAGTATTGGATGTGAATTTGGGAGACTTGGGCTAAAATCTCAGCTCTGTATATGGCACCAGCCCTGTGACCTTAGGTAAGTCACTTAACATCTCTTGGCCTCAGTTTCTTCATCTATAAAATAGGGATACTAACACATACTCCCTTCTCTTAAAAATTATTATTTATTTTTAGTTTTAAATATTCACTTTTATAAGATTTTGAGTTCTGAATTCTCCCCCCACTCCCCAAGAGGGCATACAATCCGATATATATATATATATATATATATATATATATATATATATATATACACACATACGTGTATAATCATATTAAACTACATACTCCATTCTTATAGTTGTGAGGAAAGTGCTTTGTAAACTTTAAAGTTTGGAAATCTGAGTCCTTGTTGTTAATGTTATTTATTATTATACTTTCCAGTCCCTTCCCTTGACCCCATCAGTACTCACGTCTTACCAGACCCCAACCCTGGAATTATTCCCACCATATGCCATTTCCACTCCCTATGTGCTTTTGGAACCAGGAGAAAGGCTTCCCAATTCCTAGCTGGTATTCACTATGAATTATTATCTAAGCTCACATGGCACCTTCTCCACCACTCCCCCGAAGCCTTCTGAGCCTGGAAGATGCCTTCTCTCTGTGAAAGATCCCTCTGTCCCATGACCCCTTCTTCTGAATCGGTCATTCCTTCTGGAACCTCCATTTCCAGGAAGGACCCAGGCTGGCCACATTCCTTCCTTCCTTCCTTCCTCCCTCCCTCTTCAGCTTCTGCTCCTAATACTCCAAATTCTTCCTCCTCCCTTGCCCAACACTTTTCAGCAGCATTTCACTCATGGTCTTCCCCTATTAGTATGTGAATTACTGAGAACAGGGGCTTTTTGTTTCTATCTGTATTCCCAAACCTCAGCACAGTTACCAACACATAGTAAATATTCAAATGGTGGTGATATGACTTAACTCCTCCCTAATAAGTTTCCTATCATACTTCTCCATCTGAGTTATTCCAAACTTTCTCTTTTCTGCCCAAGCATCCCAAGGCATCCTTTCCCCTAAGCCTCTCAGCACAAGACCTCTGTGTCATATCCTGCTGATAAAATAGAGGCTATTCTCCCTGAACTCCTTCTTATTAATTCTGTCTCAAAGCCTCTTGATCTTATCCCTTTTCTTTCTTTTTTCTAATCTATAGTCATTATTTAATAGTCTTGTCACTTTGGGTAACTCTTAAACCTCTCAGAGACTTGATTTTTCCATCTGTAAAATGGGGGTTAATTATACTTGTCTTGCCTACCTGATAGGACCCTTGGAGGATCAAAATGAAATGATGGATGTGAAAGTGCTTTGCAAAGCTCCAATAATAATAATTTGTTGTTTAGTCATTTTGGTCACGTCTGTCTGTGACCTCATTTGGGATTTTCTTGGCAAAGATACCAGAGAGGTTTGCCATGTCCTCCTCCAGCTCATTTTGCAGATGAGGAACCTGAGGCAAACAGTTAAGTGAATTGCCCAGGGTCATAGAGCTAGTAAGTACCTGAGATCAGATTTGAACTCACAAAGATAAATCTTCCTGACTTCAGGGGTCTATCTACTTTACCACCTAGTACCCCTGATAAAAACAGCTAGCATTTATACAGTACTTTAAGATTTGCAAAGCACTTTACAGTTATTTTCTCATTTGACCTTCCCAACAACCCTGGCAAGTAGGTGCTATCTGTATCCCCATTTTTCGGATGAGGAAGGAGGCAGAGTGACCTGCCCAAGGTCAAACAGCTAGTAAGTGTCTGAGGCTGGATTTGAGCTTAGTTCTCCGTGAATCCAGACCCTGCTCTATGTTCACTACACAACAATGTATGTAGCCTATATATGTTGTCTTCAATATAACTTATAATAAAATTAATAAATACTATAGGAATTTAGAGTTAACCACCATTAAACATTTCCAAAAGATTAATTTTGTGCCCGTCAATAACTCAGGCCAAGTTGCTTTCTGTCCACTGGAATTCTGATTCAATCATAGCCCAAAGAGCCATCAGTGATGAGTCTCTCAATAAACAGATGTTTGGTTTGAAAGAAACCATATTACCAAGCCATTTTCATGGACCTTCAAGTAACTAAAAGGTGATGGATTCATTTCTATCAAATCACAGTGTGCCGTTTCAGATGTAGGCTTAACTATGGTGGTAGCAGTTTTTTCTTAGGCACTCTAATCCTTTCCAAGCCTTAATTGCCTCATCTGTAAAGTGAGATAATGTAGCAGCATTTAGAGTTAGAGGTCCTGGGCTCACATCCTGACCCTTAGATTTAGACAAATTATTTAACTTCTTTGACTCTGTTTCCTCATCTGTAAAATTCCAGGTGGGAGAGGAAAGAGGAACGGGTTATACAACTATACACATAGAACTAGTAGAGACTTACCACCTGTGTGACCTTAAGCAAGTCATTTCCTTCTCTGGGCTTCAGTATCTTCATCTGTTAAATGAGGGGGTTGGATGACCTGGCCTCTAATGTCCCCTCCAGCTCTAAGTCTGTGACCTCAGGAAATTCTGAGATCCTACTCTGGGGTCTCTGAGCTCTGGAAATCCACTTTCTAAGGCTCCTTCCAGCTCCAACATGCTTTGGTTTCAAACTCCCCCCCCACTGCCCTTTTTAAAGGATCTTGTTTGATTTTTTTAAAACACTTTTCCTTGAAGAAGCAGAATTTCACCTGTGCCATCGGAGAGCTGAATCTATGCTTTGCTCCTGAGACATGCTCCTTTGTTTGTTTGTTTGTTTTGCTTGTAGAGAATTTAAGATAGAAATAACTTACAAAGAAGTCAGAAGCCAGTTTTCCTTTCAGTCAGGCTGAGGGATTCCCATCAGTTTACAGAAGCATACCACAAGGGGGCAATATCAAGCTTTGTAAAAATTAATCACCCTTTATCTCTCTAACAGGAATATTTATCCCAAGGAGGTCACAGGACGAATTTTCAGCTTTAATTAAAAACTTCAGCATGTTCAAACAATGAATTCTGAAAATGTATTTTTAATTGGAAACATATTTTTCAATTTTTTAAAAAAAGGATATAATGTTTGATTCAAGCAAAAAAGTCACCTTTTAAAAGTTTCAAGCATACTGAGGTATACTTGGGGTCATCATGTGGAGTCACAAAATGTCCTAACTGAAAAACAGAAAAGGTTACATTTAAGTGTCATCTTTGTGTAGCAGAAATGTCTTACAACCGGTTATCTCATCTGATTCTCACAGCACTTCTATTTAAGGGAAGGAGTACCAGTAACATCTTCCCATTTCACAGATGAGGAACCATACTGGGAGAAGGAAAGATGGCCCTGGTTCACACAACTAATAAATAGCAAAGGTGGAACTAAAACCCAGGACTCTTACTTTCCAGTCCAGTATTCCTCCTCTCCTCCTGTTCTTTCCTGTTTCTAGTCATTCCCAAATGGTTATTTCCTAATCACTTTTATATTTTAGTTTTAAGTTCTTGTGTTAAACCTCACAAGGAGGCTATTTTATTTTTTAAATTAAAACCCAATTTCTACTAATTTTTTATTAAAGGCACTATCTTAAACACAAAACCATCTTACTGTTCTGAAATACTTTATTGTGGGCAGGGTTAGTAGTCTAAGGATTCATTCTCAGTAGATTGGATTTCCTTTTAGGGGATCTGGATAGTCCAAATTGGGTGTGTTTCAATCACTGCCCTCCAGAGACAGGTGGCTCTTTACAATTTCCCAGGTGGTCCTGGAAGCTGAGGGAAGGGGAGAAGATAAGCATAATGTATTGTTTTGGTGCTGTTACTGAAAGCAATACTATGTCCTAAAAAATCTTTAAAAATATATATTATATTCAGAGGGGCTCTCACCAGCCAGCAATAGAAACTTTAGATACTCACATTTTGCAAACGTGATTTACCTGTATCAAAGTACAGGGTCCTGCAAAGAGTGGGCACTTAGTACTCACAGGATTTAAGAGCTAGAAGGAGCTTTTAAGACCATCTAGTTTGATTTCACCATTGGAAAAAAAGATGGAGACTAAGGCTCAGAAAAGAAAAATGATGCATGTAAGATTATATAGTAAAACCTGGCTTCAAACTCAGGTCCTGTGACTCCCCCTCAGCCAAGTGCTGGAGCCCATTTGGACTGGCTCTCAGGAGTCTGTTAAATTTTCAGTGTGAGCTTTTCCTACTCAAAGATCAAGTCTGCAAATCAGGGCTTGATTTAAGAACATGGTTAAGAAAATGATGATGATGCAGATTTAGCTTAGAACTATGTAGCCAGCCTTCCTTCCTTCCTTCTTTCCTTTTTTCCTTCCTTCTTCCTCTCTCTCTCCTTCCTTCCTCTCTCTCTCTTTCTCTCTCTCTCTCTCTCTGGCTCTCCTTCCTTCCTTGTTCCTCTCTCCTTCCTTCCTTTCTCTTTCTGTCTCTCTGTCTCTGATTCTCCTTCCTTCCTTCTTTCCTTCCTTCCTTTCTCTTTCTGTTTCTCTCTCTGTGTCTCTGTCTCCCTTCCTTCCTTGAGCTGGGATTATTAGACATTTACCAGCAAAAATCTGTTCTCAGTCCAGTTATCAGGCAATGACATCATGTTTCCTCATTCACACCACTGTTTATAAACACATGAATAGATTCTGGCTCTTTCCCTTGGCTAAGTTAGCTTTTCCTTGTGTTAAGCTTCAGTTTATCATAATTAATTATTTTTTCTGGTGACTTGATTATGGAGAAGGAGGAAATCTGTTTCATCACCTGCCCTCTGGAGCCAAGATTGATCTAAGAACCATAGCCCTTCAGTGTTGTTTTCATTATTATTGTGGTTAATCAACAGCCATATATTAAGACCTACTATGTGGGCAGACACAGTGCTAAGTGTTAAGAATAAAGAAACAACAAAAGACAACCCCTCCTCTTGAGGAGCTCACAGTCTAATGGGGAAGATAACATACAAAAATACATATAGGATAGACTGAGACAGAGGAAAGGCAGTAGCATTAAGGAGGTTTGAGAAAGACCTCTTGCAGATGGGATTTTAGCTGAGAATTGAAGGAAGCTGGAGGTGGAAATGAGGAAGGACAAAGTTCCAGGCATTGGTGGGGGACAAGTGAAAATGCCCAGGTACAGGACAGAGAGTTTAACTGGAATTGGGAAGACCTGATCCTCCCACCAACTGACTGTGGGACCCTGGGCAAATCACTGAGCCTCTCAGTACACCTGGTGACTCTCAGACTGTGAGCCAGAGGGCAGGAGGTGATGTACATTGGCAAAGGGACTTTTCTAAACCAGAGTTCTTCATAGCATGAAATCACAAAGATCATTTTTTAAAAAGTTGCATCCCAGGGGTGGCTAGGTGGCACAGTGAGTAGAGCACCAGCCCTGGAGTCAGGAGGACCTGAGTTCAAATCCGGCCTCAGACACTTAACACAAAAACTAGCTGTGTGTGACCTTGGGCAAGTAACTTAACCCCAATTGCCCCTCCAAAAATAAAAAAAAGTTTGCATTCCACTACTGTATATATTGTTTTAGGGTTGTGTACTTTATTCTTTATCAGTTCACTGTCCTCCATTTCTCTGAATCTCTCTTCTTGAATTATTACTAATTGCACAATAATATTCCATCACCTTCATATACCATATTTTGTTCAGTCATTCCCCTATCAAACCAAACTTTGACTTCTGTGTTTTGGCTGCCACATAAAAGTGCTGTTACAAGTGTTTTTTGTATATATGGCATCTTTTCTTCTGTCTTTTGTCCCTTGGGGTGTATACTGTGTAGTAGAATTTTTGAGTCACTTCTAATTTTACAGAGGAAGAAACTGAGATTTGGAGACTTTGAGTGACTTACCCAACCTGGGTCACACAGAAGAGTCAGAACCAGAACCCTGGACTCCTAATTGATCTTCCCTGATAGCTTCCTCTTGCCTGGCAATGCAGAACAGAAAGGGGGCAAGTAGGCTGGAAAAGGAACAAAGTATTAGAGACAAAGTCAATTTTATTTTACAAGGACAGCTCTTTTAATTAGTCAGACATAGTCTTGAGATTCACATTTCTCCCTCATTCTTTTCTGATGTCTCCCTCCAATACCCAGACCGCCAGTGCCCTTGTTGTATTCTTCTGGCTTCTCAGGGATACCAATGAGATTTTCTTAATCTACCCTTTCTCTTCCCTCCCTGGAAGTTCTTTCCCATTCTATGCCCTGTTTGATTAAAAATAGGAGGTGGTGTTTAGTCATTGTCTGCCATTTCCTTCTGCAGTTGATTAAGGCAAACAGGTTAAGTGACTTATACAGGGTCCCACAGCTAGTAAGTATTTGAGGTTGGATTTGAATTCAGGTCTTCCTGACTCCAGGTCCAGTGCTCTATCCACTGCCCCACCTAGCTGCCTCCTAGCAGGTACACATGGATTAATGTTCCTATTCCCTATATCAGTTTTCTCAGAAATCTGTGAACAATGCATTTGAGTCCTTGGTCTGACACTTAATTATTGACTATGGTCAATAAACCCTTCTGAGCCTCAGTTTACTGACATGTAAACTGATGATAATCCCTGGAAGATGCTCTATATGAAAGATGGCATTTCTCACCAATATTCTAATCAGAACCTTGGTTCCAATTGGATCCCTTGCTTTTCTAGATCTATGTCCCTCTGACCCAACACATGGCTGAGTGAGCAGATGGAACTAGAAGCAGTAAGTAAAAGCTAGAGAGGGACAGGTCTGGGCTCAATAGAAGGATAAACTTCCTAACAGGAAAAACAATCTAAAGTAGCATGGGCTGCTCTCAAGGTCACAGCGTCCCCCATTACTAGCAGTCAACAGATGGCTGAATGACTTTGTTGGGATGTTATGAAAGGGGTTCCTCTTCAGCTGCAAGTTAGATTAAATGGGCTTTTCCAATTCTGAGATTCTGCAATTCTCACCTTGACCTAAGCTTCAGATATTGTTCAGTCATTTTCCAGTTGTGTCTGACTTTTTGTGACCCCATTTGGGGTTTTCTTGGCAAAGATACTGGAGTGATCTGCCATTTCCTTCTCCAGCTCATTTTACAGATGAGGAAACTGAGGCAAACAGGGTTAAATTACTTGCCCAGGGTCACACAGCTAGTAAGAGTATAAGGCCAGATTTAAACTCAGGTCTTCCTGACTCTACCCACTGAACCACCTTAGCAGGCCCTCAAGCTTCAGACAGGGATAGCCAAAGCTTAGATCTTCTTGTTACCTAAAATCATTCGACCTCCAGGTCTGAAATTTTCCTTTTTGATTTCCTCTCCTGTCTTCCCACCTCTCTCACTGACTTAGTCCTCTTAGATGCCATGAGCTCCAGTCCCCCCCTCTTGTCCCCGTCCATCACACCTGTTTTGGCTTTGCTGTTCTTCCTTAATATTCTCAACTCTACATATATTTAAACAGTTCAACATGACATTGTTTTCTGACCTTGAATCCCTTGCTCCCTTGTCTTTGTACCATTTGTGCTCTGCTAACATGACACAGAATAGAGGCCAAGAAGACCTGGCTCTGACTCCCACCTCTGACACATCCTGGTTGTGTAACTGAGAACAAATCACTTAAACTCCCAATGCAACTCTCGGAGATCAAGATCTGCAAAGAAGGTGTCAGGTGACCTCAGGAGAGGGAATTCTGCCCTGGAAGCTCCCAACAGAAAATGCCAAGCCTGGCTCCTCACTCTAACCTCTTCAACCCTGAGTGACCACTTTTGTCTTCTTGCTTCACTCCCAATCCTGGAACACTGAGTGCTGCGGGAGGGAAGCCTGAAATAGTATGTACTGGGACTGGCCTAATCATGCTATTTAACATCTAGTCATCTCAGAGCTACACAACAATCCATTGGCTCATCTCTGGTGAAACCCCAGTATGCTCTGGGCAGCAGCTGTGCCAACCTCACTTCTCTTAAGACCCCCAACTTCTACCCCCGTGCTTCTCTTTCCTCACAGAAGATCTTAAGGAAGACTAAGACCAGGCATGAATTCCCTCTTCTCTTCAGCTTTTTCATCTCACCACCACACTTCAAACCTAAAACTTCTTCATGTTTTCTCTCATCTTCTTTTCTTTCCCATCATCGTTTTCTTCTCCCATGTCTTCTCTCTGTCTCTCTGTCTCTCTCTGTCTCTCTCTCTGTCTCTCTCTCTCTGTCTCTCTCTCTGTCTCTGTCTCTCTCTCTCTCTCTCTCTCTCTCTCTCTCTCTCTCTCTCTCTCTCTCTCCCTCTCCGCTCCCTTCTCCCCTTTCTTCCCTCTCCCTTCTCTCTCCCTCTGTCTACTTCTCCACTCTCCCTTCCTCTTTCTCTATCCCTGTATGTTTCTGGTTCTTTCTTCTTTCTTCTTTCTCTGTCTCTGTCTTTTCTGTCTCTTCTCATCTTCAGGCTCTCCCTCTTTACTACTTTTTCCCCACTACCTAAAACATGCCTCAGACTCTTCCATCCTTAAACAAAACAAACAAAAGCTTTTCTCTTTCTTCTGCTTGTCCTACCCTCAAGTGATCACTGTATATCCCTGCTTCCTTTCACTGACAAGATCAGAGAAAGAGCTGACTATTTCTTCCTGCCTTCACTGTCTCACTATCCACATGCTCCTCACTGCCTTACAATCTAGACCACACAAATGAAAAAAATTTCCCTAAGGTCACACTGACTTCCAAATAGCTAAATTCAATGGCATTTTCTTAATTCACCCTCTTTGATGATTCCACAGCATTTAACACAGTTGATCATCCTCTCCTCCTGAATATTCACCTGTCCTCTATCTCCTGTGGCAGTGCTCACTCCTAGAGTTCCTCCTGAGAGAACCCATATTCTTAGTCTCCTTTACTAGTCCATCATTTTAATTTTCTTCACATCCCTTAAGCATGTCCCCAAAAGTCATAGCCTAGATATCATTTCCTCTCTCTCTCTCTCTCTCTCTCTCTCTCTCTCTCTCTCTCTCTCTCTCTCTCTCTCTCTCTCTCTCTTTCTCTCTCTCCTCTCTTCTCCTCTCCTCTCCTCTCTCCTCTCTCCCTGATGATCTTATTCCCAGATCATAAATCTAGCCCTAATCCTCAACTCAATCTACAAATAACTACTAGACATCTCCATTTCATTGTCCAGTTGGTATTCAAATTTCAAAATGTCCAAGACTGAACTCATTATCTTTCCTCCAAAACTCATCTTTACTCCCAGGGACCCTACATCCCTAATCTGTTGGTTACAGAACCATCCTCCTAGTCACCCAAGCCCAAGATCATGAGGTCATCTTTTGCTTTTCCCTCTCTCTAACCCCCCACATTCAATTTTTAAAGTTCTGTTGATTCTACCTCCACAGGGAAAATCCTTCTCTCTCACACCTACCCCCCCCCCTTTTCTCCATTCCCACAGCCACCATCCTAGTTCAAGCTTTTATTACCTCCCTCCTAGATTATGTAATTTGTTCTCCCAGCCTCCAGGCTCTGATCTACCCAGTCCATCTTTCACTAGCTACAAAAATAATCTTCCTAATGCACTTTTCCATAAATCTTACTTCCAACTCCTAAACCCTTCATTGACTCCTAATTGCCTCTTGGAAAAAATGCAGATCTTTGTTTAAATCCCTCCTTTATCTGCCTCTAACCTATTTTCTGAGCTTTATTTCACATTCCTTTTCCTCCCATACACTCTTCATTCTAGCTAAACTTGACTACTAGCTATCCCTCAAAATGAACATGTTATCTCTCGCCTCCATGCATTTGGACAGCTATCCCATTCACATTTGAAATTAACATCTGTCTCAGTTTGCACTCTCAGAATCCTCTTCTTTCACCAGACAACTCAGATGCCACCTCATCCATGAACCTTCCCTTCATTTCCACCAACCCACCGAAATGAAAATATCTTTTCCTTCCTCTGTTTTTTCTTGAACACATTGCTCATCTTTCTTTTGCCCCCATCACCCTCTTACCACATAATTCTGTCTACTACTTGAAAGCAGGGATAGTATCATTCTTTAATCTTTGTATAGTTCTATTATCAGAAACTGGCATACGACACAAAGGGCCTGGTTATCTTGGGGATTTCTCACCTGTCTCTGGTTTGATGCCCCAACCTAGAAAATCTGAGGACTTCACTGTTGACACCCCTCACATCAAATCAAAAAGAATTTATTAAGCATTTACTATGTGTCAGGCTCTGTGTTCAGCACTGGGAATGCAAATACAAGCAAAAAGTAAGATAATCCCTGCCCGAAGGGAGCTTACACTCTAATGATGGAAGATATATAAAAGGAAGCTTAAAGGAAGGTAAATGATGAAAGGCATGATAGAGAAAGTCCAGATGTTCAGGAGTACAGCCTTGAGAAGAAGGAAGATGAATGCCAACTTGCCAGAATCCAGGGCAGACCTCTAACATCTGACCTTCCAAAGAGTTAAGCTGTCATGTTTCCCCAACCATAGTGGGTTTTGGTTGTGTTCCAATGACAAGATAATTAGGGTTGAATTCTATGGTTAAATTCCGTGGATGAAAACAGTCTAAGATTATTGGGAATAATGGAACCATGCCAGGAAGGGTCATTATTAAATTGGGATGGGCTCCCTAGGGAGACTAAGGAATTCTCTGGGAAAAACAGGGTGTACTCATCTTTGTCTGAGATGGCTAAAAAGTCCTCTCAGAAGGACAAAGATAATCTCTTTAGGGACCTATCAAGTCAATGAGTCCACGATTCTCTTCAAGGGAAAGTCTTCAGTTCCAAGAAGAGAATAATTGCAGAATAAAATATTTTTGAGTAATTTTTCTAAAACACCTTTTTTTTTTCATAAAAATGTTACAATGACTTATTTTCTACTCAGGAATCCCCTTCCCAAATCCATCAGACTTGGGATAAGCACATCCTTATCCCAAGGAAGAGGAATGTGAGATTGCAGAGGGACCTTTAGAATACCTTTCCCTTTGGAGGATGAAACTGAATCCCAGAGTGGGAAAGTGACTTAATTAGTATCATTTATCTAATTAGGAAAAAAGCCAGGCTGCAAACTAAGTTCCACTGGCTCTGAGATCAGTGTTCTTTGTGGTACGCCATGGTTTCCCAAATCAAGAACCAACAATAGTTCTTTACTTCTCATTGTATCCCTTTAGAATGAGGGCATTTCAGAGCTGGAAGGGAAATGAGAGATCATTTAGTCCAATCTCTGATTTTACAGAGAAATAAAGAGGCCTAGAAAGAGAAGTGATTTTTCCCAAGGTCACATAGTTCTAGATTGTTTGAGGTGCATAGTTGGAACTAGAACATAGGTCTTCTGGCTCAAAGACCAGGATTATTTCCCCAATCCAACTCTACCTTCAAGTTGCATTAAGCAGAGGCAACTCACTGTATAACCTTGGGAAAAGTTTCAGTTTTCTCATCTCTAAAATGAAATTAATAATAGCATCTACCTCCCGGGACTGTGTGAGAATCAAATAAGATAGAACATGCAAGTTACTTTGCAAACCTTTAAAAGGTTATATAAATATTGTTCATATCCTTATTGTTGTTAAAATATTAGGATTTCAGCGCCGGCCCTGGAGTCAGAAGGACCTGAGTTCGGATCTGGCCTCAGACACTTAACCCACACAAACAAAAACCTAGCCGTGTGACCTTGGGCAAGTTACTTAACCCCAATTGCCCTAAAGGGGCGGCTAGGTGGTGCAGTGAGTAAGAGCGCCGACCTCGGAGTTGGGATGACCCGAGATCAAATCCGGCCTCAGAAAATGAGCACCCACACATAAATAATGACTAGCCCTGTAACCTTGAGCAAGTTACTTAACCCCAATTGCTTATAAAAAAAATATTAGGATTTCAAAAATACATTTTTATCCTTCTATTAACATGTAAACAATTCATCCTTAAATATTTCTTTTCAATTGGGCAAATATGTGTACTGTTTTTATGGTTCTCTTGGTACCTGCATTTATTTCTGTTTCAAAATGTCTATTCAGTTCTGGCCTTTCCCTCAGGAATGCCTGGAAATTTTCTATTTTAAGGCCATTCTTTTTTTTTTTTGAGGGGGGAAGGCAAGGCAATTGATGTTAAGTGACTTGCCCAAGGTTACAGGCTGGTAAATATGTCAAGTGTCTGAGGCCCAATTTGAACTCAGGTTCTCCTGATTCCAGGGTCAGTGCTCTATTCACTGAGCCACCTAGCTGCCCCTCTTGCTCATTTTATAAATGAGGAAACTGAGGCAAACGGTGAAGCATCTTGCCCAGGGTAGCATAGCTAGTAGGTATCTGGGGTCACATTGGAACTCAAGTCTTTCTGACTCCAGGCCCTGTGCTCTCTCCACTGAACCACTTAGTCCCCCCAAAACTATAATACAGGAGGGCAAAAGACAGGAATTTTCTCCTTCTTGTCACTCTTTTTCAGATAGCATAGAATGAATGATAAGGGGTAGGGAGTGCCTTTTTAGTAGCCCCAAATTGTTTGCCTTTCCAACGGGAGGCCAAATCTTAGGATGCCAATAATTATCTGTGGGTCCACATAAGACCCTGAGGAGGAGTGGGGGAGTTATATGATTTATAAGGCACTTGGCCCCCATTCTTACCTAGCCTTTAATTACCGAATGGGTATTACCTCAGACAAACTGAGACCCAAGAAAGACTTTAGCTTAAAAAGGCGAGGGTCTCCCACTACATCCTGGGCCATCACCAACTGACCTGACCTATGTCTTGCCACTGGACTCTAATGACTCTTGAAGACAGAGTGAGGCTGATAGACTTTGCCCAGCTCTGCTTTACTTAAATCCAATCCACTTGCAAATCAAGACATCACCCCCCACCCCACCCCCATGTCATTGGTCCTTATTGAGAATGACACATGTTTTCTGTGGGGTAAAATCAAAGCTGTCTTCTACCAAAAATACCCATTGCTATGTTGAGTGGGTTATACAGTAGCAAAGGATACTTTTAGCTTCATCTGTAGGGAATGAAACACAAGCTATATCTGAGCCATGAAAGGGAATTTCCCAGAGACTATAATTCGTAAAGGTAAAACAAGTCAGAGAGCTCTGATTTCTGTAGCTCTCCCTCAAGATTAAACCTGGTCAAAAGAAGCCTAGAGCTCTGAGGGCCATGCTCTAGGTCAGAGATGAAAAGAATAGATGCAAAGGGAGTATCCTGCATAGGACAGTTTCATGAATCAGCAGTGGATTCTGACTTCTTACTTCCAGGAACCAAGCAGTCACCGCCCATTCCCGACACAGCTGGATCCCAGTACCAAGTAACTGAACAATTACAATAGTTTGAATGCAATTGCCATGAGAGGCTGGATGAGGAGGGCTTGCCTCTTTTCCAGGAGTTATGAGGTGGGCAGCATTAGGCTGGCCCTGGCTGGACTGCTGTAGACTCTCAGGGTCTTCAGGGTTTGGAGCCAAGAGAATACTCAGCCCTGTATTTTGTTTCCTCCATTATCTGGCTTCAGAGAAGGAAGTCACCTCCATTCACCCATCTCCCAACTCACCTTATAGGCAGGTTCTATGGGTAAAGACATATGAGCTTGTGTCTGTGAAGGGCTTTGAAGTGAACCTCTCTTTTGGAGGTTATTAACAATGCTGAGTAATCATCTTTATCATCATTGCCATCTAACTGATCCTCACACGTCTGTGAACTAGGTGGTATATTCTGACCCCTATTTTAAAGATGAAAAAAAAACGTCAGTATGAAGAATATAAGTGACTTGCACAGGATCACACAGCTACTAAGGTTGCAGATCTTAGTCTTTCCTTCGGGCTATTTCCCCAGTTGCCTTATAGAACTTACAGGATTCCTGTGTATTTAGGGGAAATGGCTTCTATACCATGGATCAAAGCACAACCACAAATTTGGCTACTGAGACTCCTCACCATTTTGGTTGCCCCTTCTGGATAATCTTTAGATGATGATGATGATAAAGCATTTACATAGTGCTTGATGGTTTGCAAAGTACTTTATAAACATCACCTCATTTGATTCTCACAATTCTAGGAGGTAAATGCTATTTTTATCCCTCATTTATAGACTAAAAAATTGAGATCAAGGCTTGCCCAGAAACACAGCTAACAAGTATCTGAAGAAAGATTGAACTCAGGTCTTCCTGATTCCAAGTCCTACACTCAGACCACTAAGCTATCTAAGCTACTTCAATGTCCTTACTAAAATGTGCTACAACCTAAGCATAATATCCTAGTTTATCAATGTCTTTCCAAAACTATGGCATTATGAGGGTGGGGCTAGCAGGTATGCCTCTATTAATGAAGAGACTAAGGTTATGTTACCTTTTTTGTTGTTGTTGACATATCACAATGTTGAATCAAGCTGAGCTTATAGTCCACTGAATTTCCCAAATCTTTGTAGATTAAACTCCTGTCTAAATACACATTCCACCTTCTCCATCTTGTACTTGGACATTTTCTGAGTGCAGACTCTGTTACCCAGTACATTAGCCATATCTCCCAGCTTTGTAGAAGCTGAAAATTGCTAAGCACATGATCTCTGATTTCATCCAAGTCACTGATAAAAATGTTTAAAAGTAGAGAGCCCAGCACAGATTCCTAGGGCATTCCAGCAGAGACCTTATAAATGAACACTGACCCATTTTCGACTCCTTCTTGGAGTCAGCCATTCAACCAATTTCAAAGGATTAACCAATTAAGGAGACTATCAAAAACTTGTCAAATGTTTTGTTAAAATGAGGCAAAACATATATCTATCCCATTCCCCTCATTTCCCTAAATTGCCAGTTTAGTGATAGTGTCAAAAAGCAGAATACCGTCAGTCTATCATGACCTGTTGTTGTTGAAGCTACAGGGACCCTATACTCCCTCCATCATTTTCAAGAGTTTCACTAATCATCTTGTTACTAATAGATTTTAGAATTTTGCTAGGATTCAAAAATCAAACTCAAAGAACTCTCTTCCCATCAATAATTTCTCTTTGGGTACAATCCTTTTATCATTTAAGAAATTATCTAGTTATATTATTGTCAAGTGCTGACCATTAGCATATTTATATTAAAAACATGAGCCTAACTTCAACACAGAAATACCACTGCTAGGTATGTATATGAAGATCATCGATAAATAAAGTAGATGCTTATCAATCGGGGAACGATTAGACAAAGTGTGGCATATGATTGAATGGAATATTGCTGTACTGAAAGAAATTACAAACACAGTAAACATAGGAAAGCGTGGAAATATCTTAGTGAGCTGAGGAAAAGTGAATTAAGCAGAGTCAGAGAAACAATTTATACAACCACAGTAATGTAAATGAGAACATCAACTCCAAAACAAGTGAAATTGAATGTGGTAAAATTGCAAAGACTAAACTTAGAGGAAGTGTGAACCTTTGCATAGTATATCAGATTTTTTAAAAATGTTTATTGATTTTGCTGATTATTTCTCTCTTCCTTCTTAAAAAAATCCCTGTCAAATGGGATGATTTGGGGGGCAAGAAGGAAGGATATGGAAGAAACATAAACACAAGGAAAATCAATAATGAAGATTTTAAAGTTGGATATATATTTTGAGTTTTGGGTTATCAAAGAATCTTTGCAATTTCCCAAAGTCACTGTCACCCACTCTCTTGCTGCTCTTTATTTATGAACCCAACTTGTCCACATGAAGTGCGCGCCCAAGTTCTGTGATTTGTCCACATAACGATATCAGAATCCGAATAAGAATTATTCTTCACCCGCATAGGTTTTCCTGTGTCAATGACTAGGCCGTACTCTTTTGAATAATCATCTCATCTAAGAGCCTCTGCTCTGTTATAAGGCTTTATGCAACCAGCTCAAGATGTTCCTCCAAGAGGACTTTATTACCTATTAGGAAATCCTCTTTAACTCAAACTCTGCCTTGGATCTCCTCTGTGATACTGGTCATCACCTTTCTAAAGTATACATTTCTCTGTTGTTGATAGGCTATAAAATACATGATGTGGCAGTCTCCCATGGGAAATAGAGATGTGCATGGCATATAGAAATGAGCCGGCATCACACAGGACAAATAAATAATTATAATCAAGGAGAGATAACTTAAAAATTATTGGACGTCCCAAAAGCCATGAAATACATCATCATCTTTCAAAAAATTATCAAGGAAAACTGCCCTGATATTCTATAACAAGAGGGTAAAATAGAAAACTGTCAAGAATAATATAGCCAAATTCCAGAGTTCCCCCAAGGAGAAAATATTGCAAGCAGCCAGAAAGAAATAATTCAAGTATCGTGGAGCCATAGACAGGATAACCCAAGATTTAGCAGCTTCTACATTAAAGGAAGGCTTCTACATTCAGAAGGCTTGGAATATGATATTCTGGAAGGCAAAGGAGCTAGGATTAAAATAAAGAATCACCTACTCAGCAAAATTGAGTGTAATCCTTAAGGGGAAAAATATTCAACAAAGTAGAGGACTTTAAGCATTCTTGAAGAAAAGACCAGAGATGAATAGAACATTTGACTTTCAAATACAAGAAGCAAGAGAAGTATAAAAAGGCAAACAGCAAAGGGATATCATAAGGGACTTAATAAGATTAAACTGTTCACATTCCTACATAGGAAAATGGTATTGTGACTTATAAGACCTTTCTCTTTCTTAGGGTAGTTAGAAGGAGTATATATAGACAGAGGGCACAGGTATAAGTTGAATATGAAAGGATGATATCTAAAAAATAAAAATAAGGTATCAGAGAGGAATATACTTGGAGAAAGAGAAAAGGAGAGGGAGAGTGGAATAAATTATCTCACATAAAATAGGCACCAAAAAGCTTTTACAGTGAGGAGGAAGTGGGGGGAATCGAGGGGAGTAAGTGAACCTTTCTCTCATCAGAATTGGCTCAAAGAGGAAATAACATACACGCTCAATTGGGTAGGGAAATCTATTTTAACCTATAAGAAAGTAGAAGGGGAAGGGAATAAAATGGGGGGGGGGTTGATAAAAGGGATGGCAAATTGGTGGAGGTAGTAGTGAGAAGCAAAGCACTTTTGAGGAGGGACAGAGTGAAAGGAGAGAGAGAATAGAATAAATGAGGAGGAGGGAATAGGCTGGAGGGGAATACAGTTAGCAATAATAACTGAAAAAAATTTAAATCAGGTTTCTCTGATAAAGGCCTCATTTCTCAAACACACAGAGAACTGAGTCAAATTTATAAAAAATAATACTCATTACTCAATTGGTAAATAAGCAAAAGATATGATCAATTTTCAGATGAAGTAAGCACATCTATTATGGTACTACCTCATACTAATAGGATAGAAAAGGTAAATAAAAATGTTGGGAAAAAGTGAGACATTAATGCACTGATGCAGAGTTGTGAACTAATTCAACCATTCTGTAGAGCAATTTGGAACTATACCCAAAGGGCTATGAAACCATGCATGCCATTGACTTAGCAATACCACTATTAAGTCTGTATCCCAAGAGATAAAAAACAAAAAGGAAAAGGACCTATATGTACAAAAAGATAGCAGCTCTTTTCTGGGGGCAAAGAATTAGAAATTGAGGGGATGACCATCAATTGGGGAATGGATGAATAAGTTGTGGTATGTGATTATGATGGACTACTATTGTACTATAAGAAATAAGGAGCAGGATGTTCTCAGAAAAAGCTGGAAAGATGTTCATGGACTGATGAAAAGTGAAGTGTTCTATTTACAAAGTAACAGCAACAAGATGGTGGAATAGAAACAGGACTTTTGGGCAGCTCCAGCTCAGCTCCCACCTCCTCCAATTCATACAAAAAATGACTCTAGACAAACTTTGGAGCTACAAAACCCACAAAATGACACAGAGGAGCTAACCTCCCACCAAGAATAACCTGGCAGGCCGGCAGTGAGCAGCTAGTGCAGTGCTCTGGGAGCTGAGCCCAGCCCCACAAGCCAGAGGTCTTAGCCCCAGGGTGGCCAGACCAGCTGCTGGGGGGAGGGAGTTCAGATCACCAGCACTGTGGCAGTTTCCAGAATTATCAACCCATAGATTCGAAGGACAAAGTGAGAGATCAGTGCAGTGTGGACTTTGAGACCTAGGAATTCAAAGTGCAATCCGGCCTTTGCCCCCAGGGAGAGAAGCAGCTGAGGCTCCTTGGCTGTTCAGCCGCTGCCTCATAGCTGCTTCAGAGCTCCTGGTCTGCAGATTGTAGGGGGACTAAGCAACCAGTCTGAGGGGTAATCCTCTTCCTTTAACCTCCTTGGATCCGAACTGCTGTCTAGGGTGGAGGTCCTGTGGTATGTGAGCAGTCTGCCAGAGCATGTGGAGGAGCTGTGAAAAAACTCCTATTTCTGTTAGCAGAGTTTTACTGTGGCAAAAGGCTCAAAAGTCAAGTAATTGAGTAGCAACATGAGCAAGCAAAGGAAGCAAAGCAAACAGAGCAATCCAACTTTACACTCCTATTTTGGGGACAAAAAGGATCAAAGCATGGAACAGGAAGAAGACAGCAAAGTCAGAACTCCTGCACCAAAAGCTTCCAAGAAAAATATGAGCTTGTCACAGGTGTAGAGGAGCTTAAGAAGGATTTTGAAAATCAAATAAGAGAAGTGGAGGAAAAATTAGGAAGAGAAATGAGAAAAATGCAAGAAAATTATGAAATGAGAGTAACAACTTGACTGAAGAAAATAACACCTTAAAAATAGACTAACTCAGATGGCAAAAGTGGCTCAAAAAGCCAATGAGGAGAAGAATGCCTTAAAAAGCTGAATTTGCCAGATGGAAAAACAATCTCAAAAGCTCACTTTAAAGAATCATCCCTTCAGAATTAGACTGGAGCAAATGGAAGCTAGTGACATTATGAGAAATCAAGATACCATTAAACAGATCCAAACACATGATAAAATAGAAGGCAATGTGAAATATCTCATGGGAAAAAACCACTGACCTGGAAAATAGATCCAGGAGAGACAATTTTAAAAGTATTGGACTACCTGAAAGCCATGACCAAAGAAAGAACCTAGAAATCATCCTTCAAGAAATTCTCAAGGAAAATTGCCCTGATGTTTTAGACCCAGAGGGCAAAATAGAGGTTGAAAGAATCCAGTTTGCTCCTCTTTTCGTCTTGCTGCCAGCTGAAACCTTTGGGCTCCTGCTCTCTTTGCCAAGATGCCTGAGGAAACGCAGACCCAGGACCAACCCATGGAGGAGGAGGAAGTGGAGACTTTTGCCTTTCAGGCAGAAATTGCTCAGTTGATGTCTTTAATCATTAATACATTCTACTCTAATAAAGAGATCTTCCTGAGAGAGCTAATTTCAAATTCATCTGATGCCCTCGACAAAATCAGGTATGAGAGTCTGACAGATCCAAGTAAACTAGACTCTGGGAAAGAGCTGAACATTAGCATCATTCCAAACAAAGATGATCGCACCCTTACCATTGTGGATACTGGTATTGGAATGACCAAAGCTGATTTAATCAACAATCTTGGTACAATAGCAAAGTCTGGAACCAAAGCTTTTATGGAAGCATTACAGGTTGGTGCAGATATTTCCATGATTGGTCAGTTTGGTGTTGGTTTTTATTCTGCCTATCTGGTTGCTGAGAAGGTGGCCGTCATCACTAAACATAACGATGATGAACAGTATGCTTGGGAGTCTTCAGCAGGAGGGTCATTTCACCATTAGGACTGACGTAGGTGAACCTATGGGTCGAGGAACAAAGATAATTCTGCATTTGAAAGAGGACCAAACTGAGTACTTGGAGGAAAGAAGAATAAAGGAAATTGTGAAAAAGCATTCTCAATTCATTGGCTATCCAATTACACTTTTTTTGTGGAAAAAGAATGGGATAAAGAAGTCAGTGATGATGAATTAGAGGAAAAAGGAAGAGAAACAGGAGAAGGAAAAAGAAGAAAAGGAGTCTGAGGACAAACCAGAAATAGAAGATGTTGGCTCAGACGAAGAAGAAGAAAAGAAAGATGGTGACAAGAAGAAAAAGAAGATCAAAGAAAAATATATAGATCAAGAAGAGCTTAACAAAACAAAGCCAATTTGGATCAGAAATCCTGATGATATTACCAATGAAGAATACGGTGAATTCTATAAGAGCTTGACAAATGACTGGGAAGATCATTTAGCTGTGAAACACTTCTCAGTGGAAGGACAGTTGGAATTTAGAGCCCTTCTCTTTGTTCCAAGACGTGCCCCTTTCAATTTATTTGAAAATAGAAAGAAAAAGAATAACATCAAGTTATATGTGCGCAGAGTTTTCATCATGAATAACTGTGAAGAGCTGATTCCTGAATATCTGAATTTCATCAGAGGTGTGGTGGATTCAGAAGATCTTCCTTTAAATATTTCACGTGAAATGCTGCAGCAAAGCAAAATTCTGAAAGTGATAAGGAAGAATTTGGTCAAAAAGTGCTTGGAACTCTTCACTGAACTGTCAGAGGACAAAGAGAATTACAAAAAGTTTTATGAGCAGTTTTCTAAAAACATTAAGCTTGGAATACATGAAGACTCCCAGAATCAAAAGAAACTTTCAGAATTGCTGAGATACTATACTTCTGCCTCTGGTGATGAGATGGTTTCTCTTAAGGACTATTGCATGAGGATGAAGGAGAACCAGAAACACATCTATTACATTACTGGTGAAACCAAGGACCAAGTGGCTAATTCAGCTTTTGTTGAGCGTCTTCGGAAGCATGGTTTAGAAGTAATATATATGATTGAACCTATCGATGAGTATTGTGTGCAACAGCTAAAGGAATTTGAGGGCAAGACTTTAGTGTCTGTAACCAAAGAGGGTTTGGAACTCCCGGAAGATGAAGATGAAAAAAAGAAACAGGAGGAAAAAAAAGGCAAATTTTGAAAATCTTTGCAAAATTATGAAAGATATCCTAGAAAAGAAAGTTGAAAAGGTAGCTGTATCAAACCGATTGGTTACTTCCCCATGCTGCATTGTCACAAGCACATATGGCTGGACAGCAAACATGGAAAGAATAATGAAGGCTCAGGCACTAAGAGACAACTCAACAATGGGTTACGTGGCAGCAAAGAAACACTTGGAGATAAACCCCGATCATTCCATTATTGAAACTCTATGGCAAAAGGCAGAGGCTGACAAGAATGATAAATCTGTGAAAGATCTGGTCATCTTATTGTATGAAACCGCACTGTTGTCTTCTGGGTTCAGTCTGGAAGATCCCCAGACACATGCCAATCGAATCTACAGGATGATCAAGCTTGGTCTTGGAATTGATGAAGATGATTCAACTACTGAAGAAACCAATGAAGCTATAACTGAGGAAATGCCACCTCTTGAAGGAGATGATGACACATCTCGCATGGAAGAAGTGGACTAAAGCATTCCAAAACATGGAACTATAGCATGTTTCCTAGACTAGTCTGAATAAGTTATTTTGTATAAGGTGTTGAAAAAATACTTGATGTCTTCATTCCCTCTGATGTATAATTTCAGATATGTTCTCTTTATTTTTGTTAAATCACTTTTTAAAAAAAGACGTATGGCATGAACATGCTGTTTAAGGGGAAGTTTAGGATTCTCTTCCCTTCTAAGTATAATCAATACTGTGATACCTTAGACATTCAAGCAAGAACTAGTAAATCATTGTAGTTTACTTTGGTTTTATTTTAGGGAGGGAGAAATAAAATCCTTAATATATGTCCAAACATTGTATCTAATGTTAACTCACTAACACTCTTGTGGTCTGAATACAGTATGTAACAAAAAGCTGAATAATGGTATTGAATTACTCCTTGGTCTCTAAAATACACTGTTTTGAGGTATCTTAAAATATTTATGAAATTGTCTTTCTTTTATATATTTGAAAGAATTGAGTTCCATTTTTGCATGTATAAAACCCTGAAGTCTAGGAAAATAAAAGTGTTAACACCAAAAAAAAAAAAAAATCCACGGATCACCTCCTGCAAAAGACCCCCAAAAGGAAAGTCCTAGAAATATTATAGCCAGGTTCCAGAGTTCCCAGATCAAGGAGAAAATATTACAAGCAGCCAGGAAGAAACAATTTCAATATTGTGGAAACACAATCAGGATAACACAGGACCTGGCAGCTTCTACACTGGGGGATCAAAGGGCTTGAATGTGATATCCCAGAGGTCAAAGAAGCTGGGATTAAAACCAAGAATCACCTACCCAGCAAAACTGAGTATGATGTTTCAGGAGAAAATATGGTCATTCAGTGGAATAGAGGACTTTCAAGCATTCTTGATGAAAAAAACAGAGTTGAATAGAAAATTTGACATTCAGATACAAGAAGCAAGAGAAGCTTGAGAAGGTAAACAGGGAAAAGAAATCATAAGGAACTTATCAATGTTGAACTATTTATATTCCTACCTGGAAAAATGATAATTGTAACTTATGCAATTTTTCTCTGTATGAGAATGACTTAGCTATTCTCAACAATACAATCATCTAGGACAACTTTGAAAGACTTATGATGACAAATGCTATCTATCACCAGAGAAACACCTGGTGGTGTCTGAATACAGATTGAAGAATACATTTTTTTACTTTATTTTTCTTGAGTTTTTTTAGTCTGGGTTTTATTTCACAACATGACTTTTACAGATATGTTTTGTATGACTATAAATGTATAACCTTTATGGGATTGCTTGTCTTCTCAATGGAGGGGGGACATAGGGCACAGGAAGGAAGAGAATTTGGGACTCAAAGTTTTACGAATGAATGCTTGAATATGAAGGGATGATATCTAAAAAACAAAATTAAGAAGTGAGAGAAGAATTTATTGGGAGAAGAAGAAAGGGAGCGATAGATTAGGGTAATTGATCTCATATAAAAGAGGCAAGAGAAAACTGTTATTATGAAGGGGAAATGCAGGATGGTGAAAGGGAATGGGACAACCTGGTTCTCATCAAATTTGGCCTAAGGAGAGAATAAGGTATGCACTCAATTGGGTATCTTACCCTACAGGATAATAGTGGGTAGGGGATAAGAAGGGAGATGATAGAAGGGGGGACAGATTGGGGGAGAAGGTAGTTAGAAGTAAACATTTTTGAAAAGGGATAGGGTCAAAGGAGAAAATAGAATAATTGGGGGGCGGGATAGGATGGAGGGAAATATAGTTAGTCTTTCACAATATAACTACTGTGGAAATGATTTAGGTAACTACACATGTAAAATCTATATTGAATTGCTTATCTTCCCAGTGGGGACGGGTGAGAAGGGAAGAAGGGAAAAAAATCTGGAACTCAAAGTTTTAAAAACAAATGTTTAAAATTGACTTTTTACATGCAACTGGGAAATAAGATATATAGGTACTGGGATATAGAAACCCATCTTGCCCTACTAGAGAGTTGGGGGGGGGGTGAAGAGGGAGCATATAAGAGAGAACAGGTTGGGGAAAGGGGTATTCAGTAAGCTTGCTATTTTGGGGTGGGGGTAAGGGAAAGACTGGGAGAGAAAAAATTGTAACTCAAAAGTTTGTGGAAATGAATGTTGAAAACTAAAAATAAATAAATTAAAATTTGAAAAAAAAGAATGAATGTTAAAATTGTTTTTACATGTAACTGGGGAAAAATAAAACATGAAATAAACTATTTTTAAAAAGATCTATAAGGAAATAGAATAAAGGATGACATTAAGGAAATATATGATCAAAAAAAGATAATGGACTGGTCACATGGTAAAAATAATCTAATAACAGCTTAAAATTTTTTATAACACTCAGTGTTTGCCAAGTAAATCAATAACGAAGCTACATTAGCATCTGCTTAGCTGCTGTTCCTTAAGGACCACGAGTCTGTCTATCTGTCCTGTAGGTGAAACATTCCTAATTCTATTCTCACTGGAACATAGCAGCTTTTGTAGTCATCTTCCATTATCTTTCTTGTTTCCATATTCTGTACATGTTTGTTTTTTTTTTTTAAATGTATATTGGCTTATGAGTTCCCTATGCATCCACGTAGGTCCTCTGCTCTGGTCAGACCAATCTCCTCATTGTATACAAACATAGAATACTCATTCCTAATCCCATTTCTATTGCTCGCTCTATCTGGGATACCCTCACAAAAGACTCAACATTGAGCAGTGACAAGGGCAATGGAATTTGAAGCCAGTGTACCCAGGGTTCCAGTTCTTGTTTTCCCACTAAGTGACCTTAGAAAAATAATTTAACCTATCTGAGCCTTAGTTTCTCATTTTGTAAAATGGGGATATTAATATTTATAGTTAGGTACTGGTCCTAATACTCTGATTGACACCTCTCCCTCTTCCATTTTGAAGCAGCCTGGAGGTAAATTGCATAACCAAATCCAGCTGTCCCAGAAGATAACGGGCACTGGAAGGAAAGTGAGGCTTCCTCTCCACATCCCAAATTATTCAATGGGTGATGTGGACTTAAGTAGGATTTACACTGTTCAAGTGCCAGAGAAAGGAAGAGCTAAATAAAACAGACCCAACACAAACCATCCAGAGCAGAAATCAGGGATCAGCTTGAGAGATCCAAGAAAGGCTTATCCTCATAGGTCTCTGAAGAGGCCCTCCACATGAGGCATAGGGCCACCATATTCATCATAAATCTAAAGAAAGTTGAAATGGGCCAGGAGCAGCCAAATCCTTAAAGGTAGGAAAGGGCAAGAACATAGTAAGTTGAAATTCCAAAGTATTTGTGTCATGGTCTAGATGCTCCAGAAATGTTTCTTGAGAGGAAGTAAGATGCACCATTTGCTAGATAAAGGATAACAATATCTGAGAAGGACCCATGATACCTTCTGGGAAAAAGAGACCCTAACAACAAAAAAGTGAGTCGTATTGGGGTACAATGTGGGAGAAGAGATGGCAGAACACAAAATGCTTCTGGGATGGAGGCCAGTCTGGCTCTCTCTTTCTTGATCCCAGGTCAAGGCAGTATTGTAAGTCATAGGAACCACTTAGGTCTCTGGGAGAGGATGCCTCAGCATAGGAAAGCTGGCATCTCTTAACTAACTGTGCACTCTGAGGAGGAGTCCTTTTTGTGTCTTTTCCTGGGTAAATCCAATTGTTCTATGTTTTGAAGCTGGAAGGCTGATTTGTTGGTGGTAATGGTGGCAGTCTTTGGGGAGTGCCAGGTATTGACATCCACAGCTTGTGCCTGGGTGAGCCAGAAAAGTGAAAGGGCCTCAGAGTGAACCTTAGCTTTTCATGTCAGGACAGGTTCTCTGAAATAAGGGCTATGTGCCAGGAATGCTGACTTTACGAATTAATATAAGGATCAAATGAGATAATGTATGTCAAACATTTTGTAGATTATAAAGCACTATAAATGTCAGGTATTGTCCTTATAGAATTTTACAGATGAGGAAACTGAGGCAAACAGGATTAAGTGATTTGTTTAGCATCACACAGCTAGTGCCTGAGGCCAGATTTCAACTCAAGTTCTCCTGACTTCAGGGCCCGAGCTCTACCCACTGCCCCACCTGGCTGCCCTTTCAGCCCTCCATAGGGTCATGGAAAATACCTTTGGGACAACCCCTGTGGTAGGCTATAGGATAATGATAACTGATGAAAAGGAAGAAGAGGAGGAAGAGGACAAAGAGGAAATGAGAATATTTGATAGAAGAAAAGAAGGCTCAAAGAAGTCTCAATGGCTATCTTCAAGTATTGGAAAAGCTATCATATGGAGGAGGGATTAGGTTTATTCTGTTGGGCCCAGACAGCAGAACTTGGAACAATGGGTGGAAATCAAGAGGCAAATTTTGGCAACATAAGGGAAAGAACTCTAGTAATCAGAGTCATTTGAAGGCTTCCTCAGCAGCCAAATAGTTACTTCTCTGTCAGTGGGGATCTACTATTTAAGTAGATTCATATTCTACTTTAAGTAGACCCAGAATCTATTTAAGATTCTGGAAGTAGGATCTGGATGATCACTCATCAGGAATATTGCAGAAGGGATGTATTTAAGTTCCGTGCCTTTTTTGCACTATACGACATCTGAGATTCCACCCAGTTTGGGTTTCTGTAATGGTAATCTCAGACTGTCGAAATAATGTTAGTACATTTAAAAGAAAAAAAGTAATATATTATTCAGAAAAAGTCCATAGGTACTGTGATTATATACTTAAGCATGTCTGAGGGAAACGATGAAGTGAATGGAAAGCCAGCCTCAGAGTCAGGGAGACCTAGGTTGGAGTCCTACTTCTGATACATCCTGGCTTTATGGTCCTGGACAAATCACTTAGCCTCTCAGTGCACCAGGCAATGCTCCAAAACTATGAGTTGCAGAGTGGATGCAGATTTGCATTTGCTGAGATGAAATTTCCAGGCTGGGAGTTCCCAATACCAATTAAATCATAGCTCTGCTTCCAAATCCCCCCAAATCTTACTCTATGGAGTCCTTGTGAGGAAAACAGGTTTACAGGTTGAATGAAAATGCGAGCTATGTTATAATAAATTGGCAGCTGATTGACTTTTCACCCAGGAGGAAAATTTATAATAATCAATGGGATGATGTTGGCCCAAATGAATTAAAGTCAACGGTTACCCTTACATGTCACCACCTGAGATGAATTGATTGGCTGGTTTGCATATCATCTGCCCTAATGCACCCACCAGATGTTTTGCTAGACGTTTAATCATGAGATGATTGGTGTGAGTACACTGAGCTCCCCAGCTGCACATTCAGGGCTGAGAGAATGCATACAAACGGCATTTCAATCATAAAATGCAACCTATATAAACGTCAACTCTAATTGCTATAACAGACAGATCCTTTCTCTATCTGTGCTCCTTGGTTCTGCCCTGGTTCCATGTAGGCACACCTTAGCCCTATTCCAGTTTTGACCATTTCAAAGGATGGACAAAATCTTTCCTACGAACTCAGAGCTCAGCCCTTCACTGTAAGTCCACTGCCTTTCTGGGTCTCCTATAATCTTTTGGGAAATTATTTAGGGCATCATCCAAGGGGAATTCCTTTTCCTCCTCTTTTGCTGGCTCAAAGTTCCTTCCAAATACCTACCAGTCAATGGACAGGAACCCATGGCATACTCCTCTACTTTAACTGTCGAGGGCTCTGAAGAGATCTGCACTGCACTGATTGCAGCTTCTGGATAGGGTGTCAAATACTTTTGGAATGAACATTTTAATGATCTTTTAAGAACTGATCTCCCTTAGCATTCATACTCCCTCCCCAATTCTACTAGGCTTCTGTAGAGTTAACCCTGCTCTGAAGATGTCTTTCTGTCTCTCTGTCTCTGTTGCTCACAAGAAAGGCAAAAGAGTGCTGGGAAGGGCAGCACCCCGCCAGACCACCTGCCTAGCCTAGAGACAGAGAGAAACAGAGATACAGAGACAGAGATACAGAGACACACAGAGAGAGACAAAGTGACAGAGAAATAGACACACAGAGACAGACAGAGAGAAACACACAGAGAAAGAGAGAGGTTGGTGCCTGACAAGTTAGACCAGTATCCTTTTGGTAACCATCTACCCTCATACCCTGAGGAAGACAGCTTAGGCCCTGGACCTAAGAGCCTGGGGAACAGCAATGCTTCTAGCCCAGTGCCCTCACCCAGCATTCTGGGAAACAGCATGGGGGCAGGTACAGCCTGACCACTGCTCCCTCAGGGGCACAGTCACAGCTATTGATAACCCAGAAATGAAAGTTCATGCCACCAGTTTTTGGCACTGTCCAACGGTACAACATCAGAAACTGGTATTATTTTTTAAGTGGAAATGATATTAATAAAGAGGCCTTAACATCTGCCTTGCTGTTGTACCTTAAGGACCATGGGACCTTTCCATGTGATTTGCAGCTGAAACCTTTGTCTCACCCCAACCCCCTTTAGAATATGAGCTCCTTGAAAGCAGGGATTGTATTACTTTTCCATCTGTATTTCCAGTGCTTCATCCATAGTAAGCATTTGACAAATGCCTTACTCTTTCATTCATTCTCTGGATCGATCTATGTCTGTTTTCTTCTCCTCCTCCCCTCTCCCTCCCAGCCATGCTTTAAACTAGCTATGAAACCACAGACTGGTCACCATTCAAAAGTGCTATTGAGGTAAACAGGTTTGGGGGCTCTTTTAAAGCAGTAGGTTGCCTGCCCAGACATCATCAGAGCCATAGGAATGTCAGGAGAAACTACTCACAGAGGAACAGGTGAGTGAAAAGTTAAAGGTTGGCAGTTGGCAACATGAATCAGACACATCTGGCACAACCACCTCTGAGAAATTAATGAAAAGAGGCAGTAATTTGCTCATGAGGAACAATGCCCTTACGAGTATTCCTGTAACTTCACCCCCATTTCTACTGTCTGGATTGGAAAAGTACCTATTCCTATTCTTCACACACACACACACACACACACACACACACACACACACACACACACACACACACTCCTTGTTGTGAAGAAACCTTTGAAACAGAGTGAAAATGGGAGCTCCTATTTTTATAAAATGTCAGCTGATTGATGATTCCCCAAGAAGAAAAAATGTATAATAATGAACGGGATGCACTTGGCCCCAAAGAATCAAAGTCAATGGTGGGCCTGCCTCACACTGTCACCACCTGAGATGAATTAATTGGCTGGTTTGGGCCCCATTTGCCCTGGTGCACTGAACAGATGTTTGGCTACATACTAATCAAGGGATGATGAGTGTGAGTGCACTGAGCTCCCCAGCTGTGAACTTCATGTTCCAGTCTTAACCAATCTAACCTGCCTGGTGAAAACAAACAGATGTTCACATGCTATGCTCCGGCTGATCCCCAGGGAAGGCAGGGTTTGAGCCTGGCTGGAAATTGCTTAGGAAAAGGGTGGGTGAGGCTCTTTTAGGTCAAGGGACATTGGGATCATAGAACTTATAGTGGAAAGGGATTGTTGAGATAATTTAGCAGAGCTTCACTCAGACTTTGAGAGGTTATGATTGACCCGGGGAAACAAAGGTATAAATAAGAGAGCCAGGACTGGAAATTGTGTTCTCTCATTTCAGATCCAGTGCTCTTCCCTGTACAATATGCAGGCCTTAGTTTGATTTCATCTGGCCAATGAGGGGTGATACTATTGCTCTGTTCTGTCAAAGCAGCCCAGAGAAAAATTCTGTCCTAGCAGGCAATTTTGGAGTTCTCCTTAACAGTAAAGATACTAAAAATGCAAGTATTTCTATAATAGCTATAAATCTATGAATAATGGATAATTAGCTGATTAGAAGTTCAAACGTCAGTAGATGAATAAATAATTTTAAAAGATTATTAAGTATTTACTATATGCTAAGCACTGTGCTAAGGGCTAGAGAAACCAATTTTTTTTTATAAGTCTCTTTGACTAAGAGAAACCAATTTTTTTTAAAAGTGGCATCAGGTCGCCAGATTCAAGGAATTTATTCTCAAACTGGGGAGACAACATATTAAAGAAAATTTAGCAACAGAAAGAAAGGAAAACCATGGCTGTCCTATTGATACATCAGTGGAACCTTAGGTTACATAAATAGGTCTATGACAGTATGGAGGGATTGCAGAGTGTTGAGAGAGTATGGTTGCCATGGCCTCTAGGACCTTAGAAGGTAGTTGCAAGGTCGATGGCAAGGTCCCCATCTCATCATACGGAAAAAGGTAAGAATACTATGAAGGAAATAATAAGTATAAAACACTAAAAATTCTTAAAGACTATATAAATATCAGTGATAATAGCTATTATTTTCTTATCATGACTGAGATCTCTGAACAAAAGAAGGCTCAATCCACCATGCTTCTCTTACCCCTTCTTCTGTTTTTCTTTCCCATTTTCTTACTCTGTATCTATCTCACTATGCCCCACCCTCCTTTTTCTTTCCTCTCACTTTCCTCATCTCTATTCCTCTTCCTTCCTCTCTTTCCCTTTATATCTTCCAGAATCCCCACCCCACCCTCCACTTAAGTCTCTCTCTCTTTCTCCCCCTCCCTCTCTTTCCTTCTCTCTCTCCCTCTCTCTCCTCTCTCTCCTTCTCTCTCTATCTCTGTGTCTCTCCCCCTCCTTCCATCTCTCCCTCTCTCTCTCCTTCTCTCTCTCTCTCTCTCTCTCTCTCTCTCTCTCTCTCTCTCTCTCTCTCTATATATATATATATATATATATATATATATAAATGTCAGCAGTGGAAAGTACTTTTGAGATAAATGGTCTAGTCTAGTCCATCTCCTTTATTTTACAGAGGAGAAACTGAGGTCCAAAAAGAAAAGTGACTTGTCCAAGGTCACCCAGAGGTAGCTATTGCATGTCAGGGCTGGGACCATCACTCCCAAATCAGTGTTCTTTCTGCCACACCAAGCATTTGACTTATCTGCTTTCACTCACAAGTTTTCCAAGGGTGAGGAGGCCATGGGTGAGATCAATAGAAGATCAAATGCCATGAGTGTGGAATATGTGACATGGAATGGCCCAGACAGGGCTGGTAATAAATAGCTGCATAGACACACAGCACAGACAAAGCTCATTAGACTCCAGGTCCTTTGTTCACCACCAGTGAGTAATCGGGGTTTTACTGCATTGTGAAAACACACTGCCTGTCACTAAAAGGTCCCCACCCAGTCAGCCTGACAAAGGACATGGCTGGATTCCTAAAAATAACAGTGGTCTCTCTGAATCACATCTCCAGATCAAATCATGCAAAAATGAGGCTGGGGAACAAATCTCTGGAGGCAGCCCAGTGTCATGCAAAGAGCACTGCGCTAGAAGTTAGGGCATCTAGGTTCCCCTTCCAGCTCTGCCATAGTTTTATTATGTGACTTTAGCAAAGCTTTTTGCTTTCTCTGGGCTTCAGCTCTTGTCTCTACAAAAGGAGAGAACTAAATTAGATTCTTTTATGGGTCCCCTACAGGATTTGATCTCCTACTTCTGTGTCTGGGAATTCACATCCTCACTTCTATCTCTTAGAATTCTTTGTTTTATTTTATTTTTTTCTTTCAACACTCTGCTCTAGGGTCACCTCCTATAGGAAGACTTTCCTGATTACCCCTAGACTCTACTGACCTTCTTCACCAACACCATTGCCTTATATTTCTCTTGAATATATTTTATGGATGTTTATTGTGTACACGTGTCTTCAGATAGAATGTATGAGTCAAGATCAAGGGAGTGTTTTATTTTTGTCTTTACAGTCCCAGAATTTAACAGAATGCTTAGCACATGGGAATCACTTAATAAATTCTGTTGATTAATTGAATAAAATGACTGACATTATAGCTAGAGGCACCTTAGGACTCCTCTAGTTCAGGTATTCTTTAAGTTCTTTGTGTCCCTCTGGATTCCTTTGGCAGTCTGATAAAGCCTATGTGCTCTGTTCTCAGAAGAATGCTTTTAAATTTTTAAAAATTGATAGGACTACAAAAGAAACCAAATTTATTGAAATATAGTTGGCAAACACACACACACATATATACACACTCATATACACACATATATGTGTATTTTTAAAGTTCATGGACTCCAGGTTAATTGGTTTAACCCCTTCATTTTATGGATAAGGAATCTAAGACCCAGAGAAGGAAGATGACTGGGGTCAGATAATTTGTAAGTGGAAGGGCTAAAATTTGGATCTAGGTCTCTCGAAATAAGACCCAGTATTTTATGTACTTCTCCACACTACCTTAACTCTAAAATCCTATGATTCTATAACACTTACTTATAGCTAATGACACCCTTTTCCAGGGACCAGGAGGTCCCAGAGTGATAATAGTGATTGAAAACAGTTCAGGAACTGTAGCAGGAGAAAGAAACACACATTCATGGAGTTAATTGGGCTGTTCCTTGATGAGTTTTAGCTTTGGTAAATCTGCCACTTTTCAGAAACGGTTGAGCCGATTGGATGGGGCCCAGGACACCCATAATTGAATTCCTTTAGTCCAAGCTCATGTTAGAATGTTTTAACAGAATCCGTTAAGCTACAGCTCAGCCAAACATTCCCCAAACCCAGTGACTTCACATGGTGTCACACCCATTGTGGGTCAGGAGGCCACTGCTTAAGTCAGTTGAAGATAAAATAATGTCAGTAGAGAATATTTAGTATTGAATTATATAGATAGGGTTTCCAGGCCCACATGCAAATAGGATAGACTTGAAACCCATGTTACCTGGGGTTACTTCACTATAAAACAAAGCTTTGCTTTGAAGGATGTCAAAGCTCTGTAGAAACATCAGGGAATCGTAGCATGCTACTGCTAGAAAGCCTTTAGGACCTAGAGGGACCTCAGAGTTCAATTATCCAGACTAACGTTTTATTTTACAGATGAGGGCTCTCAGTCCCAGAGAGAGCAAGTGATGGTCAAACTTACAGTCAGGATTAGTCTCCTGAGGCCCCATACCTGTGTACTCTTCATTATCTCATTTCTCCCTCTTACCCCACATCCCCCTTTTCTCCTTCAGTTTCTCCAGGTTTCCTGGTTACTGAAATGTCTGCATGGATTTCAGTTTTCCTACTCTGATTTTCCCTAAAGGATTTGTGTCCTCTTAATTTCCAGTCACTTGCTTTTTGTTCTGATGGTTCCCTTCACTCCTCCTCAATATTTTCACATGCATTCCCTCTATCCCGGCTCTTTATCTCAATCTGCTGTTTCCCTCAATCTGCTGCTCCACCCTAGTCTGGCATGACATTTTTTTTAAAGCAATTGGGGTTAAGTAACTTGCTCAAGGTTACACGGCTAGTCGTTATTATTTATGCATGGGTGCTCATTTTCTGAGGCCGGATCTGATCTCGGGTCATCCCAACTCCGAGGCTGGCGCTCTTACTCACTGTGCCACCTAGCCGCCCCTTTAGGGCAATTGGGGTTAAGTAACTTGCCCAAGGTTACACGGCTAGGTTTTTGTTTGTGTGGATTAAGTGTCGGAGGCCGGCTCGGAACTCAGGTCCTTCTGACTCCAGGGCCGGCGCTCTATTCACTGCGCCACCTAGCCTCCCCAAGGCATGACATTTTTATGATGCCTACTCCCTTTCCCTTCATGCAGCTCTCACCTGTGGCTCCAAGGAGCTGTAGCAAGTGCAATGGCCACACCCCAGAAAACCCTCTAGGCAGATGGGTTAAATCCATCTGAGGATAAACCCAGGCTGAAGATAACTGACTGGCCTCAAAGCTATGGATGAGATAGGGAGATATCTACCCCAAGCATGCAAAGACTCTCCCCTCCCTGCCATGGAATGAGCAGAAGAAAACAATTTGTTCAATAGCCATGAAGGTGACTGGAGCAGAAGACTGTGGAGCACTTAGAGTTTGATCATTCATTGAAGACACCAGGGTCATTCATTGCATCCTGGGTCATTACCAGTTGTCTTGACTTTTGTCCTGCCACTGGACTTCAATGACTTAGGAAGAGACAGTGAGCCTGACAACTTTGTGCAACTCTACCTTACAAATCCAATTCATGTGCAAGTCAAGATGTCACCCATGATGTCACTGGTTCTACTTGAAAACGAACAACAAAACTCAATGTGGGTCTCCCCCTTTTATCACAAGGGATAAAAAGGAGGCACAGAAGCATAGCAATGGGGTGAGAAGTCATCAGCTATTGCCAATGGATATTTCCCAACTCTGAAGAGCTGCCTATCAGGATTGTAAAAAAGGAGGCTGAGTGAATCTTCAGATCCATTTTTACTACAATGACATAACTGTGTGCACAGGAAGGAAAGAAGGAAGGGAGGGAGAGAGGAAGGAAGGAAGGAAGGAAGGAAGGAAGGAAGGAAGGCAGGCAGGCAGGAAGGAAGGAAGGAAGGAAGGAAGGAAGGAAGGAAGGAAGGAAGGAAGGAAGACAGGGAGGGAGGGAGAGAGACAGAGAAAGTGGGGAAGGGGAGAGAGAGCTCTGTGATGACTTAATTACTAACAGTGAAGTTTTGGTAGTATGCTATCTTGGACACAAAAACACTGGAGGAAGGGGTTACAAAGACTTTCCATCATACAGTCAGTGAGAACTACATCCTCGACAATATCTTCCTTACTCCTTCAGTCAGACCTAAATTAAATGTTGTGGAACTCTGTTAGTCATAGGTCATAGAACCCCAAAATTCCCTTTTTCTATCTTGGATGTATCTCAAATAAACAAAATTAATGAAAAGGGATTAGGTAATAGTATATATGAATGAATGAAAAAGTTATTAGGAACTTAATATATCCTAATACTGTCCTAACACTGTGATACAAATAGAAATGGGAGATAGTTCTGTCTTTGAGAAGAGCCTACATTCTGATACAGGAAGATAATTTAGGAGGGATCAGTTACAAGGGAAGTAGAAAGACCCAGTGGTCCTTAGGGTGCAGTGGTAAAGCCCCCAGTGGTAGGGATGGAGCATAGAGGAGAGATAAAGAAAATGGACAAACATCTTCTTTAGAGTCATTTTACATTTGAGGAAACTGAGGCCCCCTGAGCTGCGGTGACTTCTCCAAGTCAGAAGTGGAATTTGAACTAGGTCACTTGACTCTAGAGTCTGTGCTCTTTCTGCACTTGATAAACTCTAAAGCATAATATAAATGCTAGGTTGTTATTGTTGTTGTTATCATTATGTACCAATAGATGAGTATGGGAAATAGATTAAAAGTGAGTCATGGAGACATGATATAGCAATGATCATGGACATCAGTTATCTCGACATCTGTTGGCGTTCTCTTTGCCAAAAGGAGCTGATAAATTCTTGGCTTGTTTGTATTAATGTCAATTTCATCTTTTAAAACACGGAGGAAACAATAATAAGGGGAACTGCCCATATGGACCTGATTTAGGTCTGTAAGGAAGAACTTGTTGCTGAAGTGAAAGTGTTGGGAACATTGGGTACAAGTGACCACTTTATCATAGATTCCTGATAGAGAAGAAGAGGAAAGCTGGACAGTCTCACATGGAACCTAGATTTAGGAAGAGTGATTTTCAGAGGTCATGGAAAGGAGAGAAAGGATCTCATAATTTAAAATTTTAGAGGTAGCCCAGGAGGGAAGGGATGCTCTCCAGAATGAAATTTTTAAAGTGTGAACTGAAATAATTCTGATTAGGAAGAAAAGGGTCAGCAGCCTAAACAGACAGAAGAGTACACATAGAGGATACATCCCCCAACTTTGAATTCTTTTTAAAGATGTGGAAAACACAAGCATGAGCAGGGAACATGGTCCAGTGAGCCCAATAAAGCTCAAAGGGAATTGAAGCTGGTAATGAATGCTAAGGTCAATGAAAATGACTTTTTAAAAAGAAACTTTGGGGGAAAGAGACAGAACAAAGAAAGGGAGAGTGTTACTCCTCTGGGAAACTGTGATGATAAAACAGGACCATAGAGGGAAGGTAGAACAATGGGATTCTTCTCTTGCTTCTGTAATTTCTGCAGAAAAGAATAATCTTTGAACTGGAAAGGAGGGAATAAAAATGACAATCAGGACCTGAAATACAAGCTAGGGATAGAGATAGGTAGAGAGCATCTAGCTGGCCCTGATGAATTCATGTCATCAGGCCTGGAAGAACTCAAAGCAAGAATAGTGAAAGAATAGGCAGATGTGATCACTGAACTACGCTCAGTAAACTTGGGGAGTTTATGGGTGATGGGAGAGGTACTACAGGATTGGAAGAAGCTAAATGCCATCTTGATCTTTAAAAAAGGGGAAAAATAGTCTGCAAACTATGCATTTGGACAAGAGCATTTACCTTCAATTCCTGGAAAAAATTCAGAATTTATCATTAAATGGATAGTTTGTGAACATCTCAAAGGAAAAGTGGGAAACATTAAGAATCACCATAGCTTCATCAAGAACAGTCATATTAGACTCATTTTGTTTCCTTTTCAGACAGGAGAACTATACTAGTCACTCATGGGAAAGTTGCTGATGGAGTTAACTTTGATTTCAACCAAGCATCTTTTATTGATTTCTTTAGGTTTTCTATCACCCAAATTCCCAAATACAGCGCCCCTCTCCTAGGGTCATTCCTTGCAACAAAAAATTAAAAAGAAAGAAAATAAATGATTTAGTAAAAACCAGACAATATCCTGACAGAGCATGAGAGTGTATGCAATTTTCCATAGCCATAGTCCCCTACCTCAGCTAAGAAGGGAGGGAGGCATTTCATCTATTCTTAGACTCTAAGTTTAGTCATTACAGTTACACAGAGTTCAATTTTGTTTTATTTTTGTTCTTTCCGTTTACATTGTTGTAGTCACTGGTTTAATGGCTTTGTGGTTAGTCTTATTTCACTCATAAAAGTCATACATGTTTCTCTGAATTCTTCATATTCTTAATTTCTTACAGTGTAATAATATTCCATTACATTCATATACCACAATTTTCAGCCCTTCGTTAATTGATACAAGGCCTCTAGTTTGTTTTCAGACTTCAGCTGCCATAATATTTCAAACAGACAGAATTTAGCATGCTATTTTTGTGGACGAGATGGAGAGATGTGGACTAGATAATATTACTGTTAATTTAGTTTGGAATTTTGTGTGTGAATAGACCCAAAGTAATCAATACTGAGTTAATATCCATTTAAAGAAATGTTTCTGATGAAGAGATAGGTGCTTGGCTCTGCACTGTTCAACATTTTCATCAAGGACTTGGATGGAGACATAAATGGTATGCTTATCAAATCTGCAAACAACACAAATTGGGAGGCATCACTACTATGCTTGGTGACAGAGCTAGACTCCGAAAGGCCTTTGACAAGCTAGAAGATTAAGCCAAATTCAGTAACAGGAAATTTAGCAGAAATACATTTAGTCTTATGCTTGGGTTAAAAGAAATCAGTTTCACAAGTACAAGATAATTGAGACATGGTTAGATAGTTATGATAAGCAAACCATTTATGCCTATCTACAAGTCATTGATGAAATATTGAACAATATAAAGCAAAGCATGGAGACCTTCCTTTACCATAAACATTCTTTTAAATTGACATCAACCCAATATTGAATTTTCTGGGTCTATTCATGCAACAAATTCCAAACTCACCTTAATATGCAATATCATCTAGTGCACATTCCTATAACTTGCCCACAAAGATAATGTAAGAAAATTTGTCAAATGTTTTAACTTTTGGTGTAACAAAGATTTGGCATTTTTTTATTACATGTAAAAGATCTAGCGGTTCCAGTGGGCTGCTAACTCATTATGAAGCAAAAGTACAGCATGACAACCATTAAAGCTAATATTATAATTATATTGAGCTGAGAAGCAGATTGTCCAGATGTGAGAAGTGATAATTCTGTCACATTCTAATATGATCAGGTCTTGATTATCGTGTTCAGTTCTTAGTGTTACATTTTTGGAGGGATTTTTCTGTAAAGGACATGTGTGTGTGTGTGTGTGTGTGTGTGTGTGTGTGTGTGTGTGTGTGTGTGTGTGTGTGCGTGCTCCCGGGTGTGTGTATACAAGCAACACATATATACACTTATCAAAAGAGGAGAAGAGAGGAGAGAAGAGGAGAGGAGAGAGGCAGGCAAGAAAAATTTGTTCACTCACATCATGTCTGACTACAATTGCTACTGGGGTCTGATTTTTCAATATTTTTACTGCGTCCTTTAACTATCTTAGAGAAGGTATAATCAACATTACTAGAGTCTAAACTTGTTCATTTTTTCCTTGATCCTATTTGGGGCCATTTAGAGATAATTCAATGTGCAACTATATTATAGAGTTTATGATAGAGAAAAAGAAAGCTGTCTATATTCTGTTGTACACCATAGTGTTGGGAAGATTTCAAAAGGTTCAGAGGTAGAATCTAGTGGCCTAATATTTTTCTTTTATATTTTTTGGGAGGCAATCATGGTTAAGTGACATGCCCAGAGTCACATAGCTACTAAGTGTCTGAGGGCAGATTTGAACTCAGATCCTCCCAACTCCAGGGCTAGTGCTCTAGCCTCTGCACCACCTAGCTGCCCCTCAGTGGCCTAATATTTTGAAGGGGAAGTAAGCATAAAGAGGATGAAAAGGAAAGGCTTCTACACCAAGATGACAGTGTAGAAGCAGGAAAACTCCCTACACTCCTCCTATAGCCACCTCAAATACCTACAAAAAATGACTCTAAACAAACTTTAGGGCTACAGAACTCACAAAGTGAAAGAGAGAGACAAACCTCCAACTGAAGACAGCCCAGCAGGCAGGCAGGGAGGGTTCATTGTAGCCCCCTGGGAACAGAGCCCAGCCCTGGGGAGGGGGGCCAAGGTTTTGGCTTTAGGGTGGTCTGACCAGCCACAGCTAGAGGGTCTTCAGGAGAGTGGATCACCAGCAGCTCTGGCAGTTTCCAGAATTATCAACACATAGATTCCAAAGACAAAGTAAGAGGTCAGTGTAGATTTAGAGAACAGGGACTCTGGGAGTGTGGTCCAACATCTGCCCCCAGAAGTAGAAGCTGCTGAGGTGTAGCGGCGGCTGCCTTTTAACTGCTTTGGCCTGTGGATTGTATGGGGACCAAGCAACCATTCTGAGGGTAATCACTCTTGCTTTAACCTGCTTGGATCTGGATTGCTGTCTAGGGTGGAGGTCCTAGGGTGGGTGACCAGAGAGCCAGAGACAGTGGAGGCTTCAGAAAGGGTAGCCAACTAATAGCCCCAGCAGCTGTGAAAACCCTAGCCATTTGGGACAAAGCTCTCCTCTCTGGAAAAGAGTCCTACTGTGGCAAAAAAAACTCAAAAGTCAAATAATTGAGTGGCAACATGAGCAAGCAAAGGAAGCAAAGCAAGCACAACAATATGACTTTGGATTCTTTTTGAGGGGACAAAAAGGATCAAAGCATGGAATGGGAGGAAGATGACAAAGTCAGAATTCCTGCACCAAAAGCTTCCAAGAAAAATATGAATTGGTTACAGGCCATAGTGGAGCTTAACAAGGATTTTGAAAACCAAATAAGAGAAGTGGAGGAAAAATTGGGAAGAAAAATAATAATGATGCAAGAAAATCATGAAAAGAGAGTCAACAATCTGACTGAAGAAAATAGACTAAAATAGACTTTAAAAATAGACTAACTCAAATGGCAAAAGAGGCTCAGAAAGGCAATGAGGAGAAGAATGCCTTAAAAAGCCAAATTTGCCAGATGGAAAAAGAATCTCAAAAGCTCACTGAGGAGAATCATTCCTTCAGAATTAGATTGGAGCAAATGGAAACTAGTGACTTTATGAGAAATCAAGATGCTATTAAGCAAATCCAAACAAATGAAAGAATAGAAGGCAATGTGAAATATCTCACTGGAAAAAGCACTGACCTGGAAAATAGATCCAGGAGAGATACTTTTAAAAGTATTGGACTACCTGAAAGGCCATGATCAACAAAAGAACCTAGAAATCATCCTCCAAGAAATTCTCAAGCAAAATTGCCCTGATGTTTTAGAACCAGAGGGCAAAATAGAAATTGAAAGAATCCACTGATCACCTCCTGAAAAAGATCCCCAAAAGGAAAGTCCTAGAAATATTATAGCCAGGTTCCATAGTTCCCAGATCAAGGAGAAAATATTATAAGCAGCCAGGAAGAAACAATTTCAATATTGTGGAAACACAATCAGGATAACACAGTACCTGACAGCCTCTACACTAAGGGATTGCAGGGCTTGGAATATGATATTCCAGAGGGCAAAGGAGCTGGGGTTAAAACCAAGAATCACCTACCCAGCAAAACTGAGTATCATGTTTCAGGGGAAAATATGGTCATTCAGTAGAATAGAGGACTTTCAAGCATTCTAGAGGAAAAAAAAAACAGAGTCAAATAGAAAATCTGACATTTAGATACAAGAAGCAAGAGATACTTGAGAAGGTAAAGAGGCAAAAGAAATCATTATGAACTTATCAAAGTTGAATTATTTACATTCCTACAGGGAAAAAACGGTAACTGTAACTGATGAAACCTTTCTCAGTATGAAAATAGTTGAAGTAGGGTATATGGGCATATGAATACATATCTGAATGTGTGTATATATGTTTTCAGGTATACATAGAAAGAGGGCACAGGTCAAATTTAATAGCAAGGGATGATACTTAAAAGGTGAAATTGAGAGGTGAGAGAGTAATATAATGAGAGGAGATGGGGAGAGACAGAATGGGGTAAACTACCTCATATAGAAGAAGCAAGGGAAAATGGTTACAAGGGAGGGGAAGAACAGGAAGGCAAAAGGCAAAACCTTATTCTCATTGAATTTGGATCAGGGAGAGAATGACATATATACTAAATAGGGTTTCTCACCCTACAGGAAAGTAGGGGAGAAGAGAATGGGGGGGGGGACAATGGAAGGGAGGGCAGGCTGGGGAGTTGGAAGCACCCACTTTTGAAAAGGGACAGGACAAAAGTGGGGAGTGGACGAGATGGGAGTTGGGATAGGAGGGAGGGAAATATAGTCAGTCTTTTACAATATATCTACTATGGCAATGTTTTGCATAGTTACACATGTACAGTATATACTGAGTTGCTTATCTTCCTTTTAAAATCAAAATTTTAAAAAATATATAAATACTATAATTAATACTATTTTGCATATAATTGGGATATAAGATGTGCAGGCATAGGGGCATGAGGTTTCACCTTGCCCTACTGGAAAAGTTGACGGGGATATGGGAGAAGAGATGGGAGAGAATATTGGATGAGGGGGTATCCTGTGGGACTGTTATTCTGTGGTGGTGGGTAGGGGAAAAATAGGGAATATATCGTAACTCGAAATCTGATGGAAATGAATGATGTAAACCAGAAGTTAATAAAGCATTTTAAAAAAAGGCAATGAAGAGAAGAATGCCTTAAAAAGCCGAATTTGCCAGATGGAAAAAGAATCTCAAAAGCTCACTGAGGAGAATCATTCCTTCAGAATTAGATTGGAGCAAATGGAAGCTAGGGACTTTATGAGAAATCAAGGTACTATTAAACAGATCCAAACAAATGAAAAAAAAAAATAGAAGGCAATGTGAAATATCTCATTGGGAAAACTGACCTGGAAAATAGATCCAGGAGAGATAATATTAAAATTATTGGACTACCTGAAAGCCATGATAAAAAAAAGAACCTAGAAATCATCTTTCAAGAAATTCTCAAGGAAGATTGTCCTAATGTTTTAGAACTAGAGGGCAAAATAGAAATTGAAAGAATCCACCAATCACCTCTTGAAAAAGATCCCCAAAATAAAACTCATAGGAATATTGTAGCCAGGTTCTGGAGTTCCAAGATCACAGGGAAAATACTACAAGCAGCCAATAAGAAACAATTTCAATATTGTGGAAACACAATCAGGATAACACAGGACCTCGAAGCTTCTACACTGAGGGATCAAAGGACTTGGAATATGATATTCCAGAAGCCAAAGGAACTGAGATTAAAACCAAGAATCTCCTACCCAACAAAACTGAGTATCATGTTTCAGGGGAAAATATGGTCATTCAATGGAATAGAGGACTTTCAAGCATTCTTGATGAAAAAGCCAGAGTTGAATAGAAAATTTGACATTCAGATATAAGAAGCAAGAGAAGCATGAGAAGGTAAACAGGGAAAAGAAATCATAAGGAACTTATCAAAGTTGAACTATTTACATTCTTACATGGAAAAATGATAATTATAACTTGTGAAACTTTTCTCAGTATGAGAATAGTTGAAGGGAATAGAAATATATATATATATATGCATATATATGTCTATATAGGAGGGTATATGGACATATGAATACATATGAGAGTGTATGTATATATGTGTACAGGTATACATAGACAGAGGGCACAGGACCAATTGAATGGGAAGAGATGATACTTAAAGGTGAAATTGAGAGGTGAGAGGGGAACATAATGAGAGGAGATGGGGAGAGACAGAATGGGGTAAATTATCTCATATAGAAGAGGTAAGGGAAAACTGTTACAATGGATGGAAAGAACAGGAAGGCAAAAAGGAATGGGACAACCTTACTTGAATTGAATTTGGCTTAGGGAGGGAATGACATATACACTAAATAGGGTATCTCACCCTATAAGAGAGTAGGGGGAAAGGGGATGAGAGCCGGGACGATGGAGGAGAGGATAGTTTGGGGGGAGTGAATTTAGAAGCACACACTTTTGAAAAGGGACAGGGTCAAAGTAGAGAATAGAACAAGTGGGGGGTGGGATAGGATGGAGGGAAATATAGTCAGTCTTTCAAAATATATCCACTATGGAAACGTTTTGCATAGCTACATGTGTACAACCTATATTGAATTGCTTATTTTCCCAGTAAGGGTGGGTGGCAAGGGAGGAAGGGAAAGAATCTGGAATTCAAAGTTTTAAAATTAGATGTTTTGTATATATATAATTTTTTACATGCAACTGGGAAATAAGATATACAGGCTCTGAAGTATAGATATCCATCTTGCCCTACTGAAAAGTCAGAGGGGGAATGAGGGATGACATAGGAGAGAGCAGATTGGGGGAGTGGGTATACAGTAGGAATGCTGCTTTGGGGTGGTGGGTAGGGGAAAGAAGGGGAGAAAATTTGTAACTCAAAATCTTGTGGAAATGAATGATGTAAACTAAAAATAAACATAAATTCAATTTTTAAAAAAGGATGGGAAGTCTTTAAGGCTGAAATTCTGAAGAAATAAGCAGAAATTTGTTCACTTAGAACAAAAAAAAAGCAAAGCTGCCCAAGAAGAGATAGGGGATTCAGACAGACTCATCTTTCAAAAGGACCTGATTAGGAAATGGAATCAATTATAGTTAACTAAATACAGCTCTGGAGGAATTTCGTCAGGATTGCTAAAATTCAGAATGAACTGCAGGTGATGATAAATTCTAAGGACAACCAAAAGGGCTGTTTTGTTTTTTAAACTATTAAAGGGAAGAAAAAATAAGGTAGGTTAAGGAGAGGTCGATTGGAATGATGATAATGCATGGCAGTGAGAAGGTCTGAGCAGGTTAACTCTTGTGTTCCTTTTGTTTATTCCTCCAATAAGAACATTTTTCTGGCTTAGATATAGAAAATCAAAATAGTAGGGAGCAAAACCAAAGATAAGTGAGATGTCATCAGACTGTTTTTCAATGGTTTACATTCATTCATTCATTCATTCAGTGAACATTTATTAAGCACCTACCAGATACTGTGCTAAGTGCTTAGCAAAGAATGCAAAGAAAGAAAAAAGACAGTTCCTGCTCACAAGCAATTCTCAATCTAACAGGGACACAACATGCAAAGACTTATTTACAAACCAGCTACATACAAGACAAAGAGGAAATAATAAACAGAGGCAAAGTACTAGAATTAAGAGGGATTGGGGAAAGTTTCCTGTAAATTGTGGGATTTAAGATGGGGCCTGAAGGAAGTGAGGGAAGCTAAGAAGCAGAGGTGAGGAGGGAGAGCATTCCAGGCATAAGGAAAAGCCAATGAAAGTGCCTGGAATTGGGAAGTAGAGTGGGGTTTTTTTGGAGGGAAGGGAGTTGTGAAATGGTGTATAGTTAGAAAAATCCATTTGGCAGCTGAATAGAGGATGGTGTGGGATGGGGAGAGACTTGTGGCAGGTAGAACACCAGCAGGCTATTGTTGAGACGAGGGCCTGCATCAGAGTGCAAGTTACATAAAAAAACCATCACAAAGAGAGAATGGTGAGTTGACCCACTTTTTCAAGTAAGCAACAAACAGAAATTAGAAAAATTGTATAGATTAGAATGTATTAGAAAATATACGGGTGGGTGAGTTCTTTAAATAAGAGTAAAATGAGATCCAAGCCCAACCAAGAAAGAAGTTCCAATCTCACCCAAGGGGAAATTCCTAGTCTCTAGTGAGGCAAGATGGAAATCAGGGGTGTGTTGAAGAGTCAGTTTTCCCTACATATCTGTTGCTTCCAAAACCTCTTCACCCCATCTCTATCTACCCCTCCCTTCCTCACTGTCCCTCCATCTTTCCCTCCAAAAGAATATCTCTCTTTTCCAAAGCTCTTATACCAACCCCTCCCTTACATACTCACAATCTTGTGTCAGCATTCTCTTTACCAATCTGGAGTCATGTCTAAGTGGCAATATGCAAAACACACAAGGATTACCTGGAAACCAAGGTTACAAGACGATGATACCTCCACCACCTGCCACCTCTTCTTACTCTAATACATCTTAATTCTACCTTCACATACAAACATTTTGACTAGAGACACATTTTCTGTCCTGTACTTTTCTCGGGTACAGGTTGCATCTTTTTTCTAAATTTCCATAGGGATTGCAGGATCATCAGTTTTCTGCACATTTCTCCATCTCTTCCATTTCCATATCCTCATTCTCCCTTATCTTCTTCATCTTCATTTTCTTTGACATTCATTGAGCACCTTATGTATTCAGACGCTATGCTGGGGACTAAGTAGTATGTGCCTTCCCACAGAGACGGTATGGTCTACTTGAGGAAGGCAGGCAGAATTCGAACAAACTATACTTGAGCTCTGGACAAAGCCTGAAATCTGTGTTCTTCTTTCTGCACCCTGTGTGTTACAGTCCTCTGAAGGCCTTTGCAAAACCTTCGACTCAGTACATGGGACTTTGCCTATGTCAATAACTAGTCCTAAGACCATGAAGAAGAGAATGTTCTGGCATGAAAATATGTGTAAGGGGGCCAGGGACTTTTTGCTGTGATAAAAGAAATATAGGAGCAAAGTTTACCAATTCCTTTTCCTTTTTCTCTGTGGTTGCTAAATGCCTTCTTGAGGCTTATCTAAACTTTAGGACAATTGGCATGTTCCCTGGCACCTAGTGCCAGGGGCATGAAAGAATCAAAAGGGCAAATAAAAATTACAGTATATGTGTGTATATTCCCAGCCCAGAAAGACTCTTCCAGAAGTGGGTATACAACCTAAACTTGGGGGGGAGGGGGCAGGAAGGAGGTAATTTAAAGTTATTTCCTCTTCTTGACCTAGTAAGGAGTAAAGACTGGAGACCTTTCTATGAGAAAAGTGCTAAAATCTTCTAATGCAGAGGGTTGGATATAGTGTAAGTTGGCTTAACAAATAAATGAAAATGGGTAGATTAACCCTATGGCATGTTGGTTTAGGATTATTTTCCAAAAAGAGTAGTCACATCCTCCCCTGTCCCAAGGAAGTAGAAACAGCCACAGAAGCAAATAGCAACCCCAAGATAGCAACCCCAACTGGACATTGAGACAGAAACTGGTAGCCTTGGAAGCAGAGGCTTATGGGTAAGGACAGAGCTTCAGTGAATGCATAATAACTGCAGAAGCAAGGTGGAGCAGCAGTAGCAAAAGAACTGACAGCCATGCCAAGGGAACTTTAAGAAATGGAACTGAGAACAAAATGGCACAACTGATGTCATGGAAGCATTTTGGATACCATGTAACACTCCTAAGCATAAATTCCCCGAGGAATTGCTCCCTTTCCCACTGGTTTGAGAGTTTATGAGAGATTGTAGCCTTTTATCTATTGAAAGACACGGATGAGATGGTTTTATCGACTAATTTTCTCTGCTATCCTGTCTCAATGCAATGCATTGCTCCTTGATTTGTGAGAGTGTTGCTGTCTTGGACTAGCCACATCATTTTTTTTTCTCCTTTTGGGAAATTCCTTCCCTAGTCCATTGACTCCACCTCCATAGAAAGCTTTCTTTAAACATGCCTGGAGGGAGGATGACTGTTAGGCCACAAGACCAAACATCCCAGGTTACTCTCAGACAACAAAACGGCAGTGACTCATTTTAGCTTGAGAGGCAAAAAGAAAACTCCAGATTCAGTTTAGTTCTGAGTTTTGGGAAGTTTATCCAAAACCAAAGAGTTATAACTGTCAGATTCTCTTGCAGTTTAGCTTTGACCCCACTCAGGAGAAACCCTGGCATTTTTGGACCAGGGCTCAAATCTTAGACTTTTTGATATTTCAATATCCTTAAACTAAATATTGTTTTTTCTTCCTATAGCCTCTGTTTACAATTAAGAACAACAGTGAAGGGGTGGCTAGGTAGCACAGTGAATAGAGCACCAGCCTTGGGGTCGGGAGGACCTGAGTTCAAATTTGACCTTAGACACTTAACACTTACTAGCCGTGTGACCTTGGGCAAGTCGCTTAACCCCAATTACCCTGTCTTCTCCCCTCCAAAAAGAAAAAAAAGAAAAACGGTGAATCAATTAAAATAGATCAGGTTTTATTTTTAGTGAGACAGCTTTTAAAAGTACTATTTAAAACAGCAAATAAATAACTTTTAAGTACAGAAAAGCTCTGCATTATACATTCATCCTTTTGGACAGAAAGAGAAGAAGGATGGCACAAAGTTAATTTGCCAAATGTCTGAATTCTCTGCTCAGGATTATTCACCAGATAATATTCCCACACTGCTCATAGCTGTCTCTTCTGCCTTCTAGACAAAGGTGTCACTCACCTGGACTCTCCTTCTTCTGTATCACATCCATGTGATTTATTTTGTAGAGCAATAGTGTCAAACTCAAATAGAAGGGCCACTAAACCCTATATAAGGATTCCTGCAGGCCACGTATTGACTTAGATAACCACATGTTAACATTATCTGTGTTTTGCTGTATTTTTACATATCCTCTTTAAGATCTCCCAATTACATGTTCATCTGGTACCAGTGCACTCTGGAGTACTGTGGGCAGCACGGGTTTTTGATACCTCCAGGGTAGACAATAGGAAGCTATGAAAGGATTATGAACACAGAAATAAGGTGTGTAAAGTAAATTTTCAGAAGGCAATTCTGACAACTGTGGGTAGGATGGACTGTAGGGGGTATTGGAGGCAGGGAAACAAGTTAGGAAGCTCTTTAATCAGTACATGGATAGTATGAAGGGAATGGACAACTAGTTAGCACAATGATAGAGTACTGGGCTTGGAATCAGGAAGACTTATCTTCATGAGTTCAAATCCAGCCTCAGACACTTACTATCTGTGGGATCCTGGACAAGTAACTTAACCCTGTTTGTCTCAGTTTCCTCATCTGTAAAAATGAGCTGAAGAAGAAAGGGGCAAACCACTCTAGCATCTTTGCTGAGAAAATCCCAAAATAGGGTCATGGAAAATTAGACATGACTGAAAAATGACAGAATAACACCATGAAGGGAAAAATTGAGGCTGTCAATATGGGAACTGGACAAGCATGCTAAAGGCTTAGTATAAGTATATTTCCATGTGCAGAATGGGTGACATACAATGAGGATACTGAAAAAAATCCTAGTCTTGGAAGTCCCTATATCTATTAGCTATATGACCAAGTAGTTCCATTCCCTGTAGTTTCCTCACCTACAGCAGTCAGTCAAAAAACATTTTATTAAATTCTACTATGTGGTAGGCTCTGTGAGCTAAACATTGGGGAGACAAAGAAGGGGAAAAAACTAGTTGTTGCTCTGGAGATCCCAGTCGGATAGGGGAAACAACAGGCAAATAAGCCACACACAGCCTACACTGTGGACAATCAACAGAGGGAAGGCACTGTTTGTATTGAGGGGGCATTGCACTGAGGGCAATTGGGGTTAAGTGACTTGCCCAAAGTCACACAGCTAGTTTTTGGTGTTAAGTGTCTGAGGCTGGATTTGAACTCCCGTCCTCCTGACTCCAAGGACTGGTGTTCTATTCACTGCACCACCTAGCTTCCCCATATTCTAATTCTTCTATACAACATGACTAATATGAAAATATATTTAATAGGAATGTGTATGTAGAGCTTATATCAGATTGCATGCCATCTTGGGGGGGGAAGGAGTGGGAAGGAAAGAAAATTTAAAACTTATGAAAGTGAATGTTGAAAACTAAAAATAGATCAATTAATTTAAAATTAAAAAAGAAAAAAGAAAATTCTGCTTTCCATGGCCAGTAGACATGTATCTGCTGATAAATCAAGTTTTGTTATAGATATGCTAGGAAAATTTGGACAGAGCCCCAGATAAACTCTTAATAGTGAAGAAAAGCAGGCTTCATCAAGAATTCATTCTGATCATTAAATGTTGCTCATTGGTGATGTAGATGTTTCAGCAAAATTATAATTTTCCTTTCCCCAAATGCCCAGAATGCTCTCCTTCCTCTCCTTCACCTTTTAGACTCCTTTGTTTCCTTTAAAACTTGCCTCACTTTCAGAAGGAGAACTTTCCCACTTCGATGTTCCCTCCCCACTTCTACTCACTAAGCTGTCCTCTTAGCTACTTTATATGTATCTTCTGTATACACATGTATTTACATGTTGTCACCCTACTGGAATGTAAGCACCTGCGAGTGAGGACTGATACCCTTTTTCTTTGTATTTTCTTTCCTAGGCAGAGTACTTGAGAGATGGTAACCACTTAATAGATGATTGCAGATTGACTGACTGATAGTAAAGCTGGAAGAAACTTTAGAGACCATGGAGTCCAACTCCCCTATTTTACAGATGACAGAGCTGAAGTCTCTGGAGGTTAAGTGCTTTGCCCAGAATCACACAGGTTTGAAGCAGGATTTGAACTTCAGCCCCTCCCAGAACCACCATTTCAAGGCCCTCCACACAGGCCAGATATTTTTACTCTATTCCTCTCTGAAGTCCATTCCTGACCCTTCAGAATCCTTTCCCTTCACTCTGCCCCCCAGTATTTTATGTGTTGTCTTCCCCATTAAAAAGTAAGAGGGCGCCTAGGTGGCGCAGTGAATAGAGCACTAGCCCCGGAGTCAGGAGGACCTGATTTTGGATCTGGCCTCAGACACTTAACACACATAACACAAAAAACTAGCCGTGTGACTTTGGGCAAGTCACTTAACCCCAATTGCCCTCCAAAAAGGAAAAAAAATAAGTAAGCTCCTGGAGGACAAAATTTTCTTCTTCTTCTTCTTCTTCTTTTTTTTTGGGGGGGGGTGGGGGCTTCTGTTTCTATCTCTAGAGCATAGCACAGTGCCTGATAACACCGTAAGCACTTGAATAAATACTTCTTGACTTGACCTGATGACTTCCTGTCTCCAAATTCAGTTTTCTATTTACAATACTACTTCAACATGCTATAAAACAAGTTCTTATCATCATTACTATTACAATTTCTCTATTCCTTTCAACAACTTGATTGATTGATGTAGAGTGGTGGCCATGAGATCAGAGCAGCTGTGGGTATTGGTGGGGATCAACAGATGTCCATCCTGAGGTCAAGTTTGCAGAGAGACCCCAGCCAGAGGCCTTGGGAATAAAATATCATTTGTCAAGTGGATTTTCAACTAAGATAATGTGAGTCTGGTTTGGTCAAATCTGCAGAATCAAAGTATGAGAATTCTGTATTCATTTTACCACAAAAAATAAACACTAGTTTCCAACAAGCAGCTGAATAAATGTTTGTATCAAGAGCACAAAAATCCTTCCTACGTCAAGATCCTGGAAGTCCTATCCTTCCGGTTCTAAGTGTTCTTTTCTGCATCTGAATTCACAAAATTTGGTTTTGTTTTGGGGGATTTTTTTGTTGGTGGTGGTGAGGTCAGCTTCTTAATTCCCTTCCTTTCCCCCCTTCTCCTCATGTGACCTTAAGTGTCCTCCGTGTCTTTATCCTCTACACTCATCCTTTCTCCTTACACAATCTTTACCCATGGTAAGCTCATCTACTTTCATAGGTTCAACGATCACCTCTAGGTAGATACCTCCAAAACCTCCTTTTCTAGACCTAATCTCTCTAGTCCACATCATTCACTACCTGGTGGCCATGTCCACATCATGTTAATGTTTTAAATGACCAAAACTGAAACCAGCTTCTTTCCCACCACTACCCCTCCACCTAAACCTTCCAATTTCTGTGTAGTGCAGTCTTCTATCCATAGGCTTGAAACTTGAGTATTGTCATTGACTCTTCTCTCTATGACTGTCACTCCTTGCAGTATTCAATTGGTTCCTAGATCTGACATTTCTCTTTCCATAGTATCTCTCACACCTATTGCTTCTCCTCCATTCATGCCCACCATGTTAATTCACTTAGCACAATGCCTAACACACAGTAGGCACTTAATTAGTTTATTGACTGATAATTTATTGATTCATTTCCTAATAATATCTCACCAGCATCTTAACAGGTCGCTTCCTTTGCCCATCCATTTGTTATAGTATATGAGCTAATCTTCCCAGGCCCTTATTGGCATGTATTAACTTCACAGCTGGATCTGAATTTTTCTGGCTAGATTTTCCAGCCTTCTAGATATCTAATTAACCTTGATGTTTTTAAGCTGGGAAACCCTGAAGTCTCAGGACTGTTTGTGTTTTATCAAACAAATAGCTACTGTCGTGTTATGGCTGGACCTACAGAAACAATAGGTAACATTTATAAAGCAGTTAGCATGTGCCAGCTACTGCACTAATCCCTTTACATATATTATCTCATTTTTTTTCTCACAACAACCTTAGGAGGTAAGTATTATTATTATTATCATCCCCATTTTATGGATAAGAAAACTGAGGCAAACGATGGTTGTGTGATTTGTCAGGGTCACATAGCTAATAGATGTCTGAGGTCATATTTAAACTCAAGTCTTCCTGACTCCAGGACTAGTGTTCTATCCCCTGAACCACCTAGTTGTCTTGGAAAATGTACTGAATGGTCATTGTAAATTAATGTGAAGTCCGTCACCAAGGGAATCGAGCTCTGAACCAGGAAGGGGTGTCAAATGGGAGAAGATATGCATCTCCATCCTCCTGCTTGGGAAGTGGCAAACCTCAGAGCTGAGGCTTTGAGGGTGCAGAATTGGAAAGGCTTCAGCCAATCCTAAGCTAAGGGTTTCTGCCTTTTCTGAATGAACACAGTAGTATCCAGCTGAAAAATCACAGTAGAATTCAGTGCTCATGGGGCAGCTAGGTGGCACAGTGAACAGAGCACCAGCCCTGGAGTCAGAAGGACCTGAGTTCAAATATGACCTCAAACACTTGACACTTACTAATTGTTTGACCTTAGGCAAGTCACTTAACCCCAAGTGCCCTGTCTTCCCCGATCCAAAAAGACAAAATAAAAAAGAATTCAGAGCCTAATATAAGCCTCAGGCTGCAGATGATGGAGACTATTGCTATTCATCCAGTATCGATTCCAGGGAATCCAGGAGTTCAACCCGTCCAGCTAGGACTCTTTGCCCTATAGGAAACAAACCCAGCCTAGAAGCAGAACAACTCATCTGTCACCAACCTTGACCTCCTCCTCCCCGCCCCACCCAGAAGGACATGAAGGCCATGAAGTTTCAGGTCTGTTCATTACCTTGACCACATGTATTCTCCATCAGCAGAGAAGAAAGCTAACCATGAATTCAGGGAAGATGTAGCCCTGGCCCCCAAATGTTAAGCTTCAAAGAAGAGCAGACCTTGGTGCCCAGCTGCACAGCCCACTCAGCAAAGATGCTTTACCCAAAGGGGGAGAAAATGTGGAGAGAAAAGGCATTGAGGTCACCAGATGTGTAAGCTGCCTGGTTCGTGGATTTTCTACATATGCCTTGGGGCCATTTTATTCTGTGCTCATATGACCCACAGATGTATATACTTGTGGGAAGGTGTATTCCAGATTTATGGGGGAGGGTGTTTTCTAGCTGCTGTCTTTACACCATCTTTAAATAGCATTGCTTTTTGCTAATTGCATTGATTGATTGACTTTTAAAGGTAATCTTACTGAAGGGCCTCATGAGTTATAGTTTATAAGTACATACCCATAGGGTACCTTAGAACCTATGAGAGTAGTCACACACACACACACAAAATCTATCAGTCCCAATTCTGAGTAGCACAGAGTTTCTCTTTCTCTCTCTCTCTCTCTCTCTCTCTCTCTCTCTCTCTCTCTCTCTCTCTCTCTCTTTCTCTCTCTCTCTCTCTCTCCCCTTCCCTCCCTCTATATGATAAATAGACATGGCTGTAGAGTAAGGGTCCAGGGGATTTGGGGGAAGGAGAGAGTGTGGACTGGGATCTAGGGGGTTTCTCTCACATTTGCCTTCCAATGCTTTGTCGGTTTATCTCACCTAGGGAATGGTAGAGGTTAAGGACTTGTCCTGTGACTTCTGGTGAAGGAAACCCCCTTTCTCTATGCAGGTTGGCACCGCATCTGCAATGTGTAGCAGTAAAGAATTTCTTCAAGAGCTAAGAGGTTAAATGACTTCCTAAGTATGTGTTAGAATCAGAACTTGAAGTCAGCTCTTTATGGCTTTTGTTTCTGCGATGGCCACAGCTGACTGGGGTAGCCCTATAAGAGCTAAGCATAGCATCACATAGAAGAGTCAATAGAACGTGAGAAAAAAATTCTTTGGTATATTTCTCTTCCTTAAAGGCATTTCTATATCCATAGACATGGGACCTGCCAGTCGGAAGTCACAGGACTCTTAACTTCTACTCAACAAAACATTGTCATGTTCAAGTAGTGCATAATGTTCTCTACTGCTCCCCATAAGCAATGGCCTGTGCCTTGCTGGTGCTGACTAAAAAAGAGCAGTTATGAGATATATTTCCATTACTGCTGTCAGTGCCTTCTTCAATGTGATTCAATATGGCGACAAGAATCTCCCTCTGATGCCTCTTTGTCTGGAAAGGAGAGGTTGACATTACACCCTTTTTCAAGTCTCACCAAGCCTGAAAAACTAAAAAGCACAGACCCAGTGATGGACTGTTTGTCTGTTGTCCACAGACTAGACTAGTTTAGCACAAAGATTCATCACCAGAAGGCTGGCCACCAAGTGAAGGAATTTTTTAGCCAGAATAAGTAATGAAAGTCATTCAATAAATCACGTCAAGGATGGGATCTGTGTTTGGCAAGGAGCATAAAAAGGCCTCTACTGGAAAGATCACAATTTTTTGAAGTATTTAAATAAAATAATAACTTTCAGCTAAATTTTACATACAATTAGGATTAGGTCAGAAATAATCAGTATTTTTCCCCATTAGAAATAAATGCTTGCTGGTACTATTGGGTACCCTAAAGAAATAAATTTGAAAATCTTTGAAAAAATATTATTTTAGATCAGTTTAGGAGCCAAGAAGTGTTATTTTATGACTCATAAGCATTGCTGTGTGAAAAGTTTTCAACTGAGGAGCATCACTGGACTCTAACTGATGACTGGTTTGTGCCTGGTGGCTTATAGGTCAACGGAATTGGGAGTGGGGAAGCTGCACATAATAGAGTTCAAAATATCTGCCTTAAAAAAATAAAGACAAATTGAATCCTTCTTTCACATGGCAACCTTTCAAATCCTTGAAAAAAGCTATCATGCCCTCTCCTTTCCAGGTTAAATATCCCATTTCTTCAACTGACTCTTCAAAGACATGAACTTATAACCATCTTATTTGCTCACCCCTGAATGCTTTCCAAGTTACCAATATCATTCTTAAACTGTAGTGCCCAGAACTAAATCCAATATTCCAGATGTAGTCTGACCAAGGCAGAATCTAGAAGGATATCACCACCTTGTTCCTGGAGGTTATGCACTTCTTACTGTAGTCCAATACTGCTACATAACTCTTATAGAACACTGATGATTGACATTGAGCTTGTAGTCCATTGAAATGTCTAGATATTAAAAAAAAAAAACCTACTCTATAACCATGACTTCCTCATTTTGTACTAATGAAGTTGATTTTTTGAACCCATGTATAAGGCTTTACATTTATTCTTACTAAATGTCATTTAATTCAATTCAGCCTAATTATCTAGTCTGTCAAAATCATCTTGTCTGTCATCCATTATGTTATCTATCCATCCCAGATTAGTGTCATCTGCAATTTGATGAGTAGACCAAGTCTCTTATAAAAGTGATAAAAATTACATAGCCAAACATAGATCCCAGAAGCACTCCATCAGAGACTTTTTGCCACAGTGACATTGAATATTTACAAGTACACTTGGAGTTAGGACATCTAACCAGGTCAAAATCCATCGAATTATACTATCATCTAATCCATATGTCTCTAGTTTCTCAATAAGAACAACAGGAAATAGTTTATCAAGCATTTTTGTATAATCTAAGCAATCTAGATTTAACAAAGAAATAACTTTTAACTGGGAATATGAAGGGAGGCTTTATTGAAGAGGTGACGTCTAAGTTGGGTCTGAGAGGAAGAAAAGGTTTCAAAAGGAAGAGGTGTGAAAAGAATCTATTTAAGGTGAAGGGGAAATGGCCTGTGAAGATGTGCAGAGGATGAAAGGACAAGATTTTGAGGAACAATAAATAAACTACTTTCACTGGAATGGAAAACATGTGAAAGGGAAATTTTAAAGTGTAGATGTGGTAAGATGCTACATGATGGAATTTGTGTTATTTTTAATAGGCTTATAAAAGGGACCAGAAGGCACATGGCAGAAGAAAACATTAGCTTTTTCTGAGCTATCAGTATAACAGCAATTCCTCCCTGAACATAATGTTCCTGTCTCTCAAGAATCTATAAGCTTGTCTACTTCTGGGCTTAGTTTGATGATTAATTAGTACTACTCTATATTTTCCAGAGTGAGGGAGCCAAATGACTATCTCCTTGGATTCCTGCTACATAAGACCAGGCCTAGTTAGATTTGTAGCAGTGTGACTGACAAGATTCATGTCCTCAAGGTCTGGGTCTGCATCTCTGGGCAGCAAGAGTTGCTGTGTGGTGGGTCATAAATAGTTGTGTTTCCAAAATCACTCTAAAGGATGTTGCCAGCAACAAGTCAGAGGTGATTCTGTGAAAGTCCATCTACCCCTTCTCTTCCAACACACACTTTTATGTCATAGCTAATATCCATCAACTATCAAGGATGGTTTCATTAGGACTGTGTATCTGTATGTTCAATCTCATTTATTCTTCATCAATTCATTGAACAAGAGTCAGAAAGATCATGCTTTATTCAGGCCCTGGGTTTAATGTCCTCAAAAAATCTCTGATTTCATTGCTGTGGCTCCCCACTCCACACAGATGCCATTCACCATGGTATGCTAAAGGAGATTATCAACCAAACAAAAAAGTTATGAACCTCTCCCAATTTAGCTAGACTGGTTTCACTGTGATGGACATTCAATCCTTCAACAGGCCTGGGCTCAATTCAACTGAATTCAACATACAGGCACTGTACTAGATGTTGACCATGATGCTCAAAGCCTTTCCACCTTGACACAACCAGCCAGAGCTTTGTTTTGTTAGCATTTCCTTGGAAATCACTGGCTCTCCTTCGTGCTTTTATGAGGCCTCAGAATCAATTGTGAGTGGCAGCTGGAAGCTTATCGAAATAAGGCATAGTCCTTGACCTCATGGAGTTTATAGTCTGAGAAGTGAGATAACACACAGACACAGATACTTGTGCAAAGTAAAATACGATGAATACAATAAAGGAAGCACAACATATTAAAGGAGATCATAATAGGGAGACATTGGTCCTATCAGGGGGAATTAAAGAAATCTTCATGGAACAGGTGACATTTAATCTAGGTCTGGAAGAAGGGAAGCTTTGGGTAAGAAGATGTAGGATAAGGGCATTTTGAGTTGAGGAAATGGTACAGTCTAAGACTGGCGATATACAAAGTGCTTTGGGAAGTTGCCAAGTAGTCAATGTGACTTTACAATAGATATGTGAATCTGATTCAACAAACATTTATTAAGTACTTACTGCCAGAAAGGCATTATGAAGGTGAGTAGTAGGAGATGAAATGAGAAACCAACTTGGGGGAAAAATCACAGAGGGTCTTGGTTGCCCAAGGGATTGAGACTTCATTTGGGTAGGTAACAAGGAACCATTGATAGTTTAGATTAATCATTAATTTATGGTTCTCAGTAGGGTCTCCTAGAATGTGACAGAAGGTTTGGAAGGAGGAAAAAAGAACATTGAGTTTTAGGATACAAAGAGTAATTTCTGGACCATTCTGAAGCATGTGCTAACAGTTTCTAATACCTCCACCAGCTAAATAAACAGGTCATTAAGCTAATAATACTTGTTAGTAGAGTCTAATATTCAATCATCTGTAATCTCATAAATACACAATACATGGTGACCGCCCATTCTTGCACATTCCCTGAAGCTTTGTACTTATTCTCCCATAAACTCATCACAGGGGACTTACTCACCTTTCTGGAAACCTGACTCACTTTCTCCTGACATAGGGAAGATATTGATTGAGCACATGGGCTGTTTATCAGTTATCCCTCCCTCTGGACATCTTTTTCATTCATATATATCCATGAAGGCATCCTTCATACCTCTCCTCATCTGTCATGTGTATCACCCTGTTCATATCTATCATGTGCTTTTTCCTTCTTCTTTATGTGAACCTCAGTTTAAATTCTTCAGAATTCTAATATTCTGGGACTAATTTATTCAATGAAAATGGTATTGCCTGCCTTGCTGAAGCCCCTTTTCATAGGGGGATAGTATTAAACTGGTTTTCAATGATCCATCATGTTCTTCTCTGGTTTGTGCACAAAGGCATTATATATGATACCCTTGTGGACAAGATGTAGGGGTGTGGGCTCTATGATGCCAAAGTTAAATCTCTGTGAAATACTCTCAAGGGGTGAAACCAAAAAACTATGATTAAAGATCAATTTTGACCTGAAAGGATATTACCAGTAGAGAGAACCAGAGCCTTTGGACCTGGGCTGTTCAATATTTTGTCACTAAATTGGATGAAAATATAGATGGTACACTTATGAAATTTGCAGATAATCTGAATCTGGGACAGTTAGCAAATAGCTTGAATAACACAATTTAGAGATAGAATTGATCTTGACTAAGAATTCAAAAAGATCTCAACAGAGAAACTAAAGGTAATAAGATGAAAGTAGTTATGTTGTCAACCCACAAATTCAGATGAATAAAAGTAAGTATTTCCTAATAATTATATTTCAACACTTCAAAAGTATGTGATTTCTCCCTCCACTGACACTTATTACTACTTCGGTGAGGTGTACTGGATGGGCTTCAAGAATTACCATACTGAAAAATTCATTAAACTTTCTTCACCTTATGGTCCATCAACTTGGCCATGAGCTTATCCAAATTTAGTTAATAATAGCTAGCCTTGGGGCAGCTAGATGGAGCAGTGAGTAAGAGCTCAGCCTCAGAGTTGGTATGACCTGAGATCGAATCTGGCTTCAGAAAATGAGCACCCACACACAAATAATGACTGGCCCTGTAACCTTGAGCAAGTTACTTAACCCCAATTGCTTTAAAAAATAATAATAGCTAGCCTTTATTTATACAGCACTTTAAAGTTTGCAAAGCATTTAGCAAACATTATCTCATTTAATCCTCACAATAACCCTAGGTCCTGTTATTATCCCCATTTTACAATTGAGGAAATTCAGGCAAAGAGAGGTGAAGTGACTTGTCCGGGGTCACACAATTAATAAATGTCTGAGTCTGGATTGAAATCAGATCTTCCTGACTCCAGGACCTGTATTCTATCCACTGGACCACGTTGCTGCCTCAATCCAAGATTGTCTTCATTCAGAGATAGGCTATCACCAGGCCTAATTATGACTACCTTGGACAGACCAACCAGAATTTGTTCTCTATCAAAGCCTTAAAGAAATTGGGATTGCTTCCATAATACAATAAGACACTGGAGAAAGATCAGATGGAAGGAACAGTCAGAGCAATTAAAAAGGAAAATAGAAAGAGCTGATTCAGGAGGTCATAGGCTATCCATTTCAGAAAGCCTTTAGCAGAAGATGAACACACTTGTTGGGGATATTATAGAAAGGATTTCTGTCTGAAGGCAGGTCAGACTAGATAACCTCTGAGTATCTCTTCATTCTGCTCTGGGTTCCCTTTACTCTATGATTTTCCAGGTTTGGCTAACCTATACAGGGAGATCTGGACATGATCAGCTTCCATGCTGCTTTCTGGAAAATAAGATATACTTGGCCTGATCTAGCCAGGACTCATTCTTTATTTTTGCCCACAACATATGAGACCATCAATTTAGAAAGACCACTTTCGCATATTCTATAAAAGTAGGTGAAATTTGGAGAAAGAATAGAACATAGTCCAATAATCACAACAACAAATTTGAGCTGGCAGTGTGCTTTTCAATTTTTAGTATTTGGCAAGCAGTGAATTAGAGTCTCCTTGTAGCTAACTCCAAGGTCAGCCAGCAGGGCCAACTTGATGAATTATACTCATTGAGTCCTATGTCTGTTGCTTAGGCTCATTATAAATATTTGACTTTTCTTTTTATTTTATGCACTCAGCCTATAGAACTTGGTGCAAACTCCGCATCTAAGGAGTGGTGCTTATACAGCCCATTAGCCCCTCTGTCCAAGAACTTCCTAACCTGGCCCAAAGCAAGGACTGGGCACTTAGGGGATGGGGGGATCTTAGCACACATGAACAGAACACATAACAAAGAGGACACGTAGTACTGGTCACTCTCTAAAATGTCCTGTGATTTAAACACATTAACTCATTTAGTAAATGTTTCTTCTTCTTGTTTTCGGTTGCCATGGCCTCAAAGGTTGGATTGATGGCAAATTCATCAATCAGGATGCTATCAATCAGTGAGTGATGTAAGAAAGAAGGTTAGGAAAACCACAGGGTCTGGAACTGGAAGGAACCTTTAACTCCAAGGACTGCCTGGTATGGTGGAAAGAGCCCTGGACTGGAAGTGAGAAGGCCTGAGTTTTAGCTCTATAATTAACTCCATGTTTATCCTTGAGCACGTCATTTCTTTCCTCTAGATCTCAGCTTCCTCTCCCATAAAATGAGAATTTAAACTAGAAGGTCTTCACAGTCTCTTCTAGCTCTGACAGAATTTTGTGAGTGAATAACAAGTGTGTCTATACTGCTAAAGGATGAATTTATCATTTTAAAAAAATTCATTGAAAAGGGAAGCCCCAACTGAGGAAACTCTTACCAGTGAATTATTACCTTAGACTGGGAAAACCTTTGGTTTTCTCAAATCTGCTAAGATGTACCACCTCTGCATCCTTTATCAATTACTCCTTCAACTATATAGCACTGGATTCAAATCCTGGTTCCATCTGCCACAAACTCACTGTGTGGCCTTGAATCAATCACTAGCCTGGTCTGGGCCTCAGTTTCCCCATTCATCATATGAAGTATTTATGGGGGAAAGAGGTCCAGGGCTTTTCTAGTTCTGTTACTCTAAGAGACGCTGGAAACCTGTGCAATCTGACACTCCCACACAGCTAAGTGCCAGTGACTGTACCGATCAATACGTCACCACCTATTTATTAAGACCCTACTATGTGCCAGATACTGTGGATACAAAGACACTAATGAAACAATCCTTTTTCTCAAGGAATCTACATTCTATTGGAGGAGACTATGGAGACAGTTACATGTCTCAGTGGATAGAGTGCTAGGCCAGGAGTCAGAAAGACCTGAGTTCAAATTTGGTCTCAGACATTCACTAGCTATGTGACCCTGGGTGAGTCACTTAAACTGCCTTTGCCTTAGTCCTCAGGAGAAGGAAATGACAAACCACTTGGACGGTATCTTGGACAGCACTGGTGTGCTATGGTCCAAGAGGCTGCAAAGCGTCAAACATGACCACACAACAACAATGTATGTGCTGATGCACGTATGTATGTATGTATGTATACTCAGAAAAATGCAAAACAAGTACCAAATAGTTTTAGGAGACACTGGAAGGTAGCAGTATCAGGAAAGGTTTCATGTAGACAGTGGTGTTTAACTCAAATCTTGAAGGAAGAAAGTATTTACATGAGGCAGAGGTGAGGAAAGAAAGGATTCCAAGCATGGGGGTTGGCCAATGCAAAGGCATTTAAGAGTTGGGAGATGCAGCAGGTGGAGAGATCTCAAGTCAAGGAGACCTGAGTTCACATCTTCCCTTGGATACTAACTTAGCGGTGTGACCCTAGCAGGTCACTTCCCTTTCCTCAGATATAGTTTTCTAACCTATAAAATGGGGATAATAGTAACACCTGCCTCCCAGGGTTGTTGTGAGGATCCCAAGAAACATTTATTAACCACCAAATGACAAAATATACATAAAGTACTTTGCAAACCTTAAAGCATTTAATACTCACTATTATAAATTTGTTATTAATAGGGAAAAATAGAAAGTTTGACAGAAAAGAAAGTAAGAAAGTTGAAGGTGAAATAAATTACCTATATCTACTCACAAATTGGATACAAAGTAGGAGGTTTCAGGGAAGTACCAGAGATTTTGTTTTGTTTTTCTTTGTCCAAAAAGAATAATGGAATAAGATTTGGAGATGGAAGGAAACTTGAAATCATTTAGCATAATCCTTTCATTTTATAGCTGTTCATCCTGAGCCCAGGTGAGAGGAATGACTTGTCCAAGGTCATACAGTTAATGTCTAAGACCAGATTTGAACTCAGGTCCTCCTGACACCAGGGAGGACACTCTACCCACTGCACCACCTGGCAGATGCTTACTTAGCTTTGTGACCATTTTTGCCTCAGTTTTCTCATCTGTAAAATGAGCTGGAGAAGGAAATGGCAAATCACTCCAGTATCTTTGCCAAGAAAACCCCAAATGGGGTCACAAAGAGTCAGATGCAACAAATCAACAGTAACAACAATGCATAATAAATAGCAGAATTAGGTTATAATCCTAGGCCTTCTGACAGCTGAATTATTAAAGAATGATCTGGTAGAGGGAAGGATCTTTCAAGTGAAATCTTGCACAATTTCAGAAACTATTGCAAAAAAGACCTTGGTTAGTCTGATTATACATTAATGACAACTGACATTTCTATAGTCTTTAATGTCTGTATACAAAATACTTTCACCATAAGAACCTTGTGTTAGTATAAGGAATATTTATCTCATTTTACAGATGAGGAAACTGAGGCCTGAAGAAGCAAAGTACCTGACCCATGGTCCCCTAGATAAGAATTGAGGGAAATCCAAGTTTCTATACAATGGAAAAAATGCTAGGTCTGGAATCAGAGTTCTGGCTTCCGATTGTGACCCCGTTGCACACTTGTGATCTGGGTCTCCTTGGGCAGGTCATTTAAACTCCCTTGGTCTTAATTGTCTCTTTCAAAAATGATAGGGTTGGACTGGATAGCCAGTCTCCTAAGGTATTTTTCAGTCCTAAATCTTGTATTGTATGGTCATCCAGCCCTTCCCTCCTGTTTTCTTCCTTTCATTCAAGAGTATTTGTTTCTTTTTCTTCTTTTAATAACAATTCTCTGATACTATAAACTATATGCTTCAAGCGGGGAATCAGTTTTAAGATACTGGGGAATGGGTACCATGGAGAGATTTTCCCCATTTTTTGGGGGGTAGACACAGACAAGAGAAATGGGGAAATCTAGGAAAATGTATTTGTTCTGTTTGTGTTGCTGAAGTGCCCCCCGCCCCACAAAGGTCCCATATAGCAGACTCTGAGATAGCAATAACCCCTATTTCTACAATCACTTACAATTACAACATTTTTATAGCTGTTATTTCATTAGAAACCACCCCAACTTTGGGGAAAGGGGTGGTGCTCAGCCAGACATGCTCACTTCGAGGAAAATGATGGCCAGAAAAGAGACATTTGCTCAAAGTCATAAAGTTAGTATAGGTCAAACCCAAATGTCAACCCAGGTCTTCTGACGGTCCTGTGCCAACCTGGGTCAACCCAAGTCTTGTGCTCTTTCCATTAGATTTACTTTCTTAAGATGGTCTGCTGGCTTTGTAATTATTAATATTTTTTTCAAATTTCCAAAGTTGAATCCAGTGTTTAGATGAGAGCAGGGGTGCTGGGTGGAAGGCTGCTCACTGTTTGCAGGGCGGTACCCAGTTTCATTCTTCTCAGGAATGAGTATTCATGAGATACGAACAGAGTAACCATGCTATGTCTCTTCCAAGGGGATGAGGAAATCACAAAAATCTCCTCTCATAAATTACACTGGCTTCACATAGCACTTTATGAACTCTCTAATCAGCAAGTGACCCCTGTCCCTTGCTTTGTGCCTAATTCAGCAATATGAGGTAAAGACTTGAACATTTATCTAAGGGATTAGATGCATGTAGATATTCAGTCTGGACAACATAGGCCCCAAATTCTTGGATTTTTCTTGACAACTGACTCAACCTTGTGACACAAATGCAAGGAATCAAAAACTGGGAGATATCCCAGAGGCACTGTAATCACTGTGGTTTGCCTCAATTAATTAATTTCAATTCAAAAAGCATTTATTAAAAATTCTATGTGCCAGGCAGTGTATTAGGCACTGAAGATTAAAGAGACAAAAGTGAAAACAGTTCCTGCCTACAAGGGGCTTATAGGAGAAATGTTTCCTATTAAGAATGACCTCTCTAAATGTTCCTATTTGGGGCAGTTAGGTGGCCCAGTGGATAGAGCACTGAGCTAGGCCTAGAGTCAGGGAGACTTGAGCTCAAATCCAGCCTCAGACACTTGTTAGTTGTGTGGGCAAGTCACCTCTTAACTCTGGTGTCCTCAGTTTCCTCATCTGTAAAGTGAACTGGAGAAGGAAATGGCAAATCATTCTAGTATCTCTGCCAAGAAAACCCCAAAGGGGATCACAAAGAGTCAGACATGACTGAAACAACTGAAAATGTTCCTATTTCCAATGACGCTACTTTTTTATATCAGCCTCATGATTTCATTAACATAGGGAACTCCCAATGAGGAAACTCCCTTTACCAATGCAAATTATTATCTGCTCAGAGAGTGACCTGGCCCATTAACTCACCTAAGATCATACAGTCTGTATCAGAACCAGGATTTGAACTGTCTTCCTGTCTCTGAGGTTCTCTCTCTATCCACGCACTACACTGCCTCCCTGTGTTAAGTGTTCTAAATATCAGTATACTAAATAAGTGTATTAGATATCAAACTCTCCTCAATGAAATCAATAGTGGTAAGAAACAGAATGTTATAATTACACAATTGCCATCAAATCTAACTAATCCCTGAAAAAAGTTCCTTTAAAATATACTTGAAAAAATGAGATAGCCTTTTTTGAGAGGGTTCTTGGGAGGAAAGGATTTTGTTAGCTTTAAAATATGATATAAATACAAATTCATGAGCCACTAAACTTACCCTTTCCACCCTCCCCACCCCACTGAAAATTAGCTTCTTCCAGTAGCCTGTTACAGAGCCTAGAATGACCACTGTTAGATGCTTTGGTTGAAGCAATATAATCTCTACAAGTGTCCTTCTTTAAAACGATTTTGGGGGCCATAGGTAAGGGAAGGACCAGGAAATGATCTTTATAAGTCATTAACACTTTAACATGAATTAGCTTGTTACTTGCCAGATAAATTGAGTCTCGGAGTTAGTAAACACAAGCACCCTCTCTGATTCTGACACTAACTAGCTGTAGCAGACAGATTACCTTCTGGGCCTCAGTTTCCTTATCTGTCCATATGTGATCTTTTTTTGTGGTCTCTCCTCTTTTTCAGGGCACAGCTGGACAGGAGCCTTAGACTGGGCAGACAGGGAGATGCTTCATTTCAGGGCTGGCACACAGACTTGACATATTATTCTGGAAAGAACTGGGCTCTAACTACAGTGTGTGTTTTTAAATGTCTATTCAAGACTTGAGCAAACTTTTAGTGGTTTTAGTGGACTGAGTTGACATTATGATATGTCAGTCAAAAAATGCAAAAGTAATCTTAGACTGTATAAAGAAAGGTATGTCATGCAAACCCAGGGAGGCTCTGGTCAGACCGCATATAGAGTATACACTTGGCATATCAGTAATAACACTATTGAGTCAGATAGTGTCAATTATTAGAGTAATCCCAAAGTGAAAGGGGTCTCCCTCATGGTTCCCATCTTCTTCTGAGATGTGCTCAGTCCAAGCTTATCACCCAGTCCAAATCCTCAAGGCCTTCATCTTCACCTCCTAGAACATTCTTCTTCTTGACTCAGATTCTCCTAAGCAGACTCTAGACAAGCCACTTAGGCACTCTCCTGGGGCCTTAGTTTTCTCATCTGTAAAATAGGAGTAATGCCAGCACCTGCCTTCTTGGATTATGATGAGGATCAAATGAGACAATGCTTGGCAAACCTTAAAGTGGTATATAAATGCTATCTATTAATCAATCAATTAATTAAATCATTCCCCAATCAATTCAGTGCTTGGCAGCTTTTTTTCTTTTTAACTTCAATTCCTGCCCTTATGCTATGGGCATTTTTTTTTTTTTTGCCTTTTTGAAGGGCAATTGGGGTTAAGTAACTTGCCCAAGGTCACACGGCTAGGTTTTTGTTTGTGTGTGCGTTAAGTGTCTGAGGCCAGATCTGAACTCAGGTCCTTCTGATTCCAGGGCCAGCGTTCTACTCACTGCACCACCTAGCCGCCCCCTGGCATTTTTAACATACATATTTTTTTGCCTTTTTTTTTTTTTTGAGGGGAGAAGGCAGGGCAGTTGGGGTTAAGTGACTTGCCCAAGGTCACACAGCTAGTAAGTGTTAAGTGTCTGAGGCTGGATTTGAAGTCATGTCCTCCTGACTCCAGGGCTGGTGCTCTATTCACTGTGCCACGTAGCCACCCCTAACATGCATATTAATGATTCCCTCAAGGATGCTAACTTCCCAATTCTTCAAACTACTGAATTCCCGTGACCTACTGTTGCCCCCCACTTCAGTTACATGTGGAGATGGCCATACATTTGACCTTGCCATCACCCAGTAATGTTTAATCCATATTTATCAACTTTGAAATGCTTTTTACCTGATCACATTTTACCATTCCATCTTCCCCATCTTTTACAACCCCTCACCCTGTTGTTCTTCTTCACATGGCATCTAAATTCTGTCACCTCTGAATTTGTTACAGTCTCTCCCCTTCCTTATCTCCCTTGTAAGTAATCTCATCAGCTCTCATTGCTTCAAGGCAGCTAGGTGTCAGAGTGGGTAGGGTACCAGGCTTGGAGTCAGAAACACTTTTCTTGAGTTAAAATCTGGCCCCAGACACTTACTAGCTGTGTGACTCTGGGCAAGTCACTTAACCCTGTTTGCCTCAGTTTCCTCAATTTCAAAATGAGCTGAATAAGGAAATGGCAAACCACTCCAGTATCTGCCAAGAAAACTCTAGATGGGGACACAAAGAGCAGATATAACTGAATTGACTAAACAATAACAAATTTAGATGATAGTCAGATCAATATATCCAGCCCCAGTCTCCTTCCTGAGCTACAGTCCCATGTCACCAGCTGTCTTTTGGACTTAGTGAACAGGGTTCTGGAAGGCATTTCAGTTTCTTTCTTTCTTTTTTTCCAAATGCTTTATTGACTTCTGGTTTACATCATTCATTTCCATCAGATTTTTGAGTTACAATTTTCCCCCATTTTTCCCCTACCTACCACCCCAGAATAGCAGTCCCACAGGATATCCCCTCATCTAATCTGCTCTCTCCCATCTCTTCTCCCCTACCCCCTTCAACTTTTCCTGTAGGGCAAGGGGAATCATCATGCCCTAATGCCTGCACATTTTATCTCCCAATTTTATGCAAAATCGTATTAATCATAGTATTTATATATTTTTAAAAATTTGATTTTAAAAGGAATATAAGCAACTTAGTATATACTGTACATGTGTAGCTATGCAAAATATTGCCATAGTAGATATACTGTAAAAGACTATTATTTCCCTCCCTCCTATCCCAACTCCCACCTGGTCCACTCCCCAATTTGGTCCTGTCCCTTTTCAAAAGTGGGTGCTTCCAACTTCCTCACCCCCAACCTGCCCTCCCTCCCATTGTTCCCCCTCTTGTCCCCTTCTCCCCTACTCTCCTGTAGGGTGAGAAACCCTATTTAGTATGTATGTCATTCTCTCCATGATCCAAATTCAGTGAGAATAAGGTTTTGCCTTTTTGCCTTCCTGTTCTTCACCTCTCTTGTAACCATTTTCCCTTGCTTCTTCTATATGAGATAGTTCACCCCATTCTGTCTCTCCCCATCTCCTCTCGTTATATTCCTCTCTCACCTCTCAATTTCACCTTTTGAGTATCATCCCTTCCTATTAAATTTGACCTGTGCCCTCTTTCTATGTATACCTGAAAACACATATACACACATTCAGATATGTATTCATATGCCCATATACCCTTCTTCAACTATTTTCATACTGAGAAAAGTTTCATCAGTTACAGTTATCATATTTCCATGTAGGAATGTAAATAATTCAACTTTGATAAGTTCATAATGATTTCTTTTCCCTGTTTACCTTCTCAAGCATCTCTTGCTTCTTGTGTCTGAATTTTCTATTCAACTCTGGTTTTTTCCTCAAGAATGCTTGAAAGTCCTCTATTCTACTGAATGACCATATTTTCCCCTGAAACATGATACTCAGTTTTGCTGGGTAGGTGGTTCTTGGTTTTAATCCCAGCTCCTTTGCCCTCTGGAATGTCATATTCCTGCAATTCCTCAGTGTAGAAGCTGCCAGGTACTATGTTATCCTGATTGTGTTTCCACAATATTGAAATTGTTTCTTCCTGGCTGCTTGTAATATTTTCTCTTTGATCTGGGATCTCTGGAATCTGGCTATAATATTTCTAGGACTTTCCTTTTGAGTATCTTTTTCAGGAGGTGATCAGTGGATTCTTTCAATTTGTATTTTGCCCTCTGGGTCTAAAACATCAGGGCAATTTTGCTTGAGAATTTCTTGGAGGATGATTTCTAGGTTCTTTCATTGATCATGGCCTTTCAGGTAGTCCAATACTTTTAAAAGTATCTCTCCTGGATCTATTTTCCAGGTCAGTGGTTTTTCCTATGAGATATTTCACATTGACTTCTATTCTTTCATTTGTTTGGATCTGCTTAATAGCATCTTGATTTTTCATAAAGTCACTAGCTTCCATTTGCTCCAGTCTAATTCTGAAGGAATGATTCTTCTCAGTGAGCTTTTGAGATTTTTTTTCCATCTGGCAAATTTGGCTTTTTAAGGCATTCTTCTCCTCATTGCCTTTCTGAGCCTCTTTTGCTGTTTGAGTTAGTCTATTTTTTAAGGTGTTATTTTCCTCAGTCAGGCTGTTGACCCTCATTTCATACTTTTCTTGCATCTTTCTCATTTCTCTTCCCAATTTTTCTCTGACTTCTCTTATCTGCTTCTTAAGGTCCTTTATGGCCTGTAACCTGCTCATATTTTCATTTGGGGCTTTTGGTGCAGGAATGCTGACCTCACAGTCCTCCTCCTGTTCCATGCTTCAATCCTCTTTGCCCCCAAAATAGGAGTCTAATATTGCATTTTCTGTTTATTTTGTTTCCTTTGCCTAGGCATGTTGGCACTCAATTACTTGACTTTTGGGCTTGTTGCCACAGTAGGACTCTGCCACCAGACAGGGGAGCTTCATCCCAAATGCTGGGGTTTTCTCAACTTCTGGAAGTATTAGTTCAGTGGCCTCTGTGAAGCCTCCACACACTCTGGCAAGCTGGTCACACACCCCAAGACCTTCACCCAAGACCTCAATCCAGATCCAAGAAGGGTAAAGCAAGAGCGCTTACCCCCAGACTGATCGCCAGATCCCCCTACAGTTTGCAGGCCAGGAGCTGAAGCTGCAACTTGGCAATGTGGTGCAAGCCGCGCTGGTTCCTCAGTGGCTTCTCCCTACCAGGGGAAAGAGGCCACATGCTCTCCCAACCAGTCCCAAAGTCCATAGGGCACTGACCTCTCACTTTGTTTTAGGCATCTATGTGTTGATAATTCTGGAAACGCCATAGCTGCTGGTTTTCTAGGGTCCCTCCAGCCGGCTGCTGGACCAGCTGCCCTGGGGCTAAAACCTCAGACTCAAGGGTATCTGGGTTCCACTCCCAGAGCACTGTGCTGGCTGCTCCCTGCCGGGCTGCCAGGCTACCAGGCTGTCCTTAGGAGGAGGTTAGCTTCTCTGTGCCATTTTGTGTGTTCTGGAGCTCCAGAGGTTGTTCAGAGTCCCCTTTTACATAATTTTGAAGTGGTGTGGGCTGGACACCTTGGAAGTGCTATTTCTACTCTGCCATCTTGACTCCACCCCCGAATCTATCTGCATTTCAGTTTCAAAGACAACTATGTGGCAGTGAATTCATATTCTGCCTTGGATACTAGCTATGTAATCCTGGACAACCTTTCTCAGCTTCAATTTCTTCATCTGTAAAATAAGGGAGTTGGACTTGATGGCCTCTAAGGTCCCTTCCAGATTGAAATCTAGGATTCCATGTCCAAAAAAGAACTTATCTTTCTCCCTGTTCAAGCCCCTTTCCTCTTTATCAAATTTCTCAATTGATGTTGAAGGTATATTTTTCTCAGGCATCCAGACTTGGAATCTTGATATATTCTTAGATCCCTCACTCTCACTTGCCCCACATATCCAAATCTTGTCCTGTCTACTTTCACAACATCTTTCATAAACATTCCCTTCTCACTTACTCATATAGGTAGCTACAATCTACTGCAAGGACCTCATCCTTTCTCAAATTGACTATTGCAACAGCCTTCTAACTAGTCTGCCTACAACAAGTCTTTCCACATTCTTTTCCATCCTTCATTCAGCTGCCAAGATCTACAATATAGATCTGACCACATCACTCCTCTACTTAATAAACTCCATTTGCTCCTTTTTTACCTTCAGGATCTAATATAAAGTCCTCTATTTTACATTTAAATCCCTTCCCGCCTTTACAATCTTATTCTACTTTATTCCCCCAAACCGAGATTCAAAGTCAGTCAGTCAACCAACTGTCAGGCACAGTGCCAGGTAAAAGTGCTGGGTACTAAGGCAGTCAGAAAATGGCATGAATTGTTACAAAACAACATGCTACTTACCGCCTGGGCTTCTGATCCCCCCTAAGCCACTCTCCTGATGGATTGATTTAATTTTTCAGCTGAACTCTGCATATTTCATTGGGGTGGAAAAACCCCAGACTGGTTGGAGGCTTGGTTAAGATAATCATCCATATGTCTGCATACTTATCAAAAGCATATGCAAACTTTCTGAGACTCCCTGGTCTCAGTCTGTCCTGGAACCACATAGGTCCTGGTGGCTCTCCATGTCTGATGAAGAGAATCACGTCTTTCTTTTCCTTCCTGAGGTAACCCTTTCTATGGAAAAGCTCTACCACTTTTTCTAGGAACTGAGATAGTTTTAATCTTGTGTTTTTGACCCAAAGTCTCCATTTGTTAATTTTAAATTGTAACCAGTAAGATTCTTCTTTCTACTAGTTGGTGGGGTAGAAAAGACAGGAATCTTAGGAGGTATCTACCTTAGAACTGTTCCTAGATAAGGAAGGAAAAGGTGTACAGACTCTAACATGTACCCTGTAATAATAGACATTTTCATAGTGTTTGTAATTTTGTTAAGACAATTTCTCATTTAAGCCTCACAGTAACACTATGAGTCAGGAACTATAGATATTAATGGTTCTCTTTTATATATGAGGAAACTTAATCTCAGAGAAGTTAAACAACTTATTTTATGTGTTGTCTTCCTCTGTTAGATTGTAAGTTCCTGGAGGGCAGGAACTTTCTTTCTTTTTCTTATTTGTAGCCCCAATGTTTAACACAGTTCCTGGCACCCAGTAGGCACTTAATAAATGTTTATTGAATTGAATCCATGGTTATATAGTCAGTAGTTATCAAAGGTAAGGTCTGAACCTAGGCCTTACTAACTCCAGTTCTAGTACTTATGTTCTATACCATACTGACTTTCCAGTTGGGGAAAGCAAATTTCAGATAGTTCTGAGCAAGAATTGGCAGGATCCAATTTTTTTTTTTTTTTTTGCTTTTTTGGAGGGCAGTTAGGGTTAAGTGACTTGCCCAAGGTCACATGACTAGTTTTTGTGTTAAGTGTCCGAGGCTGGATTTGAACTCAGGTACTCCTAACTCCAGGGCCGGTATGCTATTCACTGCGCCACCTAGCCACCCACCCCTGCAGGATCCAATTCTTCTTTTTTTTTTTTTTCCAAATGCTTTATTAACTTCTGGTTTATGTCATGCATTCCCGTCAGATTTTGAGTTACGATTTTTTCCCTATTTTTCCTTTCCCCACCATCCCAGAATAACAGTCATACAGGACACAGGATCCAATTCTTGACCTAATATCCTACAGGGGAACTCGGGTTCAAGAGGTATGAGAATAGGGATGTGCTGATAAATTTTTCACAATCCCATAATGCACTCTTAAGTTTAATCTGTTTTATTAATATTTTCTCTATTACTTTCTAAGTCTAGACAATCAATAATTACCTAACTTTGAGGGAAACAACTTCTTTTAACATTTAAACCACTGTCTCTCTGATTATACATTCATTATACATAATATATAATTATACATACACATACAATCATATATGTATGTATACATATATATGCATACATATATAATTGATTATACATTATACAGTGATTATAATGTTCATGCACTGACTTCAGAGACTAGAGACCTTGGTTCTAAGCCCAATTTTGTCACAGAAGACTTATGGATTCCTGCCTTTACTACCTGTACAACCTTGTTACACAGTTCTCTTTCCATCTCTGGCCTCCAGGTTTCTCATCTATGAAAGGAGAGGATTAGACTAGATGGTTTGTATGGTCCCTTCTAGCACTAAATCACATGATTCTATTACCATATGACCCTACTTACTGAATATGCATCCTTAGGAAGGTTAATCAATCTCTCTAGGATAGTTTCCTTCTTTTTAAATTAGGGATAATAAAGTTAAGCTTATGTCTGTCTCCCCTTGAAAGATACCAAATCAAGATGAATGCCAACTAACAAATACCAATCAAACTACCAAAAAAGTATTTTATAGATATAGAAAAAATAATAAGAAAATTCATTTGAAAGAACAAAAGTTCAAGAATATCGAGGTATCAATGAAAAAGGGTGAAGTAAGGTGGCTTGACAGTTCCATATCGCAAACTGTATTATAAAGTAGTAATCATCAAAATAGTCCGGTGCTGGCTAAGAAACAGAGTGGTGTACCTAATTGATTAAGTACACAATATGCAGTAGTAAATGGTCATAGTAATCTAGTGTTTTATAAACCCAAATATCCAATATTTTGGGACAAGAATTCACTATTTGACAAAAATTACTGGGGAAACTAGAAAGCAGTTCGGCAGAAACTAGGCATGCAGTCTATACTATAGACCAATATCTTGCAAAATATACCAAGAAGAGGTAAAAATGGGCACATGATTTGGAAATAAAGCATCATATAATAAGTAAATTAGGGGATCATGTAAAATTTTGTGTGTTGGACCTATGGATAAGGGAATAATGTATGACCTAAAAAGAGATAAAGAGAATTATGGGATGTAAGATGGATAATTTTTATTACGTTAAATTTGAAAGGTTTTTGAATCTTGTAAACTAAAAGTAAACAAACAAATTAATAAAGACAAAAAACAATACCAAAAAGGCTTTGAATAAATAAAAGCAATGCAGCCAAGATTAAAAGGAAAACAGGAAATGGGAAATTTTTATAACAAGTTTCTCTGATAAAGGCTTAATTTCTCAAATACATAGAAAACTGCATCAAATTTATAAGAATACAAGTCATTCCTCAAGTGATAAACCATCAAAGGATATGAACAAGCAGGTTTCAGAAGAAAAATCAAGAGATTTCTTTCATATTCATATAAAAATGCTCTAACTATTGATTAGATAAATGCACATTAAAATGATAAATTTTGAATGGGATGTGGGAAAATTGGGACACAAATACATTGTTGGTGTAGTTATGAATGATCCAACCATTCTGGAGAACAATTTAAAACTATGCCCAAAGGGCTATCAAACTGTGCATACCCTTTGCAATAGCATTATTAGGTCTGTATCCCAAAGGCAATAAAGGAAAAGGAAAAGAACCTAGAAGTGCAAAAATATTTATAGTAGCTTTTTTTGTAGTGACAAAGTTGAGAGGTGAGGAGATGCCCATCAATTGGGGACTGGCTGACCAACTTATGGTTTATGGTTGTATGGAATACTATTATGCTATAAGAAATGACAAGCAGGATGGTTTTGGAGAAATATGGGAAGACTTACACAAACTGATGCAAAGTAAGTGAGCAGAAATTGGAGAACATTGTACACAGCGACAGCAATACTGTAAGGATGAACAACTGTAAAAGACTGTAATGGAAATGCAGATTTAAAGATCTTCCCTGCCCCTAGGCCCTTTGATTGGCTTAAGAGACTTTGATTGGCTTTAAGAGACTCTGAAAACCTTCCTTGATTTGAAAATATGCTCTGCCTCCTAATAGGCTGAATGTGGTCACATGGAGCCTGTGGTGGGAGGCTTGGTTTTCAGGAATGACCACACCTTGATGCTGTGTGATTGGGCAGTGGATCAAAAGGGTGGTTACATTCTTTGAGCCAGGAGAAGGCTATATAAACTCTGATGAGAGGCTTTGCTTTGGGGCTCACTTTGAGAAGTGTTGTGTGATTTGACCAGATGAGACTCTGGGAAGCCGTTGTTGAGAGCCCCCCGGCTTTGAAAACCCAGATGTTGATGCTTCCCTCTCTGGTAACTGTGATTTGGTATTGATATAATGGTAGGACAGTTTGGAAGCCTGTCTGTTTGATCTGTAAGTTCTGTAACTCTGAAGTTTGGGGTGCTGACCTTTTTTCCCTGAACTAGGTAATGTGTGTTTGTTTGATTAAAGTAAGCTTGTTAACCCATTTTGAGTTGCTTTCCTTTTGAAAAGCAGATCTAAGAACCTGTGTTGGCAGTCACCCTAGGGATATTGGGGTGCTTGCTGCTACAAAGACTTAATTATTGTAATCAATACAACCATCCAAGACAATTCCAAAGGTCTTATGATGAAAAATGCTATCCACTTCCAGAGAAAGAAATGACAAAGCCTAAATTCAGATTGAAACATGCTTTTTTCACTCACTTTATTTTTCCTGTTTTTTTTTTTCAACATGGCTGCCATGGAAATAAGTTGTGCATGATTTCATTTGTATAATTGATATTGTATTTCTCATCTTCACAATAGATGGGGAAGGGATAGAAAGGAGGACAAGAATTTGAAATTCAATTTTTTAAAAAATGAACGTTAAAAGCAAATAAATGATTTTTTAAAAAGAATTTTTTTTAAATTGGGGGGCTCAAATGAAAATGGATGGGAAAGTGCTTTGAAAAACCTGCTATACCATGTATTCCTGCAAGGCATCACCACTAAGGACCTCACCATACGGTTGTGATTGATGATATCATGTCTGAAAAGAGTATGTGTTCCCTGGAGCGGAGCCATTGTTTAGACTGAAACCATCATCCAAAAGAAAAAGGTAAACACCTTAGTACCAACTACTGGCACTTCATTTTCTAATTTGTCTAGAGTTGACTTCACTCCTTCCCCAAAACATCCTCTAGCTCCAGGCAAAGTCCCATTTTGTCCTCCATAAACCATATTATTCAAGGAATTCTTTGAGGATCCCTTGTGAAAAACACTCTGAAATTGTCTCCTTCAACATGTAGATCCCAGCTGCTCTCTTTCCAGTAGGCCTGCCTTTGTCAGGCCTGTGTAAGTAAGGCCTGGGCGTTTACAGGCCTCAACCAGGCAATGTCCCAACTAGGCCAAGAGAGCAGGGCTGTCAGTGAGTCAGTGCGGGCTATGTCATCACCCAGGCATTTCCTAAATATTCTGTACCTTGTACTGCTAGTAGATGGACCCTATAATATTAGTGGGAAGCAGAAGAGGAAATGTCGGCCTGATAATAGCTGAGGCAGCCTGATGGTAAAATATTATCCTGGTCTAATAGGAGCCTTGGACTTGGCTTTCAGTGACCAAATGTGGTAGCTGAGTTGAAAGTCAGAAATCCAAATCCAACACTGAAAAAAAGACCTGCCATTAGGACTGCCAAAGCAAATAGTTATGTTATGGTAGAAAGTTATGTTATAGTAGAAAGAACTCTGCTTTTGGAAGCAGAAGACCTAGGCTCAAATCCAGGCTCTGTCATTTATGAGTTTGGCAACCTTGGGCAAGTCACAGACCTTCTCTAAGTGTGAGTCTCACCTTCTTCACACTGTATGAAGCAGGGGCCTACTAAAGCCAGCTCCAACACACTTCACCAGAGCTGGTTGTTAAATTTTCAGTGTGAACATTATTACCTTGGAAACCAGCAAAGGCTACCAATCAAGAGTTTAATCCATTGCTTTGTTGATTGTCTGGACTTAAGAAAGTGATGGAGAAAAATATGAATAATTCAAGTTAACTCTAAAAGTGTGTCATAAATACATTTCTTTTCAGAAAGACTCTTGTTAAACATTTACCAGTTTCTAAGCTAGCATATCTCTCTAAGCATCATCTGGAACAAAGTAAATGTTTAAATACCTGCCTCCTGACTGACTGATGTTATTCCTATAGGAAGACTTTGAAAAAAATAATATTGGTAGGGTTTTTCTATACTTAAGGAAATGTGGCATGGTGGGGAAAAATGATGAATTTGAAGTTAGAATACCCAGGTTTGCCTCCTGACTGGAGCTAGGGTTCCATGATCCTATGTTATTCCCACTATGACAATGGCAAAATGAAACAGCTGAGCCCCAAGTCTAGATCTTAAATTCAGTAAAGGTAAATTAATGATCTGCTCAGTTGGAAGAATGTTTATTTACTTAGTGTTTAAGGTCCTCTAAGACTTGTCTCCACCTTGACCCTCACTGCTCCCCTTCAACCACCCTGTCCTCCAGCCAGCATGGATCTCTCCCCATTTATAGGATTATAGAATCTCAGAGTTGGAAGGAACTTCCGAGGATATCTTGTCCAACTTATACCTGAGCAAGGATCTCCTCTAGATTATTAATGGCCAGTGGTCACAGCCCATTGACCTCTTGAGACAGAGAGTTTACTACCTTTGGTGGTACCCCATTGCAGTTCTGGAAAAAAATGGAAGATTTTCCTTATATCTCCCTCTCTATAACTTCTACCCATTATTCCTAGCTGTTCCCCTAAAGGACTAACAAACCCAATCCCTCTTCACCCAACTCATTCCAAGCGCTTCTACCATATAACCTGTCTTCACACTGCTCCTTCCACCTAGAATGCCTTTCTTCTGTAGTATTCCCCTTTATCTCCATCTATGAACATCATGACTACATGACTATTTTTCGAGCCCTCGATCAAAAACCACCTCCTCTACAAATCTTCTCTAATCCCACCCACCCACCTCAGTTAGAAGTGTTTTCTCTTCTATTTTTAAATTCTATAGAACCAAGAAACAAAGGTAGAAAGGGCCAGAGGAGAACAGGGGATGAAGAAGAGTCTGATTTATGTATCTGAAGAGGACTAGTATGAAATAAATCTGGAAAGGCAAATTGAGGCCATATTGATTGTCAGGATCAGTTTATAATTTATCCATCTGTTCATCCATTTAATTCATCAACGGGAATGTTTTGAGCACCTATAATGTGGGGTATACAAAGATGACTAAATCCCTGCTCTCAGAGACCTTAAAGTCCACTTGGGAAGAGATCTCCTACATAGGTTTCTGTAACAACAAATAGAATGTGAAGGTGCCTCCCTTAGGCCATTCGCCATACTTGGAATAAACTCTCCCCTCTAATTCCATCTATTGAAATTTTCCTTCTCCTTCAAAACTCAGTTAAGGTCCTCTATTCCACCTGAACATCCTATCTCCCTTCTTGAATTAATTTCTCATATAGCACCTTGCCCAGATCTGTCCTTTATACTGATCTCACTATTCCTTATAAAACAGTTACTTCTATACATGCCCAACCCTTCCCCTAGTACATTGGATTCTACATTCCTTAAGAGGCAAGGTCTGGGTTGAATCTTGGTTGGTGTTCCCAGCATATTCTTAGAACATAGGAAGTACTTAACAGACATTTGCTGAATTTAACTACATGAATTAATCTTTTATTGTCACTGTCACTTTCATGTAATTCCTTTAATAAGGAATTCCTTTAACAATAAGTCATATTGACCTAGTGCTTGTAGGCCAGATCATAGGCTGTTGTGAGGACTGTAGGATCATAGAGTTAGAACAGATTTTAGATACTACCTAGTCCAGGGGTGGGGAACCTGTAACCTTGAGGCTACATGTGACCCCTCTAGGTCAGCCCTTTGACTGTCAAACTATTTTTCTTCCTTCTGAACTATTCCCTTTCTTTATAGTGGATACAAGGGCTGGCAACAGACAGGAGTACCTAAAGTACATGGAAACTAGGCATTCTCCCCTACATGACCCCACAGGAAAGTTCATGGACAATATCCTCCCTGAATTTACTAGTTGTTGTGATCACATCCCCACATGTGTTGTGGGAATCCTTTTAGTTAGAAAAGAAATTTCTTTGTTAGTGCTGACCTTGAGGGCTGCTATAAGAGTAACCTCAAGTTTGAGAATTTGGGAAACTGGCCTTTAAAAAGGAGGAGAGTTCCTGAGCAATATAGTCGTTTACAAAGAAAAAAAGATTACCCATGTGACCACCCTCCCTCTTTCCCATAGCTGGAGCAACACTAAGGGACTAAAGCCATGATATGAAGGAACAGAAGGCCTGGATATTCTGGATTCAGGGGGAAATGGGTTCAAATCCCACACTAACCTTTACTACCTGTGTGATCTGGCACAAGTCATTGAATCTCCATAAGTCTCAAATGTCCTCATTTTTAAGGTAAGAAGATTGGAGTAAATGGCTTCCAAGGCTCTTTCTAGGTCTCAATCTATAATCCTATGGACCCATATTTGGTGATTTCACTACATTACAGAGTTATTTAGACAATGCAGGTCCATTGGGAAGAGGCATCTCTGTCTAGCACCTCTGAAGTATGTTTCCATTCCAGAGGGAATCCAAACTCCCAGGTAGTAGGATGCATCTGGAGGAGACTGAGAAAGATAGAGACTCACTCAAATGTCAAGATGTTGCTCCACTGGTGATCCCAAGATGTTTTCTTTTGAAGGGAATATAAACCATAGGGTGGCTTGAGCTGGAAGGACTCGGAAACCTTGGGGGAAATATGCTATACCAGAGAGGGAGGAGAATTATGTTGATTGTTTATGGACAACTGTGAATAAGTTGTGTTTTTTGTCTGTCTGGTTTTTGGCTCTCATGAGTCTTTTGCAATTTTATGCAAATTTTCCCTGTCATATGAAAGGGTTTGACTAGATAGCATTTAAAGTCTGTTCTAACTCTATGATCCTACAATTGTCACAACAGACCTTAGAGATATGAAGTGGCCTGCAAGCACTAGGTCAAAGTGACTTATTATTAAGGGAATTCCTTATTAAAGGAATTATAGAAAGTGTCAGTGACAGATAATAGATTAATTCATTTAATTCACTTTAACAAATGTCGAGTACCTCCTATGTGTTAAGTCTTTTGCAATATTGCAATTTTATGGGGTCAAATAAAAGCTATCCTGTGCACGATATGTATTTGTTGCCTTGAGAGTTTATATAGAAACTTGGGACACTGATACACACATTGGGGAAAACCCAGAAACAAACAATAGGTAAGCCATATTTGGAATTTTCCAAAGGATATTCTGGTGGAGGCACAATAGAAGAGAGAATTGGACTTTTTTAGGGAGGTCCCCCAAGATTTCACCACATCTATGTAAATTTACAATATAAGAGTTCCTGAATCAAGTTTACATTACGGGAGGACATAGAAAAAAGGACATTTATCCTATCCAGAAGAGAGCGACCAGATTAGTAAAGGGACTGGTGATTAAGCCATATCAAAATAGTTTGAATGAACTAGAGATGTTTAGCCTAGAGAAGACTTAGTCAAAAACATGATACTGACAGGGTATGAGCCAAGCCAGAAGTCTGTTATGCCACAGATGGATTGGACTGGCTCTTCTTTATCCCAGAATACAGAAGCCAGAGCAATATGTAAAAGTTGCAGAGAGGTAGCTTTGGGGTAAGGAAATCTTTTTTAACCATTAAAGGTGTCTCAAAGTAGAACAGTATACACCAGTAGGTTTAGGGCTCCCTTTAACCATATGTCTTCAAGCAAAAATTGGATGATCACTTGGGGATGTTGTAGAAAGGCATTTTCTTAAGATATAGGTTGGACTAATCTAATTCAAATACTTTGATTCTGCCTCCTGATTCTAAGTCTGGTGGTCTTCCCACCTCACCACCCAATATAGGCTAGAAATTTCAAAGAAGTCTAAGTTAGGCTCTGTATTTATTTCTCTGATTTACTTTTACTCTTTAGATTGACTTTCATTGGCTTTAGCTCTCATTGTTATACACAGAGCACTTTGATATGACTTCTCTGTCTTGGATCAGAAAAAAACTAACTTCTTATGACTCTCAGTGGGAGTGAATTTTGTTTATATGTTATTTGAGATCTTTGAGCTGTATTTCTTTTTAAGCTTTCAGAAATCAGTCATTTCTGGAAAAACTCACCCACCCACCCACCCAGTAAGCCTTCGCTTCCAACAAAGAAAAACAGTTAAGCAATACTAGCCAACTTACCTTTCCAATGAAGAGGGGGAGGTACATTTCCTCAGTTGAAAAGCTGGTTAAGATTGGTCATTATGATTACATAGTAGTTCAGCTAGTGTAATATTCATTTGCATTATTATAGTTATTGCATATATTATTTTCTTGGTTCTGTTCATTCTGCTTTACACCACCTCATTCGAGTCTTCTCATATTTCTCTAAATTCCTCATCTCCATAGTTTCTTTCATTGTTTATAGAATTCCATTATAGGCATGTATAACAACTTTTTTTTTAGCAATTTATGGACATCTATTTTGCTTCTAGATTTTTACTATCACAAAAAGATCACATTAATATTTTCATATATGTGGGACCTTTCCATCACTTACTTCAGGGAATCTGCAGATCATTGCTTCCGAGACTCTCAGTACATACATACATACATACATACATACATATACACTAACATATATACATACATACATGTTTGTGCATGCATGTATATATTAAATTCACAGGAGTCTCAAGAATCATCTAGTCTAAGTTCTTCATTTTATAGGTTAGGAAATCGAGATTCAGAGAGTGAAGTGACTTTCCCAGGATCACTAAGCATACTCAGAATTTGAATGTAGGTCTTCTGATTCTCGGTCCAATACTCTTTCATGCCAATTTGGTGTAATTGAGAACTAAATAGTATATAAGTTTTATGAACTGATCTCCATGGGTACAAATCATTGTCATAGAAGGAATGGCTTTCTGGACAGAAGAGACATTGCAAGCTGTTTTCATGGAAATGCTGAGTCACCAATCCTATCTTGAGTGATTCTTTGCAGACATTAAGTAAAGGTTATTTTTGGTTCATCAGAAATTGGAAATCAAAGCCAGATGCTGAGGTTTGAGGGTCTTCTCATAGAATACAGCTCAGAAGAGAGGGGGTGATCATCTAAACATATTCAGTGCCACATTTCCCCTTTGTAGGAACATAGATCTCAGACATCTACAAGGTCATCTTGTCTGACCCTGACCTGAGGCATCACCTACTCAAAACTGTAATCTAACTTTGTTTGGAATCCTTTAGTGACAGAAAACTCACTACCTCCTGAGGCACTCTATTCTACTTTTGGACAGTTATTACTACATCTGACCTATTATTAACTTGATTTATACCTATAGCATCAATTTACCCTTCCTGTAATTACCTAATGCTTAGGTATGACTAAATCACCTTCCTGTCCTAAAAATAAATATATAGATATAGATATTTTTAAATGCAAAGGATTTCCATTTCCTACAGGATAAAATAAAAACCCTGTTATCAAAGATGCAAAACTCCAAAGGTCTTAAGAATCAGATATCCTTTTTAGGCAACAGGATCAATAGGGGGTAGATCTGGATGACTATGCCTTAGTGAAGAAATATACAATTTTGCCTCAGAAAGAGAGATTAAATAGTGACTATCAAACACATGGTTTATTGTAGAAATTCCTAGCCTTAGTACAAACACAAAAATTCATTGGAAATAATTTCTATATGATAAAAATAGAATCCTTAACCATAACTTTAAACATATGATGTACACAATTATTTATGAAATGTATATAGAAATGGATTGCCTCTCCCAAATCAAATGGTCCTATCCTGACACGAGACCACACAGACTTTGCCAAATCCTAATAGAGAGAAAAACAGAGAATGAAAAACAGAGGAGAAAAAAAGTAACTAAGCTGTTTGCTACTCTATCTAGTGTAAGATGAAGAGATTGAGTCCTTTGTTCAATTGTCAACCAGAGTAGAGAAGGATAATAAAAGAAGAAGCCAGGAAGTACTCTATATACTATATAAACTCTACTGGAAGTACATTGTACAGAAAATACTCTCACTCTCTCCATATGCTACATAGCATACACACATACACACACATATATATTATATATATGTATATAATATATATATGTGTGTATACTACTTACTTTTCAATAACTAGTGCTCAATTTTTATCTTCCTTCTGTTTTCTCTGCCAAGGAGGGTGACTTACACATTAGAAATAATAGAACAAAGATATTTAAGGGGGACTTGAAGTCCAAGATAATAAGTAAAGAGATAGCAAGAGAGCCTGAACTGCCTTTGATCAGGTCAGGTCACCTGACTTCGATGACGTAATAACAACAACAACAGTAATAGTAGCTAGTATTTACATAGCAGTTCAAGTTTTGCAAGCATGGATGAGAACAGTTTGTTCCAATGGCCGCCAAGGCAGCTGAAACAGACACTGTGAAGCCTGAGCTTGGTCAGACTTTGAAGAAGTCATCCACTGATGTCATTGGTCCTCTTCAAAAACAAAGGATGAACAACTCGTTTTGCAAAGTACTTTACAAGTATTGCTTCATTTTGTCCTCACAACAACCACAGGAGATAGACGCTATTATTCTCATTTTATAGATGAGGAAATTGAGGCAGAGGTTAAAACACTTTACCAGTATTATTCCATTTTATCTAGCCCCAGTTCTCTATCCATTGTGCCACCCAGTTACCTCCAAGAACTACATTCTTGGTTACTGGGGAAAACAAAACAAAACAAACAAAAAAGCCAATAACAGATGTGATTGCAGAGCCACTAAAAATGATATTTGAAAGAACATGGAAAAGAGAAGTACCATGAGTTTGGAAAAGGGCAAATATCCCAACTTTCCAAAAAGGGCAAAGACAGAATTTGCAAACTATAAACCAGTAAGCTTGACCTCAATTCCCAGAAATATTTTAGAATGGATCATTACAGAAGTGGTTGGGAGACACATAGAAAGGAAACCGTGATTACAAAGAGCCAGTGTGGTTTCATTAATAAGAGGTCACGCCAGCCAGACTAACCTGTTTTGACAGGATTACTAAAAGATTAAATGAGGGGAATGGTATGGATATACTATAGGTATAAAAATCTAGCTTCACTAGGTTTTAGTGAAGTTTTTTATGAAGTATTTCTTACTATTCTTATAGAGAGGAGTGCAGATTAAATAAGAATTTAATTAGATTCAGAATTTGTGAGATAGCCAGACTAAAAAAAAAAAGTAGTTAATAGTTCAATGTCAACATGGTAGCAAGTCCCCAGTGTAGTTCCTTAAGGGTCTATATTTAGTCGTATGCTGTTTTTTTTTTTTTTTATTGGTGACTTGGATAAAGGACTAGACAGTATGCTCATCAGACTTAAGCTTTATCTGATAAAGGATACAGGGTGACAGAGAAATGATACAAATGGATTTGGCAGGCTAAAAAAATAGGTTGAATATAAAAAAATGAAATTCAATAGGGGTAAATATAAAGTCTTATACTTGGGCACAAAAAAAAATTTATTGTTGAAGAACAAGATAATGGAGGCATATTTAGATAGCAATTGTTCTTTAAAAAAAAGCTCTGAGGATCTTCATGCATTATAAACTCATTTTATTAGCAGTGTGATATAGAAGCCCACAAAGCTAATGTTCTCATGGGCTGCATTGAGGACAGTATGGTTTCCATCAATAGGGAGGTGGTAGTCCATCCATCTTCAGTCCCTGTCCATCTGTTTTGGGCACCATGGTTTAAGGCAGACACTGATAAACTGGAAAGTGTTGAAAGGACTGCCAGGTTGGTGAAGGGCTTTGGGTCAGTTATATGAGCATCAGTTGAAAGATGGGCATGGGGAAATAAAGACTCAGGGTGGCCATGATCACTCTGAACAAATATCTGAAGGGGTACTTGTGGAGGAAAGATTAGATATCTTCTAAGTGATTGCAGATAATCAGGAACAAAGGGCAAAAGCTACAAAAAGACCAATTTAAGCTTGATTTCAGAAAATTTCCTGACAATTAGACCTGTCCAAAACTTAATGGGCTGATTTTGAGAACTGGTAAGATGCTAGATGATTGTTTCTGTGGGTTAGATGACATGGTTACTGAAGCCTCTCTCAAATTCTGTGTTTTTATGATTCTCTGATTCAAGGAAGAGCAGGCTGCCTGTAGAATGGAGTGCTGAAGGTGCAGTAATTTGAAAGGTACTCTAGAATGAGACTGTGAAGACTTTGAAGTCATACAAAAGAATTTGCATTTTATCCTTGAAGCAAAGAAAGCCATTAAGTCTCTTGAGTAGGTGAGTGACATATTAAATATGAACTTTAGGAAGATAATTTGGGCAGATCTGGGAGGGATGGATTGGAGGCTAAAAAAGGTGAAGCAAGGAAGTGAATGACAAAGTCAATGACACAGTTGGAGAGGGGTGGAGGGGCCGACCTCTGGTGGTGGCTGAATGAGTGGAAGGAATGACATGAACGTGACAAATATGGTAGAAATAGAATCCATGAGACTGGGCAATTGATTGGAGGAAAAGGAGTAGGGCAAGAAAAAATGAAGAATTGAGGAAGATAGATTGAAAATCTGGATGAATAGAATCAGATTGGTATGCCAAAAAGAAAAAGGGAAGTTACATAAGATTTTCTCAGTGCAGAAAATATTCCGTTGTACAAAAAGTCTTTGTGTGTATATACATGTAAGTGAATATGCATATGTAACATGCAAAACTATACATAGTTTTATAGTGGTTGCATATACATATGGATGGATGGATGTATATCCCAAAGTAAGTGTAGTTTTAAGCTTTAATATAATACACATATATACATGTGTGTATATATATATATATATGTACATACACATATAAATATATGTGTAGATGTAATTTTGGAAAAGCTAGGTGGTACAGTGGATAGAATGCTGGGTCTGGAGTCAGGAAGACTCATCTTCACAAGTTCAGATCCAGCCTCAGACGTTTACCAGCTGTGTAAACCTGGGCAAGTTACTTAACCCTGTTTGCCTCAGTTTCCTCATCTGTAAAATGAGCTAGAGAAGGAAATGACAAACCACTCTAGTGTCTCAGCCAAGAAAACCCTACATGGGGTCACAAGGAGTTGGCTATAACTGAAAAACAACTGAACAACAAAAAATGTACTTTATAAGGGCAGATAGGTGGCATGGTGGACAGAGTGCAGGCCTGGAGTCAGGAAACCCAAGTTCAAATCTGGCCTCAGCCACTCACTAGCTGCGTCACCCTGACAATTCTGCCTCAGTTTCCTCATCTGTAAAAATGAGCTGGGAAAGGGAAAAAAGTGGTAAACTACTACAGTATCTCTCCCTAGAAAATCCCAAACAGTGTCACAAAGAGTCTGATGTGATGAATAAAAATATACTTTATAATACATGTATTATAATATACATATGTGCTCATGTATGCATATTACATTCTACATAATATATACATATGCTATATAGTATATATCATGTAATATATAGTATACACAATATACTCTACTATGTGTACTCTGTAATATATAGCATATATTATATGCATCTATGTGTATATGTAAAAACTTCACTAGGACATTCAGCTGAAGGCAGTAATTTGGATCAGCACAAGAAGAATTAGCTAATTTTCATCCTATTAGTTTTGAATTCAGTCAGTAACATTTCTTACGTGTTTATTGTGTGCAACTCACTGTTTGGTGCTATAGGAGAAAAAGCCACTTCCCAGGGGCTAGTTTTTCCAGCGCCTTGAAATGGCGCTCACCTGGACGTGGTAACTTGAGCTCATCAAAGACAGCTACCCTCTCTTTAAACATGTTTTCATTTATCTTGCATTGCAGCTCCCTATTAACCTTTTTTTTCCTTTGTTCTTTCCAAAGATCATCCTTCCTGGCTAAGAAAGCCGTTTTCAAAGAAAAGCCTCAAGTTCCTCATTCATGAAATGGGAACAATAATGCTAATACTGGCATTCTCTACCATATAAGGTTGTCAGTTTCAAATGAGAAAATAGCTGTAAAAGCGTTCTAGAAATGACAGCTATCACTGTTCTCGTTATCTCACCTCCTAACCCAGTGCTAAGCTCTAAGGATCCAAGAACTCCACATAAGTCGATGTCAAAGCCGGCAGACAAAGGCTTGAGGGTCCAGCCGGAGAGTGAAGTCACAGAAAGAAGGAGCAAACACCAAATACTTTGTGGTTTGGGAGAGCCAGGGAAAATCTACATCTTTATAATGACAGAGCTTTGTAATGAGAGGTCGCTCTGCCAAGGCTCATTTAACAAATTCATACCATAGATTCAGGAGCATAAGTGGAAACTCAGCATAAGCTGTGCCTTCATGTATCTTCAGGGGACTAGAAGGAGGACCAGACAATGTAAGAGCTAGAAGAGGCCTTGCTTATGATCTTTTCCAACCTTCTCACTGGACCTGTGACAACTCCCAATGAGAATATTACCTCTACCAATATATATGGCAGCTTTTCTGCAAGTTACAGTGGAGTCTTAGAGAGAGCCTGAAATGTTAAGTGACTTGTCAAGGATCACACAGCTAAAATGTCTGAGGCAGGATTAGAACTCTTGTCCTCCAGTGTTGTACTCACTGTACCACCTCTCTGGCTGACACTAGCCAGTCTAACTTCGTTTACTTTTTTGATGGGGTAATTCAATTGGTAGATTAGGGAAATAATGTAGATAAGGAATTTCAGCAAGGCATTTGACATGTCTCCTGCTATCCTTGAGGACAAGGCAGAGTAATGTCTGTTAGATGGGGAAATGACTATATCCAAAGAGTAGCTGTTAATGGTTTGTTATCAACCTGGAGTGAGGTCCCAGTGATATATTTAAAAAATAAAAAATACATGGAAGGCATGATTTTCAGATCTGCATAATTAGCACTGCTGATGAAAAATTTAGGATCTGAAAGGATCTTGGTGATTTAGAACAATGGCCACATCAAGTAAGATTAAATTTATTGATATGGACATAAAGCCATACTCTTGAGTTCAACTTTATGAATGGGAAAGGAATAGCTAGATAACAGCTCATGGGGAAAAGATCTGGAGGTCTTAGTGTTCAACATGTTCCAAAGTGTGATGTGTCAGCCAGTGAGGCTAATACTACCCAAGGATGTGATGAAGGGTGGAAGGGGGGTGTCCAGAATAAATGGGAGATGATGGCGCCCTTGTACTCTGCCTTGATCAGACCTCACACTCCAGAGAGCATTCACTGTGCTTCATTCTGGGTACTATAGTTTAGGATGTATGTTGATGAGCTGGAGTGTATCCAGATGATTTACCAGGATGGTAAAAGGACTGGAGATCATGCCATGTGAAGACTGGTGAAAAGAATTAAGGATGTTTAGAATCTGGAAGAGAAGCTTTCAGGGATATGACAGTAATCCTCATTTATCTGAAGGGTTATTATATGGATGAGAGATAAAACTTTTTTTTTCCTTTGGCTTCGTTCCAATAGTAGCAACAGAGAGGCAGATCTAGGTTAGATATAAAGAAAAATGTTCTAATGATCAGCCCTCACTGCAGATGCTATGACTAGCATTCTTTCTCCTAACTCAGAGTTTTTCCAGGGACTGACTCCATTCCTCCCAAAGTACAAAGGAATCTTGTAAAACTATGATTCAACCTTTAAATGAATAAAGTTTCAAATTTGAAGAAGAGATGGCTTGGTTTGCATGGTACAGAGCCAGTTCTGTTACCTGATCTCTCTCTCTCTCTCTCTCTCTCTCTCTCTCTCTCTCTCTGAATGGTTGGTGTCATATAAACAAAACCAATAGGACTAAATGTTTGATTGAACCAAAAAGATATTTTTTCAGATACTGCTTATTAGTAGCAGAGGGCAGAGTCCTTGATAGGCAACTTTAGTTTGGGTGGCATTGTAGGTAACACTAAGCAACCAGAATCTTCTTTATACTCATTCATTTGTTCAGTCATCAAGTTATACATTAATTCATTATATCTATTTATATATATAGTATGTGTGTATGTATATATTCAAAATGTACATATTGAAAATATATGCCAGAGTTTACTAAATATGATGCAATATACTAGGAACTAAGAGGGATACCAAAATAAATTAGAGATGTTCCCTGGACTTGAGGAATTATCAAGCTAATGGCGTTTATGTTCAATTGTTTCTTTTTGTGACCCCATTTAGGGTTTTCTTGTCAAAGATACTGGAGGGGTTTGCCATTTGCTTCTCCAGCTCATTTTCCAGATGAGGAAACTGAAACAAACAGGGTTAAGTGACTAATCCAGGGTCACACAGTATTTATGTGTGTGTGTGTGTGTGTGTGTATATATATATGAATATATATACACATATATATCCATATGTATGTGTGTACACAAACACAAATATATAGAATATATAGAATATACACACATATGTAGAATATACACACATAGAATGTATATGTATGCATGTGTATAAATACATACACACATATATACATACATACACATATAATATATATTCTATATATTACATATACGTACATATATACATACACACACACACACACACACACACACACTAAAGTTCTTCTCTCCTGATTCTTCCCTCTGGCATAGAAGTGACCCTTCAGTGTTAAAGGCTGTATCACTGGAGTAGATGCCCTTACTAGGTCTTCCCATGCTTTAAAGATTTTTAGTTGGACTCATTAACTCCATGGTCCTGTTGTGCCAGCACCAGCCTCACCTAATGCAGATGGTATCATCACCAGAGATGGTCACCAGGAGGTGATTTTTTTTTTCTGTCCCAGGAATCCAGATTGCTTCTCTCCTAGGTAAAGGAATTAGGATCTGTATGGGTGGAGGGAAAAAACAGAAGCTCTGGTGTTGAAAGGTATAGCCCTAGAATTGTAGGGAGAAGTCCTGGGTCTGAATCTTGGCCCTGCCACTGATTTTCTATGTGATCACAGGCGAGGATATTAGTATCAGCACTACAGAATGGCTTTGAGGGTAGGGTGGGGGAGGCATTTGGTAAAGCTCCAACTGCTATAGAAATTTGATTTTTTATTATTACTCACACTGATGAAATCCCAGATGCCTGAAGTATTGAAGCAAGTGGCTGATGACATTCTTTGGACCAGAAGGATCCAAATAATTTCCAAGAAGTATTTCCAGAGTTGTGCGAGATTTTGCACTCAGTAAATGAAAATCCATCTGAGCAGGTATTTATGGTTAACATGCGCAATGTTATGCTGACAAGCAGGACTTTCTTCCAAGGACCCAAAGCCAAATTCTGCATCGAAGTGATTTATACACTTAACTATTGTTGCAGGAGCTCGCAGCAGTGACATCATTCTGCTTTTTACCATCCTCAAGGCCATTCAGAGAGAAGCTGGTGCTGAGATGAGAGACACCAGAGCCCTAGCCACACATACTGACTTGCATAATTACCAGCTCCTCTGCAAAGCCTTCTCTGATCCTATCCCCTACCCTTTCTCCAGTGGAAAGTGACGTCTCCATTGAAGCCTCTATGACTGATGGAGTCTTTCACTGCTCCCTACCTGCTACTTCCAGAATAGGTCAATGGAAAGAGCATTAGATTTGCCATTGAAAGACTCTGCTCCTTACTATTGTTAAGTAGCTACATGGTGTGGCAGATAAAGCATTGGCCTCAGATACTTACCAGCTATGTAACCTCAGTAAGTAGGGACCCATAGCTACTCCATTTTATTCACACATATATGTCTATGCTCTCTTATTGGCGACTGCAATGGGACTCAGAATGTTCCATGAGGTCCTGTTGTGCAGCCTGTTTTGAGAGCAGTCTAGCACCCCCTTGCATCCTGTTGTGCAGAGACCTCTACCCCTGAAACTGCATGGAAAGATTGTTGAACTAGATCAACCTCAAGCCCTAGCAACAGGGACCTTGACCAAGCAGCATTTGCCTCATTCCTGCACCCTGTTCCTCACTCCCTAAAGCTCACACGGACCTTGTGTGCTGTGCATTCAGGGAGTCTTCGCCTCTTCAGATGAGACTCCCCCACTAAGTGAACTCAATAAACCCTAATTGAACCAAATTATGTTTTTCAGTCAATCTGTTGTTCCTCTTCCTAACATTGAAACAAGCCATTTAACCTCTATCTGCCTCAGTTATCTCATCTATAAAATGGAGTTAATAACAGCACTTCCTTCTCATGGTTGTTGTCAGGACAAAATGAGATAAATATTGGAAAAGTGCTTTGTAAACCTATACAGATGCTAGCTGTTACTAATATCACTCCCTGTGTGACTTCAGGACAGGGCATTTTCCCTCACTGAGTGTCAGTTTTCTTATGTCTAAAATGAGAAAGTTAGATATAATGATCTCTAAATAGGTCCCTGTCAGCTCTAAATCCCATGACCCTGTAGCATGATTTCATTTGACCCATATAACAGTTCTGGGAGGTTGACAGGGCCCGTGGATCTACATTAAAAAGGAAAGCGGGGGAAAAAGGATCATTTAACTATGTACATCTGCATCTCTCATTCAGTTCTGAAGACCAATTACCTCTCTACTGCCTTATTCTGAAGAAGAAGTGTCTCCATGGAAATTGGCTACAGTATTCAAAGACTGGTCACAAAGAGAGGCAGGGAAGTATCTGGTCTCAGTCATGTTGATGTGTAGACAAGGAATGGCCCCTCTACTAGGATCAGTATCATCACCTTTGATGGCCTTGGAAGCAAACCAGCAGATGGTGTAAAGGAGGATCCTGGTGTCAGATATTCAAGAAGTCATTGCTTAGAGGAAACCTAGTAATCATCCTTCCCTAATTTTATAGAGGAGGAATCTGATACTCAGTGTGGTTTACCCAAGGGAGAATTAGTGACAGATCTGAGACTAAATGGCAGATTTCCTGACTTCTGGTGCAAAATTCTTTCCACTACATCACATAGTCTATGTTTCTTGATCCTGTAACATTACCTTGAAACTCTGGCGGTTTTCTGGTAGGTGTTATTAGGGAAAAAAATGGTGGCAATGACCAGTGGCCTGGTGCCATCTTCCAAAAAAAAAAGAGAAAGCACAAGTCCTGTGAATATCCTCTCTAAATTCTTCATGCTCTTTCCAAACTAGTCAGATCATGTGTTTATCCTTCCTCCTGCTGGTGTCATTATAGCCTCCCTCTGGGAACTGGAGGTAAATTTACCCTCTGCATTTCAAGCTCAAGGCATAATCTAAAGGTCACTGGAAGTGTTGCCACATTTAAGGGATGAGTTATTTCTGAAGAGAGGAGATGCTACCTCGTCAGCAGTAGAATAGTTAATAAAGGGTTAAGCTGCCAGGAGGGCTGGGGTGAGGGTTTAGGCATGGATAAGAACCAACTCATACTTAAGACTGTCACTTTAGAGAAACTACAGGCATCCTGGGAGAATAGTCAGGCTTTTACAAAGATGCTCTATAGCAGCTCACATCTTTACAGTCACATGATTGTCAAAAAAAGTGGAGCAATCAAATGCAAACTGAAAGAATATAAGCTCCCTGAGGTCAGACACTATTTCATTTTTGCTTCATATCCCCAACTACTAGCCCAGTGTAAGTACTAAATAAACGCTTGTTGATTACTTGATTGAGATACAAGATTTCATGGTATTTACTGCTTTTTTTAATACAAAAAATTTACTAAATATTAAAAAGTTTGATTAACTTGAGTGAAACGCTTTTTTTCAAGACCCTCCTCAAAGTAGGCATTTCTTATTCACATGCAAAGATCATATAGAGGAAGGGACCTTGGCAGCCAGTGGACCAATCCATAATTCAATCCATAATTTTACAGTTGAGAAAACTGAGGGAGGTTAAGTGACTTCCTCAAGGTCCTAAGTGCCATATAAATGTCAGAAAGGTGGTTGAAACCCAGGTCCTCTGACTGCCCTTTCCCCTATACCAACCCCCCCCCCATTTTGTAGATATGGAAACTGAGATTCAGAGGAGATTTTTTGAAAGGTACAACAATAAAGATAATTTTGCTTGTTGACCCCTGTTTATCAAGTGACTTGAAAAACAAAGGAATGTATGCCTGCTAAAGCAGTTGCCATTGTCCTAAAGGCTGTCGAATGCATAATCCAAATGAAAGATGATGAGGTCCTATAAATGCTCCTGTTTGCTGATAATATAGTAATGATTGCATCCAGCCCCAGATCACTGCAGTTTCCTAAATGAGATCTTTTGTTGCTGTATATTCATTTCAGTCATCTGACTCTTTGTGACACCATTTGGGTTTTCTTGGCAAAGATAATGTTGTGGCTTGCCATTTCCTTCTCTAGCTCATTTTACAGATGAGGAAACTGAGGCAAATAGATTTAAATGACTTTGCCTAGGGTCACATAGCTAGTAAGTATCTGAGACCAGATTTAAACTCATGAACATGAGTCTCCCTGCCCCCAAGCCTAGTGGTCCAACTCTTTTTTTTTTTTTTATTAAATAAATGCTTTATTAGCTTCTGGTTTACATCATTCATTTCCACCAGATTTTGAGTTACAATTTTTTTCCCATTTTTTCCCTACCCACCAGTCCAGAATAGCAGTCCCACTAGATATCCCCTCATCCAATCTGCTCTCTCCCATATCTTCTCCTATACCCCCTTCGACTTTGCCTTTAGGGCAAGGTGAATCTCTGAGCCCCAATGCCTGGACATCTTATGAAACATTTAATTTTAAAACTTCGATTTTTAGATACATTCCCTTCCTCCCTTGTCACCACTCCCTCTGAGAAAATAAGCAATTCAGTATGTGTTGTACATGTATAGCTATGCAAAACATTACCATAGTAGATATATTGTAAAAGGCTGCTTATATTTCTCTCCCACCCATCTCACCTCCCACCTGGCCCATTCCCTACTTTGATCCTGTCCCTCTTTGAAAGTGGGTACTTCCACCCTCTCCTCCCCCAAGAATGCCCTCCCCTCCATCATCCCCCCTCTCATCCCCCTTCCCCCTACTCTCCTGCAGGGTGAGATATCCCATTTAGTATGTATGTGATTCTCTCCTTGAGCCAGCTTCAATGAGAATATGGTTTTGCCTTTGTCTTCCTGTTCTTCCCCTCCCCTGCAACTACTTCCCCTTGCCTCTTCTACATGAGATAGTTTACCCTATCCTGTCTCTCCCCATCTCCTCTTGCCACTTTCCTCTCTCACCTCTTAACTTCACCCCTTAAGTATCATCCCTTCCCATCAAATTCAACCTGTGCCCTCTATCCATGTATAACTGTAAACATATATACACACATTCACATATGTATTCATATGACCATATACCCTTCTTCAATTATTTTCATAACGAGAAAGGTTTCATCAGATACAGTTATTGTTTTTCCATGTAGGAATGTAAATAGTTCAACTTTGATAAGTTCCTTTTCATTTCTTTTTGTTGATTACCTTCTCAAGCATCTCTTGCTTCTTGTGTCTGAATGTCAAATTTTCTATTCAACTCTGGTTTTTTCATCAAGAATGCTTGAAAGTCCTCTATTCCACTGAATAACCATATTTCCCCCTGAAACAAGATACTCAGTTTTGCTGGGTAGGTGACCCTTGGGTTCATTCCCAGCTCTTTTGCCCTCTGGAATATCATATTCCATGCCCTTCAATCCCTCAGTGTAGAAGTTGCTAGTCCTGTGCTATTCTGATTGTGTTTCCACAATATTGAAATTGTTTCTTCCTGGCTGCTTGTAGTATTTTCTCCTTGATCTGGGAGTTCTGGAACCTGGCTATAATATTCCTAGGAGTTTTTTTGGGGGGGACCTTTTTCAGGAGGTGGTCGGTTGATTCTTTCAACCTCTATTTCCCCCACTGGGTCTAAAACATCAGGGCAATTTTCCTTGAGAATTTCTTTAAGGATGATTTCTAGGTTCTTTCTTTGATCATGGCTTTCAGGTAGTGCAATAATTTTTAAATTATCTCTCCTGGATCTATTTTCCAGGTCAGTGGTTTTTCCCATGAGATATTTCACATTGTCTTCTATTCTTTCATTTGTTTGGATCTGCTTAACAGCATCTTGATTTCTCATAAAGTCATTAGCTTCCATTTGCTCCAGTCTAACTCTGAAGGAATGAATCTCCTCAGTGAGCTTTTGAGATTCTTTTCCATCTGGCAAATTTGGCTTTTTAAGGCATTCTTCTCCTCATTGCCTTTCTGAGCCTCTTTTGCCATTTGAGTTAGTCTATTTTTTAAGGTGTTATTTTCCCCAGTCAGGCTGTTGACTGTCATTTCATACTTTTCTTGCATCTTTTTCATTTCTCTTCCCAAATTTTTCCCCACTTCTCTTATCTGCTTCTTAAGGTCCTCTATGGCCTGTAGCCAGCTTGTATTTTCATTTGGGGCTTTTGGTGCAGGAGTTCTGACCTAACAGTCCTCCTCCATGCTTTGATCCTCTTTGCCCCTAAAATAGGAGTCCAATGTTGAATTTTTCTGTTTATTTTGTTTCTTTTGCCTAGGCATGTTGCCACTTAATTGCTTGATTTTGGGGCTTGTTGCCACAGTAGGACTCTGCCACCAGACAGGAGAGCTTCCATCCCAAATGTGGGGTCTTCATAATTTCCGCAGGTTGGGTGGCCTCTGTAAAGCCTCCACCTGCTCTGGCAAATTGGATACCCACTGCAAACTTCCCCCCCAGACCACAATCCAGATCCAGGCAGTTTAAAGCAAGAGCGATTAACCCCCAGACTGATTGCTGGATCTCAGTACAGTTCGCAGACCAGGAGCTAGAGCCGCCACTGGCGCTGCAAAATGGCTTCTGTGCCATGTTTCTTCAGCAGCTTTTTGCCCTCAGGGGAGGAAGCCGACATGTTCCCCAAATACTGGTCCCAAAGTCCACAGGGCACTAACCTCTCACTTTGTCCTAGGCACATCTGTGCTGATAGTTCTGGAATCGCCACAGCTGCTGGTGTTCTGGGGTCCCTCCAGCTGGCTGCTAGCCCAGCCACCCTAGGGCTAAAACTGCGGCTCACACGGGCCTGGGCTCAGCTCCCAGAGCACTGTGTTGTCGGTTCCCAGTGTGCTGTGCTACCTGCTCTCAGAGCGCTGCGCTCACCACTCCCTGCAGGGCTGCTGGGTTCTCCTCAGTGGGAGGTTAGCTTCTCTGTGTAGTTCTGTGGGTGCTGGGGCTCCAGAAGTTGTTCAGAGTCCCCTTTTACATTATTTGGAAGTTGTGTGGGGCAGAGCACCTTGGAAGTGCTGTTTCTATTCCGCCATTTTGGCTCTGCCCCCCAGTGGTCCAACTCTTGCACCACCTAACTGCCCCAAATGAGATCTATAATTGCTCAGAAATGTTGGCTTAACTGTCCATACAGGAAAAAATCAAGTGTATAATGAGCACTCTCGTTTATACTATGCGATGTAATTGGATGGATATGACCATAAAACTGGTCCATCAGCACATATATCTTGGATAAACATTGTAAATCACAGTGAACTAGGCATAGAATTGAAATGGAAGGAGAGATTGGATGAATTGCCTCTGAGGAATTTTTTAATACTACTAATGACTCTGAGTTTCTCCTTGAAAACAAGGCCCATCTTCTTAATCCTGCTATTCTTCCAATATGACCGTACATTATGGAATCCTGTGGTCTCCAAAGAATTAAAGGTTTGGAAAGGCAAATGATGAGAACAAATAGGCTGTGCCACATTACCAAAGGAAGAATATACGAATGAAATGATGGCAAGGATATCATCACAGTGTTGTTTGGTCAGAAAAGGTGGGCTGGTTTTGGGTTCATTGCAAAGATAACTGAAGAACTGTCTTCATGCTTCACTGGCTATCCATGAAATGTCAAGAGATTCAGAAAGTCTGAAGCACTTTGGGTGGACCTTGCTATGGAGGATTGAAAAAGTCATATCTGATAAGAAAGCACAGGTGTATTGCAATCTGCACCATTGAAGGGAGTATGTTTCCACATCTGTGGGATCACAAACTGATGGAATGTATTGAAGCATTTTCCCAGTGATACAATATGACTGTTATTCATGGACATACTTTGGAGATATTGTGGGTTCAGTTCCAGACCTCCACAATAAAGCAAACTTTTCAATAAAGCAAGTCACATGGATTTTTTTGTTTCCTAGTATATATAAAAGTGATGTTTAGACTACACTGTAGTCTTTTAATACAATAGTATTATTTCTTTAAAAAACAATGTATATACCTCAATTAATTTTTTTTTTTTGCTTTTTGGAGGGCTATTGGGGTTAAGTAACTTGCCCAAGGCCACATGGCTAGGTTTTTGTTTGTGTGTGTTAAGTGTCTGAGGCTGGAACCAAACTCAGGTCCTTCTGACTCCAGGGCCAATGCTCTACTCACTGTGCCACCTAGCCGCCCCAATTAAAAATATTATTGCTAAAGAATGCCAACCATCATCTGGACCTTCAGTGGATGTTTCTGCTGGGGCAGCTAGGTGGTGCAATATAGAGTGCCTGGCCAGCATTCAGGAAGATTCCATCTAGCTATATGAGCCCAGCCAAGTCACTTAGCCTTATTGGCCTCAGTCTCCTCATCTGTAAAATAAGCTAGAGAAGGAAATGGCCATACATTCCAGTATCTTTGCCAAGAAAACCCCAAATGGGGTCAGGAAGAGTTGGACATGACTGAAAAATGACACAATAACAAAAATCTTTTTGCTGGTGGAGGGACTTGAATCAATGTTGATGGCTGCTGACTGATCAGGATGGTGGTTGCTGAAGGTTAGGGTGGCTGCGGCAGCTTCTTAAAATAAAACAAAAATGCAGTGTACCGCCATCAATTGACTCTTTTGCTTGAACACTTAGAGGTCATTGTAGGGCTCTTAATTGACCTCATTTCAATATTGTTGTGTTTTAGGGAATAGGGAGACTGGAGGAGAGGGAGAAAGAGTGGAATAACCCAGGGTGGGTGAAACAGTGAGGACACATACAACATTTATACATTAAGTTTGCCTCTTATATGGCCATGGTTCATGACACCCCAAAACAATTCCAGTAATAACATCAAACAATTTCAATACTAACATCAAAGATCACCGATCACAGATCATCATAACAGACTTAATGATAGTGAAGAAGTTTGAAATATTATGAGAATTATCAAAATATGACACAGAGACATGATGTGAGTACATGCTGTTGGAAAAATGATGCTGATAGACTTGCTTGACACAGGGTTACTACAAATCTTCAACTTGTAAAACAACAACAATAAAAACAATCCATCATACCTATGAAGTACAATAAAGCAAAGATTTACTGTATATATATTATTGTATATATATTGTGTATATATATATATATATACATATATATTATTGAATAAAACAAGGTATGCCTGTACCATAATCTCAGGGCAATGGAAGGACACACGGTAGATACAAGGAGATTGAAGTATATTACCCATGATGACCTGAAAATAAAGAGTGGCCCAAAAGACACTATTAAGGAAATGAATAATTGGAAAAGGAAGTATGTCTGGTAATGAAATAAGAGCAAGTAATGGCAAGTAAATGGCACAACTGTTGCACTGGTATCTACAAAGCGTTAGAAGACCTAGAGAAGAAAGTCATCTGGCACAGTGGATAGCTCCTCTATGAGGGAGAACATGGACAAAAATTGTTCCAGATACAAGTTGGTCCCCATGAGATCATGAACCCATCATTGGAGCACTGAAGCAATCCCAATAGTAAGGTGGCAACAAAGTATCAATTGGTAGTTATGATATTAGGATATTCTTGCTACCTTTGTGTCTGGGCAAGTAATGTTCCAGAGACTCATTGTAACAGATATGAAATTACACATAAGTACTAGGTCAGCGCTGCCCAAAATGGGAAGTGAGATTGCCCTTGAATAATGGCGGGCCAAAACTCAAGAGCATCTAATTAGCATTTCCCTCATGGAGAATGTGTTCCTTCCCACCCTATCATCTCACGCTTAAGCATTAGTCCTTTAGTGCAAATTAATTATCCAATTCTTTCCTAAGATAAGAGGTGATGATTGAATGAAAGCAACTCTTGGTCAGAGTGAGGGCTAGAAGAAGAGATCAGTCTATAGCAAGAAAAGTATCCAGTGATGCGTGCCACCTTTTAGGGATGCATTAAAAAGTTGGAGTGCTTCCAAAGGAAGATAGACAGTAGGGGCAGAGGACTTGAAAGATCCATCCTTCAAAGAAAGGATAAGGCCTTTCAGCTGGATATCAATTGAAGGAATTGGTCATTGCCTTCAGATAACTAAAATATTTATTCCATATAGGTCCAGAATATAGAACTGAGGCCAAGAGTACAAGTTACAGGGAGGAAGATCTGGGCCAAGGATAGGATAAGGAAGAATTTGGTAATAACTAGAATTTTCTTACTGTGCAGTTGATGGCTATCAGGACATCATTGTATCACAGATTTCAAGTCGAGAGGGACCTCGGAGGCATCTAGTCCAACTTTCTTATTTTACAGATGAGGAAACAGACCCAGGGAGATTAAGAGACTTTGCTGAGGGCACACAGGAAGTAAGATGGTTAAGAAAAAGCTGAATCATAGATTTATAGCCAGAATGAAACTTAGAAGCCATCAAAGCCAACCCCTTCATTTTATGGATCAGGAAACTGAGGCTATGCGAAGTTAAATAATTTGCTTACTGTTACACAGCAAATAAGAATCTGAGGCTAGATTTGAACCCAAGCCTACTTGATTTCAGGTCCAGTGCATAATCTACTACATCCACACACTGCTTCTTTATAATGGAGATTCATACTTCAGGTTGGACTAAATGCCTGTTGAACTTCCTTCTAATATACTTGACTGAGCTTGGGTGGAGGCCACTGGGCACTTGGGAAAGGGGTGAATGGGTACTTGGGGAGTGGGGGTAAGGCAGGGACAAGGAAGAACACATTGAGAAGGAAAACGAGCACCCAAAGGAGAAGTGATGGTTAGACAAGGTTCACAGTTTCACCAGAGTATGTAGATTCTAGCATGAGCCGCTGGCTATATCTGCCATGGCCTGCTGAGAGACCCAGTGCCAATGTGACACATTACTAAATCCTTTGCACTTGAAGAAACGTGCCAGGACAAACAGGCTGGGTGCAGTGTCCCCAGTGGTATGATTCACTGTGTTTTCTGCAACTTAATGTTGCATTTTTGGCTGGCATTTTTCTTTGGCTAGTTGCTTTTAATGACAAAATCATCTGTCTTGGGTGAGTTGGGTCCATGTCACAATACCAAATTTCCTGGCCTCAGTCATGGTGGAGGGAAAATGTGGAGGTCTTACTTAGGACATGAGGTGCCCTTTGCAACTAAACTACTGTTGCTATTTGTTATTTTTTATGCAGTAAGTTTTGAACCAGGATATCTCATAGAAGGAAAGATGACATCAAGATGATGTAGAATATTAGAGCTGAATAGAATATAAAAATGTCAGAGTGAGATTAGAATAGAATCTCAGACCTAGGAGAGTCATCGGTATATAGAACAAAGCATGATTGAGCTGGAACGATCTTAGAACAAAATGTTTGAGTTGGAAAAACCTTTAGAACATAGAACATAGCATGTTACAGAAAGGGAGTTTAAAGGTATTAGAGTCATTTTACAGATGAGGAAATTGAGGCACCTAGTAGAGAAGTGACTTGCTCAAAAACACACAGATGCTGAAGCAATCAATAAAATATTTATTAAGTGCCTGCTGTTATGTGCCAGATATCGTGACTGACACCACATTCAAATACAATGAAATAATTCCTACTTGCAAGGAGTCTGAATATTTGAAGTAATTCCTTTCTGTTTTTCTGAAAATGTACTGAAGGAATACTTGAAAAGAATGCACCACATCTCTCCTGTCAAAATGAGTCATGAGGCATTAAAAGCTAGTTATCACTTATTGTTATTAACATTTCAAATGTCAATTAGCTTTACAGAAATTTACTTCTCTAGCCCTTCCTGCCTTCCAGATGCAGACTATTCTTCTTGGGAATGGTTGGAATTTTTAGGACATTGTTTTCTTTACTTCAAATTTAAATACATCCCACTATCTATTTCTGTAGGTAACTTGTATATACTTAGTTGTTTATACATCACTTCCCCTGTTAGATTATAAACTTTTTGAAGATAGGAGAAAAAAAAAGAAATTTACTTCTTTAGAAATAGTCTTTTCAGGGGCATGGTTTTAGAGAACTACTCTTAAAACCAGTATGTCTGCTTTAAAAAAAATGAAATAAAGGGTTTGGTTCCCCCCTCGCATATTTCTAATTGCTGGAGCCTTAGATGTTTGACAGTTTATGTAACTATCACTTTCATAGTAGAAAGCTATCTGACTGCTTTTTGAGAGAGTAGGTGTGCTTCATGTCCAAATACCTCAAGGCTCTGTCTGGAACAAGAAAGTCTATTATTGTTCCAAGGCTTCCACTCTGCTGTATTTTCTAGTATGCACTATATTGTCCATGTAGAATTAGTTTATGATGGGAAACAGAATATAGGAAATGGTAGGAAAAACCCTTCAGTAAAATAGTGATAAATTATATTTGCATATTCTTTTCAAGTTTACAAAACCCTTTCACATCCATGGTCTCCTTTGAATTTTGCAAGAGTCCTGAGAAATCAGAAGTCATAGACATTATTATTCCTACTATATTATTTTCAGTTATTTTTTAATCATGTCTGACTTTCTGTGGCCCCTTTTAGAGCTTTCTTGGCAAAGACACTGGAGTGTCTTTGGTTTGCCATTTCCTTCTCCAGCTCATTTTACAGATTAGGAAACTGAGGCAAACAAGGTTAAGTGATTTTCCCAGGGTCTCAAAGGTTGTAAGTGGTTGAGGCCTGATTTAAACTCAGGAAGATTAATCTTTCTGGTTCTCATCCCAGTGCCCTATCCACTAAACCACCTAGCTGCCACTATATAGATGAGTAAACTGAATTTGAGGTGATAGGTTCAGGGTGGCATCAAACTGTCCATTGGCAGAATCAGGATCTGAATGCAGAACTTGTGACTGCTATGACTATAGCTACATAATGACAACATTCCCTTGTGCCCTTAAATAATTCTCTCGAGGTAGGGGAAATTACTCCAGCCAATCCTGAAAGCTGAAACCTTCTGAAGAAAGGGATCTAGGGTGCTTTCATAGGGCAATGTTGGGGAGGGATACTGAGAAGGAAAGGGCTGTATGCTCAGTAAGCCCATTTATTTGGCAGAAAAACAAATAATCAACTAATGTTTGCCACAGGACTCAAATGTGGACTCTCCCTCCAAATAATTAGCATCCGGTGTCATCCTACAGTTGGTGCCTTTAAATTGAGAGCACATGTTTAACATTATTTGCATAAGTGACTGCCTGAATTTGGCTTGGAATTAAAACCCAAGGAACATCATAAAATGTAGTAATAAACTCCCCTGTATTTATCTGATTGTCTGCTTTTCATTTCCGGGATGGAACAGCTTCAGTCTTCATGCACTCTGGACTCTTCTGTAGATCTGGTAAGTTGCTCCAAGTCCCCATCTGCTGGTTTGTTTTCCAGACTAAGTGTTATAGATGTGGGATCGGAGGAGGGGGTGGAGTGGGGAGGTCTGCTGTTCATCCCATTGGGGTGAGGTTGCCTCCTTCCATGCCATAGGCAGAGGAGCTGGATATCTCAGCAGACCTTCCCCTTCTCCCCTGCAGATTTTGAGACTTTCAATACAACAAAGGAAGACAAGCTTTGTATTCAAGGAAGAAAGTCCTGAAGGGAATTAACCCATTCCCCTAGTGAACACTTACAGTGTCAAATGGACAAGGGGAGGGCTGGCAGGAGAGATGCATGCTCTGAATCCCCAGGACCCATGCCTAGGAAGGGACTCAGACAAGCCAAGTTGGATGGTCCAGTGGAAATCAACCAAGATGGTTGTCTGAATTGGACAGGACGGACTGTCCAGGAAATGAAGAAACAACTCCTGTTCCAGAATTTCCATTCCTACTCTCCTGTAGACTCATCAGATTTGTATTTTTCAGGAAAGGCTTTTGCTTGAAATGTCTGATTCAATTCAATTTTAAATACATTTATTGAGCTTGTAATATATACAAGTCACTTTGCTAAAGAATAGAAAGCTCTAGCTTTCAAGAAATGTACATTCTACTGCTAAGTTACATTGGAATGGGGTGGGATTCAACATTTATACATATAAGTAGGAAAGGAAAAAGAAGGAAATAAGAAGGAAGGAAAGAGCATCAATAAGTAGGAATATGAGGGAAAGCATCCCTGAGAATAAGATTTAGAGGCAGAAGAAAGCTGAGAAGAAACCATCTAAATTAACTCACTCATTTTACATTTGAGGAAAATGAGGTCCACAGGGGTTAGGTGACTTGTCTTAGGGGTAGGAAGTGGCAGGGACAGGATTCAAACTCAGGTCTTCTGATTCCAAACCTAGCACTCCTTCCACCACATTCATTACTCTGTTAAAAGGGTGGTACCTGAACTGAGTCTTGAAAAAGGACAAAGATTTTCAGAGATGGAAATGAGGACATAGTGCATCCCAGGCATGGGATACTTGTGTGAATGCATAGGAGCCTGAAGAGGATGAGAGTATCAGGTTTGGAGAGTAATTTATAGTGCAGCTGGCAGATGGTAGCCGGTTAGGAGGGAAGCAGTATGAAATGCAGTTGGAAAGATGGATGGGAGAGAGGATTTAAATACCAGTCTCTAAAGATTCTCAGTTAAATCCTCCCAGGAGGGTCGTTCAAAGTTTTTAGCAGGAAAATGAAAACATTTTGCATATGCTTCATATTTACTTATTTTCATATATACCAAGCCACATACTTGCTGTATACATTTCATATTTATTTATTTGTGCATATTTTGTCTTCAATTATTCCTTCCCCTAGTACAATATAAACCAAAGGGGCAGTCACTGTTATTTTTTCCTGTGTCCAATGCTTTAACACAATGTCTACGATCCAATAACTGAGGGAGAAGATATTTTTGTGATTTTGTGTGTATGTGTGTTTTTAATTGGCTTGAATTACTCAGATTATGACTAACTTCACTTGACTTCATTACTTTATTTTATTTTATTTATTTTATTACTTTTATTGTTACTTTATTATTTTATTACAGTTTATTCATCTATAAAATGGGGATAATAAGCCCTGCCTGACCCACTACCCAGTGTTATCCTAAGGAAAGTGCTTCGTAAAGTTCAAAGAGCTCTAGCAATGTGGGTTATTATTGTTGTTACTGTAAGGATCGCATGAAATAATGAATGCAATCCAAAAATGATATATAAATTTTATCTTTTTTTAGTTGTGGTTGTTGTTGTTGACTCCCTACTTCTAATCTCTCCCCTCTCCAATACATTTTTCACACAGCTGCCAAACTGATGTTTGAAAGCACAGGTTTGACCACATATTCTTTTATTCCAGAGTAATAATACTATGTCTGAAGAAAAAGATGTTTCAAGTTATTGTTTTGTTTAGTCATTTTTCAGTCATGACCTACTCTTTGTGACCCCATTTGGAGATTTCTTGGCAGATATCCTGGAGTGGTTTGCCATTTATTTGTCCAGCTCCGCTTACAGATGAGGAAACTGAGGCAAACAGGGTTAAGTGACTTGCCCAGCTACTAAGTGTTTGAGTCCTGATTTGAACTCAGGAAGAGAACACTCTGTGCACTATGGCGCCACCTAGCGGTCCTTGCAAGTTATAATAGGAACATAAAAACCAAGTCAGTATATCTAATTATATCTGACCCCCGCCTTCATGTCTGCCTATTGAAATCCTACACATCCTTCCAAACTAAGCCTGTTGACAACTCTTCCAAGAAGCTGTAATTCCTCTCTCCTGGGCTCTCTTGCAGAATTCTTAATTTTAGTTAAAACTAGGTTCTAATTCCAGTTTTGCCACTTATTCAGGAGAAATGTCTTTTATTCATCTTCTAGAACTCTAAGCAACTTGAATTAGTTTGATCTTTATTGAGATGGATTTTTACTAAGATGAATTTTAGAGCTGATGACTAAAATCAGCTCCAAATTAAATTAATTAATGGTTAAAATAAACTGATAAGAAGGAAATCTAACCTATACTGATGTTTTTATCAAATTTTAAATTTTATCAAATTGAGAATATATATTTGCCTGCCTTCTTAGAAGAGGTATGTATGGGAATGGGATTGGGAGGGCCGAGTGGGAAGGACTATGGATGTGGAATACTTAAAATATTGTTACACTCAATTAATGGATTGTTGAACTGCTTTTTTAAATCTTTATTTTTTGTTCCTAGGGATAACTCTTAGGGGCAAGGGAGGGGCATTCAGCAATGAAAGTGATATAAAAATCTATCAACAAAAGGAAAAGGAAAAAAGTAAGGGAATGTTTTAAATGTTTGTATTGTGTTGAGAATTCTTCACCTTGCTCCACCCCATGCACAAAACATTAATTTGCTTTTATATTTTACTCTTTTTCCTTGATTTGTCTTTTTAGATATCAACACAGTCATAGTGGGCAAAATATGGAAAGTGAACTGGGCTAGGTTATACTCTAAGCTCTGCCACTAACTTGATAGGTGACTTTTGGTAAATTATTTACCCTCTCTGAACCTCATTTTTCTTATCTGTAAATTTCAGGGAGTGATGAAAAGAGACAGATCTCTTCTAGCTCAGTGTGTGCCCCCAAAGCCAACCATCAAAAGACTTCCCATTTTTTTTTGCCTTTTTTGGAGGGCAATTGGGGTTAAGTAACTTGCCCAAGGTCACACGGCTAGGTTTTTGTTTGTGTGTACGTTAAGTGTCTGAGGCCGGATCCGAACTCAGGTCCTTTTGACTCCAGGGCCGACGCTCTACTCACTGCGCCACCTAGCCACCCCAAAAGACTTTCCTTTTAAACTTGCATTAACTCCAATAATTTCCAAATCTATAGAGCTGTCCATGCAACAAACATGGGATGGAAGTGCAAACAGTATTATCCCCATACACAGGGAAATAGACTTTTCAGGAAAGTGCTAGAAAGGAGTGAAGATATCAGGAACATGAAGAACATTCTGATGCTATGTGGAACTCAAGACAAGGTATTAACACCAACCAGCCCATCTGCTCTTTTCCTTTGGATGTATTTTATACTTTCCACACTGCTAAGACAGCAGTCGCCAACTTTGGTTTTGCAACACCCGGGAGTATTTATAGTTATTGGAGAAGGAGGCTTGTGAAACATTCTCTATTCCCACCAAATAAAATTAATGATAACCCATTTTAATGGTACAATAAAGATATTTATGCAAGTGGAACCTAACTCTAAGCCATATGTGAAGGTATCCATAGAAAGAAAGGTTTTGTTCTTTTTGAAAGGAATTTCAGGTATTGAGGAAGAAATTCTGATTCGTAGAATCTCGGAGACTTCGGTTACTATATAGTCTAACCCAGGGGTGGGGAACTTGTGGTCTCAAAGCCACATGTGGCCTTGTAGGTCCTTGGGTGACTAAGTCCAAGTTTTATAAAACAAATCCTTTTATTAAAGGGATTTATTCTGTGAAGTTTGGATTCAGTCAAATGGCCACACTTGAGGACCTAGAGGGCCACATGTGGCCTCAAGGCTGCAGGTTCCCCATCCCTGGTCTAACCCATATCTGAACAGGAATCTCTCTAATCAAGAGTTTTTAGCTATTAGACTGTAAGCTCCTTGAGAAGAGGGACTGTCTTAACTCTTTTTGTATCCCTAGCACTTAGTATAATGGCTGACACATACCAGGTGCTTAAAAAAAGCTTTACTCTTTTAAATTTTTAAAAATTAATTAATATGTTTTAAATTCTCATCATTCACTTTTATAAGATTTTGAGTTCTTTCCAGGTTTTTCTGAAGTCTATCTGTTCATCATTTCTTGTAGAAAAAAATATTCCATTATATTCATATACCATAACTTGTTCAGTCATTCCCCAATTAATGGGGCATCCCCTCAATTTCTATTCCCTTTGCTACCACAAAAAGAGTTGCTATAAATATGTTGGTACAGGTGGATCCTTTTCCCATTTTTATGCTCTCTTTGGAATATAGCTCTAGAAGTGGTATTGCTGGGTCAAAGCATAGGCGCATTTTTATAGCCTTTTGAGCATTGTTCTAAATTGCTCTCCACAATGGTTGGATCAGTTCACAACTCCACCAACAATGCATTAGTGTTCCAATTAAAATTTTTTTATTAATAAATGTTTATTGATTAATTGGAGTCCAGGTATCTCTTCAGGGCTCATGAATTTGTATGAAGAAAAAAATCACATTTTTATTTTATTTTTACCCTCTAAATGAAATTTAGCATTTCCTTCATTTATTTAATTTATTTATATATTTAAATTTAAATATTTTCAAAAACTTATTCTCAGGAGGGGCCCATAGGTTTTATCCCACTGTCAAAGGGTTCTGTGACCCACAATAGATTAATATCCCCTGCTGGAACATGCCCAAGTAGTCATTCAGGCTCTTCTTAAATACTTCTAATCATAGGAAACTCACTATCTACTAAGGCAACTGATTCATTTTTGACCAACTCTGATTGTTGGGAAGTGTTTCTTTATACTGAGCTAAAATTTTTGCCATTGTTCCCAGCTCCCCAGTCCAGGGCCAGAAAGAATAAGTCTAATCACCCTTTTACATGATAGTCCTTCAAATACTAGAATATAGTTAGCAATGTTGCTCCCTCCCTGCCTCCCCCCCCCCCCCCCCGCCGACTTCTTTTCTCCAAGCCAAATATCTTCATTTTCTTCAAGTAATCCTCAAAAAGCATGCCTATAAGGCTGTCCTCTGGACACCTCTCCAAGCTATCAATGTTCCTCAAGAGTGGTCCTTAGAACTGATCCAACCATTCTGGAGAGCAATTTATAAGGATGCCCAAAGGACAATCAAACTGTGCAAACCCTGTGATCCATCAATACTACTTCTAGGTCTGTATCCCAAAGAGATCATAAAAATAGGAAAAGGACCCACATGTACAAAAATATTTGTAGCAGCTCTTTTTGTGGTGGCAAAGAATTAGATATTGAAGATGTCCAATTCAAGAGATGACCACTGTTGAGTATGTCTTAGTGAGCGGAGTGTCATGATACTAGGTCTCTTTCAGCTCTGAGATTGTGCAGTTGACAGAGGGATCATTACTGTTTATATCAGGACCTGTGGTTCTGACATTCCCCATCATTTGGGGAATGACTGAACAAGTTGTGGTATACGAATAATGGAATACTTTTCTTCTACAAGAAATGATGAGCAGGCAGATTTCAGAAAAACCTGGAAAGACTTACCTTAACTGATTCTAAGTGAAGTGAACAGAAGCAGGAGAACATTGTATACAGTAACAGCAACATTTTGTGATGATCAACTATGAATGATTTAGCTCTTCTCCATAATACAATGATCCAAGACAATTCCAAAAGACTTGTGATAGAAAATGCTATCCACATCCAGAGAAAGAACTGATGGAGTCTGAATGCAAATCAAACCATACTATTTCACTTTCCTTGTGTGTATGTGTGTGTGTTTTCCTTTTTCAAACTGTGTTTTTTCAAAAATTTCTTCTTTTACAATATGACAAATATGGAAGTATGCTTTACATGATTGCACACATATAACCTATATGAAATTGCTTACTATTTACTAGGGAGGGAGGGAGAAGGGAGGGAAAACATTTGGAACTCCAAATTTTATTTAAAAATGAATTTTAATATTGCCTTTATATATAATTAGAAAAAGTAAAATACTATTTTTTTAAAGTGTGGTACTCAGAACTGACCAAAATATTCCAGATGTGTCCTGACTAGGGCAGAGTTCGGCAGGACTGACTACTACTTCCCTAGGCCTGAACAGTATAGCTCTCTTGATGCATCCTGGGATTGAAAGAGCTTTCTTAGATAATGCATCACACTACTGACTCATGGTACACTTTCAGTCCACTTTATTTGAAGTAACTTTTGGCTGTTTAAAAATAATAATAATAATTCCTTACTTGAAGGAAAATTTGTCACCACTACAGAAAGGGAAAAGCATTAAGAACTGGAGACAGAAGATATGGTTTGAAGCTCCACTTTTAATACTGTAGCTTAAAAAAATGAATGTTAAAATATGAATGAATGTCAAAACTCATGCTAATAGAAATTGGTCACTAACAGAGGTAGCCAGTAAGGTGAAATACAGCTTGTATTGGTCAATCGGTCTGTAGATTCCACTCCCACTCCCAGCACTACTTCAATTAGCCAGGCAAAGTGACTAAGATTGACCCATTCACTTCTAAATGTACAGGCTCTCAGACCCTTCATTTTTGCATGAGGAAACATCCAGTATAATCCCTTTAGAATGACTCTTAGGCCTGTTCTCTCTAGGTGCAATCCAGACTGCTTGAAATATTACCCCCACAGCTTAGCTTCTTTTATTTTTTTTAGATAAAAAATATTTATTTTCTTAAAAGCTTCCTTGAAAAATATACAAATATGAGGATATCTCAAAGAGGAACAATGAGGTATCCTCAAACTTCCTGCCTTCTGGAAGAAGGGAAATAAACTGTTAAAAATAGACTTGAGGTCCAGGAGCACTTCCGGCAAATAGGTGCAAAGATGTCCCAAAAGGAACCACAGGTCCTGAAATAAACAATAATGATCCCTCTGTCAACTGCACAATCTCAGAGTTGAAAGGGACCTAGTATTATGACACCTGGCTGAGAATCGTCACTAAGACATACTCAACAGTGGTCATCTCTAAGTTCTCAAGTGAAGAAAACTACTACTCTGAGATATAGAAGGAAATCGGGCTTGGAAGACTAAGGGGAGAAAGTAAAGTGAGGGTAGAGAATGGGGTTGGGGAAGAAGAAGATGGAAAAGAAAGAGAGGAGAAAAACAGAAGAATGGATGAGGAAAAATGCAGGGGAAGAGAAGACAGAAAGAGGAGGAATAGAATGGAACGGAAAGAGGAAAACTAAGAAGAGAGAGTAGAGGAAGAGAGCATTAAGAGTTCAGAGGGTGAAAGGAGAGGGAAGATGAAAAGGAGACCTAGAGACAGAGGGAAAAGAGGATGGTGGAAAGCAAAGCTGAAGGTAGACAAAGGGAGTGGAAGAGAAAGGAGAAGGGAAAGGAAAGTAGTTTGGATTTGGAGGGAGATTAGAAGCTGGGGATGGGAGAAGAGGAGCTTGGATTTGGTTCTCTGAGGAGGTGGGGTCTGGTTCAGAGGCTGGGCACGCAGCTGGCCCCAGACACCTCCTCCTAGACAGCTGCAGCTGCCCCTAAGGCACAGCCCACATACATACCTCTTTTTGCCTAAACACAGGCTCCGGCAACCCTGCTTCCTCCTGCAACCCTGCTGCAAGACTATTGTTCCCCGGATAATCCCTGGCTGCCTCGTCAAAGCTCAGCAGCCAGACTTGGGGAGTCCTCTCCACCCCACTCCCACAACCCCCTCCCTCTTTCTTCTCTAGGGTGTGTGTTGGGGGGAGGAGCATTGGATGCCTGACGGCTTTAAAATCTGGCTCCATGCTCTCCTGCCAGCAGAGCAAGAGTAGAAGCTGCTGCCTTCAACTAGCACCACGCATTTTTCTGGACCCAGGAAATCTCTCCAGTCCAGGGCTAATTTGAACCGAGATCTTGATACACCCAACTCTGTGTGTCAGGGGCCTGCCTCCTCCTCCCCACCTCTGCCCGGCCCCCTCGGGGATAGTGCTCTGTATGTTCTGGGCCCCAGAACCCTCTGAATAGGGCGAAGCAATCCCCGTTCCTCAGGGACAGCTTTCTTAGCTAAGCAGGTTTTGCAGTACGTCCCATCTCCCCCCTCTGGCGGGTCCACGCTCCTCTGGAGTCCCTAAACTGGGCGACTCCTGTTTGTTTCTCAGCTGTCCCACAACGCTTCTGTAGGGGTCTTTTAAAATCATTTGCAGCTGCAGCATTTGAGCCCTAAGACTAAGTGGAGAGGGGTCATCATGCTTCCAAGTACCTTCCTGCTGTGCACCCTGGGGCTGCTGGTGCTGCTGCGCCCCGGCCAGGCAGAGCCCCTGACATGCCCACCGCGCTGCGACGTCTCCAAGTGCCCCAGTCCCAGCTGCCCCGGAGGTTACGTGCCCGACCGCTGTAACTGCTGCCTGGTGTGCGCAGCAGCCGAGGGAGATGCGTGCGGCAGAAAGGACGACCCCCCGTGCGGAGACAGCTTGGAGTGTGGCCACCCGGCGGGCAAGCGCTTCGCCAAGGGAGTCTGCCAGTGCAAGCTGACCTACCAGGTGTGCGGCAGCGACGGGCGAACCTACGACAACGTGTGCCGGCTGAAGGCTGCCAGCCGCAAAGCCCTTCAGCAGGGACTGCCCGCTGTCATTCAGATCCAGAAGGGCGCCTGTGAATCGGGTAAGGGGAGCGCGGGCCCACTGTGTGCAACTGGGGGCAAGGCAGGATTCAGAAAGGTCTAATTCGAGAGAGCTGGAGTGTGGAAGTCGGAAAGTTAGAGAGAGCTCCCAAAGGAATTCGGCCCCGGGCATTTTCTCTGGCTCTCTCCCAAACCTAGAATGCCCTTCCTTCTATTCTCTGCCTGCTGACCTCTGGCTTTTATTTTTTTAAGTCTCAGCTAAAATTCCATCTTCTAGAGGAAGCTTTTCCCAACTTCTTTTAGTTCTAATGCCTCTCCTCTCTCATTCTTTCCTATTTATCCTGTATATTACTTCTTTGTACATATCTGCTGACTTGTTGTCTCCCCGACTAGATTATGAGGTCCTTGAGGGCAGGGACTGTCTTTTGCTTCTTTTTGTGTCTCCAAGCCCTTAGCACAGTACCCGGCACATAGTAGGCACTTACTAAATGTTTCTTGCTTGGCTGATTGACTTGGATTGTCCGTTCTGGAAAGGAACTTAGAATTTTAAAATGTCAGATGTGAGAGAAGTCCTAAAATGTCATAATTAGAATGGAACTTAGAATTTAGAAGACAAAATATTAAGAGCTGGAAGGGACCTTATAATTTAGAACCTAGAGTGTCTGAATTGGGAATAACCTTAAGGCTTAGACTATCAGAGCTGACATCAAAGAATCACAGAAATCTCAGACTTGGAAAGACTCTCAGAGAGTATGGATTCCAACCCATTCTTCAACCATAATCCCCTTTTCCTACATCCCCAGAGAAGTGATCATGTGATCTTTGATTGAAATCTACCTCCCCCAGGTTGCCCATTATGCTTTTGGATACCTCTAAAAGGGACCTCAAAACTAGGATCTAAAGTTAGAATGGGGACTGATATGACAATAGAAGTAGGAGGGACCTTAGTGATTATCATTTTAAAGATGAGGAAACTGAGACCCAGAAAGGGGAGGTAACCCCAACACACACATCCCCACTGGTAGAACCTGCCCATACTTTAGAGCCCAGAGGGTTAGTAGGAAAGTGGGCATTGGAACAATGCCACTTGGTTCCTTGCCCAGGGATGTTTGCAGTGCTGCTTCTCAGCATACAAATGTGCCCCGATTAGAAAGCTGACTACAAAGGAAATGCACCCAAGCAGGCTTCTCCAAAAATGGGAAGACAGTCAAGGACCCTGTGATAGCTATCCTGGGTCTCCTAACTGCAGTGTCCAATAGCCTAGGAAGTGCTTAACAAAGTTATAGTTGGAAGGGACCACAGAGATTTTCTAGAGACGACATCTCATTTTACAGATGAGGAAACTGAGGCTCAAAGAAATTAAGTGACTTGCCCAAGGTCACACAGTTAATGCAGTAGGATTCAATGGGATCAAAAACACTTGAGTTCTAATCTTAGCTCTGCCATTAACTTGATACCCAAGACCAGTTATATCCCACTTCCTAAATACGTGTTTTACCTGTAGCTTGAAAGGGTTATATTTTTTCTCTGATGCTTCATTAGATGTTCTCAACAATAATAAAAGTGAGTTGATGGCTCCAGTTCCATAGTCAATAGGAAATGTGTTTAAAACATCATCATATACAAAATGATCATAATATCCTTAAAAGGATTGTAGCAGCTCACAGAGGTGTCATGCTTTACAATTCAGTTTCATCCATGATCTCAGTTCTTCTTTGCAAAAACCCTGAGAATTAGGTATTACAAGGAATATTTTCTCCATTTTGCAGAGGAGAAAAGCAGATGGTTGGACTGGTAAAAAAGACTTTTTCAAAATACTGAGCCAGGACTCCAGAGAGGGGGTTTTGGGCTCAGGTCTAGCTAATTCCATTTCTAGGCCACAAGAGCCTTCTCATCCATAGCATGACTCAATCAGGTATGGAATTTGGTACAAGGTGGATCCATCTTGATTCCTATACAATGAAATTTGATTATGGCAATTATCAAAGCCAATAATGGCAGAGTGGAAAGAAGAGTAGCTTTGGAAGCAGAGAAGACCTAGGTTTGAATCAGTGCTCTCCCACTATCTAATTGTGTGACCTTGGGCAAGTCACTTCTCTTGACCTCTCTGGGTCTAATTCCTCTTCTGTAAAATGCAGATAACAACTCCCTTCCACATAGTATCATTATAAGAATCAAGTAAGATCATGTACAAAAAGCATTTTGGAAAGTTCTATAGAAATAGAAATTGTTATCACTGCTTCAGTGTCCTTTATTAATCAATCAATCAATCAATCAATAAACATTTATTAAATGCCTATCTTATGCCAGGCACTGTGCTAACTACTGGGGATACAAAAAGGAGCAAAAGACCCTGACCTCAAGGAGCTTACATGCTTAGTGGAGGAGACAACATGTGAACAAATATACAAAAAGCAAGCTATATACAGGATAAATAGGAAGTAATTAACAAAAAGAAGGCACTGGAATAAAGAAGGGATAAGAAGGTCTTGGTCGTGTGTGTGTATAGAAAGTAGGATTTTAGTTGGAACTTAAATCAAGCCAGGGAGGTCAGTAGTCATAGTGATGGGGGGAGAGCATGGGGACAGTCAGAGACAATGCCTAGAGCCAAGAGATGGAGTGTCTTGTTCATGGAACAGCCAAGAGGCCAGTATTACTAGACTGAAGAACCCTGGTCCATCCATAAAGTAAGTTGGACTAGATCTCCAAGCCAGATGTGATGTGCAGAGGGATTGGAGATCCTTGTTCTTACAGCTCAAGAGTCAAGCTACAAGTCAGGATATTGTGAAGAAATTCTCTGCAATTGCTATCCCTGTGTAACCTTGGCGCACTGGGGTTTCTAGCTCTTACAGCCTTGGGGGGGGGGGGGTAGAAGGAGGGAGGGCTGACCCCAGAAAACAAAAGCAACTGCTCTGATTTCCCAAAATTACAGTGTAGAGATCACCTGGGTCTTTCTACAGACCTCTGGTTGTATATGCCACAACTTATCAGGTGCCATCAGAATTAAGTTTGCATGTACTCTCCTTCCCTCCAATAAGAAATACTTTCCTATCAAACCACTCTCGAATGTACACAACAGTGTGCTACCCAGATCTACTCACCATTTTCTAGCCACATCCTTCAGCTTCCTATCTCAACAATGACAAAAACAACAACCACAAACTCAAACAGGTTAGTTGGTCAAGCCTAAACAATAGAATAACCTTGGATTAGGAGGACCTGAGTTCAAATTCTGCCTCAAGACATTTACTTAGCTGGGTAAACCCGGGTAGGTCAAAAAAGGACCAAATGAGAAAATATAGGTCAAGTGCTTTGCAAACCTTAAAGCACTATATAAATGCCAACTATTGTCATCATTGTTGTTGTTAGTTATAATTCTCCACACTGGAATACCCTCCTCCCCGATCCATTGCTACCAACTGAAATATTACCTATACTGCAGGGACCAGCTCAAGTACCTTTTCTCCTAAGAAGCCTTCCCAGATTGCTTACACCCACCCCCAAAGAATCCCCCACTCCCTTGAACTACCTTAGCATTTTATTTATTCCTCTTTTTCCTCACTTTATGCCCTATGGGAAAGTCAGGCTGCTATAAATGAAAGAACAAAGGATTTGGAGTCAGAATTCCTAGATCTGACACTTCCTACCTGTGTGGCCTTTAGCAATTACTTCCCATCCATGGGCCTCAGTTTCCTCATCTGTAAAATGAGAGGATTGGTACAGATGACCTCTGAGATCCTTCTGACTTCTCTGATGTTATTAACCTGGCATGGAAAAATGCCAGTCTAGCCCATTTCATCACCATCCTTCCATCTTAGAAGTTATCTTCTGACCTGTGATTGCCTCATTAGAGTTGTGTGGCCACCAATCTGCAAAGATGTGACTCAACATGATAAATGGCCTTTCCAGGTACCCAGTTTACTTCTGAGGGCACTTGGTTTTACTCACAGGTTAGTCTCAATTGGAAAGGATTTCTAACCAAATCCATCACAACACTTTATAAAGTGCTCAAGGAGAAATATCTCTGATATTTGTATTCACAGAAGGCAGGCCAAAAGTTCCTGGGTGCTTGCCAGCTCACAAAAGGCAACTGATGTGTGTGTGTGTGTGTGTGTGTGTGTGTGTGTTTTAAAGTGCCTTTTTCATATCAAACAACACAAGCACCTGATCGTGCAACCATGATATATTCTGGACATTCCAATTAAATCAAGGTCAGGGCATGTGATTACTTCAGAATTATACACTCAAGGCAGCTTAAAATAAAGAATTTATCCATCCAGTATTAGAATGCCTATGAAGAGCAGGTTTTGACAACCTCTTTCAGCTTTAATTATTTAAATGCTTAGAGGTGCCTCTTTTTTTTTAAATCCTTTTTACAGCTTTCTTGGGTTGTCTGAAGCTTGGAATCTAGAATCTGGAGTAATGATATAGATCACTTGTATGTGTATGTGTGTGTTTCTTTTTTCCTCAGGATATCATAGTTCAGATATAACATCTGGTTTTCAAGGAAGACTCATATTTGCTGCAGTCTCACAGCTGGGTTGACAGGCACTGGGAAGCCAAGAGGCTTGGCCAAGTCGGAGTGAGCCAGGAACTCCACAGTTAGGATGTTTAAAGACCAGAACATTTGACATCTGTAGCTGTTGCTCCCCAAACACAACCCTTTCAATACTCTCCTGGCCTCTGCTGTTTCTGAGCATAAGAATCCCAAGACCATATGGCTGTTAGAAGGTTCACTCTGAGGTTCAACAAAGAGCACAAGTTTAAAGGAATAAATAAGTATCTGTTCCAGTGAGGCAGGTGGGAGTTTATAGCAGATGAACTTAGGAGTGATCTGTAGGGATACTGCTTTTCCTTTTGGCCAAACCTACAGCACTTAAAGAGAAGAAAATTTGGCTTTTGGTATGTCATTAAAATAAGTGTTAGGGCTCATTGAATTTCAGAACTGGAAAGAATCTCAGAAGTCATCTAATTCAACCTTTTCATTTAAAGATGAGTCTTCTGTTTTCTGAGGTCCAGGGAAGATAAGATAATTTGCCCAAGGTCACAAAAGTAGTAAATTTCAAGGGACCTCATAAACCCTCTAGTCCATCCTCTTCCCCCCAATTCCTATATGTAGATCTTCTCTACAATATCCAGAGATATCTCTAAAGGCTTGAGAAATATTTGTTGATGTTGTTCAGTCATTTTAGTCATGTCTGACTCTTTGTGACCTCATCTGGGGTTTTCCTGGCAAAGTTACTAAAGTAGTTTGCCATTTCCTTCCCCAGCTCATTTTACAGAAAAGGAAACTGAGGCAAACAGGGTTAAATAACTTGCCGAGGGTCACACAGCTAGTAAATGTCTGAGGCCAGATTTGAACTGAGGTCTTCCTGACTCTAGGCCCAACTCTCTATGCCATCTAGCTACCACCTGGCCTTACCCCTCCCTTTTAATTCTTTAGGTTCTGAGGATAAAAGGCCAACCAAAATCACCAGAGCACTGACGAGTCCTGGAATTGTTTGGCACCTTTGATTTTTCTCCAAGGAATCAAGGCCCGATCCACTTCTGCAATAACTCTGTATTCCATTAGCAAACAGTTCCATCTTGCTAATATATATTTTAGATTCTAATTGTTAGCAAAGATATTCATTCACTGCCTATCCTGACTTCATGTCACTGGCAGAATAGGTAAGACATGCCATGTGTGGCTTTCTCCTAGTCATTGATTAAAAAAAAAAAATTGAAGAGAACAGGACCAAGGACAGAGATTTAAAGTACTTTACTGCAGATATTCTGCCCCTCCCCCCTCCACTTCCCCAGGTTGACTTGCCTCACCAGAATCAGACTATTATACAATACTAGCGAGCAGATAGCTCTGGAGGGGGGAAGAGACCTTAGAATTTGTCTGGTTCAACCCCAACCCCATTTTACAGATGTAGAAATCATGGCCTAGAGAGGTTTGTCCAAGGTCATAACATATTTTAAGCAGGACTATTAGGATTTGAACTGAATTCCTTGGACTCCAAATCCTGTATTTTTCCCCCATTCTGTCACATTGTATAAGTTGATACCTACAACAGATGAGCTCATAGAAGGTAAGCTTTTGATGTAAAATTTCCCTTTTCAAAAAGAAAAAAGTGAAAAATATTCATCTGCCCTATTTTTTTTAAATTCAATTAAACCCTAATGACTGTTAAGGATAAATTTAGAAATGTAAATGTCTTTCCCTATTAGAGTGTTTTTTTTTCTTTCTTTGCTTTTCTTTAGTTGATATTTGCATCGACATAAGATCTCAAAATTTTCTTTGGATTTATCAACTAGAGTACAGGTGCTCCTTGATTTAAAAATTCTACCATTAGGTATAAAAACAGAGGTCAGAATTGCATTGTGGTCAAAAAGGGTTCCTTTGAGCCCCAGGGAGCAACAAGTATTGCCACCTTGCTTAAGAAGTTGGTTACCATAGCAGCTGCAGGTAGGGAAAATGTGTTCTCAATATCCTGAGTCTTAATAGGCACAAATTTTCCCATAGAAACAATGTGATAACCTTTCAAGTATCCAAAGCCTACTTTAACAAAGTGTGACTGAATGGGTATTATATTTTTTAAAAGCCGGTTTGAAACTGAGAAATAGTAGTCTATTTTACAATGTGGGCTAAATAGTTATTGTACACTAACCTGGAAAACTATTATCATCCTGTTGTTACTATGGGAAAATGTCTGCTCAATCCCCAGAACTGAAGAAATAGCTACCATTTTCAAAGTCCTTCAAGGTTTACAAAGTAGTTCGTTCACAATGAGCACGTAAAATAGACAGTGAACATCTTAGTACCCTAGCTTTATGGGCTCAGGGAGATTGTGAGACTTTCCTGGAGTTACACAATGCTAATCAGTGGAACAGATCAGAGCTGAACGAATAGTCCCTCCTTAAATCATATGTACTCTAGAATACTATTATATTCTAGTTGGGGACTTGAAAGCCCCTGAGAATAAAAGTATTATGGGGCAGACTTTTCCAAAGAGAGATAGATATAGATAGATGAGTCAATTGATAGATATTCACTAAAATCTCCCATTATCTTGTAGCATGGGCATGACCTTGAGTTACTGAAAACTACACCAAATGGAGCCCATGATAGATAAATCCTACCAAGTTATAAAGGCTTCTTCTAGAATGAGGTGGACTATTTATTTATTTGTTATTGAAGCACTTAGGTTTAAGTAACTTGCCCAAGGTCACACAACTAGTAACTCTCTGAGGTCACATTTGAACTCAGGTTCTCCTGACTCCAGGACTGGTGCTTGATCCACTGCATCACCTAGCTACCCCATTTTTTTTTCTTTTTTAAAATAAATTTTTATCAGCCTAGCCAAGCCCAGAGACACTATTTTTCAGGTTTGCTGCAAGATGATTTTTTAACTTTTTGGTGGAAGGATCTTTCCAATAACAACTATATACATATAAATACAGATACACATATGTATGCAAGAATATATGTACATGTAATAAATATAAAAGCACAATTATATGTGTGTATGTATATATATATTTATATATACTCACAATGTGTGTATATATAAAGAAGTGTTATAATGCACATATGACCAATTTTACATATGAAGAACTGCACTGTGGTCAAAAAGGGCTCCTTTGAGCCCCAGGGATCAACAAGTTTAAAGGAATAACTTTAGATGAATTGTAGAATCTTAGAGCTAGAATAAACTTTAGAGGTCAACCAGGCCATAGTAGGGTATAAATTCCTATAGTACTTTCTGCAGTGCCCTGGCAAAAGAAAATTTGTCTTTATGTATCAAGAATCACTAGTGATTCAAAGCATATTCAGAAGGCAAAATGGTATGGACATTTAGCAAACTAAGTTTTTTTTTTTTTTTCTGCAAAACGTCTTCACTTTACAGCAAAACAATCACAAAATAATTGTGATTGAAATGTGAAGTCTCTAGTGATTCATGATATACTCTCAGATAGGGTTTTTTTAGACTCATGAATTTATAGAACTGTAAGGGAACAAGCCTCTCCATTTTTATGAGGATTTTGACTGAGACCCAGAAAGATGGGGGGGACTTAGCCAAAGGAGCCAGACTGTTGTGTGGGTCTCCTTTTTCTTGGCCCAGGGCTCTTTGTACTAATTAACATTCTCACATACTGTACTCAGTAAGAGAGACCTCTGAGTAGTACTTCAACTCCCATAATTGTCCTAGGGGCTGGAGAAATTCAGTGCAATATTCTTATAATTTCTTTGCTAGGGATGCTGAACTTGACCAGCTGGAGGATTTCAGTGGGGTTGGGAGTTGGTGTGGGAACAGGTTATGATGAGGGGCTTTGAAACCATGCCATCTGAAGACAATTCAAGGGAAACTGTTATTGTTTCTTCTCACTTTAGCTTGGAGTAGACAAGTTTCAGGGAAAACATGATAGCTGCCTTGAAGTCTAGGGACAGTTAGACCTTTTCTGCATGGTCCCAGGGATAGGGAAGTTAGAGAAAAACAGAATGGCCATCATTCTTTAAAGAAATTCCTAACAACTCCAGCTGTTCAGCGAATGGAATAACAAGAGCCAACATTTACATAGCACTTATTAGCTTTTCAAGATATTTTGCCTATATACTTTAACACTTCCAACAACCCCATGTGGTGGTAATAATAATATTACTAGTAATAATAGCAGCTAGCATTTATACAGTGCTTGAAGGTTCACAAAGTACATTCTCACAATAATTCTGGGAGGTAGGTGCTATTATCATCCCCATTTTACAGATGGAATAACTGAAGCAGATAGAGATAAAGTGATTTGCCCAACTAGTGGGTCTTCCTGATTGCACCTCCATCACTCTATCCATTGTACGTCCTAATCACCTTTAAGTACTCTAGGTACTACAATCCTTATGGTCACACATCTAATAGGTGTCAGAGGTAGGATTTACACCAGTTACTTCCTGCCCCAAAGTCAAATACTCCATCCTCCATATTTGACTGACTTTCTTGCAACAAGCAAGCTCAAGAATGGTTTCCTGTCACCTGAGGTCCTCAACTAGAGTCTGAATAACTTGTCAGGAAAATTGTAGAGGGAGTTCATTTTTCAAGTAAAGCAGTTAACCAAATAGCTCCTAAGGTCCACATACATGCTGTTCTAAATTTCAGCAAGAAATCAAACTAAAGTTGAGTCATTAAATAAGACAATGTTTGTAAAGCACTTAGTATGGTGCTTGGTACATAGTAGGTGCTTAATAAATATGTGTTCCCTCCCCCCATTTCCCTGCTTCAAAGTTGATGACTTTAAAAATGATATTAACTTTGGAGCCTCCTGAATCTTAAGATTACCATTCAATGAGAAAACAGCCAGATGTGATTTTGTATCCCATTTCCCTCTACACAAAGAAGAATTTCAGATGAATAATGATGGAATGAAGGCAAGCTGAGCCAAGAGTTTTTTTTATTAAGACTCAAGTTAGACAACAATCTGCTTTGATGAGACGACTTCTGTCTGTGTGACCTAAGACCTCCTTAACACAATTCCACAGTGGGAATGCTCTGTTCCCTTGTTGGTTCATGTATGGGACTTATTCAGCTAGTGCTTGAGTGGATGAGCCAAAAAGTTATTTGTTTTTCTGATCGGACTCTGAGATTAGCTTGGCATTCATCAAGAAAACTTGGTATTCAATTAAAGTGAGATGCAGAAGCTGTCAGAGAAGTTGCCAAGCAATAGATTTAGGCAGAAACAAAGGGACTGAGTTTTCTTCCCACCCTTTTCTTCCCTTTAAAACCTGAAAACACAGGAGGGAAGGTCATGGATTCATATTTACCTGAGTTCTAATCCCAGCTTTGTTATTGATCAGCTTGATCACATTGAAAAAGTCACTTTCTCTTTCTCAGCCTCAGTTTCCTTATCTGTGAAATGAGAGGGCTAGAGCTCCAATGTCTCTTCTAGCTCTGACATTCTATGAGCTCACCAGTCTATAAGAAACTCATTCTTGAAGTGTGACATCAGACACTGAAGACATTGCCATTGACTGCCATGGCTAGTTGACTTTTTGATGTAAAGTGACAGAGGAAAATTTCACAAATTAAACACGTTGATAATTTGTTATCTTCCTTGACATTTCCCTAAACTTGAACTCTACAAATGGCACGATTATTTAAAGTAGGTAAGCACCTGTCAAGAAGAAATTTATACTTCATGCAAGGTCCCTGCCAATGCCAAGATTCTATGTTTCATTTCTTGGTGTCTGGGTTTTCTCAGGAATTATCCTTCCCCTGCCTTCCTCACAAGGTATGTGAGGGTCAGATGAGATGATTTTGGAAAAAGTGCTTTGTAAACTACATATATGTATACACATAATATATACAGTATATATATATAAAGCATATGTAGTATATGCATAACATTGACATATGTAATAAAGTAGACATGCAAAGTGTATATTTATACAGTAATAAAATGTACATTAGCTTTTGGGATTTTTTGGTTATTTTTATGGTAGAAAGTCCATAGGTCTGAAATGCCACAGAACAGAAGTATACTATAAGTCAGTGAGATGTCAATGTGGCATAATAGGAAAAGCATTGAATATAGAGTCTGAAGAGGTCGGCTCAAATTCTGGCTATGTTCCTTATTAGCTCTCCTTAATGCTTAGTGAAAAGATTTTTTTTTTACTAAAAACACTACTTTTGGAATATTTCCTAGGATAATGCAGTTATTTAGCAAACCTCTTTGCATGTAAGTTTCCTCATGTTTTAAACAAGGGTGAAGGATTAGACTAAAAGATCTCAAGGCCCCTTCATGCCTTGAAATCCCGTGATCCTAGGTAGCATCAATCAGGGAAAGATTCCCAGAAGGCAAGGAACGCCTAGACTGTCCAAGAGCTCAGATTTCTTGAGCCAAAGAGGTAAGACTTGACCATTGCTCTTTTCTCAGAAGAAAAAATAAGTATCTTTTCATCAACATTTTTAATGTTGGATCACTTCTACTGACTTAGGGTTTGGAATGCAAGTGAAACAATGCCCAGCTTACCTGTGCTGTGTAGAGAATTGAAATCCTTCCTCCTCCTGTTTAAGGTTCTAGGTTACTCTAGCATTTTAGAGTATCATGGGATTTTGAGGTGACCTAAAATCATCAAGGCTAGTAGTTTCCAGTGTTTTTTGTTCCCAAACCTTTCCATACCCTCTATTCAATATGAAGAGAAATAAATTCTAGAGTTTATTATGGATATACATACACATAAGAAATAAAAATAAATATTTTTTCATAAAGAAAACTAGTACATAACATTTTTAGAATCGTAAAGTTATTAAATGTTTATCAACATACTTTTTTCACTAACAATATTATACTTTTGGATAGGATAATATAGTAATAGGATAATATAGTAATTTACTAAAATTTTTCATACTTCAGGTTGAGACCTTTTGATAAATATCAAGGTCTTAATTTTACAGGTGGAGAAATTGAGGTACAGGGAGAGGAAGAGAATTTTCCCAAGGGCACATAGATAGTAAGTAATGGAGCCAGAATTTGAACCAAGGTCCTTGGATTCCAAAGTCCCAGCTCTAATTTAATACCATTGCATGCTCCAGATTAGAATAAATTGAGGAATAATTATGCCTATACAATAATGAGAAGCCTCCTGTCTTTTTTTTTTCTTTAGAAAAAGAAGTAAATCAAAATCTAGGACAATTTGTCCTGGCATGTCTGAGTTCTATGGGGCTTTCAGCTGTGACTGCAGTTTTCAGTCAAATCCTTCCTAATCACCATCCCCCACTCCGGTGACACAGTGACTGAATTTTAGCAGGCCTGCCCCAACGTTGGTCAAACCTCACAGAAACCATTATACAGAAGCTGCCGAGATTATTCTTGGCCCCAAGTGATGCTATTCAGCAAGGGGCAAGTGGAGCGGGGATTGTTGGAAAAGAAAGGGTGGCATTAAAGACCCTGTTCTGTGATATAATTTTAAAACCACTGGAGGGTATTTCTCAGGGTTTCAAAGAACCCATTTTAGAACATAAAACAGGGGTCCTGAGACAGTGGAATAGTGGCTGATGTTGTGGTCTCTTCCTCAAAGGGGTCCCTCTGGGGGCATCGCTTAACCTCTGGATGGTAGCCAGACTCTCTTTTGAGAGGTCACTCATACAGACTCTAGAGATTAGAGCCAGAAAAGCTAGTTAGCATTTATGGAGCCTATCAGGGTTTGCAAAACACTTTATAAATCATTATCTCCTTTGATTCTCACAACAAAAGTCTGAGAGGTAAGTGCTATGATCACCCCATTTTGTTGTTGTTGTTTGTCTTTCATACTTAAAGAGGACCCTCATTTTCTAGATGGGGACACAGAAGCAGACAGAGGTTTAAGTGACTTGCTCAATGTCATACAGCTAATAAGTGACTCAGTCTAGATTCAAACTCAGGTCTTCCTGATTACAGATCCAGAATTCTATCCCCTTCACTCTCTAGCTTCCTCCAAGAGATCAAACCTTTCATTTCACAAATTGCCCTAGAAAGGGAAAAGTGATTTGCCAAAAGTCACACAAGTGATAAGGATCGGGGCCAGGATTCAAACCCAGGTCCTCTGACTCCAAATCTAGGGCTCTTTGCCTCCTAAGCTGATTTCAGGGACATCACGGTGACTGCCAAAGAAAATATTTTCCTTCTTCTGGCCAGGAAATTCTGACTCTCTTTATACCATTTGAAGGTATAGACGTCTCCTTTAATTACAAATGAATGCAAATTCAGTCTCTCCCCATCCCTCCCACCCAAAAAGCAGTGATACAGGAATGTTTTGAGCTAAGGGAAAAGCCACAAATCCCTAACCCTTGTGGTCTCCTGCTTCTCTCCAGCCATACCAAAATTTTTTAACCTCTTCTTTCAGAGAGAGACCCCACGGGGTTTCCTTTATTTTTCCAGGGGACCAAAGTTTTGGGGGATTTATGGATCAATTTTTGTGGGCAAAGAAAAGAATTCTTGGAGAATTCCATCTAAGTTGAGAGTTGTCTTCAGAATGCTGGCTTGAGGACAGGAGCAGCCCAGAGTGGGAGTCATTTTCATTTTTGTTTTAAAATGTAGGCATTTCCAGATTGGTGTAGTATATGGAGGAATCCTGGTCTTGGGGAATGTAAATTTATTTTTTTCCATTTAATTCTTTCATCTTGAGGATTCATCTGTACAGATGGGAAACATTTTAAAAGCCTTAAATCTTCCTTCTTTCTCCAACCCACTGCCCCTAGATTCCCTCCCAGGATTCCAAAATGGCAGAGGTGAGAGGGACCCATTAGAATATAAACTCCTTGAGAGGAGAGATTGTTTCCTTTTTCATACCCATACTCCTGGCACTCAACACAATGCCTGGCAAACAGTAGGTGTTTAATAAGTGCTGATTGATTGACCACTAAAGTTCTCCAGTTCAGGCTGAACTAAGCAGGAATCCCTTCTGCAGCATTCCCAATTGGGTGCACATCCCATTTTCCCTTTAAAGACTTAAAGGAATAGCAGGATAGGATTAGGATTAAAGATAAATGGTACACCAGATTTATAGATTCTGCATTGGGTTAATTAAGAGAGCCATGGTATCCACAATAAAGGAGGGAATAGCCCTAGAGTACTATTTTCTGTCCTCTGTCCTGTCTAGCAAATACTGGAATCATCATATTTAGTTCTGGACACCATGTTTTTGGAAAGGTATTGGCAACCAGTAGAAGGCTGTATAACGTTAAGGGGCCTTGAAGTCATTTCCCACAAGGATCAGTTGGAGAAACTGGAGTGGGCAGTGTGGTAGCTGGCATTGCAAATATTCTCAAATCTCTTTGGTGAAGGGAGCATCACTTAACCTCAGGATGGCCCAGACTCTCTGTCTGTAGAGTGGTCACTGGTCCAGACCACATAGGATCTTAGAGTACAGAGTTAGACTTCAAAGAACATCTAGTCTCTCTCCCTCCTCTTCCAGATGAGAAAACTGAGTCCCAGCGAGGTGTTAATGGGCCTGTCCAAGCTCACTAGATGGTATAGGTAGCAAGTAGTACAGGGGGGTCTCTACCTCTAACTCCAGGATTTCCCCACTGTACCATGCTTCCACCATGAGTATATCTAGTGCCTGCCTCCAGCTCACATACTTGGGCTTTAGTAAATTGAATTCATTGCATAAATTTATTCAGTGAAGGCACAGACAGATGGATCCCTCCCTGTGAGTTATTCAAGATATACAAATGAAAAAAATTACTCCCACATTTTTTTTCAGCTACACCCTGAATGTCCCCTAGAGTAATGATCACTAGGCTGGACTTGCTAGGCGTTTCTTTCAACTAGAAGCTTACATAAGCAAGAGGTTTTATTTCGTTCGTGTGTGTGTGTGTGTGTGTGTGTGTGTGTGTGTGTGTGTGTGTGTGTGTGTATTTCAATAATCTTGGATTGACATAAAACCAAGTGGCAAACTCTAAATCTGCCAAATGTCCCACTCTGTTTATGTTGTAGTAATCCATCAAAGAGATTTACTCCTACTGGCTGCTAAGTGTGGAGACTAAAAAGAGCCTCCTGCTATTAAAACACCACCACATCTCGTGCCACTTTATTTATCCCCACCCACCCAAAGCCGACCTGGACCCCAGGGCTGAGCCGGTACAAGGGGACTTTGATTCTAGGCTTATGATCAGTCAGATTCTGGTGTAAACGGCTCTCAGAGGTTAGACTCCAGCTGTTTATCTGGGAAACAAGATACTACAACAGTGCTAAGAGGCAACATGGAGCCTCTTCTTCAGCCAACCACAAAGATGCTTTCGACTGAGGCTAGCTGTAGGTAGAGAGGCAGGATTTCTGACCTGCAGGCACATGGAGCAAGGGGTGGGGGGCTCATCGGGGAGCAGAGCAAAGAGCTCTAGACAGGGAGTCACAAGTCCTGGCTCTGATATAAACTCCCTCAACAACCTCGGTGTTCAACCAACCTCCATAAGGATCCTGCCCCATCCATCCTCCTCTATCTCATCCTTAAGCCCTGAGGGCTTAACTGAGACCCAGGGAGAAGAGAGGCTTTTATATGGCACCCTAAACAACCTCTTCTCCTGTGGGGAACCAGCATCAAATAAAATATGCTCATCAAGAGTGTTGCAAATCCTCCTTGAGTGTATGCTGTCAGAAGTTTGTCTTAAAAGAGCCTTCCATATCTCCTAGGCCGGAGTCCTCTGGAGAATTTCAGGTCATAATCTTTTCTCTGAACTTTCTGACATCCACTGACATCCCCAGGAGCAATGTAGGGTATGGAGAGGTCCTGGAGTCTGGAAAACTTAGTTTCACATCCTGCCTGTGAGACTTACGGCTGTGTGAGGGTTCTAGGGTGGAATCCTGGGGATTTAGAGAGATGGTTCCTTTCTCCAGAATATCACAAGGTAGGTGGTAGGTCTACTGTTCTCTGCCCTCATCAGATCTTATCTGGAGTAGTGTCTTCCATTCCAGGTCCCACAATTTAAGAGGGACATTAATAGTCAAGATAGGGAGTGGACTAGAGAACAGCTGAAGGAACTATGGATTCTTAAACTGGAGACAAAAAGACTTCAGAAGGATTTGATCACCATCTGACGGGAAAAGGAGGTTAAATATAAGCCACAAGAGGCTGACTATGACTTAAGATAAAGAACTTCTCAGTTATGGATTTCTTGTGTGGTAGTAAGTTCACCATCACTAGACGTACTCAAATAGAGGCTAGATAATTTCTTGTTGAGGAAGACTCCTTTCTGTATCATAGATTCAAGCAATTTAGAGCTGAAATGAGGAGATTCACGATTGTCTCACCCAGATACTGAGGGAGTAGAGCTCAGAACTGGAAGTAGAACCCAGGTCTAAGGAGTTAAATTAAACTACTTTTGAGGTCTCGTCCAACTCTGTGGTTGCTTGCCATCACAGCTGGACAGCAAGGCTAATTTTGAGCACTGACCTTCATCTTTCATGTCAGGAGTTTGCTGGCAGATTGAATTCCAATAACGTTTTTTCTTTCGTTTTTTTTTTCCTTTTGGTGGGGGGAGTATATGAGTATTTTTTTAAAAACTGAAGCCTTTCAAGGCAAAAACTGAGCCTTGTTTGTTCCAAAAAGTCAATACCTTCATAGCTAAGTGGGAGACCTTGGCAAATGCCTGTAATTGAAGAAAAAAGAAAAGCCAGTCATTTCTTAAATGCCTTTGGCTTGTTTGCTAACAGTGAGCGAAATTCAATCCATCAAAAAAAGTTTCATCAAAGTTCATGAACTGCTTGGCAAACCTGGGCTGAGGCAAGATTAAATGCTTCTCACTAATCATAAGAAGTCATGTTTATATTGTACTTTAAGATTTACGAAGTACTTTCTTCAGGACCACTGCTGGTGGTAGGTAGTACAAACATTATTCCCATTTTGCAGATGAGGACACTGAGGCTGAGTTGCATGGCTAATAAGTCACAAAGTAGGAATTCAAACTCAGGTCTCTTGTCTCCAAGTCCAACATTCTTTCCACTGCCTCTGGCTAAGTGTAAGATAAACATTCCTCAGCTGAAAACATGCTTTCAGGACTGAAGCCTTGCCAGCATCCAGGTCTGATTGGAAATCTATACCATTTACTTAATTAGCCTATTCATTTATCCTCTCTGACCCTTCTCTCTAGTCAATAATCCACTTTCCATGTAATGTTGTTTATTGTAGTTATGCTTTTTTTTTCTTCTCCATACTAGACTTGGATACTAGGAGAATTCTTGAAAACACAAACCTGCACCTTAGCTAGACTTTTTCTCTCCCCTAAGGACTAACACACTCTGCATTTTGTAAGATTGCAGAATTATAAATGTAGAGCTGGATGGTACCCCAGAGACCATCTAGGCAAGATGTTTTTTAACCTTTGTTTTTGTCATAAACCCCTTTGACACTCTATGAAGCCTTTGTATACTCATCGTAATAATGCCCTTTACATAATTAAAGGAATTGCAAAGTTTCAGTTAGAGGTCAGTGAAAAGAAAGATATAATTTTCTTCCCTTCCAAGTTTATGGACCTCATGAAATCCATCCATAGAGTTCTTGGTGATCTCATCAACTCCCGTGGATTAAATTACCATTTCTGTGCTGATGATTCTGAGTCTACCTTCCCGGCTCCGATTTCTCTGCTGACCTCCAAATTTGCATTTCCATCTCTCTTTCAGACATCTGGAACTGGACGCCCAGTAGACATCTTAAATTCAATATGTCTGAAGCAGAACTCATTATCTTCCCCCACTCCCACCTTCCCTATTACTGTAAAGGGTAACACCATCCACCCAGTCCCTCAGTCATCCTCAGCTTCTCACTATCTCTCACTCCTGTTTCCAAGGCTTGCTGGTTTCACCTTTGCAGCATCTCTTGAATATGCCTCCTTGTCTCTGACACTGCTACCCCTCTGGTATAGGCCCTCTCACTTATGGATTATTGTGACAGCCAGTTGGTGAGTCTGCCTGCCTCAGGTCTCTCCCCACTCCAATCCATTCTCCATTCTGTCACCTATTGACTCAAGGAATAAATGCAAAATACTCTGTTGGGCATGCAAAGTCCTTCATAACCCAGCCTCCTCCTACCTTTCCAGTCTTCTTACACCTTACTCCCCTGACACATACCCATCAATCCAGTGACACCGACCTCCTGGCTGTTAAATGAACAAGACGCTCCATCTCTCCTCTCTAGGCATTCTCTCTAGCTGTCCCTCATGCCTGGAATGCTCTCCCTCCTCCACTCTGACTACTGACCTCCCTGTCTTACTTTAAGTCCAAACTAAAATCTAACCTTCCAGCAAACCTTTACTAGCCCTTCTTAAGTCCAGTGACTTCCATCTGCTGATTATTTCCTATCTTTCCCATATATAGCTTGTTTGTATGTAGTTGCTTGCATATTGTCTCCCCATTAAATTGTAAGCTCCTTGAGGGCAGGCACTGTATTTTGCCTCTTTTTGTATCTCCAGCACTTAATAAATGCTGACTGGCTAGTCCAGAGCCCTCATTTCACAGATTAAGAAGCTGAGGCTCAGGGTGGTTAAATAAAGAACCCAAGGTTACCAGGATAGACAACATCTGAGTAGGCTTTGAACTAGAGACAGTGTTCTTTCATGCTGCCAAGCTGCCTCCTGGAAAGGGCTTCCTAAATATGTGCTGGATATTGGAAGGGCAATTCCATAGGCTTGGGGGGAGAATGAGGTTTTACTGTTTTGTTGTTGGTGATTTTCAGTTCTAAGTGTTTGGGGCTATACTCCTCTTTGTGTGTATCATGAATGAATCTAGACTTTACTTTTTGGGGGTTTTTTTTGGAGGGGGAAGGGCAGGGCAAAAGTGACTTGCCCAAGGTCACACTGCTAGTTAAGTGTTAAGTGTCTGAGGTCAGATTTGAAGCTGGTGCTGTATTCACTGTGTCACCTAGCTGCCCCATGAATCTAGACTTTAAAGTGAGGGTGATAGGTCAGAAGGCCAGAAACATCATCATCGTTCCTGTGTTTAAAATCCATTCAGCTTTACAATATTCTTTCCTCAGAACTTCTTTGAGCAGTACATAATAATAGCTAGCATTAATTAGAGCTTTAATATTTGCAAAGCACTTTACAAAGATTAACTATTATCTTGTTAGCATCCTTAGAAAGTAGGTGCTATTATTAGCCCCATTTTTTTTTGCCTTTTGGAGGGAAATTGGGGTTAAGCAACTTGCCCAAGGTTACACGGCTAGTTTTTTTGTGTTAAGTGTCTCAGGCCAGATCCGAATTCAGGTCCTCCTGACTCCGGGGCCAGCGCTTTACTCACTGCACCGCCTAGCTGCCCCATTTAGCCCCATTTTAGAGATAAGGAAACTTGAGGGAGACAGAGGTTGAATGACTTGCCCAGGGTCACCCAGCTAGTAAATTTCTGAGGCTGGATTTGAACTCAGGTCTTCTGGACTCCAGGTCCAGGGCTTTATCCTCTGAGACACTTCTGCTACCTCTACCCCTATTTTACAGATGGAGATAGTAAGTCTCAGAAAAATGAAGTAATGTGTACAAGGATTAAAACCCAGGTCATCCCTATCCTGAGTCCAGTACTGCTTACCCATGTGGACTCATCATACACATGTTGCTTTCCAGATTTTTGTAGCCATCTAATGCAAGTAAACCTCTCTTTAAGAGAGCTAAGTAGTACCAATGTACAAAGTGCTGACTTGGAGTCAGAAAGACATGAATTCAAATCCTGTCTCAGACACTTACTAGCTGTGTGACCCTAGGCAAGTCACAACCTCCAACTGCCTCAATTTCCTTCTTCTGTAAAAATGGAGAAATTGATAATGATAATTAATAGTAATACTTCAAAGGAAAGAGGATCAAATGTGATCACGTGGAAAGCACTTTATAAACCCTTGAAGCATTATGTAAATGCTAGCTATTATAATTTATCATTACATAATAGATGTCATAGTATCGTGGCATTTAGGATTAGAAAGAGCTTCAAGTCTTTATCCCCTTAATTTATAGAGGTGGAAACTGAGTCCCAAAGAGAGTCACTTGCTCATGGTCACACAGGGAGTAACTGAGTTAGAAGTGGAATCCAAGTCCATATGTTCCAGAAAATCTGTTGTAAATCTTTTCTTTTTTAATTAACTAATCAATTTTAAACCTTCCAGTGGAGTCCAGAATGGTCAGGAATGCTCCTGACTCCTCTTTTCAAACAAAGAGGTTATCTGGAGAGTGAATAATCACTCCCCCCTCTGCCTTCTTTGTCTAGCAATCCCAGATTTTCCCATCTGTTTTACTTAAGGAGAAGTCACAAAAGCAAAGTCTTTGTCATTATGGTCATAAAACTGATTAAGACAAAACCAAAGAGAGTCAGCTCTCTATTTTTTTTTCCAGGTAGATCATGGAAGCTGCATCTTCTTATTAACATACCCAATTCTTTCTGCTAGTATAGGTCACCAACAGTTCACCAGCCCGAGGTACAAGTTTAACTTCATTGCGGATGTGGTGGAAAAGATTGCTCCTGCCGTGGTTCACATTGAACTTTTTCTAAGGTAGGTAATTCTCTCTTATGTTTGCCTGTCCCCACCAATTCTTGCACATGCTACCTCCCATCCTCCCATCAGCTTTCTGTGTTTCCTTTGTCAACCATTCCTTTGATGGAAATAAGACCTAAGCTCTCCATCTCAGTTCGGACAGTTTTCTCCATGTCCGTCCCCATCCCCTGTCTCCCTTTCACCTCCAGACCCCACATCCTGCTCCTTCTGACATCGAAACCTCTGCTCACACTGTCCTCTCCTACACAGATGCTCTTTTTGGGTTCCCTTCTTGCCAACTCAGCTTCTAACCACCCTCCAGGCCCTCTCATTGAAATGACCTCGAATTTCAGCCAATTCATTTCAACAAAGATTTGTTATGCATTGATGAAGTACCAGACTTCATGCTAACTAAGCTTGAGAGATGCAAAGAAATTCTAAAAAGAACAAAGTTATGCCTGTCCTTGAGGAATTCATAGTTTATTCACGTGATGAATTTATAGTTCATTAGGTAGCTAGGGAAGGTGTACACATGAGTACCTTAAATGGTAGAATATAAGAGGGACCCAGGGGAAAGAACCGAAGAAAGTGATTTAGGAAAGATGAAAGAAGGATAAATCCCATTTAGTTGAGGTGGGAGGCAGGGGCAGAACAAAGGCCTTGAAGAAAGCCAGGGATTTCATGGGTAGAGATAGGATCATAGATTCAGGGCTGGAAGGGACCTCAGAGGTCATCTAGCCCAAGCCACTTATTTTACAAATGAGTAAACTGAGGCCCAGAAAAGTTAAGTGCGATTTGCTTTAAGTTACACTTGTAATAAATTTTAGAGCCAGGATTTGAACACAAGTTCTCTGATCCTAGAACCTGTGTCCTGCTTCTGGGGAATAAGAACATTTATGTGTGAATGTGAAGGGGCAGGAGAAGACAGGACAAGATTGGAGAATTTGACTGGAATAGAACCCATTAGGAAGAATAGTGTGAAAGAAAGCCAGCAAGGGAGGTTGGAGTCAGATTGTGAGGGGCCTTATATGTTGGTTTGGGGAGTTGTATTTTGTCCTCCAGGTAATAGGGAGTCCTTGAAAGTTTTTGAGCAGAAGAATGACATGAGGAGTTGTGCTTTCAGAACTATACAGTTTTTATGGTTCTTATCCACCTGCATTGGGCAGCTTGGTGGTGCAGTGGATAGAACACTGGGCTGGGAGTCAGAAAGACCCAAGTTAAAATCCAATTTCAGACACTCATTAGCTGTGTGACCCTGGGCAAATCACTTAGCCCTGTTTGCCTTGGTTTCTTTATCTGTAAAGTGATCTGGAGAAGGAAATGGCAAACCACTCTAATATCTCTGCCAAGAAAACCCCAAATATGGTCAAGAAGAGTCAAAAACAACAGAAAAACAACTCAACAAAAAAATCCCCCTGCAGAGACTATAAATTCCTTAAGGCCAAGAATTAGTCTTTTATCTGCCCCCACATAGCTGGGCACAGGATTTACATATAGCAACAGACAGTCAATCAGCAAATCTTTATGAAATGCCTACTCTGTGCTGGGGGGAAGGAGAAGAGGGAGCCAATCAGTACACATCTAAGTAAATACAAAATATTTTAAAATACAAACACAAAGTTGAGGGGGCAGGTATCAGGACTTAAGGCAGCATGTAGAAAGTGGCATGTTAGTTGAACATTGAAAGAAATTGGATACAATAGGAAGAGATGAGGAAGGAAGACATTCCCAGCTTGAGGGGCAGCCAGTACAAAGCCAGGGACTGTGAGATGGAAAACACGTGTGAGGAATGGCAAGAAGAGTAGAGTGCATGACAAGGATTAATGTGTAACAACTATGGAAAAGTCGCTTAAAGCCAAGTGGAGAAGAGCATTGATCAACAAATACAACTGATAGACCGTTGGAAGAAACGGCCACCATTTCCATGTTTGGTAAACAGACAGAACACTTCTAATTCAACAAGTTGTAAAGTTCCTCCAGTGTACAACATCCTGTGATCAATTCTAGGGAAAATAGAATGAAAAATAAGGTACTAAAGACCCAGTGATCTATTCCATCCCATAGCTTAGAAGGGCACTTTCAAGACCTGAGGGTTGAATTGATAGATGATCATTCCATTTGGACTAAGGGGCCTATCCATGGCACTAATGAGTTAATTTATGTCAAGAAGGTAAACAATTTATTCTTTAACCATCACAGGACTGAGCCCCATTTATTTTAATTACTGCCTAAAGATTACAAAGATCCTTTTATTAAATGGATACATCAAACTCTGAAATTCAGTCATTTGGTTTTATCTGTTCTGGAAGAGATTTCAGTCTAGTAGGGGTGATAGGACATTCACCCAAAGAACTGAAAGACTTTAGAAGTCATATAGTACAACATCTTTCACAGTCAAGTAGGAAGACAGTCCCTAACCTCAAAGAACTGACAGTCTAATGGGGGAAGGCAATGCATAAAAGAGATTTAGAAAGCTGGAAGAGAGAGTGCATATTCAGAAACAAGGCAAGAAAAGACTGCAAGTTGCCAAAATATTTGCCAATCTAGATTAATAGAGGGAGTTTCCTTGCTGGGAATTCCCTAGACCAGTGAAACTGACAACAACAACAAATGCACTCAAAGGTATGCAAAGTACTTTCCTCACAACAACCCCATGACCTAGGTGGTGCAGAATTTTAGAGATGTAGAAATTGAGGCTTGGAGAGCTTAAAACAACTCATACTAGGGTCACACACAGCCAATAACTGGCAGAAAGTGAGACTAGAACTCAGGACTCCTGATTACAGATCCAGTGCTGTTTTCGATATTCTACACAGACATCTGATGATGATGATGATGATGATGATGATGATGATGATGATGATGATGATGATGACAATGATGACTAAAAATGATCATTTGTTGTTCAGTCGTTCTCAGTCATGTCCAACTCTTTGCGACCCAATCTGTGTTTTTCTAGGCAAAGATATTGGAGTGGTTTTCCATTTATTTCTCCTGTCCATTTTACAGATGAGGAAAGTGAGGCAAACAGGGTTAAGACTTGCTCAGGATCACATAGCTAGCAAGTGTCCAAGACCAGACTTGAACTCAGGTCTTCTTCTCTATCCACTGCACCACCTAACTTCCCAATAATAATACCTGGTATATTCATTTAACTTTTACATTTTTGAAAACATTTATATATATATATATATATATATATATATATATATATATAAAATCTTATTTTCACCTCAAAACAATCCTGTGAGGACAATTATTATTATCACATTTTACAAATGGAGACACTGAGGCACTCTGAAGTTCTTTCCCAGGGTTAGTGATGGAGCCCAGACTGGATACTAAGTGTCCTTATTCTTAGACACTTTTGACTGATAAAACACTTTTGCCCTTTTGACTGATAAAATGACCTGATACTGCCCTGTTGACTGGGCCATGCTGATAAAAAAAAATGATCTGGTAAACAAAATGTAATTGCCAGTCTACAAATGTTCATTGAATTTCCATAGAGTTCATGGAACTTGCCATAGGTGCCTGGGGTATATACTGCCAGACAAACATAGTCCCCACCCTGTTGGAGTCTGCTGTCTGAAAGGTGAGACAAAACAAATAAAATCAGCAGAAATTTGCAGGTGCTCGTACAAGGCAGATAAGCCACTGAGCTGACATGTTGCAGACAGGGAAAAGATTGGCTTAGTCAGCTAATAAAATGAATTTCTATAAAGGGGTTGGTGTTGACTCATAGACTATTAAAGCCAGAAGGAAACATAGAACAAATGACATCAGAACATAAGAAGGTAACTCAGGGCATGTTAACTGTCAGGGGTCGTAGGAGCACAGACCTCTCAGAAACCCCTTAATTCAACACCTTCGTTTTACAGATGAGGAAACTGAGGCCCAGGGAAGTTAAGTAATTTGCCCAAGCTCTCATAGGTAATCGAATGTCTTTGGCAACCCCCTTCTTTAATAGAGGGGGAAATTGAGAGATGAAGAGACATGTCTGCATTCACAAAAAATAATTGTGATCTAGCATGAGCACCCAAGTTTCCTCTGTTACACACTTTTGCTTAGAAGGAACCTTTCCAGATCTGAGCATTTAACTTCATATTTGGCTTCTTCACTTGGTCTAAGTGGTATGTTCTTGGCACTGAAGAGTTAATTTACATCAAGAAAGTAAACAACTTATTCCTTAATCATTCCAGGACTGAGCACCATTTAGTTTAATTACCCTTTTATTAAACAGCCACCTCAAACCCTGAAATCAAATTATTTGGCCTTATGAGTAGGTGAAGCTGGAATGAATAAGGTCCTACAGTGGCTAAGAACCCCAGGCAATCCTCCAGTCCACCCCTCTAGGCCTGATGGACAAATCTTCTCTCTAGAAAACTTGCTATCTCTTAAGCCAGCCCATTTGATAGTTGGATATCTCTGATGTTTAGGAAATTATTTCTTTATACTGAGTCAAAATTGGTCTTCTACCCTTGGTCAGCGAGGGCAACAGTGGCTAGCACACTGTGCTTGGAATTGGGAAGACTCATCTAAATGGGTGCAAATCCAGCCTCAGATACTTACTAAGTGACCCTGGGCAAGTCACTTAACCTTCTTTGCCTCAGTTTCCTTATCTATAAAGTGATCTGGAAAAGGAAGTGGCCACCCCCTCTGGTATCTCTGCCAAGAAAAACCCTAATGGGGTTGCAAAGAGAGGGACATGACCAAAACAACTCAGCAACTTCTACTCATTACTCCCTCGGGGTCAATCGGCATTCCTTCTCTGCTCCACAGTCCTTTGGATACCTAAAGATACCCATCACGCTAACCATGTCCCCTTTGGTCTTTTCCTCAACAGCCTAATGAAACCTAGTTCCTTCAACCATTCATTGTATTGAAATAGACTGTCTGAGTTATTCCACAGGCAAAACAGGTTTTCATGATGTCTATTAGAATGTGAGTTCCTCGAGGGCAAAGGCCTTTTGCCTTTCTTTGTATCCTCAGCTCTTAGCAGGGAGCCTGGCACATAAATGCTTCTTGACAACTTGCTTTTATGATATAAAGGAAAGAGTTCTAGAATTGGAATCAAAGGAACTGGGTTTAAGATTTGATATTCAGTACCTGTATGACTTTAGGCAAGTCAATCACCTTCTCTGTGTCTCAGTTTCCCCAACTGTAGAATGATGACATTAAACAATATAATAACTGGGCCCCTTCTAGCTTTAACATCACTATGTTCTAGGACCTCTTCTAGATCTGGCATTCCATGTTCTACTTTCTAAAGTTCCACCCAGCTCTGACTTTCCATATTCTGTGTTCTAAGGTTCCACCCAGCTCTGACCACCTATGAGTCTATATGCTGGGTGCTGATGAACTTTGGGTATAGCCTCCCAGCCACTGCTGTACAACCTAAAAGTTCCCTGTTTGTGCTTGCTTTGCTACAGGCATCCTCTCTTCGGTCGAAATGTGCCCTTGTCCAGCGGATCTGGATTTATCATTTCGGAATCTGGCTTAATTGTGACCAATGCCCATGTAGTGTCAAGCACCAATGCCATTTCTGGACGACAGCAGCTGAAGGTTCAGCTGCAGAGTGGAGACACCTATGAGGCAACAATCAAAGACATTGACAAGAAGTCTGACATTGCCACAATCAAGATCAATCCCAAGGTAAGTAAGTAGTTAAGGCAGCATCCTTATCAGGCAGAAAATGGCTTGAATTCTTGAAATTTTCAAGATCATTGTAGGCTCACAGGATGCCAGAGATGAAAGAGAACCTAGAACCTAAAAGATTAGCTCTAGAAAGGAACTTAGATGTATCTAGTTCGGTTCCCTCTTTTCAGTATTCCACCAATCAACAAACATTATTAAGCACCTACTGTATACCAGGCACAGTGTAAAGTGCTGGAGATACTTAATGAGGCAAAAGATGGTTTCTGTCTTCAGGGAGCTCACAATCGAATGAGGAAAGACAAAACAAATGGGGGAGCTGGAAAGCAGAAGGGTGGATGGAGAAAGAGGCAAGGAAGGCAGGTAAGAGGGAGAAGTGTCACTAAGAATGAAGCATGACCCCCCCTACCATGATGACCTCAGGAAGGGAGTCACCCATCAGGCAAGCAGGGTCTCAGAGCAAGGCTTTCTCTAGGTGACAGGCTAGGAGAAGGAGAAGTCCAAGCAAAAGTTAAGTGAAGCCTGACTGGGTCCTTGCTAAAGCGGCAGTCCTGGGAAGAGAGAGTCCCCAATTAGGAAGGCAAGCCCTCATTTTTCTCACTTATAAAATTAAAGGGTTGCATGGATAATCTCTAAGGTTCCTGTCAGCTCTAAATTTTTTTCCAGCTAAGTTTCCTGTTTACCTATTAAAATTTAACCTCCAGACAACCTGCGGGAGGGTGTGGATAAGCACATATTATTATTTTACAAATATCAGTCTTAGGCTCAGAGACTGACTTAGGTCATGAAATTAAAACTTTGGGAAGTAGACTCCCTGTCTCCTAATTCATAGGCCAACCAAAGCACTTGCTCCCCAGTAATAATAGTCCTAATAAAGTCTGGAATGATCATCTAAGAAAGTTGAAAGGGCCTCTCATCTCACCAAATCCATGTAGTTACCATTTAATATTTGGGTTCAGAGTTAGGACCAACAGGACCATAGGACTTTAAGAAATCTTAGAAGTGATCTTGCCTCACTCCCTCATTTTACAAATGAGAAAACTGAGGCTTATGATAGGGAAGTAAGTTGTCCAGTCACCCATGGGTTGGTTTTGAACCCCTAATTGGGGAGGGATGGAATGGTGGGTTTGATCTAATTCTGTAAATGTCCAAGCAACCTTGGGCTTCCTTTTTGATGCTTGATGGTGAGTCTTATTCAATAAAGTGAAACTCAGTGAAGTTTTTAATCTTCACCTCTTTACCTTCTGTGCAAATTTCAGTTTTCACAATTGGTGTTTGCACAAAGAGGAACATACTGACATACGACATAGCATTTCAGAGCTGGAAGGGGCCTTCCAGATACCTGATCCAACTCCCTCATTTTACAGAGGGAGGAAATGGAGGCCCAGGGAATGAGAGAGTCAAGTACAGGAGCACTGGTTTTTTCAATGTGAAAATAAAAGGTTGTTCTTAGAGAACATCTAGCCCCTTCCAGCTCTCATTTGCCCAAGGCCACAGAGTGAATTAATAAGAGAACTGAAAGGAGGGACTAGAGTTCTTTCCACTACACTAGGCTGTCTTTCATCCAGAAACAGTTTATATTTGGCTCTGGTATGCAATGCGTGACTTTTATAGATTGGTGCTATAATTAGGTTTCACTTAGGCTCAAACTCAAATGAGTTTTCATTCCCCCATTCTGGATGGGTGGAGGGGAGAGCTGGCGTGGGAGGGAGTTGTATCATGAGTCAGATCGAGCCCTGGGATGTAGCATTGCTGAGGAGGAAGGCTTTGGACATACTAAGGATTGAGTGTATTTTGGTTTTGGGCAAATCATGTGTCTGGGTCTCAGTTTCCAGGCTTTTAAAGAAGATCATAGGACAGATGAGCTGGGAGATAGGAGGGCATCTCAGAGGTCATCTCCACCAACTCCCTCTTTCTATAGGTGAAAAACTGAGGTCCAGTGCCTTGTCCATGAGCGTTCAGGTAGAGTATGTGTAAGAGGCAGGTTTCTGAACCTACGTCTTCTGACTTCAAGCCAGTCCTCTCTCTACTATACCATACTGCTTCCATAGATAAAAGCACTTTACAGAACACCATAAAATCACCATAATAACAATAAATAATAATAACTCACATTTCTATGGCACTGTAAGGTTTTGTTGTTATTCAATCATTTCAGTCGTATTCGACCCCATTTGAAGTTTTCTTGGCAAAGATACTGGAGTAATTTGCCATTTCCATCTCCAGCTCATTTTACAGATGAGGAAAGTAAGGCGAACAGGGTTTAGTGACATATCCAGGGTCACATGGCTAGGAAGTATCTGAGGTTAGATTTTACTCATGACAATGAGCCTGACTCTGGACCAGACCCTCTATCTTCTATGGTACCATCTAGCTATTAATTTTTTTGCCCTACTTTAAGGTTTACAGCACACTTTCTCCACAAGGTATTTAGAAATTGAGTGGAAATACCGTGGCCATTTCACAAATGAGGAAACTGGGAGTCAGAGATCTAAGTCATCTATGACTATATAGCTGACTAGTGTTATAGTCCGGATTTGACCCAGAGCTCTACTGACACCAAAATAGCAATGACAGCTCCACGTAAAGCCCTGATGCCATGGATAGAATGCTGGACTTGGAATCAGGAAGAGCTGAGTTCAGGTTCTGCCTGACACCTACTAGTTGTGTGGCCCTGGGCAAGTCACTTAACTTCTATCTCAGTTCCCTCATCTGCAGAGATAATAATAGCACCTGTCTCCCAGGGTTATTTAGAAGATCAGTGAGAAAATATACGTAAAGCACTTTGCAAACCTTAAAAGTGTTTTATAAATGTTAGCTACTTATTATCTGGGTACCAAAATATCATGTTATCACTGTTGTTGCTATTAATATGAACAGGCAAGTTTATTACCTTTACCATTCATTGAGAGCAGCATGTCTGACTGGACAGAAAGCTGATCTCAGGCTCAGGAAGGCCGGGACTCAAGGCCTTGTCCCTGCCACATGCTGGTTGTGTGGTGCCTTTATCCTTTGGTATCCCTGGGCAATTCTCCAAGACAGTAAGATTCAGAGCCCTGGCTGACAGGCACTGGGAAAGGAAGTCACTCGTTGGGAGCACCCCACATTCATGAAACCATAGGTTCAGTTAAAAAGTAACTCATTATTTTCTCCCTAAGAACTCTGACCAACATATATATTGAATGAATGAATGAATTCTGGTATTTACCTTCCTATATTCAATTTTCTCTTCATTAGAAAAAACTACCTGTGTTACTGCTGGGTCATTCAGCAGACCTGAGGCCAGGAGAATTTGTGGTGGCTATTGGGAGTCCTTTTGCCCTACAAAACACAGTCACAACAGGGATTGTCAGCACAGCCCAGAGAGACGGGAAGGAACTGGGTCTTAAGGATTCTGACATGGACTACATTCAAACAGATGCCATCATCAATGTAAGTTACACACCTAACTCTGATAACATATCACTGATGCCAATAGCTGTGTGTGGACTGTCCATTATCCTTATAATTGTAGATGGGCTGGTTTATGCTTATGGGTCTGAGCATGTATATGTGCATTGGAAAGAAGTGGATGGGAGGGAGGAGCATTTATTAAGTACCTTCTATGTGCCAGGCACTGTTCTACGAGCATTACAAATATTATCTTGATACCCTATCCTGGGAGGTAAGTGCTATCATTGTCTCATTTTACAGGTGAGGAAACTGTATATACATGTATACACATATATGTGTGTGTATAGTCACACATAGGTATCTATGTATACACATACAACACACACACGCATATGTATGTGTGTACATACATATATACAACACATTGGTGTGAATGAGTTAAGCACCACTGCCATAATTAAAAATTTTAATGTTTGAAGCAAACCTCATAAACCTTGTCCAGGGATAGCAACATAGAAGTCTGCCTGGGAAGGGGAAGCTAGGAGGAAAAGACAGAGTTCATCTGTTATTTTCCTATTTTAACTAATTATTCTTGCTAATGAGGTGTTAAGTTCTGTTGCTTCTGCCCTACTGAAGGGCTGAAAGCACTGCTAGTGCCTTCTAAATGCAGCACCCTGGGGCAAAGTACCGGTCACCTCACCCTAGTTAGGGTTATCTCAAACCTATCTGGCCCAGCTGCTTAAAGTTTCACATTTATTAAGGCCTCTAGTCTGGGAATGGATTAAATGACTGTCTACCTTTCCGAAAGATGTGATATTATGAAACAGTACTAAATCCCTTGGGTACTTGGGTAGGGACATATTTTAAGTAAATTGGCTTCCTCCATTTTAAAAGCTATGGACTGTAATGTACATAGGGAAAGGATTATTATCCTCATTTTATAGATGATGAAACTACTTTGGTAATCGGATTAATAAGGGACCTTAGTTCACCTTCCAAACACATCTCTAACAAATGATCATCTGGTCTCTGCTTAGATACTCAAGAGTTAAGGGGAACATACCACATACAGCAAGAAGTATATTTTATAGCTCTAATGGCCAAAAAAGTTCTATCTTATATTATCATCAACTTGCTGTGCCCTGTAGGAATTAATTAATCCTCTCTCCATGGGATAATCCATCAAATATATAAAAACAAGCTTCATGTCTCCCCTAAGACACAACAAACTTCAGTGCCTTTAACTAGTCACCATATGCCATAATTTCCAGTCCCCTTATAATCCTGGTCACTCTCCCCTGCACTCAATCCAATATGTCAATGTTCCTCCCAAAATGTCCCGCCCACAACTGCACATAATGTTCCAGATGTGGTCTGATTTGAAAAGAAAGATGGTTCCATTACAGCTTAGCATAGAAAATTGGCATTAAAAATCATCATTTTTGTTTTTAACATTGACTACTAAATTAGATTTGTTAGTTCAGCTGGGAAGATGCCTCCTACCTTGGGATCAAAAAATTTCAACTCTTCTGTCATGGAAATAGGGAGTGAATGATGTATGGATGTTTCTAACCAAAGTGTTCCTAAAGGCTTAAGCACCACACAAATCAGGAACATTTATGTGCTTGTGGAAAAAGTAAGAAGAATTCTTAATGATTCAGAGGAACAAATGAGTACAGAGTTGTCAGGGTCACTGAATTAAAAAAAAAAAAGACTTCATGAGAGGTGTAATATACATATATATATATAAAATATATATTACACCTCTCACACACATTACATATACTATATTATATAATACATATGTATGTACGTGTATATATCTTTAAAAAACAAATTCTATGCAGAAATTCAGTTTCATCTACACTTTCCTTTTGTTCTTCTTTGTTTGAATGTCTGGGTTCATAGATGACTATGTTCATAGTAAAAAAAAAATTAAATGATGTGGTTCCCTCAAGACAAATCAATATCTAAACCTCACCCCTCCATATACCATAGGACAAATGAATGATATGTAGCTGCTAGTGTTTAAAATAGGCTAGCGGGAGCGGATGTGAGTGACTTTGTTTTTTTAATATTACTTCATTAGGAAAACAGAGATGATGCCTCCACTCACACACTTCCTGTGACAGGGAGCTCACTACTACATCCTTGAGTCTTCATAGGGCTTTATTGTTTTTCTGGTTACTTCTACATAAATAATAATCCACATTTATATAGTTCTTTATAATTGACTTAAGATCCACTCTTTCTTTATAATGTCTTACTAAGATAGGTTATAATAATATACAAAAATGGCTATAACCTAATGAGACTTGATCTTTTAACAAACAGACCAAAAATTCATCCATTCAAAAGAGTATTTTCCCTTTCAAAGTTGACCCCCCTAAGGAGGTTGTAAGTCTTTATCAGTGAATCTGCCATTTTTAATAAGAATGGTTTAGGAACCCCCTTTTGAAAACTAGGTATTGTGATATAGTGGTAGTATCTCAGAATAGGAAACAGAAGACTTGATTTCATGCCCCAGCTCTACCACTAATCTGTTTATGTGACCTTGGGCAAATTAATTCACACCTCTGAGCTTCTATAAAACTGAGACCTCTCTCAGCTCTGAGTTGATATTTTAATATTCCTTCTAGCTCTACTGGTCCATGTTCTAAGATGCTTACGGGTTTACTGTATCCTCTATGCCTTCCAACTGGAATCAATCCTTAAATAAAGCATTTATTAAACACTGCATTAAGGAAAGAAAAAAAACAGTCCCCACCTTCAAGAAACTTACCTTCTACCTAGGGAGGCAACATAATTAGAAGGGGATTGGAAGCTGGGTGCTATGGTCTCAAGGTGCCTTCCAGCTCCAACGTTTTTTGGTATTTCTCTGAACTATATTTTTAATACAGACAAGTTTTTTTTCCCCTAAAATTGAAAATCTAATAGTTGTTTTTACTCCCTTTTTATAGTATGGAAACTCAGGAGGACCTCTAGTTAATCTGGTAAGTACATGATTGAAAGCTGATTTTAGATCCAAAGTCTCTTTGAATTTCCGTGAATTTCCTATTAATGAGTCTGGACATGACTACCATAAAGGAGCATGATGGGAGAGTAAAGGGCCCAGGCAAACCACCAAGTGGATCATTAGTCTCTACATAAAACAGGATTAAGTCTTCAATGTCAGATAGTATTACTGTTAAGAGGAGAAATTCTTAGGAGATTTGCTTTTAAAGCTGTTTCCAAGAAGCCTGTCTGTGGGCATTTAGAATGCTGCTTGATTTCCCCAAGACTTCCACTGAAGGAGGGCCCTCCACTCCCCTCCCATCTCCTGGAACTTCAGGATAGATCACCCTGAGGTTGGCACTCTCTCCTCCAAAATTTCTCTAGCTGAGCTGTGTCTGGAAACTGCAAGGTTCAAAGTCTTTGCCGATCAGCTAGCTGGAAGAAGCGAAAGACTAAAAGGGACATACATAGTTGGAAAATGTCTTTTTTCATATATAGAAATGAATGAAGCATTTATTAAGCACTTACTGTGTGCAAACACTAGGAATATAAATTTTAAAAATCAAGATATTCCCAGTTCTCTAGGGGCTCACATTCTAAAAGAGGAGGGACCATATGTGGAAGGTTTCAGCTTCAAGTCAAATGGAAAAATCCCACTGTTTTTAGGATGCATCTGCAAAGCAGATGAGAGTGTTTCTTCTCTAATGGAATGAACATCCTTTGATAAAATCATATCAGTTTCTGATACTGAACCATCAGACAGTGCTAAGACTTTGGCATCATTAAGTTAAATTAAATCATTAAGGAAATCATTTCCTCTCTCTGAGCTAGTTTCTAAGTCTGTAAATAAGGAGTTTGGACCAGGTGATCTCTGAAAAAATTTCTGCTTGAATTTTCTGTGATCTGACATTCTATATTGAAAAGCCCATTCCAGAATGTTATGGTTCTAAGTAGATGTGACATGAGTTATTAAGAATTTAGTGAGGTTCATGGAAGAAAAAGTATGAAAGCTTCTAGCAGTGTGATAGTAATCAAACCACTGAAGTCTATGCCTCCACTTCCTTATGTGTTGAATGCATGTGTAAGGAGGACATTGACATTTTTTTTCTTGTGTCTCTTGGAAAGCCCACTCTCAGCCATTTAGAGGGGCTGGTCAGGTTCGGGCTCATTCAGCTCCTTGAGTTTGCAGAGAATGAAATGGGAAATTGGCCCTTTTAAGTGAAGCAACCAGCTTTGAAAGGGATACTTTGAGGAAGCATTTTAGAGTGAGGCATTTTCCAGTGACTGGGCAGCTGTTCCTTTTAGAAACCTGGACTCACTTTATCTTTCTTTTTCTTTTTTTTTTTTTGCTTTTCGGAGGGCAATTGGGGTTAAGTAACTTGCCCAAGGTCACACGGCTAGGTTTTTGTTTGTGTGGGTTAAGTGTCTGAGGCCGGATCCAAACTCGGGTCCTTCTGACTCCAGGGCCGGCGCTCTACTCACCTCGCCACCTAGCCACCCTTATCTTTCTTTTTTAAAGTTGTGGGCAATGTGGCTTGCTTTATCGCCCTCTAGTGACCACTTAACCCACTCTCTTTGTACAGGATGGAGAAGTTATTGGAATAAACACATTAAAAGTTGCAGCTGGGATCTCCTTTGCTATTCCTTCAGATCGTATCACACGCTTCCTTACCGAGTCCTACGACAAGCAAAATAAAGGTAAAGTCCCTGCCTGGAGACCTTAGAAAAACCAACCCTCAGAAGATTGGAAAACCAAAAACCAAAACCAAAAACAATTCTCCCTCTAAAATGTCCACTTCCCCTGAAGAGTGAGGCATCAGCTTCGGCCAGTTAACTTGGGGATGCCAACAGAGGCAGGTGCCTGAGAATAAAGCATGTAAGCCAGCCCTGGACCCGGGACAAGCCAGTGCCAAGTCTAACAACCCTCTCCTCATGGAGAGCCAAAGCAAAAGAAAACAGTCCCTTGGGCTTGGACCAAAGAAAGCAATATGTTGTGAAGATGTTCCTTGTCTTGTCATCCCTTTCCCTCTCAGAGGTTTTGCACAGAGGTGAGACACAAAATGAGTCATTCCCAGTTTCTCCCTGTCTCTTCTGTGCCCCCTCACCCACCTCACTCCACACTCAGGTAATTGCCAAGTTCAACTTCTTCCTTCCCTGTCATTGACAATCTCATCTCATGTCATCATAAAATGCAGAGCTAGGTAGGATCTCAGACATCATCTAGTCCCAGGGAGCTTAACCTGGGTGGGGGCAGGGGAGCAGTCTGTGAACTTGTTTGTTTTTTAAAAAAATATTTTGATAATTGTATTTAAATTGCTTTCCTTTGTAATCCTAAATATTTTCTATTTTGTAGCATTAGCGTAGTGTGAGGCATTATTGCTGTGCCCCTTAATAAAATCAGTGGTGTCCAACAATGTGCCATCTTGAATTCAGGTGACTGGTGCTTCTCACACAGAGCCATCTCTGTTCCCACCACATTTCTCTTCTCCCCAATGAGTTTTCATCTGCTAAGATAACCTCCTTTCCAGTTTCAGCTGTTCCTTTCTTGTAAAGGGGAAGATCTGGGTTTGAGGTCTGCCTCTGACACTGTGACTTTAGGCAAGACATTTAACCTAAGCCTCAGTTTTCTTATCTGTAAGATGGGGATAATAATACCTATCTCATAGCGTTGTTGTGAGGATTGAATGAGTTGATGTCTGGAATGGACTTCACCAACTTTAAGCACTGTCAGTGTCAGTGGTCCTTATATTTGCTGTCATTTTCCCATCACCAATTCTCTGAAACTGAACCTGTAAACTTCTGAAACAACTGTTAACTTAGAATCTTCCATCACTTTAAAGCTCCAGGTCAGATGCCATCATAATTATCTGGGAAAGCGAAGACACTAACCAAAACCATTTTCCTGTAAGATCCCACCCTCTAAGGACACTGAGTCCCATGTAGTCGTGTGAGGTTGCATTACGGTCACCATATCCAGCTTCCATTTTGGTTTTCTTATTCACATATTCTCTCCAGGAGAATCTGAGCTAGAAGGGGCCTAATGGGTCACCAACTCTTCTCCCAATGCAGGAACCTCTTCTAAACGATCCTCAACACATGCCTAACATTTTATTGAACACTCTAAGTCACAGGGAGCTTACTACCTCACCTCACATGTAACCTATTGTACTTTTGAATAGCTTTTATTATTAGAAAGTTCTTTCTTATACGGAGCTAAAACATATTCATTCCTCTGTACTGTCTACCTCTGGAACAAAATACACAATCCTTCTTCCATATAACAACCTCTCATACAGTGAAAGATAGCTGTAATCCCTTTCTTATCCCTATCCCACCCCAAACCTTCTCCAAGCTCAACATCCACAATTCCTTTCATTAATCCTCATATGGCCTTCTTTCCAGTCCCTTCATCATCTGATTGTCCTCCAGTGCTGACTCTAACTTGTCAATGTCCTTTCAAAAACATGAACCTCAGACTGAACACAGTTGCCCAGATATGGTCTAACCGGAGAGAGGACAGAGGAACTGTCACTTCTCCACAAACTAGCTCAAACAAAATGGATGGTTGCCTATGGTTGTATTTAAGAACATAAGCTCTTGGGGGAAAGATACTGTCCTGTACAGTGTCTACCACCTCACTTACAAGTAAAAGAAAATACTTTGCAATCCTACAATTCTTCAGAATACAGTCAAACTTTGTTAAGTCATTTTCCATTTACCAAAAAGGATGCACAATTTGAGTCCCTTAACTGATTCAAGGGTCATCCATTTCCTTTAATAAAATCATTAGATAATTTAAACTCTGCTAATGCAAGTTCCTTTTATCTCTACATTTTAAATTAAAGAGACAAATTTCTATTTGTCACAATCCTCAGCAGGAATTCTGGTGTAATATAACGGGAACGAAGCTTTCATTTTTTGTTTACAATGTGAATAGTTAATGCCACTTTTTTCAAATCCTTGAAGCCCCATGACATGTGTGGAAATTGACCAACACTGACAGCAGCCACCTGTGAGCCCTGAGCACACGGAAATACGAGTTACTCTGAGACAGGGTGTGGATTCATTCCCTGCTGATCCCTCCGGTTTCTCAGGTGTAATGTCTGGTTCTTGAAGTGGAAACCACTTGGCCATTTCCAAACTCATGTCAGGGTTTCCAGTTTGTTGGGCTGTAGGATAGTCACAATAGGAAATTTAATGAGGCTAAAGAAAGAATGTGGCGGGAGACTCATTGTCAGTGGTGTGAAAAGAGCTAAAAAATCTGGGTCCTAGTCTCAACACTGCCCCCTTACTAATGATGTAAATGCATAGGTCCCTTCATTTCATACTATCTCAGTTTCCACCTCTGTAAAATGAAGGCATTAATCTCTGTCATCTTTCAGAAACCCTTATAGCTCCAAGGTCCTGTATATGCAAACTCACTTATTTTGGAAGTTGGAAGAGGGCTCAAATGGCGTCTAATCTATCCATATGATCCCAAGAACTTGTATCTGTATGGGAATCCAGATCCCTGATATGCAACCATCCAGCTCAGGACCTTTAATAAAAGAATTTGTTCTGTAAAGTTTGGATTCGATCAAAGGACTTCACTTGAGGACCTAAAGGACCACACTTGGCCTTGAGGCTGCAGGTTCCCCATCCCTAATACAGCCTCAACTTGTCTAAAGACCCCCAAGGATAGCAGAATCATTATTCCCTAAACTAAGCAGTCAATCCCACTTTTATACAAGCTTAATAGTAAGGTAGTTTTTTTTCTTACCTTGAGTTGAAATCTTCCTTTCCATAAATCATTGCTCCCATTTCTACCTTGTGTGGCCAGGCAGGATATTCAATCAATAAACATTTATTAAACGCCTGCTATGATGGAGACACTGTGCTAAGTGCTGGGTATACAAAAAGAGGCAAAAGATGGTCTCTGCCCTCAAGAAGCTTACAATCCAATGGGGGAGACAATATTCAAATATATACAAACTATTATATTACATATTATATTCCTGGGTTCCCTTTTCAAGCATCAGTTTCATCATCTATAAAAGAAACATATAATCCTTAAAACTGTCTACCTGTTATGAGGATGAGATCATGTATGCGGGGAAAAAAAAGCTTGTGGCCATTAAGCTCTATATAAATGTCAACTATTGTATTTTTGTTAATAATAATAATTCTTCAAACCTTTCAAAGAATAGAGTGCCTTCTTGAGCTCCATTTTGGATATGTTTTCCCAAAGTACATGTAATGACATTAAATCTATCCCCATAAATCTCTATGGACCAAACCTGCCATAATTAAATTGGTTTAAGAAACTGTGAAAAGAAAATCTCCCTCCACTGAGGCAGATGGTCAACTTTACTGAAACTTCTGTTTCTTAAGAATTTCCCGGGTTCTGAGACCTTCTGAGAGGTCCTCAATGACCTCCTGGCAGAGGCAGGACTCCCACTTTGTCACACTGCTTCTCCCACTGTGATTTAAATGCCTTCAAACATATTTCCGAGTGAATCAGAAGAGCTAGAGCTGAAAGGAATTTTATACATAATCTAGCTCAACCCCTTACAGCGTCATGGTACAGATGAGGAAACTGAGACCAAAAGCAATGAAATGACTTATCCAAGTTTACACAGGAAGTAATGAGAACTGGGATTCAAATCTGGGTGCTCTGATGATGAATTTAGTTCTCTGTCTATTCCCAATTCTTTCTCAAGGGGAGTTTTGTAGAGTAATTAAATTAGTTCACATTCTTATAGCCCTTTGTAGTCTACCATATGCATTATATCTCTGACCTGCACTTACACCATCTTGAGTAACTGCAGATTAGGTAGGATCAGTAATATTGGTCCCATTTTACATATGGGAAACTGAGACCTAAAGGGATGAATGACCTGCTCAGGGTCAGAGAGATAGGAAGCAGCAGTATTAGGACTCAGGCCCAACTTTCCTCATTCCCAATTCTAGTACTGTACCAGGCTGTCTCTAATCCACAGTCAACAGTTATTAATTGTTCACTCTGGGCCAGGTGCCATGCTACCATCCAAAGGTCAGTTAGCACTGCTACAATCCTAACTAGGAATGAGAAGAACCTTGTAATGAAAACCTCATCAATTAGATATCAACTGAGCCCAGAGAGGCTTTGTCCTAAGGTGTCATTCCCAGTTAATGAAGTGGAGGTGCCTGATATTTTGGATGGGACAATCTCAACTGCAACTGCAAAGAAACATTGAGTAAATAGGACTCACTTTTAGGAGAAGTTGTTGAGGGATTTGATTAGAAAACTCACTTCTACACCGTAACTCCCTCTCCTGGAATTTCTGCAATCACTGTCTTGCACAATAGAATCTAAGTGATGACCTTGTGTACTTATCTACAAAAATGATAATACTCAGAAATTCACTGTGCTCAGCATATACTATTTACTAAAGTAGGAAAGAGTGATTAAACATGAATTTTCAAAGCACTTTCACACCCCTCATATCATTTCATCTTTACAACAAACCTATGAGTCATGTAGGGGTAGTAGCAATATTCCTATTTTACAAATGAAGAGACTGAGGTTCCATGAGTTTAGAAGTGAATTGACTAGGGTGACGTTTCTAGTGAAGAGAGCTAGAACTAGAATCCAGAACCATTATCTCCCAGTCCTCAATCCAGTCCTCTTTTGAATTCATGTTCAGTTATTTTCAGTCATGTCTCACTCTTCAGGACCCCATTTGGGGTTTTCTTGTCAACTGTCCAGCTCATTTTACAGATGAGGAAACTGAGGCAAACAGGTTAAGTGACTTGCCCAGGTTCACACAGATAGTAAGTGCCTCAGATCAGGCTTGAACTCTTCCTGAAGATGAGTCTACTGGTTGATTCTCTATCCACTAAGCTGCCCAGCTGCTCAGTTCATACCCTTTATAAAGAGGCTTTTCAACAATCAGAGAGAAAACAAAGAGGATTACTTAGCTGATCCTTTGTTAATTAGAAAACATATCCAATTAACCTAAGTGTCCTCCTTTCCCTAAGCATACCTTGGTTGTTGATTTTATTGTCCTTTGGTGTTTGAAGTAGCTGAGTCTGCACCCCAGGCTAGCATTAACTTTCCCACACAGACCTCACATAGTGGGGCTTTTTTTGGGGGGGAGGAGGAGCACCATTCAATGCACTTATCAAGTCACAGTGTATGTTGTAGCTATCCATTAATGCCTCATTCCCCCTTCTAGACCACACACTCCTTAAGAGAAAGAGTTCTTTCTTTTCTAGACCTGATGTCTCCCTACCTCTCCCAGTGCTCAGGAAACAGAGATAGGGGATCAAAGATTGAGCTGATCTTTTTCAACCACCTCATCTGATAGATGAGGAACCTGAGGCCTGGTGAGGTTAATGGTTTGCGCAGAGCTGCATAGGTAGTAAGTGGCAGAGCTGGCATTCAAACCAACCCCCTGATACCCAAACCCAATGTTTGTGATTGTTGTGACCAACCCACTGCTTGCCAGCACTGGGAGAGGGGGTGGGGATTTAGTTACCAAACATTTAAGGTACCATTTTTCCTTAAAGATCTTACAGATGAACTGTAGTTCTAAGAAAAGGTTCTGTTTACAGAGAAGAACTGATTTATTGGCTAAAACATGCGTGCAGATGACTTGGCACGTTTCTATTTTTTCTTTAAGATGATGTGACTGGAATTAATATGCAAAATTACTCATCAGATCAACAGAGGGCAGGAATGGGACCAATGAAAAGAAGACAGGAGGCAGATTTTTCTTCAGTATAATAATGGAATTTCTTAACAATTAGAGCATAAATATTTATTCCCTTTCCCTTCTCCACAAAATTGAATGGGTTACCCCAAAAAGTAGTGAGTTCCTCATCCATGGGCATGTTTGAGAACATGGGGTTATCATATATCAGGGATGCTGAGCTTTGGATGGAGAAACAGACTGAATACTTTCTAGGACATTTTCTAACTTTGCTGTTCTATTTATTGAGAACCCATGCCAATGATCTGGGAAGTGGAGGGATTCACAGATGACAAGAACATGATTCCTTGCCCACACATAGCTAACAATCTAGCAGAAGTCTGTCATGCAGGGTACAGACTGTGGCATAGCACTATCCCAGTTGGGTTAAACAAGTGGGAGAGGATTCTCTTCAAACACATGATGATTTCTCAAAAGCATATACCTGGCTGGAGTTGATATTACCTATGACTTTATAATAATAAACCTTGCACAATCTCATTAAGACATCTTCGAGAGCAGTGTTCAAGGTTTATAACATGAAAAGCTTGTTCATATTCATAATTTCATTTGACCCTCATAACATCATTGGATGCACCATTTATCCCCATTGACCGGAAGACCGAGGCCCAGTTTAATATATTTGCCTAGGAAAAGTCCATAGCGGTTCTTCGAGTTGAAGGTGCCCTATTTCTTGGTCTAACATACCTTCTGTTTCATTGAACTGCCTTAATGCAGAGTGCCCCGAAAGTATTAATGTGGTTTTAAGCAATTAAATTACAAAGCTTATTATTTTAAAATAATCATTAAAGTTATTAAAGCTTAATAGCTTAATCATTTAAAACCACACTAAGATTTCTGGGGTACTCTCTATATTTGGTGGCCAGACAGCTATTTTTATGGTAAAAAATAAAGTTATATAGCCCAAATTGTGTGTTTAAAGATTTTTTAATGGTAAATATAAGATTCAGGACATTGTCATACACTTCTTTGTATTTTCCTATTCCCCAGAGGCTAAACTGCTCAGTAGATAGAGCACTGGGCCTGGAGTCAGGAAGATCTGAGTTAAAATCCAGCCTCAGACACTAACTAGTTGTGTCACCCTGGGCAAGTCACTTCACCTCTGTTTGCCTTAAATTCACTGGAGAAGGAAATGGTAAACCACTCTTGTATCTTTGCTAAGAAAACCCCATGGACAGTATGGTCCACAGGGTCACAGAGAGTTGGATATGACTGGACGAACAGATGATAATAATCCCCACCATTGGCTAGACATCTGGTCAATGCTTGATAAAGCGGCAAGACTCCCAGAATGTTAGATCCAGAAGGGACCTTAGAACACAGAATCTCAGAGTTGGAAGGGACTATGGCCAGCATAAGGAAGCCCCTTATAGCATCTTCAACAAAGACTTCAGTGACTGGGAACCATCTTCCTCCTGAAGCAGCCCATTCTATCACTATTGATGAATTTTCTCCTTGCATTCAGCTGAAACTTGCTTCTCTCTCACTTGTAGTTTTACCCTCTGAGGTCATATAGAGAAAGTGGAATCCCTCTGTGACTTGGCAGCCCTTTAAATGCATGAAAACAGTTATTAAGTCAACATCATAGGATCCTAGTCCAGAGCTGAAAGTGACTTCAGAGGCTTACTAGTCTACCCTCTTCTCTTACAAATGAGGAAAAAGTGACTTGCCCAAGGTCTCACACCATTAATAAGCATCTGAGACAGGATTTGAACCCTTATTCTCTGACTCCAGAACCAAGACTCTTTTCATTGTACTATGTACTACACTGTACCATGCATTACATGAATAATAGGCCAATTTCCTGTTCAAGGCATTGAGGGTACAAAGGAGAGATGTGAACATTTGGGGAGCTCTGCTAGGCTCATTATCTTGAAACAGAAACTGATCACACAAAACTAACAATATCCTACCATTTCTTTTCCAGATGTGAAAAAGCGCTTCATTGGCATACGGATGCGGACCATTACACCAGTGTAGGTGTCTGGGGGGGGGCTGGGGATCCCATAATATGTTAAGTACTGTTACAGTTGTCCTTGTGCATTCATTTTCTTGCTCTTAACTAATCTGGCTCATGATCAAATCATAGCATGTAGATGGTCAGAGTTGGAAGGAACTTTAAGGGCAGCTTGTCCAACCTATGTCTGAAGAGTATTCCCTCTACCATATCTCCAGCAAAGGGTCAAGCCTTGATGACCTCAAGCAAAAGAGAACCCACTACTTCCCAAGATCACCTGCCCCATTGGCTTTTCTTACAGTGAGCCTGATTCTGTTGCTCTGCAACTTGTTCCCATCTGACCTACTTCTGCTATCTGGGGCCAAGCAAAATAAGTCTATTCTGTATTTTGTAAGACAGATCTTTAAATACCTGAAGGAAGTATTCCCTCTCTCCCTCTCACCTAAGACTCTTCTTCCACAAGCTAAACATTACAGCTTCCTTCAACCAGATCTCATACGATAAAAGCTTCTTGTCCTTTCGCCATCTTGCTTCCTCTCCTCTGCATACACTGACTGCACATTTGAAAGTGTTTTAAGCCAAATCACATCTGTTGGAACACACCAACTCCATGTAACAAAAACATAATTATTATGCAAAATCGAGATATCTTAGGAAATACCCTTAGCACCACAGGGGAAAATTTTATCTTCCCACAATCTGTCCTTGGAATTTCCAATCAGATATAGAAACTTGGGGTGATGTTCCATAGGGCAAATCCATATGGTGATTTCAAAGATCCTGTGTTCTGATATATAAAGTATTGAGGAGTTGGACTTAATAGGTTCTAAGATGATTTCTAGCTCTTAATCTATAAACTTATGATCAGTATTATTCCAACCACAGGGTTGTAAAGGCTATATACAAAAATTCTATACTAATAAAGCCCCAGGAATAAAAACATTTGTTGAAGCTGGAGACTAGTCTCAACACAATTTTTGATTCATATCACTGTCTGGCTGAGGTGTCACTCAACATCAAGCCAACATTTAATGGCCTTCCTTGGTTATTATACCATCGTTGGCCAGACAGATAACTCAGCTAGCCAATGATGGGGAAGATATTTCTATTTTTACTGATTCAGCACAAGAAGGAGGTCCTAGGCAGCCATTTTTTATTGTTGTTCAATTGTGTCCAACTCTTCATGACCCCAAATGTGGTTTTCTTGGCAAAGGTACCAGAGTAATTTGCCATTTCCTTTTCCAGTTCATTTTACAGGTGAGAAAATTGAGGCAAATAGGGTTAAGTGGCTTCCCCAAGGTCACACACCTGATAAATGTCTGAGACTAGACTTGAACCCAGGATGCTGTCTTCCTGACTCCAAGCCTGGTGCTCCATGCACTATGGCACCACCTAGCTGTCCTGCAGACAGCCATAAGAGATTGTAATGAAGTCTGGTCTACAAAGTCTGGTCTCTAGAATACTCGTGTGGTGGCATAATATCTCCTTCATCATATCATGTTAAATGTCCCCACAAAAGGTTGGCCTCCAGGGTGATTGTGGCTTTATAAAGGGCCTTAATTCTTTTGAACTTATGAAGGAAGGAACCTATTCACAGCTCTCCATTTCCATGCTGCTTTTAATGAAATGATTAATTCTTATATTTAGCTGTTAGAAATATGTCTGAGGGCCACTATGCTTTGTCAACAGTCATCCACCACCAGCACAAACAGAAATTTAAAAATCAGCTTAACTTTATTTCTTCCTTCTCTTCAAACCCAATTTATATCCTCTGTGCCACTCCCTGAAGACCCTCTACCCTCCAAAAAAAGAGAACAGATCTTAGGACACTGTTACCTGTGAGGCTGTTCATCATATATGGTATGTACAGTGTCTAGCATAATGAACAGAGGAGGCACTTACATGTCTTTGAATTGAATTCAATTCTTGGCTATTAGGGGAGTAAACATCGACTAAGAAAAATGCTTATTTGAATATATTGATAATTGCAGACTCCAAGGACCTCCTAACTGACACTTTTGTATTTCTATATCAATTAGGAAAACCCTTAGGAAAACCTCCCTAGTTACCACATGTAGAACAACTCTCCTTAATTATTCTTTAGCTGTTCCTGTTATTTAATCTCACAGGATCCTAGAACATTCAAGACCAAAGGGGCCTTAGAAACTAGAACATCAGAGCTGAAAGGGGCCTTAGAGCACAGAACATCAGAGGTGGAAGGGAACGTCAGAATATAGAATGTCAGAGCTGTAAGGGATCTTGGAACAGAGCATGTCAGAGCTAGAAGGGGCTCTAAAAACATAGAATGTGAGAGCTGGAAAGAGGAGGTGGGAGGGGGAAGGGTTTCTAGACGAGATCTTTCCACCACATCCTTGTCCTTGTCATTTCACCAATCTGCTCGATCAATCTAAGGCATGTGCTTTGTTTCATGTGGGCCTTAAGGTAAATAATAATGATGATGGTTTTTTTAAATCTCTTTTCAGTTTGGTGGAAGAACTGAAGGATAACAATCCTGATTTTCCTGATGTCAACAGTGGGATTTATGTGCATGAGGTCGTCCCAAATTCACCATCTCAGAGGTAAGCAAGCAAGAACAGTTTTGAGTCTAAAAGACATCATTCAGGCAGTTAAAACCTATTTGGATTTATGTTTCTAATTTAACTTGTGTTTTGTGATTATTCAAGATAAAGGGTGTTAGGGTGTGATTTTTTTTTTTTTTGTTTGAACTTTTCACGATAAACTAAAGGGAAAGCTAAGTTGGGATCTTTCTTTTATTTTGACCATGTGTCCAGGATCATGGAATTGCTGATCATTTGGAAGAAACTGTGTAGTATAATGAAAAGCACATTGATCTGGGAATTAAGAAATTTGCGAGTCAGGGATTTGAAGTCATGTTTGAATGTCAGCTCTACCATTTACTATCCAAGTGACCCCCACAAGTCTTAAGTTCACTGGGATTCAGTTTCCTCATTTGGCTTGGATTCTTTCTAAGGCCTTTCCAGTTCTAACATCTCATGAAGCTTCTGACCCAATTCAGGAGGGGGATATGTGAAAAGAGAGTAATATAAAATGAAGCTAGGTCAATCCAGATTATATAAGGCCTTCAATTCCAAATAAAACAGTTTGCATTTTGTCTTGGAGGCATGAGTAGTCACTTAAGTCTTTTGAACAAGAGAATGATATGGTTGACTCTATACATTAGAAAGGCAGCTAGGTATCTCGGTGGATAGAGTGCGAGGCCTGGAGTCAAGAAAATTCATCTTCCTGAGTTTAAATCTGACATTTACTAGTTATGTGACCCTGGGTAAGTCATTGAATCCTGTCTCCCTTTCCTCATCTGTAAAGTGAACTGGAGAAGGAAATGCAAACTGCTTCAGTATCTCTGCCAAGAAAATCCCAAAATAGGGTCACAAAGAGTCAAACATGATTGAAATGACTGAACAATATATATTAGGAAGATTACTTTTGTAGTTGTGTGAAGAATGAATTAAGAGAAAGGAGAAACCTGAAGGAGAGAAACTAATTAGGAGATTGTTAAGCTATTTCAAGCCAAAAGTGATGAAACCTGAATTAGGATAGTTATATGTAATATTTCCAATATACCATATTATGTTCCCCAGGCAGCAAAAAAGTAGTAAAAGTATATTATCAAGTTCAGCATCTCTAAGCTGACCAAAGTAAGAATAAGTAACCTTGACCACTGCTGAACCTGACCTTAAGCCACATGTGAATTGTAATTATTCCAATTGATCTCCTATGCAGAGGTGGAATCAAAGATGGAGACATCATTGTCAAAGTAAATGGCCGACCCTTGAAGAACTCCAGTGAACTTCAGGAAGCTGTAATGAAGGAGTCACCCCTTTTACTTGAAGTTCGAAGAGGAAATGATGATTTGCTCTTTAATATTGAGCCTGAAGTAGTCATGTAGAGGAAGGAGTCCCTGTGTGCTATTGTCAACTTCTTGGATTCTGGAATCTCGGATACCTCTTCTTCAAACTAATCCCCTTTCCTGTTGACTAACGACAAGGTGGCCTAACACGTGTGAGCCTGAGCCATTTCTGTACAGGGACAAGCCATTCTAATGTCACAGAATTAAAACGATGGACCAAATTTTGTCTTTAGTGGAGCCCCAAATACCTCCTATGCTCCAAAGAATAACAACCAAAGGCAAAATCGGACCCAGCGGTTCTGAATTTTAGTGCTAGAGTATTTTTAAATAATCTGTAGTGTTAGAAAAGAAGCAGTCACAATATTTTCCTCGTACAGAAGCTTCTGAGTGTCACCCAAGAAAGACCCAGAGTCTCCAGGAACCCTATTGCTGGTGAGGAGGCTGTATTCAAAAAGGGAGATCCCATCAGATTGGTTAAGATCCAAATCTTTACGCTGGAGCATGAAGCTCTTTCGATGGAAAGCTGTGCTTTTCATGTCCTTTTGAATGTGAAATCATATTGGGAAACAATTTCTCCACTTGGAATTCAATACAGGGCTGTAAGTGGAGAGATTCGTAGCAGAATCATGGGCTTGTGGAGCTGATAGGGACCTTGGAGAGTACATAGTATAATGGCCCAGGTCCAGAGAAGGCATGACTTGGCCAAGGTCTCACAGCCGGTGGCCAAGTGGGGACCAGAACTTAGGTCACCTGTCTCCTAATTGAACCCATTTGCCGCTCCGCAGTCTCACCCTTCTCATGACCCTCAAAAGGAACAAATGTGGTAATTGGCTGCAGTGGCTGACACCTAGGTCATGCGGTGCTGGAAGAGAGTAAATGATTCTTATAGAATTAATGCCATATATATGGGAAAAACATGCAGATGATGTGAAAAAATAACATGCCATTTTTTTTACATTTTGGGTATAGATTAGTTTTACATTATATTGGCAGGCTTTACTGTAAAATGAATACTCAGTGTAGCTTGTACTGTATGTTTCTACTGTAAGAAAATATTAAAGTTTACAAGCAAATTGTTCTTACACCTGTGCCAGAAGCATCGTTTCTTTTTGTGAGCCTTCTCAGATGCTGCTGCCTTTTCCGGGGGTCTCTAGCCCACCATGCCATGCAGAGAGCAGGGACTCAAAAAGAATGCTCTAGCTCTTCTACTGTTTTCATTGTATACAGAGAGTAGATTGCTTTTGATAGACATACACTGGGTCCAAACTAGATGAGACATAGAAGGCAGACTGTCAGAGCTGAAGAGAATATAAAACACGGGGTATGAGAGCGGGGAGGGACTATAGGACTGAAAATGGCAGAGCTGCAGGGGACCTCAGAACATAGAACATCAGAGCGGGGAGGGACCTTGGAACTTAAAATGGCTGACCTGCAGGGGACCTCAGAACATAGAACATCAGAGCGGGGAGGGACCTTGGAACTTAAAATGGCAGAGCTGCAGGAGACCTCAGAACATAGAACATCAGAGCTGGGAGGGACTATAGGACTGAAAATGGCAGAGCTGCAGGGGACCTCAGAACATAGAACATCAGAGCTGGGAGGGACTATAGGACTGAAAATGGCAGAGCTGCAGGGGACCTCAGAACATAGAACATCAGAGCGGGGAGGGACCTTGGAACTTAAAATGGCAGAGCTGCAGGGGACCTCAGAACATAGAACACCAAAGCTGGGAGGGACTATAGGACTGAAAATGGCAGAGCTGCAGGGGACCTCAGAACATAGAACATCAGAGCTGGGAGGGACTATAGGACTGAAAATGGCAGAGCTGCAGGGGACCTCAGAACATAGAACATCAGAGCTGGGAGGGACTATAGGACTGAAAATGGCAGAGCTGCAGGGGACCTCAGAACATAGAACACCAAAGCTCGGAGGGACTATAGGACTTAAAATGGCAGACCTGCAGGGGACCTCAGAACATAGAACATCAGAGCTGGGAGGGACTATAGGACTTAAAATGGCAGAGCTGCAGGGGACCTCAGAACATAGAACATCAGAGCTGGGAGGGACTATAGGACTGAAAATGGCAGAGCTGCAGGGGACCTCAGAACATAGAACACCAAAGCTCGGAGGGACTATAGGACTGAAAATGGCAGAGCTGCAGGGGACCTCAGAACATAGAACATCAGAGCTGGGAGGGACTATAGGACTTAAAATGGCAGAGCTGCAGGGGACCTCAGAACATAGAACACCAAAGCTGGGAGGGACTATAGGACTGAAAATGGCAGAGCTGCAGGGGACCTCAGAACATAGAACATCAGAGCGGGGAGGGACCTTGGAACTTAAAATGGCAGAGCTGCAGGGGACCTCAGAACATAGAACACCAAAGCTGGGAGGGACTATAGGACTTAAAATGGCAGAGCTGCAGGGGACCTCAGAACATAGAACACCAAAGCTCGGAGGGACTATAGGACTGAAAATGGCAGAGCTGCAGGGGACCTCAGAACATAGAACATCAGAGCTGGGAGGGACTATAGGACTGAAAATGGCAGAGCTGCAGGGGACCTCAGAACATAGAACATCAGAGCTGGGAGGGACTATAGGACTGAAAATGGCAGAGCTGCAGGGGACCTCAGAACATAGAACACCAAAGCTCGGAGGGACTATAGGACTTAAAATGGCAGACCTGCAGGGGACCTCAGAACATAGAACATCAGAGCTGGGAGGGACTATAGGACTTAAAATGGCAGAGCTGCAGGGGACCTCAGAACATAGAACATCAGAGCTGGGAGGGACTATAGGACTGAAAATGGCAGAGCTGCAGGGGACCTCAGAACATAGAACATCAGAGCTGGGAGGGACTATAGGACTGAAAATGGCAGAGCTGCAGGGGACCTCAGAACATAGAACACCAAAGCTGGGAGGGACTATAGGACTGAAAATGGCAGAGCTGCAGGGGACCTCAGAACATAGAACATCAGAGCGGGGAGGGACCTTGGAACTTAAAATGGCAGAGCTGCAGGGGACCTCAGAACATAGAACACCAAAGCTGGGAGGGACTATAGGACTGAAAATGGCAGAGCTGCAGGGGACCTCAGAACATAGAACATCAGAGCTGGGAGGGACTATAGGACTGAAAATGGCAGAGCTGCAGGGGACCTCAGAACATAGAACATCAGAGCTGGGAGGGACTATAGGACTTAAAATGGCAGAGCTGCAGGGGACCTCTGAGCATAGAACATCAGAGCTGGGAGGGACTATAGGACTTAAAATGGCAGAGCTGCAGGGGACCTCAGAACATAGAACATCAGAGCGGGGAGGGACCTTGGAACTTAAAATGGCAGAGCTGCAGGGGACCTCTGAGCATAGAACATCAGAGCTGGGAGGGACATTAAAACATGGAATATAGGTTAGGGTTAGAGCTGGGACAGGAATATCAGAGCTAGAAGGGGCCTTAGACCATAAAATGGGTTAAGAGGTCTAGAGACCATTCAGATCAGCCCCTTAAAACATTAAAACAGTTTAAACAGTTAAAGAAACAGAGGCACCTAAAAGAAGCAACTTGTCCAGGATCACATAGCTGGTTAACAGCAAATCCAGGAGTAAGTCTCAGGTCATTGAACTCCTAGTACAATGTACTTCTCACTACATAATGTTTTATTTCCTATAAGGCGGTTCCATATTATATTTGGGTTTAAATGTATTTTTAAAATTTTAGTAATTAGTAAGTAGACATTATATTTATGCTGTTGTTTTAATGAAGAATTATAATTACAGAAAAAAGAAAAAATGGCTAGACTATGTCACAGGCAAACTGAGAATTAAGCTTTCCTAGCCAAACACCAGTTCACAGTATCGACCCGGCAGAAAGTTTCTGAATTACAGATGTTAGGTCTATAAGAAAATAAATGCCCTCTTTAGATGAGTTCCAGCAAATCCAAAGCCTATTAGGGACCAGCAAATATCACTGAGTCTGGTCTGATCAGTTAGTTGACAAAGATTTACTAAGAACTTACTATCTGTTAACCATAATGCAAAGCTCTGGGAATTCAAAGGAAGATAAAAACATGGTCCCTGCCCTCAAGGAACTCACATTCTAATGGTAGAGACCACATGCAAATAATTATGTAGATAGAAGCTGTGTGTCATGTTAATGGGAGGTAATCTCAGATGGAGGGCCCTACCATTGGAGAGGAACATGAAAGGTCCTCCTACAGAACATGGAACTTCAGCTAAGTCAACTGAGAACTGGTGCAAGATAGAAGTCTGGAATAAAATACGTTGTTCTTGCCCAGACTCTCTTGCCCAAATCAGGCCAACCAATGGGCAAACACTATTCAATCCACTCGGCCAATAAGCATTTATTAATCACTACTGTGTACTGGGAACTGTGCTAGGCTACGTGCAAACATTTATTAAGTGCCTACTATTGTATATGCAAGGTAATAATAATAATATTAATTAGCATTTATATGGTTCTTTAAAGTTTGTAGAGCACTTTGCATATATAGTTATCTCATTTGAACTTCACAACAACCCTGGGTGGCAGGAGCTATTATTATCCCCATTTTTACAAATGAGGAAACTGAGGCAAACAGAGGTTAAGTGACTCCTAGTAAATTTCCAAGGCAGGATTCCAAGTAGGTCTTCTTGACTTTGGGTACATCCTCTAGGCAGGGTGCCTAGCAGCACAGGTGTTCTGCTGAAGAGGTAAAGACAAAAAAATCTCCAGTTACTGGCTAGATGACCCTGGCAAGTCACTTAACCCCTATCTATCTCAGTTTCCTCAACTGTAAAGTAGAAGTTTTCATTCTGCTGAGGGATACAAGCACACAAAACAGTAAATACAAAATAACAAAAAGTCTACCTCCTGAAAGGGAGGTAGAGAGCACAGACGGAAAGGTAGGGGTTAAGGACCTGGAAATGCCTCTGGAAAGCTACTGGCCTTGACCACAAAATCTTTAACAAGGGCAAAGCTCCCTACGCCTCCATAACACAAGCTAACACATATGCACAATGTGATGGCAATTGTTAATCTGTCCCTTGTTTAGACAAGAGAGTTTAAAAATTTATTACAGCTACAGTCATAACATTAATCATTACAATATATTTTAAAAACAAACTCTGAGAAATAGTGGCTGATTATGTAAAAAGAATTTAGGTAAAACACCCAGAATATTTAAATGGTTAATACAGGACATATTAGAAATTCTAAGAAGCAAGTACAAAACATCAAAAATAGTTAACTGTTCAGAACACAGAGTATGCTACTAATCTCAATATTTAAAGATTTAAAAATTAAATCTCAACAAAAGTGACAACAGAAAAGGTTTTGTACCAATAAGTAAAAACAAAATAATTTGAAATTGTTTATTTCACCTTTAACTCTTTTTCAATGGTTTTTTTTTGTGTATGTTTCATAATGTAGCATGCAATTACAGTGGACATGCACATAATTAACAAATAATTTTTAAATGATAGGATGTATTGTCAAAATAATTTAGAGAACACTTCTCCAGTTTTCTGAGTTTAAGTGATTTTTCTGTGGTCATACAGCAAGCATGGGTCAGGGCCACCCACTTTAGGACAAGCTGCTTCTCAAGACTATCTATAATGAGCTGAAATCTGCCTTTTAGCAGATTATGCTTAATATTTCTAGTCTCCACCCCCACACCCCCAATCCAAACAACAGAGAGTGAAAAATGTGTGTTTTCTAATGCAAGCATTCTATTTCCAAGGTTTCAAAAATAATACTTGAGATGGTTATCTGGGAATAAACGTCAGGAGGTCAGGTACAATTAAGCTGACCCTGGACAAATCATTTAAATGCTCTCTGCCTTGGTTTCCTCACCTGTAAAATAGGGATAATAACAGCACCAGGATTTTGTGAGGATTAAATGAGATAACATGTGGGAAGCACTTAGCAAAGGGTTCTATAAATGCTAGTGTTTATGTCTCCACTACCCATGGCATTTTGGGATGGAAGAGAAAGACTCGTTGGAACATGACATAGACAAGCCACACCTGCAGGTTCCCACTTCATCCTGATGTGAGAGAGATCCACCATGCTTTTGGCCCTTCAGTAACATTGAAGACTTTGTGAATTCCTCAGTTCACCTCCATAGCATTTGGGGGCTCGGGTGTGGCTCCACAGCCAAGGCAACTCCCAAACAGCCCAAAAGGGCACGTGTTAGCAGTGGTTGATGACTTAGGCCCCATTGCCTCTTCTCTGGGAGCTGCACCTTCCACTGAACTTGGGGACGCTGCTGGGGCCTACGTCCTCTCCAACCAGGCCTGAGCATTCCGACATGCTCAGGACCGAGCATTCTGCCACCTCGAGCTCCTGTGGCAGGTCAAATTCAACTCGCTGTGACGAGATGCCCACCGCTCATCCTGACAAAGCTGGCAGTAGATTCCCGGCACTGGCTACCTGAACTAAGCTCATCGAAGGCAGAGACAAAGTAGCCAGAGGCTTCCCCGCCTCATTGAGAGCTTTTCTCCTTCGGTAGTCTTACTCACCACCAGCCAGGTGCCTCAAACAACAGGAATGTCTGGCTTAATGCAGTCACAGTCAGACTCTCCCATACAAATAAGAAAATATTCACTTGGTTGTGTGGGTCATCCATAGCGATTTTGTTTTATTCCACGTATTTCATTTTAAAAAAATTTCCTGTGTCTGTGATAAGTGGGAACCTCAAAAACTGGAAGGTTCCCCAACAGCAGTATCAGCCCTTCAGAGAAACAGCACAAAGCTGCTTCCTTTTGGATCTATTTATTCTGGAGTGGTCTAAGGAAAGGGAGCCTAGGAAAACGGAGACCTCTGGGTAGAGAGCCTCCCAACCCTCATTTATCTGTGGACAGCAAGAAAGAGGGAAAACAAGATTGACCTGGGCGCATCAGATTGCAAAAGCTGAGGATGGAGGACTGACCCAGGACGAGGTGGGTTCAGCGGTCCTTCTAAAGAATGACACTAAGGCAGGCCTCCTCCCCCCTCCCCCCCTACATATGCCCCCCGAACCTCACCCCTACATATGCCCACAGACAATGATGCCCAGGGAAGAAGGGGGCATGTTGACTTCTTCCTGCAAGTATGGAACAAAGCCGAATGGAAAAATACATAGAACTTTGGAGCATAAAGCTAAGTCAGGAAGGGACTTCGGATGCCCCTAGACCAGTCCCCTCACTTTACAAGTAAGGAAACCAGAGTTTAGGCTGATAGATTGATTTACACATTTGTGCACTGGTAGTTACATAAGAAATGGGATCTGAATCCAGGCCTTTTGATTCCAGAGTTGGTGATCCTTCTACTTCCTTCCTACCTAAAAGACTCATGAGAGTTGGGGAAATTCTCATACTATAGATTTAATGGCAGGCAACTAGGAAGTATAGGGAACAGCACTTTGGACTATTGTCAGGAGTACCTGAGTTCAAATCTAGTTGCAGATACTTCCTAGCTCTGTGACTCTTGGCAAGTCACTCAGCCTGTGCCTGCCTCAGTTTCCCATCTGTAAAGTAGGGATAATAAGAGCATCTACCTCCCAGGGTTCTTGTAAGGGTAAAATGAGATAATATTTGTAAAATTTCTCATAAACTTTGAAGCGTTCCAAAAAATGTTAGTTATTATTATTAAGCATTTATTGAGAATTATCTCTGTAGAAAACTGTACCAGGTACCAAAAAGGACAGAAAGATAAAGTCCTAAAAGATCATTTGTTTAAAAAAAAGCATACTTATGTAAATGACAAGATTATCATTACAAGTCACAGACCAAGTACAGAATGAAGTGGGGAGGGGCATAATTGAAAGACTATAGACTGAAAGTCAGGGGACCTGGGTTCTTGGGTGAGAGGGCACTTTCTTTTTGGTCTTTTTTTCTGGAGGGGGGAAGGCAGGCAATTGGAGTTAAGTGACTTGTCCAAGGTCACAGAGCTAGTCAGTGTTAAGCATCTGAGGCCACATTCGAACTCAGGTCCCCCTGACTCCAGGACTGGTGTTCTATTCACTGTACCACCTAACTGACCCAAGGGAGGAGACTTTCAGAAAGCAGATCTATATGTAGTATGACTCTGAACTAAAGCTGGAGAAAACTTGGGCTAGATAAAGCACTGACTTATGAGCTAAGGAACCTCAAGAAAGACACTTAAAGATATCTAGATATTGTATTTATATTTCCTGAAATCCATCACCCCACCTCTGACACTTCCTACCAGTATGATGTTAACCAGGTCACTAAACCACTCTGGGCTTTAGCTTCTTTAATTGTAAAATACTGACAATGATGATCTAAAAAGAATAAAGCCCCATTCTGGCTCCAAAGTCAGCATCCTCTGAATATGGATCTGTGCTCTCATCAGAGTGTCCTCCTTCCACCTGTCCAGAGAAATTACAGTCCTTTTGTCTCTTCTCCTCCTGAGTGATACATGTCTGTGTCTTTCCATAAATCTTCCATTAAAGAGCCAGCCAACCCAAGTTACTTTCTTTTTAAAAAATATTTTGTGGGTGCCCTTGTAGCCCTCAGTTTTGTCTACCTGTTATCTCTTGCCTTATGTGGGCAGTCCAACCTTGTGTTTACTTTTGACTTGTATGCAATTTCCCACATGCTGCCGACTGCATATTCTATTTTTAAAATATAGCTGAGCGGTCAGTGTTTGTGCTTAGATATTTTAATAAGATCTCTTTATATTTCAAAAGAAAAGCCAAATGTTGTAGGAATGTTTGCTAGCTAGCTTTGCAGAGCTGTGTTCCCTGTTAGTGCTTTGAAGCCATAACCAGGGTGAAGCCTGGTATTAAGCTGTCCAAATTGGAGGCAATATTGTGAGATAAAAAACTGTGATAGACGGAGTCATAAGAGCTGGTCTTACAAGCTCCAAAGAGGAAAGTAAACAGTTTAGGGAGTGCAAAGCAGGAGGCTTACCACCAAAGGTCAGGCTTGAGAGAGATCTCATCTGTTAGAGAAAATGGGTGAGGAAGGGTCTGAGAAGACTTTAAGGAGTTTGTAACATTTAAGTTAGACCTTGAAAGATGAGGCAGGTTATTGATGGACAGAGAGAATGAAGAAGACATTCCAGGCACAAGGTGGAGGAAAAAAGACTAGACCTGAGAGATTTCACTGATGCAGGAAACTCCCAAATATTATTTCAGGTTGTCATTTTCTCTGCAACTTAAAATGCTAGCTATTATAATTTAGCAATAGGGGCAGCTAGGTGGTACAGATAGGTAGAGAACTCACATTAAAGTCAGAAGGCCCTGAGTTCAAATCCAGCCTCAGATTCTTATTAGCAGTGTGACTCTGGCATTCAATTCTGATTGCTTAAAAGAAATTATAATAATATAATGACAATTATGAGGTATTAAGGTATGATATAATAATACATGTAATGATATGTGTAATAAATAATAATATATAACATATTATTCTGTACTATATAATTATTATAGTTATGATAACTAGCATTTATATAGTACTTTACAGGTTTTCAAAGTGCCCTTTTGATCCTTACAACAACTCTGGAAAATAGATAGTATTATTTTCTCCCTTTTTAGATAAGGGAACTGAAGCTAAGAAAGAATAAGTGACAACCCCAGGTCACAAAGCTAGTAAGTGTTTGAGGTAGAATTTCAGCTCAAGTCTTCCCAACTCCTAGTCCAGAGTTCTATCCTTGCACTGAGAAATTAAGTGACATGCCCAGGGTCACACATAAACAGTATGTGTCAAAGACAGAACTTGACCCCAAGTCTTCCTGATTCTGAGGCCAGTTATCAATGAAAGGTAAAATTTATCCACAGTTTATCAATTAATATGCTAGCTCTCTATGCACTATGGAATACCATTAGAAAAGGAACAAAAGTGAGGAAACACATAGTGTGCATGTTGGGGTGGAAGGTGCAATCTGACTGGAGAAAAGGGCAAGTATATATAAATAGAGAAAGAGAAGGACAGAGAAGGAACTGGGAGCCAGTGTGTGGAATCCACCTATCTTATGCAGAAAGCCATGGAAATAGTCTAATCTGCTTACAAGTCAGCGATAATTGTGTTTGACAAGCCAAGAGCAACAGGGAAGAAAGCCCAATGGCTTAAAATAAGCAATCAAGTGATCCTAATTCTGCCATAATAATAAAAGCTCATGTGTAGGTGGGAAGACAAGACATTTGGGGGCACCAGATGAAAGAATCACAGAATGTGAGGGTTATTAGAGATTTCAAGAGCCATTAAAAGAACCACCCAATGAGTGGTCATCTAGACGCTGCCTGCTACCCCATCCTTCTGGACAGCTCTAATTTTTAGTCAGTTTTTCTAGCTTCCACTTATCAACCCTTGTTCTAATCCTTCTTCCAACCAAGTTTTCAGATTTTAAACAGTTGTCATCTGCCCCCTGAGTTTTCTCCAGGCTAAATGTACCCAATTCCCTCCACTGATCCCCATGTGACACAGAGTCAAGGTCATTCATCATACTGGTTGGCCTCTTCTGGATTTTCTCCAGTTTATCAATGCTTTGTTAAACCGTGTCACCTAGAATTGAACACCACAGTCCAGATGGAGCCTGATGAGTGTAGAATACAGTGGGACTGTCACCTCTGCATCCCTGAAAGTTATGCCTCTCTTAATGACATCCAAGATCACACTCGATGTCTTGGCTATCACATCACACTGCTGGCAGTCCACTAAAATCCCCAGATGTTTTTCATCTATCTGATCATCTTGAATTGTGAAGTTGATTTTTTTGCTTACCCAATCAGAAGACTTCACATTTATCCCTGTTGGATTTCACCTTATTAATTTAGCTCAATTCTCTTAAACAACTCATTGGCAGATTCTAGCACAGGGAGATGAGGCTCCTTTGGGGAGGTGGGAAGAGCTGGATAAATAAGTCAAAGCCTAAACAATGGTTGTAGATAAGAAAATGAGGGGAAAAGAGAGGGGTATATAAAGGATATTCTTGAGATAAAGGAGTCAGCAGTGAAAGGAACTACTGGACTAGGAGCCAGTAGACCTAGTTCCAGGCCAATGGAATGGGCAATTCTGAGCCTCAGTTTCTTTATCTGTTAAAATGGGGTCACCTCTCAGGGTTTTGGGGAAGAAAACATTTTATAAAACTTAGAACACCATAGAAATGTTTGTTGATGTGATTACTATTATGGAAGCATGTTGTCATGTGTCCAAAATCCTCTTTCTTTGAGTCATGGGTGGGGGCATGGAGTGCTCTGGATGAAGAAAGAATGGCTACATTCCACCTTCTAGTCTAAGTGGGCCAGAGGGAGGCTTAGTTTTCTTTTTCTTGTGTTTTGGAGAAAAACAAGTTCTTTAGAAAGCTGGGTGCTGCCAAAACCTGGCTTGTGCAACTCTTCCTGCTTCCTGATGCAATGTTGGATTTGATGCACCCTGGCCCTAGTTCTTCCAGAACCTTAAAGAGAAATAGGATTTAGTGGTCACACCTTGTTGGAAACAACAACTTTAGGTCTGCCACAGTTTGAGTCTGTTCAATATGACGCACATTTATTAAAGTGATATGAAAGTTGAGAGTGATTCCTCCCTCCCTCCCTCCTTCCTCAAGCTATGCTGGAGTACTGTGTTTGGATCAAACCTTTGCCCATGCAATTTTACCTTGAACCATACTTATATTTGTTCATGTCACATTTTTTCCAGTAAAATGTAAGCTCCATGAGGGGAAGGAGTTTATTTTCCATCTCCATATTCCCACTGTGCATCACATCCATTCTAATACAAAATGCTGAAATACTACATGCTAGGTACTGGGGATAGAAACACAAAGCAAAAAAAAATAAAAAATCCCTGCCTTCAAGGAGATTATATTCTACTAATAATGTTATTTGTTATTTATCAAGTGTAGAGGCAACTTGCCTAGTCAACAGGGAGCTGGACCCAAAACTAGCAAGACCAAGGCTCAAATGTTGCCTTTCGGGGCAACTCTCTAATAATTATAATTTGCAAAGAAGGTATTGATTTCAGTCGGTAGGGAGATTGTCCTCATTATGGAAATCCCTATACAGATGAAATCACAGATCTCAGGTGGTATCCTGGAGCCTGCTTGCACAGGTAATTGATTACTAAATTTTCAGTGTGAGCATTTATACCTTGGAAAATGGTAAATGCCACATATTTTGATCTTCTAGACTTAAAATAGCGATAGAGAAAAGTTCAATTATTCAGATCAAATCTAAAAATGATCTGTATTTTTTTCCAGAAACTTTGTTGTTAAACATTTACTAGCACTTCACTACCCAATTCCCCATTTATTAAATACCTATCGTGGACAGAACCATCAAACCTATGTACTCTGAGCTCTGGAGATTTAAAGAAAAAAAGCTATATGATGCTAACACAGAAATATTCACACCATCATATGTGATAAGTACATTATAAAAGCATATAAAAGAATGTTATGTGAGGTCTCAAAAGTAAGTCATTACCTCCTGGGGGGAGGCAGCTAGTGGGAGGAGGTTTGGGGGGAATAGGAAGGGCTTCTTATCTGAACTGATGGCAGATGGCTTTGAACATTCAGTTTAATCCAGCAGTTAGTTTAATGGAGGAAAAAAATCTCCCCCAAAGAAGACTGACCAATAATTGAAAATAAATGGTGTAATTATGCAGCCACTGTAGTATAAGGGAAAGAAATACAGGCTGGGAATCAGGAGATCCAAGTTCTAGTCCTGGCTCTACACTTACTACTGGGAATGTCTTATCACCTCTCTGGGCCTCAAGGTTCTTATCTAGAAATTGAAGGGTTGCATTAGGCAGTCTTTAAATGTCCTTTACAGTGTGAATGTCTTGTTGTTTGTCCTTTGTTCTCAAAGAGGACCATGATTTCAGGAAGGTGATGGCATTACATGAAAATGAATTGGATTTAAGTGAGGGAAGGCTGGGTAAGGTCACCAGCCTCACTTTCTCCTCCAGAGCCATCTGAGTCCAGTGGCCAGATATAGATCAGGAGGACTGGAGATGGGCCAGGATGTGGTGGAAAATGTCTTTCTCTATTTCTGGAAAGCCCAGGCCATGCTTCACACAATCCCTGCCTTCCAGGCATCTCTTCACAGTCTTGCCAACCACCTACTTTGCCCTCCCTCCTCCTCTCCAGCTCAGATTGATTATCTCCCCTAGGGCTCCCCATCACCCTGCCTGTAACTATCCAAACTAAAGTGCCTACTTCCCTATGTGTGTTGTCTGAAGGTAAGGACTTTGATTTTTGTTGTTTTTGTTATTTGTTGTTCTTTGTGTGGTTTTTATTTTTGCTTGTGTCCTGAGTGCTTAACACAGTCTTGCAATGTGTACTTAGTAAATGCTTTCCCTTCATTCTTTCCCAGTAACCCACTAGCCCAAACATCTCTGTTCTAAGATTCCTTTCACCTTTTATATTCTAAGGTCCCTTCCACCTCTAAATATATGATCTTGTTAACCTGTGCAACCATTGGCAAGTCATTTAACTTTCCTGATTGTTTGCTAATGTGAATCTTGAGGTTAAACTAGATGGATGCTGAGGCCCCTTCCAACTCTAGACTTTTGTTGTTTTTAGTCATTTTTCAGTCATGTCTGACTCTTGGTGACCCCATTTAGGGTTTTCTTGGCAGAGATATTGGAATGGTTTATCATTTCTTTCTCCAGCTTATTTTACAGATGAGGAAACTGAGGCAAACAGGGTTAAGTGACTTGCCCAGGCTCCCACAGTTAGTAAGTGTCTGAGGCCAGATTTGAATTCAGGAAGATGAGTCTTCCTGACTTCAGGCCCTTTATCCACTGCACCACCTAGATAGATGATGCTTAGTCAAAAATGGCTTCTGTACCTAGACAGAAGAGCTCAATTACCATTTTAATTGAGAAGAATGACAAGGAGTGTCTTGGAGAATAATAAGCTACTTTATTTCCCCAGTATCTCTCATCTCAAAGCATTGAGAAACTCTCTATAAAATGTGTTTCAACACATATCTCCAGAAAGTTTTCCAGTGACTTGTTCCAAGCCTCCATCCCCAAGCTTGTCAAACCAACACTTTGCCCAATGGCTAAGGGCATAAAAATTGGGACTGACAATAAGAGAGCAAACACCTAAATGAACTTCAAAGCAACAGGGTTCCTCACGTCCCCTTCCCCTTTTAACATTCTATGTCTCTTCTTTCTAAAGCTCTTGATTCTTTAAAAAAATCTGTGAGTGAAAAAATAAAACTATGTACCCTGACGTTTGTAAAGAGTTATCTTCACAACAACCCAACAAGACAAATAATGTAAATCTTTTTATCCCCATTTCACAGATAAGGAAATTGAGTGACATAGTTAATAAGTATTGAAACAAGGAGTGGAACCTGAGTTCTGTTAACTATAAGTCCAATGTTCTCTTCAGTATGCCAGGTTTTTTTAATGAATGCAATTTTAAAAGATCAAATTTATTTTTCTGGATTTCTAAACCATAGCAGAAAGAATAGTGAATTTGGTATCTGAGGATCTAGATTCAGACCCCAGCTCTGCCCTTCCCCATTAGACTGGAAGTTCCTTGAGAGCAGGGACCCATCTTTTATCATTCTTTGCATCCCCAGCACTTAACATAGTACCTAGCACATAGTTGATGCTTTTATTGACTGACAGCTGTATGACTTTAGACAAGTCTTTTTACTTCTCTAGGTCTCAGTTTTCTCCTCATTAAAATGAGGATGTTGGACAAGATGATCTCTCTGTGATATTCCCAATAAGATACTTAGACATAGAAAGTTTTAAGAAGCTAGTTCAATCCCATACCCATACCCCTCCTTTTTTAAACAGAAGAGGAATCTGAGGTCAGAGGAGATCTAGGGCTTGTCTGTGGTCTCAGAACAAATAAATGATATAGCCAGTTTTAGAAACCAGACATCCTGTGTTTTTCTACTGTGTGTATCAAGACAAAATGGCACCCACTCAGACTAAGAGAGGAGTGAATCTCATAACATAAGTAGGTGATTACCTCAATGACCTTTCCTGTGTTTGCTGTCAGGCATCTCTTCTCCAGGGATGGTTTATCAGTAATCTGCTCAGCTAGCACTAGGACAGCTCTAGGCTGGCTCTGACCACAGCTCTTATCACAGCTGACACTTCCCAATCTGGGGCCTGCTGAGTGTTAGCTCTAGAACAGTATGAGTCACATTTCCAAATTGTGAACACTTGTGAGCACTTCTGTTCAACACAATGCCTTGCAAAAAGTGGCTGCTTAGTAAACATTTCTTGAATTGAATTCATAGTTTACAGGACTGAGAAACAGAAAGGCTTTTAGAGGTCACCTAATAACATAATCCTAGAATTGGAAGGGTCTTTAGAGACCATCAAGTCCAACCAGCACTTAATGAAGAATGTCTTCTATAACCTCTCCAACAAGTAGCCAACTAATCTTTACTTCAAACCTTCTTCTGAGGGGAAACTTACTAGCATTTTATAGCTAGCATATAGCTATATACCTATTATGTGCCAGGACTTTACAAATATTCTCTCATTTCATCCTTACAATAACTTTGGGAGGTAGGTGTTATGATTATCCCTACTTTACAGCTGAGGAAATTGAGGCAAAGAAAGTTAAGTGATTTGCCCAGAGTCACACAGCTAGTAAATGTCTGAGGCCAGATTTGAACTCAAATATTCCTGCTTCCAGGTCCAGTGCTCTATCTTCTGTGCAACCGTGATCCAAAAAGTACCTATGTCACTTCTGAATAGCTCTAATTATAAGAGAGTTTTCCTTTGGCAAAGAGCACATCTGTTTTTTGTTTGTTTTTTGCCATTTCTCCTATTGCACATCTGGAGTCAAGTAGAACAGGTTTTGTCCCTCTTCCATAAGAAAGCTTCTTCAGTGTTTGAACAGTTATTGGTGTCATTCTGAAATCTTTTCTTTCCTGCCACCACACTGTTGACTCATCTTGAACTTGTAGCCTACTAAAACCCTCAGATCTTTTTTGAATGAATTGCTAATTAGACTCACCTCCCCCATTTTATATTCATGAAATTGACTTTTTGAATCCAAGTATATAACTTTACATTCCTCTCTGTTAAAGTTTATCTGAATAAATTTGGTCCAATGTTCTAGCTTGTCAAGATGATTTTTTGGATCTGGAGTCTGTCATCCAACATTCTTGCTACCTTTTTTTCACTATAGCTTTGTGTCCTAAATGGATTTGATAAGTATGCTGCATATGATTTTATCCAAGTAATTAATAAAAATGTCAAACAGCCCAAGGAAAAGTATAGGTCACTGAGCATCCGTTAGAGACCTGCTGCCAAGCTGACTTTGAAGTATTGGGAACTGGTTAAATGCATAGACCCAAGGAGTGTTCTGACTCTATGCGTTCAACCAGTTCCAAAATTGAATTAACTGGACTGTTGTCTAGCTCATATCCCCTCATCTTGTCCATAAGAATAACATGACAGAGATTGCAAAATGCTTTGCCAAACTATAGGGAAACTATATGTCTCTTGTTTGTCAGTTGAGTTCTATCCAATTAGCAACAAAAGAAATAATGGCTTGTAGGTGCTCACTAATCATCCCTTTCCTATTTCTTTTAATGAAACATTTTAGAATTTTTCTAGGAATTAAAGTCAAGTTCACCGTTTTATAGCTTGCGGACCACTCTTCTTTTCTGACGGAGAAAGGGGAGAATTATGACATTTTACCTCCTCCAGTTCTATGGTACCCTTATCATTTTCCATGACCTTCCAAAGTCAACTATTTTTTTCAGTACCCTGAGATGTGGCTTTCTCTGCCTGGACACCTGAATAAAACAAGAGCAATAAGATGTTCTCTTACTGCTTCCCTAAATATTTTGCATAGCAACTCCCTATTAATCATTTTTTAGTCTGTCTTTTTAATCCAGAGATCATACTCCAAGACAAAGAAGTTAGGGCTGGGGATGGGGATAGGGTTAGAGATTGGGGTCTGATATATTAGAGATAGGGGTCCTGCTAGGATTAAATATGGGATGAGGATTAGGCTTCTGGTTAAAGTTAAAGGTCTCACTCTGTAATTTCATTGACATAGGAGACTCACTTTACCAATTCAGGTCAGCACCTTCTGTACTTTAGAGCCTTAGAAAGACACCTGGAGCACTAAGAGGCTGTATGATTTATCTTGGAGCAGAGAAAAGAAGAATTAAAATGCATATTATCTTTTGCTGATATAGAAACTCCTCCTGGGTCACACAGGTAATAAATGTCTTAGGTAGGATTCAGCCCCTGCCAGGTCAAAGCCACACAGATTGTAAACAGCAGGTGTGGGATTAGGACCCAGCTTACATTATAATGAATGATGCCCTAAAAGGATAAGACTCAGGACCAAACACTGCAAACAGCGCGCTACCATTCTTCCTGACCTGAGAAGTTGCTCTTCTCCTGTGCAACTAGGGCTACTCTTTACCTCCTCCATTCTTCATCCTTTAGATCCTTTAGTCTGATTCCAAATATACTAGTTCCCTTTCCATGATCTAGTTCTTTTAAAGAAGCTGCTGGAAATGTTTTGTGATCAACTGACCTTTTAACAGTTCCCAGAAACTCCTGTGCTGAAGGAGCAATTGAGGAAATCTGTCCCAAGTCTTCACCAGGAGTACCTATAACCTCATCTATCTCCATATCCCCAGAGATCCCTGGTCTCCCTCACAATCCGCACTGAATACAATGGATAAACACTGAAGTTCTATTCTCTTGCAAACTAATTGGGCTAGATGCCACCTCTGGTTGGTGTAGTCATTTATCAGCAACAGCGCCAAGCCCTACAATTACCTTTCTCCCTCTGGAGTGAACAGCTGTGGCAACAGCTGTAAGGAGAACAAATAACTCCCACTGAGCAAAGGAACTGAAAAGAGCGTGTTGCGAAAGCAAGTCCTCCCAAGGCCAGGCTTAGCTGTTGTCCTCCACATTCACGTCTGGAAGAGTGACTAAACAGTTCCTCCAAAAGTCCCAGTTCCCACTAAAAAGATAAGTAGAAACATAACCATGATGACAAAAAATGGAAGGATTGGTCATCATTAGAAAGGCAAACAAGTTTCACCATTTGGAAAGAGTCTCTACCTATTAAAATTGCTTTGGAAAAACTAGAGTGGACTCACATCTTAACCAGGGGTTATTTTCTAAAGTCAATGCAGAAGAAAATCTCATATATTGAAAATTACCCTTAAAAATTCCTTAGGCTAGAGGGGGGGATGATAAAAGGGAGGACAGATTGGGGGAGAGGGTAGTCAGAAGCAAACACTTTTGAAAAGGGACAAGGTCAAAGGAGAAAATAGAATAAGTGAGGGGAGGTGGGATGGTATGGAGGGAAATATAGTTAGTCTTTCACAATATGACTACTATGGAAATGTTTTGCATAGCTACACATGTATAATCTGTATTTAATTGCTTGTCTTCCTATTGGGGATGGGTGGGGAGGGAAGAAAGGAGAGAATTTGGAACTCAAAGTTTGGGGGTTTTTTTTGGTCTTTTTGGAGGGGTGAAGGCAGGGCAAATGGGGTTGTGACTTGCCCAAGGTCACACAGCTAGTAAGTGTTAAGTGTCCAAGGCTAGATTTGAACTCTGGTCTCTAGTCCCCCTGACTCCAGGACCAGTGCTCTATTCACTACTCCATCTAGCTGCCCCGGAACTTGAAGTTTTAAAAACAAATGTTAAAAAATTGTTTTTACATGCAACCAGGAAATAAGATATATAGGCAATGGGGTATAGAAATCCATCTTGCCCTACAAGAAAGTAAGGGGGGAAGGGGTAAGGAGGGGGACAAGGGGATATAAGAGAGGGAGCAGATGGGGGGAGGGATATTCAGTATGCTTGCTCTCTTGGGGTGGAGGGTAGGGAAGAGATGGAGAGAAAATTTGTAACTCAAAATCTTGGGGAAATGAACGTTGAAAACTAAAAATAAATAAATAACTTAAAATCTTGTCCTTAGGCTACCTAGAATAAAGTACAGTATCTTTCAACAGTTTTAAGTAGAAAATGGTGAGTCTTTATAAAAGAATACAGTTCATAACAGACAGCAGATGGATCTGAGATGGAAATAATTGAAAGGCTATTTTATTTTTCCCCATACCCAGCTAAACTATTCAACTAGAGAAAGGAAAAAGTAGTAGAGTTAGCTGTTAGGAAAATTAATTAGGAAAAATCTTCTTGAAGTAACTAGCATTCATATAGAGATTTAAGGTCAGCAAAGCACTTTAGATACATTATCCCAAGCTTGATGTTATAGTGGTAGAGAGCCTGACTTGAGAATGCCAGGGTTTGAATTCTGCCTCAGATATTTACTAGCTGTGTGATCCTGGGCAAACCACTTATCCTCTATGAATCCTAATTTACTCTTCTGTAAAATAAGGAGGTTGGGTTTAATACTTTTAAATGTTGCCTCCGGCTCTACATGTACCCTTATATGATCAAAGTTCTGTTGAGAACTCTGATGAGCACAGCCAACAGACTTCCTACCTTAAGTGTGATTACAGTGGTCACACCATGGCTTCTTTTTCCTTTTTCACCATGAGGCAAGGGGAGAAACAGGAACAAGGCAAGGAAGTCAACAGGAACATAGCAGAGGCTGTCTGAATAACCAGGAATGACAGGAAGGCAAATGAAGCCATATCTCACATTAGCTCCACTAGGCTTAGCAAAACAAACACACTGTCTATGGGTACAGCAAAGAGGAAACTCTAAAATGGAGATTCTTCACCCTTTTCTGCATCATGGGCACCTAAAGTAGTCTGGTGAAACCTATGCATCCTTTCTTAGCATCATATTTGTTGTCTATATTCATTATTGAAGCAAATGATAAATTTCATTTAGAGGTTAATGAAAATAAATATGTAATTTTTCCATTAAGTTTCACAGATGCCCTCCCACCTGAAATCTACATATAAACCTCTTAGCGTCTGTGGAAAGCAGATTAAAAACCCAGGATCCAGATAGCAATACTCTTAGCTGAGGCATACAGGAACTGAGACTAAGGGAAGAAAGGAGTGTGGCTACTCAAGTGGAGTGTCAGAACTTTGTACTAACTGAATTGAATGACCATCAATTAATTTCCTTTTGTCTAGGGATAACTCACTTTTAGCCTCATTCCTAATTTGACATGTGATTCTGCCTCTGTTCTTTCATCCATCCATTAGTCTCAAACAAAGAGGTATCCTTCTTTTCTCAAGCTATCCGTTCCACCCATGTCCCAGACTCCATTCCTTCTTGACTCCTGCTGAACCTCAGACTGGTATCTTGGTCCATCTGCTTCTCTTAATCCTTGGTTCTGCGATGACCTCATCCATTTCTGTGATTTGAGTTATGAACTCTTGTTGATGGATCTAAATCTATCTCTCTAGTTTTTGCCTCTCCTCTTTATTGAAGGTCTGTATTTCCTACTGTGTCCTGGCCATCTACACTTGTGTGGTCTTATTATTTCAAACTCAACATGTCTAGAATCTGAACTCCTTATTCCGTTCCCCCCCCAATAAAACCAACTACCTTCCCAACTTGCCAGACTCTAAGTGTCTGACACATAGTGGGAGCTTAATAGATGTTTATTGACTGGTTGACCCACACCACAAGCTTTAGAGTCATGTTGGACTCTCCTCCTTCATGTCCCATATGTAGCCAGTCACCAAGTCTTAAATATATCCTTTCCAATACCTTTTTTCTGTTTCTTCCTTCTTGCTATCATTTCCCTCGTCTATGTCTCTATCACCTCACACCGACATACCCACATCCTGTTAACTAACATCCAGTCTCTCCCCCATGAGTCCATCCTCCATTACATTGCCACCCTACACTACTCCTTTGTAGTATAGTAGAAATAGAATGGGAGTATATGGGGTGTTCAGGGAGGACCAGCACCTCTGGCGGGAGGGCTGCTGAGCCCTTTTCAGGGTTGCTCATTCACCTTTGGTGTCCACCTGATTCACTCAACTCTCACCTGTGGCTCCAAGAAGTTTAGCATGTACAGTGGCCAGACCCTGGTAAAACTGTCATAGCAGACTGGCTAAACCAGGATGAGGGTAACCAACAGGCCTCAGACTTGTTAGTGATTTACAGTGATGGCTACCCCAAGCATGTGTTGGAATTATTAATCCCACTTTACAGATGAGGAAACTGAGGTCCAAAGAGGTTAATAATAAGAAGATGTAGTTCATAAGGAATACCTGAGGTCAGTAAACTAGAATTTGACATGTGAAGACTTCTTCCAGAAAAATAGTCAGATGAGAGTAATTTGCTCCAACAGCGATGAAAGAGGCTGAAGCAGGTGCTGGGGTGGTTGGGAGAGGGGTGGCAAGGTGGGGTTAGAACTGTCAGACATCAGAGATGCCAAGGTCATCTACCACATCCCAAGGCACTGCCAGTCCTCTTAACTTTTGTCTTGCCATTAGACTTCATTAATGTTAGAAGAAAGAGTGAGGTTGATGACTTTGTGAAACTCTGTTTCATTTAAATCCAATTCATCTGCAAGCCAAAACATCTCCTCATGATGTCACTAGTCATTTTCAAAAATAAAAGAATAGAAATAGACCAGGACTTTGGAGTCAGAGGGTCTGATTCAAATTCTAGCAACACCACTCATCCATGCTTAACATACAAGAGGTACTTAATATGTGCTCATTGAACCAAAGTGAATTTTAATCTCTATATGGTTGGACAAGGTTCCTTTCTGAGGCTTGGCCACCTCATCTGTAAGATGGAGAAAATCACACTTGCACAACCTATCTCACAGGTTTGTTGTGTGAAAGATGCTTTGTAGACTTGAACATGACAGAGAAGTAGTGACAGCTATTATTAAGAGTACAACATCTAAGTGACACAGTGGATAGAGTGAGGAAGACCTGAGTTTAAATCTGGCCTCAGACACTTACAAGTTGTGTGACCCTGGGAGAGTCACTTAACCCTGTTTGCCTCATTTTTCTCATATGTAAAATGAGCTGTAGAAGGAAATGGCAATCACTCCAGTGGTTTTGCCAAGAAAACCCCAAATGGGGTCACAAAGAGTTGGACACAACCAAAATGACTGAACAACAAGAATTATTAAGAGTAATTGTAGTAACAATGACAACTCATAGTTGTATGAGTAATCTCCATACATAATCTCACAACAATCCTGCAAACATGGGTTGGAATTATTAATCCCATTTTACAGATGAGGAAACAGGTCCAAAGAGGTTAATAATAAGGAGTTGTTGTTCATAAGGAATACCTGACATCAGTAAACTAGAATATGATATTAATTGTTTGTACTTAAAAGAGTAGCCAAGAATCTGTGTCATCTAAAATATTATATTTTTAGCTTTTCATCATATAATAGAGTATTCGAATGGATAAAATCCAAGTTGGCCATTGTCTCGATAATATTTTTGTTTTTAAAGCTTAATCAAGTCTAAAAATAAGTTTGGCTACAAGTCATGGATTATGTGATCATTTATAAATTCATTCAGTGGAAAGCTTGAAAACTGTGATTTTGCACCTGGTCTTTAACTCAGATGGAAAGAAGCTGAGGAAGATGTGCATCCAATCCAAGAGTTGGAGGATGATGGTGTTGTATTAAAGGCATCAGATCAGGAGCTAGGTTTCCTTTCCAGCTCTAATATTTGATATTCCATGTTCTAACTTCCCTTTTGGGCCCTGTGGCATTCCATGTCCCAAAGTCTCCGTTAGCTCTGAAATTCTATGGTCCATGTTCTAAGGTCCCTTCCAGCTCTAACATTCTATGTTCTAAGGTCCTTTCCAGCTCCAATGGCATTTCATTTTCTAAGGTCCCTCTTTACTCTGACATTCCGTGGTCTGTATTCTAAAAATTTCTTCCAATTCTGGCATTCGGTGAGACTATTAAATACATACAGTGTTCGTAGGACTTGGCTAGTTTCCTTCTTGCTGGACACTTTCCCAGTGGCTGCCAGTCAATACTTCATACCAAATAAAGTCCCTAACCAGTTTATTTTAGCTCAACTTGCCCTCTTCCAAATCCTAATGAACAGCCAGCTTGTCATATTTATTTAATCACCATTAGAGCAAGAGGATCAATCATGGACCAAGATGGCAGAAGGTCCTAACTGTAGTGGGTTTTTACTGGGGTGACCCACCCAGCCTGGTTCACTCCCTTTAACACTCTAATTTTCACTCCATAAATAGCCTTCTTTCTTGTTAGATCTATGAAGCTTACAGGCTCTGAGAGAAGTGATTACATCCAAGTCACTTCATTAAACTTATAAGTTTGCACCTCAAAGTCATGCCTCCAAAGACAAGACTAACAGCTCAGCACAATCACAGCAGCAGCCAAAGCCAGAATGCACTGACCTCACTGGATCTACAATGGTAAGAAAGAGAAGTGAGAGAACTTCCACTGCTTGGAGGCTACAGTTCTTGGAGTTAATACAAGCTGATAGATGTATGAATTTGCAAAGTACTTCTATATATTATCTCTTTTGACCATCACGACAACCTACAGAAGTAAATTCTGCAGTTATTCTTGTCCCAATATTATAGATAATGAATCTGAGGCCCAGAGAGAGTAATTTATAAGTCCATATAACCATACACAACTTGTAAGGAAAGCTAAGTGGCACAGTGGATAGAATGCCAAGCCTGGAGTCAGGAATACTCATCTTCTTGAGTTCAAATCTAGCCTCAGACACTTACTAGCTATGTGACCCTGGGCAAACCCTGTTTACCTCAGTCTCCTCATCTGTAAAATGAACTGGAGAAGGAAATGGCAAACCACTCCAGTATCTTTGCCAAGAAAACCCCAAACGGGGTCACAAAGAGTCAGGCATGACTGAAACTGAATAACAACATACAGCTACTAAGTATCAGAAGTAGAATGCAAACTCAGGTCTCTCCTGACTCCCAATCTAATACTTCACACTGTCAGGGACTTCTTCTAGCTGAACAGTAAGCATGTTGTAAAATCACAGAATTGGAATTCACACGTCTATAGGGTTTTCAGGTTTACACACTATTTTGTTTTCCTCAAAACCATCTTGAGAAGCAGGTAGTGATATGATTATTATCCCTATTTTACTATTAAAGAAACTGAGGTACACAGAGGAAAAAATGATTTGCCCAAGGTCACACAGTTCAACTCTATTCAATAAACATTTATAATGCTCCATTGGTGGGTCATGGAATCATCCAGGTGATTAGAATTAGAAGTGACTTTCAAGATCATAGAATTCAGCCTGGTCATGTTGCAGATGAAAAAATGAAGCCTAGAGAGTATTAGAATTGATATTGATAACCATGTCTCAAGACCAGCCCTAGTTCCAGTATAGCTAATTACCTTTTAGAAGGATAAAGCTGAAATCCTAGACTGTCACAGAAGAGGCTTGTGCACTTATGTGCTTCCATTTCCCTCAGAAGATTAGGAGCTTCATGAATGCAGGAACTGGGTTTCATTGATAATTCATCTTCCCATGGACCAGACTCTTTACATAGGAGGACCCTAATAAAAAAATAAAGGTTGATTTAACTGAACATGAATTCCACCTGCAACTTTCCCAGATGGTTATCCTATTTTGGTTTGGTCTTTCTTGGTAAGGAGGAGATCTCAAGCAAGCAAACAAAGAGTAGCCCTGATTCTTAGAAAAATCATCATTATATAACGTGGATTTTGAGTCTTCACAGCTTCCACATATTGATTTACATCCTGCTCTCTGGGGACAAGGAGAATCAATCTGATTTCTCTTCCATGTGACAATCCTTTAAATATTTGAAAAATGGTGGTTTTGCTACTTCTGTCTGTGCTGCCGCCATTCATCAACAATGGCTCTCCTACATCACGTTTTGGGGGTCATCATTAACTCATTCCTCTCCTTCATCTCTCAGATCCAATCTATTATCAGGACCCTATTCATTCCACCTCTACAACTTCTCTCAAATCCATCTTCTTCCAGTTCTTCCAATCATTACTCTGGCATAGGCCTAATTACCAGTGGTCTGAACTATTGCAATGGTTTCTTAGCAGATCTTCCAGCATCTACTCTCTCCTTCATCTACTTCCTACTTTATAACCATTGCCAATCCATTTTTATAGAAAATCAGCTAAGAAACCCATTTGAGAGTTAAGAAAACCAGAGTTCCAATCCTACCTCAGACCCTTTTCTGGCTGGGTAGACCAAGAACAGTCATTAGACCTCTCAGCCTCATTATCCTCATTTGTGAAATGAGAATGATGATAGTATCAACCTAAAGAATTGTTGTGAGGATCAAACAAGATAAAGTGTATAGAGCACTTTGCAGACCTTGAAGCTCCATATAAATGTTAGGGCGAGGGAATGAACCTGTAGTGTCATTGATATAGAGAAGTCCTGAGTGAGGAAATGCCCTCTGCCAATTTAGGTAGGCACCTTCTCTGCAATTTATAAATGTTAAAGAGTGGCCTAAAGCCTGAGCATGGAGAAATTAAAACGATAGATGTCAGAGGTGAGACTTGAACCCAAGTTCTTCTTGATTCCCTCTCTAATCACTATGCTGTGCTGCTTCTCAAATGTTAACTCTAAGCTGTCATTATTATCATTAGATCTGTTAAAAATCCCTATTGCTTACTGAATAAAATTCAGAGTCATTATATTGATGTTCAAGGCTTTCTACAATCTGGTGCCATCCTACTTTTCCAGTCTTATCTCATATTCATCTTTTCCACATGCTTTTTACTCTAGCCACACTGGACTACTCCACTTTGTGGTAGGAAGCAGGACTCCCCTATGAACACACCCTGTGCTGGCTTCTTCTTCTTCTTCTTCTTCTTCTTCTTCTTCTTCTTCTTCTTCTTCTTCTTCTTCTTCTTCTTCTTCTTCTTCTTCTCTCTCTCTCTCTCTCTCTCTCTCTCTCTCTCTCTCTCTCTCTCTCTCTCTCTCTCACCTTTGTGCTTTTATTCACACTGCCCCCTAAACCCAGAATATCTCCCTTCCCTCCTACTATTTATCTTTTGAATTCCCATCCATCTTTTAAAGCCCATGCCCAATGGTGCTCCTTCCATGAAGTCATTCCTGATTCCTCCCTTTCCTCTCAGACTTCACACAGCATTTTGAGGTTTTTTTTCTCTCTCTAATGCCCAAATGATGCTATATTGTACATTCTAGTTATTTGTGTTGCTATCATATACCCTTACTCAAATGCAAAGTTCTTGGAGTTAGGAAACATGCTTTATCTAAACTTTGACGCTTGGAAATATATTCTTTGCATTGGACTGAAGTTTGTATCCCTTAATTTCCAAAGGACTATCATTATTGAGGCCCATGTGTTCTCACAGGGAACAGAATGGTTCTGTTTAAGCAGAATGATTCGGGGGAAGAAAGCATGAGATTTGGAGTTAGAAGCTTTGAGTTCAAATTTCAGCTCTAGTTCTTGTAGTGTGACTTTGGGAAAGTCACTTAACTTACCCTAGCCTAAGTTTCTTTCTCTGTAAAATAAGATAGGTCGACTAACTGATCTTTATGGTTCGTTTAAAGGCAGTTTAGAATATAGCTTAATGCCCAAAACTTTTCTGTGGATGAACACAAGAAGAATGCAGACACATAAGGAAATCTATTCCAGTAACCATATTCCCCAGAATCACACTGCTTAGCCACACAGAAGTATCACCTGACTCTCTCTCCTGGCAATTCCATGCTGTAGCCACAATACAAGGACAAGTATAGTGAATACTAGCCCAGAGGCCTAATTTTCGCCTTCTTTCACATGCTGCCTACTGACCATCTTAGAGTGGAAGAGAGGCAAGTGTATACCTTAGAGCCATAAGCAGCAGTGCCTCCAGTCTTACCTTCTACAATTAAACTCCAATCTCTGTGATTATAGCAATAGTCAGAAAAAGTATGCATGATGAGGGATCTTCCATTGATCTAGAAGGCTGCAATAGTATAGGAGAGTTTAAGCATTTTAAAGATAGATTTAAATTTCTACCTAGCAAGTCATTATGTCCTTAAGTCCAGAGTTAACTACATTGGGTTTTTAAAAAATAAAATTCAGTTTTATTCCTAGAGAATTTTAAGTTGTTGTTAGAACATCCAGGTAGAATGTCTTTTGGATGATTGGAGATGTGAGTCTGGAACTCAGAAGAGAGGTCATAGCTAGAGATATATACTGAAATTCATCTACAGAGAGGGAGTGAGAAAGCCATGAGAAAAAGGAGAGAGCGAGAGAGAGAGAGAGAGAGAGAGAGAGAGAGAGAGAGAGAGAGAGAAGGCAGTTCAAGGAAACCCTAAAAGCACATTCACATCAAAGTGTCAGGAAAAGGATGAGTATCTTGAATGAATTACCAAATAAATCTTCTGCTCTTTTTTGAACCCATAAATCCAAGCTCTATGTGTAATGGCTCCATATGACTATTTCATGGGTTTTATCTTCTGGCGGCATATTAGCTTGCTCCACTGGGGGTTTTGGGAAAACAATTTCTTAAAGTTAAAGTAGAATGGGAAGGACCCAAGGAGAATTTTATCTTCAGTTAGTAGATAATATGAGCATTGAGTGACACCAGAACACAGAATTTCAGATCTGGGAGGTACCTGAAAGACCATCTGGTTCAACCTCATACTGTCCATGTATCTTCTTTGTAACATTCCAATCAGTTATCCAGACTTTGTATCTCTGTCTGTAGAATCTTGACCTTGACATCATAATATCAATAAAAAAATTTTCCCCATTAAGGATTTTGACATTATAATTGTTGCTAAGTTGAAATTCTACAACTGAGGTTTGAGGCATATCTGATTATCAATATTGCACCAGCAAGACAGGGTACTAGAGTACTGGACAAGTTAGGAGATGCCCTTTACATAAATGGCTGCAGCCCTGAGGTCTGGCTGAAACCCAGAATCTGAGAGCTATGTAACTGTCTCCAAAATCATCCCATGGCCAGGGAACCATGAGTAAGCCCTTTGTTGAGAGAAGGGAGTTGCCCAGAGGCATGTCTGGGGTGCTAAGATAAAACAGTGCCATTGACCAGAGGTTTGGCTGTTCTTCTAATTCTGTTCTCCCCTCAAAAGTTCTCTGTCACCCACATTAAAGAAGCATACATATATGTATCCAGGGTAGGAGCTTCCATTAGGGCAAAGCCGCAGACATTCTGCAAATTACTTGAACTGGACCATGGTGAATGTCAGTGAAGTCAAAGAGAGTTTTCCTACCCCAACCTTTTTTTTTTACTCTCTTGAAGACAAATGAGTAAAACCGCTTTGAAAAAAGAAGAAGAGAGAAAGGGCATTTATAAGCTAAAGAGGCAACATGAGTGATTGGCAAATTTGGAGTCAGGCACTTGGGTTCAGGTCTTGGCTCTGCTCCCTGCTATGCCCATGATCTTTGGCACATCACTTCAGTGATATCCTTATCTCTCAAACATGGCAGTTAGACTAAATGGTCTCCATGACTCTTTATCATACTCATTCCTATTGTACTAGGGAATGGGCCTTAATGGACATTCAGGCCAACTCTCTCATTTTATATTTGAAGTAACAGGCCCAGAAAAAAGTGACTTGCACATTCTCACAAGGCAGTAAATGGTAGGGCCAAGATTGACACCCAGGGCTTCCAATTCCAAGTCCAGTGGCCTTTTCGCTATTGAACATGTGCTTTCCTCATCATCAGCTGAGAAATAAACACCGCCCCCCCCCCAGGAGAGAAGGTTTTTTCTCGGTTCACCCTGAAATGTAGGCATTCTTGCATGAGGGTTTTAAGAACTCTGAACTGGGAGGGAGGCAGAAAACCAGGACTTATATTCTAGTTAAAAGACTAATTGTTTAATCATGGATGAATCATTTCATTCAGACTCAGTTTTCTTATCTGTAAAGTGTAGATAATAACACCTGCTTCACAAGGTTACCATGAAACTCAAACACAGTAATACAGGGTGTTCCAAAAGTCTAAGTGCAGTTTTAAACTTTAATAGCAACAACAATAACAATTAGACTACAGGGTTTAAGGTTTGCAAACCACTTTTCAAACCTTAAAATTCCATACAAATGTACATAGAATTACAAGGCAATTAGTTTGGAGCAGCCAAGCTAAGCTTGGCTCAAAGCTGATGCTGACCTACTCTCATGAGAAAACAAAAGTAACACCAAACACACAGAAGGGGATGGCTAGGAGGAGGCATGGTTAAGGGAAAGAGTGTTGTCCTTGGAGCTGGAAGGGCCGGATCTGAATCCCAGCTTTGGCTTTCTGTGACCCAGGCTCAAATTCCTTAGCCTCGATGTAGTTTTCAGCAAGTAAGAACATAGAATTAATCTATCTGTTATGCTTTAAGGCCTTCCTGATGTTAGTCTTTCAGCCAAATCTTCTTAGATTCAATAAACTTTTAATGGAAGCTATGACTACTTGGAAAACATGGCTGACAAATGGCCTCTCCCATCTCTGCCTATATAGGAGTCTATTGAAGCATCAATGCCAAGTTCAAATGCCTCCTCCTCCATGAAACTGTCCTCCAGAGAGGGGCCAAATGGAAGTGACCCTTCTCTTGTAACATTTATCACATCCTACCTTCTATTATTGTTATCTGTGTTGCTGTCTCCTCTACTTTCCCTCCCCCCCACCTCCAGTAGACTTTTCAAAACCTGAGAACAGGCATCATGTCTTGTCTTTGCATCTCTCATGGTGAGTACAGGGAGGTATACATGATAAAAACAAGAAGAATAAGCCATATTGGTGTAGTATTTTACAATGGCATAGCACTCTGTGGTAAATATCTCCTCAGATTCTCATGCTATGTTTGTCCTTTATTTTCAAAGAGGACCTTGTATCAGGACATTGGGTGAACTAATGAAATAATCACTCCCTTTACTGTAGCTCTTTAAGTTTGACAGAGTGCTTCTTTCATAACAATCCTATGGGATAGAGAGTACAAACAAATAGCATCCTCATTTTACAGGTGAGGAGGCTAAGGTCAAGGCTCAGGCCAGTGAAAGAACAAGTAACATGGCTCTAGGGTGCTGATAGCTTATTAGATAGTACTCATTAATTTTCTCTGCTTTTAGAATTCAGTGCAAGACCTGGCTTATCGATCAGGCAAGGGATTGACAGGATCAGAAGGGCAGATGAGTTTAGCAGCAGACTCTTTCCAGGACTGGATGAGACCCAGAAATACTCTCACAAATGCTGGTTGTCACAAATCTCCTTCCCAGGGATAGCCTGGAGTATCCAGTCACCACACAGAGCCTCCAATGTTATCCAACAGGATCATATAAGTGAAATAGGGCCCAGCCTCATCTTCTCTGAATTTTTATGTCTGTAGAAGTAGAGACTCAGGAGAAGTGTAAAGTTTTCCATAAACATCTGTAGAAAGAGGAACGATGATTTCTCCAGCTGTGGTCTTCTTGCTCCGCTTCATTCATTTCAGATAAATAACAGAGAAGGCATTTCAGGGAAAACCTAGAGCTACAAATTAGCAGATTAAGAAGTATGCTTTTAAATAGCTATATACTGGTAAGTGATTATGAGAATACTTCAGTGATTCAATGGACTTATGGTCTCAATAAAGGTGGATCTCTCCTTTGGTACAAACAACAATCCATCCATACCATCTCATTTCATGTAATATCAATGTTAATGTCAATGTCTATAGAAAATCTATCCTTTGGTATGGAGATCCATCTTGCCCTACCAGAAAGTCAGAGGGGGATGGGGGAGGATACAGGAGAGACCAGATTGGGGGAGGAGGTATACAGTGGGATCGATGTTTTGGGGTGGTGGGTAGGGGAAAGACGAGGAGAAAATTTGTAACTCAAAATCTTGTGGAAATGAATGATATAAACTAAAAATAAACATAAAATTTAATTAAAAAAAAAAAAGAAAATGTACCCTTTGTACTAAGAAGCTGTGGTTCTCAAGCTGTCCATTTGTTACCCCTTGCTCTTATCATGTGGCCAGCCTACCTCCATCTCCAAGTCTATACTTCCTGGGTGATATTTTTATGCTATTTCTTTTATGCATGCCAAAGTCTTGGCAACATGCTGCAGGCTACTTACATTCACTATACATCTGTCTTTGTGGGTCACGTGTAACTTTGATTCTTCAGAGATTGTATTGTTCCATGATTTGCAGCCATATAATTAGATTAGGAGAATTCTGATATTGAAAAATGTATATGCTTTTGAATAAGGGAGAGGTTTGGGGTCATTGAAAGAGCAGTACCATCTTGTAAATGCAACCAGCTTTTTCTTGCCTTCTTATTCAATTCTAGTTTTAGATCGGTGTCCGTCTACACTAACTGTCCAAGATAGGTGAACTGCTTAACTAATGCAATAAACCAGTCATCTAATTGTATGTCATTGGTCTGGATCGGAGGAGTCAAATAGGCTTCCTAGGTCATAACCAGATTAAAGTGTAATTGGGAAGTATTTAGCAAAATAAATAAAAATACAGTAAAACATAGATAATATTAATGTGTGGTTTTCTAAATCAATGTATGGCCTCTTGTGTACAGTTCAGTGGTCCCCATTTCCATTTGAGTTTGATAATAATGGTCTGAATAATAAGCATCCTTCATCCACTTCATTTTTTCATTGTTAGAGCAATATCTTGGTCATGGATTTCTTTGAAAGTGTAGTGTATAGTATTCCCAGTCTGATGAAATGAGCCCAATTTTATCAGTTAACAGGAACATCTGGAGGATCTCATTATCTGCAAGGGATCTCTCTTCCATTTAACCTCTGTGCATGATATCCACCAAAAATAAAATGATACAATACTGTGACATTAGATATAATATTACAATATAAAATGACATGGTGTGATAGTATAATATGATACAGTGTGATAATAGAGCATGACATAATATGACAATACAACAACAGGATACAGGATGCATATACTATAACAGTATAATAACATGATAACAACATAATGTGACATAACATAAATCATTTCACTTTACTTCACCTCTGAACTTCAGCATCTTTATCTCTAAATGAGAGGATTTTACAAAGTGACTTCTTAGATCCTTTTCAACTTAAACACCAATGATCCTTATATGGTATGAGTTCACACTTCCATAGGATTTTACGGTTTATAAAATTATTACAACACTATAGCCCTGTGATTTAGATAGAACAGGCATTATTGTCCCATTTTATAGATAAAGAAACTGAGGTTCAACTCCCATCCATCAGCAGCCTTCCTATTCTTTAGGACCTTTAAGTACTATACAAGAAATATCAATGCCATGCAAGGTCCCCACTCAGCTACTTCCTAAAGTGGTAGAGAAAGACAAAGAGCTCTCTTCTCTCTCTCTCTCTCTCTCTCTCTCTCTCTCTCTCTCTCTCTCTCTCTCTCTCTCTCTCTCTCTCAGATTTCCTCAGAAAACCACTGTATTCACTCGCTTCCTCCCAGTCCCATAGCAGCCCCTGTATCCTGACAGGCATACTCGGGAGCAAGGAACAATCCTGAGAGTCTTTCCTGGGAGCAGGTTTAGTGTTGAGGAAGAAGAAAGTCTGAGGACATTGAGCAGTAAAGGGGGAAGAGAGGATGGAAGAACCAGTGGGAGAAGAAGAGGTTCCAAGAAGGGGATGCTAGAGGCGGAAGGCACCAAAGAACCACCTCTCTACCTGCACTGTTTTGCAGCCCTGCTTTGGACATTCCAATAATCAGCTAATTCTGTTTCCAGAACTGCATAGTCTAAGATTGCTAGAAGTATCCTCCCTCAGGAACCAAAGTATTTTGCCAAGTTCTCTCATTATTAGATTTTCAGAAGAAAGTTTTAGGGCTTAAAGGAGGGGACTATGTATAATCTTACATATACATATGTGTGTAATCTTTGGACCACAAAGGACCTTGGAACCTAAAACAAAGACTGTTAGATCTGGAAGAGAACTTCAAGACCATTCAGTCTCACCCTTTCATTTTAAAGGGAAGACACTGTGACTCAGAGACATGTGGTAACCTACCCTTCCTCATGTGGCTAGTAAGTGGCAGAGGCCAAAATAAAATCAAAGCTGCATCCTGACTCCCAGTACAGTACATTTTCTACTACAGTGCAGTAGTCATTGTCTTCCTTCTCCTCCTCCTCCTCCTCCTCCTCCTCCTTCTTCTTATTTCTCCTTTCTTCTCCTTCTCTTCTTCCTCCTCCTCTGCCCTCCTCCTTCTCCTCCTCTTTTTCCTCCTCTTCCTCATTTTTATTCTCCTCCTTCTCCCCTTTCTCTTCCTCCTTCTCCTCTTCCTCTTCTTCCTCCCCCCTTCCTCATTATCTTTCTCTCCATGCCTCCATTATGAGAATTTCAGGATAAATGATACCCTCCTTTTTTCTTAGCTGAGCATCAGAGCTATAACTAGTATTTGTCACACTTGGGGCAAGCATGAAAGGTACCCTAAAAGCAACTTTTAAAGACAATTTTGGTTGTTGAGGAAGGAGATAAAGACTCTGGGGCACAGCCAGATTTTTCTCTAATGGGGATATGAGAAAAACAGGGAGCTCACCTCTGATTCACAGGCAGGGGAAAGGAAATAGAAGCTATCTGGTATTGTTTTGTTTTACCTAATTTTTCTTGCTAGCTAAATGCTAGAAGCATTTGTTTATACACTGTTAAAAGTGTCAGGGCTGTCAGCATCTTATACATTTTAGCATCCTGAGACAAAACTCCATGATTCCATCTCTCCTAGTCAGTTCCTTCACAAACAAGCCAAGAGAATATAGCAAAGGCAGGTTCTTTGGGGCAAGAGTTAAAATACTAATGGTAGTAAAAAAGAAAGATTAGTCACCTTTCAGTTATATACAACCAGCTAAGGTAACTTATCTACCAGAGCAGGGAGCTATCTTCTCCATTATGGTACCTAATGGTTTAGAAACCAGCAACCCTCAGTGATCATGTCATCAGAGGGACTGAACCAGTAGCAAACAATGAATCTAGCCAGGAGCTGAGAGAGAGGGAAGGCAGCTTCAGGGAATATGTTCTCCTTGGGGCCAAGGGAAGCATATTCAGAACTTTCCAAGGATATGATCTTAAGAGAGAAGTATACCTACAGTGAACTTAAGGCCTCCACAAAGAGAGAAAAGGATATCTTTCCAGCAAGAACATAGGCATAGGTGCTGTCCCTTTACTATATGTACTCTAAATTCTGACCCACTTTCCCCTGGATTCAGTATGTACTTGTAGAAGTGTGTCCCAGACTTTTAGAGGGATGTTTTTGTACCATCTGTTCTTATTATCCCACATTAGGAAATATCCATTTCTAACTACTTCACTCTGACTGATTAATTAGCATTGGATACTGGATAGAGGCACATGAACACCAGTATTACAAAACTCCTCAACCCCTCAGGGTTATACCTAGAACACTGAGGGGAGAAGTAGTCAGTGACCCTCTAGGGACTCAAACCAACATTGTTAGTGGGAGTGTGGCAAAAGTAGATCCAAAGGGGTATTGCCATCATTCAGTTGTTTTAAGTTGTGCCTAACTGTCCATGACCCCACTTGGGGTTTTCTTGGCAATGATACTGGAGTGGTTTGTCATTTCCTTCCCCAGCTCATTTTACAGATGAGGAAACTGAGGCAAACAGGGGGTAAGTGACTTGCCCAGGGTCACATAGCTAGGAAGTGTCTGAGGCCAGATTTAAACTCAGGAAGATGAGTCTTTGTGACTCCAGAGCTAGCATTCTATCCACTGTGCCACCTAGCTGCCCCCAAAAGAGAATATTACATTTGTTCAAATGATGTATTCAACAATTCAGTTTTTAAAATATTTATTAGCCATTTGCTATATGTGAGATTCTCCTTGCTCTCAAGAATCTTCTATTCTGTGCAAGGGATTAAAAATGTGTACCACGAGTAAAGGTGAAATCTATTCAGGGTTATATAATATGATTTCTAGGAGAGACAACTAGCAATGAGGGTGAGCAGGAGAGATCTCATGTAGGATGTGGTGCCTGAGTAGTACTTTAAAGGAAGGGAGAAATTCTCAGAGGTGGATGTAAGCTTCTCAATGACAAGGAATATATTTTGACTACATAGGCTGTTAGAGTTAGAAGAAACTTTAAAGATGATTAAGCCCAATCTCTTAATTTTAATGAGCAACTGTAGCCCAGAGAAGGGGAATGACTTACTTGTCCAAAGTCATACAACTTAGTTTTAGAATCAGGATTAAAACCCTTCTTCTTAGTCCTTATTTCCAACGTGGAGCCCTTTCCTTCCATAATAGATGCTAAATATAAGTTTGTTAAATTGATGTAACCATGTATTTCTGGAATTCTCATAGGTTACTACATACAGTGTATGGATAACACATGGCTTGCGCCCCCATCAAGTGCCAATTCTACTAACAGATCAGCCAAGAATTGTAAATAAAATAGCAAAATATTTCATTTGGAGGTAATAACAAAGTAAAAAAAAAACAGAAAATAAGCAAGCAAGAGAATCATTTTCATGGGCCCTCCCCCCAATCCCACCCATTATACAAATGAGTACAAGGACTCGTGCCCCAATGGGGAAAAAGTTATGGGCTCCTCCCTGAGCAAATTCCTGGAAAATTCCTGCTCTGAGTTAGCTAGTATTGTGTCTCCAGGATTGTTTGCTGGTTGGAAGGTTCCTTGTGCCATAATCCTCATAGCTTTGTCTCCTGGCAGCTGGCTAAGCCTTGCTGCTTCTCAGTTCTGTCTCCTTCCTATGTGAACTTTTCAATTAACTTTATTGCACTCATCATAGTAGCTCTTTAGAACCTTCTTTTGTCTTCTCAAAACTTCTTACCCCATTTCCTCTCAGCAAAAGATTTCACTTCATATTTTACTGAGAAAATAGATACCCTGTCTTTTTAGTTCCCTCTTTCCCATAATTCTTCACTTCAAACCCCCTTGAGATAACCTTCCATTCTCTCTTATATCACTCTAGCCTCTGCCTAAAGAGTGGTCCTTTTCCTTACCAAGGTCAACAAGAATATCCAATTATATCACATTCTTTTAAAAAATCCTTCTTTGGCCCTGTCATACACTCACGTTATCATCCTATGTCTCTCTTCCCTTTTATAGCTTCACAGCTAAATTTGTGGAAAAGGATATTTATAGTCTGGTCTCCACATTCTCCCCTCTCAGTCTTCAAATTGTTCCAATCTGAGTTATGACTTCATCACCTAACTACAACTATTCTATTACCAATGATTGTTGCTAAATATATTTTCCCCCACTGTCCCATCCTTCTTGACCTCTCTGAAGTATTTGAAATTGTTCAACGCCCTCTCTTCCTTGATACTTTCTTCCCTAGATTTTTGTTATACTTCTCTCTTGGTTCCCTTCCTATGTATCTAGCTGCTCCTTCTTAATCTTCTTTGCTTATTCTTCATCTATGGCCTGGGCCCTAACCATGAATGTCCTAGAAGGTTTTTTCTAGACTCTCTTCTCTTCTCTTCTCTTCTCTTCTCTTCTCTTCTCTTCTCTTCTCTTCTCTTCTCTTCTCTTCTCTTCTCTTCTCTTCTCTTCTCTTCTCTTCTCTTCTCTCCTCTCCTCTCCTCTCCTCTCCTCTCCCCTCCCTCCCTCCCTCCCTCCCTCCCCTCCCTCCCTCCCCTCCCTCCCTCCCTCCCTCCCTCCCTCCCTCCCTCCCTCCTCTCTCTTCTCTTCTCTTCTCTTCTCTTCTCTTCTCTTCTCTTCTCTCTCTTCTCTTCTCTTCTCTTCTCTCTCTCTCTCTCTCTCTCTCTCTCTCTCTCTCTCTCTCTCCTTTTTATGGTGATCTCACTCATTCATAATCTCCATACAGATAACTCTAATATCTATACTTCTAGCCTTAGAATCTCTCCTAGATTTGAGGCTATATTATCCCCTATTTAACATCCTCAAGTGGATGTCCTTTAGATACCTCAATCTCAACAAGGCTTAAGTGAAACTCTTTATCATTCCTGCCAAAGCCACCCACCTCCTCCAAAATTCCTTAATTCTCTTGAGGGCGCCACTGTCCTTCCAGTCACCAAAGATCACAACCTGGATGCCATCCCTGTCTCTTTTTTATTTACTTATTTTTAGTTTTCAACATTCACTTCCACAAGATTTTGAGTTACAAATTTTCTCCCTGTCTTTCCCCTACCTCCATCCCAAGATAGCGAGTCTACTAAATACCCCTTCCCCCAATATGCTCTCTCTTATATCATCTCCCATTCCCCCTCTAAATTTTTAGTAGGGCAAATTGGATTTCTATACCCCAGTGCCTATATATCTTATTTCCCAGTTGCATGAAAAAAAACAATTTTAACCTTTGTTTTCAAAACTTTGATTTCCAGATTCTTTCCCTTCTTCCCTCCTCACCCACCCCCACTGGGAATATAAGCAATTCAATAATATAGGTTGTATATATGTAGGTACACAAAATATTTGCATAGTAGTTATATTGTGAAAGACTAACTATATTTCCCTCCATCATACCATGCCCCCCACTTATTCTATTTTCTACTTTGACCTGGTATTTCAAAAGTATGTGCTTCTAACTATCCTCTCTCCCAATCTGCCCTCCCTTCTATCATCTCTCTTATCCCCTCCCTCCTACTTTCATGTAGGGTAAGATACCCAAATGAGTGTGTATGTTATTCCCTCCTTAAGCCAAATTCAATGAGAGTAAGGTTGACCCATTCCCTTTCACCTTCCTGCTCTTCCCCTCCACTATAACAGTTTTCTCTTGCCTCTTTTATATGAGATAATTTACTCTATTCTATATCTCCTTTTCTCCTTCTCTCACTATATTCCTTTCTCATCTCTTAATTTTATTTTTTAGATATAATCCATTCATATTCAACTGATCCTGTGCCCCCTGTCTATGTGTACATGTACACATATATACACACACTCACTTATGTATTTATATACACATACATCCTCCTATGCATACATATACATACATATATATTCCCTTCAACTAACTTTATACTGAGAAAAGTCTCATGAGTTATAATTATCGTTTTTCCATGTAGGTATGTAAATAGTTAAACTTTAATAAGTTCCTTATGATTTCTTTTCCCTGTTTATCTTCTCATGCTTCTCTTGCTTCTTGTATTTGAAAGTCAAATTTTCTGTTCAGCTCCGGTTCTTTCACCAAGAATGCTTGAAAGTCCTCTATTTCATTGAATGACCATATTTTTCCCTGAAGCATTATATTCAGTTTTGCTGGGTAGGTGATTCTTGGTTTTAATCCTAACTCCTTTGACCTCTAGAATATCATATTCCAAGCCCTTCAATCCCTTAGTGTAGAAGCTGCCAGATCCTGTGTTATCCTGATTGTATTTCCACAATATTCAAATTGTTTCTTCCTGACAGCTTGTAATATTTTCTCCTTGACCTGGGAACTCTGGAATTTGGCTATGATATTCCTAGGAGTTTTCTTTTGGGGATCTTTCTTAAGAGGCAATCAATGGATTCTTTCAATTTCTATTTTGCTTTCTGGTTCTAAAATATCAGGGCAATTTTCCTTGAGAATTTCTTGAACGATGATTTCTAGGCTCTTTTTTTGATCCTGACTTTCAGGTAGTCCAATAATTTTTAAATTATCTCTCCTGGATCTATTTTCCAAGTCAGTGGTTTTTTCAATGAGATATTTCACATTGTCTTCTATTTTGTTATTTGTTTGGATCTGTTTAAAAATATGGAATGCTTCATGAATTTGCATGTCATCCTTGAGCAAGGGCCATGCTAATTTCCTCTGTATCATTCCAATTTTAGTATATGTGCTGCCGAAGCGAGCACCATCCTTGACTTTTAAAAAAGATGTTTTATTGATGATCTTTTTTCATACATCACTGTTACTTCACAGAGACTTCTCCCTTGGTCCCACATGATCAGCATCTCATGCACATTGTTTCAAAGTTTTAAAGTCACCAGAAAGCTTTGGAAACAGGAAAAGGGAGGAAACAAAAGATGTCAGCCTTGTCCAGAATTTCTACCATCATAATAAAACCCAAATCCTCCTCACAATAAATTCTGCTTGCCTCTCCTTCCTTTTGTTAGTGCAGGTCATGTATCAGAGTCGGTCATGAAGGCCTGGCTCTCTTAACACTGACACAGATACATAACCATAGGCCTAATGCCCACAGGAAAGCTGTAAGTTTGTTTCCTTTCCTTCCTTTGATATTAATTTCATTTTTACAGTACTAAAGTATCTGTTTTCAACAAAAGAAGATACATAAAACCATAAATCAGTATTGCGTACAGTTTGTTTCTAAAAATATATGTATAATAAAGTCAATAGTTACTTTCAAAACTTTGATTTGCCTGTTTCCTTCTGAAATTCCTCTGATCTTTTCAGGGCATTTTTACCTTCTTTTCTTATTAACAAGCATTTATTTTTTCTTCTCCCACTGAGCAAAAAGAAAAAAGAAAACCCTTCTATCAAACATGCAAAATCTATTTTAATTATAAAAAGTTTCTTTCCAAATCTTAAAAAATAAGTTAACAGGTTAACCCTCTGGGAAAATGATTGTAAAAGAATACTTCATCAAGCTGAATAAGGTATTTTCTTTCTCTTTCCAAATCCTTGTTGGTCAAGAATAAGCTAAGATGGTTGTCAGTGTTGTCTGCTGTCGCCTCAGGTGTCCCCGTTACCTCCTCCTGCAGTCCTCCCCACCCCACCCCTCACATCTTTCCTGTGCAGGAGAAGCAGGCCATCATCAAATATGCTAACAGACCCAGGGAACCTTCATGGGGCTGTGTTTAAATCCCAGCTCCTCGGCTTTTATTTTCTGCTTCATTTTAGCCAAATCACATCCTGTCTCTGAGTCTGAACTTTTTTGGTAGTAAAATGAAAGAGTTGGACTAGGTGATCCATTAGTCAATCAACAAGCATTTCTTAAGTCCTTAACGGTCCCTGCCATGGGAACTCACTTTGTTCTAATGAAGGAGACAACATGCAAATTATATTATATTATATTATATTATATTATATTATATTATATTATATTATATTATATTATATTATATTATATTATATTATATTATATTATGTTATGTTATGTTATGTTATGTTATGTTATGTTATGTTATGTTATATTATATCATATCATATTATATCGTATTATATTATATTATATTCTTTATATAAACAATATATATACAATGTAAAAATGGACTTACAACTATAAGGAAAATTACTTGGGCTTCCTTGGAATGCCTCTCAGATTCCCCACCATACTCCACCTCCTTACACTCTCCTACCATCACCAATACCACCTCCACTCCTCTCCTTGCCTCCCCCTCCCCAGCCCTTAGCTCTTCCTTTGTTTCCACCCCTGAAACCCAAGCACCCCTTTACCACTTTATGGCACCTAAGGTACTGGACTTAAAAGTAGGAAGCTCTGAGTTCAAATCCCACCTCTGACACACCCTATTTGTGTAGTAAATGACCTGGGCAGGTCATTTAACTGCTCTCAGATTCAGTTCCTCCGTCTGTAAAGTGAGAGCAATAGTAATACCTCTCACCTCTCTCCCAGGGTGGTTATGAGGATCAAATGAGAAAACATGGAAAGTCCTTTGCAAACCTTACAGTGTTTTATAAATGCTAGCTATTACTATTGTGATGATGATGATGATGATGATGACGATGATGATGATGATGATGATGATGACAATGACGACGACAATGACTAAATTATTTCAGTGACCTCGTTCTTTGCCTCTCTGATTCTGGTCTTTGATCCATCCTATACATGCAGCCTGACTAGTCTGCCGAAAACACCTCCATCATCATGTCAAGAACCTTCCCTCTTGGCTTTAATTGCTTCCTCTAGAAAATGAGAGGAATTTACTAGATTAGAAGTATCCTACATGCTGCCTATGGCCACCTTGCTGCAGCTGAACCAGATTAAAATGTTATTGAGAAATGTTTAACAAAATAAATGAAAATACAGTAGGACATAAGTACTGTTACTTGTGGGGTTTCTTGGAGGGGGGAAGGCAAGGCAGTTGGGGTTAAGTGACTTACCCAAAGTCACACAGCTAGTTAAGCATCAAGTGTCTGAGGCCAGACTTGAACTCAGGTCCTCCTGACTCCAGGGCCAGTGCTCTATTCACTAGGCCACTTAACTGCCCCTATTTATTGTTTTCTAAGTCAATATGTGGTCCACAGGAGTCCTCATGTAGAGTTTGGCAGTGCCTGCCTCTATCTGAGTTTGATATCTCTGCACTAAATGACCTTGGATGTTACTGATAATATGGCCACCGAGTGTCCCAGCTTCTTTAGGGATATGCCTCTGTCTAAGATGTCCATCAAATGTCCTTTAGTGATAGTAACAGGCTCATCTTTTCTGCCTCCTGAAGTTTCTAGTGCCTTCCTGAGCTCTTCCCCTTCCTCTACCTCCCCATCCCATTCCCTGGCTGTCAAAACTTCCTCTTACATCCTTACAGTCACATTCAAAGAAAAAAAATGTCTAGAAAGAATCATATATCTGTTGGCACATAGCACAAGGCTTTGGGCATTGGAAAATGGTTCTAGTTCAGGTAAGGAGTCAACAACCCAGGGGTGCTAATAAGTTTGAGCTTGAATCAGTTTGTGCTAAACATGGTGAGCAGTGTCCCATTGAGGCCTAGCAGGTAGGCCCAACCCTGTCTTCATCAATGCTCTAAATGACTTGCTTCTGTGGACAGAACCTGGCTGATGCTATTGACTTCTACCTAAATGATGCAGAGCAGCTATTCTGGGAGATGCTGGTTAGAGAACCACCCTCCTCCTCCCCACCCCAGCTTCTGTTCAAGCCACCTGGCTAAAGTGAGTTATTTCCCAGAGTACCAAAGGAATCACTCCCGCCTCCATCCCATCTCTCAGTTTCCTTGGCTTCCTTCAAGACTCAAATGTAATCTCCTTCTGTAGAAAGAAAATGCCTTTCCCATTCACTCCAGCTGCTGGTACCCTCTATTTTGAGATTACCTTGCATCTCCTCTACATATATCTTGTATGTACCTAGTTATTTACATGTTTTCTCTTCCCATTATAATGTGCACTCCTTGAGGGCAGGGACTGTGTTTTTGTCTTTATTTGTAAGTCTAGGACTTGGTGCAGTGGCTAGTACACAGGAACCATTTAATAAATGCTTATTGACTGACTGGCTAACTGACCTGACCCTGTTGTACTCATTAACATGAATGATTTGGATAAAGACATAAATCTTGGGTTTATTAAACTCTTGAATGACATGAAGCTGAGAGATAGAATAGAGATCAACTGCCATTTTGACTCTTCTGAGATCTTGGTAAATTTCAGCCAATCAGCTGATATTATTATTGCTTAAAAGAGAAAGAGCGTTATAGCAGGAGGGAACACCTTGGGATCCTTGAAAATTTTGTCATGCAGTTTCCCTAATCCAGCCCACTTTCCTCCCCCTATCCAATTCCAGGTCCATCCTATTGTCCACCTTCAGTCCTTGTCAAAGATAGACGTATTGATAGACTTTCCATAAACTGCCCACATAGCTGCATGTAATCATCTGGGCAATGCTCATTTTTCATAAAAGAAAAAATGTAACAGGGATAAATATAAAATCTTATACTGAGATTTAAATAGAAAAATAATTGCACAAGTACCAAATGGGAAAGAGCTGGCTAGAAAATAGTATATGTGAAAAAGAGACCTGTGAATGTGACCTGACCACAACTTCAGCATTAATCAACAGTGTTACATGGATGTCTCAACAAATATCCCACTCCAATGGGATCCATCATCCCCCTGTGAGTTTGACCTTGGGTTCTCGAAGGCTTTACCAGTGGAATGTGGATTCTGGCAGGTTCAAACAAGCTGGAAAATACTCAAATAAAATCTTAGAAATAGACTTTAACTGCTGTCCAAGGATTAGTCTAAGTAAGTATGGGATGATTCCTCACCAGTAAGGTTGGTGAAAAATTATCTGACCACAGCAATCCCTAAAACCAAACAAAAGTTTAAATGGCTCTCAGGCCTATGAGGCTCCATTCCCTATGTTTTCAGCATACACAGAAGAGTACTCTTCTCTGGATTTCCAAGAAGAAAAGAAGGCAAAGGATGCTACAAATCAAAATATATAATATATATATAATATATAATTTTTAAAAATATAATTTTTAAATATAATTTTTAAAACCTCAAAAAATATTCAACTGTAAGGAAGTGTTCTATAGTGGTTAGAGACCCATCCTTGAAGCCAGAGAGAGTTGGGCTCACATTTAGCCTCTGACACACATTGGCAGGGTGACCCTAAGCAAAAAGTTGCCCCCAGGAAACTCTCTAAGATCAATGATATTTCTGTTGCAGATTAGTAGAATGTATTTCCTGGGGGAAAATGAGAGAATATAAGACTTGACTTTATTTCTCACTTGTTGATTTTAAAAAAAGTATTTGACTTGGTGAGGCAAAATGTAAACTTAAAGGTTCTCCTTCAAGAAAATATTTCTCATGTATATGTTTAGATCATACAAGATTGTTTGACAGAGGCTACCATGGAGATAACTCCATTCAATGAGCATCTGACTTTTAATATCAAACAAGGCATAAAACACTTCATCAGACTTGTTCACCATCATCATGAAGGATGTTCTGGGAAGAGTCCAAACAGAGTCCAAGCAATTATTAAATTATAGACATTTTGTTGACTATTCAATGAGAACCTTAACCATTCAAAAAAGAATGGCTTAATAATTCATGTAGGAAAGAATAAACAGATAAAAATTTATTTTCCAAACTATGACACATGATTTGATGGGCATTGGTAGTCTATCCTTATACATATTTCTAATGGGTCTTACAGGTGGGCAGTGAGCTAGATGCAGTATTAAAAAGGAGGAATAGACCAGATTGAAATATATTTAGAAGATTACATAGCACTTTTAAGGATACCATACTTCTTGACACAAAACCCATTTTTAATGCCAGTATTTTGTAAGTGATACTATATGGTTTTGAATTGTGGAGTGCCACACGCACCAAAGACTCAAAATTGAACCTGGCCTAAAGGTCAATAGAGAAACCCATGATGTGCATAAATAGGCTATAACATATTCCTAATTGTAACTTTAACATAAAAAGTGGTGGTGTGGACATCATTGAAGAAAAGAATACTGAAAAAGGAGTTCAATAATGGCATGAGAGAAGGGGGCAAAAAAAGAACCATCCTACTGTTCCACTAATTATTAAGGAATGTTAATGCTACAGAAGGATTTTGGAAGTATATGGATTAGAATAAGATGAGAAAATGTAGGTTGTTTGTAATCTTGAAGCAGGTGCTATGGAGCCCTCAGAGCTTGATTAGACATCAAAGTGGCCAAGGTTATCCATGGCATGCTGGGCCATGGCCAGTTGTCCTAACTTTTTTCTTGCCACTGGACTTTGTTAACTCTGGTAGACAGAGTGAGTCTGACAATTTTGAGCAACTCAGCCTCACTTAAATGTAGTTCGCACACATGTCAAGTTATCATCCCATGATGTCATTGGTTCTCTTTGAAAATGAAGGACAGACAACAAACAATAAGGTTTTCCTCTATACAAAAGGAGGGAGTACTTGTAAAAGTGAGATCATGGCTCCATTGAAGTATGTCCCCAAGAAAATCTAATGTAATCCTAGATTACATGAGTAAAATCTTGCATCAAGATACAGGCAGTCTTGTTTTTAGTGTTGGTCAAAAAACAGCTAGAGAGTTTGTTTGTTTTTTTCTGTGTGTGTGTGTGTGTGTGTGTGTGTGTGTGTGTACGTGCACACATGCACGTGCGCAGTTCTGGGTGTTACGCATTAATAATATTAACAATAATAACATATTTGTATAGCATTTTGAGACTTAAGCATTTTCCCTATTTAGCTTATTAGGTCGGTTGTACAAGTAGTAAATACATCATTTTACTGATGAGAAAACAGGCTCAGAAAGTGACTGACCCTCCATCCCCCAGACACGGAGCATCCCAGCTAGAATACCAGCCTGGGATGTCAATGAGAAGCTAGAGCTTATCCAAGAGGAGAGTAACAGGGTTAGAGTAAGAGGGGAAACACACCCACGCACATGTCGGCTGAGCTAACAGTGAAGGCTCTTTAGCTGCAGAGAAGAAAAAAAAATTATGGTTGTTTCCAAATACCTGAGGTGCTGTTGTTTTCAAGATTTAGGCTGCTTGGTCCCGGGGCCAGATTTGAACTACCCTGCCTAACTGACTCTGTCATTCACACTGAAGGTAACACACAAGGCCCTTTACAGTGAGGGCTGGGCACTAAGGCCCCAGACACACACACAAACACACACACACGTACACACTCACACACATACACACATACAAACACACACACACTCACACATACACACTCACACACACATACAAACACACCTACATACACACATGCATACAGACACACACACATACACATATACTTCCACACAAGCACCCGCTGGGCAGGCTGAATACAAATGGGGAAAAGCAGTGGAAAAAGTGACAAATCTCCTCTGGTCAAGAGGAGCTTTCTCTATTCTTGGTGCGCCTCTGTCTTGGCCGTTGCCTTGGCCAAGGTCAGCAGGGGTGAGGTAGTGTCTGTGTTCAGAAGCCTGAGGCCATCGGCCTCAGCAATGTGGGGGTGGGGGAAGGGAAGCAGGTAAAGACAAAAACGCAGGCTCTAAACACATAGGCCCTGGAGGAAATCAGCTGAGGAGGGTCTGCTGTGGGCTCTTCTGGCCTCCCCTGCACTGGGCAACCAGGGGTTTCTTTAAACCTTTTCCACTGAAAGAGGCAAGAGGATTTCTACACAGAGTCCACCCAGAAAGTCTGAGGACAGAAGGGGAAAGAAGTAAGGAGGGAGGGAGGAAGAGGAAAGGAAAGAGAAAGAAAGAGAGAGAGAGAGAGAGAGAGAGAGAGAGAGAGAGAGAGAGAGAGAGAGAATTAGGGAGAGAGAAAGAGATTGGGGAGAGTCAAAGAGCACTGGAGTGGAGATTTTAGGGCTTTGGTTTGGATCCTAGCTCTACTATTAAAGTCCAGTTTGGCCCTGAACAAGTCTCTTGGCTTCAGGTGCTTCCTTTGAAAAATCAAGGGATTAAAATCCTCTGGTGCGATAAGCATGGGACAGACCCATATAAACACACACACACACCTATCTATGCAATATATTCACACATATATACATATGCACGCACTCACACACATATATATACATATATGTACACACATGTATATATATACACATATGTGTTTATGTACACATACACATACATAAAGGTATCAATTTGTTTTCCAGTTATTTTAGTTGTATCTGACTCTTTATGAAGACTTATTTGGGATTTTCTTGGCAAAGATACTGGAGTGGTTTTCCATTTCTTCAATATATAACTGCATTTTCATATAATTGACTAAAACCTTATTCTATAAAACACCATAGACTCCAACAACTTCCAATGAGTCCCATGACACACAAAAATGTAAGAACCTCTACTCTAGGTACAAAGAGTGTCTCCCAAGGGAGGAAGCAGCTTCAAGGAACTAGCCCATGGCAAGAATTAAGCTGTGGAGAGGGGCAGAGCCTGGGAGCCCAGTTGAGCTCAGCCCAGCCCAGCCCAGCAGATAAGGCTAACCCAAGAGGAGCTATCTGAGGACTTGGTGAAGAAAGTGAGTGTAACTCGGTGACACCAGGAGTTATCAGTTGCTTTTGCCAAAGATGCATCCTGGTACTCTAAGGTTGATCCGACTCTTCCCATGGACCTCATGTGCATTGGTGGGAGAGCCAATCCAGGTTTAGGCAGGGAGGGGGCAATGACTTGTTCCTCTTGTTTTTACTCTGCCATATTAGTAAACGTGTTGGCCAAGAGCAAATCAGGTTGCTGGCATGATTGTTAGTGGCTCTTGAGTTATCTAGTATTAGGAATGCACACCTACAGGGTTAGCCCCAGAACTTGAGGTAGCTTCTAAAACCTAACCCTCAAGTGTAAGGGTAACCTCAGAAGAGGCATTATAATGGACACAGTGAAAAGATCTGAAAATTGCTGCATGTAATAGACATGTCACAGCCCTTTGGGCAAAACAACTTTGTGAGATATGTAGTACAGGAATTATCAACCATATTTTATAAATTAATCAATGAAAGTTATTAAGTCCCTACTATGTGCCAAGTGTTGTGCTAAGCACTGAGGATACAAAAAGAAGCAAAGTCCTTTCCCTCAAGAAGCTTATAATCTAATAGGAATTTCCTCTAAATGAGGAAATTGAGCCTCAGAAGGGGTACAGTGATGGGCCTCAGGGAGGATGGCTGGCATGTGTCAGAGCCAGGATTCAAACTCATGTCTCATGCTCCCACAGTTCAGGCTTTTCATTAAAATGGGTTTGCATTCCATATATGAAGCCAACAGCAGGGAGGTGTCTGCTTTCTGTGCCTGCTCACAGAGGGAAGCTCTGGCCCATCACCCAATTGGCACCTGCTTTGGAAAATGAATGTGTCTGTCTTAAAAGTCAAGTGGAATGAAATTAGAACATTATGTCCATTTCACCAGGACATCTTGCCCCATCCTGGTTTATGAGCCCACCTAAAAGTACTCCCATGCCAAAGAGCCAGGCAGAAAAACAGAAGGCAGGGGCAGAAACTAGGTTTGGAGGAAGAACATCAAAAAAGCTCCTTTGTAGAGAACTTGCCTCTGGCCCAAGAAAACATCTCCACTTATTTGATTTCTCAGTCAGGCAGGGGCTTTTGAAAGATAAACAAAGAGCCCCAAACTCTCCCCTAAGCTCTAGCCCCATATCTTTACCTGTCTGCTTGCCATCACCTCCTAAATGTTCTGTCAGCCACTTAAATTTGCATAAGCAATAGAATATTTAGAGCTAAAAGGAACCTTATAAGACATCAAATCCAATTCCCCAATGTTACAGATGAGGAAACTGAGGCAGAAAGAGGTTTAAGTGGTTAAGAGGTTAAATTTCTTAACTTTAAGAATTTCAACCTTTATCTCAGTCTTCTGGATTCCAAGTCTATTGCTCTATTCACTCCACCACCCACTTTCAAATCCTTATCATATTTGGCTAGGATTATTACAAAAGACTCCTAAATTGGTCTTTCCCTACTCCAATCTTTCCGCTCTTCAGTTCTTTCTACATCCAGAGCTGCCTGAATGATTTTCCTCAAGTGTAGCCTGTCTACGTTATCCCCCTGCTCAATAAACTTGTATAACCCCTGTCCCAAGGTCCCTTGGCATGGGACTCTCTCCTTACTGGTAGAGATAAATACCCAGCCCTGCCCTGCCCTGCATGAAGGGGTGGATCAAAATTGATGGAGAAGTAGGAGAGCTTCAGTTTTCAGCTGGTCTCCTTTGGGACTTATCAAGGCCAGTCCTCAGGACTTATAAAACTTTGAGTCATTTTGGGTGCTTCTGGCTTCCAGGTTCAAAAGGTTAGATCGAAGAGGCCACTCCCACTTTAGGATGCTGAAGGAAAGGACTCTGGGAAGACATGAGTGGAGCTGGAAGTAATCATGCCCCTATATCTAGCTTGCTACTCTAGAAACTTTGGGGAGTTTCCCCTTCGGTGAGATCAAAGGCAATCTTTCTTGGCTGAGTTGAGTTATCTCACTGTCAATGGCAGAGCTCCTTCACTCTGTAGAGTCTGGTGCACATTCTCCAATTTCTGTTTTCTATGATTTAGGATAAATGGCTTCTTTGTTATTTGCTACATGTGTTCATTGTATAACTGGTATGTAGTGGGAAAGGAATCAAGCCTTGGATATAGAGCTTGGGGTTCTCCTCCCATTGATAATGACAAAATTATCACAAGTCAACCTGACTGTATTTCCTAGACTAACAATATTTAAGAGGGCAGAGAGACATACTTCTGGTCTGGTACTCTCCCTCTTTCTGAGGAGAGCAGATTCACCTGGATCCCAACCTTCTACTTACCCCACTGAAAGCAATGAAAATTTCCCTTGGAGAAAGATGGGGGCAGAAGAGACTAGTGATGTCTATTCTGCCTACCTTCTAGCCACACAATGACAGCCCTCAACACTGGTGAGATCCTTTCTACACATGAGCCTCTTTACATACGAGGCCCCCTCTCTGTCTTACATTGCACTGCCTTCTTGCTTCTCTAAGACCAAATATGCATGACTTTGAAAGCCTTTCACAACTTGGCCCAAGCCAACTTTTCCATCCTTATTATGCTTTTTCCCCCTTCCTATACTCCACAATCCAGTTAAACTGACTTTCTATCTGTTCCTCACAAGATACCCCATTTCCCATCTCTGCACCTTTGTCTGTCATGTGGAATGTGCTCCCACCTTACATGATAGAATCCCTTATTTCCTTCAATACTCTGTTCAACTATTACTTTCTATATATAAAGCTTTGCTTGATCCCCAAGCTGATAGTACCTTCCTCACCTATAAATTTACCTTATATTTATCATGGACATATTTTCTATCTTTTCTATTTCTATTTTTCTATATTTTCTAATATATTTCTATGTTTTCTATTAATGTATATGTCATCTTCCTTGATGAACAACAAATTCCTTGAAGAGAGAGACTATTTCATTTTTGTCTGTATCTCAGTTCATGGTAAGTGCTTAAAAATACTGGTTAACTAATAGAATAAGTAATAGCTGATAGCTAACATTCACAGTCAGGTCTGGATTAGTGAATTAATGAAAGTGGTGACTCTCTTGCATTTCAATGCATAGTGTCTATTTCCACTGAGCTAGAACTGTTGACCATATTTATGTAATTGTAACATCCTGCTTCATGGGATTCTTTATCCATTTATCAGGACCTAGCTATATATGTAGCACTTCAAAGTCTGCAAAGCACCTTTGTGATTTCATTTGATCCTGAGAAGTAGGTGCTATTTTATCCCCATTTTACAGATGAGACAAAAAGTAGTCAAAGAACTTGCCCTGGGTCACACAGTCAGCAAATATCCTAGGTAGGATTTGAATTCAGGTCTTCCTGACTCTGAGTCCAGTGCCCTGTCCACTAGACCACTTAGCAGATATAGTGCAAAAAGTTCTATCCGCTAGTTAGTCAATAAGCATTTATTTGTAAAGCACCTACTATGTGCTGGGTATTGTGCAAAGCAATGGAGATGCAAAGAAAGGTCCGCGATTATCCCTACTCTTAACTTAAGGAGCTTACGTTCTCATACAGCACTTGCTCTTAGATTTACAATTTAGCAAGTCACAATTTACCACCACAGATTTCGAGCTGGCAGAGACTTCTCAGATTTCTAATCCAACGGCTTCATTTTATAGATGAAGAAACTAAAGCCCAGAAAGCTTCAGAGATATAACCAAGTTCATAATAAGAGCAATTATGACTGCTAGTGTTTATATAAGGCTTTAGGATTGTTGTGAAGATTACATAGGATAACACTTGTAAAAGTACTTTATAAACCTCAATGCATTATAAAAATGCTGGCTATGATTATTGTTTAAGGTTCACAAAAACACTTTACACATCATTTCATTTGATCTTCACAACAACCCTATGAGATAGATGCTAGATTATCATTCCCATTTTACAGATGAGAAAGAAAACCAAAACTGAGAGAAGTAAAGTGGTTTGCCCTGGGAACCACAGCTAGTAAGTCCCTAGGGGAAGATTTGAGCTCAGATTTTCCTCATTCTAAGTCTGGCACTCTACTACAGACCACCTAGGTAGTAAGCTAGGATTTGAGTTCAGGTTCCCTTAATTAAGGACAAGGATTTATTCCATTGCACCATGATGGTTCTTCCAGTGTCAGTTTCTTCATCTGTAAAATGGGACTGCTATATGCCCTGTTTATTCAGAAATAAAAGTCCCATTAGAGGCTCTTTGGTCTAACCCCAACTGGAAGGATATGTTCATGGGAGTCAGAGGAGCTACAAACCTTAAAGTTCATCTAGTCCTATGCCTAGTGCTCTTTCCACTACACCACACTGTCTTTCTGAGAAGTAGTCCTTGACCCTCCCACATCTCCAGTAGCTGGCTGTGAAGACTGTATCAGGGGCCCAGTATTCTCTGAGGCAATACTGGAGAGTGGGAGGTGAGTTGACAGGTCATAATGAAAACCAGAGCTGTCCCCTTGGAGATTGTTTAGCTTTCCGGCAGCTGCTCCTTTAACAAAACACAAGGGGATTCTAAGGTCGAGGCCAACCCAGTCTCAATTTGGACCCAATCCAGGTTCTGAGCAGGAACGATAGTTTTGAGACCCCTGGCTGATCCCCATAGATTGAGGATCATTAGCTTGAGAGGCCTTCCTGCTCTCCAGGTGGGGCTTCTCCTCTACCTCCAGGTCCTGGGTCAGAGAGCTGCAGGCTACCAAGAGTTCTAATTGGCTCTTAATCCAGCTGTCAGGGTTACTGGGCCTGGAACATGTCAAGGAGAAGGAGCTAAGAAAGGGAGGCATAGGAGGAGAGCACAGCCTTATCCAAGGCTAAAATCCAAATGTTATCCAGGGTAAGAGCAATCATACTAATTTGGAACTCAAAACAAGATCCAAACATACACCACCAGGGCTGGAAGTGGGCTTAGAGAATGCAATGTCAGAACTGGAAAGAAGCTTAAAGGTTACCAAAAGTCCAAGCCATTCATTTTACAGAGGGGAAAACTGAGGCTCAGAATGAAGTGACTTGCTCCAGGTAACATGGCAGTGAGAGACAGCATTAGGATCAGAGCCCAGGTCTGTCTCCAAAGCTAGTCTTCTTTCCACTGCTTTCTTCAGTAAATAGGAGAGCCAGGATTTGAACCAAGGTCCTCGGACTGAAAGACTCCATTGTACCATGCGTCCATTAATAATTAAAACAGAAGAGCCAAGACCTGAACCCAGGTCTTCTTCCTCTGAATCTAATGTTCTAATAGTGGCAAATAAAACACTCTCGGCTAACAAGGCTTCCTCACTTTGGTTCTCTCTTGGCCCCTTCTGGAGATCCACTTGCTAAGATAATGTCCCTGAATCTTCTGGTAGGGTTCGATTGGCTGGGCCTATAACATGAGAAGCCTGGTTTTAAAAGGACTGCCTGGAATACTGATAACCAGTAACAGGGGAAGGTAAAGTCATCTGATGAGAAGACAGGAAGAGGTGGAGAATCAGCCAGCCAGCAACTACCTGCGATTTAGGACACTATCGCTACTTCTAACTGATGTGTGACCTTTCGCTCCTTCAGACTGAACCTCAGTTTCTGTATATGTAAGATATGGGGATTGCATTAGATGATTTCTGAGATTGCTTCCAATAAATCAATCAACACGTGTCTATTAAGTGCCCTCTACTGTATTGGCCACTGCATCGTGTATCTGGGAAACAAAAACAAAGAATGAGACTAATTCAAACATGCCATTTTCTCCTATTGCAAGCTTTGTCCATCCACATAGGGGACAGAATTTCGAGATACTTGGGAAGGGTGCCTGCTCTGAAGGCAAAATAGAGTGGCCTTGCCTCTCAAACTCCTCTCTTCCCTGTGGACTGATGGGAGAAGGAGGTAGGAGAAAAGGCTGAAACTCCCCCACAAAAAGCAGAAGGAAGGTTGCCAGGAATCGTGGGGACTAGAATTCTAATCCCTGGTTAAGTGTTTGGAGATTTCTTGTCTCTTCTATCAGATGAGAAGTTCTGTGAAGGTAGGGACTGGATCTTGTTTTCTCTCCTTTCCTCCAATCTGAGTCCAACACAGGGTTTTGAAAAAAGGAGAGGTTTTAGTAAAAGTCCATTGAATGAATGTAATGCATACCCTTCATGAGAGAAATTAGGTGACACAGTGGATAGAGAGCCAGAGTCAAGAAGATCTGAGGTTAAATCAGGGCTCAGACACTTACTAGCTAGTGACCTTGGGTAACTCACTTAACCCAGTCTGCCTCAGTTTCCTGGAAATGAACTGGAGAAGGAAATGGTAAACTACTCTAGTATCTCTGCTAAGAAAACCCCAAATGAAGTCAGGAAGAGACGGACATGACTGAAACAACTAACAACTACAAAAACTGCTTTATACAAGAGTACTGATTATCCTTATAAATATCACCTGCTCCAGAGATATCAAACACGGGGCCAGCCACCTGTAGCCCACAATGCTCTTGATAAGCATAACACATGGCTAATGTTAGTATGTGCTTTTTTAAGTCTATATGCCACCCACAGGCAGCCTTATGTACGGTTAGTGCCCTCAGTTTCTGTTTGAGATTGACACCACTAATCAACTCCATATAGAACTGGAAAAGTTCACATTTATCACGACTCTATAGTTGATAAAACATTTTCTGCAATGAGGGGAAAAGAGTATTATCCCCATTACAGACGAGGAAACATGCTTAGGAAAACCCAAATAACTTGCACATACTCTCAAAGTTAATAGGTATTGGAGCAGATGTCCCTTGATGCCAAATCATTTGCTTTCTCCTCTTTTCTTATTTCTCCCAGGCAAGGAATCCTGGAGAGGGGCAGGAAGCTCCTCTGCCACAATTGTCAAACCACCATCTCCTCTCAAACTCCCAAAGGAGACAGACAAGGGCTCTAAACCCAACAGCCCTGGGGAAATACAGAACCACTTCCAGGAAAGTTCTACTTCCAACCTCCCCACCCATAGTCATCAAGGAAAGGAACCATCCTTGGGGAAAGGGGGTCTGTCATCATCCTCACCACCAACATAGACCATAGACCTCCTGCCACTGAGGACAGGTAAACCCCAAAACCTTTAGAATAGCAGTGCCCGTGGTGAAGGAAAGGGACACGACGTTTGGACTAGGACTCAGTCATGACATTCTTTGATATCCAAGACCAGCTGGGCCTCAATATTGACAAATGGATGACAATTATGAGTGCTGAATGACCTTACAAAATGCTGGCCCGATGTCATGCTTTTGAGAAGGAATTCATTGAGTGTGCCCATGGAATTGGTATTACCTGAGCCAAGAAAGAATGCAAACTGGAATATGAGGATTTCATTGAGTGTCTACATAAGTGGAAAATGGTAGAATGCTTGGGAATGATCATGAAACAGAAGAAGAAGCTAATGAAAGAAGGGAAGTACCACTCAGGCAAAGAAGAGCCAAAGCCTTGACCAGCCAGTGGTGACATTGGGTGGCTCTGCTGGGGGATGAAAGTGGGGGATGATGGGATGAAAGTGCACCCTTGTTGTCCCCTGGAAATGTATATTTCTTAAAACAGATATCTCCGTCCAAAGGGTAAAAAGTACAACAGAGTATAGACGCCATCCTGCTTTCCCCAAACCCCAGTTCTATCTGTACTTTGCCATTAGGACAACCACACCAGTCAAGTTGGTGGCAGTGGTTCACCCTCCAGTATGTGATTTGTGATTCTGCCTGTTACTGAAAATAGGCATTTTGGAAAGTAAACATTTACCAATGTGAAAAAAAAGAATAGCAGTGCCCCCCAGACCACCAACCCTGCTACCTGCCTGACCCCACAGCTCTTGGTCCAGATATGAGCTTGCCTTCTTTGTATCCACAGCTACTGAATACCTGGAAAAGAAAGTTTGCCACAAAATCCTTGGCACTATAAAATGGTTTAGTACCAGAAGCTGATATGGTTTTATTAATGAAAGTAAGATTAAAGAAAATGCATCAGCATCTGCTTGTCCTGCACCCTAAGGATCACTGGACTTTTCCATCTGACTTGTAGCTAAAACCCCTTCTGACTGTTGCCTCCTCCATAGAATGTGAGCTATTTGAGATCAAGTACTGTCTCTCTTAATACAGTGCTTTGAACACAGTGAGACCTAAATAAATGTTTGAACATAGTAAACCTTTGATAAATGTTTCATTCATTCATTCATTCATTCTACCATAATCTAATTCTTTACTGTTTACAAATCATTGCTCTCTATGAGAATAGAACACAGTCTATATCTTATCTACTGCCACACACCCCTTCCTCGACCTCATAAACTTCACTAAGCTTCTGCGGATCCCCGTTACCTCCAAAATCAGATATAAAATCCTCTGGCTTTTAAAGCCCTTATACCTTGGCACACCTTCCACCTCTCCCCCATCGGGTGGCCCTGATCAAACAGGACACTCCATTTCCCAAGCCTGTGCATTGTCACTGGCTGCTCCCCATGCTCAGAGTTCCCTCCCCTATCATCTCTGTCTCCTGGATTCTCTGTCTTCCTTCAAATTTCAGCTAAAGTCCTACCTTCTACAAGAAGCCTTTACCAGTTTTCCCTCAATCTTGGTGCTTTCTCTCTGGGACTACCTCTGGTTTATCCTGTATACATACATACCCTATCTGTACTTAGTTATGTGTATGTTGTCTCTACCCACCCCCCCAATTAGATTATGAGTGCCCAGGGGGGCAAGGACTATGTTCATCTTTCTTGGAATATCAGTGTTTAGCATAGTACCTGCCATATAAATGTTGACTTGTTGACTTATCTGAACTGTTTTATCTCCAGCAACAAGCATAGTGCTGTTTTTTTTTAACAGAGTTAAATTTCATAGGCATTCTCTCATTTGGTCTTGCCAACAACCCTGTGGAGAATAGGTCTGTCCTTCTTTTACAGAGGAGGAAGATGAGACTTATACTGCAAAAGTAATGTGACCAAGGACATACAGATTGAAAATGGAAGAGCAAGGATTAAAACCCAAGTTTCAGACTTCTCTTTGCCTCCTCAACACTTCTTCCTTTTAGCTGAGCTATCTCTACTGACCTTCCCCACCCCACCCCCTTCCTGCTGACGCCACTGCAAGAACTGGAGCCAGCTTTGGCAAAGGGGAGCCTCCAGGGAACATAACCCAGCTAATCTGGGCCATCTTAGTGCTGCATACCCTTGGCTGACCCTCCACTCATGTTGCTGATTCCCTTCACCCTACCTCTGATGTCCAAAAGCTTATTGGTACTGGCTTTGTTTCTAGCTGAGCATGCACTTCTCTATCCATTACAGAGAGCCCTGACAGGAGGAGATTGGGTCCAAACCCCAGAGATGGAAGGCTTGTCATTAATGGCACCTATGGGACCAAAGTGCTCTAGAAGAGAGGGAGGGAATGGAGAATCTATCTGCCTGTATCACTTTGTTTCTATAATAATAGCAATAATAATAACCACTTGTATAATATTGTGCATATGATCCTTTCTTCACAACCATCAGGTAAATAGAACAAGTATTCTATCCCATTTTATAAATGAGGAAACTAAGGCTTAGGGAAGGAAAGTGACTTGTCTGAGATCATACAGCTAATAAGTGAAGGATCTGAGACTCAAACCTTAGCCTCCTGACTCTAAATCCAATTTCAGAATCACTAAATTTCAGAGTTGGAAGGGTCCTCAAAGTTTATCTTGTACAACTCCATACCTCATCAAACATCTTTTTTTTGTGTGTGTGAAACATCTCCAACAAGTGGTCATCCAGACTTTCCTTTGAAGATTTCTAATGATGGGGATCTCACTTCCTCATGAGACAGCCCACCCCAATTTTAGTTAACTCTTATTGCTGGATAATTTCCTTATGTTGAACAGAAAACTGCCCTCCATCCCAACCATTATTTACACGTGGTTTTCTCCTTGAAATTTCAAGCAGATAGCATTGGGATCAGAGAATCTCAGAGTTGGAAAGGATCTTAGAGGTTTTACAGTCCACATTCATCCCATCTCACCCACTCAGAGCTGATTATCCTGCCTCTGACTGAACTGAAATTGAGCCTTTAGTCCTCCAAATACATCTAGCATATATATCTCCCTGAGGATAACAGTGTATTAAGGGGCAGATTAGATAATGGATGTAAAAGTTATTTGTCAACTCAATTTAATTCAATCTAACAAGTATTTATTAGTGCCTAATATGTGCTATGTATTCCTATGCTTCTTGCAGGTGAAAATAGGCAGTTGCTGCCCTCATGGGGCTTACAATCTACTCAAGGGGATGGATCATGTGAGTAAGTAAATATAATGAAAATATGTGATAGGGGCAAAGGAGAAAGTCAGACAAAGAGAACTACAGATTGTAAAGCTCTCTGTAAATGTGAGTTGTGGATTGATGGATGTAGAGGGACAAAAAGTGCTTTGTAAAACTTTGGCACTCTATAAATATAGGTTCATAGCAGTGGAAGGAGGAGGAGTAACCTAATACTTTCACTACTCACCATCTGGGACTATAGGGAAGAAGGAAGTCTGTAAGCAGCCCCCTCATTCTCTGGCACTTGGATTTACAAAGCATTCTCTCCAAAACAGCCCTGCAAGGTAGGGAGTGCATAATTTCTTGTCCAAAATTATAACCAGATCAAACTGTGTCAGAGACAGATTCACAAGATCATAGGTTTGGAGCTGGAAGAAGGCTTTAGAGGTCATCTGAAACCAAAACTTTGTTTTAAAAATAAGGAAAATGGGGAAGGAGAGAGAGGGGGAGAAAATTTAAAACTCAAAAGCTTGTGGAACTGAATGTTGCAAACTAAAATTAAATAAATAATTTCTTTTTAAAAATAAGGAAAATGAGATACAAAAAGTTAATTAACTTCCCTGTGGTCACACAACTAGAAAATGTCATAGGAAAAACTTAAACAAACCTCTTCCTGATTCCAAGTCTAGTACTCTATCCAGTATACCTTGAAAACTCTGACATATTTTGTTTTCCCCTACTTGGAGGGGGTTTCCCCCTCCTTGAGGGAGGTTCAGTGTTACAGAGGACAGACCTATGGGAGGGGGCACACAGCAGCATAGAAGATAGGACCACCATAGTTGTAGTCACACTAAGAGGGACTATACCCTAGGTAGTCCTGCACCCTGTCATCTCCAGATTGCAAGAAGATGTACAAGAAGAGTGGCTGCCTCGAGAAGGAAGTATGAAAGTAAAGTGGGAAGAAAGCATTTCCCCAGAGAAGAAACACACCCCCTGAAAATTGGTGCCCTGTGGCAAAGCCCCATCTGTCCAATACTAGTTACAGTTCTGACATTTCCCCATCTAACAAACAAAGAAACTGAGGCTTATGGAGCTGGTATGAATTGCCTGAGGCAGGAGTAAACACTAAGGAGTGCTTGAAGGACTTAGATATCACTTAGCCTGGAAAAGAGAAGGTGGAGGAGGGGGTGGAGAGTGCAAAGAGAAGTTAGGGATCTTCAAATATTTGACGAGAGATCAGACTTATTCTGTTTGGTCCCAATGGGTAAAAGCAGAAGCAATCAGCAAATGTAAGTTTGGCACCAGAGTGGCCTGCTTCAGAGGCAATGGGTTTCCTCTCCTCTGAGGTCCTGAAACAGAGGCTGGGTGGCCACTTGTCAGGTATGTTAGAGTGGAGCTTTCTATCATGTATGAGTTGGACTAGAATCTTCACTGAGGTCCCTTCCAGCTCTCAAATTCTGTGATTTTATAATTCCAACTTTCCCAGCCATCATTTGGAAGCCTTCTGCCCCATGAAATCTGAATGACTAAGGAGGATTAAACAGGACCACAACCCAATGTCAACCAGTGCCTGTGGGGTTTTTTTTATTATTATTTTTAAAGCACTTGGATTCACATTTGTTTTTGCTGGCTATTCCTACTGCATTTATAGGGGAAACCTCATTGACATAGATGTCGTTAGTACAAAAGGCCATCTCAACGAACAGATGATCCCCTTGGCCAAGCATCCTGCCTTCCTTCCAAAGAGTATGGAGCAGAGTCCTCAAAAAGGAAACTTCTAGAAAAGGAGCAGAGAAGCAGTGGCAAAAGTGGGTAGTGGGCATTTTGTGCAGGTGGAGTAAATCCAGGCTCCTGAAATGCATCCAAATTGAACAGTCACCACTTCTGTTGCCCGTTAAGATGTCTGAACCAGCTCCCGCTGAAATGAGCAGCCATCATGGCTTTCTTTCCTCATTCCAATTCTGACTGAGGTTTTATATACACTCCTTCACCCCAGGACTATGGTAGGCACATGGATAGCCATTCCCCACCCTCACCCCCATGCTCACCCCCGCATAGCATTCTACTTTGATAAATAATTTAAGAGAACATTAAGAATTCACTTGAACTCTTCCCAGTATCTCTTGATTTTGGTAATTTGGATGAATAGGATTAATTTTTATCATAACTGTTATTTGTTCATATCTGACTCTTCAGAGTCCTGTGGATCTCAGTCTCTGGTGGTTGCTGACAAAGATATTCATGTGGTTTGCCATTTCCTTCTCCAGTGGCAAATAGAGATTAAGTGACTTGCCCAAGATCACACAACTAGGAAGTTTCTGAGGCTGGATTTGAACTCAGGTCTTCCTGACTCGGAGCCCAGTGCTCTATCCACCATACCACAGTTGCCCTGAGGAGGGCTGATTATGTGATGCTTTTGAGAGAATCAACATGTTTTAATCAAGTATTTCTTTGGGACAGAGACTGTTTCATTTTCATCTGTGTATCCATAGCACCTAGGAGAGTGAGTGCCTGGTATGTAGTAGGTGCTTAATAAAGACTTGTTGAACTCAATTCAACTACTTGGCTACAAATGAAATTTTGTTCTTTACAAAAATCAAAGATTCACCACCACTGAATATAGTCACAGGACTGTGCTATGGGGACGGAAAGCCTAATCAAGTCATGAGGAGATGAATTCATAGAGGTGGGAGAAGAGAAGGCTCAGCAAGGGCATGTGCTCATTGGATTCCATATTTTTTAAGACTGTGATGATGAAAGAGGGATTCAACTTGGTCAGAACAAGGATCAATGGTGGCAAATTGAAGATAAGTAATTTTAGCTTAAGGAAAAGCTTTGATTAAAGCTGACTTTGACTGAATGTTCTGCTTTGGGAGGTACAGTTTCCCCTTCATTAGAGGCCTTCAAATGGGATGAATTATCAGGGAGGTTATAAAGAGGGTTTATACTGTGGATGGCTATTGTACCAATGCAATATTTATGGTGACCATGATTATGATAAAGACTGTGACTATAAGTATGGCATGACATTCAATTGCAAAATATGCCAGACTCTGCAGATAGAGGATAAAGCTGAAGGATTTATTTAGACACCAGAGAACCAAATCCCAAGACCAGTAAGCTGATTCTATCATAGTACCAAAGATATTCAGAAGCCATAATAATGCCGAGAACCACAGCAGCTTGTAGCCTTCCCACAAACTAATATGAGATTAATATTTATTCACAAAACTATTTCCTTGCCTAAGCTCTTCTGTTCCCAACTGTCTCCAACTGTCTGGCTAGCTCTCTACAAGCTTCTCTATGGACTCTGCTTCTCCTCAGCAACCTCCTCCCCCCACAGGCTACATGTGACTACATTCAGCTTATCAGGGGGCAGATTTTACTTCACAGCAGGGGAGATCTTCAACCCCACCCCACCCCCACTGCCTCCTTCTAGATCTATTAACCAGAAGGGAAGATCTTCAAATTCCCATTCCCATTACACAGATGACCTCTGAAGTTCTTCCCTTTAAGGTCTGAAATGTGAAAGTCACCCCCAAAGAGAAGCTACAGATGTGTCTAAACATTGGCAGTATTAATAGAATAAGAGCATGGACTCCCAGTTTGACTATTGTGAAAGACACCATTTCAATTGGGATAGGATAATGATACTATTTGTTTAAAAGATAGTGTATTATTTTTAAATAATGTAGATGTTTGTGCATATGCTCATGTGCCCATGTGCATGATAAGATGTTAAGGATCCTCAAAAAATATATAGAATGCTAGAGAGTAAAGGATCTTAGGATACTAGAGAGACATACAACTTAAGGAACCTTAGAATATAGAATATGATTGTTAGAGATTAAAGGGGCTCTGATGATCTTTTTATTGTTGATCTCTTTGAGATATTCACTTAACAGTGGAATCTCTGAATCAAAGGGTATAAACATTTTGCTTTCTTTGGATAACTCCAGATTGTTTTCTGGAAGAGCTGGACAAATTCACAGGTCTCTCAACAATGCATTAGTGTGTTCATCTTTCCACAAATCTTCCCAATTTTCATTATTTTCACCAGATGTGCGGTGAAATCTCAAGAGTTATTTTGATTTGTACGTTTCTTATTATGAATAGTTTGGCATACTTTTTCATAAGGGTGTTAATATTTTGAAATTCTTTTTTTGAGATTTGTTTGTTAACATCCTTTGACTTCCTTTAAATTGAGCAATGGCATTTGATCTTACTTGGTTTCGTCAATTGTGTATATATCTTGAATACCAGATCCTTTTCAGGGACATTTGACATAAAACATTTTCCCTCTCAACCATTTCTCTTCAAATCTTAGCTGGATTAATTTTGTTCATGTAAAGCTTTTCAATTTTATAAAATCAAAATTATCGATTTTATCTTTTATAATCACTCCTACTCCTTTTTGGTTGAGAAGTCATCCCCCATACCTATGAAAGGTGCGTGATCTGGTTCTCTTCTACATGTTTTATGGCATGATCTTTAATGAGAGGCAGCCTGATGTAGTGATATCAAATCATCCAGGAAGAAGTGGATTCAAGTCCCACCTTTCAGATATACTGGCTATGTGACCTTGACAATCCATTTAGTTTTTCAGTGCTCTTCAAAACTATCTAAGACTATAAATTGCAGAGAAGGTGCCAACCTTCACCTTATAGGAGTTTCCTCACCTCAGGGTTCTGTACCAATAAAATCACAGGTATCCTCCTTACCTCTATTATCTTTAATAATCAAGTTTCAACATTTTGCGTTTACTGTGGGAATCTATGTTTAAGTCCGATGCTTGTGTTTCCTTAGCTATCCAATTTTATTAGCATCATAGGAGTTAAAGCTGAAAGAATACCAGAGATCTTCCTATCCTATCCTATCCTGTTCTGTTCTATTTCTATTCTTGCCTCCTCATTTTATCTTTTATAATGTATTCAATTTTTTTTATTTTTTTTAATTAACAAAGATTTTTTTTCTCTTTCATCTCTCTCCCCTCCTGGAAAAACATAACCCTTCTAACAAATATGTATAATTGGGCTTTGGCACATACTCAGATCACCTAAGATGGAGGTACCCATGTGGGAGATGCTTAGGGGCTAGCTTCTGAGAGAAGACATTCTGTGTTCCCCACGTGGACTGGAACATCCCCTTTCTATTGACTGCATAGCCAGAATTGCTTTTGTCTTTAAAACTACCAGATGGGGACATATGTTCTCTCTCTCTCTCTCTCTCTCTCTCTCTCTCTCTCTCTCTCTCTCTCTCTCTCTCTCTCTCTCTTCCCCTCTTTCCCTTTCCCTTCCTCTTTTTCTCTTTCTGGTGGCATCTAGGGGTGAAGATCCTGTTTGTATGCAGTATGGACACTTGGTGGAAAGGAAGGGCTACCTCTTCCATCTCCTTTTAGGTTCTGCGACCCGGAGAAGCAGATTTGGAATCTTTTCTGTCTTTTATACTTCTGGGTATAGGTAGCTGAGTCCCAGACTCAGGCACCTGAGCCATAGTGGTCTCAGAACCAATATTCCATGCCAGATGTTGCTGCTAGCCCAACAGGGAAACCCTAAGAAACCAGGGTTCTGGAGACAGAAGCCCAGGGAAGTTTTGGCCTTGGAACTCAAGACCATGCTATATAGAACTGAGTTAAGCTATGAATTAGATCCCCCTAACCATCCACAGAAACTGAAGTAGTATGAAGAGGATTCTTCCTCCCTATTGCCCGTCATGTTGTTTTGGGTGTTTGTATGTTTGTTTTTGTTATACCTTTGAAGTAATTGTTCCTTAGCAAAAAACAATCTGTTAAGTGGTTAAAAGAACTGGGGTGCTGGGGATCCCCCAAAACTGAGGAAACACAATGGGGGATTGAATCAGGGGCAGAAATAAGAGACACCCCAACCCCCTTAAGGGTACTGGAGAACCCTGGAAGATGGCTGTTATGTAACAAACCTGACCATTATGCAGTGAGGTCCAGAGTAGTCACTGTTAAATGGGCATAGGTAAACAAGATAGATTCCCATATTGGCGATGTCCAAAAACGTGTATCTAATTCTGAGTCTTACTTCACTGCCTCTCTTTCAGGAGGTTCATAGCTTTCCTCCTCATCAGCCTCTGGAATAACGATTGACTTTTGCATTGACCGGAGTTCCTGAGTCTGTCAAAGTTGTTGGTTTTTAAGCTGTTGGAGTTAGAATATAAATTGTTCCCGATTATAGTCATCTCACTCTGTATCAAGTATTCACTCTGCACAAGTCCTCCCAGACATCTCTGAAACCATTCCATTCATCATTTCTTATAGCAAATCGTATTCCATTTCATTCATATACCATAACTTGTTCAGCCATTCCCCACTTAATTGACCTCTGCTCAGTTTCTATTTCTTTGCCAACACAAAAAGCTACAATAAATATCATTGGATATGCAATCTTTTTCCTCTTTTCTTGATATTTTTGGGACATAGACTTAATTGTGCCATCACTGGGTTATGATGATGATTTTTCCCATGATGCACCTTCCTTGTTTTTTTTTTTTTTTAACTTCAGGTGCCATAGTTTCCCTTCTCACTGAGATGGCTGTTTGGACAAAGTGCCATGTAAACTGAGCCTTGAAAGATGAGTTGGTGAAGATTTCAACAGGGAGGAGAGTGATATTGTTTCATTTTATGCCTGAAAATTTGTATGAAAAAAGGGGCATGGAAATGGGAGAGCATTGGACAAGGAACGGCAGGTGGGGACGGAGAGAATAGTCCAGACAGTCTGGAACGTAGACTATCTGAAGCTGAGTAGAGTGTGTTAAGTTTGAAAAGGCATCTTGGAGACAGACTGTGGAGAGCCTTGAACGCTGACCTGTGAACATCTACGAGAACTAAGCTGTTGGACTTGTGCTCGTGTGAAAATTCATCATTCGTGTGTCCTCAGCTATCCTATCTGGAGATAAAACAAATGAATCTCTGTTTAAGGGAACATGTAGGCAATTTGTTATCATAGGTCAGAGACCACAATTACATTTCAGTTTATCACTTTAATTTCTGTAACTATTTGGAAAGTAACACAATTCCTAGGACAGTTATTAATGCTTTAAAAAAATTAATACAGCTTTTTTCTTTCCGGCCCGTCCGGAGTCGGTCGCTCTCGGCAGAGGGTCTGAAGTTTGGAAGCGTTTTCGGTGGCTCTTCGACGGGCCCCCAGCCGTCAACATGCCACAGAACGAATACATAGAGTTACACCGAAAACGGTATGGCTACCGCTTGGATTACCATGAGAAAAAGAGAAAGAAGGAAAGCCGAGAGGCTCATGAACGTTCAAAGAAAGCAAAGAAAATGATTGGTCTAAAAGCCAACTCTACCATAAACAGCGTCATGCTGAGAAGATTCAGATGAAAAAGACTATCAAGATGCATGAAAAGAGAAATACCAAGCAGAAAAATGATGAAAAAACTCCCCAAGGAGCAGTGCCTGCATATCTGCTGGACAGAGAAGGGCAGTCCCGAGCCAAAGTCCTTTCCAATATGATTAAACAGAAACGAAAAGAGAAAGCTGGTAAATGGGAAGTGCCCTTGCCAAAAGTTCGTGCCCAGGGAGAAACAGAAGTGTTAAAGGTTATTCGTACAGGAAAGAGAAAGAAGAAGGCTTGGAAAAGAATGGTTACTAAAGTCTGTTTTGTTGGGGATGGCTTTACTCGAAAACCACCAAAATATGAAAGATTTATTAGGCCAATGGGTTTACGTTTTAAGAAGGCTCATGTAACTCATCCTGAACTTAAAGCTACTTTTTGCCTACCCATACTTGGTGTGAAGAAAAATCCCTCCTCCCCACTATATACAACTTTGGGTGTTATTACAAAAGGGACTGTCATTGAAGTGAATGTGAGTGAGTTGGGCCTTGTGACACAAGGAGGCAAAGTTATTTGGGGAAAATATGCACAAGTTACCAACAATCCAGAAAATGATGGATGCATAAATGCTGTCTTACTTGTTTGATTGACTGAAGTTCTACATCTTTGATAATTATTTAAAGATTCTACAATATATCAAGAAAATGACAACAGTTACTACGTTGAACAGTCACAAAACAAAACCGAAGACCCAGTTCTACACATTGGTTGTTTTGATTTGAGATTAACTTGGAAAAGAGATGAGACACTATTTTCTACTCTTTTATGAGACTTTTTCCCATTTTGAAGTGGCAATAAAAAAGCTTGTAGCTAAAAAAAAAAAAAATTAATACACCAAACTCCTTAGAGAGCAGCCCATCATTTTAGATGTTTTTAACTGATGAGTTTTTCTTAACCCCCTGGTTGATGTGCATCAGTTAAAACAAGAAAGGAAAGAGTTTTACTTTGCAGATGTTAAAAATCTGCTTTTAAATATGTTTGGGAAATGTTCCTTCAGCATCAGGCTCAGTTAGAGCTATATAAAAAAAACTGTAGGGTAGCCCATTAGGAACCATCAAAAGCTTTCTTGGTTAGCCAAGATTCTAGGTCTAGATTAAAGGATTCTAAGGTTCTATGATTTGAAAAGTTCCACATTCTGTGATTCTTTGAATCTAAGATTCTGTGATTCTAAGACTCTGCGATGCTGTGATGTTGTACCGTAAGGCTTTAAGATAAATCAATAGATACATAGATAACTTATTAAATGCTTACTCTGTGCAAAGATACAAATAATAGTAAAGTATAGTCCCTGTCTTCAAGGAGTTTACGTTCTAATGGGGGTGGGATGGGAGTCAACATATAAAGGGAAGCTCAAGATGTCTGGGAAGCCCTGATTGGTTTCTGGGAGATGTCCTTAAGATATTTGGGAGGCCTGGAATCCAGCAAGATAATGCCAAAGCTAACCTATCAAAACTCAGGGAGGTTCCACAAATGGAGTCCACTTTTCTGGTGAAGAAGGAGTAGAGGTGATAGTCTGTTTAAAGATGGTATAGAGGGACATGTCTGGAAAGTGCTATGATTGTAGGATTCTAAGGTTCTATGAGCCTATGACACAAAGGTTCCAGGATTCCAAGGCTGTAAGGTTCTCCAGTTTTATGACTGTATGCCTTTAACTTTCTATGATTCAGAGATGTTCAAAGTTTCATGATCCTGTGTCTCTAAGGTTTTATGATTTCCAAATTCTAAGGTTCTGCCATCCTAAGATTCTAAGTCTATGATTCTGTGATAAGACCCCCACCACAGGCTTGATAATATTTAGATGTTAACATCCTAAGATTCTGAAGTTTTGTGATTTAAGATTCAAGGCTTTTCATTCAATTTAAAACATCATAGAAAATCACGATGGTTATCTTTCCTATGGTGGGCCAACTTTTTTTTTTTTTGTTGTTTGTTTGTTTTGTTTTTGCTTCAAATGACATATTTTCCCCTACAGCATAATTAATGCTCAATCTCCATAGGAGGTGGACTATGAGTGGGTGTATGTGTGTGTCCTTTTTTTCTCCTGAGTCAATACTGATCAATCCTGTGTCAGAAGTTTGAGAAACTATGGGTGTGGGAAGGAGAGACAGACATGCTGCTATTCCCACAGGAAGGCTCTTCCCCAATCCTACCTTTGTGGATATAGCTGGAAAGTAACATGGGAACAATTTAGAATACTTTATTCAGCTTAGGGATCCTAGCGAGGAAGTTGGTTGTTGGTGGTGGTTACTGGCTTTGATGTGTCAAGTATTATTAGCCCTGTTTTACAGATGAGGGAACTGAGGCTCAAGGACGTTAAGTAAAATCAGATGCTGTTTTAGTGCCTGAGGTGGGTTCAGAACTGAGGTCTCTATTGATTCTGAGTCATAGCCCTGCTTTCCACTAAATCATGCTTTCTATATGGTCATCAGTGGTTGGAGATAGGCTGTATAATAGTGGTCAAGAGCCAAAAAATCATAGATTTAGACCTGGAAGGGGCCATTGAGTATAATTGAGTATAATCCCATCATTTTACATAAGAAGAAACTAATTCACAGAGCAGTTAGGTGATATGATCAGCTAGTCAGTTTCTGAGGTGAGATTAGAATCCTGGTCTTGTGTCCAAATCCAGTGCCCTACCCACCACACGGAGCTGCATTTACCATGGGTCTCCGTCCCTTAGATGATTATCATGGTGGTGGGCAAGTAAAGCTATGCACTGGTGTTTGAAATCACCTGGGACCACATGTTGCCTTGGCTGCTTAGTGCCACAGTATAGTGTGTACCAGCATAAGCAGTGCTGAGAGCCCATAGGTTGGATTCACTCTTAAGTTGTTTGTCTGAATGAGGTTAGATTCGCTTGCCTCATCCGGCTTATTTCTTATTCTATTACTCAACTATATGTTCTGCCAGGAAAAAGGACTTCATCTAATCAAAACTGTTCATGGAAGCCATCCCCCAGTCATATGCTCAGCTCATAATTAGGTCTTTATTTGTTGAATGAATAAATGATTCTATTATTTATCCAAGGTCACACAGTAAGTTAGGGACAGATCTCATGTGGTAACCTTGGTCCCTGTTACAATGAAAACAGTGCCGACCCTAGCGTCAAAGATCCTGTGTGTGAATCCTGACATGGCTCCTTACTGTATGACCTTGGGCAAATCACTTAACCTCCACAGTGGGCCTCAGTTTCCTCAAATATAAAATGATAATGTTGGACTAGCTGATCTTGAAGGTTCCTCCCAGCTTAAATCGGAGATCCTATAATAATCCTTTAACTCCAGGTCCTAAGCTCTTTCTACTAGATCTACCTAGCAAGGGCCCTTACAGTCTCTGCCAACTTGTGAGGTCACACAGAAGGGAGGCAAGAGGGAGGGAGAGGTGTAGAGAATGATGGCAGCAGCCACAGGGTCTGCATCGGCTTTCAACTGCTGGAAAACAAAGGACATAAACTTGGCAATCTGTGGACATCTCCATGGTGACCCAATGAGTAACATGGCTACAGTTAGGTCTGTTGCTACAACCACTGGCATGTGGTTATTTAAGCGCACCCTCGGAAAGCTCCCTCCCTCTCCCCTACATATTAATATTTTCCAGGATGATTATTGCTAAGTATGCATTTTAGAGGGTTTTGCTGCTGGATTCCTGATTTCCTGGAGAAGAGAAGCAAGTCTAGTGCGCCAGCTTCCTCCAGGCCACACGGAACCACCAGCTTCCTTTATAGGTCCTCTGTTCCAGCTGCCTCTCAACTTGTGGCTAGACCTCAGACCCCCAAGTGCAGTGTTTAAGTATTTACCCAGAGCTTTTCTTCTGTCTTAAGAACCTGGAAAAGGTTCACATAATACGTATGATTCACATTTCTAAAGTTTATTAAGGTTTGCAAAGTTCTTTCTTCCTGCCAGACATCTCTACCTGGATGTCCCATAGGCACCTCAAACTCAATGGCTCTGAATCAGAACTTATTCTCTTCCATCCCTTCCCTGTCCCAAACCAATCTCTCCTCCAGACTTCCACCTTTCTATTGAGGGCCCCACCAATCTCTGAGTTCCTCAGGTTTGCAACCCTGGGGGCCATCCTCAATTCTTCCCTCTCCCTCAAACCCTGAAGCCCACCAAATACCAAGATTTATCCATCTTACCTCCAAAACTTCTCTTGAATTCATCCTCTTCTCTCCCTTCCCAGCTATAACACCAATTCAGGACCTCATTTCCTCTTGACCCAACTTGTAAGAGCCATCTAATGTGTTCTCTGGCCTCCCGTCTTTCCTGTCTCCAATTCATCCTTCACACAGCCGTAAAAATAATGTTCATGGTGCACCTGTCTGACCACATTACTCTCCTGGTCAGAAGCCTTCAGATCATCCCTATTGTCTATTGATACACTCCCCTTAGCCTCGTATCGGATGCCCTCCCTAATCTGGCACCACTCTGACCTGCACAGTTTAACCTTCTTTACCTTTCACACACTCTATATTCTAGCTGATCTCAGCCTGCCCTCTCTTGCCTCTGAGAATGGACACAATTTGCTGCCCTTCTCCTCAAAACTGGAATAAACTCCTTCCAAATTTTTCTCTTCCTTCCAGACTCAGTTGATGAATTAGTTTTTCCTTGATGTCCCCAGATGAATAAAGCATTGCTCTACTCAAAATTTCCCAGCTGCTTTGTCTGTCTCTTTTTTCATCACTATCACAACCGACCTTGAAGACAGCAACAAAGTTTTGTACCTGTTTTTGTATGTCGTATCTTCTCTCTCCAGACAGATGGGTGGGGGGCAGCTAGGTGGCTCAGTGAATAGAGCACCAGCCCTGAAGTCAGGAGAACCTGAGTTCAAATTGGGCCTCAGACACTTAACACTTACTAGCTGTGTGAACTTGGGCAAGTCACTTAACCCCAATTGCCCTGTTTTCCCCCCTCCAAAAAAAAAAAAAAAAACAGAGATAGGTGGGACAGTGGATTGATAGAGTTTTGGGCTTGGAGTCAGGAAGACATTAAGTTCAAATTTAGCTGTGTGATCCTGGGCAAGTCACTTAATTCTGTTTGTCTCAGTTTCCTCTTCTATAAAATGACCTGGAGAAAGAAATGGCATTCTGATATCTTTGCCAAGAAAACTCCAAATTTGGTCACAAAGTGTCAGACACAACTGAACATCTCTATTAGACTGTAAGGTCCTTAGGGGCAAGGACTGTGTCTTTTTTCATCTTCATAGTGGCACTGTCTAGCGCAAGGCCTCATGTCTTTTAGGACCTTAATAAATGATTGATGAATTGAGCTCACTCTTTTCCTCTTCCTGCCCCACCACTGACAACCTGGACTTCTCCATCATGTCCCAGGAGCCTCCTCATCCTGGAAGATTCCTCAGCCTCTTTGACCCTCTCTTTCCATTAGTGAATCCCTCCTCAGTTCCTCTACTTGAAGGAATTCCCATGGATTTCTTCACCTTGCCCCTATAAGTACTTCCCCCCCAACCCCTTTCAGTTCCCTTTTATGGATTATTTTCTGCCATTAGAATGTAAAGTCTTTGATGGCAGGAATTGTCTTTCTTTTTGCTAGGATTTGGATCACTGGTGCTTAATACAGTGTCTGGCATATACTAAGCCCTTCATAAATTCTTTATCTATTTATCTGTATTTTACTCGGTATGTCTCTGTCTATCTGGCTTTGTTCTCATAATCCCATTCTCATAAATAATCCTTCTCTACTGGGGCTATTATATTCCAACCAAAATAGACAAATCACTGTCCCACATCCCACACTTTCCCACCTATGTGTAATTGCTGGTACCATTTCCTAACCAAGGCCACCACTCCCTTTGCCCCTCGTCTTTGCCTTTTGACCTGAATCACATCTCAGAATTGAGTGGAGCCCCAGAAAACAAATCTTATCCTCCTGTCTCAAATGCCAGTTCCTTCAGGAAGACTTCTCTGATCTCCACTCCCTTTATCCTACTGCTCAGTTAGAAATGATCTTTCCTTCCTCTGGTCTAGGATATTGGTTTGCACCTCTCCTTTTTATATTCTGGCTTTTTCATGTAAATGTGAATATGATATCATTCCCTCTTCAAAGGTAATTCTGTATGGGGCATAGTTCAACTCCTCAAGGCTCTGATTTTCATTGATATTGTTACTTCCTCTACTGAGATAGAGTCTAACCACTCCACGACTTAGTAAACCTTCTTCAAAACTGTTGTAGCCAAAACAAGCCATTGCTTGATAGAGCTTTGTCAGCCTGCTGGTGGCAAACCTCTTTGTTCTTAACCAGGTTGGATCTAAAGTTGGAAAGGATTCTTGAGGCCATCTAGACTGCTCCCCCATATTACAGATAAGATACTGAGGTCAAGGAAGGGGAATTGACTTGCCCGAAGTCACACAAGTGTCTGAGGAGTTGAATCTATCTTCCTGACTCCAAGTCCAGCTCATTAGCCAGTAAGCCATGCTACTCCATTGTGCTGGTTCTTGAATGGCAGACATGGAGTCTATCATGAGTATTGGAGTCAGACATGATTCTACTACTTGACTCTCTCTAGTTATCTACCTTGTTTTTATGTCTTAATTAAATGTTTTTACCATTGGGAGAAATATGGTAAACTCTCCATCAGCAGAAGTGTTCAAATAGAAGATGAATGATCACTTGGAGATGCTTGTAGCAGCAAGCACCCCAATATCCCCAGGGTAGCTGCCAATATAGGTTCTTAGATCTGCTTTTCAAAAGGAAAGCAATTCAGAATGGGTTAACAAGCACACTTTAATCAAACAAACACACATTACCTAGTTCAGGGGAAAAAGGTCAGCACCCCAAACTTCAGAGTTACAGAACTTCAGAGTTACAGACAGGCTTCCAAACTGTCCCAACATTACATACATCAATACCAAATCACAGTTACCAGAGAGGGAAGCATCAACATCTGGGTTTTCAAAGCCGGGGGGCTCTCAACAACGGCTTCCCAGAGTCTCATCTGGTCAAATCACACAACACTTCTCAAAGTGAGCCCCAAAGCAAAGCCTCTCATCAGAGTTTATATAGCCTTCTCCTAGCTCAAAGAATGTAACAACCTTCTGGACCCACTGCCCAATCACAAAAGTATCAAGGTTGGGCTTCCCTGAAAAACAAGCCTCCCACCACAGGCTCCAGGTGCACTTAAGCTAGGGGCAGGGAAGATCTTTAAATTTGCATTTCCATTACAATGCTGTGCAAGGAATTCATGTTTCAATTAGGGGATGAGCTGGATAGCATTTGGAGATTCTGTCCAGCTCTGGGAATCTATGTCCATAAATCTATGATTAGTCTTTAAATACCACCAGTCTCTTAGTTCAGTGGGTCTATCCCATTTTTTCTTCTGTCCAATTCAACCAGTTTAAATACAAGTATCATCTTAAAGTTCATATTCTAGTTCATAATGTGATAAAGTTTTCATGTTCTCTATGTCTGCTGGTGGAAGTCGAGTCATCTTCCTGTTTACACAGACTTGAACTCCATGGGACCATCTGCACATTATAGAAGGGAAAATTCTGTGCACCATGAAAGGGAGCACAGTTTATGCCTTTTAATTCCCAGATGAATCTTTTCAAGGATCTTGGTCATATGATGTAGACTGTCTCTAAAGAAAGATGCCTGTCATGAGAATGCTTCCTCCCACCAGTAGGGAAGAGGATGGGATGCGGTTCCACAGAGAGAAAAGAATAAGGAAGAATGACTTTGCAGTTCCTTATGATGCTTGAATTCTACTTTCTTCATCTTCCTTTAAAAAAATATCATACATCTTCATGGTACTTTGTTAACTACAAAATACGTTTATATTGTGGATCTCACCTTAGTGTTACCGAAGCTTTGTGAGCAAGGTAGGCATGTATGATTTTTCCTGTTCTGCAGAGGAGAAAAGTGATGCTCAGAGAGGTGAATCTCAGGGTCATGTGCCAAGTGAGTATCAGAGTCAGGAAGAGAACTGAAATCTCGAGACACGAGGAGTCTAGGACACCAGTGCTTTCTCTACTCCATCAGTCTGGCTCCCATGAATCTTCTCTCCTCTGTCTTCAGTTTCTATTTTCCTTAGCCCATAAATTCTAAATCTCATTATATCCTTTTCTCTTCTTCCTGACAAGACCTCCCCAAAGTCCAAAGCTGCCAACTACCCAAGCCAACAGTCTTTAAATATGGCTGAGTATGGGGGAACATAGGGTTTATAGGGGAGGGAGTGAGCACACAAGGCTTAGTGGTCCAAGCCTGTAACTATATCAGTGTTTCAGTACAGAGTAGAGGTGGGTGATGCAAACAACCACTGCAAAAGTCTGAGGTTTTGGGGAGAGAGGCTGAGTCAGAAAGTTACTTTCCCAATATGTCCATTAGCTTGCTTCCTTAACCAGGACTGGCTAGGACCTGAATCTTGACTCCTGGAAGTGAGTTCTAGCTCTCATTTCATCCCATGAGATGCAAAGTAATAGTCAAATTTTCTGAAGAAAGCTTGGTATTGAGTTCTGCTCTCCTGGCACCGCACATCACATCACAATTCTCCAAGACAAGACTGTTTCCCATTCTCTGGTGCTTGTCTTAATCACTGGCATATGTCAGTTCCTCATGCAAGACCCCACACCAAGTACTCCCTCCTTTGGGGGAAGATCAAACAAGATAATAAATGGGGAGGCATCTTAAACTAAGTGTAAATCACTACATATATGTGAGCTGTATTTCAGAGGAACATAGATATAGTGTTGGATTTGATGCCTCTTAACCAAACTCCTTCATTTTACCTCTGAGGAAACTGAGGCCCAGAGGAATTAATGAACTCATTTAAAGTCACATAGGTAACTGTGAGAGGCAGGATTTGAATCCAGCTTTGTAATTATTGTGGCATTATAAATGGTTCAGAAGATAGACTAAGGACTAATGGAAAGGCCCTCTTGTCTAGGTCCCTTTCATTTTTTCTGCCCCCAAAGAAATTGGGATTCACGGAGTGGCCTGGCAAGATCCATTCTTCTGTGTCCAGAGATCAGAGAACAAGAAAATGTCAGAACTCCAAGGGACCTCAGGATATTAAACACCAAATATCAGAAGAGCATGAGAAATGATGCCTCATTAGCAGTCTGATGAAGACAAGGGACTGCTTCTCAGAATTAGGCTTCTTGCCCACAGTCATCCTTGAAGGAAATACTAAATTTTGGTTAGAGGTCATAAAAAATATATAGATGTAATTTCCCCCCATTCAAGTTCATAGACCCTTTGAAATCTGCCAGGTTAAGAATTTCTGATCTAGGTCAAACCTCTCATTTTATATAAGTGAAAACTAAGACCTAATTGACTGAAGTGTCAGTCAATCAACTAGTAAGCATTTACTAAGCATCTACTGTATGAAATATATACAAAATAGCTGGGGCTGTTAGGTGGTGCAGTGAGTAGAGCACTGTCCCTGGAATCAGGAGAACCCAAGTTCAAATTCTGCCCCAGACACTTAACACTTACTAGCCATGTGACCTTGGACAAGTCACTTAACCCCAATTGCCCAGCCTTCCCCCCTACAGAAAGACAAAAAACAAACAAACAAAAAAATAACTCTAAGGTAAATGGGGGAGGAGGGGCACTAATGACTGGGCTAGGCACTGAATTAGTGGTTGAGCCAATGCCGGGCCCAAGCCAGTTTCTTTCCACTCCGTGGCCTCTAACTGAGCTGCAGGAGCTAAGAGTGGCCCTGGGCCTTCGTAGATGTCTTGGGCCCTGCCTGCCTTGCTGCTGAGAAAGGCTTTTGCTGGTAGGAGAAATGTGCTGACTTGGCATTTTGTGCTGGTCGTCCATTCTACCAGCTCCAGATTTATGACCAAAGCTGGGACCCAGGCAAGCCGCCATTACTGCCAAATACATTAAAAAAAACTAGCCCCTTGAGAGAAGTCAGATGCACAAAGTCTGTCATCATAAATGAGCTTTATTGGGTCTGGCTCTCAGAGCAGGGTCTTGAATGTTGTCCCTGTTTGTTCCAGCCATTGAGTGCAGAGTCCTGGGGTCACTTCTAAGAAACGAGAAACATACCATTTTATGTTAACTCCAAATGAAGGCCCCAAGATCCAAATAATGACAATAGTTTATACTGACATAGCATTTGTATAGCTCTTAAGCAAATTACTTCATTCAAATATCACAACAGTCCTGGGAAGGAGGGAAAGCAAGAATTATTCAATCCCATTTTAGAAAGGAGGAAACTGAAGTTCATAGAGGGAAAGTAGGTCAGGATCACACAGATAGAAGGAGCAGAGGCCTAAATTTGATGCCAGGTCCACTGACTTTAAATCCAGGGCTTGCTCCTTGACACCCTTCTATTTCTGAGAGCCAAAAATCTGCCATGTGTAAAGTCTAGAGAACAAGGAGACATATCTTAGCTGTTGGGTTTTTTTTTTTTTTTAGAGTTTTCTCATAGAGGCAAGCGCAGAACTCATCATATAATAGGCACTCAATGAATGAATGAAAGAAGTCAGCAGTTCTGATATCAGTGCACCCATTGGTAAGGTAGACAGGTGAGTCATTGAAAGTTCATGAATCTTGTCCATGATCAAACAGACACTGTTCAAAAACCAGAGAAATCAGCATGGACTAAAATAGCCAGAGAAGGAACTAACTCTGATACAGTATATTGTCTTTCTAGGATTTCTCTTCAGATTCTTTATAGACTACTGGCCTTCTTGTTCCTCACATATGATGCTCTAGTTACTGTCTCCATGTACCATATCTGTTGTCTTTGCACAGGCTGTCCCCTGTACCTGGAACCTACCTCTTCCTCATCTTTACTTCTTAGAATGCCTATTTCCTGCAAAGCTCAGATCAAATTCTACCTCCTATAGGTGGCCTTTCCTGATCGCTTTAGCTGCTAATTCCTCCCCACCTCCACACCAAAAATTACCTTGTCTTTATTTTGTAAATACCTATCTATGTGCAGCATTGTCTTCACTTGATAGAATATAAGCTCCTTGAAGGCAGAAATGGTTTGATTTTTGTCTGTATCACCAGTACCCAGTGACATATTTGATATTGATAAATGTATACTGATTAATTAACTGGTTGATGGTATTGTTAAGAAAGTGATTTTCCATGGATAGGCCTGCCTTCCTCAAGTCTCTCCCCTCTCCAATCTAAATTCTCTTCAATCACCAGAGTGATATTCCTGAAGCACAAGTCTAGTTATGCTACTCCCACTACTCAATAAACTCCACTGGTTGCCTGTTGCCTCCAGGATAAAATATAAAACACCCTGCTTGGCATCCAAAGCTCTTCATAATCTTGCCACCTCCTACCTTTCTAGCCTTTTTACTCCTTACTCCCCACCTCATACTTTTTGGTCCAATGACTACTCCATGAACAAGACACTCCATCTCTCAGCTTCAGGTATTTTCTCTGTCTGGCATGTTTAGAGTCCTTTCCTTCTTCCTCCCTGCCTATCTATTTCACTGGTTTCCCTTAAGTCCCAACCAAAATTTCATCTTCTACAGGAAGACTTCCTAAACCCTTCTTCATTCTAGTATCTTTTCTCTATTAATTATTTACTGTTTGCCCTGTCTATAGGTTGCTTTCTAAACATTTATTTCCATGTTGCCTCTTCCATTAGACTATAAGCTCCTTGAGGGCAAGAACTATCTTTTGCCTCTTTTTGTATCCCCAGCACTTAGCACAGTGCTTTCCATACTGTGGTAAGCACTTAATAAATGTTTATTGACTAAGGGCCTGAAAACTTAGCACAGTGCATAGAGCTCTGGACTTTGAGGTCAGGAAGACCTGTGTTCAAATCTTGCCTCAGACACATTTAATCTTTCTGTTGCTCAGTATGCTTATCTGTAAAATTAATAGAATAATAAAACCAACCTCCCAGGATGGTTGTGAGGATGGTACTTTGCTAGCCTTAAAACTGTGTATAAATGTTAGTAGTTACGTTCTCACAGTTTAAAATGTTGATGCAATTTAAAACTTAAATTTAAATTAAAATTTAAAAGTTTAAGCAATTTAAATCTACAAATAAACCAAAAAAAAAGAGTTCTCTGCTTTCTCTCTTTCTGTGAGTTGGAACATGAGGTTTTGTGGGGCAACTCCATTGGACTTGGAGCCATTCATTAGCTTTGTGACTTTGGACGAGTGACTCCTCTTTGGACCTACACTTCCTCATCTGCCCTACCACCTTCCTTAATATAGTGTATTATTGTGTAATTGCAGTATTGTGTAATATTGTGGAGACCCAGTGAAATCATATGAATAAAAGTATTTTGTCACCTTGAAGTGGTAGCATAGTGAATGAAAAAGAGAAGAGGGTCAGGAGCCCATGGCTCTGGTCCTGGCTCTCTCACACATCTGTGAATCTTTGGGACATTTGCTTCTTTTCCCTGGATCTCTCTTTCCTTGTTTATAAAATCAGGGGGCTTGATCATATGGCCTCTGAGGTCCTTCTAGCTCCAACATTGTATTTCCCAAGGTTTCTTCCAGAGTGAACATTCTAATTTCTAAACACTTTTCTAGCTTTGGCGTTCTCTTTTCAAAGGTCGTTTCCAGCTCTCATATTCTGTGTTTAAAGTCTTTTCCAGGGGGTGGCTAGGTGGCGTAGTGAGTAGAGCGTCGGCCCTGGAGTCAGAAGGACCTGAGTTTGGATCCGGCCTCAGACACTTAACGCACACACAAACAAACAAAAAAAAAACAACCTAGCCGTGTGCCCGTGGGCAAGTTACTTAACTGCATTGCCCTCCAAAAAGTGGAAAAAAAAAAGATAAAATAAAATAAAGACTCTTCCAGTCCTGGCATTCTAGGCCTTACAATTCCTTCCAGCTCAAACATTCTCTGCCCTAAGGTTCCTTTCAGAGCTAACCTTCTGCATTCTAAACTCCCTTAACTTCAACATTCCCTGTCCCTGAGTCCCTTCCAGCTCTGTTTTTCTATGGTCCTTTCCATGTCTAAATATCTGTGGTTTTTTAATTCCCTGAGATGTCATTCATGATCATTATTATTCCAAATCAATTGGCAATTTAAAGAGATGAAGGACCTTCGAAGTAATTGAACCAACTTTTCTCCTATGAAAAGGAAAATTACCGAAACCCTTTTTGTGATCCCTGAAAGATGGGAAAAGGAGCAGAAGCAAACTGATTGCTCAATCTGAGCCATGCTAATATGTCTTCATGCTTATGTATTACATGTCTCCCTTCTTCAGCAAATTATAATTGAAAACGGACACAGCAGTTTTGGAAGCCACTGACGGGCAGGAAGGAGAACAGATGAATTTTGGTTGAGGGGGTAGGATATGGGTGGGAGGGGGCTGTTTATAGTAGGGCTTTGCAGGGAGGAAGCCGAGGCTCTCCGTAGAAGACAAAACTATTATGGCTTCCAGATGTGTTTGACCTTTATCTTGGATAAGAAACACATTGCCATAGAGACTCCTGTTTTATGGACACAAAGTCCAGGCATTGACTTTTTTAAAAAATTGTTTTTTAAAAGGAAGGGGATGGGGGCGGGAAGGTTGATAGATGTTTTCATATAACAGCTATGTGGTATAGTAGTCTTTGACTCCTTAATATGAAGTATTTATACAGTCAATCCCATAATATCCACAAACTTGTGTAAGTCAGTCAATAAGCATTTATTAGATGTCTACTGTGTACTAAGCACTGGGGAGGTGATCTTGGGACTTTGTGGATTATGAAGTGGATTCTTAAGCTTAGATAGGTCCTTACAACATGCATTATCCAAGAACCAATCTCACTAAGTTTGGAGAAACCCAACCCATCTTTCACTAGACAGTCAGCTAGAAGAGAATGAGATTTTTGGCCTTAGCTGCTCAGTAAGATAACTTCTAAGGTGTGGGAGATCTTCATACCATTAACATCCCAGATCTTATAAAGTGCTGAAATTTTGGTCACAGCAGTTCAGTCCTTCCATCTGGAGATACCTTTAAAGATTCCATTACAGAATGAGGCATGGTGGATGATCCCTTGAAGGGAGAAGCCACTCAAAATCCTATCTACTGTTGAGAAATCATCAAAAGGAAAATGAGCTTGGAGAGCTGAATGCATGTGTGCATAGTAGCATCTTAAGGTATGCAAAGGGATTTGCATACATTATTACCTCATTTGATCCTCACAACAATCCTAGGAGGTAAATGCTATTACTATCCCCATTTTGCAGATGAGGAAACTGAAGCTTAGAGAGGTTAAATGACCTGCCCAGGGTCACACAGCTAGTAAGTATCTGTGGTAGGATTCCAACTAAGGTCTTCCTGACACCAAGTCTCTATCCACTCTGCCAAGATGCCTCAGAACAGTCTAAGAGAGACTACTGGGATGTTTATGTTGCCTATTCAAAAAAGATGAATCTCAAGTTAGAATGACATGTAAAGGTCATTAGAAATCTGATTGCAAGAAAAGATGGACAGCTCTGAACACAATGTGTAGTATTTATTATATAGGTTTTCTTGGCATGGAAATGAATCGCTGTATATTTTGAATACTCTCTTACATTCTGTTGTGCACATGGAAATGCTTTTTTATTGTTTTCTTATTTTGTATTTATTTTAATATTTACATTCATGAAGTTTCTTTTTCTTTTTGTATTGTGTATTTAAGTTACAATAAATTAATAAAAAAGAAATCTTATTGAAGGACTATTTTTTTCCTCTGGCTCAGGACTCATAGGACATCATGGTCGGAAGATTCCTCTGATATCAGTGACTCCTACAACTGTGTGCTACAGGGATTCTTTTCATAGTAACCCTGGCAGATGCTGGCTCAAACTCTGCTTGAGACCTCCAGGAAGGCCCTCACATTCCATATCTAGTATTAGCTAGGGTAAATCCTTAACTTCCTTAGTCCTGGCTCTGTCAGTTACTCTCTTTGTGGCCTTTGTGATTCCAAATCCCCTTTTTCCCTACTCTATCCTGATGCAACTATTGTACTTTCTACTATGAATATAAGTGCTTAATGTTTCCTGACTGGCTTTCTAATTGACTACTTTAATAAGCATCAATTCAATCTATCCTCCTTGTTAAGAACATTTCAAGGAGTCAATTCTTCAGTAATCTATTTAATAAATCATTCTTCTGCAGACTCCTATAGAAACCAACAATCAACAAAGTTGTATCTGTACAGTATTCTGTGGCAAAATCTCTTAATGAGCAACATGTGATTTGTAATGGACCCAATTCCATCCCATCCAATCCAGTCCAACAAACATTCATCAAGCACTTATTATGCATAAGTCATTGTGCTAAGTACAAAGATACAAAGGCAAAACAAAAAAATAGTCTTTTTCTTAAGGAGCCTATGCAATACTAGAGATAAACAAGAAGTAAGGAAATGTGTGTTCTGTACTTGATGGTTTGAGTGGGAGAGGAGGAGAGCAGGAACAATTAAAGGGAAGCAGAAAGACACTTGGTCACTTTTATTAGGACAGTTTTCCCAAGTCTTAAACCTTAAAATACTTAGACTCAGAATAATGGCAGCTCAGTGGTAGATAGAGAACTGGGTCTGGAGTCAAGAAGATATGAGTTCAAATCCTATCTCAGACACTTTAGCTGTGTGACCCTGGGTAAATCAGAGTAAAACATTCACAGAAAATCAAGATACAGCATTCACAATGACATAATAACTCAACAGCTTATCACTAAAATGGCCACATAGTTTTCACCAAAGTGGTTGCATAGTTTTGAACAAAGTACAATCATTTAGTCAATCACTCAGGAACTCAATCATTCATTCATTAAGAACAAAAGGTCAAAGTCCTCCACCCATGGGGCACACCAAGTTACAAATCAGTCACTATTCAGTCATCTGTCACTGTTCAATCATCAGTCACTACTCAGTACCCTCTTAAGGGGTAGTGGGAAATACACAGGCCATCTACCTCTCAGTCACATTTCAGTCACTACTCAGTACCCATGGAGAGGTCTCTGTATCTTGATTTGAGGCAGGCTTTCAGCTTCCATGGTTCCTCTTCCATAGTCCCAGCTTCTGCCTGAATCTAACCAACTGTCCCCTGAATTCAAAGGCAGACAGCTCCCCGTTCCTTGTGCAGCTCTCCATGTAGTTCCTGCTCCACATTGGAGCTCACAGTGTCCAGTCCATCTCAAATCCTTCACAGTCTCTGTTCCTGGGAAGTCAAGGCTTAACAAAGCCACAAACAGACAAAGTACCGACACCACAGTCTTGCTTCCTCTGGCAGCTCCTCAGCAGCTCCAGCTGGCCCTCAGAAGTCTTCAGCAGAAGTTCCATCTGGTTCCCAGAATCAAAATCACTTCATCCAGGTTCTCAAAATAAAAATCATTCTCTCTAGCCTGGGCCTCTCTTCCTCAGCCTCCAGAACTTGGCTCCAAGAAGATCTGAAATTCCAGCTAGGGCTTCTCCTTATATACATTTAGCTCCTCCCTGTTACATAAGCAAGTTCCTGTTACGTCAGCAACAGTGGTTCATACCTTTTGTTTCTTAACAGAGGCTTTATCTAATTAATTTCAAACTAGGTGCTAAGTACCTATTAGCTTTGTCAATACAAAGGGGTCAAATTGCATTACTATTACAGCAGATACCACACTGAAGAAAAATAGCACCATCATTTAGATGGGAACTGGATTGGGAGTCTCACAGGTCACAAAGAGGGTTGGTGACAAAGTAGGACTAGAAGGCAGGTCCCTTAATTCCCAGGACAATGACTTTCCACTCTTCTATGCTGAGTAGACAAAAAAAAATTACATATGGTATGCATATGTATATGTGTGTGTGTGTGTATACACACATACATATATAGTGCTGGATTGCATCACTTTATTATTTGTTATATGTGGAGTCTAATAATATTTTCTATTTTGTAGTATAATATATCATCATACTACATAAAATCATAGTATAGTATACTAAGATGCTATGAAATATACATAAATAATATATATACACACATAAAATATATAATTATACCATTACACATGCATATATATAATCTACTCATACTTTCTTTTTTAAAGTAAAGACTGATCATCTCATAATGGAAACAAAGCTAATTCCTTAAATGTCCTTTTGCGTGCACTTCTATTCTAAAGGGATATTATTTTTTAATTCAGATCTACTTTGACTGTGATTATTGGCAGGTGATGGGTCACAATCTGCCCCATGGAATATAGTACTCATTTCGAAAACATCCTGAATCCACTGAGATATTAAAATGTAAGTTAGCCTATGATCATTAAATGTGCTTCCTAGGACATTTTAAGCTCTATGACAATCAAAGATGCATGAAATAAAAAGAAATTTCCTTTATTAACAGTATATATGTGATCAAACTGTTAACTTCTTTAAACAAACAAGCATGAAATATATATGTAAATTAAAACACAATTATCAAATTTGGTTCTTAAAGCATCAGACGACATTAGAGCTGAAAGGGACCCACAACATTCTCAAGGTCAAACCTTAACCCCTCCTCCATCCATTTTACAGAAGAAGAAACTAAGCCTTAGCCAAGGGACATGATTTCCCTGAGATCCCACAGCTTCTAAGAAACTGAGATGAGATTCACATTCAGATGTCCTGATGCCCAGTTCAGTTTTATTTCTGGCCTCTCTTATTCTTGTGTGCTGTGTGTGTGATAGAGGTGACTTCCCCCCCACATTCTTTTACCATCTCAGTGTACAGTAATGTGTATATTTTCCTCTCTTACCCTGCTCAAGCAAAGGTAGAAAGCAGTCCCTACATATTATATCTAACCCCCCACTCAGTTGCTCCCAGATGGACTCAGATGTTTGAGACACAGAGAGAAATTAGAGTGATTTTGTGGTCATAGGAAAGATTGATTCAAATGAGAAACAGGGGAAAGAATAGATTAGACTATGAAGTCAGCTTATTCCCACCTCATGTCAACCAAGGAAAGCAGCTTAGAGATGAGAAGACCAAGATGTGTTCCTGACTCCTGGCTCCTGGATGAACTTTTGTATGGGGGTTGAAATCAGGGAACTATGATAGGGAAGGCTTTGGAGTGGATGCAATCTGCTCTGCCATCCTTGTTTTGAACTGTAATAGAGAGAGAGTCTTAGTATCCTGCCCTAGAGGGAAACTCTTAAGTGTTCCTCTCAAGCACAATACCATCCCAAGAAAAAGAATGGGGGACCCCAGACAAGAAAGGCTGTTCTCAGGAGAAAAGAGGTTAGTAGCTAATGACAGGAGAGGTGATGATGAGGATAAATGACCAAATGTAAAGGGTGATGGCAGAAGCAATACCGTGCTACCCAGTGCACAACTCTTATTTTGTTCATGACTTTGTTGTGTTTTCATTGACTTACACATAAATGTCTTCTTCCCTGAGCTTGTGAACTGCTCACTTTTTAGGAGGAGATGACAATATGCACACTGGGTGGTGGTCAGATTGTAAAGTTTCCCTATTTTGTGAATGGAGAGATAGGGCAGAAAGGTAAGGCAAAGAGGTGAGAAATCAACAAATGGACCCAGGTCATCCATGTTGTGTAAGCAGGGGTCTACTGACTCTAAGAGCTGATTGTCAAAATTTCGCTGTGAACATATACATCTCAGAAATCAGCGAATACTGAAAATCAGGACTTGATTCATTGTCTTATTGATTTATAGAAAAGAAAGATATAGTAAGGACATTAATATTGGTGATTCAACTTAAAAGTGTATCATTCCTACATTTTCCCCCAGGGCCAGCTGTTCAACATTTACCAGCACACTAAATAGCCAAGGGCTTAGAGTCAAAAAGGCCTGAGTTCAAATCCCCTTCAGACATTAACTAATTATGACACCCTGGATAAACCACTTTACATTTTCAGGAGGGGGAAAGGGAAAGGGAAGAGGGAGAAATATAGGTATATCTAAAGAAAAGCTATTGAAAGTTTTTTTTTTTTAATAGCCTTAAAGATAAATGTGGTATCTCCTCAGTAGAGAAGCAGAGGACTGTAGGTATGGAATGTGGTTTGTTCTGTCAGATATAGTCAATCTGTATGCTGGTTTCACTTAACTGCCTTTCTTTGTTATAAGGAGGGTTCAGTGGTGATGGAAAAACATTTCAGAATATGATTTATCTTTTTTAAAGGCATTGCAAACATTATTAAGGCAAAAAAAAAATCCTGTATAAATGTGAGCTCTTTGTCCAATGACCAGTGATTTGATAAAGTAATGAAAGAATTAAATCACATCTCTGTTAAGTTTCTCCCCACATGGGAAACCACAAGTAGTCATAAAGACATTGTAGCCAAACAGAAATACAGCTCATGGTTTCTTCTTGGAAAAGCAAATAAAAGAGTCAGTTTCACCATCAACCCCATAGGGAATAAAATATCATCTCAGTTTCTTCATCTGGAAAATGGGAATAATAGTCCTCACATTTGCCCCCTCAGAAGGTCTTTGTGAGGAGTAACCTTTGGAAACTAAATTGCATTAGAAATAGGAGGTATCCACGAAGATAGTTTCTAACCCTGACCCTAGGAAACAGAATAAAAACCCGACCAAAAGTCCCACCCCAGCAACAACTTCAAAGTGCTAGGGGCGACCGAGGATAAAGCCAGCTTTTGAAAGAAGTGTTGAGATACTTTGCAGCTCAGAGCCTTCCAGTTAATTAAAACCAGGCCACAGCTCCAGCTGATGGCCCACTGACATCATGAGCATTTCTGTGGGGTGACCTAGCTGGCTTCTTTTTTTCATCAGCCATACACACACTGTAGGGAGCAGACAAATTCTTCCTGAGGCCCAGACTCACACTTCATGGATCTGCCTGCATCATAGCCTACCTTTCCTGCCATATGCTGCCATACCAGTCCTCCTCAATGCATTCTGCAGTCCAGCCAAACCCAAAGGATTTCTGGCCCCTGGATGCACCTTATATTCTCCCACTTCATGCCCTGGTTGGTGGTGTTCTCACCTCCACCTCCATCTTGTGTTGCCCAATTCCAACCTGTTTACCATTATTATAGAATATTATGGATGAAAGTTCTATACCTGTCCATCTTATCCTCCTATTACTGGAGTTTTCAACTTTGGGCCAAAACTTTAGATGGATAGATAGATACAAATAGACAGACATATGTGTGTATTTATATACACATGCATATACAAATGTACATATATAAATATATACATATATATGTATATGCACACACATATATACATGCACATTTTTTTTCAGAGAATTAAAGTGAGGCCCAGAAATGATAAGTGATTTGCCTAGGGTCTCAGAGCTAGAAATCTCATCTGAGGCAGGATTCACAAGCAGGTCTTCATGACTCCATTGTTCTGTCCATTAAACCACTTAGCTGCCCTAACTCATCTAGATTTGTCTCAATAAAAATCCTTCACATATGGAGAGCACATAATAAATTACAGTGTTTCTAGTAAATTCAATTCATTTTGAAAATCAGTTTTAAGTACTGCCTATGTATGAGACACTATACTTAGTGCTGGGACTACTTGACAAAAATAACAATGGCCCTCAAGGAGCTTTTGTTCTACTGAGGAAAGAGAAAGGAATAAGCATTCATATAGCACTTATTTGTGCTAGGTACTGTGTTATGAATTTTACAATTGATATCTCATTTGACCCTCACAACAACCCTGGGATATAGGTGCTATTATTATCCCCTTTTTACAGATGGGGAAACTGAGGCACAGAGAGGCTAAGGGACTTGCCAAGGGTCACACAGCTAGTAAGTATCAAATCTGAACTTTGATTTTTCTGATTCCAGCACTCTGTTGCCACCTAGCTGCCTACTGGAGGAGAGCTGAAGTTTATAAAACACACAGGTTCACAAAGCTTTTATATATAATCATCTCATTTGATACAACATCAGAGTCAAGCTGGTGTAGTGGATAGAGAGCTGGATTTATGGTCAGGAAGATCTGGGTTTGAGGCTCATCTCTGGGACATATTGACTGTGTGGCCCTGGGCAAGTCTTTTCACCATTGAGTATCATAGGTGAGATTACAAATTGCAGGGCAGGTGGTGACCCACATGGTAGAGGGCGGTTTTCCTCACCTACTAGTTCCCTACACCAGTGAAATCACAGGATGGATAAAAATAAATAAATAAAACACAAAGATTAGTAAAAAAAATATGATAATTTGAGGAGGAAGAGAGTACTAACCCCTTGGGACAGAAGAAAGGCTTCCTATAAGGGGTGACACCTAAGCTGAGCCTTGGAGGAAGGGGATTCTACAAGGTCCAACTGAGGAGAGAGTATGTGCATTTGAGGGGGAAGGATGGCCTGGATTAAGGCACAGGACATGAGATAATGTGTCAAATTTATTGAAAAGTAGTCCAATTTTACTAGCATGCAGAGTACATAAAGAGGAATAATATGAAATAAAGAAAGAAAAAATAGGCTAGAACCATACTGAAAAGAGATAAAGTCCGGATCAATACCAACCTGAGACATTTGTAATTTATTTGGAGATGTTAGCGAGTCAATGAAGGCTCTTAGCAGGACTGTGAGGTGACTGCTTAACACAGAATAAGCCTATATAAATCCTTATTTCTTGCTCCTTCCTCCCCACTGCCCCAGTAGCACAAAAGCTCCTTGAGGCCATTGTTATTTTTGTCTTGAAGCCCCAGCACTGAGTATAGTGTCTTGTACGTAGATGGCACTTAAAGGTGCTTTTCAAAATGAATTTAAATAGAAACACTGTAATTTAGGAAGTGAGGTGATTGGGTCTTAGGAAGATTATTGTGGCAGCAGTATGAGGGTGAGGTTGGAAAAGTATGAACATGGAATCGAGCAAATCACTAAGGAAACAAGTGAAATTTTTCAGAAAAGAGGCAATGAGGACTTGGAACTAGGTTAGTGGCTCTGTGAGTGGAGAGAATGGGATGGTTGTGGGACAGGTTGAAAAGGAAACAATGATCCACCAGACCCGGAAAACTATTGACTTAAGGAGGGTAGAGACAATAGTCAAGGATGGTGACAAAGTGAGGAACCTGGGTAAGTGGGAAGATGGCAGTACCTTCAATAGAAAGAGGAAGTTTGGAGGAGGGGCAAGTCTACAGGCAGAAATGATGAGTTCCATTTTGGTCCTGAGTTTCAGATGCTAATAAACCATCCAGACAGAGACACTCAACAAAGCAACTAGTGATATGAGATGTTCAAGAGAGGGACTAAGACTCAGTAGATCAATTTAGCAGTGACCTATATATTGACCCCTTGGGAGCAAATGAAATCAAACAATCAATCAACAAACATTTCTTAAAGTTCCTACAGGCACTGTGCTAGTTGGGGTGGGGAGAAGTGAGGGTCTTGGGGAGATGGGTGAAGAGTCAATAAATGAGGCAGAGGAGGCAAGTCAATAGCAAGCAACAAGTAGAAGACAAGAAGGTCGAGAACATCCAGAAGGAAGTTGGCCAACAGTGCCAAGAGCTACAAAGAGACCAAGGAGGCTCAGCACTAACCTAGAGAGGGGTCATTGGATCTGGTAGTCAGGAGATTGTTGCTAACCTCTGAGGGAACAATTTCAGTAGAGTGGCAGAGACAGGTTATGGTGGTTAAGTGCATCAGGAGGAAATAGAGGTAGGAAATGTTGGATAACTTTCTAAGAACCTGGTACTGAAAGGAGAAAAGATAGAGGGCAAACTCTTGGGGGATTGTAGGTGAGAAAATGAGACCAGAGTGGTCATTCCATAGACCCTAATTCACATAGCAAGTGACAGAATCAAGTGAAAATTCCTGACTTCACATACAGCACTTTCTGCTCTGTTATGGCACTAAAAGGTATAGGATAAAGACTCAGAGTTTATTTGTACATCACTGGACCAAAAGCTGTTCAGGCTAAAAATAGAAAAGACCTGATTTCTGACTTCTAAAACACCTCACACCCTAGCACAAATATAAAAATATCCTAGCATAAATGCAGAAATCCCTAGCTATAGACAAATTTAGAATAGATGGTTTGGTGGTGATGGCAAAAGTTTATTCATTTCATTGTTAAGTAATCATAAAACATAAGAGTGCACAAGAATCTTAGAGGTGGCGCTATCTACCCTCATGACTCATTTTACAGAAGAGGAAGCTAAGGCAGTGAGAGGGAAAATGAGTCACAGACTTTTCAGGGTCTCAGTACTTTGGTGGTGAGCCAAGAACTGAACCCAGGGTCTTTCTATTCCACAGTTAGCATCTTTTCCACTGTACCATATTTCCGGAGTACATCTAAGACCAATGATTTCATCCTCTGCAGATCACACACTATCTATGACTTGAGAGATACATTGTGGAAAGTTGCCTAAGGCTCAGAGAAGTTAAAGATTGTCCATGGCCACACAGCTAGTAAATGCCAGAGGAGGGATGTGAAACCCAGTTTTTCCTGACTCTGAATCTAGCCTTTTCTTCACTATTCCAAGCCATCACTTAGATCAAGCACTTGCCAGTAGAATAATCCAACCACTTGGGGGCTATGTTTGCAGAGTGCTCTAAACACTACATAAGGAATAAAAATTTGAAAGACCATTACAAACTGAGGAATGTTTTTTCTGAAGGTTTGAAATCTAAAGATTTTAAGATGATCCAATAAAGGGCGGAATGAAGTGAGCTTCTTGGGTGTTTAAGCAGAGATGTGCAAACGGGAGTCATCCTTTCCTTGGCCCCACCCTTCTTCTGTAATCCATAGCCATTTCTCAGCTTTTGACTCTCAGGAAGTTCCATTGTCAGCTCAGCACTCTCCAAAAAGTCAGATACTTTGAGGTTCTTTTAGGTTCCCTCCCCTCATAGGATCTTAGGCTCATGCAACCTAAAAATTACCACTTCTCCGAGTTGAAAGGATAATTGCTAAATCTTTCCATAGCTTCAGGATTTTTTTTTAAAGAATTACACATTGAGTTTATCGGCAACATGATAGAGTGGGAAAATATTGCCTCCCTCCGATCATACAAACACTGGATTTGGATTCAGTGGATACGCGTTCAAATCCTGGCTCTCCTCCTTCCTGTGTAACATTGGGCAAATTATTTAACTTGATTCCAACTTCAATAAAATGAAATGGTTGGCTAAGATGAGTTCTAAGGTGGGAAAAGTGGGAAAAGTTCTGATTTGAGGTTAGGGCAACTAGATAGAGTGTGGTTACACTGAGTTAATCGCCTAATCACCTAACTTCCCTAGTCTTCCATTTTCTCATCTGTAATATGTAGAGATTGGACTAGATGATCACTGAGCTCCCTTCCAGCTCATGTTCCCATGTACTCTTGTGGCTCTGCATCCATGAAGACATGAGGTTAATGACCTTAGGATGGCAGGAGGGTGATAATATGGCTGGCCTGTGGAGTCTGTGATTCTGAAGGGAGCTGGGAAGAGGGAGCCCTGGACCTGAGTCCTAGTCCCAGCTTGCCACTCACCAGGCCTGGGAACTCAGGCAAGTCACTTCACCTTTTTGTGACCCAGAGAACCAGAGGCTGCAGTGAAAGTGCTGATCTACATGAGGAGTTTCCACTTCTGGGAATTTCCCACACCGTTGGAATCACAGGGGCTGTCCTTATGCTATCTTTCTCTGTGGTTCTCTCTGTGGTCATGGTCCTCATCATTTCCCACAGATCTCAGGTCCTAGGTCAACGTTGTTCTCAGGACACCAAATAACCACCTGATTGCTAACATCACTTTTACATCTGCCTCTTCAATCTGGAATACCTATTCCTCTCCTTTCTGCTTTTCCCAATTCTTCTATTTATCTTCAATGGCTCAAATCCCTCCATGAAAGCCTTTCCCACTGATCAAGTCTCATACTATACCTCTAGTAGGTACTTAATTGGTGTTTGTCAACTGATTCACACACACACACACACACACACACACCCCCACACACACACACCCTTCTTCTCTTAATTTGTCCCAAACCTCCTAGCACATGATTCTTTCCCAGCCTATCTTGATGCAGTATGAACTAAAGGAAAGGGCAATGAACTTGTAGTCAAAAGATGAGTTCAAGTCTCAGACATTTCATGTACCAGACACAGGATCTACTTTTCTGAATCTATACTTCCTTACCTTCAACATAAAGGTTCTCCTGAGGGGACAGCTGGGAAGCACAGGGGATACAATATTGGGTCTGGAGTCAGTAAGACTTTTACTGAAATTCAGCCTCAGATAATAGCTGTGTGACCCTGATCAAGTGACCTTTACTTGCCTCAGTTTCCTCAGCTGTAAAATGGGGATAATAACAGCACCTAGCTCCTAGGACTGTTGTGTGGCTCAAATTAGATAATGTTTTTAAAGTACTCAGTACAGTGCTTGACACATAGCAAGTGTAATATAAATATTTATTCCCTCCTCTCCTTCTCCCTCCTACTGAAACCATTTACTGAACATCGTATGTGAGAGGGTCACCTGATATGAGGGGCAATGAGGTGTAGTGAAGAATACAATAGATTTAGGGGACTATGGTTGGACGAGGCCAGTTTTTCCCTCAGGTTTTTGTTTACAGCATGATATGCCTCGAGAGAAGCAGCTTCCTTCTTTCTGCTGCCCATTCCCATAACACTCTTCACATGCAGCAGAGGAATTTGAACACTGGCGAGTCCACCTGCTTCTACCCATTATCCCTGTGATTAAAACTTATCCAGAATAAACAGGCGCCAGATGTTACTTTTATACGATTTCAATAAAATCTGGCTTTTATTCCATACAACTAGTCGCTTCTGCCAAAGCAAAAAGTGCAGATGCTAGAAGTTAACAATACAAGACACCCATCTGTGGACTGCTGGAAGGGCCTTTCATAGACCAGGCAAGTTTGAGAAGCAGTAATGTGAGCCACATTTGATATGTAAACATATGGCCATTAAGATATTCCCAATGCTCCTATTTCTCCTATACGAGTAATTGTTCACAAAACATTTCCTGAGAACAATCCTACAAAGTGGGGAGTGTAAGCATTACCCCCATTTTATAGCTGAAGAAACTAGATTCTTGCCAAGTATCATGTCAAGACTGGAGTCAGAATTCGAACCCGGGTCTCCTAATTTCAGATAGAATGTTCTCTCTACTTTGCAGTGCCAAAGAATACATGACTAATTGTCTAGTTGATTATATAACTTTGTAACAAGTAACTCATGACCCCATACTGTTACTGTTACCTTGGACAAGTCACTAAATCTCTGTTGGCTTCAATTTCATTATCTATAAAATGAATGTGTTGGGTTTGATGATCTATGAGTAAGACCCCTCCCCCATAACTCAACTGCCTCCTCCCCTGCCTTCTATCCTTGCAGCCCCATTCTCCCACTGGTAAGTTCTTCCTGGAACCTCCACTTTGGGGAACCTCCCCCATCTTTCTTTTTACCTGTATCTGTACCCACAATGTTAGCATTTTACCTGGCACAAAGTAAATGCATGATAAATACTTATTGACTGACTGACTGGTCTTATGGTCCTCTGTTCCTCTGGTTGGTACTGTCAATGGAAGTAGGAAAGCTAGGGGCAGCTTTGGGGAGTTTAAGAGATTTCTGCAATCCTTAATGCTGAAAAGAAAGCAATTAGAACTGTAAAAAAAAATGGGTATTGTGGTATAATGGATAGAGTTGAAAATCAGGAGCGTTGAGTTGGTATTTGGAACCAACACTGAATTAAACTGAGGCAGTTAATGTGTGACTAGAGCCCTCAGTTTCTCCATCTGTAGAATGAGGGCACCCAGCTCAGAGGGAGGGCAGCTCCTAACAGTCTCTTGTGCTATAATTCTACTTTGATACGTGAGAGTTTTCCAGCACTGGAGATGTTTGAGCAGTGTGAGTAACCACTTCTCAGGGTTCTGAGCCTTATTATAAGTATTAAAAGTAGAAACTCCATGTAGATAACTGCTTTTCAGGGATATTATAGAGTGGGCTCATGCTTCAAGTAGGGATTACACTTTGTTATTACCATTGACATGGCATGTTATTATTTTGCAAGATGCCAACTATAAACATATGACCTTGGGTAAGTCATTTCCCCAAAGATGTATCACAGGATTTAGAGCTGAAAGATACCATAAAGAATACAAGCAGTTCATCTTAGAGATGAGAAAACTGAGGCCTCCTGAGGGGAAGTGTCTTGCTTAAAGTTGAACAGGTAACAAGTTCTGGAGTCATGATTAATATTAGTGCTTCAAAACCAAAATTGAGTTCTTCCCCTCCCCCTCCTCCATTTCTTGCCATATTCTCTTGCCGAACCTCACTTTCCTCCCCTTTAAAATGAGAGCATTAGACTAGATAGATGGTCCTTTAATGTTCTCTGCACCACTAACATTCTATGATTCATTATCCTAGAAATTTGTCTTTTTCTGGGTTTTCCAGTCACATACTCCTTGAAGAAATCTAAAGTTTACAAGGTCACTTAAGGAAACCACTGGAAATTATTCTAACCAAACCTCTGGGCCTGGGCCTGGGCTTGCTATTTTCTTTAAAGCCTTTATTTGGAAAGCTGCAGTGGAAAAATTCCCCCACACTTGAGTTGGATTGTACAGCATTTTGCCAGAGTCACACTGTGGGAAGACATTGAATAAACACGAACCAGACTGTAAATGAGATGCAAACAATTTGGGCAAAAAGTCACTGGGCCATCCATGGAGAAGTGGCTTCCCACTGAAAAACACACAGTTCTTTTTCCTGCCCCATAAAGAGCCTTTGTTAAGTAAGGCCCCCTGCTCCCCTCTCCCCCTCCCTACTCCTAAACAAGTGAGTGGTTTCACAGCTTTGAAAGCCAAGTCTCTTACCTGTAGCAAAGCCTGCGTAAATTTGGTGCCAAGTGTGTTTCAGTCACAGTATATCACTTTCTGGTCTTGTTAGAATGGTCTGGTTTGCTATTTAGCAAAAAAAAAAATGACTATGTTGATCCCTTGGGCTCCCTCTTGGTTCTCCATTTCTATTGATATCACAGGAGCATAGGGACACAGATTTAGAGTTGGAAGGTACTTTAGAAATAATCTAATCCAATATCTTAATTTTATAGATGAGGAAACTTAGACCTCGAGAGGAAATTACTTGCCTAAGATCTTATAGCTAATAAGGAATAAAGATGGGACTTGAATTCAATCTAGAATCTTTCTACTGGGGCCTCTCAAGTTTATAATGTTATCAGGGAATTTTAGGAATGGAAGAGATCTTCAAGCTCATCTAAACCCTGACTTTTCCAAAGAGGAAACGGAGGCCCAGGAAATATCTTGTAATGGAAAAGCTCAGATGAGCCCTTGAGGTTGGACATGCCCATGCCTTTCTGGGCCTACATTTCTTCCTCTGCAGAATGAGGGGCATAGCCAGAGGATTGCTTTATTTCATCTCTAAAGTACAATCTTAGCATTGACCTGCCTAAGCAAACAAGTGACAAAGTCAGTGCCTGAACCCAGGCTCACTGACTCCCAAGGCATCTCAGCTGCCACTTGGTTTGCAGGCAGAATGGATGGAAGAAGTCCATGCAATTATCTGCTAGCTGTATTTAGATTCATCTATACATATCTTCAGGCTTAAGTTACATGAGCTATATTCAACAGCACAAAAACAAAATAGAGAGGAGCCAACTGTTTGTGGTAGGGGTCAACTAAATTCTGTATATACCTACATATTATAGATATATACACACATAAAAACATGTGTTAGATTATGTTGTTAGATTATGCTGCTGTTCAGTTGTCTTTCAGTTGTGTCTGACTCTTTGTGACCCCATTTGGGGTTTTCTTGGCAGAGATACTGTAGTGGTTTGCAATTTCCTTTTTCAGATCATTTTATAGATAAGGAGACTGAGGCAAACAGGGTTAAGTGACTTGCCCAGAGTCACACAGCTAAGACGTGTCTGAGGCCAGATTTGAATTCAGTGAGATGAGTCTTCCTGAATCCAGGCCTGGCATTCCACTATGCCATGTAGCTGCCCCATTGTTATGTATACATGTAAATATGCTTGTGTATGTGTGAGTGTGTGAGAGATGCATGTTATTGCCTTCATTAAAATACAGCACAGAAACTGTTTTCCTTTTGTCTTAAAGACTCTAATGCCTTTGCATGGTGCCAGACTGCATAATCAATGTTTGTAGATGGATTGATGGATTGTATGTGGCTTGTGGTTTCTCTGGCCCTCTTCAGGATTTATAGACAGATACTTGCTTCTTATAGTTTGTGTAATAACGGAATGTAAGCGAGCTGATATTTTTTGCTAAGGGATGCATATGTACATATTTCTGCATAGCTATGTGAGTATAAATGAAGTCTTTCCCACCAACACCCTTGGGAATTTGCAGTAGATGCTTATTTCCCTTCCCTTATAGGATGAGTCAATAGTCCTATGTAGAATCCCAAGGGAAAAGCTAGAAACACTTCCAAAGGACCTTTGATCTCTCCATTAAAAACATCCCAAGGCCACCTCCCCCGGAAATGGTCTGGAAATTTAGAGACAGACATTCATGAAAATAGTAATGCTCATACTAATTGGCTACTGTCCCATTCGCTATGTATTCTTATTACTTCTTTTTCCTTCAATCCTTTCCCATCTCCCTAACGATAACATTCACAGATAAAACTTTCACTAGACCTAAATGTCCCATGACACATGGAGTCATGGATAAGGTTTTTTCACTTCTTCATTGTTGGCAGCCCTCAAGTAAATTGGGAAAAGGATGGGATGGAAGGGATGGGAATGGAAGGGGTGGGGCTCCAGATCCCATTCCATGCTACTCAATCCCCCTCAACCAGAGACAATGCTCAAAGGAGTGGGAGCAGGGGTAATAGATTTCACAGTTAACTCCCTGGATTCCACCACATCTCATCAACTAGAGTATTGGGCCACTGAGCTTAAGGCCTCCCTCTGCATCTTTTCATGTATTCTGGGTACCAGGAGATCACTTGGGCATCTATTGTTATTCCTTGCCTACTTCTCTGATCATACATTTCCTAAGTATTTTTTTTTTTTTTTGCTTTTTGGAGGGCAATTGGGGTTAAGTAACTTGCCCAAGGTCACATGGCTAGGTTTTTGTTTGTGTGCCTTAAGTGTCTGAGGCCAGATCCGAACTCAGGTCCTTCTGACTCCAGGGCCAACGCTCTACTCACTGTGCCACCTAGCCGCCCCCTAAGTAATTTTTTTTGAGCACCAATTCTTGCATTCAAATCTAATGCTTAGTGAAGTGAGTCAGAAGAAATAGATTGTGTCTTGACTCTAACGCTTATAAGTTGTGGGATCATGGACACATCAATTCCCCTCTGTGGATCTCAGTTTCCTCATCTGTAAAATGGGCACAATCATGCTGGCACAAAGAGATTATTAAGCCACTGAAGTGCTTTAAAACATACATATCGATGGGGCTATTGGGCAGAAAGCCAGAAAGGCGCACCACCCCTTTTGTCTTGTCTCCCATTATTTCCCTTCACACATTTTGCGTTCCAGGCCAATGGGGATCAAGTGAGATCCTGAACATAAGGTGCCTCGTGAACCTCAAGGAACAATAGAAACATCAGCTATTATCACCACCCTCATCAAAATATGAACTTACTGATATGACTGCCCACAGGGTAGCAATGAGAATATTCTTCTCAAGTCAAAGAGATGACAGATTTTCATTCATTTGTTTATTTAAGAAACATTTACTGAGTAGTCAGCATGTACCTTGCAAACCAGGAATATAAAATGTCGGGGAAATAGGGCTGGCTATGTGGCACAGGTGAAAAGGCTTTGCTCTTGGAATGAGGAAGACCTGGGCTTGAAACCTAAATCACTCATCATGGGATCATGGGAAATGTCTTTATCCTGTCTGGCCTGTTTCCCTATCTGAAAAGGGAGGTGATTAGTCCAGAGACCCTTTCCAGCTGCAAGCCCTCTGATCCTGAAATAGCTCAAACAACCTACACCATGGGGTTTTGTGAGAAAAAGAAAATGAGGGGAAGCATGCAAACATTTTGAAGTTGTAAAGCCCTTTGTAAATAAATATGAATTATCATGATTTGGTCACATGGGCCTCCTCTTGGCTCTTTTCTTTTTCTTCTTTTAAAATAGCATTTTTTTCCAATTATACGTAAGAAAATTTTTAACATTCATTTTTGCAAAATTTTGAGTTCCAAATTTTTCTCCCTTCCTCTCCTCCTCTCTTCCTGAAACAGTAGGCAATTTGATATAGGTTATATGTGTGAAATCATACAAAACATATCTCCATATTAGTCATGTTGTGAAAGAAGAAACAGGCCAAAAGGAAAAAAATACACAAAAAAGGGAGAAAATTAAGATAGTATGCTTCAATCTGCATTCAGAGTCCATCCATTCTTTCTCTGGATGCGGATAACATTTTCCATCTTGAGTCCTTTGTAATTGTCTTGGATCACTGTACTGCTGAGAATAGTTAAGTCATTCATAGTTGATCATCACACAGCATTGCTGTTACTGTGTACAATGTTGTCCTGGTTTTGCTCATTTTGCTATGCATCAGTTCATGTAAGTCTTTCCAGGTTTTTCTGAAATCCTCCTACTCATGATTCTTACTGTACAATAGTATTCCATTACATTCATATACTACAGCTTGTTTAACCATTCCCCAATTGATGGGTATCCCCCTCAATTTCCATTTTTTTGCTACCACAAAAAGAGATACAATAAATGTTTTTTACAAACTTTTCTTTTCCTGTTGACAATACCACCATCTTTATCATTTCCCTGGCACTAAAAAGCTGGAAGTCGACAAGAAAAATGTTAAATGACTTAAACCTCTTTGACCTTCAGTTTCCCTATCTGCAAAGTGGGGATAATCATTGTGTAGCAACTTCAGAGGGTTGTTGAAAGGATCAAATAGATCAATATCTTCTATCATTATTGTTACCAGACTACACTTATAAAGAGATAATTTCTTGAGATGATCCCTTCCTTGAGACAGTTGCCTTGATCAAGGTGCTTTTCCCATCTCAATTTAGATGAAATATCTCTTCTTCCCCCAGCCTTAGTCCTAAACTGGCTTTATGGCCTTGGCCCCCAGACACAGCCCACGTCCTCCTAGCTTCTCTTGCAGCTTTCACTCCAGAGCTGTAGCTTTTGTGGACTTCTGGCTCTGATCTCCATTAGACTGGGAGCTCCTTGAGGGCAGGGACAAGATTTTTTTTTTTTTTTGCCTTGTTTTGTAAATCCAGTTCTTAGCACAGTGCCTGGCAAATAGTTGGTGATTAATGTTTAGTGATGGATTGACCTCAGAATAGCTTACTAGTTATTCCCTTATATCTCAGACTTATTTACCAAGGATTGTTAATGCTCTCCAGAACTGGTTATCATCCATGAATCCCTGGATCTCCCTGTTTCTGTTGCTGTTGTTCAGTAATTTCAGTTATGTCTGACTCTTCATGACCCCATTTGGGGTTTTCTTGGCAAACACACTGGAGTGATTTGCCATTTCCTTCTCTAGCTCATTTTATAGTTGAGAAACTGAGTCAAATGGGGTTAAGTGACCTGCCCAGGGTCACACAGCTAGGAAGTGTCTGAGGTGAGATATGAACCTGGGTCTTCCTGACTCCAGGCCCAGGACTCTATCTAAAGCACCACTTAGCTGTTATTCCCTGATTCTACACACACAATTTATCTACAAACATCCCTAGGTATATTATAACCTCCACAAAGACAAGAAATGGTGTCATGCATTTTACATCTTTTTATTTAAAGGACCAAACATTGGTGCTCCTGCCTATTGAGGAATTTCATAATTCATTCTTAAACTAATTCCAACTTCATTCATCTAGTCTAGCTTGCTTGTCTTATCTGTGGTTAATGTGTTCTTCAAAAATCCAAACCCATAAACTTGCCCGCAGGATCATAATAAGGGAATATATTTCTAAGCATTCATTTTGTTTGCATAAGCTTGTTAATGGGGAGATAATGCAACTTAGAAAGATCTAAGAACTGACAAGGATTCTAGCAAAATGACTGAAAGGAACTTCAAACAAAAACACATGGGGATGGGGCGGCTAGGTGGCGCAGTGAATAGAGCGCCGGCCCTGGAATCAGAAGGACCTGAGTTCAGAGCCGGCCTCCGACACCTAATCCGCACAAACAAAAACCTAGCCGTGTAACCTTGGGCAAGTTACTTAACCCCAATTGCCCTAAAGGGGCGGCTAGGTGGCGCAGTGAGTAAGAGCGCCGGCCTCGGAGTTTGGATGACCCGAGATCAGATCCGGCCTCAGAAAATGAGCACCCACGCATAAATAATGACTAGCCGTGTAACCTTGAGCAAGTTACTTAACCCCAATTGCTTATAAATTAAAAAAAAAAAAACACATGGGGAATAAATTGAACAATAATTCTCCAAGCACTATTATTATTCCTTAAGAATTATGCCCTTATAAGACTATACGAGGGCTTATTTTTTTCCCAAAGGGGAGAAAAAACCTAGAATGTGGATGTGTTTGTTTGAGAGAGCAGAAAGGAATGAGATGTGTGAACATGAACCACTGTTTCAATGGTGTTACCATAATCAATAAGGCAGTAGCTACTGCCAATCCTCCTGATGAGGGCACTGCTCTCTAGTTCCCTCTGAGGATGCCTGTAGTCAGCTTATACAACCTTACTATCATCAGGTGGCTAGGAGGGTGTTAATAGATTGGTCCTGAGACTACAGAGTTGAGCCATCAGGGAGGAGATCAAGAAGGCCAGAGTAATACTCCACTGTAGGCGAAGCATTGTGGTCTAATATAACCTTGGTGGTTTCTCTGTATGATTATGTTACATTTTCCTTGGTTGTGTGTGTGTGTGTGTGTGTGTGTGTGTGTGTGTGTGTGTCCCTGGGGAATGTCTCATGCAGTGAACTATATATACTATAAGCTTTTCAGGAACAATCTGTCCCAAAGATCTTGGACAGTGATGAGTATATATCACAGGATCTCCAATAACTGCATCCTTAACACCTACTAAGTTCCATATATATCGATATAAATATATATACACATACAAACATATATACATCTATGTATATACACATAGATGTATATATGTGTGCATGTGTGTATATGTATGTATGTATATATGGCATTAATGTGTGTATATGTATACACATATACACACACATACACATGCCACATGACATCTTCCTTCCCTTTCCTTATGTAGATCAGATGGCATCCTTTATGTCACTCTTTACATGTAAGTCATCTTGGGTAATATGTGCAGCCAAACGCCCGCCATGCATCTTTCCACTGTCCTTTGGTCACCTGAAGTTGTGACTCTTCTGAGATTGTAAGGTGTCCGGTTCCATAACTGATGGTCAAACAGCAGCACAAGGAAAATAATGATAAGAACACCGTGATCAGTCTTCAGTGCCAATTCAACAGATTGAATTTTTAAGATGTTAAGGGTTACTGTGCAGTGTTCCAGGCATGGAGAACAAACAGTGAAAATGCACAGTCTCGTTTGAAGAACAGCAAAGAGGGCAGGATGGCTTAATCAGAGAGTAGATGGGGAGGTGGAAAGTATATAAGAAGACTGGAAAGGCAGGAAAGGAGCAGGTAATGGAGGGCTTTAAAAATCAAAGAGGGGATTTCATGTTTGATCCCAAAGGTGATAAGAAGCCACTAAAGTTTTTGATAGCTGAGAGGAGAGCCTCGAGGCAAGGATACCAACCAGGAGTCTAGTTCAATAGTCCAGGTGTGCAGTGATGAGACCTGCCAGAGGATGGTGGCAGAGAGAAGGGGTTCTAAAAGAGAGATGCTACCTATGACAGCAGACATGAACCAATGACTAATATGGGGGAAAGGGTGTGAGACAGAGGATCCAAGCTGACACCTAGGATGTGAGCCTGGGTGGCTGGGGGGACAGTACTTGCCCCCTCCATCTCATGACCATAATGAAGTCATGTCAGGTGCTCATTTTAAAACATTGGCCAAAGTGAGAAAATTGACTTAATATGTTGGGTTTAGAAAACAGTGAGTAGTCCAGTTTTGCTGGAGCACTGGGCATTAAAAGGGAAGTGGTATAATGTTAAAAAGTGAGATTAGAGCTAGATGGCGAAGGGCCTGGAATGGCAATGTAATAATAGCAACAACAGCAGCAGCATTTTTATACTGTGTTAAGGTTCACGATGCACTTTCAAATATTATCTAATTTTAACCTCACAGTGGGAAGTAAGTGGTAAAATTCCCATTTCACAAATGAGAAACTGAATCAGAGATTAAGTGATTTGCTCACAGAATGACATTTTCTAATTACATTTTAGATAGCTTATCTCTGCTAAAATTCTCCTGATACGGCATTAAATACATCTCAATGCTTTAATGGAACATCAGTAATGTGAAAACTCAGGCTAGACCTGCAGAGCTGGAAAGAAAATGAAGCCCAGGGACTGAATTGTATGTCTGAGAGGTTTATCACTAGGCGGCTGGCCACCAGGTGATACCCATTTTGTCAAGAACTCCTGAACACCATCTGCTACAGTGTAAAGGAGACTCAAGTGGAAGAAGTATCCACACTGATGAAATGATAGATCTTTGGAAAAAAATTAATACAGGGAATCACATAGTAAACAAGTCATTAAGAATGTCAGTTGGGGGGCGGGTAGGTGGCGCAGTGAGTAGAGCTTCGGCCCTGGAGTCAGAAGGACCTGAGTTCGGATCCGGTCTCAGACACAATGCACATACAAACAAAAAAACCTAGCTGTGTGACCGTGTGACCTTGGACAAGTTGCTTAACCCCAATTGCCCTCCAAAAAAGCAAAAAAAAAAAAAAAGAATGTCAGTTGGGTTCATGTCATTTTCTGTTTTTTTTTTTTTTTAGATTTCTTTCTTTCTTTTTTTTTGGAAGGGCAACTGGAGTTAAGTGACTTGCCCAAAGTCGCACAGCTAGTGTTAAGTGTCTGAGGCTAGATTTGAACTCAGGTCCTCCCAACTCCAGGGCCAGTGCTCTATTCACTGTGCCACCTAGCTGCCCCTTTTCCATTTGTTTTAACTAATACTTCTGGAACTAGATGGAAGTCATTTAGATCTTAGTATAGTCTATTATAATATGGAGTTGAAGCCCAACCTACCACTGAAGGCCATATGTTTTGCAATACCTTGGCTGAGGGAGAAAAGTGAATGAAAACCTATATTGAAACTTCACAGTGCCTGTGGGGTTATGCAAAATAGCTTCAGCCATGATGTCACAGTTAAATCTCAATGAAGGTGCCACTTAGAAAATTATAGAAAACCCCCATGTTCTCTAGAATTGGAGAAATCTTCTTTTCTTGATTTTTGGAGGGTGGAAGGCAGGGCAGTTGGGGCTAAGTGACTCGCCCAAGGTCACACAGCTAGTTAGTGTTAAACATCTAGGCCAAATTTGAATTCAGGTTCTAACTCCAGGGCCGATGCTCTACTCACTGTACCACCTGGCCTCGGTAGAGAAGTCTTCTACAATGGAGGAGTCTATTCATTTAAAATGACCATTGTTGACTTCATTTTTGTATGTGCATATTCAGTAGTTCATCTGCATAAAGTACTAAACAATGGGTATGCTTTCTTGGCTTCCCATTCTAGCTGGAAGCAAGTGTCTTAAAAATCACTAAAGCATAATTAAATCTACGACCTTCCTACCTTGACATTGACATTCAGGGATGAAGGGGTCACTTCTTTCAGAGGCAATCTACTGATCTATCAAACCCCAGAGACAGAAGGAACTTCAGAAGTCACCAAATACACCCCACACAGAAGCAGGTATCCCCGCCATTTCATCTTTGGGAAGTCGCCATCCGGACTGTTTGAAGAGAACCACTACTGGGGAGTTTACTATAGTGGGGTAACCCATTCCAGTTTTGTACAATTTAGGAAAACAAAGTCTTCAGGGGGGGCTAGAGCACCGGCCCTGGAGTCAGGAGGACCTGAGTTCAAATCTGACCTCAGACACTTAACACAAAAACTAGCCATGTGACCTTGGGCAAGTCACTTAACCCCAAATTGCCCTCCAAAAAAGCAAAAACAAAACAAAGCCTTCCTGGTATTAGTGTCTTAGCAGATACTACAATGTCCAAGAGACACTTGAAATAAATATAAAAATAAGTAAAATTGAAGGAACCAAAAAAAATTAAAGATGTCTTTTATCTAATTAACTTTTATACTTGGCTTTATTGTTCAATTCTGATCAGATTCAGTTAGAATTATGTACAATTAGACTCCAATCATTCAAATTCTGTTAATTGGCTTTATAGAAAATGAACCTCTCCTAAAATGACCCTTGACAGGTTACTAAGCAAATGAATGCTATAAACAAAATTGTGGCAGATTTATTTCACCAGAGGAAGAGGAGAAACAGGTTTAATCATCAAAGAGAACAAATGGATACAATGAATGTCTCAAATTAGCAGTGATCTAGCAACTGAGGTCTCGATTTCTTCTCCTTAAAAACACTTCCTTCCTTAATGGTTAGTTCTAGTTAAAGCTTACAAGTAATGAAACCACAGTGCTCCCCTGAATCCATAATTCAGACTTTTGTGTTCCTGTTTAGTCTAGATTAACGAAATTCAATTGCAATGATTGTGTAAAGGAAGCTAATCTGGATTTAGAGCAGATATCAAAAGGCACAATGAAGTTCTCATGGAAGCAAACTGTTCCCAGATTTATTCAAGAGATAATGGCATGGAATCCCTGGATGAAGAAGGGATGTTTGCTGGCCAAGGCACATACCCCATGCTTTCCAGCTTCCAAGTCTTGCTCCCGTGGAATGGGCTTCTTTGCCACCTCTACTTGTTTATATTCTTCAAATGCTCCATTAAGTCTTCACTGATTTCCCCCACCTGGAAGTGTTGTCACCTTAATTTTATTTAATAGCATTTTGACTTCTATTTTACCCTGAACCATATTCTAATATGAATTGTGTTTATTTCTATCAATATTTTATTAGACTCTATTAGATTATAAGCCCCTTGAAGGGCTTTGTCTTCTTTAAATTTGTTATCTCCCTCAGCAATTACTGCAATAAATTTCACAAAGAAGGCACTTAATGAGTGACTATGCTCCCCAGACTGAAATATGAAAATAGAGATATGAAGTTCCAATTCCCTAATCTATTCCATCATCAAGGTTGATATAATTTATCTTGTCTCCATTTCATGTAGCAAATCACGATAAGCATGAAAATGATAATGAAAAGTTACATGCTACCCCTTGACCATGCAAGGGAAGCAAATACTGTTAAATACAATTCCTGTATCTGGAATTGATTGGTAAGATTAGATGTGCTGTCCCAGAAAATGGTGGTGCTGTTCAAAGTCTTCTGGAAGTAGTCAAACAGGATGTCAGAGTGATAGGCCTCTGTGCCCAGGATCTTTGTAGGTAGAAATGATGCTGTTGCCCAAGGATATATGTTCCAAGTGGTGCCTTGGCATTCATGCTGCACCTAGAGTTTTGATTTCAAACTTCCTATGGTGGGTTTATAGGTAGAAAATTGTGTCCACCATGATGCCCTTTGGAGGACTTTGCTTCCCTGAAGGACAGTGTTCCAGAGATTTTTATACAGCTGCAAAAACAGAAACAAATTGTTCAGATGGTTGAATGGATAACTCCCATCTCCCAACTCAAATTTTTGTTGAAAGCAAAAGTAGGTACTAACAGCTTATTAGGAGAATTTTAAGATGTTATTAATAAAAAATCTTAGGGTTGAAAAAAACAAAGGTTGAAATGAAATTTCATAATATAGTATATAAAAACAACAACAAATATAAGATAGGAAAGGTGTAACATTTTACTAGAAAAAATGTGGGTTAATTTTAGTGGACCACAAACTGAAGATATCAACAGTGTGATGTTAGCCTCCCCAAAAGTCTTGTGATCTTCATCATAATGTTCAGAAAGAGGAAGGTAATAAATCCCACTGTATACTATCCTGGATGGGACATATCTGAAATATCATATTCATTTTGGGGTACAGGATATTGATAAGGTGAAGAGTAGCTGCCAAAGAACACAACCAGGAGGGCAAGACCTGAGATGATGGTCTGTGAGAATCAAGCTTGACCTTGACAAGTGAAGACTTAAGGAGGTATATGCTAGTTGTCTTCAAGTATCTGAAGGGGTACCATGTGAAAGAGGGATTCAATGTATACTGTTTTGCTCCACAGGACAGAATTTGTAGCAATGGTTGGAAACTGCAAAGAAACATATTTAGGTTTGATGTTGGGGGAGGGGGGGCAGGAAACTTCCTAACAATTACAATTACCCCAAAGTAGAGTGGGCCACTTTCTAGATTTTCACACAAAGTCTGGATGACCATTTGCTGAGGACACTGCAGAGGGGATCCAATATAAGTTGGACTTGCTGGCTTGTGGATTCCCTTTCCAGTATGGAGAATCTGTAACTTTGAGAGTCTGTATGATAGCAGCCCCTTTTCATATAGACTCTTACAGAAGTTCAACACATTAATTTTATTAGTAAAAGTGTATGTATCATCAGATTCTGGTTATATCCACCTGAGAAAGGCATCCTTTATCGAGTCCTAATTATATGGTTTTCAGGTCATACATGTTTTCTCTATACAGCATGAACTGGGTAAGACAGTGTGGCTACAAACTCAGGTGTGGCTTGGCTCCATTCTTCCTGGAATCACAGGATCAGAGATTCTGGAGCTGGAAGGAACCTGATCATTTCAAATGCCTTATTTTACAAATGAAAGAACTAAGATCCTCTGAGGATGGACCTACATTGGGTCTTCAATCAGTGTTTTGCTCATTGCATATCATTTCAGGTGACAGCTGTCAATGAGACTAGTTGGACATATAAAATAAACTTTCAGTGAAAACTGGATTTTACATATTAAGAGAGTTACTTGATTTGCTACTAATAAATTTCCTAAAGGTGGCCTCTCTCTCTTTTTTTAATGTACCAGAAAAGATCAATTTAAATAGTATGTTAGGCATCTGGCTGGTCTAGACCAATGCTTCTTAAACTGTGGGGTTGTGAAAAATTTGCCAACAGTAAAAGATTTCTGATTGCGTAACGACCAAAAATTAATTAAAAATCAAAAGTGTAATGAATCCGAGGTGTTTCTGGCAGCACTTGCCCGAATTGAATTGTGCAACTTTACTGCAGTCTTGCTTCTGAACAGAAAGCATGCACACTTTGCACTTTGAATGCCCTCGGGCAATGCCAACCAACATCTCTGAAACACAAAAAGGGGTCAGGAGCAGGGAAAAAGTTTAAGAAGCCCAGGTCTAGACAACCTGCTTATAATAAATAAACCACTACTCATATGCAGCCTCCTACCTGTTCTCTACCTTCAACAAGATCGGAGGTTCTTTCCACCCTAAATATGTATTCATCAACCTCTCCTCCTAGAATGCTTCCCACCTCCCCAATTTTATTTTTCATTTCCTTGTACACATGAGCTTAGCTTTTTCTTTCTTCATACATCACAAACTCAATAATTTCCTTCACAATTTTAAGCATTACTCTTGATTTAATGATTCTCTAGAAAATCAAATATAGCTGGATTTGTATTTCCTATGAACTCTTCACCCAAGAACACATGGTTAAATCATCAATCTCACCACAGGTTTTTGTTTTTGTTTTGTTTTTTTAAACCACATCCAGTAATGATTTGGTCACTGGTTTTTAGGTTGTGTCTTCTGCTATCTGCTTGGAACTGTAGAATTTGGGAGCTGCTAGGGATCCTGGAGGACACCAAGAACAGCCTCTTATGGGCACAAGACCTCAGGCCCCTGTGACTGCATTGGTGTGAGCGTTCCCTCCATTGATGCTGACTGCATCCCTTACACTCTCTTGGAGAACAACTGTGGCCAACTTCATAGGTTCTCAATTTCCTCATCCTTCCATTTCCATAAGTTATTTTTCCAAAACAAAGAAAGGTTTCCTCTTTACCTCGCCATCGGCCCTGCCAATTGGTGAGTTCAGAATGAAGTCTGGAGGAGCGATGACATCTACCAGGGCAACTGCATCATCTTTCAGCTGTTTGAAAACAAAGTTCATAAACTTGGCAGCTCCTTTGGGTCTCTATGGTTACCAGAGAGTCAAAGAGTTGCAGCAGAGTTGTTGCTACAACCCACCAGCAACTGAAGCAGTCACACACAGATCTATTACTAACACATTATCTTTTTATTGGCCTGGATAACAGATTCCTTTAGTTTGCATTTTAATATTTTTACCATATTGCCCTATATTTATTTTCAATTAGGCCAGGTACCCTCATAAAAATGATTTGTTTGCAACTCATTGATTTTTTTTAAACCTATCTTACTAGGCTTGTCTCTTTATTAGCCCTTATTTTGCCAGGTCACTCTCTGTTTAGGTTAGAAAAATATAGCAAGAAAAAATGGAAGAGAAGATGTTTATGACCAACTGGTAAAGTAATAAAAAGAAATGTCCCATGATCCTCAGTAATGTTTTATTACTCAGTCATTATATACACTATTACTCAAGATGACAAATAAAATCTATATAAGGAGGTCCCCTAGGAATTCCCTTTAAATGCAAAAACATTATTTAAAAATATTTTATTGTATGATTAAAATAAATTGTTCTAATAGAAAAGTGGAGCCATGAATAAATTTTTAGGTCTAATTGTAATTGCCAACTTAGTACATAATAATTCAAAAGATTCAATAGATTACATCAGGCATAATGTAAAAAATGGAATAAAATTAGATATTCACATTGTTTATTTTTAAAGTAACATTTATGATATTGACATTTTATTTTTGACAGACAGACATACCTGGACTAAAAATAACAAGTAGATACTTTTTCCTCATAAAGAGATGCAACTGAGCTTCCACTCATCCGTTTTTCTAGCAATGGGGATTAATTTTCACTGAGTCATGCATAGCACCTTGCCTTGTCTCCTTTATCACTCTCAACAGCACAGGTTTTCAAGAGAGAAGGCTGGGAGTTAGAAGAACAGTCTGGGACTATGAAATATAATAAAGCTGACTGGTCCACATAAAAACAGAATCCAAGACTATGGCCCAATGAGTAATGGACTGAAGTAATGAAATATCAGTACAGAGGAGCTTAAAAAATTACAACAGAAAGCTTAAAATTTTATTTGTCTTGCCTATATATTTCCTTTTTAAAGAATTATTCTCTGCTCACAGTAAATAGAGCACCAGCCCTGGAGTCAGGAGGACATGAGACTGAATTTAAACCTGGCCTCAGACCCTCAACACTTACTAGCTGTGTGACCTTGGGCAAGTCACTTAACCCCCCAATTGCCCTAACTTCCCCTCCACAAAAAGAAAAAAAATTGAGAAAGAAGTAAAGTCTATATTTGGCCAAGAGGCATATTCTTTACAGTCATGAGTAGTACACATATATTTATTCATGTCTGGGACCCAGGAATAAACCGAACACAAAGAAATCAACCTTTATTTTCAAGATAACTACTTTAAAGGAATAAAAAGCTTGTGGGATGTCTTGCCAAGGCACCTTTAAAATAGCATTAAATAGTGTTGGTAGCTATTTATTTTCATTTTTATTCATCAGAATAAAACAATAATACAATAAAAACTTATTCTGGCAATTGGACACTTTGGTTAATTAAATTTTGAAGCTAATTAAGACTCGTTTCAAAACTGTGATGAAAATCTTTAAACATAAATTAATACTTTCTTCTGCCTCAGTACACAGTATAGCAAAAAAAAAAATTTAATTCTGAAAACTAAATAAGTTGCATGGCCTGAGAGTATATCATCAAAAGAGTAATGAATTAAATATGATTGTAGAAGGAGGGCAAAGCATCTTATAATAAGAACACTTAAGACAGAATCAGGATACCTATGTTAAAATTGCATCTTTGCCATGAAATCACTGGGTGCTAAGGGCTACGTAACTCATTTCTCTAAGCTTTAATTCCCTCTTCTACACAAGAGAAGGTTGGGCTATCCCAGAGGTAGAGAACCTGATGCCATGAGGCCACATGTGGCCCTCTAGGTCTTCAAATGAGGCCGTTTGACTGAATCCAGACTTCACAGAACAAATCCCCTTAAAGGATTTCTTCTGTAAAACTTGAACTCAATCACAAGGCCATGCCCAAGGACCTAGAAGTCCACATGTGACCTCAAGGCCACAGGTTCCCCACCCCTGGGTTACACAATCTCTTAAAATCTCTTCCAACCCTACCATTCTGTGATACGTCATGCAGAAGATGTAAGAGCTTGGTCTGAAAAAAGTCTTGACTCCTTCCCAACCCCCAGAGAGTATTTGCCTAGGGCCTGGGGGACCTGTGTCACTAACCTCAAGGAACGACCCAGGGCACATCCATTTACCTCTCTGAGCCTCAGTTCCCTCATCTGTAAATGAGGAACATTGCACTAGATGATGTCAAAGGACCCTTTCCAGCTCTAGTAGCTAATGTTTTAAGGACCCTTCCCATTTCAAGATACTATGTTCCAATACCTTATAAGGGGCTTCAGCCTCTGTTCTAAGGGTCTAATATTCTACAACTGCATTTTGTGTAGATTTGTTGTAGATTTCCTTTAAAAGTTAGATGTGTCCAAAAGTTCCAGTTTGACTGGATTTACTACATAATGACATTAATACCCAGCATTATAAGTTACTTGGACTTACCTTCACACACAGGTCCAAAATGGCATTCTTGATCATTTTACCTGCTTGTTCACCAGAAAAATATCCACCTGCAAGTATATATATAGCATACATATATATAGTAACACAAATAAGAATAGTTTACATTTTAGAAACTGCCCTGGGTCCTAAATTAAGAGAACAGTTTAAAATATCCATGTGACCTTGAAAATAGTTTTCCAAACTGTCAAGCCCAAAAAAGTACAATTTATTCTGCAAACTGTTATTGGCCTGGCCTAGTTAGGAACTTCATTTTTTCCATAACATAACCTGTCTTTTATTTATCTTTGTTTCAATAGAAACCATATCAATAATTTCTTCTGTTTTTACACTGCTTCATGCTTTCATATCTGGTATTCTATTTGAACCTGACAAAAACCCTATGAGGGATGTAAGTATTTCCACTTTTCATAGATTGAAAAAGGTTGAGTCATGTTCCTAAGGTCTCACAGCCTGGATTAAAATCCGGGTCTCCTGATTCCTAGTTCAGTGCTCTTTTCCAACAATATTCCTCCCTTAGGAATGAGAATTGAAATGAGAGGTTCTTACCTTAGGGTCTAATGAGCTTATTTATAGAGAGATAGACAGATATGGGTATATATATAATTTTTCAATATAATTGGTTTCTTTGGTAATTCGAGGTATTTTCTTTTGTGTAATTAGAATCATTATTTTGAGAACAGGGCCATAGGCTTCACCAGACTGCCAATGGGGCCTATCACACGACAAAGCTTAAGCAGTCTAAAGACATCATATACATCTTATTCAGGTGTTACATCTTAAACACATATTATTGTGAAAAACTAAAACAGGATTTAGGGCTAAAACTTAAAATAATAAATAGGTACTCCTTGGAACAAATACAAACAATGAAATCCTGCAGTTAACGTCAACTAACTGTTAATAAATTGTTCTGAAGAAGGAATATACAGTGATATCTTTGTGACTGCAAAACAGGGTAAGCTAGTTGGGGTAATGAAATTCCAAGCTGATTGGGCTAGACTACAAGAACATTTTATACAGCTGTTTGAACAGGCAGACTACTAGCTAATAATTTCAGCGTGCAAGGGTGTATGGTGTAAGGTGATTTTCTACTTACTTATTATGTTTTAAGTCTCACTCTGACTTGTCTTCAACTCATGCTGTTTGGTCATTTTTAGAATACAATTAAAATTTTATTGTAGTTACTGCCCCATGTTATGTCCTCCAGGCCTAAGCATAAAACTGAGAGAAGGCCAAAGTGTGAGTGAGTAATATCCACTTAAGCAAAAACGGATGCTGTTGGTTTCCCTCTCAATGGGAACATTTCTCTTTTGCAAAAAACAAAACCCCCAAACCAAAGCAAAGCTAACAGGAGCAGCACTGCTGCTTTTGTGCCATCCAGCGAAGGGAAGATCTCACCTTGATAGAGCACAGCCATGTGCCGACTCAGAGACCAGAGTCCATATAAAGCACAGAGCCGCTTGAGGACAGGCTGGAGAGAAGCTGGCGTGCTGGAATGCTGTGTGTATTCATGATACCTCTGTAACACTGTGTGCTCGATGAAAACAAGAGCAAGGGGGTGGCAGTAGTACACCTTAAAAGAGAAAACAAACACATGAGAAGGACTTGAGCAGCATTCACTCCCCAAAGGCATGAAGCACCTGGCATGAGCAGTATAGGAGAGGCAGCAGGGAAGAAGACAGAAAGAGCTGTCCTAGAAGCCAGGGAGACCATGGGCTGCCTCTGACACATCCTGGCTCTGTGACTCTAGTCCTCTAGCCTCTCAGTGCTTCAGGCAGCTAGTTAAGACCCTAAATTGCAGAGAAGGTGCTGACCTATATTAGTAAAGGGAGCTTCCTCCTTGGGGAGTTCTCTATCTCAATGAAATCACAGATCCACTTCCTACTTCCTCCATATAATCCATGGAACCTGAGGTACAAAGATAAATAAGAAGTGGTCTTTGCCCTCCAAGAGCATACAGTCTAGTTGGGAAGATAAGATATGTACACAAATAGTATATTACAAATTGTAACATGAGAAGTGCATAAGAAGGGAAAAGTTAGTCTTAGGGAAGAGAATGATAGCAGCTGATGGTATGAAACAAGCTTTCCAGTAGAAGGTGCCATTTGAGATGGCAGGAGAGTATGTCTCAGGACATGAGTGTGGTATGGTGAGTAAAGGAATGCATTTAGACAATGGCAAATAGGCAATAGTGAGGTTTGGGGGGGATCTCACATAAAATTCAGATGTGATAACTCAGGAAGACTTTGGAATCATACTCTATGAAATATATGTTAGAAGAGATGCTAAAAGCACTTCTAACTGAAATGAAATAGTTTTGAGTACTAGTATATGATGGGTAACATTACATAAACTTTCATGGGAAACAGAAGACCAAGAGAACCCATGAAGCAGTACTCAGTTGCAGAAAAGGAACTATGGCATAATGCTGGCAAGTCAGGAACAAAACTAATAGGAGTACTTGTAAGAGGAAACAGCCCACAGGATGCCTGGAGAATGTTTAAAAACAACTTACTGGAAATATATGCTAAGGATAAAAAAGACCAGGTGATCTAATTGCATATTAAATGGGTAAAAGGTAATGTAGCAGAAAAAAATTCATATATATGTGTGGGTGTATATATATGTGTGCGTGTTTATATACATGTATATACACACACATACATATATATTAATGTAAACATTCCATAGGAACAAGGAATACCCTTAAAATTGGCAGGTCTGATGTATATAATCAAGTCCAAAGGACAAAAAACCCCCAAAAAACCAATCTTGCAAAGACATAGCCAACCATACAAAGGGAAATGACGTGGAGTAGATGAACTCTGTGGTCTTTTCTAAGTCTTATGTCTACAAATCCATGATTCTAAGATCTTCACTCCAACTTTCTGTATCATCCTACCTAAATCTTTCTGCTTATCATCTACTGGTTCACTAGTCACTGCCCTACCTTTCTTAAGGAGTTCTATACTTGGTTCACACTCTTCCTCTCCTCACCAACACATGTCCTAATACTTGGTGACTTCAATTTACTGTTGAAGTTTCATGTTTCCTTGAATATGGTGTCCTCCAAATTTATTTTTCAATAATGTTCAAATTTTCTCAACTTCCATGACACACACCAATATAGGCATTGAGAGGTGTGCTCAAGTCTTAGGGACCTGATTTTCTACCGCCCCAATCCTTGTCACTTCTGTAACTTTTAATTCTGAAATTGCCTTCTCTGATTCTAATATTCTCATAAACTGAGGAATGGATGAACAAGTTGTGCCATATGACTATCATGGAATACTCTTGTGTTATAAGAAATGATAGGGGAGGTGGTTTCCAAAAACACATGACAAGAACTATGTCAACTGATGCAAAATGGAGTGGGAAAAACTGGAAGATCATAGGACACAGCAATGACAATGTCGTTATGATGATTAACTGTAAAATACTTGGCTGCTCTGATCAATACAATGATCCATTCAATTCCAAGGGATTCATGATGAAAAAACCCTAGCTATCTTCATAGAGAGTGCAAACAGAAGCCTAATTTTTCTCGTTTTCTTTGATATTTTTCAATGTGGCTAATATGGAAATGTTTTGCATGAGTTCATATATATAATTGATATCATTTTGCTTGCCTTCTCAGTAAGTGGAGGAAGGATGTGAGGAAGGGAGAGAATTTGGGAATGAAAATTAAAAAAACAGAATGTCAAAATAAATGGTTTTAAACAGAAGTAATGGAAGTCCTCATCTGCCAAGTGAGGAGATCAGATTAGATCATCTCTAAGGCCCCTTCCAATTCTAAATTGTATAATCCCATTAAGTTCTGAATTAGGGTGATGGCAGCAAGAATAGATAGAAGGAAAAAGTTGTGAGATGATATAAGTAGAAATCATATAACTGCCAAGTGAATACATATGGGAGGAATCAAAGATGGCAAAGGTTTAATTAACCCTTGACTCTTCCTCATGACCTTAAAATATGGAGGGAAATGGAAGGTGTAGTCTGTAGTAGAGAGGACTGCCAAGGATGTGATATCCTCAAAAGAAAATGAGGTTTTTAGCTCATATGAAGAATTAATGAAGTATTAGAGAACGTACGTTGTTTGTTGTTGTTGAGTCATTCAATTGTGTACAACTCGATTGTGACCCCATTTGGGGTTTTTTTGGCAAAGATTCTAGAGTAGTCTGCCATTTCCTTCTCCAGCTCATTTTACAAATGAGGAAACTGAGCCAAACAGGGTTAAGTGACTTGCCCAGGGTCACACAACTAGTAAGTCATACAGCTAGTGAGTGTCTGAAGAGGAATTTGAACTCATAAAGATGAGTGTTCCTGATTCCAAGCTCTATCCATCGCTCCTCTAGGTGCCCCCTGAGAATGTAGGTGGATTTGTTTAGGGACACAAAGATAGCGTCTAGCACAGAAAGAGTTATTACATATATAATAGGTGTTGATGTATGTATTATTTATATGTGTACATGGAAAGAATACATACACACATATATAAAATGCATTACTCTATATGCACGGCATGCATTTGATTGCAGTTAATTACAAGTATGTAGATATACACACTTCTTTCTATAAGAGTATATATTTGTGTATAGGTATACACTATTATGTGGAGAAAGCACATTTAATTATAGTGAAATAAATTTTGTGTCACAGATACTTCAATAGCCAAGTTTCTTGTACTATGAATTCTCAGAATTCAAGAAACATCCAGCCCCCAAAAGAAGAAAATCAAAGCCTAAACCAAAGTAAGCTACTTTTGAATGATTCACAGCACATTTTCTCCTCTATTAGTGCAGACAGGATTGACTACATCCCCATTTTATAAAAGAAAAACAAACAGTGAGGATGTGTGACCTGGAATAAGCCACTTAATCTATGATGAGTCAGAGGCAGATCTGGGAAATGAAGACAGATTTCCTGATTCCCAGATCAAGGCTCTAACCACAAGACTACAAACTGTTAATTCCTTCCAACAAACTGCAGAACTAAAGACTCACACATGAAGCTTTTCCCTACAACAGAAAATGATGAAAAACTTAGTACATTATGTCAACTTCAAGTAACACTACAAGGAGGCATAGGCAGCTAAGAAATTGAAAAAAAAGGAACCAAAGGCTTAAAAAGTTACCAGATTAGTACCTGGCTGTTGTTTCTTGCTTCAAAATCATCACTTCCAGATTTTCTTTCCTGATTTAATTTTTGATAGCTCTCTCGTAGGAGGTAACAAACCAACCACTTGTATGCTGCCAGAGGAACTTAAAAACAAAAGAAATAACAGCTGTCACATGACTGTAAATTGGGAGGTCCATGCCAGTAGCAAGCACTTACATTGTGGAGTTATGAGCTTAAAACAGGTAACTAAGCAATTTTTAATTACATTTAATTTTAATTGATAATTAATTACATGACCTGACACTTTGTGGTTATTCAGCATTGTACAGACATTGTTTTGTTTGATTCTCCCAATGATCTGTAGGAGTCGATTGTGCAAGAAGCATGAGCACCTCCTCATTTTTCAGATGAGAAAACTGAGCATAAAGCCTTTAAATAACTGTCTAAGTTTGGGAAGCCAGCAGGAGGAGGAGGGACAATCACATCATAGGTTTTTTGACACCAAAGCAACTATTGTGTTTAATACATCAGGCTGCCTCTTTGATGCATGGAGGACTGACTGTTATTTTTACCAAAATGAGTACTCTAAATGAACCTAATCTATGAAATCAACAAGCATTATTAAGTACCCACTATGTGAAAGGTACTCTGCTGAGTTCTAGGTATACAAGGACACAAAGAAACAGTCCCTGCCCTCTAGGAGATTACATTCTAATAGGAAAAATGACATGCACCTATATGAGGATATATAAAACACATAAAAGGTAACCTTTACAGGGAGTGGGTAGGAGAGTATCATGGTGGCTGGGAGAACCAGGAAAGACAGAAGATGGGGCTCAGCTGAGTCTCGAAGGAAACCAGGGTGTCCAAGAGTGGAGAAAATACCTCATTAGTATTACAAGATTGGGGGAGAGCCAATGCAAATGTACTGAGATAAGCAAGAGTGCTGCAAGTCTAGATTGGCTTGACTATAGAGTGCATGAAGGGAATTAATATGTGATGAGGCTAGACAGGTAGGAAAGGGCCAGAGTGTAAAGAGCTGTAAATATCAGAGGGGTTTTATGTCTGATGCTAAAAAGGTAACAATGAGCCACTCTTAATTAATGAGTAAGGAAATAGCATGGCTAAGACTGCACTTTAGGAAAATTGCTTTGACAACTGTGTGGAAGATAGATTGGAGTGAGAAAAGACTTGAATCTTGAAGATCAGTGAAGAGTCTACTGCAATAATCTGGATGAGAGCTGATAAGAGTTTGAGATATGAGTGGAGTAACTGGATATGTGCGCATTATGGAGGTAGCAACTAATTGGCCATTGAGGTGAATAATACCAATGTTACAAACCTAGTTTACTGGAATGACAATGGTGGTCTGAGGGAGAAGTAAAAAAACAAGTTCTGTTTTGGACATGTTGAGTTTCAAAGCTGGTGCCTGGGGCTGGGAAGACAGACGAGGGCTGGACACAGAGATCTAGGAATCATCAACAAAAAAATGTTAGATAAAGCCACAGGAAGCAATGAAGTCACTGAGTGCAGAAAAGAGAGAAGAGGAAGTGATATATACAGTTCACTAAAGAAGACTAAGATGAACAAGTCAGAGAAGAGAGAGTATCTAAGAGGAGCTGGCCAACCACATCAAATGCTGCTAAGAGGTCAAAAGAAAAAAGGACTGGGAAAAGGCCTTAGGTTTAAGAGATCATCCTTTGCCAATTATGTTTTTATTTTTAAAGGGCATACTTACTCTCAAAGAGCTGCTCTAGAATTCCTTATGTTCTCAGTCACAGAAGTAAAGATTCCAAATCCTTTGAAGTAAAATTCATTTTGAACTAACTTAGTTTTACCAAGTTATTAGAATGTTTATTATTAGAATTTTTAAAAAATACCTGCTAAATTTCTTGCATAGTAGTAATTTGGTAAACATTCAATTAACTCACATTTCCACAAATTTATTTTTATATCCTTTTATATTTCATTATGTCTTAAAGTCTTCCTCTAATGTTAAGTTCTCACAAAGATGAAGAAAAGATTGGCATCTTTTGGTAGAATGGTAATATTTTCCATGATTTATTTACACAGCAATGAATTTTAAAGAATCTGCCGAAGGCACAAAACTGTTTTTCCTAATTCTTTTTCTCAACAAATCAGAGGTAACAGCTGCACAATGACCCACTAACTACGGGACTGTTCCATTTATAAACTACAACATGCGCTGTCTCTCAAATGCTGGCCCCAAATTCTTAAATTGAAAATCATGGAATTGTAGAACATTAGAGCTGGGAAAAAAGAATCTAGTCCAATGCCTTCAACACTTATTTGTTATTTAGCAACTGGTCGTGTGTGTGTGTGTGTGTGTGTGTTTGTGTGTGTGTATGTGTGTGTGTGTGTATGTGTGTGTATGTGTGTGTTTCCCTTCCAGAGCATAAGGCAAGTGGCCACCCACTGGGGATTTTTGTTTAGAAACAGGTTGTATTACATGAGACCTGAAGTCTCTTCCAATACAGAAATTCTATGTGGCTTGAAGCCTTTATCACACTCTGACTTTTCCTATATATAAACTGGTAATTTGTGAACCTGTCCTCTTACTAGACTGGAAACTCCTTGAGGGCAGGACTTGTGTACTTTTTCAAACTTTCATTACTGCCTCTCCACCTCCCCCACCCCAGATATGGGAACTGTTTTTACACAGAGTAGCTACTTTAAAAATGCTTGTTCAATTGATATGGAAAGTCATCTTACTTAAATCCAAATTCCTCATTTTATAGATGAGGAAACTGAAGCCAAGAGGAAATAACTTTACATTGTAGAATTATTTGAATTTTCAAAGCAAATCATATTTACTTTAGAGTCTCTAATATTAACACTTGCATTAGGTTTGCTTTATCCTTCCAATGGCTTTGTTCCAGACTTCTTGACCTTTCTATAGCATTTGACCCTGTTGTAAACCTCCTCCTTCTTGATAACTTCTCCTTTGGTTTCAATGACATCGCTTGCCCCTGGTTCTCCAAATTCATGCCTGCCTACCCCTCAATGCCCAATGGTTCTGCATTCTTGCCCCAAAACCTGAATGGGGGTGTCCTTCCCCAAGATCCGGTCCTTAGTCTTTCTATATGTGCAGTTGGTGATTTCATTCATTCCTATGGCTTCCATTATCACCTCTATATAGATGACTCCTAAATCTACATAACTAATCCCAATCTCTCCTGAGTTTGAGTAATGCATTTCCAACTGTGTACTATAATCTCCACTTAGATATCTTACCAAAACTTCAAACTCAGTAAGTTCAAAACTGAATTCATCATATTTCCCCCCCAAACTTGTCCCTATCCCCCCAATTTCTTATTTATCTAGGTTTTCCAGGTCACTTTGGCATAAAAATGTGGATTCACATCAGACTTCCTTTTTCCCTCATTCAGACTCTTATTTCATCAATATCCAAGTCTTATGGATTCTACCAGCACTAAACTTCTTGACTCTCTCTCTACCCCACTATCTACATTTTTATAAGCCTGGTTGAGGTCTTCATCACCTCCCACCTAGACAACTGTAACAATGGTCACTCTTGTGTCTGATTCCTCCCCTCTCTAAATCATCCTTCCTTGGATGACAAATAATTTTCCTAATAGATGGGTCATTAAAAACTTACAGTGGCACCCTGTTGTCTATAGGATAAACACAAACTTTGTCCTTGCTTTTGATACCCTCCACAATCTGATTCTGATCTTCATTTCTATCCTTATTTTTTATTCAACTACTAGCTATTCCATTATATTAACCAGTCTCCCCTGATTATGTGAAACTGTGCAGCTTTTTTTCCATACCTAGAATGCGTTCCCTCATTGAAGATGTCCAGTGGTTGAAATCTTTGTGAAGCCTTTACAGGACTCCCAAATCACAAACTAAAAATAATGCCCCCATCCTCTAATTTCCTACAGTCTTTTTGGGTTCTATTTTGTTCTTTTTACATTCTGCCTTGTATACTTGTCTGGATTGATGTTTTGTCTCACTTTATTAAAATCTTTGCATCCCCAATAACCTCTATAGGACCTTGTACCAAGTAGGCACTGAATAAATACTTCTAGGAGAAGATGAATTGAAATTCATGCTAGCTTTGAGGAATGCTATTCCAATTTGGTATTTTCATCCTGAAATTCAGCTTAAAAATACACTCAAATATAGATAGAAAAATAGATATATTCAAATATAATGAGAGAATACATTCTCTAACAATGAGAGTAATCTTGCTGACAATGGTCTAATTTTGTTTTAACTCTCTTACTACATTTTTTTCTAGAGCACAGGGGTTGTTATATGTAGTATTGTGAATGGCTAATGGTTTGGGGAAGAAATGAAGCATGGTCTGGTTAAGGAGTATATCTAAACTGTACAGGAAACACAAATAAGAAGTGATAAGGAAGGACCTCAGAATAATACAGCAGAAACAGGCCTTTCAAACGACAGGCATTTGAATTGTGGCTTCTGAGCAATCACTTGAGCTCTCTAGGACACAGTTTCTTCAAACATAAAATAAGGGGTCTGGACTGGACAATCTTGGTCCCTTCCAGCACTAGCCTATGAGCATTTGGTCTTTCTATGATCTGTGGTCTTTCCCTGGTTGTCATCCATTCCACTTACGGTGAGACAGGGAAGAGTAAATGCAGAATGCCAGGAGATGATTCAGCAAAGTTCATCATCCAGTTAGGCAAGTTGGACTGAGAAACACTTGGAATCCAACACAATAAGAACACACAGATTGCTGCACAGGCAAGATGGGAATTAATGTTCTTTTTGCTCAAGGCCTATTAGGAGCCAAGTGCTTCTCTGGCCTTCTTGCCCACACATAGCTGATAAGCATCAGTTGATGCAGACTTCAATTGTACATGAAATACAGGATGAAATGAGCTGAAGAAAAATAAGGGATGAAATGAGAAAAATCAATCACCCAGGAGGACATATCAATTGCAAGAGTTTTGGAAGATTTGCTCCAAAATGTGGTAAACAGGTCTTAAGGTAATTATTTTGTAAAACTTTCTAGATTTTATCACTACTTGTCTCAAACAATGTTGTAAATATATTTATTGACAAGCTAGCATGTAATCAGGATGAGTATAGAACTAAAAAACATTTGTCACATAAGGAACAGTTAAAGACATTTGGAATATTTTGTCTGTATAACAGAAGATTTTTGGGAAGTGGGGGAGGGGTGATAATAGCAATCTTCAGATATTTCCAGTACTGGCTTGTGGAGGACTGAGATTTATTTTGATTGGCTCTAGGAAGCAGAACTAGGACCAATGGTTAAAAGTTACAGGGAAGCAGAATTGGCATAACAGAATAAAGAATTTCCTAACACTTAGAACCATTCCAAAATGGATTCAGCTACCACAGGAACCAGTGAACTCCAGGTCTTCAAGGAGAACCTGGATGACCATTTGTCAGAGATATTGTTAGAAATGATTCATACACTACATGGGAACTGGACTAGATGAACCTGTTCAGTGTCTTACAACTTTGGAATGCTGTGATTTTATGGTATCCTTGGCATAACCTCAATTAAGAATCACCCAGGCATTGGAGACTTTCTCTAGGTCTCTTAATATTGGGGGATGCCAGTGGCTAATTCATCCTTACTCAAGTTTCCTTTACAAGTCATACAATTAAATTCCTACTAAGCACCTACTATGCACTGGGCTTTGTGCTAAGTGCTAGGGATGCTAAAAGAGGCCACACAAGCCTTTGGCAATATCTTTTACTCCAGGAAAGTTGTCATTAGTAATATATGATAGTCTACTTATAGTACAGCCATGATTCATCTTTCTACTGTACTATGTGTCATCTATAATTCTGATTGTTATGAGGTCACAGTGGTGCAAACTTCATAGGGATTTACCATCACTGAGAGAATACTGATAGGTTATGAGACTGGACCTTGGCAGCAGTGAGTAGCCTGGGATCCAAATATAAAAGGGGAATACATGACTCACTTTTAGAAAGTAAATAAAATTCTTTCACAAAGAGTCTAAAAAGTAAATCATGTTTTCAATGCAATAAATACTAAACTAATGCAGAAAACATACAAGTTAAATAAGCTTCCCCCCAAAAAAGATTTGTCCCTTGATAGATTGGGGCCATCAAGTTTGATCAATTTTTTAATCTAATAAACAGACTAACTTAAACTGGGGTAACTCAGTTCCTGTGGAGCATCATGATTCTACATGAAGCATAATCTTTACTACAAATCCAGATGAGACAAAACTTATTTAGTCAGTGCAAAGATTCAGGATTAAATGATCAAATTCATCTGAGGCCAAGGTTTTGGCTCAATAGGTTAACTTCCTTTCCAACTCTATCCAGAGCGATGGTGCTTTTTTTTTCTTTTTGCAACAGCAAACAATTTTTACAAAATGAGTTTTATTTGAAATGTTTCCCTGAGAAACATTTTTACAAAATGAGGGTAACTCACAGGACAAACAGATGATTCCAACTTGTTTATTAGATATATGATACTCAGAAAAAAGACTCTGCTGAATTTTGGGAAAGATAGCATACCAAGGCATATCTGTGTTATTACTTATCAAATTAATGAAGACCTAAACGTTACTATCGGTGACAATTCTTTAAAAAGAATGTGGATGTTGCTATCTGTTTTACATAAATTTCTATTGTTTTATAAGATTACCAGATACCAGCACCAGCCCTAGAATCAAGAGGACCTGAGTTCAAATTCAGCCTCAGACATTTACTACCTGTGTGCTCCAGGGCAAGTTACTTAATATCAACTGCCTCCGTCCCCAAATTACCAAATACATATGGAAACATTAGTTAATACATACTCATTAACATCTTCTAGTGAGTTTCGAATTTCCTTAGATTATTAGCACTTTGAGAAAAGAGATAAAAACAACAGTAACGACACATTTCTCTTTATAAATAGACAAAGCATGCATATGTCAATGTATTAGTCATATTTACATAGTGCTTTAAAGCTTATGAAGCCCTTTTCCTCACAATCACCCAATGAAGTAGGTGGTAAAAATGTTATTTTAATAGATGGAACATCTGAGGCTTAGTGAAGCTAAGTGACTTTCCCAGCTTCACACAGCTAATAAGATTTGTAAATAGTATTTAAATTTCGTTGATATAGACTCCAAGTCCATCTTGAAGACTAAATAGTTGGCAAGAAAATTGAGGCAATTATATAGTAGTCTGTAAAAAAGTTAGAAGAATTCTATGTAGTGAAAATTCAACCCTCCTTACAACTCTGATGGGCAAATAAATTCCATAATCTCCTAATTTAACATTTTCTTAAAATGACAATTGTTTGGAATATCACAAATCTCACAATTAGGATGGCTATTTTGTTTTGGGTTGCTAAAAGTTGTGTCAAATTTTTTAAAAGTTCTTTTTTAAAAGTACCCCAAGTTTTCCTATTTTTAAGCAGGCTTTTCTTCTCACAGATGTTTCATTTTCAATGTGCACAATTCTACATGACTAAGTCTGTGCAAACCTTCAAGACTGACAATTTGTGTCTGCTTGACTATCTACCATGTACTCTTCCTGATGTCAAGGAGAATACCACAAAACAATGAATGTTGGCCAATGAACTGATAACAATGGGTGGATTTACTGCATCAACAATTTAATCCTAGACCCTCCACCGTCTATCCTTATTTCACATTATTCTTCTTTCATAAGAGGCAAAGTGTACTGTGAGTTTGCACATCTTTGAAATGTGCAGTAAACATGAAAGAAAGGGCAAGGGAGAACAAAGTTTAGAGCACATGTTGTATTCTCCCCTTAATGCCCAGAAAGACGAATTGACACATCTCAAAAGAAGGTTCAAACCATATGGACTACATCATTAGTTTTAGCTGATTTCCCTGCTTCTTCAATCTTTCCTGTAAATGCTACCAAACTCATTTTCCTGAGTGATCAAATCAATTATCTTCAAAGCTTTCACTGGTACACAACAGTTAACAGGATAAAACCCCAATCCTTAGTGATCCCTTGTTAAATTAATTTAGAGATACATAGATGACTATTAGAGCAGCCTGAGTAATAGCTGGTGGTGAAATAAACTTGGGGTGCTTGAACACTTCTCAGAGTTAAAATGGCTCACTCTGAGAGACCCAGTTAGCTTTTGAGCAGGCATTTCGGCCAAGAAAAGATGATTAACTACTATTAGCAAAGGGAAATCCTATGGCCAAAATAAAATATATTTTGTTATGTAATATCCTAATGTTTTCATTTTTTTTTAAATCTGGACTTAATGAGTAGTTCATCACTGGCTTAGTTCAAATCCCCATGATGTATCAACAAGGAAATAACACAAGTGAATAACAGTAATTCCTACTTCTATAGAGATTTAAAGTTTATTAAGTGTGTTCCTTCCAACAATTCTAGGGGGCAAATAGTATATTCCTTTTACAGAGTAGGAAACTGAGCCTTAGAGAGCATAAGGGACATCTAGGGTTATACAGCTTATAAGACTCTGAGACAAAATTCAAACCTAGATTTTTCTGATTCTACACCCAGCACTTTTTTCAATGAAATACAAAGTTTTCATTAAATGAAACCATATGCTTTGAATCGTGCCCTAAATCAAGTAAGCTACAATGATTTTCTTGGTATTTAAAATGCACAGTGAATTTTGGTATTATGACAATATAAGACAAATTATAATATATTATTAATATAAGATAACAATAATAAATTCTCTTAAAAGTAAGAGAAAATAGTTACCTGAAGAATCCATGCAATCTTCAACTCTGGATATCATAAATTTCTGGCCAAGAATATCTTTAAAATCTTCAAGAAAATTTATGGATTCTAGTGGACTTTCAATATGATTTTTATCTGAAAAATATTAAATATATTTATTGAAAGAACGGAACAAAAAATAAGTATATGTAGTCTGACTGAATGTCTTGACTTGCTTTCTGTAATCAATAGCCATTCAGAGTTATCTTTCACTTTAGAAGTAATTTATAATCATACTAAATCATATAGCCATAGGATTTTAGAATTAGAAGGGATCTAAGAGACCATCTAGTCCAATTCCTGACTTTCTGGATGGGGAAATTGAGGCATAAAGAGGCGAGGCAGTTTGCCGAGGAAAAATGCTGGGACTAGAACCTGGGTCTCTTAGCACCCAGTCTAGTGCTCTTTCCCTATCAGCATTCAGGAGCCCCTGACTTCCAGGGCCCCAGGACTTGGGTACTGTACATTCAAAGGAAGGAGGAAGAGATGGCTGAGCAGGTACCATAAGTGACCTTGTGATGCAGTTATAACTGCCTTCCTTACCTGTTGAACTATTCTCTGCCTGAGACTCAAGCAATTTACAGCATCACACAATACATAAGACTTCCTCCAGACACTTAAACAACACAGAGTGATACAAATGCAGACTTGTAAAAAAAAGCTTCTCATGCCCCAGACCCCAGGGCTGCACTGCTGGGCCATGTGGAAGTTTCACCCAGCTTTCATGATCAAGCTCAAGCTCATCAACGCACTTCACTCAAGAGACCCAGAATTAGCGCCAGTGCTAGGCTGGGGATACCATCCCAGAGGAGGCCTTTTTCTGTTTTTAGGAGTTGCTTCCAGGCAGACAGCTTCAGAGTGTAAGAAAGTCTGCTTCCTCATCCTCAGTGGAGCTTTCAGAACCAAATGCTGCCCGCCAGCCCCCACGAGGAGCTGCTCTTCACTCACTAATTTAACATTTCCCAGCACCACACAGCCTCTATCAGTTTCACACCTTTTAAAGCTGTTGTTCTCAAACCTTTTTGTCTCAGAACTCCTTTACGCTCTTAAAATTTACTGAGAATCCCAAAAGCTATGACTTTTGTGGGTGATTTCTGGTAGAGTGCTAGAGACAGGTCACACTGGCTCACAAGACCCGAGTAGTAAATTTTCAGTGAGAACATTTATGCCTTGGATATTAACAAAGATAATCAATCCAGACTCCGATTATTGTTTGTCTAGATTTGAAAAAGTAATGGAGAAAATGTTAATAATCCAGATTAAACTTAAAAGTGTGTTGTTCATTTTCTGAGAGCCAATTATTAAACACTTACTAGCACATCACTAGTTATAGCTGTCGACACTTACCATTTTAGACTTTAAAACTGATAAAATGTAAAATATTTATTAATTCATCCCAACGTAACAATAAGTCCATTACACATTAACAAAAATAGCATAATTTTATGAAAAATAAATTATACTTCCTAAAACAAGAACATTGTTAGTTATTTTATGTATCTGGCTTAATAAAAGAAAACTGTGTTCTCATATTTGCTTCTGCATTCAATCCATTGTAATATGTTGTTTTCGTTGCAGTAGATGAAGAAAATCTAGATATGTAGTTGGAAAAAGGAAAAGCATTTTAATAGGCAAATAACATTTTAGTGTCATTATTATTATTATTTGCAATCAGGGCTAAGTGACTTGCCCAGGTCCCATAGATATTGAGTGTCTGAGGCCACATTTGTACTCAGGCCCTCATCATTCCAGGGCCAGTGCTCTATCCATCATGCCATTAAATATCATCATAAACATTGATTTGATCTCAGGGAATCCCAGGGTCTCCAATCCACACTGTTTTAAAAATATAATATCCGGGGCGGCTAGGTGGCGCAGTGAGTAAGAGCGCCGGCCTCGGAGTTGGGATGACCCAAGATCGAAACCGGCCTCAGAAAATGAGCACCCACACATAAATAATGACTAGCCGTGTAACCTTGAGCAAGTTACTTAACCCCAATTGCTTAAAAAAAAAAAACATAAAAAAAAAAATATAATATCCTCTTTTCTCAAGTATAAGGCACATTTTAAAAGAACAAATAAAAAGGAAAAGGGGCTCATACATTCCAAAAGATTAATAACTTTGCTTTAAACAAGATACCACACAATGTGCTATCCCATTAAAAACACTAACCTTGATGTCTGTCTGTAATGTAGCTCAGTAAATAGTTGCTGGTCTGTTGAAGCAGGACGTTATTATCTCCTTCATAAGTACAGTTTGGATCATTGTCGTTTCTAATATCACCCAAACGATTCACTGTAATAAAAACACAGTTTTGAAGGTTTATGATATGATATGTATCAGATAGGTAGTACGATAAAGATGATTATAGCTGATAATTTAAGGTTCCCAAATTCTAATTCCAGCATAACTAGTGAAGCATAGAATGTTAAAGATGGAAAAAATTAAATGAAATTATCCATCTTAGGATAACTAACAGAAGTACCTATTATTTTCCTCAAGAAACAGCATTGCTGGGAAGAGATTCCACAGATTCCTAGAAGGGCTAAGAAATAAGAAATGGAGTGGAAGGAAAATAGCCTATCTTGGAAAAGGACATTATAAACCAAATAACATCACTGAATAGAAAAATGAATGAGGTGGAGGGAAACAGGGAAGATTAGGGACTGAACTCATGTAGGAATAAGAAGTAAAGGATTAAACAAATTAAAAAGATACTGAATAACAACAGTCTATATAGAAGGAATTTAGGATTGGGCAGAGTAATGGGAGAAAAGGAGAGCTAGGTGCAGAAGACTGGTTTTATATTTGTATAAGCAAAACAAATGGAAGAGACCAAATGTTAGAGTGAATATATTATAAATAAAGAAATATAATCTATATATAGGCATGGATATGCTACAATAAATAGTTAACAGAAGACAACACAAACATAATTCCAATAATAAATGTAATGGATTGAACTCCCCAATAAAAATAAAAAGAATACAGAGATCCTAAGGGAACAGAACCTAAAAATCTGATACAAACAAAAATTTAAAACATGTAGACATATGGAGGAAAGGAAGAGGTGAAGCAAAATCTATTATGCTTTAGGTCTAGGGTTCTTAATTTGATATTCGTGAACTTAGTTTTTTAAAGCTGATAACTATTTCAGTAGAATTAGTTACCTTTTAATTCTACATATTTTATTTTATGCATTTATAAACTATTAATTTTACAGAGAACACAGGCTTCATGAGACTACGAAAGAGGTTTCTGAAATACAAATAAATTAAGAATTCCTGCTTTAGGTGATTCTAAAAATGCAGAAGTTGTCATCATAACCTCAGAATACAATAATAAAAACTGATAGTCAAGAGAGATAAACAAAGATGCTGCATTATGCTTAAAGGTAAAATAGGCAATGAAATATATATATGCATATATGCATGTGTATGTATGTGATATATACATATATACATGTGTATGTATGTGATATATGTGTGTGTGTATATATATGTATTTAAAGTGTTTGTGCACCCAAAGGCATAGTGTCTAACTTCTTTAAAAGAAAACTTAGATGAATTGCAAGGAGACACTATAGTAATGCAATAATAGCTGAAGAATTTAATATCTATCTCTAAGATCTAGATAAATCCAAAAGGTTTTAAAAAAAGAAAATGAAGAATCAATATAATTGTTGGATGAATTACATTGGATTGATCTATGGTAACTGCTTATTGGGATTATTAAATAAGAATATGTCTTATTTAATTATTTTTCAAGGTTCCATCAGAAAAACCGACCATGCACTAGGCTATAAAGACATCACAAACAAATATAAAAAGGCAGATATAATACACATATATTTTACACACCCTAATAAAATAAAAATAGTAATAAAAGAAGAAAAGAAGATATACCCAGAGCCTAAATAATAGCATCCTAAATAAGGACTGGGTTTTAAAAAACAACTCATAGAAACAATGACCAAGTATAAGTGATAGTAACAAAGAAATAATTTGTCCAAATGTTTGGAATGCAGCTAAAGCAATAAAAATGACCATGGTAAATTCACAACAGAGGAAAAATAATTATCAAAAATTATCACTATGTGAAATTATATACCAGAAAAAGTGAAAATTCAAAAAAATTGATGAGTATCTGCAAAATATAAAATTCCTAAGGTCACAAAATAAGAAATACAGATATTAAATACCTCAGTGTCAGATCTTAAATACCTCAATGTCAGAGAAAGAAAAATAAAGTCATAAATTAATTGCCAAAAAATATCTAAAGGACAGATGAATTTATAAGTGAATTCAACCAAACCAAAGTGTTTTAAAAACAATTAATTCCTGTTTTTTTAAAAATTCCAAAAAATAGAGACAGAAAGCATTCCACCAAAACCTATTTATAGAACAGATATAGTCCTGATTTACAACCAAGGGAGGAACAAAGAAGGGAACAAGGGAGGAACAAAGAAGGGAAAGAACGCTTCATCAATCTCATGCACAAATACTGATTCAAAAATGTAAATATAATTCTTTCAAGGAGTCTAAAATATGCATACATAAACATATATACATATAGATAGATAGATATATCCACACACACACATATACATATATATATATATATATATGTATATGTGTGTGTGTGAGAGAGAGAGAAATATACACACACATATATGTATATATCCAGAAAATAATTTTTTATGACCAAGTTAGGTTCATTCTGTGGATTGAAGGATGTTTCAACATTATGAAAGCAATTAGCATGACTATATAAATAAGAAAGAGAGATAACAAAGCCATATGATGATTTCAATAGAAGTTCGGAAAAGCCTTCAAAATAATGTGACACTTATCAATATTAAAATTATAGTCATGGAAGGGCTCGCATTTAGTATTTTGAAAAGCTTATAGACCAAGCCAAGAGCTAGCATTGTTTGCAAAAGAGGAAGTCTAAAAGATTTCTTGGTAAAGACAGGCTTGTAAAGTAGGAATATCCCTTCTTCATAATTTTATTTGATATTCCTTAAAAAGTCTGTAGCAATAGGACAAGAGAAAAAAATATTTGCAAAGAAAAGACAAAAACTGTCCCCTATTTGCAGATGACATAATATTATAGTTAAAAACCCAGAGAGAATCAATGAAGAAAGTATATATCAATTAAGGCTACAAGGTTGCTGAATAAAAAAAATAAATCCACAAAAATCATAAGTATTTCTCCATGGTACTAACAAAAACAGGAAAAAGTTAAAATAGGAGAGACCATTTAAAACAATTTTAAAATTTAAAATTTATAAAATATCTAGGAGTTAGCCCACAAGGTAAGGGGGGGATAAAAAGAAGGAGTCTAAAGGGGGGATTAGAGGGGAGGGAAATGTGAATGTGAATGGAATGAATTCTTCCATAAAACAGAAGCAGATAGCAGAATGAATTAAAAACTATAATCCTACAATATTCTGTCTACAAGAAACACATTTGAAACAAAGGGATGCCCACAGGGTAAAGGTAAAAGGCTGGAGAAGAATTTATTATGCCTCAGCTAAAGTAAAAAAAGCAGGGGTAGCAATCCTTATCTCAGATAAAGCAAAAGGAAAAATAGATCTAATTAAAAGAGATAAGGAAGGAAACTATATCCTGCTAAAAGGCACCATCGAAAATGAAGCAATATCATTACTTAACATATATGCACCAAGTGGTACAGCATCCAAATTCCTAGAGAAGTTAAGGGAATTAGAGGAAGAAATAGATAGCAAAACTATACTAGTGGGGGACCTTAATCTCCCCCTTTCTGAAATTGATAAATCTAACCTCAAAATAAACAAGAAAGAAATTAAGGAGGTGAACAGAATTTTAGAGAGACTAAATATGATAGATCTCTGGAGAAAACTGAATGGGGATAAAAAGGAATTTACTTTCTTCTCAGCCATGCATGGTACATACTCAAAAATAGACCATGTGCTAGGGCATAAAAACCTCACAATTCAGTGCTGAAAGGCAGAAATATTAAATGGATTAATCTAGGATCATGATGCAATAAAAATTATATGCAATAAAGGGCCATGGAAAGATAGACTAAAAAGTAATTGGAAATTAAACAATTTAATCCTAAAGAATGAGGGGTTCAAACAAGAAATTATAGAAACAATCAGTAATTTCATTCAAGGGAATGATAATAATGAGACAACATACCAAAATTTGTGGGATATATTAAAGGCAGTTCTTAGGGGAAGTTTTATATCCCTTAGTGCATGCATGAATAAATTAGAGTAAAGGGAGGTCAATGAATTGGACATGCAATTGAAAAAGCTAGAAAAAGAACAAATTGAAAATCCCCAATTTAGTACTAAATTAGAAATATTGAAAACCAAAGGAGAGATTAATAAAATTGAAATTAAGAAAACTATTGAATTAATGAATAAAACTAAGAGCTGGTTTTATGAAAAAACCAATAAAATTGATAGACCCTTAGTCAATATGGTAAAAAAAAAGAAAGAAGAAAACCAAATTATGAGTATCAAAAATGAAGAGGGTGAATCTACCTCCAATGAAGAGGAAATCAAAATAATAATTAGGAATTATTTTTCGCAGTTGTATGCATATAAATATGACAATCTTAGTGAAATGGATGAATATTTACAAAAATACAAGTTGCCCAGATTAACTGAAGAGGAAGTGAATTACCTAAATAACCCCATCTCAGAAAAAGAAATCAAACAAGCCATCAATGAACTCCCCAGGAAAAAATCCCCAGGGCCAGATGGGTTTACTAGTGAATTCTATCAAACATTTAAAGAATAATTGATTCCAATACTCTACAAACTATTTGGGAAAACTAGTGAAGAAGGAGTCCTACCAAATTTTTTTTATGACACAAATATGGTACCGTTTCTTAAATAAGGTTTCTTTCTCTAGGGGGCTGTGGGTAATGACTGTGATACAAAGACAACAGCATTTAAATAAGGAGGAGTACTTGGCAAACTTTAAGATTATAAAAATGTGAATTACTGCTTTGCTGTAAAACATCACTAGGTGGAAAGGGAGGAGAGCTTTGCATTACTGGGACATCTTAAGCATTGAGATTCAACATTTTCTGAACATTTGAAAGTTTTATGAGAAGGGTACAAGAGGCAGTTGACTCACCAAAACTTCTGCTAATACAAAACCCTGAAGGATAGAAAGGACCGAAACATATATTTTTCACTTCTGAAACATTCACTAGAAAAAATCAGTGTTTAGGGGAGGCTAGGTGGCGCAGTGAATAGAGCATCAGCCCTGGACACAGGAGGACCTAAGTTCAAATCCGGCCTCAAACACTTAACACAGAAACTAGCCATGTGACCTTGGGCAAGTCACTTATCCCCAATTGCCCTCCAAAAAGCAAAAAAAAAAAAAAGTCAGTGTTTAAGCCATCAAAAGAGTCTTTAAATATGCTCTCAACATAATGTTCCTAATTGTACCCATTTTTTAACTCACAGAACATTTGTCATGTAAGGGATTTTGCCTTCTCGTTTTACAGATGAGGAAGTGGGTATGTAGAGGGATTATTATAGCCAGTTAGGTATAACCAAGATTAGAACTCAGGAATCCTGACTCCCCTAGCTAGTGATCCTTTCACTGTACCACATTCTCTCCCTGCTGAGAGAATCCTGTCAGTGAATATTACCAAATAGTTAAAAAGGAAGTCAGAATCCAAATTAATTGATTTGGAGTTTCTACTGAAATTTTTTATTGCTTTGCTTCTCACAGATTCTCTCTATGTAATGCTTTATTATATTCAGTTTAGAGAAAACGATCTTTAGACATCCAAAGTTAAATAGTACGGTTAACATCAAAAGAGAAGACTGTCCTCACACTTACTGGCCAAATAGCCATGTCCTCCACAAGCTTCTCGACATTCCTGAGCCCCTTGCTGGGCAGTCCAGGAAGCAAGAGGTTTGCCAGCAGATGCCAATGCATGAATTTCACGTCCAAGTTCAGCCTTTAAAAGGAGGGATTAAACAAAAGGCTTTTTGAAATCTCAAAACACCAAATAATATTCCAAAGGGGACACATCTTATCAAATAACAAGTATGTTTCAAAATTGTGTACAGGAAATTAATGGTATATTAAATTATGTACAGGGTATAGTAGAATTTGGAATCATAAAGAAAACCTGGGGTCAAGTACTTGCTCTGACCCTAACCTGTGTGACTAATGCAAATAACTTTACTTTTTGAGCCTCAGTTTCCCCAAACGAAACCTCTTGTCTCATGAGATTATTGTTAATTTTGCAAATTTTGGGGCACTATATATGTGAGATGATATCATTATGATTATCACTGGTATTAATCTATTATTTCTCCATTATTTATAGTTAAGGGAATGGGAATGATGAATAAATCAGATTACAATCTGAGAACCATTTTTATCAGGAAAAAAGTCAGAGCGATAACCAATAGTATAAATTTCTGAGTTGACAATGGGAGACCTTGGAGATCATTCAGTCTAGCCCTTCACTTTACAGAGGAAGTAAACCCTGAGAGAAGTGGGCACATAGCTGCCAGTGGCAGAGTGAGGACTAGAACCTAGGTCTTTGTTTTTGTTTTTTACTACTGTTTCTACTATACCTTTCTAATACTCACTACTTCAAAATATGATTTTGATAAGTCAATGTCTGTGAGTCAACTGAAACAGTAGAAGAATTAAACAATATTGTAAAAGTTTTTCCAAGAGGGTGAAAAAATAGGAACATTAATGCACTGTTGGTGGAGTTGTGAACTGGTCCAACCATTCTGGAGAATAATTTGGAACAATGTTTAAAGAGTTATAAAACTCTGCATTACTTTTGACCCAGCAATAATGTTAGTAGGTCTATACCCCAATGAGATCAAAGAAAAGGGAAAAGGACGCATTTGTACAAAAATATTTATATCATCTCTTTTTGTGGTGACAAAGAATTAGACATTGAGAGGATACTCATCAATTGGGAGAGGGGCTGAACAAGTTGAGATATATGATTGTAATAGAATACTATTGTGCTATAAAATATCATGAAGGAGATGGCTTCAGAAAAACATGGAAAGACATGTGAATTGATGCAAAATGATATGAGCAGAACTAGAAGAACATTATACCCAGTAACAGCAATATTGTAATGGTAATCAACTGTGAAAAACTTAGCTACTCTTGTCAATATAATGATATACCAGAACTCAAAATATTTCTTAAGCACTAATTCTATGAAGAGTGCTTAATTTGTTTTGAGGTAAAAGGGGACTGTGTCTCTGATTAACATAACATAGCTATTTAACTAGCATCAGTTTAATAATCTTAAGCATGCCAACAAGTATTTGGTATTATCTTACCTGCCTGATACTTTTATCATTTTGTAAAAGGCCTAGCTGAAGTTCTACCAAGTTCATGAACAAAGTTTTTGAGAAATGGTCTAAGGCATATGTAGCTGCCAAGTAAGGAATCAGGCGCCATTGCTGAAAAACAAAGAAAACTTGAATAAATATAACACACTTCATACTTAGCTCTCACTGAGTTTCCTATAAGACTTTTAAGTAGAATTTTTAAATTACCCCAGTGATTTTTTTATGACCCAGTTCCAAAAGTTTCTTCTTCTTCTCCTCCTCCTCCTCCCTCCTTCCTCCTCCTCCTCCTCCTTCTTCTCCTCCTTCTTCTACTTCGAAGGTAATTGGGATTAAGCGATTTGCCCAAAGCCACAGAGCTAGTAATTGTTTGAGGCCAGATTTGAAATCAGTCTCAAGTCCTCCTGACTCCAGGGACAGTGCTTTATTCACTGCACCACCTAGCTGCCTCAATCATATTCTTTTTAATATTCCACCAACCTAACAATGCTTTAATGATGAAAAGGGATTATGCATGTATGTCTGTATTTCATTCACATTCCTTTTTTCCTTTTTTTATGTTGGATGTAAATTTTTATTTCAAAGTAAAATTATAATATATTCTTTTTTAATGCTTTATTAACTTCTGGTCTACATCATTCATTTCTGCCAGATTTTGAGTTACAATTTTTCCCCATTTTCCCTTCCCCCCCACCCCAGATTAGCAGTCCCACAGGATATCCCCTCATCCCATCTGCTCTCTCCCATATCTTCTTCCATACCCCCTTTGACTTTTTCAGTAGGGCAAGGTGAATCTCTGTGCAGCAATGCCTGTATATTTTATTTCCCAATTATATGTAAAATAGTATTAATAATAGTATTTATTTATTTTTAAACATTTGATTTTAAAACTTTGAAATCCAGACTCATTCCCTAACTCCGTTGTCACCCACCCTTTCTGGGAAGATAAACAATTCAGTATAGATTGTAAATGTGTAGCTATGCAAAACATTACCATAGTAGATACACTGTAAAAGATTGACGATATTTCCCTCCCTCCTATCTCACCTCCCACTTGGTTTATTCCCTACTTTGATCCTGTTCCTTTTCAAATCTGGGTGCTTCCAACATCCCTCCCCTGCTTCCCTCCAATCTTCCCTTCCATCATCCCCCCTCTTATCCCCTTTCCCCCTACTCTCCTGTAGGGTGAGATATCCTATTTAGTATGTATGTCATTCTCTCCCTGAGCCAAATTCAATGAAAATAAGGTTTTGCCTTTTTGCCTTCCTATTCTTCCCCTCCCTTGTAACCATTTTCCCTTTCCTCTTCTATATGAGATACATTACCTCATTCTGTCTCTTCCCATCTCCTCTCATTATATTCCTCTCTCACCTCTTAATTTCACCTTTTAAGTATCATCCCTTCCTATTAGATTTGACATGTGCCCTCCATCTATGTATACCTGTAAACATATATACACACATTCACATATGTATTCATGTCCATATAGCTTTCTTCAACTCTTTTCATACTGAGTTTCATCAGTTACAGTTACCATTTTTCCATGTAGGAATGTAAATAGTTCAACTTTGGTAAGTTCATAATGATTTCTTTTCCCTGTTTATCTTCTCAAGCATCTCTTGCTTCTTGTATCTGAATGTCAAATTTTTTATTCAACTCTGGTTTTTTTCATCAAGAATGCTTGAAAGTCCTCTATTCCACTGAATGACCATATTTTCCCCTGAAACATGATACTAAGTTTTGCTGGGTAGGTGATTCTTGGTTTTAATCCCAGCTCCTTTGCTCCTCAGGATATCATATCCCAAGCCCTTCGGTCCCTCAGTGTAGAAGCTGCTCTCAGATCCTGTGCTATCCTGACTGTATTTCCACAATATTGAAATTATTTCTTCCTGGCTGCTTGTAATATTTTCTCCTTGATCTTGGAACTCTGGAACCTGGCTATAATATTCCTAGGAGTTTTCTTTTTGGGATCTTTTTCAGGAGGTGATCTATGGATTCTTTCAACCTCTATTTTGCCTTCTGGTTCTAAAGCATCAGGGCAATTTTCCGGGATAATTTCTTGAAGGATGATTTCTAGGTTCTTTCTTTGCTCATGGTTTTCAGGTAGTCCAATAATTTTTATATTATCTCTACTGGATCTATTTTCCAGGTCAGTGGTTTTTCCCATGAGATATTTCACATTGCCTTCTATTCTTTCATTTGTTTGAATCTGTTTAACAGCATCTTGATTTCTCATAAAGTCACTAGCTTCCATTTGCTCCAGTCTAATTCTGAAGGAATGATTCTCCTCAGTGAGCTTTTGAGATTCTTTTTCCATCTGGCCAATTTGGGGTTTTAAGACATTCTTCTCCTCATTGCCTTTTTGAGCCTCTTTTGCCATTTGCGTTAGTCTATTTTTTAAGGTGTTATTTTCTTCAGTCAGGTTGTTGACTGTAGCCATTTAAGTCGATATATGAATTAATCCCACTAGTCTCTACATAAATTCATATATGCATACATATGTAATACATACAGACATGCATGCATAATCCCTTTTCATAAGCTTATACCTGCAGTTGATATTCAAGGATGGGAATTTCCTCATCATCAGTTGGTCCAAACTGACAGCGAGTTGCTGAGAAACGAATTGCAATAGATAGGGCCAGTTTCAAATTCACCACAGACATTCCTATAATACTGACTCTAGCCATAGACAGAGAACCCAGTGAAGCACCGAAGCGCTGACGGACATCCTGTTGGTATAAAAGATATAAATCATTTAACAATCAATAAATGTATTGATTGTCTCTACAAATAACTTTTCAATTAATTCAACAAATATTTGTTAATACTTGACCTTGTTAAGAGGTAGGGGAGATAAATGTTTAGCTAAGACTTTATACTTTCCTATATAGTATGCTCATCAAATTCAAAAATGCTGAAAATCTAGAGGTGAGAGCTAATATGCTGGACAATATTATCAGGATTCAAAAGACTTTTAATCTTCTAAAACAAGAGTGGGGGAACTTGCGGCCTTGAGTTCACATGTGACTTTCTAGGTCCTTGGGTATGGTCTTTTGACTAAGTCCAAGTTTTATAGAACAAATCCTTTAATTAAGGGGATTTGTTCTGTGAAGTGTGGAATTAGCCAAAGGGCTGCACTTGAGGACGTAGAGGACCACATGTGGCCTAGAGGCTTTAGGTTCCCCACCCCTGACAGAATGTTGGGCCAAAGGTAAGAAGATTAAATTTGAGAGAAGTACACCTTGGTACAGGATGGACAACAGCTGGCCAGAGAAGAGTGTGGTGTGTGTGTGTGTGTGTGTGTGTGTGTGTGTGTGTGTGTGTGTGAAATCTGAGGTTTTTAGTGAATCATTAGTTCAGAATGAAATTAATCATGTGATCTGGCAGCCAAAAAAGCTGTAAAGCTTCTATGAATGCACCCTTAGGCAGAATTCTTGAAACACAGTATTCAGAGGGATGAACACAAAAATGCCTTTGGGTTCAGACCATCTCCAGAATATTAGATTTCAGTTTGGAAAAACATTAAAAAACTGGAGTGTATCCAGAAGAAGGTAAACAATACAGTAAGAGGACTGAGGACTATGTGATATGGAAACTGACAGAATGAACTGCAGATATTTAACCCAGAGAAGAAACTTCAAGCACTTGAGAGGCTGCCACTAGAATAAATGAAGGAGCCCTTCTCAACCAGAGAAGTAAGGTGGTCTTTGCTCTTAAGAAGCTCAAGTTCTTTTAATAATGGAGACATAAACTGGGGATTTCAGTTTCAAGTCAAATGGAAAGACTTGATGGTCATTAGGGTGAAATGGCAAGGCAGCTGAGGATTCATCTTGACTCATGTGATCATGCCAGACTTTGGCAGGATCTCTATTTTCAGTCTTCAAGGGGCTGTAGCTGTGGAGCCTGCAGCAGCTGAGTCACATTTCCAAAGGGTGGAGGTAGGGCAGGAAGTAGGGCCCATGCTCTAGGGAGGCAGTTTTGTTCCTAGAGCTCTTGGGCTGGAGGTTCTGGCCTGTCTTGATGGTGGTCTGAGGAAGTGGCAGTCAAGTTAGTAGTGGTTTGACTTGCCTAGTACATCCCACCTCTCTCCCCCTGATGCTTTGGCTAAGACAAGCCTACTTGCCTACCTGCCCTGTTGGAGGCAGCTGGTAGAGATGGCTGGCCCTTTCTCCAGTGGGTCTGCTCCCCATATTGTGACTGTGTGAGCTATCCTAGAAGCAGAACAGGGGGTCTTGAAAGCACTACTATTCTAGAAGCTCTGGGGTTTACATGCCCAGTGATGGAAACTGGTTGATGGCTGGTAGTGGTGTCAAAAAGAGTGGGTCCATTTTTCATAGAGGTTGATTTTCTCAATGATAGCTACAGGAGATAGGTTGGAAAAAGGGGTGGACTTCTGGGAAGGGGAAGAGGACACTACCATTCTGAGGGTATACAAGGTCCTGAATTGTGTCCACTCAAGTCTGAAGGAAGTGGGAGTTGTGGTGGTGGTGGGGGGAAGTCTGACTCCCTGGCTTCCTTTAGGGTGTCCTGCCATGTCAGCTAGGCTGGCTTACCTCTCCTGTAGGCACAGAAAATAGATAAGACTTGTTCTGCTTGGCTCTAAAAAGTAGAACAGGGAATAATGAGTAGAAGTTGCAGAGAAGTGGGCTTCAGTCCTATGTAAGGAAATACTTCTAACAAACAGAACTCCATAAAAGAGGTATGGACCGGGGGAGCAGGGAAAGGGTTCCCCAGTATGAGGAGATGCCATGCCCAGGCTGGCTGGCTGACCTAGTGCTTGTCAGAGATGCTATGCAGGGGATTCCAATGTAGGTGCAGAATGGCCTCGATATTCTCTAAGGTCCGTACCCACACAGAGTCAGGGATTCACAGAGCTTGTGGTCTAGGCATACTTTAAAAGCTACTGAAATGGCTAATACAAATTATTATATATATGTGTATATATATATATATATATATATATATATATATATACACATATATATATAAATCACATGAATTTATTTAACACTTACAACATACCAAGCACTGTGCTAGACATGAGAAAAATCATATTCAGTGACACAATTGACCTACTCTTAAAATTTCTAAGTTAACCCTATTTTTAACCTTCTCTATTCCCTGGTGGCTTTCAAGTGAGAAAAACCCGTGAGCCTCTAAGTGGAGGTGTAACAGTGGGAGCCATTGCCTTATCTCCCCTCCATAGATCTTCTGCATTTATTCTTTCCTACTATGAGGTTGATGAGCCTGCCAATACAGCACAGGCCAGGTTATGACTTGGTGAGTGTCCAAAGGTTGGAAGAGTCATTAGAGGTCCCCTCAGCAGGTGGAGACTCTGGAGCTGAAGGAAGCAATTGCTGAGGCTGGTGAAGAGCCCACTCTGAGAAGACAGCTGGACAGCTGTTGGACCCGGGCACTATTGTCCCATGGTAGATGGACACTAGGTGCTGCAAGAGCTAGCTTAGCTCAGCCAGAGAGCAGCTCATCCATCTGTGACACTATCTGTAGAAGCTAGCTTGGTGAGGACCCTGCATGTTGAGAACAGAACTCCCTAAGCAAGAACTCTTGAGGTATCTCTTGGCCAAATATTTTCCCTACATATGTGACTAAGTACTTTGAAGCTTCATATTTGAGCCCTCTCTCCCCAGGGGACAGTGTACTGCTTAGTTTGGGGTGATGGTTTCTGTCCTATTTTCATACTTTTCTAGTAATCATTCCTTTGTAAAAGGTAGATGTTGACTATCTAATCAATATGGGAGGAGAGGAGCTTACTGAACAGGGATACAAGTGCAACAGTTTCAGAAACTCAGGTCTTCAGGGTTGGTCATAGAATGCTGAGGGGAAGAAGCTGCCAGCCTCTGGGGATTCAATCTGCCAGAGTGAGCTCCAAGAATGATCATGTGGGACCTTGTTTGAGACAACTGGGTGCCCTTTGAATATGTGGAGAACTGCTGAAAAGAGATTCTCAACCCAGGATTCCTGTTAATGGACACTACTGCAAAGTGGATATGGAGTATATCTTCTTTCTTTTATTTTAGATTATAATTTTACATAAGTTTTCTAGCATGTTTCTTTACAAGTCAGAGCAGTTTCTTTGTTATAAATTTTGCTTACTTAAATACTCATGTACTGATATCTGCTGTATTATACTACCTACAATGAATAGTGAAGCTAATATAAGAAGCATGAATTTTGCAGCCTGAAAATGCTTGTGTCTGGCTCACAAATGCTCACTCCCCCTCCCCCCTTTTTTGCTTTTAAATAGCCCTAGACTACTTGGCTTCCTGTGAGAGCCTTATGGACTGCGGGTCCATATATTAATGTTTGCATATTGGCCTAGACACTCTGAATAAGCAACCCCTAAATTCTTAACCCCATTTGGGAGCCACCCAAGCATTTGGAGCTTACCTGACCCTATCTGCTTTCTCTTAAAGCACAGCAAGCTTGTTCAACAGATGAGTAAGGCTGGGATTTTATTCCTTTACTGCCTTTGTAGCACTGAACAATCATGGCGGACATTTCAGATGCCCTTTAGAACTGGGAGGCCCCTTAAAGGTTTTCTAAACCAATCCCCTCCCCCCATTTTCCAGTTGAGAAAAGTGAGGCCCACAGAGGTTGAAAGAGTAGTCGAAGTTCACATAGGTTGTAAGCCTATCTGGGATTCAAATTCCAGGCCATCACTCTGGGTTTGCTCCTTCCTCTGTACCATACTGCCTCAAAAGGACCAAGTTTCACTTGATGAGAAAATGTCACTCTTTGTATAATGAAAGATGGATCACCTATTCTTGTGAATCTGTGTTTCTGATAGGCTTCGTTTCATATACAGATTCAATATAAGAGCACTGTACCTTAAAGGAAGTGTTGTAGACTCCCTCTGGGGTAACGTCACCTGTTCGGTTTAGCAGGTTTTCCCGGGGAATCCTAACATTATGAAACATGGTGAATCTGTTCAAAGACATTAGTAAGAGAACTCAGAACTGTAAAAAACCCTCAGTTGGTATAAAAGAAGCTTGGTTATATAAGACACTACTAATTTTGATATTTCACAAGCTAGCTGTATCATATTACAAACAACGAATTGAAAGTCAGAGCTGTAAAAAAAAATTCTCCTCCCTCCTATATGACTAGAAAAGGAGGCAGGTTGGTTAAATAGTAAGAGTAAGAATGCTACCACCACAAGTCAAAGGACAAAGAGGAAATCCTGATGTATGTCCATACATCACTTATTGCAAATTTGTAAAAAGGAAGTGCACAAGAATTGTAAAAGCTAAGAAGGATGTAAAAGCTAAGAGGGATGGCTAACTGGAATTATGGAGGCTAGCGATGAATGGAGCTACAGGAATGCTGTTATAACTGAATTATATTTATCAACAATCATTTATGAACCACCTATAATGTGACAGGTACTGTGCTGGGCACAAAGAATACAGACAAGAAAATAAAACAGTCCCTCCCTTAAAAGAACTCACATTCTTTTGGGAAGACAACATGTCCATACACATACACATAGAGACCAAATATATAGAAGTTGATTTTGGAGGGAGAGGATAGCAGAAGCTGGGAGAATCAGAACAGACATACTAACGTGATGCTCCAGGAGAGTCTAAAGAAAACTATGTCCATATATTCATAGAATTCCAGATTTTGCATTGTAAGGTATCTCAGAAACCAGCTAGTTCAACCTTCTCATTCCACAAATAAAGAACTGAAGCCCAAAGAGATTCTCTGAAAATCTGAGGTCACAAAGGCAGGCAAGAGCAGGTCTGTGATTCTAAGAGACACAGGTAAGGAGGGGATACATTCTAGGCAAAGAGGACAGTCAAAACAAAGTCATGGAACCCAGAAGTGGAATACTGGACATGTGGAAAAATAAGAGATCCTTTGGACCATCATGAAAGGGAGTAATATGTAACCAGACTGAAAGGGCAGGTTGGGGCCAAGGTTGTGAAGGGCTTTAAATGTCAAACAGAGAAGTCTGTATTTGCTCCTATGGGAAGCCACTTAATTTAAGATGAGCTTGCATTTCTTTGTGCCAGACTCCTAAACCCTACCAATCATGCCTTTCAGGATGAGCAAATTATTTTACCTCCATCCATGGAGCTCCCAGAGCACTGCATTGGCTTCTTCCTGCTGGCCTGCTGGGCTATCTTCAGTGGGAAGTTAGCTTCTCTATGTCATTTTGTGGGTTCTATAGCTCCAAAGTTTGTTTAGAGTCATTTTTTACATGAATTGGAGGAGGTGGAAATGGGAGCCGCCTGGAAGTCCTGTTTCTACTCCACCATCTTGAGTCCCTCTTCCAGAAATTCTTGTTGGTGGGGAGGAGGAAAGAGAATTCTCCTAAGCTTTAGGCTTTTTCATACCACTGTTTTCAAAGCTTATTCTGGGGGTCTGTAAGCTTTTGTTTCTTCCAAGCTAGTATGATCCACAGAGAGGTATAATCACTTCTCTCTTGGTCTGTTCTCTGATCCTTATCCAAAAGGGCCTTTGGTTCTCTGAACCCAAAAGTTCCAGGACTCCTCTTGGCCCCTCCAATTATGCAGATTATAATCCATCCATGTAGGTCATTCCCAAAGTTATCACTCAAGGGGATAGTTTTCTTGCTTTCTTCTAACATTACCAAGGTACCACTGCAGCACTCTGGTTATCCATTTGTCATGTGCTCTTATCATATGATCAACCCATTTCTTTCTGTCGTCCAAGTCTTTGATCATACTCTTGTTCTGAAGAAGTCAGAGTCCTTTACCTGTCCAGACCCTCTACTGCCCTCTATGTGATGGTTATCTTGTGCTCTTTAGTGCCATTGGTATTACAGGTCTTGCTTCTATACAGTAACACCAGTAAAACATCTGTATTGAAAACTGAGACTTCACTATTATGAGAAGCTTGGGGTCAATAAGAGCTTTGTGGCTCCAGAACCCACAAAATCACACAAGGAACATAACCTCCCACTGAGGACAGCCCAGCAGCCTTGCAGGAAGCAGCCAGCACAGTGCTCTGGGAGCTGAGCCCAGGCCTGCCTGAGTGGAAGGTTTTAGCTCCAGGGCGGCCTGACCAGCAGCCAACTGGAGGGATTCCAGAACACCAGCAGCTGTGGCATTTCCAGAACTACCAACACATAGATGCCAATGACAAAGTGAGAGATCAATGTAGTATGGACTTTGGGACTGGCTGGGAGAGGATGTTGGCCTCTTTCCCTGGGGGTGAGAAGCCTCTGAGTAGAAGCAGCGCAGCTGCCATGTTGCAGCTTCAGTTCCTGGACTGCAGACTGTAGGGGGACTGGTGATCAGTCTTGGCAGGGGGTAATGGCTCTTGCTTTAATCTTCTTGGATCTCGATTGCAGTCTGGAGAGGAGGTCTTGGGGTGTGTGAACAGCTTGCCAGAGCATGTGGGGGCTTAAGAGAGGGCACCCGACTAATATCTCTGGCATCTGAGAAAACCCCAGTGTTTAGGATGGAAGCTCCCCTGGCTGACGGCAGAGTCCTACTGTGGCAACAAGTGCAAAAATCAAGTAATTGAGTGGCCCCATGCCTAGGCAAAGGAAACAAAATAAACAGAAAAATGCAACATTGGACTCCTATTTTGGAGGCAAAGAGGACCAAAGCATGGAACAGGAGGAGGATTGGGAGGTCAGAACTCCTGTAGCAAAAGCCCCAGATGAAAATATGAGCTGGTTACAGGCCATAGAGGACCTTAAGAAGAATTTTTAAAAAAACAAATAAAAGAAGTGGAGGAAAAATTGGGAAGACAAATGAGAAAGATGCAAAAAAAAGTATGAAATGAGAGTCAACTGCCTGACTGAGGAAAATAACACCTTAAAAAATAGACTAACTCAAATGGCAAAAGAGGCTCAAAAAGGCAATGAGGAGAAGAATGCCTTAAAAAGCCAAATTTGTCAGATGGAAAAAGAATCTCAAAAGTTCACTGAGAAGAATCATTCCTTCAGAATTAGACTGGAGCAAATGGAAGCTAGTGACTTTATGAGAAATCAAGATGCTATTAAGCCGATCCAAACAAATGAAAGAATAGAAGGCAATGTGAAATATCTCATGGGATAAACCATATAGCCAGGTTCCAGAATTTCCAGAACAAGGAGAAAATATTACAAGCAACCAGGAAGAACAATTTTAATATTGTGGAAACACAATCAGGATAGCACAGGATCTGGCAGCTTCTACACTGAGGGACTGAAGGGCTTGGAATATGATATTCCAGAGGGTAAAGGAGCTGGGCTTAAAACCAAGAGTCACATACCCAGCAAAACTGAGTATCATGTTTCAGGGGAAAATATGGTCATTCAATGGAATAGAGGACTTTCAAGCATTCTTGAGGAAAAAACCAGAGTTGAATAGAAAATTTGACATTCAGACACAAGAAGCAAGAGATGCTTGAGCAGGTAAACAGGGAAAAGAAATCATAAGCAACTTATCAAAGTGGAACTATTTACATTCTACATGGAAAAATGATAACTGTAACTGATGAAACCTTTCTCAGTATGGAAATAGTTGAAGAAGGGTATATGGGCATATGAATACATATGTGAACGTGTGTATATATGTGTACAGATGTATACATATATAGTATAGTATATATACATATAGTAAGAGGGTACAGGTCCAATTTAATAGGAAGGGATGATACTTAAAAGGTAAAATCAAGAGGTGAGAGAGGAATATAACTAGAGGAGATGGGTAGAGACAGTATGGAGTAGACTATCTCATATAGAAGAGGTAAGGGAAAATGGTTACAAGGGAGGGAAAGAACAGGAAGGCAAAAAGGCAAAACCTTGTTCTCACTGAATTTGGCTCAGGGAAAGAATGACATACATACTAAATAGGATATCTCACCCTACAGGAGAGTAGGGGGGAAGGGCATAAGAGGGGGATGATGGAAGGAAACATGGGAGGGAAGTGGGGGAGGGAAGTTGGAAGTGCCCAGTTTTGAAAAGGGACAGGGTCAAAGTAGGGAATAGACCAAGTGGGAGATGGGATAGGAGGGAGGGAAATATAGTCAGTCTTTTACAGTTTATCTACTATGGTGGTGTTTTGCATAGCTACACATGTACAGCATATACTGAATTGCTTGTCTTCCTAGTGAGAGTGGGTGACAAGGGAGGAAGGGAATGAATCTGGAAATTGAAGTTTCAAAATCAAATGTTTTAAAAATATATAAATAATATTATTAATACTATTTTACATATAATTGGGAAATAAGATATACAGGCATTGGGGCACAGAGATTCACCTTGCCCTACTGGAAAAGTCAAAGGGGGTATGGGAGAAGATATTTGAGAGAGCAGATTGGATGAGGTGATATCCTGCAGGACTGCTATTCTGGAGTGGTGGGTGGGAGAAAAGTGGGGAAAAATTGTAACTCAAAATGTGGCAGAAATAAATGATGTAAAGCAGAAGTTAATAAAGCATTTGGGGAAAAAAAGAGCTTTGCAAGTTCTTCAAAGTAATACAGCTTACTGTGCTTTTCAACTGTGGGCCCAGCTATTATCCATCTGTACTGTCTATCCCAGGCTGGATAAACTCTATAAAGTATCCATTCAGATATAGTTAAAATCTGGGCCACAAACATTTTCTATCCATTTGGTCTTTTCTATGTGGATGGACAGGCCAAACTCCTTTCAGTGATGACAGATTTCTTCCAGGACAGTCTGTGATGTTTTGAGGCTCAATGCAATCAGCAGGGTAATCTATAAAGAAGAATACCTAAAGGACTTTTTTTTTGTCATCCCCAAAGAATCCCTTCTCCACTTGGACCCTGCACTGGATTTTCTCCATCACAATGGCAGGCATACATATCTTTGTTGTGTGCCTCACCTGAAGCACATTACCAGAGCATAAATGAGAAGAATTATTTCTGGTTTCAGACAGTGCTTGAACGATGTTGATCTACAGATGGGAGAACCTTGTTGTAAAAGATCCTAGAAGGCAACATTTTATTCTATCAAGTTGGATGCTTTTTTCTTGTAATCAACAAACAGTAAGCCATTGGGAGCTCCTATTCTCTTCCTCTGTGAGATAGTCATGATGTGGTCTCTTGTAGTTGTGTAGTTGATTATTTGTGTCCAGCTCTTCATGATCCCATTTGGGGTTTTCTTGGCACTTTGCCTTTTTCTTCTCCAGTTAATTTTATAGATGAGGAAACTGAGGCAAATACAGGGAAATTACTTGCTTAGGGTCACACAGCTAGTAGGTATTTAAGGCCAGATTTTAATTCAGGAATTCAGGAAATTGAGTCTTCCTGAATTTGGGCCCAGCACTTTATCCACTGTGCCACCTAGTTGCCCGATGTTGTCTATTATTGACTATTATTTGTAAAAGTCTATTCCCTACTAAAAGTCAATTTCTTCATTAATAAAATGAGGCAATTGAATGAGGCAACCTTTAAGGTATGTTCTAACATTCTGTGTTCTAAAAGGTCCTTCAGCTGAGACATCCTTTGTTGAAAAGTAGCTTCTAAACCAAAAAATCTATGTTCTATAGACAAAGCTGAATGAAAAACATAATTTTGGGACATGGCTGCTACCTTATAGACAACATCTAGCTTATTCATTGTACAACTGTGCCTTATTTATATTTGATTCTCTCCTATCACCTTAGTGTAGAATATATAGCATAATGCTTAAAAGGATCTTATTGAATTAAGGAATCAGTCCGTGGGTTTAAGCCTAATATCCAAGATAACTGTTACCTACCTCATTAGAGACTTATGAGAAAAGGACCTTAATACTGGAAACAAGATCTATTAAAACACTGGTTACTAGTAATTAATTAATGCAATCTATGACAATATACTTCCATAATTCAATTAAATGGCATTAACTACCTCTTTAACCTGGAGCCAGTCATATAACTTCTCTTGGCCTCAGCTTCTAAAGACTAGAAACCAAAATTTTTTTTAATTTTAATTTTAAATAAGAGTATTATTCTGGATGTTTTAAATTTGTAAGTGATCCCTAATGTTTTAAAATTCTGTTTTAAAATTTAAATTCCAAATAATTCTGACCTCAGTCTTTCAGCAATGTTGTTTTTTAAAATTAACTCTTCCCCAAGGGATGTTGCTATGGAGAGCTGGAGAATGGGATTGTTAGTATACAGGTATTACTTATAGATATGCAAATTTCTGGGGCTTTTGAAGGAACTTTTTTCTGTCCAATGGCAAATAAATAAGTCAAGTAGTTGAGAACTACACTGGTCCTCTATGCTTCCTGCTTTGTCAACAGATTGGGGGAAATGGAGGGGGCTGGCGAGGGCAGCTGGGACCTGCCTCTAGCTGACAGATAGCAGGGAAACCAAAGTTGAGACTTCACAGTAAGGCAAAGCACATGGGAAAATGGGGAGAAGTGAGATTGGACCATCCAGTATCCCAGGGTTGGTGAAACTGCCAGAATCTATCCACATTCCCCTTGTCTCCCCAGACAGCTGCCTAGGAAAACCTTCCCCTTCATGGGAGAGGCTGGGGTGGTACAGCGACCTGCCTTGCCATCAGAGGCCCTCCTCTGCTACATGAAATTGTTAATAAAGCATATGGTCATTCCCTAGGGTTTGTATCCAAACTTGTCAGTGCAAGGTTAGGGACTGAGAGAAAAGGAGGGCAGCCTGAAGAGGACGGGCCATGTTCCTCAGCTCAGGCGGGGGAGCCAGAGGGTTTTTGCCATTCTAGTTATCTCTAGGGTCTCCATGTCCCTAGACTTCTCTTGAACCTAGAGGAAGATTTCATTAAAAAGTAAGAGAGTAGGAGGAAGACATGGAAGTGGGTCTGTTTGCTCAGTCAATCAATCATGGTGTATTCAGCTGCCAGGCAAGGCCCCGCCTGACTACAAAATCATTTCTTTTTCAGTTCCTTCTTACTAAAAGCACCCTGGTTGTGTAATGATAAAAATCACTAAAGTATGAAAACTATGAATGTGAATCAGGTGGAGAGAGAAGGCAGAACAAAAGTATGAGAGACCCTCAGAAGCCAAGCTTAGAAGTCACACATATTCAGTACAATTGCGCCCTCTGCTGGAGGCGACTATCTTAGAGCATGTCCAGCCTGACTTGAGTTCACAGGTCCATTTCTGATGCTCATTTCTGTGGTGCTGTTTTGCTAAATAACTTGTTTTTAATACTTCTCCCTTTCTGCATTTGATGATGCCAAGGCCTTTATGTCAATAAAATTCACATAGATCTGTTCTGTATTCACTAGCTTTTTTTAGTCCACAGCGAGCAAAGTTCTGAAGACGTGATGATGAACATTAAACATCAAGATGATATAAAGCTCCAGCTGGAATTTCAATCAACTGGGATTTTGCTCAGTTTTCTGCTTTATGAAAAGAGGCAAATGAGACAAATAATGTAACACGATAGGAAGACCGAGAGCCTTGGAGTTGGGGGGGTGTCTTGTTTCTCTTCTTGTCTCCATTGTTTATTAGGTAGGAGACGAGGAGCAAGTCACTTTACCCTTATGACACTGTTGCCTTAAATGTAATGGAGATAAAAATATTGGTAATGGCTCTTTCTCTGGGACTCAAGTTTCCTCATCTATGAAAGAGGGGATGGTGGACGAGACAGCAGATGCAGTTGGTACTAGGTCTATCATTCTAAGACTCAATGATTCCCAGATCATATAAGACATTTCAACAATGACCTCCTTCTAAGCACTGCATTATGGAAAGAGGTTTGGATTTATAATCAGCGGACATCAGTTTGAATCCTCATCTGGTCACTTACTTTCTTAGGAGAACTTAATCTTGGAATTAATTTCTTGGGAGTCACTTAATCTCTGTGGGCCTCAGTTTCCTCATCTGTAAAACAAGGAGGTAGGACTACATGGACTTTGAGTTCCCTTCCAACTCTTCCTGTGACTATCCATTCTCTAACACTTTCTTCCCTCTCAACACCCTTTCTTATGGTCCCTGTTTATTATATTTCTACCCCTAAACTCCCCCCCACAAATTTTCCTTTGCCCAGTTCAAATAAAAATGAGGTTCCCACCAACACTTTCCCTTCTTCTCCTTCTATTTGATTCTCTTCTGCTGTGGAACAATAATTATACTATTGTACAGTATACAACAAGTATACTATACTAACAATTATTATGATCCTCCCTCCTCTTCCCCTAGGGACTCTGCTTTTTTGAACACACAACATGTGAGCTTGTTTCTCTTTGTTTCCTTGTTGACTCTTAAAGAAGCTGTTTCTCTTTGTTTCCTTGTTGACTCTTAAAGAAGCTGGGATTCTCGAGGGACAACAGTGCCCTGCCCCTCCTTAATCGTCATTTACCACATTATAATTGCCTAAACTGGTTTATTTTTGTAGCTTGTTTTTTTTAATTGTTGTTATATTGTTTTTTTGCATTTCACTTCCAATCAATCAACAAGCAACTCATTAAGCACTTTCTATTTGGCAGATACAGATCATATGGCTAAGCACAAGGGAGAAAAAGAAGCAGATTCTCTCCAGGTTTTTCTTCTCCTTATGATTTCCTGAAACACCAGATACTAGGTTTTCCCCTTAGCTTTTCTGGGATTAGGATGATTGTTTAATTTTTTTTGGAAGGTTTTAAAATTCTTATTTTTAACTTAATCATCAAAAAAAGAGCATTTTCATATACAGCCTAAAACAGAAAAAGAAGATAGCATAGGAAACAGTGTGATTCTGGAATTTTACCTCCATGCCCTTTCTCTTAGGATAGATACTATCAATAGTAGGCACATCATGTGTTCTTCCAATTTTGCTACCTTTTGACTTTGTTCTATTTCTTTAATTTACTTCCTCCATCTTTTACTAAAATGTCCTGACTTTTTTTATGCTATCTATACTCTTTAAAAGTTTTCTTCTTTCATTCCTTCCTCTTAGCCTTTCTCTTCTTACAAAATTCAATACTGACCATAAAAGTTTTTAACCTACTCCATTTTTCCAGTACGGGCTGGTTTGCATCCCCAGCCTGGTGACCTTCCTTTCCCATGATCTTACCATACTTGTGCCAGACTAAATTCAGATGCCGAGCTGAATTTAACCCTATCGAACTTCCAAACTCAAAGAATCGACCAGCCTCAGCCTCCCACAGTGGCAGGGATGACAGTTTTTCCATCAAAAGCTCAAATTTTATTCCTTGTCTCTTTTTCCATTCTTTGTGGTCAATTGATTCTTTTTTTCAGCCCTTTACTTGTAATTATTAGAGAATTATTCTCTTAGAATTTTCTCCTGGGATTCTCTTAACCTATAGTATTTCTTCTTAGTTTTCCTACATTTAATCTGTTGCTGCTTTTATCTCTGTGGAGCTTTAACTTCTAAAATTTCTTCTGTTGAAAAAAGGAGTACTCTGGCTGAATGATTGCTAAGGGATGACTATTAGGCATGGACGGTGAAGGTCTGACCTAATTGCTGTGACTTCCAAACTTCCCTTGACTACACAGGCAGCTAGATAGCACAGAGGATAGAATGTTGGACTTGTAGTCAACAAGACCTGTGTCCAAATCCTGCCTCAAATTCTTGGGTAAGTCACTTTACATTCCTCAGCTTCAGTTTTCCCATCTGTAATATGGTGATAAAAAATACCTAGCTCCATTTCAGGGTCCCTATGAGGATCAAATAACTTAGGTAAAGTGCTTTATAAACCTTAAAGTACCATATAAATAAGGAGGAGGAGTATTGGTAGTAGTACTAACTAGTAGGGCCCTCATGGACCTTAATGTGGAATCCATATTAGGAGTGGTACCTAGGGACCCACGATCAGCCAACAGAGCCCTCAGCCCTCTGGTCTTGAGTGCTGAAGAGGGAAAGGGCAGCTGAGAATATGGTCTTTTGTTGTCTCTCTTATGGAGATTATCTTTAAGGGTTTTTGTTCTCTTAGTTATTTTTCTTTTACTTCATTTGCTGTGTTTCTGGTGTTTTTGAGGTAGTGATAGAGAGAGCAGGCCTTGGCCAAAACTAGTACTTGGAAAAGTTCCTGGAAGTAGCCACCAGAATTTCTCAAAGCTCCATTTGATTATGTATGTTACTCTTCTTAAAAATATTCAATAGTTCCCCACTCTCATGTTTTGGAAGTCTAAATTCCTGAGCTTGGCATCTAGACTCCCAGGAAATTAAAGGCAGGAGGAACCTTAGAGATTGTCTGACCTAAGTCCTTTGTTTTTCAGATGTGGAAATTGAGACTTAAATTGGTGAATAAAAACAATGACAAAGAGATGGTTGCATGGCACTGTGGAACAAACACCTGATTTGTAGTCAAATGATTAACCTGACTTTGTTACTTATAAAGCACTGCTGTGACCCTGGGTAAGTTAATCCACTTCCCTAGGTTTTGGTTTCCTCACCCATAAAAGCAGGAAGGTTGTACTGTATTATCTTTGAGGACCCTTCTAGCTCTAAATGTAAATTCAGAATCAAAATTTCACTATTGGTTTTGGCTTTACAAAGTGCTTTCTTCACAAAGACCCTGTGAAGTGACTAGTGTGATTATAGTTCTCTCCATTTTAGAGGTAAAGAAAGTGTCAGAAAAGTCTGAGGCCTGAGGTGAGGAACCTACAGCCTCTAGGCAGGAGCTTCCCTGCCCCACCCCACTCCCCTCCTCTCTATTTTCTGATCCCTAGTGCAGGCTTCTTCCTAAGCAGAAGAAAGAGAGAGAGAGAGAGAGAGAGAGAGAGAGAGAGAGAGAGAGAGAGAGAGAGAGAGAGAGAGAGAGAGGAAGAGAATGACACTTTTTTTAACTGTAAAGAAAGGGTTTCAGATATCATGTTTCTCAACTCTCTAAAATTTAATGGAGCAGGAAACTGAGAACCAGAGGGTAGGGGACAGTGGGGGAACCATGACTACTAAAGATTCCACAGCCAATAGAAAACAAGCAAAAAAAAAAAAAACAATAACACTGATTACTTGTCTAAGGTTTTTTTCCACCACACTCTCCTACCCATGTGGGAGAAATAGGAGGGAAAAGAACATTAAATTGTTCCAGGTAGGAGACAAGTTATTTAGGCAAGGTGGAGAGAGGAGCTAGAAAGGGCAGTTTGTACTATTGATAATAGAATTAAGTTTGGGAGGGAGACAAAATAAAATGCTTGTTAATTAGTAAAAATAAAGGTTCAGAAAAAAACCCAGTATTTTGTACCTCAGCATCAAGCACTCCCTGTCTCCATTTCACAGGCTCAAGTGGAACAAAGAACCTTGTGAGTGCAGAGGAAAGGAATCATCTAAGTGTGGGCAGACTGGCTTCTGAAGGAAAGCAAATGAAAGGGGCCAATCACTTTGCACAATAGCTATTCACTAGACTGCTCCCGGGGATTCCCTTCCCCAGTGCATTTTTTTTTCATTTTTAGTACACATTTTATTTACTGACCAACATAGTAGTTCTAAAACCGGAGCTTCTGGAAGAACCACTTGTTTTTGCCTTTCTTATACCTTTCCTCAAACTTGACCTTGGCCTCCCTCCTTGCCTTATGTTTTAGTGCAGGGTCACACAACACATCCTTGTTGACAACTGTTTTGTCCAATGGGATATCCACAGAGTATCTGGTGGGCACGAGGTGGTTGTAGTTATAAACTTTCATGAAGGACTTGATTTTCGATCACTTGGCAATCTTCTTTTTGCCCATTGCTGCAGTAACTTTTCAAGGGTAACGGTCAATACCTGCCACCAAGGCATGGCTGTAGGGCCTGTCCGAGGTCCCATCGTCAATGTTCTTGACGATGATGGCTTTGCACCCAGAGTACCGCCCGTCCAGGACCAGCACCACCTTCCCGGGTTTCATGAACTTGCCCATTTCGCAGCCCGGAGCTCGGGACTCACCAACACAAAGCCCCCCAGTGCAGATTTTAATCCCTCTCTATTGGATATATTGTCTTCTGAAGTTACTGGGGCTGAAAACATTCCTTAGCTGGTCACTAGCCTCCTGGTATGGAGGGCCTTCTCTGCCTTGAGCTCTGTTGGTCTGCCCATCATCAGGCTGGTGTTTAGAACATTTCTGCCCAAACACATCCTTCAAGACCTCATGATTACTTAACATATCATAATAAAGCCCTGGAGGACTTCAGGGGAGTCATGAAAGAGATGTTATTGAAAGGTAGCACATAAATAAAAGTTATCATAACCTTAATCTCACTGCATTGAAGAAACCTGCTCTTCAGAGGATCCTGTTGTGGCATAAATGTGCTGATACTCTAAGCACTGAATCATTCCATACTATTTCTGTCTTGTGAAATTGTATTTTTACATATTGATTCTGATGAAAAAGTAGCATATGAAGACTGGATGTGTTCTTATCAATGTAGATGTTATCTCCACTACAGAGGGTCTATCTGCTGTGGGGCTATCTCACTTTCTCCAGACATCACAAAGACACCAGTGAAATTCAAAACAATTCACTAGTTATTTCTCAATTGACTGACTAAATCTTTTTTTTTTCAATATATGTTCTTTACTATCCCATATGGGAAAATATAAGTAGATGAAGAATGTCTATTGCCCAGATAATACAGAAGGTCATGGAGAGGTATCTGCTAGGTGTTAGCATGCTGGATATAAAGACAGAACATGAAGAGGCATATACTTCTAGCTGGTCTCCCTGCCTTGGGTCTTTCCCTTCTACTCCAGAGTCAAATGAATCTTCCTCAAGTGACCATTTCACACCCCCAACCCCATTCAACAACTTCCAATAGCTCCCTATTACTTTCAGGATCAAATATAAAATCGTCATGTTGGCTTTTTAAGCCCTTCCTAACCTCTCTTTTCTACCTTTCCAAGTCTTCTTATACCTCTTTCCTTTCCATGCACTCTACAGTTCAGTGACATGGACATCCTTGCTGTTATTCTCCTCTGATTCTGAAATGCTCTCACCCCTTATTTCTACTTTCTGGCTTCCCTGGTTTCCTTCAGGTCTCAGCTAAAATCCTTCATTCTGCAAGTGCCTTCCCTCTGAGATTAAATACAATCAGTCCTTCGCGTACATCTTCTTTATACATAATTGTTCCCCCATTGGACTGTGAGCTCCCTGATACCAAGGACTGCTTTTGTTTTCATTTGTATCTCTAGGGCTTAGCACAGTATCTGGCATGCAGGAGGTTCTTACATAGTGCTTATACTGACTTGGTATATCCTTGATGTGACAAACTGCTTATTCTGTTAGCCAAACCTTCCCCATTTTTTATTTGTACTTTGAAAACTCATTTCACTTACTATTCATCCTATCTATGATTTAGAGAAACAGCCTCTTAGCTGCGCCTCCCCATCTCAAAATTCTATCTCCAGTCTTCATGGTTTTTTGCATGAACTGTCCCCTGTACCTGGAATGCACTCCCTTCTTACCTCAAACATCTTGGACTCATGGGAGAGCATTTTAAGTTTTACATAATACTTTCTGCATGACAGCTGCAAGGCAGACAGTGAAATGAATATCCATATTACACAGGAGGACATCAAGTCTCAGAAAAGATAAAATGATTTATCCAAGGTCACAAAGGTCAGGCACTCTTTCCACATGGATGAAAATGGCAATCACAAGATCTGAGTTCTAGTCCTAACTCTGCAAACAAGTGTCGGGGTGACTCTGAACAAAGTGCTTCCCCTCTCTGGGTCTCAGTTTTGTTTTGTTTGCCAGGGGGTGGAGATGGGGGAGCCTTAGGTTTCTATTATGAATCTAATTTATAAATAATTTTTAACACATGATTCCAAGTAGGACCAAACTCTACTTCTCCAGTGGGATGTATTTACTTACCCATTGTCTAAGCCATTCTGTCCGAGCTTCTTTCCTATGTCACCGACCATGATTCCTGGCATTGGAAGAAGTGTCTTTGGATCTCGTATCTATTTATGCCCATAAAAAGCAATGAGAAAAATACAATGTTATAATCATGCAAAAACTAAATTCTGAAGTAAATATATAAATACCTACAACAAATGTAGATGACCAACAGATGGTAATAGGTACTTGTTGATTGATGGTTAGTAGTTAGTGGAAAGACAGTGCTTCCATGACTTGAAAATATGGTTATGGGGCGGCTGGGTGGCAAAGTGAGTAAGAGCGCTGGCCCAGGCATCAGGATGACCCGGGATCAGTCTTGGCCTCAGAAAATGAGCACCCACACATAAATAACGGCTGGCCGTGTAACCTTGAGCAAGTTACTTAACCCCAATTGCTTTAAATATATATATATATATATATACATGTATATATATATGGTTGCTATTTTTGTATGGAGGAAAAAAAAGGAATTGGGGGTTGTATATATCCAAATCCTAAGTTTCTTTCTGAAAATATTCTACAGTTTTTGATAAGCAGACTTTAGATAAGTATACTTACCTAAGAGGTAAACATAAAGATATTTAAAAGCAGGTATGGAGATTCAGTTCTCTCTACAAACTAACTCTTTTAAAATTAGTATCAAAATATAATTGATTTAATTAAACTTATCATATAGTGAACTTAAAATTTGTGGTTATAAAAGCTTTAGGTTTAACTAGAATTTAATGTTCTCTGCAAAAATACTGATATCATTAGTATCTTTGAACATAATTGAAGAGAAGAAAGAAATTTGGAGGTCAAGTTGGCAAAAACATGCCTCTAGTAAAGAGACAAATTAAAAACTAGAAAATTCAAATGTTATGGTTTTCTTCTACCATGAAAGCAACTCAGAAATAAAGTCATCAGAACTTGAAAAGCTACAATGGAAAGAAAAATGTCAATTCAATGCCAAGTTCTTACAAGTTCAAGGGGCTGGACCAAATAATCTGAAATCTCATATTCTCCATTTTTTATACATTTCATTGATCTCCCCTTTCCCACCAGTGTTCTGTCAGCCCTGAAGAGCCTTGTACAGGTGAGGTCTATTGCTAACAGTGAGACTCCTCCAGGACCTTCATCCTCACTTCTCCATCACTAGCATGAGAAAGTGTAGCATTATCCCTCTTAATGACTGGATCTGGAGGACTCCCTATTCAAGAAGCTACTGCCCTTTTGTTGAAAAAAAAAAAAAACAGTGAGTTACTAAAATTACTAAGAAACAACACTTATACTAAGTGCCTAGGAACTAGATTTGGAGATCTCTTCACCTAGAACCTATCACCACATATGGACTCCCTCTCTGCTTTGCTCTGCTTCACTGTATTGTGTGATATAACCACTAAGCATATAGACTCCAAGTCTTGTACAACAAGTACCTCAGAGAGCACTGAAGGCCTGGACCTGAGGACCAATCAGAGTCAACTGCACATTCCACATTCAGACTATTTTTTGTGCTTGTAGCATCCCAACTCATCTTGGGATGAGACAAAGGAGCTGGCAACAGTGTGAGTTCAGTGAAGTACCTGGGGTTGTGATCACTAGGTCTTTGTCTAACCCAGACATTAGTTCCAACCTCCTTGCTGGCTCCATACTTTCTTCCTAGGTATGTGAGAAAGAACAAATCTGACCAATTCCTATAGTTAAGTCTTGATCTGCTGAGGCAAAACTCCCCTTTATACTAACTCTCCTGCTCTCTTATTCCCATTAATCTTGGGATCAGTGTTCAACTTCCAAAGAGCCCACCATCTTCTCACTTCCATTGTGCTTTCTGATAGTCTTGCCACATTCTGAATAAACTTCCCTTCATTCTAAGCATCTTTCCATGTGATTTTCATTTTAGTGTCATGAAAGCCTTTCTCCCTCCAGAAGGCATTACATTGATGGCGACCCTCTCATGCTCTTAACACACTAGGCCAAGAGGAGAACAGGGCCTACTCTTTGCCCATAACTGCCATTTCCAGAATATTCATTTGTCATCATCACTGGCAAGCTCTCCTCCTTCATTGGCCCAGTCCATATCCATCTTCTAGTCATCCATAGGCCATCAGATTGTTCTCCATTCTCTGTCACGCCCTTTTCACCATAGCCCCTGCTCTCATACTTCAACATAAATTCTGATTCCCCCAAAGCACCCTAACCTCCTAGTTCATTAAACTCATCAACTCCCTTGACCTATATATACCCTCCCTCCACTTTAGCCACTCACAGAAACAGTCCTGTCTTAGATGGTACAATCACCCATGATCCAGAATTCTAACATTTATTTCTCTAATCATAGCTTCCTACCTTTCCATGTCCCCACCTACCACACCCTTCCTAGCCCTCTCATCCTCACCGTAACTTCTGAACTTCCCACCTCTCCCTGTTCTCCTGGCCCCCTATCCCTCCCCAGGTTTCACCTTCCTCCCTTCAGTTTCAATCCTGCAGTCCAACTTTGAACACTTTTCTATCCTGGAATCCCTTTTCTGAATATCTGGGGTAGATTATTAAATAGATGGTTCATAAACATCTAGATAGAGAAATGGTGATTACCAAGAATCCACATGATTTCATCAAGAACAGGTTAAGTCAGATTAAGTTCAATTCCTTTTTGACTGGAATAGCAAGTTGGGGAATGCTAGTAGAGGAGAAGAATGCTGTGGATGTAGTTTACTTAAATTTAGCAAAGCTTTTGATAAAGGATTTCATACTATTCTTGTGAAGAAGACAGGGGGATATAGACAAAATGATAATACAACCAAATGTATACAGAACTGGTTGGACGACAAGATTCAAGGACAGTTAACTGTTAATGCGGCAATGTCAATGTGGGAGGTATCTAGCAGAGTACCCCAAGTACTTGTGACTGATTGTACGCTGTTTAACATCTCTTTCATTGACCTAAGTAAGAAACATAGGTGGTCTACTCAAATTTTCAGATGAGACAAAGTTGATAGAAATATCTAATACATTGGATTAAAGAGTCAAGATCAAAGGGAGTTTTTCTGGAGTATTTTGTTCAGTTCTGGGCACCACAGTTTCAGAAGGATATTGATTAGCTGGAGTGTCCAGAAGAGAAACATCAGGATTATAAGGTGATGTTGCCTTGAGTCCATAACAGATAATATTTACTGGAATGTATTCAAATTATGAATTTGCCACTTAGTAATTATGTAACTCTAGGTAATAATCTTGAGACCTTTCTGAGCCTCAACTTCATTATATGAAAAAGGAGGAGTATAATACCTTTCATACCTATCTCAAAGCTAAAATAAAATAGATAACAGATGTATATTCTGTAACCACAGGACTGTGTGAATGTGAGATTACCTCAGGAATCAGAGTTCTTTCTAGTCCTGAAAGCCTATAGTTTTCTAAAATTAGAAAAATGCCCAAATAATAAATTGTAAAATGATATAAATAAGAAGTTTTCAGAAAAAAACCCAAGTTCTCAAAAGTCATATAAAAGTGTTCCCAATCACTAATAGAGAAATGTGAGTTAAACAGCAACTCTTAAGTTCTGTCTCACAGTCACATTCGCAAAGTGGACATAAAAAGGAAAATGACAAATATTGGACAGATTGTGGGGAAACAGGCATCTTAAAGCACTGCTGGTGGATCTGTGAATTGGGTTGACTGTTGTAGAAAACATTTTGTAACTTTGTCCCAAAAGTTATTAAACTAGTGATGGAATACTGTTGTGCTATATGAAGCAGGATGGTTTCAGAAAAACCTGGGAATACATATATGAACTGATGCAAAGTGAAATGAGTAGAACCCGGAGAACATTTTATATAGTGACAGTAATATTGTAGGATGATTAACTGTGAAAGACTTAACTACTGTGATCAGTATAACGATCTAACAAAATTCCAAAAGACCCACAATGAAAAATGCTATGTACCCCACTTCCAGAGAGAAAGAATGATGGAGTTGAAATGCAGACTGAAGTAAAATTTTTTACTTTCTTTATTTTTCTTGCTTTTTTAGTAACATGAGACTGAAGGGAGAGAATTTAGAACTCAAAAATTTTTAAATGAATATTAAACATAAGTAATACATTTGTTTGTTTTTTAAAGTTACTAAACTACATTTATACATTTTGACCAGTGATACCACTACTAGATCTATATCCCAAAGAGATCAAGAAAGAGTAAAAGGACTCATTTGTACAAAAATATTTATAGCAGTTCTTTCTGTGGTGGCAAAGAGCCTCCTGTCAATTGGAGAATGGCTGAATAAATTATTGCATATAAACATAATGAAATGGAATGGAATGAATGCAACAGTTTCAGAGAAACCTAGAAAGACCTGTATGAACCAATGCAAAATGAAACAAGCAGAACTAGGAGAATAATTTATACAATAACTACAACAACATAAAGACAAAGAACCTTGAAGGACTTAAGGACTCTGAGGTAATGATCAACTGGGATTCCAGAGGACTAACGATGAAGCCTGCCGTCCACCTCCTGACAGAGGTATGACTTGGTGCATACTGAGACATATTTTTTTTGGATATGGCCAATGTGGAAATTAATTTTGCATGAATTTGCCACTTACCAGTTATGTAACTCTAGATAATTCTCTTGACCTTTGCATATTGTTAAAAGTTGTTTGTTTGTTTGTTTGTTTGTTGTTTGGTTTTGTCCCCTATGGTGAAGGAGAAGGGAAAGGTAGGAGGGAGAGAAAGATTTTTGTTTATTAAAAAAATTTAGAAAAATATAAATGATACAGTCTTACTTGTACAACAAAGCAATGCAATCCATGGCACTGGCCTTCTGGGGTATATAACTGGGCATATACAATAGCATGAGTGGCATTCTTTCCCATATTACCAATCCAAAATTTGGAAGCTTCAAAATCAGGAGAATTGATGATGAACTCCTACACAGTACAAAAAGGACTAGTAAGGAAGATGAACATATATTGTTGGGATTTTTTCCCTTTTAAATGCATTATTTCACAATGTTTTGCTGATAAGGTCAAATGACCTAATAATACTTTTTGCAAAATTTTTAAAATGACTACATATTTATGATAATTGGCAAAAGAGCACACATTTGGGGTCATTAATCTTATTGCTAATATAGGCCTGGCCTTGAAATAACATCTTTCTTCAACACTGAAATATTTTGTACTGTTGTTGGCTACTGGGAAAATCTTAAAGAGAAGTTTACTTAAAAGATAATCGAGTTGGAGGTCAACATACACTTTTCTTCTTGCTCCCCCAATGTATATACACCACTACTAAAAATTCCCTCCAAAATATCTGTACTTGTGAAGAGATTCTGATTCCCAAATATATTCTATTTCCTAATTATTCATTTCTTTTCATGATGCTCTAATGCATCTATATTATTTGCATGTATATTTATAATTGTAAGTTCTTAACCTAATTTTGACCTTAAAAACATTAAATTAATACCCCACTAGACATTTTTTATTATTAACCTAAAGACCTATGTAGTAATACTAACCTGAGTAGTGGGATCATATTGGGCAGTTGTTCGAATAGCCTTGGTATTGCTCCCATGACTTACTTCAGTCAGAGCAAAACATCCAAAAATCTAAATATTCAAGCACAAGGTCAATGAAGAATGAACATATTTCCTTCTCATCTCAATTCAATACAATAAAAATGTATTGAGTTATTATTACATTCAAGTCTCTATATCCCAAACTGGGAATATAAAGAAAAGAAAGACAGGGTTTCTGATTTCTGTAGTTTATAATCTAATACAGGAAGTAAGGCATGAACACTATGTTCACATATGATAACTATATGATATAATGTAAAAATTGCTTAAGAGAAATGGGGAGGGCTCCTCCTCAGTTCAAAGGAGGTGGGGAAAAACTCTTGTAGCTTTTGGGGATAAAAATAATCAGAGAAAGCTGATATTTGAGTGAGTCCTTGAAGGACACAATAGGAATTGATCAGATGGAGCTTGACAGATGCAGGGAAAATCAATCACCTTCTTTTTCTCTAAGAACATCTGTCACAAGTCCAGAAAACCATCCCATTACAATTAACCTGTAATTAGTCAAATTCTTTCTCTGGAATGAAACTATATTCTAAATAACACTGCTACAAGTCACTTTGTTTGTTGGCCTGAAGCTGTTAATGAAACACTGATACCCAATCTCTCTGGAACAAATTGGCAAATAAAAAGGTGCGTTCTGAACATCGCAAAAATATTGCATATTGGCTGGAATACGACACTTGAAGCTACGAAGACCATGGATTGAAATCTACTTTGGAGGGGGGGTACTCACACTGTGGATATCACAATTCTTTCTGAGCACAACAGGAGAAAGAGGGATAATTTTAGGTTTCTCCTCCATTATACTTTATGATAACATTCACAGAGTAGTCATTGAGGAAGTGTTTGCTCAGAGAACACTGGAATTTTACCCCTTTAGAGCATAGGTAAAGTTGCTTGAGGCCCAAAATGACAGAAAGCACTAACCATTCATTCCTACAACATGCAGTCTGAAGATTCTTATTTATTTTCTTTCCCTTTTGAGAATTTTCAGTGAAACAGAGAACAAAAGAAAATGAATTTAAGCTGTCACTTAAGTTTAAACTTACCTCCATGTTTAAAGTTTTCTGAATAAAATGCATATGTCTTGGAGAACCAGAACTCTGAATAGTAGAAGCAAAAACCTGAAAACATAATGTTGACAATTAAATGTTCAGTTGTTGAACTGTATTCCAGCTCTGCCACAGAGTATCCTATGTGACCTCTGCCTTTTCTCTTCTTGGCCTTAGCTTCCTCATATGTAAATTCAGAAGACTACATCAGATGATTAGAGCTGTATTTCTTCTATCTATAAAATTCTATGTTCCTTTTCCTATGATTCCTACATTTCTACAATACTTACCTAAGAACCCAAATACAAATTAGTGATAGAACATAATCTCTGACCCAAAAAAAATGATTTGTAAGGCAGAATCCAAAATGAATTTTTAAAACCTGAAAAGGATCATGAGTGGGAAGGGAGAAAAAAAAAACAATAAAATAATGTAAAACTAGAATGAGTTATTCCAGAAATGTAAAGGCTTGCACCCGTTTCTATGAAAGCTTTCATGCCATCAGACAAAAGGAGGAAGATGTAGACACTTTGATTTACTTTCATTTTTTTTTCATTTTTGAAAATTAAAGAATATAAGAGGCCAAACATGGGTAATAATCTTAAAGAGGGGAAAACAAATATCCTTTTAGGACCATGGCTTCCACAGAGGCAGAATGAAGAGAGTGCTGGATAGATCAGGAAACACAGGTTAGAATCTCCACATGCAGGGGTGGAGACAAGATGGTGGAGCAGAAACAGCACTTCCATGGCTCGCTGGCCCTCACAACTTCCAATCTATGTAAGAGGGTGACTCTGAACAAACTCTGGACCTACAGAACCCACAAAATGACACAAAGAAGCTAACCTATTGCTGAGGACAGCCCAGCAGCCCGGCAGGGAGCTGCCAGCACAGTGCTGTGGGAGCCAACCCCAGGCCCGTATGAGTTGGAGGTTTTAGCCTCAGGGCGGCTGGACCAGCAGCCAACTGGAGGGACTCCAGAACACCAGCAGCTGTGGCGTTTCCAGAATTACCAACACATAGATGCTTAGGACAAAGTGAGAGGACAGTGCCCTACGGACTTTGGGACCAATACTTCAGAGCATGTCCTCCTCTTTCCCTGGGGGCAACTTTCCCTAGGAGCCACTCAGCCACTCTGTTGCAGCTTCAGTTCCTGGCCTGAAGACTGCAGGGGGACCCAGCAACCAGTTGGGGGGGATAAGCACTATTGCTTTAACCTTCTTGGATGTGGATTGTGGTCTGGGGTGGAGGAATTGTAGTGTGTGAATAGCTTGCCAAAGCATGTGGAGGCTTCAGAGGGGGCACCCAACTAATACCTCTGGCAGCTGAGAAAACTGCAGTGTTTGAGACAGAAGCTCCCTGGCTGGTGGCATAGTCCTACTGAGGCAACAAGCCTAAAAGTCAAGTAATTGAGTAGCAACATGCCTAGGCAAAGGAAACAAAATAAACAGAAAAATGCAACATTAGACTCCTATTTTGGGGACAAAGAGGATTGAAGTATGGAACATGAGGAGGACTGGGAGGTCAGAACTCCTGCACCAAAAGCTTCAAATGAAAATACAAGCTGGTTACAGGCCACAGAGAACCTTAAATAGCAGATAAGAGAAGGGGGAAAATTGGGGAGAGAAATGAGAAAGATGCAAGAAAAGTTGAAATGACAGTCAACAGCCTGACTGAGAAAAACAACACCTTAAAAAATAGACTAACTCAAATGGCAAAAGAGGCTCAAAAAGGCAATGAAGCGAAGAATGCCTTAAAAAGCCAAATTTGCCAGATAGAAAAAGAATCTCAAAAGCTCACTGAGGAGAATCATTCCTTCAGAATTAAACTGGAGCAAATGGAAGCTAGTGACTTTATGAGAAATCAAGATGCTGTTGAGCAGATCCAAACAAATGAAAGAATAGAAGGCAATGTGAAATACCTCATGGGAAAAACCACTGACCTGGAAAATAGATCCAGGAGAGATAATGTAAAAATTATTGGACTACCTGAAAACCATGAGCAAAGAAAGAACCTAGAAATCATCCTTCAAGAAATTCTCCCGGAAAATTGCCCTGATGTTTTACAACCAGAGGGTAAAATAGAGGTTGAAAGGATCCACCAATCACCTCCTGAAATGGATCCCAAAAAGAAAACTCCTAGGAATATTATAGCCAGGTTCCAGAATTCCAAGATCAAGGAGGAATATATTACAAGAAGCCAAGAAGAAACAATTTAAATATTGTGGAAACACAATCAGGATAGCGCAGGATCTGGCAGCTTCTACACTGAGGAATCAAAGGGCATGGGATATGATATCCTGGGGTTCAAAGGAGCTGGGCTTAAAGACAAGAATCTCATACCCAGCAAAACTGAATATCATGTTTCAGGGGAAAATATGGTCATTCAGTGAAATAGAGGAATTTCAAGCATTCTTGAGGAAAAAAACAGAGTTGAATAGAAAATTTGACATTCAGACACAAGAAGGTGATGCTTGAGAAGGTAAACAGGGAAAAGAAATCATAAGGAACTTATCAAAGTTGAACTATTTACATGCCTACATGGAAAAATGATAACTGTAACTGATGAAACCTTTCTCAGTATGAAAATAGTTGAAGAAGGGTATATGGCCATATGAATACATATGTGAATGTGTGTATATATGTTTACAGGTATACATAGATAGAGGGCAAAGGTCGAATTTAATAGGAAGGGATTGTACATAAAAGGTGAAATTAAGAGCTAATGTTTTGCATAGTTATACATGTACAACATATACTGAATTGTTTATCTTCACAGCAAGAGTGGGTAACAAAGGAGGAAGGGAATGAATCTGGAAATTGAAGTTTCAAAATCAAATGTTTTAAAAATATATAAATAATATTATTAATACTATTTTACATATAATTGGGAAATAAGATATACAGGCATTGGGGCACAGAGATTCACCTTGCCCTACTGGAAATGTAGAAGGGGGTATGGGAGAAGAAATGGGAGAGAGCAGATTGGATGAGGGGATATCTTGTGGGATTGCTATCTTGGGGAGGTGGGTAGGGGAAAAATGGGGAAAAATTGTAACTCAAAATCTGGCAGAAATGAATGATGTAAACCAGAAGTTAATAAAGCCTTTGGAAAAAAATTAAATAAATAGAATCTCTCCATGCGCTAGCTGTGTGACCATGGACAAGCCCTTAAGCTCTCAGTTCAATTTCCTTTGTCTGTAAAATAGAGATAATAATAGCTGCCCTATCTGCCTTATAGGCCTTTTGTGAGAAAGCACCGTCTCCTTACAGCATTCTACACTGCAAAGGTGAATGGCTCTTACTATTCCTCTGCTAAAGTTCTATTCTGGGGCCCCCTTGTTTCCCTGGGCTGACAGGTTCTACCCAGATAGAGGGGCTTTAGAGAACTCAAGGACTACCCAAAAAAGGCCAGACAGACTTTTAACTAGAAGGTGGCCATGGAGACCCATCATCACCATCATCATCATCATCATCTTCACCATCATCATCATCACCACCACCATCTTCATTACCATCATCAATCATCATCAATCATCAATCATCATCATCATCATCATCACCACCATCATTATCCCACTATAATTAATTGATATGTCTGTATATACAAACTTAATAATGCATTTGTGTAGTATTACATATATTAGGAATGGGATAAATGACTTTCCTGTCAAAAGCAGCAGCTCTGCTCATCTCCCAGTTTCTTTTATAGTTTCCCATATTAAAAAAATTGCTCTTGAACAAAAGGTATCCATAATGTATTCCCATAAGAACCTAAGTAAATGGCCATAAAAAGCAAAGGTAGTACTTTTAATTCTACATGACAGGTTTCTTTTTTTATTTAAGAAAAAACCTTAAATGTTAACATATCTTTCAGTTCTTTTGGACATTGTATTTTAGGACCTACAGGAGAGTAGGTCTTCATGATTCTTAGAAATGGAAAAGCTTATGTTACTGTTATTATTCTCCCCTTTAAAAGGAAAATAAAGCTTACTTACATATGTATTTAAAAAATATTTGGCAGATAAGGACCAATCATACATCCCTAGGCAATTAATCAGCATAAAAATTTTCAGTGGATTCTTCATCATCTCTTGTATAGAAAGAAAGTCATATTCAAAAAGCCTTTTACAGCGCAGAAAGTTTAGCTCACGATACTTCTCAATAGGCAATTCTTCTTCAGGGTGATGAGCAAAGAGAGGATCATTTTCAAAGGCTGAGAAGATTCTTTTCTTGAGTAGAAAAAAAACACAGTACTAAAGACCAGAAAACATCACAGGCAAAGGAACTGAATCCCACTATACATTTTCATATTTGTTCAGGTCTGGAGTTTCTGACAAGCCCAGGAAAGTTATTAGCATTCTAGATTTGATCTATTGGTTTATATTGGGAAAATAAAGGTTGCTTCTGGGTCCTGGCAGTCCTGCCAAGCCTGAATAAGGGCCGTGTCACTCACAATTCCTATAGGGCTTAAGTACACAGGGGGAAAAATACCAGAAATTTTATAATAGGATTCCAAGGCATTATAAAAACCAAAGCATCTCAGAGTTAAAAGGAACCTCAAAAGCAATCCTACCCACCCATATAATAAAGAATTCCTTCTACAATATCATTAACAAGAGGGAAACCTGCTACTTCCCAAGGCAACCTGTCCCCATTTTTAATCCCTCTAATTCCTAGTTTTTCTTATGACGAGCTGAAAGCCTCTCCCATACAAATCTTACTCCTTGCTTTCAGTTGCTCTCTGGCCTTCTTGCACGTGGCAGTCTTTTAAATTACAGAAGCCAGCTATACTTTGTCTTCCATAGATCTTCTCTCCTTTAGGCTACATATTTTTAGTTCCTTCACTCAATCTTCCTATGTTAAAATCTTGACGCTATTCCCTATTCTGGGTATTGCCTCTGTTCACAACCAGATTTGTCAATGCTCTTCCAAAAATGCAAGGCCGGGAACCTCCACAACGTCTCAGATGTAGCCTGGCCAGGACAGCGGTCACTTAAACTAGCACCTCTTGGGGATACTTCTCACTTTCAATAAATAGGATTTTTATGCTGGTTAATTGGAAGATATTCAGAACAACTGCTACAGTTTCTAATGACATCAAAATGGATTCTTCAGTTATTACAAACATAGTCTTCTTTTGTTCACATTTAAGCTGCAAGACGTCATGCCACATACTCTCTAAATGTCATTAAGCCAGACTTGTGACCCTAGGCATATCTAATTAATAATTTACTCACACTTTAAGTTAGCTACATGAAGACATAATAAAAATCCCACCATTTACAAAGTGTGGTGGATTGGAAAGGGGATTTGAAACTGGAGTATATCTTGCTCCTTTGGGATGGTGGAAATAACACTGGCTTTGACATCAAAAGAACTGAGTTTGAGTCTCAATTCTGCCACTTATACATTAGGTAACCTTAAGCAAGCTTCTTAATCTCCTTAAGTCTCAGTTTCCTCATTTCTAAAATTGTACTACTCATCCCTCAAAGGTTTTGTCAAGAAAAAAAGCATTAAATCAACATAAGATAGTAAGTCCATTTTCTCTAAAAAGTCTAACAGCTCCTTAAAAGCATAAACCCAATATGACAAGTCAATCAAGTGCTTAACATATTATACACAATGTCAAATAAGCATCTCACCTTTAAAATGATCATGTCTTCTCCCTCTAAGAACAACAACATTTCCTTCCAATTGAAGGATGATTTTGCTCTATACATACATAATGGTCCTTTAGGGAGATCTGGCAACAAAGCATCCAGAGAGCTTTGATTGTAATCATTTCCTTTAGAATTTGGTGCCATTTTGGAAATTATTCTGTAAAAGAAATAAGTTAATATTGTTAGGATTGTATTTATATAGTGCATAAGCAACAAAGAAGCTTATTAGGCTGTTTAGCAAAAATATTCCCTGCAACAATACAACCACAAAGGTAACTTTTAAAGCCCATTAACAGCTAACATTGTATTCTGCATGTTGTAGGAACTTACTGTTCAACTGTACCCAGACAGAGAAGTAACAAAGGTGAAGAAATGTAAGGAACTAGACTAGTTCTGTTTGGTCCAGATAGCAGAACTGGGAGCAAGAGGTAGACAAATTAAGGCTTAATTTAGGAAAAAGCAATTCCCTCACCATTTGAGTTATCCAAGTGAGGCATGGACTGCCCTTGGGAGGGAGAAGGTTACTTCTCCTTAACCTAAGACTGGACAAGCATCTTGTCATGGATGTTATAGTGGATGACTTCCAACTCTGAGATACTAAGATGTGTCAAATGTGGCATGAGTTGGACAGATGTGGAATTTTCAATAAATATCAAGAAACGGTTTGTTGGCCTAAAAAAAAGTTAAGCCAGGATTTACAATAACTATGTATATCTAAAACTAATTTAAGGGACAGTTAGGTGGTACAGTAGATAGAGCACTGGCCCTGTAGTAAGGATGATCTAAATTCAAATCTGGCCTCAGCTAGGTATAAACTGTGTAATCCTGGCCAAGTCACTTAATCCCAACTTCCTCCAAAAAGAATGAAATTAATTTAAGAACTGGATGTTTCTTTAGAGAATTTTTTTGTGATTCTTTAGTCAGGAATAGCAAAGGCCAAGTTACACTAAATGTAAAGGAAAAAACACAAGCTGGGAAATCAGATGTACCAGCTCGAGAGGTTGGGCTCAGGGCTTTCTTTCTACAGCAGGTCCGAGAAAGAATTCCTTCCCACATCTCTGTCAAGGTTCCTATAGACATGCCAGATGGTATAAAAGAATCTGAATAGATACAAGGGGGTGGGGGCGGGAAGAGAAGTAATGATATGCTTTGTAAAAGTTTCACAATAGAATCAAACAAATTCAATAAACATTTACTGATCACATATTACATGCTCAGCATTAGAGAAAAGACTTGAATGTAAGCATGGTAATCTTTACCTTCAAGTCACTTACCATCGAAAGAGAGGAAAAATCACACACACAAAGGGAAACATGGAGAACTGCACAAGTGAGACAAGATAATGGCTCTCTAGGACCCTACCCCCTCTGTTTCTGCTAACAGGGCCACCATCCTCCCAGTCACACAGATGAGACTCTGGTGGCACTTCTTTCTCCCTCAGCCATGTCCCATCAGTTTGTCCCCTGCAATATCAGTCCCATCTACTACCTCCTGCCGTCACCACCACATGCAGGCCCTTGTCTCTTCTCACTTGGAATACTGTACCGATTCCCCAAAGCCTTCCTGCCTTTAATTGGTCTCTCCTCCTCTCAGCCTCATCCACTGCACATCTGCCCAAGGATCCTCCTGAATGTACTGTTATGACAATGTCAGTGTTTCCACAGACTTTCATGGTTCCCCAACTTGATTTGATCACAAGTTACACTTAGAGGGGTGGCTGAAAGGGGGAGCAAAAAGTGACTGCAATACCCACAGGGGACTTTGAGGAAAGTCAGGGACTAGGCACTGAGCTGGCATGTGTCTTGATTTGTTTCAGGAGAACATTTTGGGGAGACAAAGCTCCCCACTCTGTCTGGAGCCCACAATATGAACATGAAAACAGATAGAGGTTGTGAACAGACAATTTATCTCCCCCAGCTCCCAGGTCCCAGCACACACAGTCATGTCCAGAGCACAGATGAGAGCTGGAAGATATGATTTTGTTTAGTATTCCTTGTTGGCAGAACAGGTGCTGACCCGCATTATGGAGTTCCCTCCACCAGTTAAAATCACAGGTCTAGTACAAAAACAAAAAACCAACCAGAAGTAGGGGTAGCTGACCTTGCCTCTGGAAGAAACCTCAAGAATTGCTGCTATGTCTACACCAGCTTCTCAAGGACTCTTTTATTTTCCTTCTTGGCTCTCTATTATGGTTCAGATTGGTAAAGCTACCAGTTAACCCATTTCCAGAGATGATGGCACGTTATTTTAATTCAGAATAAATGATTTTGACAATGAAAGTCTCTCACCGAACCATAGGTAGAAATCCTCTCTCTGCCTCCAGGCACCCCTTTCCAAAAAGTTTTTTTTTTTTAAAGAACTGCTTTTACTAAGTCATTCCTTTCTTTAATAAGCCTAGTTGATGCCTTTTATTTTTAGTTCCTTTTCGTTTCCAGAAAAAAACACCTTCCTCCTTTACCACCTTAAGGGCTTTCCCTTAAAGCAGATGGATAGGATCTGACAGTTATGCAATATTACATACCCACAAGGCATCCATCTCCCATTATTCTCTAATGAAAGGAGTAAGGTAAATTCCCTCAACTCTTTTCCAGTGTCAAGATTGATTAGTATAATTACATAGCATTCAGCTTCAATTTATGCTGTTACTAATTTACATTGTTGTAGGCATTGTTTATCTTGTTTTCTTGGTACCATTTACTTCATTACAGATTTCCATTGTTTTTCTCAATTCCCTATATTTTTCATCTAACATAAAATAATATTCTGTTATCTTCATTTTTTGCAGTTTCTTTAGCCATTCCTCAATCCAAGAGTATCTGCTTTGTTTCTATTTCTTTGACTTCACAAAATTTCACAAAAATATATGGTCATGAATATTGTAAAATATTTGGGAGCCTATTTTGTGTCTCTAACTTTCTTGGGATATATCTTTAACAGTAGGGTCCCAAGTTCAAAGAGTATGAACATTTGAGTCACTTTTATCACATAATTCCAAATTGCTTTTCAAAATGGCTAGACCAATTCACAACTGCTCTGTTTCTTACTGTACTTATCTTTTCAAAGCCCCTTTGATGTTGACTAGTACTGTCTTTTGTCATCTTTGCCAATCTGATAAGTGAGGTAAAACCCAAGGATTGTTTTAATCTGCATTTTTCTTATCATTAGTGATTTGGAAAAAAAATTTCATATGGTTAGTAGTAGTTTACAATTCTTTTGAGAATTATTTCTGTTCTTTGATCACATATAAATGTGTGTATATAATATAAACTCTTGATTATAAGATCTTTATCAGAGATCTATAATGTAAAGATTTTTTTCCACATTGGAAATTTTACCTTATTTTAGCTTCATTGAGTTTTTTTCTCATTCAAAAGCTTTTTAATATTCTATTCATTCCCTTTCCCAAAAACTCCCACTGGCTATTCAATTCCAATTGAATAAAGTATAAACTCCCTCATCTGGCATTCAAAGTAGTCCATGAAATGACACTCTCCTATTTTTTCCAACTTTATATAACATTCCTCCAGTAAACATATCCTGTATTCTAGTTATACTGTACCACTCACCATTACCCAAACATACCCTGGATTTTCCTCCCTCTTTGCCTTTTCTGCAGGCATCTCTGTCTTGCAGAATGCCTTCCCTTCATTTCTGCTTTTTAAAACCTACTAGAATTTGCATTCTGATGGTAAAAGTTTCAAGAATCCAAAGTTACTTTTTCCTCAGACTGAGGCATTGGAGAATGATTTATATGGAGGTTAGTAACCCTTGTACAATGTAAAACCAAATTTGTAAAGTGTCTGCAAATGACATGGTGTTCTAGTACAAAGTAAAAATCTGTTTACCAAAATCCTACTGTGCAGAAAAGAACATATTTGCACAAAGATATTTATAACATCTCATTTTGTGGTGGCTAATAATTAGAAACTGAGGGATGCCCATCAGTTAGGGAATGGCTAAACAAGTTGTGGTATATGATTGTAAAGGAATGTTATTGTTCTATAATAAAAGATGAGCAGAGAAGTTTCTGGAAAAAAAAAACCTGGAAAGACTCACATGAACTGAAAGAGAGTGAAGTGAACAGAACCAGGAGAACACTGTAGACAGTTACAACAATATTGTATGATGAATAACTGTGAATGACTTAGCTATTCTTAGCAATACAATGATCTAAGATGACCCCAAAAGACCCATGATGAAAAATGCCATCTGCCCCCAGAGAAAGAACTGATGTTGTTTGAATACAGATCAAAGCATGCTAATTTTTACTTTTTTTGTTCCAGCTTTCTTGCACAAAAAGACTAATAAAGAAATGTTTTACATGCCTGCACATGTATAACCTTTCTCACATTGCTTACCTTCTCAGGGAGAGAGAGAAGGATAGAATTTGGAATGCAAAACTTTTTTTAAAAAATGTTAAAAAGTTATTTTTACATGTAATTGGGGAAAATATTTTTTTTAATAAAGCCCCGTTGTAAATAGAGAGCGTTGTCCTAGAACTAGTAGAAACACAAAGTTTAGATCTAATATAATCTGACCTAAAACTCTGATGAAGTATGTGTTCTAGCAAGGGAATACGATACCAATGCAAAGAGATTTAATACACAATTTTATATAAGTACATTAGTTACAAATCCAAGTGGGTCGGGGCGGCTAGGTGGCACAGTAGAGCGCTGGCCCTAGAGTCAGAAGGACCTGAGTTTGGATCTGGCCTCACACACTTAACACACACAAACAAAAACCTAGCCGTGTGACCTTGGGCAAGTTACTTTACCCCAATTGCCCTCAAAAAAAAAAAAAAAAAGCACCCCCCCCCAAAAAAAAAACCCAAATCCAAGTAGGTCAGCTACTACAAGTTCTACACCTATATTTTACTCACATCTTTCAAAATGACTTCAGTCTGTCTTTCATCCTAAACATCTCCAATTTCTACAGATGACTTCCAGCTTATAGAGGTTTTGGCTGCCTAAGGATTCAAGTCTCCTGAGTATGAGGTGATCAGAACTATAACAAGTGAAGAACTATTTATTGTTATCTCCCTTGTAGATTAGCTTTAAAGGATTCCCACTTACTATTTTAGCCTATTGTCTTCTTCTAGCTTATTATCATGCTTTCTGTACTTCTCAGATTTAATGGATTTTTGTTATAATCATGATTAGCTTTTGTGCCCTACCTGTAAAATAGCGTAATATGCCAGTTGTTGGGTTCCTTCCAATCTTCTATAATCATATAGACCCACCCTGAATTCTTTGACAAGAGTTGTATGCTCTGCTAACAGCTGAAAATCCAGGCAAAACAAGTAATATTAGGCAACCCAGGGGATGGTAATGGCGACTCACCTACAGAACAGCCATATGAGCTGTAGCACTTTACAAATAATTTTTATTGTTGTTATTAATGATGATACTCCTATTTCTATAGATATTTAAGTGTTAAAAGCATTACCCCACAGTGCTACGAAGTTTAATTATCATCAGTTCCATTTTACTAATGAGAAACCTGAGAGGCAAGTACTTGTCCAAGACCACCCAGCTAAAGCTGAGATTTTGTTACGGGTCTCCTGATTAATAGTCATTCCACTACCTCTGTGCTGCCTCTCCTTGCGGAATGAGCCATAGAGAAAAGTCATGAGAAGGGGAGATAGATAGGGACTCAGGTATTGGGAGCCAGGAAGGTTAAAGTGATAGAAAAGGACAGAAGATTAGAAGCACAGAAGGCATTGGATATCTGGGGCACAGAGAGAGACAAAGGGACACAGAGGAACAGAGACAGAGAGACACTGGGAGAAATGGGACAGAGAGACACAAAGGGGTCAGAGCACTAGGGGACAGGGACACAGTGCAGGAATCACAGGAGAACCAAGACATTTAAGTTGGAAGTGCCTCAGAAAGGTCCGAGGGACCACTGATCCTGGAGAGATTTCAAGGGATCCTTGAACTTGAGTAAAATGAAAATAAAAATATATCTTCATTGCTACTAATCTCGACCTGAAAGGTAGCATTCCCTTCAAATATTTATAAACATCATTCTGAGGAGCCCATAGACTTCACCGGATTGTCAAAGAAGTCCATGGGGGAAAGAGGGTAAGAATCCCTTATCTAGTTCAACCTCCCCACTTTAGAAATGGGGAAACTGTGGCCCAGGGAGCTTAGGGAGGTGCAAAGCAGAATAAGCAGGGGAGAATTTAGGGAAAGGCAAGGACAAGGGGACACAGAGGGAAGGGAGATAAAAACTGCCAGAAACCAAGACAAATACAGGGCCCTGGGGTCCATGGAGATACCATGGATATGGGAAGGGCAGGGCGGTAAAGAGAGCCAGGACACATAAGTACAGACTCACAAGGTCTGCACAGAGTGAGGCAGGGCAGCAGAGAAGGGCAAAGAGGCACAGAGGGCGAGAAAGCTGAGAATACAGGGACTGACAGAGATGGGGGCGGGGGCAGAGTCCAAGGTTGAGACTGGAGAGGGAGGCAGAGATAAGAGGGGGACATGGAAGACTGGGAAACAAAGGAGGAGCTGCAGGCATGGGGCAGAGTTCAAGGGCACAGAGGGACACACATACACACACACAAGGGGAGGGTGGGGCAGAGAAAAGAAAGCGGGAGGCACAGGGACAGGGACCAGGACACAGAAGATCCCCAGCACAGTGATGGGGCACGACGGCTTGGGACGACCAGAGGAAATGGTCACAGGGCAGGGCAGGGAGACACGGAAACAGGTCCCGCGGGGGCAAAGGGACAGAGGACCCCGAACACATGGACCGGGAGCAGAGGGACGGCGCAGCGGGGGACATTGGGGGATACTGGGGGTGGAGAGGCAGCAAAGAGAAGAGGAAGTGGAGGGACAAAGACAGCCAGGCAGTGACAAGTCCTCCACCCCTGGGGAAAAGCCCGGGCGCTCCCTCCCCTTACCAGCTGCAGCTGCTGTCCAGGCTCCAAGCATCCCTTACTCTCAGGGAACTCCAGGACCTGCTGGGCTTAAGAGGTGACTGAGAGCTGGGTAGTGCCTCTGAGCTGCAGGTCCTGGCTACCTGGAGAGGGGGCGGGGCTACAGAGGAGAGGAGGCGGGACGAAAAGGAAGCCGTTTTCTCCCACGCCCCGCCGCCACGGGATCCCTCTGCTCTGTATTGTCTCTGGAAGACGCCCAAATAGTGCGACATAACCCTAGGGACGGGCCTTTTAGGCGTCATCACAAGGCGACGCCGGTGGTCACCTAGGAAATGCTTGAGGCCCTACCTGCCTGCTGGATACATAGGCCCTGAATAGTAAAAGACCCCAAGAATTCCTTGAAAAGAAAGCATACCGAGCAAGCTTCCTCCAGTTTTGACCTTGACTGGGGAGAAAAGGGAAAAGCATAGCTACAATTTAATCTTTCTCTTCCCCCTGGAGGCAACAAAATTAATAATACTAGTAATAACTAGCAGATATAGCGCTTTTAAGTTTGCAAAGCACTTTTTCATATATTATCTGGTCAGGAGAGCAAAACAGGGCAGACAAAAGTCACATTTCTATAGTGTGGAGGAAATGTACAAAACCTGCGTGCTGTGACTTTAGGGGAGACAGCTCTCCCAGAACCTTAGAGGTCAAAGAAATGGAACCTTCAAGGCTGTGCCCATGCTATCTAAAAAGGGAGGGTCTCTCACCTAGATATTCAGATGAGTTTAAGAAGGGATCTCACCGAGATGGTCTGATGAGATAAACTGCAGAGAAACACCCCAAAGCTAATACATTCTGCCCCCTCGCCCCAATTCACCTATAACCGATCTCTACTTCCAAAATAAGGATTGACCAACCTCACCAGAGAGGCTCTTTTTGCAGCCTCTGTTAATGCTGTGTAATACCTTCTAATTGTGTATCTCCCTCTGTTCCCCTCCTTCACCTGTCTCACATGATGAAGTGCCCTTACTCTATACCCAGGCTAACCCCGCTACCTCTTCAAGTAGAGAGGGAGACATTGAAAATAAGTGAAAGAGTGGGGATGACAAGGGAATAATCTGTTGGAGGAGATATTCTACAGAGAAAGAGCATATGGGAGGGAGGTGATTATGTTGGCATGATGAAAAAAAAATGGATAGGTAAGAAAGAGGGATGCCCTGGGAGAAGGGGGAAGGCAGAATGGAGTTGTGTTCCAGTCTTTATGACACCATTTGGGGTTTTCTTGGCAAAGATACTGGAGTAGTTTCCCATTTTCTTCTCCAGCTCATTTTATAGATGAGGAAACTGAAGCAAACAGGGTTAAATGACTTGCCCAGGGTCACACAGCGAGTATATGTCTCAGGCCAGATTTTAACTCATCTAGATGAATCCAGGCCCAGCACTCCACCATCCACTGTGCCTCAGTTCAAAGATACATTTAAGTTATCTAATTAGTAGTGACCCTGCTCTGTGTTTTAAAGAGGTTGGTGCTCGAATCAAAGAATCTCTTGCTGGAGAGAAAATCAAAAAACAAAGACCAAAAATCTTTTCTAAGATTCTTAAATGGGGGGGGGGGGGGGTGGAGCCAATATGGCGGAAAGGAAGCAGTAACCTCGCTGAGCTCCTCGGTCACTAAGTCTCAAAGGGTAAATCTGAGCGGATTCCGGAGTGACGGAGCCCAGTGGAAGACATAGTGTGGCAGAATCCAGCCCAGGAGGTTGCCCAGTGTGTCCGCACAGGTCGAGCACAGAGCATGTGGGGTCTGCACAGCTCAGACCTAAGAGCAGACAAGCAGACTACACCAGAGAGAGAAAAAGCCCCAGCCTGCAGACTTACAAAGGACGAATCTCAGTCATCTCGCAGAGGGAACAGATCACTGGAGCCAGGTAGGAGAGTCGGGCCCCCAATGGAGAAAGTGGCTTCTCAGGCTGCATTCAGCCCCCAGCCTGGAAGTTTAGAAACTGCCTGCCTGTATAATACAGGGGCTGGAATGGCAAAGTAAATTCTAGCTGCTCTGATCCTCCCATCCCTCCTTCATGAAGCAGAAAACCCAAAGATAAATCTCCCACCCAGATTGAAATCCCAAGTTAATGGAAATAGCCCCAGGCTTGAGAGTCTCCCAAGAAGGGGTGTAACTGAGATAGCCAGGAGTCTGAAGAGAAGAGAGGGTGGGGTCCCAACAAGCCCCACCTCTCCTTACCAACAAAAGCCTACTTATAGCCCAGGGGTATAAAGGCAGAAATCTGAAGTGGTCAGACTCACCCATACCTACACATCTACATCCCTCACTGACTTCCCTTACTTAGCCATAAACTAGCCACCCAGAGGTATTCAAAGTCAAGGATCAGGCCCTAAACTCATAGCCTGAGAAACTAAGAAACAGGAAGTCACAATGGGAAAAAAAGAAGCTGAGAAGGAGAAGGGGAAGGCAAAAAAGTCTATTCAAGCATACTATGCAGGGCAAGAACAACAAAACACACAGGACAATATAGACTCTGCCCACACCAGAGACCACAGAAGGAAACATGATCTGGTCTCAAGCCCAAATAGCATTCCTGGAGGAGCTTAAGAAAAATTTTAAAGACCAAATCAGGGAGGCAATGACCAACTTGGAAAAAGAAAATACCTCCCTAAAAAAGGAACTTCAAAAACTAACTGAAGACCATAATTCACTAAAAATTAGATACAATCAATCTGAAACTCAGAACTCTATGATGCAGCAGGAGTCAATCAAAAAAAAACAAGATAATCGAAAAATTGCAAGAAAATGTAAAATATCTCACTGGAAAAATAACTGACCTAGAGAACAGATCCAGGAGAGACAACCTAAGAATTATTGGTCTACCAGAAAGCCATGATGAGAAAAGCAGTCTAGACAACATCCTCCAAGAGACTGTCAAAGAAAACTGTCCTGAGGTCCTGAAATCAGAAGATAAAATAGCTATTGATAGAATTCACCGGACTCCTCCTGAAAGAGATCCCAAACTGAAAACTCCAAGAAATATAGTAGCCAAATTCCAGAATTATAAGATTAAAGAAAAATTCTACAAGCAGCCAAAAAGAAACAATTCAAATATCGAGGAACTACAGTTAGGATCACACAGGACCTAGCAGCTTCTACATTAAAAGAGCGGAGGGACTGGAATTTGATATTTCGTAGGGCAAGAGAGCTAGGACTACAACCAAGGATTAACTACCCGGCAAAACTGAGCATAATCTTTCAGGCAAGGAGATGGGCGTTTAATGAAGTAAGGGACTTCCAGACTTTCCTAATGAAAAAGCCAGAGCTCAATGGAAAATTTGATCTCCAATTACAAGACTCCAGAAGGACATAAAAAGGTAAACAAGGGTAACATAGACTCACACATACAGAAGTGCACACACCCACACCCACAAACACAAGCTCATTACCTGGGATGCAACAAGAGCAAAATGTTCACATCCCTATATGTGGAGCTGATAACTGTCAATATTTGAAATCTCTATGATTATCATGACCTGCAAAAGGGTTATACTTAGAGGGTGTAGGTATGAATGCACTAACATGGAGTCTAAAAAAAAAAAAGACTATTAAGGGGATCAATGGTACTGTAATGGGAAAAAGGAAAGGATGAGCTAGGAAAAGGTAAAATATGCCATCTGAAGAGGCATCAAAACACACTACAGAAGAAGGGAAAGTAAGAGGGAGAGGAACATCATTTAAACACTATTCTCACTGGTTCTGGTTCAAAGAAAGATCAAATTAATCAGTGAAGTTTAAGAATCTAACGTGAATAGACACATAAATTCATTAAATAGAGGAATTGGAGGGAGGGAGAGGAGCACTGTTTGAAATTTACTCTCATTGGTTTGTAATCAAACGGGGAGTAATTTACTCTGATAAGTATAAAAATTTATTGTGTCCTATAGATAGTGGGAGGGTAAGGGGGGGTGAAAAGGAGGAGACTAAAGGGAGGGATTATAAGGGAGGGAAATAGTAGTAAGGGGAGAGGGTAGGTTAAGAATGGGGGTCACTGGGTGGGAACACTGAGGGAGGGGGCGGTCAAAAGGGAAAACTTCAAGGAGGGGAAGGGAGAAGGAATAAACAAAAACATAAACAGGGGAGGGAATAGGATGGAAGGGAAGAGACAGATAGTCATCATTACTGTGAATGTGAATGTGATGAACTCTCCCATAAAACAGAGGCGGATAGCAGAATGGATTAAAAACCATAATCCTACAATATGCTGTCTTCAAGAAACACATTTGAAACAAAGGGATACCCACAGGACAAAGGTAAAAGGTTGGAGTAAAATTTATTATGCCTCAGCTAAAGTAAAAAAAGCAGGGGTAGTGAAACGTGGAGTGGAATAATAGACAAACCGAGACCACTGAGGCAAGAAAAAGAAAAAAATTTATTACGAGTTCGAACCCGGGCCCAACCATACATTTTAGATGGAGGACCCCGAGTGTCTCCTCGGGTGTTTTTTTATACAATTATGAGGGGAAAGCAGGAAGTACTGAGCTCACTGATTGGCTTAGTGAGTTCAGCTAATTCTTAGAGACAAGGAGTTGGTGGGAAATGATTGGCTAGCAGACTTAGTTGAGTCTTGGAGATAGAGGCTTGATGCCAACTTCATGGGCTATAGGGGAGGGGTGAGAGCAAACAGGTGAAGCGTGGATAGCAGTTGAGGCAGTTGACTCAGTTCCCGAATCTTATAGGTCAACATGACATTGTGGTTAGGGTTGGGAAAGCATGCATTCTTCAAGAAAAAACAAGGTTATTCTATAATCTCCTGAGGTTTGGCCCCATTTCATATTTGGCTCCATTTCAGGTAGCAATACTTATCTCAGATAAAGCAAAAGCAAAAATAGATCTAATTAAAAGAGATAAGGAAGGAAACTATATCCTGCTAAAAGGCACCATCGAAAATGAAGCAATATCATTACTTAACATATATGCACCAAGTGGTACAGCATCCAAATTCCTAGAGAAGTTAAAGGAATTAGAGGAAGAAATAGATAGCAAAACTATACTAGTGGGGGACCTTAATCTCCCCCTCTCTGAACTCGATAAATCTAACCTCAAAATAAACAAGAAAGAAGTTAAGGAGGTGAATAGAATTTTAGAGAGACTAGATATGATGTCTCTGGAGAAAACTGAATGGGGATAAAAAGGAATTTACTTTCTTCTCAGCAGTGCATGGTACATACTCAAAAACAGACCATGTACTAGGGCATAAAAACCTCACAATCCAGTTCAGAAAGGCAGAAATATTAAGCGCATCATTCTCAGATCATGATGCAATAAAAATTATATGCAATAAAGGGCCATGGAAAGATAGACTAAAAACTAATTGGAAATTAAATAATTTAATCCTAAAAAATTGGTGGGTCAAACAAGAAATTATAGAAACAATCAATAATTTCATTCAAGAGAATGATAATAATGAGGCAACATACCAAAATTTGTGGGATGTACTAAAGGCAGTTCTCAGGAGAAGTTTTATATCCCTGAGTGCATACTTAATTAAAGCAGAGAAAAGGGAGGTCAGTGAATTGGACATGTAATTGAAAAAGCTAGAAAAAGAACAAATTGAAAATCCACAATTTAGTACTAAATTAGAAATAATTGAAAACCAAAGGTGAGATTAATAAAATTGAAATTAATAAAACCATTGAATTAATAAATAAAACTAAGAGCTGGTTTTATGAAAAAATCAACAAAATTGATAAACCCTTAGTCAATATGATAAAAAAAAGAAAGAAGAAAACCAAATTATGAGTATCAAAAATAAAAAGGGTGAATCTACCTCCAATGAAGAGGAAATCAAAAAAATAATGAGGAATTATTTTTCCCAATTATATGCACATAAATATGACAATCATAGTGAAATGGATGAATATTTACAAAATCACAAATTGCCCAGATTAACTGAAGAGGAAGTGAATTACCTAAATAACCCCATCTCAGAAAAAGAAATCAAACAAGCCATCAATGAACTGCCTAGGAAAAAATCTCCAGGGCCAGATGGGTTCACTAGTGAATTCTATCAAACATTTAAAGAACAATTGATCCCAATACTCTACAAACTATTTGGGAAAATTAGTGAAGAAGGAGTCCTACCAAACTCTTTCTATGACACAAATATGGTACTGATTCCTAAATCAGGAAGAGATAAAACAGAGGAAGAAAATTATAGACCAATCTCCCTCATGAATTTAGACGCAAAAATTCTAAATAAAATATTAGCCAAAAGACTCCAACAACTTATCACAAAAATAATACACCCTGATCAGGTAGGATTCATTCCAGGAATGCAAGGATGATTTAATATTAGGAAAACCATCAGTATAATTGAGCATATCAACAACAAAACTAGCAAAAACCACATAATCATCTCAATAGATGCAGAAAAGGCTTTTGACAAAGTACAACATCCATTCCTATTAAAAACACTAGAAAGTATAGGAATAAGTGGAGCCTTCCTTAAAATAGTTGCTAGCATCTATCTAAAACCATCAGCAAGTATTATATGCAATGGGGATAAACTAGAAGCCTTTCCAATAAGATCAGGAGTGAAACAAGGGTGTCCACTATCACCCCTCTTATTCAATCTGGTACTAGAAACGTTAGCAGTAGCAATTAGAGAAGAAAAAGAAATCAAAGGAATCAAATTAGCAAAGAAATGACCAAGCTGTAACTCTTTGCAGATGATATGATGATATACTTAGAGAATCCTAGAGAATCAAGTAAAAAATTACTTGAGACAATAAATAAATTTGGCAAAGTTGCAGGATATAAAATAAACCCACATAAATCCTCAGCATTCCTGTACATCTCTAATAAAACTCAACAGCAAGAGATAGAAAGAGAAATCCCATTTAAAGTCACTATAAAGACATTATAAAATATTTGGGAATCTACTTGCCAAAACAAACCCAGAATCTATATGATCACAACTACAAAACACTTCTCACACAAATGAAAACAGATCTAAATAGTTGGAAAAATATCAATTGCTCGTGGCTGGGTCGAGCTAATATAATAAAAATGACAATTTTACCCAAACTAAAATATATATTTAGTGCCATTCCAATCAATTTACCAAAAAACTACTTTGTAGAGTTAGACAAAATAATAACAAAATTTATTTGGAAAAACAAACGGTCTAGAATATCAAGGGAATCAATGAAAAGAAATGCTAGGGAAGGTGGACTAGCTATGCCAGATCTTAATCTGTATTATACAGCAGCAGTCATCAGAACTGCTTGGTACTGGCAGAGGTGTAGAGTAGTGGATCAATGGAATAGATTAGGTGCAGGAGACCCAACAGTTAATGAATATAGCAATCTATTGTTCGATAAACCCAAAGACCCCAGTTTTGGGGATAAGAATGCACTATTTGACAAAAACTGCTGGGAAAACTGGAATACAGTATGGCAGAAAGTGGGTATAGATCACTATCTAATACCATATACCAAAATCAAGTCTAAATGGGTGCATGATCTAGGTGTAAAGGATGATACTGTAAGCAATTTGGGAAAGCAAGGAATAGTTTACCTGACAGATCTGTGGAGAGGGGAAGATTTTAGGACCAAACAAGAATTAGAGAGCATTATAAAATGCAAAATGGATAATTTTGATTACATTAAATTGAAAAGCTTCTGCACAAAGCCAATGTAACCAAGATCAAGAGGGAGGTGGGAAATTGGGAAAGAATTTTTACAACTTGTGTCTCTGATAAAGGACTCATTTCTAAAATTTATAGAGAATTGAGCCAAATCTATATGAATACAAGTCATTCCCCAATTGATAAATGGTCAAAGGATATGAACAGGAAGTTTTCAGAGAAAAAAATTAAAGATATCTATAAGCATATGAAGAAATGCTCTAAATCACTATTAATTAGAGAAATGCAAATCAAAACAACTCTGAGATACCACATCCCTCCAGTCAGATTGGCTAAGATGACAAAACAAGAAAGTGACAAATGCTGGAGAGGATGTGGACAAATTGGAACACTAATACATTGCTGGTGGAGTTGTGAACTTATCCAACCATTCTGGAGAGCAATCTGGAATTATGCCCAAAGGACTATAAATAATTTCATACCCTTTGACCCAACAATACCACTTCTAGGGTTATATCCCAAAGAGATCATAGAAGTGGGAGGAAGACCCATATGTACAAAAATATTTTTAGCAGCCCTTTTTGTGGTTGCAAAGAATTGGAAACTAAAGGGGTGCCCATCAATTGGGGAATAGCTAAACAAGTTGTGGTATATGAATGTAATGGAATATTATTGTGCTATAAGAAACGAGGAGGTGACGGATTTCATAATTACCTGGAGAGACTTATACAAACTGATGCTGAGCGAGAAGAGTAGAATCAGAAGAAATTTGTATACAATCACAGACATACCATATCTGTGACGACCAACTATGACAGACTGGACTCTTTTCAACAATGCAGTGATATAAGTTAATCCCGAATGACTCAAGAAAGTGAGAAATGCGCCATCCAGAGATATAACTAGAAAGAACTGAGCCTGAATCCTGATGGAAGCAAACTAAATGATCTTGTTCTTCTCATTGTTTGGTTTTATTTCTTCCTTACCATCTTTCATCCCACCTAGTACAATATGCCTTTGTAATTGGAATAATGTCTAATATGAATGCATCTGCAGACCCTATACTGTACTATATGCTGTCATGAGGGGAGGGGGGAGGGAAGTAAAGGAAATTTAAAAATCAAGGAACTATGGAATTGAATCTTGTTAACTGAAACTAAACTAATAAATTAACTAAAAAAAAAAAGATTCTTAAATGTATAGGATACTTACTGAGGAAATTAAAAAATGTGTACACCCTCTCCCCCACCCCACAGCAGAAGATTTTTGTTAGTTCATGGCTAATTTTAAAGCCTCTTCCTTTTCTCAAAAAGTTCTAAAAGTCTCATGATTTTAAATGAAGACATCCTGGCAGATACTGATGGGGTAAATGGCTAAGCCAATTATATAGGAATCTAACTTAAAGCACATTATGCAAGTAGAGAAAAGTATAGGGAAGTATAGGGAATTCACTGTGAGACCACTCCCTCTACTAGTGCTGGCAGAGTCCCTTAGAAAAAAAGCTTGTTGAAAAGGATGAAATTAGTGCAAAACTCCATAGAAACAGGACAAAGAAACTGCTTTATAGGTGAGAGTCTTGGACTAGAAGGATCGCAAGGGGCCTTGGATGATGCTCTGTGAAACTGAGAATATGTGGACAAAGTAGATCTTTTTTTCCCCTCAGAGAAACCAGGTATAGATCTACAGGGAGAGCAGGCATCACCAAAGGCCAGTGATGGGGGAAACAGGAAGTGACGCAAAAGGAGATAGGGCGAGAGCCAAAGAGGGGCCTCTCTGAGGTATGACGTACAAAGTCAGCGTCTCTGCTGTCCCGACCTGGTGGCGGCGCCTTGCGTCATCTTCCCGCGCCTGGACTTCCTCCCTGCTTCTGAAGGAGCCTGAGGCTGTGGCTCTGACATGGGGTTAGTGGGGCAGGCCCTGGTCGCAGACAGCGACTCGCTGCTCCCTATGGGGTTCTGGTCAGCCGTGACTGTGTGGGTGGAGAGGCCGCAGGTGGTCAACAAGCGCCTGTGCGGCGCCAGGCTGGAGCCCCCGGGGAGGCCGGCGCGGGGGCAGACCCAGAAGCAGGAGGAGGGAGCGGTGGCGACCGAGGGGCATCCTGGAGGGGCAGAGCTGAAGAGAGTCTGTGTCGGGGACCAGGCCCCGGAGGCGCCTCGGGCCCCCGTCTCGGACCCGGATCCCCCCGTGGAGCATCTCTTCCGGAGCCTCATCAGCGCTGATGAGGAGGTGCTGCACTTTCTTAGGGGGGACCTGGTAGAAAAGCAGCTGGATGCCGGACCCGAGCCCGAAGTAATCCTCAGAACCCTCATCCCCAAACCCAGTGCGCCCCGCCCCATGCCGACCCTAGCCAAAGAAATGGTTGTCAAAGGTAACCAAGTTCCTTAAGTCCTGGAAGGGTGGGGGAAGCTGGCCAGGGCTGGCCAGGGTCTGTCCTTTTAGGGACCAGAGCTGTGGAGGGCGGGGGAGTGCTCCTGCTGCTGAGCACCCTCCAGCCCCCTGGATCCGGGGAGCTTTGGCCACCGCACCCCCCGGGCAAACCAGCCCTTTCACACCACCTTGTAGACCTAGGGAGGAGGCCTTCAACCAGGCAGCCCTGAGAAATGGGCTTGTCTAGGGTCATGCAGTCTGTGTGTCAGAGGTGGGACTTGAACCCAGGTCTGTCTCCAAGATCAGCTCTATCTGCTGCTGTTGTTGGTACTATTGCCATTAGTAATGCTACCACCACTAGCAGTATTCATACTGTTACCACTGGTAGCACAAGTACTGTTACTTCTGGGAGCATTAGTGCTGCTACCACTAGGAATCCTCCTCCTCCTACTATTACTCCTAACACTAGAACTACTGCTAGTGATGCTCTGATAGTACTACCATTCCTACTCTTACTGCTACTTGTGCTATTACTGCTCCTGCTACTAATATTAGCAGTGCCCCTAGTACTACTATTCCCATTTCTACTACTACAACCACTAGTGCTATTGATAATATAGTATTGCTACTACTAGTATTGCCACGGTTACTACTGCTACTAGTGATACTCTTCTAGTACTATTCCTTTTCCTAATACCACTAGCTATCAGTGATAATACTACTGCTAGTAATGCTAGTATTGCCACTGCTTGTACTACTACTACTATTAGCTCCACCGGTACTAATGCTATTGCTACTGGTAGCAGCAGTATTACTTTATACTACATTATACTACAAGTAATTCTACTGCTGCTGTTGCTACTACTATTCTCACTAGTAATAGTAGCTGGTATTCCAATAGCTCTTACAAAGCCACTGACATCTCAGTTGATCCTTGCAGCAACCCTCTGAAGGAAGTGCTGTTATTATCCTCATATCATATATGAGATAACTGAAGTTAAGGAAGGTTGACTTGCCCAGCATCACATAGCTAGTAAATATTTGAGGCAGAATTTTAACTCGGGTCTTCCTTCCTCTTAAGCGTATTGCTTCTGTCCGCTATGCCTCCTAGATGGATACTACCCTGTGCTGTCTCTGTTCACCATATCTTTCTTGTCCCTATATTAGTAGGTCTTTTGTGTAGGACTACTTAGACACTGGTGAGGACCACAGTAGGATTACATTATTCCTACAGTAGCTTACTTGCAGAAGAAATGAGTCCTAAACTTTTCAAGTGGGTAGAAGCTGAGACTAGGCAGGTGAAGTGACCTACAATGTTACACTGATGGTTAATGACAGAGTTTTCTGCCTTGACCTCATTTATATAGGGCATTACAATTTATAAAGTAACTTTTCCCATGGTGGGCCTCTAAGGTTCAAAGTGGGGAAGCATTACATACTTAACAGCTAAGAAATGTCAGAGTAGAAACTCATTTCAAATTTCAAGCCCAGTCCTTTTTGCTAAATCATAGTAAGAGGGAGTAAGAGCCCATACCTGACCTGTCAGTTTAATTGAAGTGGGGTATGATGATAATAGCTAGTATTTATATGATCATTTACAAACAGGACCTCATTTGGTCCTCAAAGCAGTTATTAGTTCCATGTTACTGTTCCAGTCCAGTTCATTTTACAGATGAGTAAACAGGCCTAGTATTGGGCCTTTCCAAAAACCTGTCATGGTAAAAATAACATCTGGTGTGTGAACTAAAGGTGAGATTATAAAATGATTAAAGTATATTATTTCCTTTTCCAGTTTGCTGCCAGCTGTGCCTGAAGCCTGCAACTAAAGGTCAGAGAGGCTAAGTGATCACACAGCTAGTAAATATGTCTGAGATAGGAATTGAACTCAGGTGTTCATGACTCCCAAGTCTCAATAATATCTTTTAACATGATCAGTAAAGTGAATATTGTATTTGAACCCCGTGCCTTGGACAGAATAACTGGACAGAAGCTAGTGTGCAGGAATCCTAGTCAGGAAAGACTTCTTAGAGAAGTTGGGAGGATCAGCCCAGTAGAAGGCCAGGCAAAAGTACTTAAATCAGTTTTCTACATGTTGAGTATGTGATACCTGTATAAAATCCATGTGGAAATGTCTGAGAAAGAGCGTAGAAAAGATGGCCAAAGCCAGGATATGGATTTTAAGGGGTCAGGAAGAGGAGTCACTAGAGATGGGATCACTCTATGGGACCACTCCCGACTGTATTGTGTAAGCTCCTTGAGGACAGGGACTACTCCATTTTTGTCTGTACATTACATTGCCTCTTGGCAACATGGCCTAGTGGATAGGGAGCTATCCTTGGAGTCAGGAAAATATGGGTTCAAATCTTGCCTTTAACGCATTGGATGTGTGATTGGTGGCATGTTATTTAAGCTCTCAGTGACCCAGACAATTCTCTTAAAATTATAAATTGCAGAACAGTGGGAGGTACACTCCTGGGAATTATGCACACCATTAAAATCAGAGGTCTGGTCAAAAAAAAAAAATGTCATAGTGTCTGTTCATAGTGGGCAGTCATTAAATTCTTGTTGTTTTGATAACTCTTCTCACCATGTGGAATTATCTAAATTCTGATAAAAATTTTTGAACATTTTGGTTTTCACAGTTTTTTAAAAAAAGATGCAGAGTTTTATTTTTGAAATATTAACATTGTTTTTTAGCATAAGTATTGATTCATTTTTAAAAATTATGTAGTACCTAGAATTGTACTATCTATATTTAGTTCATTATTAAATAAAATTTGATATTGATAATAATACTAATTTGCTCCCTTGCATAAATTGTTTTTTTTACTTTCTCTATCTGCAATGGAGACTATAGTTCCCTTGTACCTTGGAAGTGCAAATGAGAGGTTAATGGGAAGAATTTCAAGTATCTGAATTGTTTGAAAGGTCAATGATGCTTACCTATAATAAAAGATTATAATTGAATGTGATCCATATAAATTTGGTCTCCTAATTTTGCACTGTAGAAAGTAATTAAAATATTATTTTTATATAAACTGATTCAAAGTTGATATGACATTTATTTTATGTTCATATATATTTCATTAGCAAAAAAGTTTTGCAAGCCTGTTCTTGCTGTCAGTACAAAGTAATTTTCTCCTCAGAGTCACTTTGTCATACTTTGCTCTTAATATAATAAGAACAACTCTAACTGAAAACTAATTTTGTTTTCCTAGTAAAGACAAATTAGCATAAAGATGTTACTATAGAGGGGTAGAGCCAAGATGGCAGCATATAAACAAGAAAACTCTGAGAACTCCCCCCATGACCCCCTCAAATACCTATAAAATATGACTCTAAACAAATTTTAGAGCTGCACAACCCAAAAAGTGACAGAGAGAAACAGATCTCCCACTGAAGGCAGGCCGTCAGGAAGGGCCCATTATGGCACCACTGGGAATAAAGCCTTTACACACCACACCATACCCCCTGCCCAAAGTTTTAGCCCCAGGATGCCCCTGAGCAGCAGTGGCTGGAGCGGACCTCAGGAGAGTGGCTCACCAGCAGCTGTGATGGTCTCCAGAAATGCCAACCCATAAATGCCAAAGACAAAGTAAAAGGTCAGTGTAGAACTCTGTTGGAACTGGGGTGGGAGGGATGGAGGTGCTGTCTGGCCTCTGCCCCGCGCAAAGCGAGAAGCGGTAGAGGCATGGCAGCCATGCAGCCACCTCCATGTGGCTGCTTCAGAGCTTCCAGCCTGCAGATGGTAGGGGCCCAAGCAACCATTCAGAGGGTTATCACTCTTGCTTTAACCTGTTTGGATCTGGATTGTGGTCTTGGGTGGTGGTCATGAAGTATGTGACCAGTGAGCCAGAACATGGGGGGAGGGGGTACTATAGAGTTGGTGCCCTCCTAATAGCTCTAGCAGCTGTGAAAAACCCAGCAATTTCAGACAAAGCTCTCCCCTCTGGAAGCAAACTTCTACTGTGACAGAGCTCAAAAGTCAAGTAATTGAGTGGCAACATGAGCAAGCACAGTAATCCAACTTTAGATTCCTTTTTGGGGGGCAAAAAAGATCAAAGCATGAAAAAGGAGGCAGACAACGAAGTCAGAACTCCGGCACCAAAATCTTCCAAGAAAAATATAAACTGGTTATAGGCCATGGAGGAGCTCAAGAAGGATTTTGAAAATCTAGTAAGAGAAGAAGAAAATCTAGTAAAAGGTGAAATTGACACATGAGAGAGGTATATAATGAGAGGAGATGGGGAGAGACAGAGTGGGGTAAATTATCTCATATACAAGAGTCAAGGGATAACTATTACAATGGAGGGGAAGAACAGGAAGGCAAAAGGGAATGGGTCAACCTTACTCTCATTGCGGGACAGAAGGGAGGGAAATATAGTCAGTCTTTCACAATATATCCACTATTGAAATGTTTTGCGTAATTACACATGTACAATCTATATTGAATTGCTTATCTTCCCAGTAAGGGTGGGTGACAAGGGAAGAAGGGAAAGAATCTGGAATTCAAAGTTTTAAAATCACATATTTTAAAGAATATTTTTATTATTATTATTAATTTTTACACACAACTGGGAAATAAAATATACAGGCTCTGGGGTATGCCCTGCCAGAAAGTCAGAGGGTAAATAGGGTAATATGTAGGAGAGAGCATATTGGGGGAAGCGGTATACAGTGAGATCACTGTTCTGAGGTTGTGGGGAAGGAAAAGATGGGGAGAAAATTTGTAACTCAAAATCTTGTGGAAATGAATGATGTAAACTAAAAATAAACATAAAATTTAATAATAAAAAAAGATGTTAATTTAGAAGATACTCCTACACATAGTGTTTATTATATCCAACTTTCTAAGAGGTGGCAAAAATAATGCTGATGACAGATTTTTGTTTTTGTTTTTTTTATAATTTATTAGTTTAGTTTCAGTTGTTTTCTTTTTTTTTTAATGGAGGTGTGTCTGATTCTGGTATTCCATTTGAGCTTGTTATCTGTGGTCTCATCTCTGTGGTTACTGCCTGTACTGGTACGGATTAAGAAATGTCTTTATACTTTCTAACTTGTGCAGTTCTTGTCTGTGGAGTATAAATTCCTCTCCAGAGGATTTCAACAGAGACTTCTCTCAGGCTCATTTAATATTTCATGAATGGTTACATATGACCACACTGACATGCCTCCTTTTCTGGTCACCCCCATTCTTAATGGTGGGATTTACATAGTTTTTTTTTTGTGTGTGCAAGTCATCATTGGAATACTATAGTTTTATTTGCCTGCATTAATCTCTAATGCATTTTGAGTTATCCTCAATTTGATTATTTAATGTGTAGCATCAATGGGAGGATTTCTTTTTGAATGCAACCTGTAATTTCAATTGTCAATTGAACTCAGGAAATACCTGTGACCAGTGAAAGCTGTTTCCTGCTTTGTAGTTTAGAATCACTCTGTGGGAGAGTGTCATGGTTTTGCACAGTGCCTAATACAAAGTAAGTACTTAAAAGTTTAACCATAAAGTGCAGCTTTGGGGATTGGAAGCAGCTTGGGGTCATCAAAAATGCTGCCCAATATTTTATTAACTTGATGTATCTTTTTAGGCAAATTGCTGTTTACTTTTTATTTTTGGTAATAAGTCCCTTCAAAATCAGTTTGAACAGATCAACAGATATTAAGCATGTGCTTTGTACAAAGTGCTATTGGACATTTAGGGAGATAGGAGACAGGCTTAGTCTGGAAGATAAGATTTTTTTTAAGGGCGAGGTAACCTTGTTCTGTTTAATTTATTTAGACCTGTTTCCAAGAGAAATACATTAAGTTCCCAAGAACTATATTGTGCTAATTCCATTAAATATAGTTACATACTTTTGATGTTTTTCCCGCCCTTTTTTGAGTACAGCTAAGTATCCCAGTCAATTGAGTGCTGAGCCTGGAGTCAAGAAGATCTACATTCAAATCCACCCTCAGAAACTTAGTAACTGTGTGACCTGAGTAAGTCACTTAATCTCATTTTCCTCAGTTCCTTTTCTGTTAAAATGAGCTGAAGAAGGAAATGGCAAACTCCTCCAGTATCATTGCCAAGAAAGTCCCAAATGGGGTCATGAAGAGTTAGACATGACTGAAAACATTCTAACAATTTTCACAGTATACTGTAAACTGCAGAATGTCTTAACGTCTAATGTCATTTTCTACGAAAAGGATACAGCTGTACAGAAATAGTTACTCAAGCATTCTCTCCTTACTTAAGATATAGTGAAATTCTGCTCAGCCTCTCCCCGCCGCGCCCCCACGCCCATTATGGCGGCTCTGGTCCCTGCTTCTCAGCTTCTGTGCCGGAGGAACCTCGGTGTGGTCCCTCTTCTCCGATTTGCCCAGAGAACATTTGCTTCTCAGACGTCAGGGGAGCTCAAAATGACTCGTATCCTGAAAGAGAAGTTTCCTCTGGCAGCAACTATCAAGGTCACAGACATTTCAGGTGTTTGTAGGGCCATGTATGAAATCCATATAGAGTCAGAAGAATTTAAAGAGAAGCGAGTTTTACAGCAGCACCAGATGGTTAACAAGGTGTTAAAAGAAGAAATTAAAGAGATGCATGGGCTGAGAATATTCACTTCAGTCCCAAAGCACTGAAGCCTTGCTTGGGGCCTGGGCCTGCTGCTGACACTGTTGCTGGGGCGGGATCCCGGAGGGGACAGATGCTGTTCTCCCCAGAGAGCGCTTGCCCTAGAAGGTCTCCTGTCGTTTCTGGCTGTGTCCCCAAGCTGTCATGGTCAAGGAGTATTTGGGCTGTTCACATATTCATTAAAGGCAAAAGACTCACATGACTTTGGACCCTCCTTTTTCTGACCAAAGTCATAGGCTTTCTCTACTGACTGCTGGCTAGGGGTTTTTTCCATCCCTGGCACCTTCCAGGGTCATGCTTTGGTCCTGTAGATCAGAACTGATGTGTCCATCCACTCGGACTCAGAGGATGGGAAGGCTGTACCCCAGCTCCTTTTATGTTCCCACCTGTTGCTTACAGGGGAATGCACTGATTTAAGCTCATTCAATAAAACATGGAGATGGAGTCACCCCCCCCCAAAAAAAAGATATAGTGGAATTTAGTTCTTAAGAAGTCACCCATATTCTTTCCTTTAGGTCCCTTCTAGAATCCGTACATTGAGAGTATTTGCATCTGCTGAGAAATCTTGAGGTAGAAGGGGCTTCATTTTACAGATGGGGAAACAGACTTTGTGTTGGGCCTTTCCAAAAGCCTGTCATAGCAAAATTAACTTCCACTGTATGGTTTAAATATGGAATGGTAAAGTAATTAAAATGCATTATTTCCTTTGGTTTCTTACCAACTGTGCCTATAGTCTGCATCTGTGAAAGGAATACCCATGCAAAGAGATGGATACTTGAATTTTAGAGTTTGTTTAGAACACTGGCTCCAGGTAGGCAAGGATTTTGACTAGTTTTCGATTACTATCTCTAGTGGCTGACACAGTCCCTTTTTAAACTGTTGAACACAGTTGAACACACTTCATGAATTTTGTTTCCAAAATTGCCATGCTAAAATGCACAAGTTGTGTGGGTATACCTGTAATCTCTCCTGATAGAGGCCAAGGTTCCTGGATTGCTTGTGTGCAACTTAGCTGACGTAGGACTGAAACTGATAGGTTTTTCACACTAAGTCTACCAATAATATGGTGAACCCCTGGTGAGGGAGGGGACAGGGCGGAGGAAGGTGGGATGAGGATGCTTAAGGAGAGTTGACTGTCTGGGTTGGAGAAGCAGGTCAAATTTTCTGTGCCAAGCAGCATTGGGATTGGACCCAAGATAGGTACTTTGAGCCTGGCCAGATAGGGAAATACAATCCCCCAAAAGGCACATGTTACTTAAAAGAATAATATTAATATTAAACTATCAGATTAGCATTTTTTAGAATATAAGGTATGAGGTATTTAAGTTGTAATAGAAAAAGGGGGGCTGGAAAATTATGGAAACGGAATACCGAGGCTTGGTCTTAGAGAGTTGTCTAGAGCATTGAGAGGTTACCTGACTTAGGTTCACATGGCCAACTTGTGTCAGATGTGGGATTGGATCCCAGGTCTTCCTGCCTCCAAGAAGGAATGTATCCATTATGCCACACTGCCTCTCCAATCAATGGGATTTAATAACTAAAATTTTGATAACACATTATAAAAATTAGCTTGTTAAAGAAAAAATGTGTCTGCCTAATGTTTGAACATTCATACATAGTGCATTATATAGTCACAGCACTTAATGTGTTTTTACCTAGTCTTAGATGTTTGTGAGTTGTCATATAAAAATGACCTGTTTCCTGTGCATCCCAATCCTTTGCAAACCTCTATTTCTGGGCATGTCTCAGAGATATACTTTGAGGCAGAGAGAAGGTCCTGGAGGATTAGCCCTGAGCCTTTATCCAACTAGGGTCAACCAAAACCACAATATAGATGCCCTGGTATGACCCAGAACTAAACTAGTATGGTGGGAAGTGAGAAAGCTGGTAGTGTTCACTGGGGTAAATTATATTTAATTCTGGACTCCTACTATTTTCTGATTTATTAAACTGCTGAGGTTTTGCCTATTCTTCCTACCAAGAGATGAAAACCAGCTTTGCTTACAGATGCAAAGGAAGATATACTAATTTCTACATATATATACATAGAGTTAGGAAAACTGTGAATCAACTATATAGCCCAAAGTTCAACATTAATTTAGTGTCTGAAAGAATGCTATTTCAGAATTGATACAGGTCAAATACCCTAATTTATGGATACATAGTTCTCAGAAGATTTTATCATAGATCATCTCATCCAGTCTCCAAAATAATCTTATAAAAGTAGCAGGGAAGAAAATGATACCCCCCTTTTTAAAATAAAGAGCTTAAAGCTATTTGCTGCCTGAAGGTCTCCTGCCTAATAAAGGTTGCAGGCAGAACTAGAACCCCAGGAATTTTTACTCAATCCATTACTGAGCAAAAAAAAATCCTATCTCACCTTAACAAGTAATCTTCATAAGCTGTTGTCATTAATATATGTATGTAGTGATCTCTATGTAATTTGCATTTCTTTATGTATTTGGAACACTTTTTTCATATGGATATTGATGGATATATCCCTTTTGAAAATTGCTTTTCTTTATCCTTTGATCATTTGGGAAATGGTTTTTTCCTTAGTTTATAATCTATTCTTATATATTTGCCACATATATTTTGAAACTGAGACCCTAATCAGAAACTCATGCAAAGATTTCATATACATTGTTGATGATGAGATATATTTTTTGTTTATACTCTTTCTGATGGGGTACATGTAAGATGTTTTAAATAATCACACCATTCTCCAATTCTTTTCCTCAGATGTCTTCAATGGAACTATAACCTTTTTACCCCTGGAAGGAGAACAACATTTAAAAGTTAAGAAAAGCAATATCTATCAAATTCAACTTAGACATAACAAAGATGAAGAATGGTAAGAGCCTCTAGAAAAATTCAATTTTTCTGTTTTGTTTTGACTATTTCTTTTCTTAATGTAACTTCATGATAGAGATAGATACAGATGAGACTATTGCTTTGAACATTCCATGAACCTTAAGTTTGTTATTTGTCTCAGCATATCTCTCCTTAGATACATGCTGTAATAGGAGTAAAATATTATTCATACTATTATTCAAATATTTGAATTCTTATTGTACCTAGAACTACTACCTAGTAATTATTTCTTTTGGACTAGATCTGTGGTTTTGGGCACATAGAACTCTGTGTAGAAACGTGTAGCAATGTAGATTGGCAATTCACCAACAAATCATGTGCTTAGAGTTGATAGAATCTGAAAAATTTAGCAATTTGCCCTTTGTCATATAGCTAATATGTTTTGGACCTGATCCCAGATATTCCTGATTTCAAGGCTTTAATTTTTATCTACTATATCATCTTGTCTTTGTACCACTTAATTAAAGCCAAGCGATATCTGGGCATGGTGATGCATGCCTATAGTCTCTGCTTCTGAGGAGGCTGGGGCTGGCAGATAGCAGGGACTCAGAGGTTCTTTGCAGCAATAAGTTAGATCCTGTGGAGTGTCTGCACTAAGTCTGGAAATCCAGCAAAAATGGTAAACACCCAGGGGTGGAGTGTCAATAAGTTGCCTAAGGTGAGTTAAACTGGAGTTAGAAAAATGGAGCAAGTTCAGCCTGTCTGTAGGATTGGCCCCAGGAGTGGCTATTAACCTGGATAAGAAAGAGTACCAATTTCTAAAACAAAAACAAGCAAACAACAAAAACAATGAAAACCCAAATCACTTAAAAAAATGAATCAGGGGCCGAGCCAAGATGGCGGAGTAGAAACAGCTCATCCAAGCAACTCTGCTCCCAGATTCCCCCCAAACTATGTAAAAGGGGACTCTGAACAACTTCTGGAGCCCCAGCACCCACAGAACGACACAGAGAAGCTAACCTCCCGCTGAGGAGAGCCCAGCAGCCCTGCAGGAAGGACCAGCACAGTGCTCTGGGAGCCGGCAGCTGCCGGAGCCGAGGTCCCCGTGAGCCGAGGTTTTAGCTTCAGGGCGGCAGGGCCAACAGCCGGCTGGAGGAACCCAGAACACCAGCAGCTGTAGCGACTCTAGAATTATCAACATAGATATGCCTAGGACAAAGTGAGAGGTTAGTGCCCTATGGACTTTGGGACCAGTATTTGGGGAATGCGTCGGCTCCCTCCCCTGGGGGCTAGAAGCTGCTGAGGAGACACCCCATTTTGTAGTTTTCAGAGGCAGCTCCAGCTCCTGGCCTGCAAATTGTAGGGAGATCCAGCGATCAGTCTTGGGGGGTAATCGCTCTTGCTTTAACCTCCCTGGATCTGGATTGTGATCTAGGGTGGAAGTTGTGGGTGGGTTTACAGCTTGCCAGAAACGGAAGTTGCCCCCCACACTTCGGGAAGAAAATTCCTCTATCTGGCCTTAAAGCCATAGTGTGGCAACAAGCCCAAAAGACAAGTAATTAAGTGGCAACATGCCAAGGCAAAGGAAACAGAAAAATGCAACCCTAGACTCCTATTTTGGGGGCATAGAGCGGGAAAAGGACTGTGAGGTCAGAAGTCCTGCTCCAAAAGCCCCAGGGGAAAACATGAGCGGGTTGCAGGCCATAGAGGACCTTAAGAAGGACTTTAAAAATCAAATAAGAGAAGTGGAGGAAAAATTGGAAAGAGAAATGAGAAGGATGCAGGAAAAGTATGAAATGAGGGTCAACAGCCTGACTGAGGAAAACAACACCTTAAAAAATAGACTAACTCAAATGGCAAAGGAGGCCCAAAGGGCAATGAGGAGAAGAATGCCTTAAAAAGTCGAATTTGCCAGATGGAAAAAGAATCTCAAAAGTTCACTGAGGAGATTCATTCCTTCAGAGTTAGACTGGAGCAAATGGAAGCTAATGTCTTTATGAGAAATCAAGATGCTGTTAAGCAGATCCAAACAAATGAAAGATTAGAAGGCAATGTGAAATATCTCATGGGAAAAACCACTGACCTGGAAAATAGATCCAGGAGAGACAATTTAAAAATTATTGGACTACCTGAAAGCCATGATCAAAGAAAGAACCTAGAAATCACCCTTCAGGAAATTCTCAAGGAAAATTGCCCTGATGTTTTAGATCCAGAGGGCAAAATAGAGGTTGAAAGAATCCACAGATCACCTCCTGAAAAAGATCCCAAAAAGAAAACTCCCAGGAATATTATAGCCAGGTTCCAGAATCCCCAGATCAAGGAGAAAATACTACAAGCAGCCAGGAAGAAACAATTTCAATATTGTGGAAACACAATCAGAATAGCCCAGGACCTGGCAGCTTCTACACTGAGGGATCGAAGGGCATGGAATATGATATTCCAGAGGGCAAAAGAACTGGGAATGAACCCAAGGGTCACCTACCCAGCAAAACTGAGTATTTTGTTTCAGGGGAAAATATGGTCATTCAGTGGAATAGAGGACTTTCAAGCATTCTTGAGGAAAAAACCAGAATTGAATAGAAAATTTGACATCCAGACACAAGAAGGAAGAGATGCCTGAGAAGGTAATCAGGGAAAAGAAATCAAAAGGAACTTATCAAAGTTGAACTATTTACATTCCTATATGGAAAAGCAATAACTATGACTGATGATATCTTTCTCACTATGAGAATAATGGAAGAAGGGTGTGTGGTCATATGAATACATATGTGAACATGTATATATGGTTATAGTTATATATGGATAGAGGGCATAGGTTGAATTTGTTGGGAAGGGAGAATACTCAAGGGATGAAATTATGAGGTGAGAGAGGAAAGTGGCAAGAGGAGATGGGGAGAGACAGGGTAGGGTAAACTATCTCATGTAGAAGAAACAAGGGGAAGTGGTTGCAAGGGAGGAGGAGAATAGGAAGCAAAAAAGGCAAAACCACATTCTCATTGAATTTGGTTCAGGGAGAGAATGACATACATACTAAATGGGATATCTCAACCTGCAGCAGAATAGGGGGAAGGGGGATGAGAGGAGGGATGATGGATGGGAGGGCATCCTTGGGGGGAGGGGAGGTTGGAAGTACCCACTATAGAAGAGGGACAGGATCATGTAGGGAATGGACCAGGTGGGGGGTGGAATGAGTGAGAGGGAATTATAAGCAGCCTTGTACAATAAATATACTATGATAATGTTTTACATAGCTAGACATGTACAACATATACTTAATCACTTATCTCCCCAGAGGGAATGGGTGACAAGGGAGGAAGGAAATGGATCTGAAATTCGAGGTCTTAACATTAAATGTTTACAAATAAATAAAGAAATGTTAATACATTTATTTATAAACATTAAATGTTTATAAATAAATAAATACTATTATTAATATTCTTTTACTTATAATTGGGAGATAAGATGTGCAGGCATTGGGACACAAAGATTCACCTTCCTCTAATGGAAAAGTTGAAGGGGATATGGGAGAAGGTATGGGAGAGAGCAGATTGGAGGAAGCGATATCTTGTGGGACTGCTATTCTGGGAGGTTGGGTAGGGGAATAACGGGGGGAAAATGATTTTAACTCAAAATCTGGCAGAAATGAATGATGTAAAACAGAAGTTAATAAAGCATTTGTTTAAAAAAATGAATCATATGTTAAAGTTTTGTTTCCCTAAGGGAAATGTTTAAGGACTTGGGCCTGGTCTTATAATGTATCTTTGTGTAACACATAGCTATACTATAATGCTATCTAGTGCTAAAAAATTCACTAAAGTTTTTTGAGAAGGGGAATAACTTGGCCATGCCTATACTTTAGGAATATTATTTTTGCAGCAGTGTGGAGAAAAAAGGAGAGATCAGAAGCAGGATGACCAAATAGGAGGTTATTGTAACAATCTGGGCAAAAGGTAATGAGGATCTTAACTAGGGTAGTGGGGCATGTGAATCTAGAAACCTTAGAAGACTTGCTTTGCTAGAAAGCCCTCCCCTATTCCATATTATTTTTCCTTCTAGAATATAAACTCATCTAGGTCAAGGATGTGCTTATTTTTATATTTGTACCCTAAGTGCCTAGTTTAGTGCTGAACACATAAGAGTTTCTTGATAAGTGCTTACTCATTAATTCATTCATCTATTGAATTGATAGCAGACAGTTTGTGTGTTGAAATTTGTTGATAAATTTCCATTATGCTTTACCAATGTAGCCTGTTTTAACATCCTAGTGCAGACTTGGTATTTAATCAGTAGCCTTTTCAGGCTGCTTATTTTCTTCTAAGAATATTGTGATTTGATGGTATAATTCATCAAGTTTATATCTATGTCCTTGGAAGATTACCTTGGAAAAAACATTGATGGTATTGGCATAGGTTTTCTTTTTTTTTTTTTTTAGTAAAGTGTAATATATTTTCTGTTTTGTTTATTTTCTTATAAGCTCTAAATTTGCCTCAAGAGCTTCTGATTATGTATTAACTGTACATTAATACATGTATAATACAATACTGTATTAACAGTTCATAGAATATATTTATGTGAGGATGTTATTGTTTCTTTCAAAATTATTTCTTCTTTTATTTATTAAAATACACTTTTAAAATTTCAAGTTCCAAATTTCCTACCTCCCTTCATCTCCTTCCCAACCCATTGAGAAGGCAGAAATATGATACCACTTATACATGTGACGTCATGTAAAAGATATTTCATATTAGCCATATTACAAAAATAGAAAGGCAAGAAAAGTAAAAGTGAAAAAAGCATGCTTCAGGCTACACTCAGAGTTCAAAGTTCTCTCTCTAGAGGTAAATAGCATTTTTCATCATGGGTCGTTCCAAATTGTATTAGATCATTGTATTGATTAGGGTAGCTAAGTTCTTCGCTGTTGACCATCATTACAATATTACTATATCTGTATATAGTGTTCTGATTCTGCTCACTTCAGTTTGCATCAGTTCATATAAATCCTAACAGGTTTTTCTGAAACCATCCTGCTTATTTCTTATACCATAATAGGTTTCCATCACAATCATAGACCACAATTTGTTCAGCAATTCTCCAATTGATGAGCATCTCTTTCAGTCTCCAAATTTTTTGCAACCACAAAAAGAGCTGCTGTAAATATTTTTGTTCATATAAGTCATTTTCCTTTTTCTGTGATCATGTGAGAACATTTTTTAACACAGAGCAAAATTGAATCATGGAGAATTTCAGATTTATATATCTAAATGAATGTTGTCATCTTGGGAAGCAGTACATTTAATTTATTGTTCATCTTTGTTGTCATTGTGTCACTGTTCAAAACATTTTTTTGAAACTCCCCTTCTGGGACTGCCTTGAGTGACTTTGAGAACTCGTTTATGGATGGCTGTTCATATTAGTCCTTATCTGACCTGAGTCTAATGGAATGTAGTAAGGCTGTCTTACAAGCAGAGTGTGTCTTGTGAAGCCTATAGTAAAGTATTCCTCTAATGCCTTATTGTAGTGTGAAGTTGATCTTGGACTTTAAAGGACTTTTACTTGTCAAATATAAATTCTTATAGAGTTTACAGAACTGGGGAGTTTTGAATGCCAGTCAGCAGACTCTTATTTATATTGACCCAGGTTGAGTCAAGCTAAGTTCAGAAATTTAAGACACACACAAACACAGCCACACACATATATGTGTGTATATATAGTTTATAATGTGTAAATATATTTATATCTATGTTTAATATATATGTACATCTTTATACCTATTCAGATATAGATATTGATAGAGATCACTACATACATATATTAATGACAACAGCTTATGAAGATTACTTGTTAAGGTGAGATAGGATTTTTTTTTGCTCAGTAATGGATTGAGTATACCCATACATATGACATTGTTTTTTAAGTACTTAAGAAATTTTATTCATTTGTGCTCAGAGGTGGAACAAGCAACCTGGAACTTGACATTCTAATATCTTTGTAGATCAAACATTGACACTTTCAGGTCAGCAGACTGAGCTTCCAGTCATATTGAGGTTCATACAGGAGCTGCCTTATACTGGTGACTTTAGCCTCCATGGGCTCTCCTGTAAGATACGCATAGACCAAAAAAAATTGAATGATTAGGTATAACTTTATATTATTTTAGAGGCTGGCCAAGTCAGGTAATGTCATAAGAATGTCCATTAAAGAAGACAAAATTAATAGTATTCTAAGAAACAAATTGGCACAGAGTCCCAAAAGAGAATACATTCTGCTTTTCTGTGTGTTTTCCTAAGCTGTTGTTCCTGCTTCTTGGGGCTTTCAGGCACTTGGCAAAATAAGACCAATACAAATAATTTTTATACATTGTATTAGCATAGTCAGTGTATTAGAGAGTTAGAAAATAAATGGCTCTGTAAAGCCTGAGGAAGGATCTAGTATTTGAATTAATCCTTAAAAGACAGGTAGAAATTTGACAGGTGCAAAGTGGAAAGGAGAGACATTTCCAAGCTTTGGGAATTACTGAAAGCAAAGCTATGGAGGTCTAAGGAGTGTGTGTCTCTGATGGGCTCCATAGAATGGTCCAATTTGGTGTAAGTGTAAGAAGTGATAGGAGGTGAGGTACCAGATCAGGCAGGACTTCAAAGAGAAAATATGTGTCCAGGATCCAAATCATTTTCATATTTGTGCAAAATATAATGTCACCATGGTTTCTGGTTTCCTTTTTTGTGGAAGTAAGTCTGTAATTCTAGAACATGCTCTCTAGGTAACCCTGCTTATTTGTTGTTGTTTTTCTTTCCTTTTTTTTAAAGGTGCTTATCCATATTAGCCTTCTCTCCGGAAAGATGGGATTCAGATGGAATCATATACCCCAAGTCTTCCTGGCTTGGAAAAGAATTGTTGTCCAAATTGGCCAGATGGTCTGTGGAGAATAAGAAGAATGAATTTAAAAGCACTCTGTCACTTATTTCACTTATGAAATATAGTCAAGTTTACCAGGAACTTAAAGAGAAGTACAAAGAAATGGTTAAGGTAATTCTGATGAAAACAAGATTTTTCTTATCAGTCTTGTTTTTCAATGAAGTCATATAATATGTTGTCATAAGTTAAAATGAGAGTTGTGTAAAATTTCAGATTTCTCATAAATTGTAGTCAGCAAGTATAAGTAAGAATTACAGCATACACAGCAAATAGCTATGGTAGAGGGGTATGTGTGGAGCTTTGTCAGCTACCTCCTTGTTTTCTTTAAGTAAAAACAACATATCATATTTCTATAGTTCTTTATTATTTACCAAAAACTTTTACACTCTATCTCATATAATCCTCATAGCTGACCTAAGAGGAAGGCAGAGCAGGTAATATTATTTCAGTTTTACAGATAAAGAAACTAAGGCTCAGTGACTCCCTTAAAATCACATAACATAAGTTGGAGAAGCCATTTTAGAACCACAAACCCTTAGTGGAGGGCATTTTCTTCTTTCTTCTTTACTGTCTGTTTACTAGTGTTCAATAAATGTTTATGATATGCCCAATTTAACATTTTTTGTGACTGTTCAGTGCTTCATCTGTATTTTCACTGTCTCCATATAGCAGATTTATTGCCAAATCTTGTTTCTTTCTGTACAACACCTTTCTATTCTTATGACTACAACCCTAGTTCAGGCCCTCATCACCTCTCGTCCAGACTGTTGCAGTAGCTCTCTAACTATTTTCTGCCTTAGGTTTCTCCTCATTTCAGTCTATATTCCCCTCATGGCCAAGGTGTTTTTTTTTTTTAAATGTAGATCAAAGCATATTTCCCCGAGGCTTAGTAATAAGCTCTAGTGGCTCCCCATTAACTCCAGGATCAAATATAAACTGTTCTGTTTGGCATTTAAAACTAGTTATAATCTGATCCTTTCCCACCTTGCTAGTCTTTTTACACTTTATTATCCTCCATGTACTCTATGATCCAGCAACACTGGCCTTATTGTTCCTTGAACAGAACACTATCTCCAGTCTCTTTGGCTTTGTGCTGGCTGTTCCTATGTCTGGAATATTCTTCCCCTTTCCTTCTCTCTCTTAGAAACCCTGGCTTCCTTCAAGACTTAGCTCAGCAGCCACCTTCTAGAAGAGGCCCTTCTTGTTTCCCTCAGCTGCTAATGCCTTCCTTTTCATATGGCCTTTTCTCTACTCTGTATAAATCTTTTAGGTACCTAGTTATTTATGTGCTGTTTTCCTCATTGGAGTATACATTTCAGGGGTCGAGTCAATATGGCAGAGTAGAAACAGCACTTCCACGGTGCTCTGGCCCACACCACTTCCAATATATATATAAATGGGGACTCTGAAAAAACTCTGGAGCTATAGAACCCACAAAATGACACAGGGAAGCTAACCTCCCACTGAGGACAGTCTGGCAGCCCAGCAGGGAGGTGCCAGCACAGTGCTCTGGGAGCCAAGCCCAGGCCCATGTGAGTCTTAGGTTTTAGCCCCAGGGCGGCCAGACCAGCAGCCAGCTGGAGGGACTCCAGAACACCAACAGCTGTGGTGATTCCAGAATTATCAATGCATAGATGCCAGGGACAAAGTGAGAGGTCAGTGCCCTATGGACTTTGGGACCAGTACTTGGGAGCGCGTCAGAGAGAATCCACTGAGGAGCCATGGTGCAGCTGCAGTCACACAGCAGCTTCAGTTCCTGGCCTGCAGACTTTGGGAGGACTCGGCGATCAGTCTGGGGGGTAATCTCTCTTGCCTTAACCTTCTTGGATCTGGATTGTGGTCTGGGGTGGAGGTCTTGGGGTGTGTGACCAGCTTGCCAGAACATGTGAAGGCTTCAGAGAGGGCACTCAACTAAAACCTCTGTCAGCTAAGAAAACCCCAGCATTTGGAACGGAAGCTTCCCTGGCTGGTGGCAGAGTCCTACTGAGGCAAGAAGCCAAAAGTCAAGTAAATGAGTGGCAACCTGCCTAGGCAAAGGAAACAAAATAAAGAGAAAAATTCAACATTAGACTCCTATTTTGGGGGCAAAGAGGATCTAAGCATGGAACAGGAAGAGGACTGGGAGATCAGAACTCCTGCACCAAAAGCCCCAAATGAAAATATGAGCTGGTTTTAGGCCATAGAGGAACTTAAGAAGCAAATAAGAGAAGTGGAAGAAAAATTGGGCAGAGAAATGAGAAAGATGAAAGAAAAGTATGAAATAAGAGTCAACAGCCTGACTGAGGAAAATAACACCTTAAAAAATAGACTTGGGGAAACTGGGGGTGGAGCCAAGATGGTGGAGTAGAAACAGCGCCTATTAGAGTAGAAACAGATGCCTATTAATTGGGGAGTTGCTGAATAAGTTGTGGTATATGATTGTGATAGAATTGTGCTAAAAATATGTAGAAACTATTGTGCTATAAGAAATGGTGAGCAAGATGGTTTTAGAAGAACCTGGGAAAACTTATATGAACTGATGCAAAGTGCAGTGAGTAGAACCAGGATAACATTGTACACAGTAACAGTACTATTATAATGATGATCAGTTGTGAGACTTAGCTACTCTGATCAATACAATGATCCAGGACAATTCTAAAAGACTCACAATGAAAAATTCTATTCACCTTTAGAGAGAGATCTGATGAACTTTAAGTGCAGATTGAAGCATAACTTTTTTTTGCTTTATTTTTCTTCTTTTATTTTTTTATCTGTTTTCTTTTTTAATATAGCGAATATGAAAGTATGTTTTGCATGGTTTCACACATATAATCTATATCATATTGCTAGCCTTCAAGGAGGGGGGAGAGAATTCAGAGCTCAAAATCTTAAAAAATGATTATTAAATTTTTACATGTAAATGGAAAATTCTTAATGAAATAAAAATTCCTATAAAAATACTAAAAAGTCCTTAACATTTGTTATTTATATTTTTTCAGGTGTGGCCTGAAGTAACAGATCCTGAAAAGTTTGTATATGAAGATGTTGCTATTGCTACTTATCTGTTGGTAAGAACTTATTTAATGTGAGTGAATCCCAAGAAACCAAAAACTACAATAGCTAATTTCTGCAAAAGTGAAGATGAATCATCAAACTTAACAATTAGGATTGGTTTACTATTTTTTAGTAGGCTAGGAAGAAACATTGAGCAAATAGAAACTAATTTTTTTTAATTTGGAATTTTGGTTGATGTAGAGCCATTAATCTAAATGAGTATGTCAAAATGTATCTGAATCTCTACAGGTGTTCTTTGAAATGTAAAATCTCTCACATTTGCACCAGGAGACTAAGGCCAGAGGATGGTTTTTTAATGTAGGTTCTTCAGAGCAGGATTAATGGTATTTTAAATGAACAGATATCTAATGAAATTAATGTAAGCAGAAAGATATTCGATAATTGCTTATTTTCCACACTATTACCACCAGAAGTTTCCAGTGTGTATATTTGCTTTTTACACTTAAAGTTCTGATATCGAAATTTCCAGGTTAGCATATTGTGGAAAGAACTTTTGCCCTATATCCTTACTGTAGGCATTACCCCATAATCTTATGTCTCATGGTTTTTCTTTTCTCCATATTCCTTTTTCCTTGGCAATTTAGCCCCAAGTCACCTTTCCTCTCTGCCTACTTTGTCTTGATTTAAGAGTAACCTTATACTTTTGAAAAATTATAGACATTAAAATTGAAATCTATTGGGAACTCATCCAATTCTTTATCCACTATTGTTTTAGAAGCTACTGTAGCTCAATTCCTATCTTAAATGTGTTACATTCTTGGACTACTGATCCCAGACCAAAATGATGTTCATTTTCGAAATTTACTAAGAACTTCATCACAACGTGTCTTTATTTTATATTAATACAGCTTTCTGTGTATCATTTATTATTCCTCAGGATATTAGAATTTCCTTACTTTTCTTTTTTTTTTGTTTTTTTTTTTGTTTGTTTTATTTATTTTTATTTTATTTTTTTTTAAACAAATACTTTATTAACTTCTGTTTTACATCATTCATTTCCGCCAGATTTTGAGTTACAATCATTTTCCCCCCATTATTCCCCTACCCAACCTCCCAGAATAGCAGTCCCACAAGATATCGCTTCCTCCAATCTGCTCTCTCATACCTTCTCCCATACCCCCATCGACTTTTCCATTAGAGGAAGGTGAATCTTTGTGTCCCAATGCCTGCACATCTTATCTCCCAATTATAAGCAAAAGAGTATTAATAATAGTATTTATATATATTTGAAACATTTAATGTTACGACCTCAAATTTCAGATCCATTTCCTTCCTCCTTGTCACCCATTCCCTCTTGGGAGATAAGTAATTCAGTATATGTTGTACATGTCTAGCTATGCAAAACATTATCATAGTAGATATATTGTACAAGGCTGCTTATAATTCCCTCCCACTCATCCCACCCCCCACCTGGTCCATTCCCTACATGATCCCGTCCCTCTTCTATAGTGGGTACTTCCAACCTCCCCTCACCCCAAGGATGCCCTCCCATCCATCATCCCTCCTCTCATCCCCCTTCCCCCTATCCTGCTGCAGGTTGAGATATCCCATTTAGTATGTATGTCATTTTCTCCCTGAACCAAATTCAATGTGAATGTGGTTTGCCTTTTTAGCCTTCCTTATTCTCCCCCTCCTTGCACCCACTTCCCCTACATGAGATAGTTTACCCTACCATGTCTCTCCCCATCTCCTCTTGCCACTTTCCTCTCTCCTCTCATAATTTCATCCCTTGAGTATTCTCCCTTCCCAACAAATTCAACCTATGCCCTCTATCCATATATAACTGTAACCATATACACACACATTCACATATGTATTCGTATGACCACACCCCCTTCTTCCATTATTTTCACAGTGAGAAAGATATCATCAGTCACAGATACTGCTTTTCCATATAGGAATGTAAATAGTTCAACTTTGATAAGTTCCTTTTGATTTCTTTTCCCTGATTACCTTCTCAGGCATCTCTTACTTCTTGCGTCTGGATGTCAAATTTTCTATTCACCTCTGGTTTTTTCCTCAAGAATGCTTGAAAGTCCTCTATTCCACTGAATGACCATATTTTCCCCTGAAACAAAATACTCAGTTTTGCTGGGTAGGTGATCCTTGGGTTCATTCCTAGTTCTTTTGCCCTCTGGAATATCATATTCCATGCCCTTTGATCCCTCAATGTAGAAGCTGCCAGGTCCTGTGCTATTCTGATTGTGTTTCCACAATATTGAAATTGTTTCTTCCTGGCTGCTTGTAGTATTTTCTCCTTGATCTGGGGATTCTGGAACCTGGCTATAATATTCCTGGGAGTTTTCTTTTTGGGATCTTTTTCAGGAGGTGATCCGTGGATTCTTTCAACCTCTATTTTGCCCTCTGGATCTAAAACATCAGGGCAATTTTCCTTGAGAATTTCTTGAAGGGTGATTTCTAGGTTCTTTCCTTGATCATGGCTTTCAGGTAGTCCAATAATTTTTAAATTGTCTCTCCTGGATCTATTCTCAGGTCAGTGGTTTTTCCCATGAGATATTTCACATTGCCTTCTAATCTTTCAATTGTTTGGATCTGCTTAACAGCATCTTGATTTCTCATAAAGTCACTAGCTTCCATTTGCTCCAGTCTAACTCTGAAGGAATGAATCTCCTCAGTGAACTTTTGAGATTCTTTTTCCATCTGGCAAATTCGACTTTTTAAGGCATTCTTCTCCTCATTGCCCTTTTGGGCCTCCTTTGCCATTTGAGCTAGTCTATTTTTTAAGGTGTTGTTTTCCTCAGTCAGGCTGTTGACCCTCATTTCATACTTTTCCTGCATCCTTCTCATTTCTCTTTCCAATTTTTCCTCCACTTCTCTTATTTGATTTTTAAAGTCCTTCTTCAGGTCCTCTATGGCCTGCAACCCGCTCATGTTTTCCCCTGGGGCTTTTGGAGCAGGACTTCTGACCTCACAGTCCTTTTCCCGCTCTATGCCCCCAAAATAGGAGTCTAGGGTTGCATTTTTCTGTTTCCTTTGCCTTGGCATGTTGCCACTTAATTGCTTGACTTTTGGGCTTGCTGCCACACTATGGCTTTAAGGCCAGATAGAGGAATTTTCGTCCCGAACGTGTGGGGGGCAACTTCCGTTTCTGGCAAGCTGTAAACCCACCCACAACTTCCACCCTAGATCACAATCCAGATCCAGGAAGGTTAAAGCAAGAGCGATTACCCCCCAATACTGATCGCTGAATCTCCCCACGATTTGTAGGCCGGGAGCCGGAAATGCCTATGAAAACTACAAAATGGCGTGTCTCCTCAGCGGCTTCTAGCCCCCAGGGGAGGGAGCTGACGCATTCCCCAAATACAGGTCCCAAAGTCCATAGGACACTAACCTCTTACTTTGTCCTAGGCAAGTCTATGTTGATAATTCTGGAGTCTCCACAGGTTCCTGGTGTTCTGGGGTTCCTCCAGCCGGCTGCTGGCCCTGCCGCCCTGGGGTTAAAACCTCGGCTCACGTGGACCTGGGCTCGGTTCGGCTCGGCTCGGCTCGGCTCGGCTAGGCTCGGCTAGGCTCCTGCGCTCTGTGCTCTGCGCTGCCGGCTCCCAGACCGCTGCGCTGGTCCTTCCTGCAGGGTGCTGGGCTGTCCTCAGTGGGAGGTTAGCTTCTCTGTGTCGTTCTGTGGGTGCTGGGGCTCCAGAAGTTTTTCAGAGTCCTTTTTTACATAGTTTGTGGAGAATCTGGGGGCAGAGAGGCTTGGACGAGCTGTTTCTACTCCGCCATCTTGGCTCCGCCCCCCATTTCCTTACTTTTCAAAATATCCAGAGTTTTTCATTTCTTTGGCTGCCATCTCAAGATCTGAAATATAAAAGCCAGCATCCCAATATTATGATTTTTGCAGCTGGCAGTGATCTCAGGGTACTGAGAAGGAGAGGATGTGCATCTGAGTAAACAGTTTGAATAAAAATAAAGAAATGGGAGTGAACGTGACATATTATTGGGAGATAAGGAGAGGTGAAGAAGTAGACCAACATGGCTGGGACAGAATATTTATATTGTTGCTGAGTGAGTCATAAGGTTTCTCAGGGTGGGACAAGATTAAATTGGGCCTTAAAATGTATGCTGAGGAATTTAGACTATTTAAATCAGTCATTTAAGATTAATCCATATCAGACTCTTTAAATCCTATGTTCAAGCACATATTTTATAGCTTAGAAATGATTTGACTTTTGGAGAGATTGATTAGAAACTGTATTTTTTCTCTTCTCTTTGCTTAGGTTCTTTGGGAAGAAGAAAGAGCTAAGAAGGGAATAACTGAAAAACAGTCCTTTGTTGACTTGGGATGTGGCAATGGTCTCCTTGTTCATATCTTAAGCAATGAAGGGGTAAAATACATTATTATTTTAAAAACTTGTTATTGTGTTTTTAATTATGTTTTATTATTTTTTATTATAAAGAATCAAGCTCAAGGTTCATTCATATTTTTTCCATTAATATAAGTATAGACTAATTCTGAATTAATCTAGCTATTGAGAAAGTGAAGGACTTAAGGCTCTTAATTGAGGGAACAGTTATTTAAATGATTTTTTTTAGGCAAACAAAAGTACATTATATACTTCCCTACCCTTTTTTCCCTCCCCTTTTCTTTAGCTCTTTTCCCTTCTTTCCTTTCTTTTTTCCTTCTTTCCTTCCATCCCTCTCTTTTTCCTTCCTTCTTTTCCTTCCCTCCATTTTTTCCTTCCTAGAGCTTTGACTGCTTACTTATTCCATACTTCCTGTTTCCCTCTACTCTTGCCCTCAGAAACAGTACAAGACTCAACATTTATTGAATCAGTTTGGTAGCCCACAACTAACTGGTTTGCTATTCACTTAAAATACTCTAATAAATAGATGACTAGATTTTGCAGTATAACATTTGTGAACAAAGGTAGGTGTATTTTAATGAGAAAGCATAGTACTAATCCATAACTTATGAAAAGACATTCAGCTCAGGCCTGGCAGAAGACTGAATGAGAATTATCAGAGTTAATTATTAGATGATTCTTACTTAGAATCTGATCAACCAGGTGATGATTTTTCCCCCCTCATATCTTTATGAGGGCAGCAGGCAGGTATCTCAAATTTTGTTGATGGTGGTCATACCACATGAAATAATCAGAGTACTCTTTTGGGTAGCTCATGTAGATATAGTGTCAGTCTTAGATGACACTTTGTTTTCAGTACTTTAAGAACTAAGTCAATGTTGTGTTCCTTTCTCCTCAGTTTAGTTTAGTACTTATAATATACTTATATTTAGTTTGGTACTTCTTAGGTTGTAGTACTTGGGTTTTCAGACATTTAGTTTCTCCTTACTAATTTAGAATTAACTTTATTCTGTCTTGCTATCAAACTAACCATTTGATTTTACAAATCAAATATTTCAGCATCTGGGTAGAGGGATTGATGTTCGAAGAAGAAAAATATGGAGCATGTATGGACCCCAGACTCAATTAGAGGTACTTACATTTTTTAGTTAAATAACTTTAGCTTTGATTGTCATTGTTTTCATTACTTGCAGAAAATTAATGTATTTATAGTATAATGAGAAATACCTCTCCCCCAGTCATAATCCTTATTGCTCAGCTCTTGTGTATTCAAGGATTAGAGAATAAAATTACAGATTCTTTTTGTAGCTTTCAGTGTGAATTGAAGAAATTAGAGTTTCATGTCTCCTTTAGCTATATTTAAATACTGTTCAGTGCATATATACAGAAAAATCCTGGTCATATATTACTGAAATAATCATAGATTTATATACCGAAGTTTGATATGGCAGCAGATAAAGCCTTTGCAGTTTAGGCTTCATTTAGGGGGTATCATGTTCCAAGTGAAGGAAAGGAAGTGTCAGTCACATTACTCTTTGTCCCTGGGTTATACCAGATTTGGAGTGTTCTGTCCAGTCCTACATTTTTGATGGAACTTTGAAATCTTTGGTGGATGGAGAGGATGGTTAGTGGTATGATAAGTGGATTCAAGGTAGTGCCACGTGGTCAGACAATTATCAAGCACTGATTAAGTCCATACTAAATTCCTGGCACTCTACTAGGCATTGGAGATAGACATAAAAGGCAAAAACAGCACCTGTTCTCAAAGGGCTTGCAGTCTTCTGGGGAGACAACATGTAAGCAGCTATACATAAGCAAGATAGAGGTGGCAGAAATTGGAGATAATCAACGAGGGCAGTCAGTAGAATTAAGGTAAGGAAACTAAGTCCTAAAGTAATTATGTGACTTTCCCGAGGTCTTACAGGTAGGAAGTAGCACAGCTGATAATCCAGTCCAGGTCTCCTGACTCTAAATCCATTTCTTTTTTGAGTAAAGAAGCAGTGTGATATAGCACAATGAGAGTTGACCTCGGATACACAGGAGATCTGGGTCTGAATCCCACTTTAGACTCTTAAAGATTAACTCCATGACCTTGGTTAAGCCATTTAACCTCTGAACCTCAGTTTCCTAATTTGTAAGATGAGGATGTTGGATTAGATAACTTCAAATCCATTTCAACTCTAAATTATGATCTCATATTACTTATTATCATGCTACAGGGCCTCCCTTCCTGATCCCAGGGAGTGGCTGGGGTGATTCAATGAGTTGGACAGCTAGCATATATCCAATATACACTTTAGAAACCTGTTTCTGCCTTTAAGGGAAAAAACAAAACAAAACAAAAACCAAGTCAGAAAAGGGCATTTTGATCCCTTGAAATCTCTCAGCCTCATGTTCAGCCACTCAATTGAAGACTCTCTTTTCCAAAGCAACTAATTAAAATTTCATACTCCACCTTTTTCTCATCTGTTGCTTCTTTATTGCCAGCTGAACATTTAAGCCTTTCGCCAAAAAAAAAAAAAAAAAAAGTTTTTTTTACTTGATACTTTTGTTTTTCCATTATTGGATATCCCCTTACCTATTGCCCACCTCTGCCTTCCTCACCCAGGTGAGACTTTCTTTATAACAAAGGAAGACAGGCAAAAATCAGCCAACACTGAAAATATATTTGGTAGAATTTGCAACATTCTGCACCCTTCCCTTGCTTCCTTTCCTTTGAAAGGATTGAAGTGCATTTCCTCATCTCTTTGCTGGGGCCAAGATTGTTCATTAAGGTGACAGCTTTTAGCTTTGATTTAGTATTCTTTTCATTTACGTTATTGTAGTCTTGTATACTTTCCTGTTTTAGCTTACTTCACCCTGCATCAGTCATGGGTCTTCCCACATTTTCTTAGTTCCTCATATTTGTCTTTTCTTACATCAGAATAATATTCCATTGTATTCATATATCACAGTTTGTTCAGGCATTTTCTTCTATGTTTTCATTTTTTCCCTCCTACAACACAAAGCAATAATATAAATATTTAAGATATATGGCACCTTTTCTGTTTTTGACTTTCTGAGGGTATATGTTCAGCCAGTGGTATCTCTGGCTCAAAGGATATAAAAATTTTAGTGATTTGTGGTATAATTCCAAATTATTTCCCAAAATGATTTGGCTAATTTGTAGCTTCACCAACAATTTATTAATAGCTTGCCTGTCTTCCCACAGCCTTTCCAGCATTGACTCTTCATATATTGTTGCCTTTACCAATTTTCTGGGTTGGCCATTTAAAAAAAAAAATCAAGCCTGCTTGCTATGTTGTAGAACAGAAAATAATTAAACTATTCTATAATTGCTTTCTAATCTGGCAAAAATATAGCATATGTACTTTGGGTTACAGTTACTTGTGTGTCCCATTTCCCATATAGATAGTTAAGTCTGTGAGGTCAGGGACCTTATCTTCAGAGTTGTATCTTCTGTTAGGTACCATAGCTGATACTTAGTAGATGTTGAGTTGAATTGAATTGAATTGAAAGTAGCCAAAAATAGATAATGTTTTATTTACTAGACGATATTCGGAGTAAATAATTTATTACCAGCCTTGGATCTCTTGAAAATCATAAAATCTTATTCTTTAATGGAGCTAATTTTGAGTAAGGATTGTTTAATTCTTTGTAATTGTATTCTCAACAGTTATTGCAGGACCTGCTACATAGTAGGGGCTTAATAAATACTTGTTGATTAAGTGACAGAGGGAATTCCTGTTCAGAGAAGGATTGAACTGAAAGTGTGGTCTTAGTCTCATAGACAGGGTCATCAATTTCAGTTCCCTCCCTGATTCATGAAACCCCTTTTCAACATCCTTGACAAGTGGTCCTCTACATAACCAGCACCTGATAACTCGCAAACAGTCTTTTCCATTTTAGACCAGCTTGATTTGTTAGTACAGTTTTCTAACACCAAGCCCAAGTCTAACTCTTTCTACAAATGAATTAGCATAATGAAGAAGTTTATATTTTAAGATGAAAGAAAACTTTTAAAAGACCTCTTTTTATCAGATCTCATTGTCAGCTAGAAGACAAGTTGCTGCTAGTAAGAAAAAACACCTGTTTATAATAATGTCATTATGGAAACCACAAAAAAGAACCCTGATTTCATTTTTCTTCTTTGAGAAAAAAAGGAATAGAGATGTTGCAATTTGCTATATTCATTAGCTCTTTTGTAATTGTTTATGAGAGGAACAGGTGGATTTTTGTTTTTCAGAAGTGGCCATTAGACAAAATGAATATAAATTTGATCAGGGGTAATTATCTAAATGCAAATTATGGCTTTACTAATCCATGATGTTTTAAAGAGAAAAAAAGCCAATGTTTTGAGAGAGTAGTAAAGGAGCAATAAATATTACAAATAATTTTGTTCCAGTTCTTTTTATAATATAAATATGTAAGTGCACACAGACATATGGTACATAAGAGAATAATATTTTGATTTTAGAGGGACCACAAAGGTCATTTAGCCTATTTGATCCTCTGTTTGTCATTCAAAGCCCTTTATAACCTAGTTCCTGCCACCCTCTCCCCACCCTTCTCCACACATACCTTTATGGTCTTCTTACACATTTTCCTCTGCCATGTACTCTTTGATCTGGTAATACTAGCCTCCTGGCTTTTTCATGAACTAAACCCTCTAACTCTACACAGTCTCTCTGTCTGTCTACCATGCCTGGATATTCTCCCTCCCTATCTCTGCCTTCTGGCTTCCCTGGTTTCCTTCAAGTCCCGACTAAAATTCCATTTTCTACCAGAAACCTTTCCCAACTCCTCTTAATTCTAGAGACTTGCCTGTGATTATTTCTTGTTTATTCTGTGTATAACTTATTTATATACATTTATTTGCTTTGTTGTCTCCTCCTTTAGATTGTGATCTCCTTGAGGGCAGGGACTCTCTCTTTAAGTCTTTCTGTATCCATAGCACAGTGTCTGGTACGTAGTAGGTACTTAATAAATATTGACCAACTGACTAAACCTCATATTTAACAAGCATAGAAATTGAGGCCAAGGAAAGTGAATGTGAAAGAAATTATTATTAATAACGAATATTTTGGAGAGATTCAGAGGCTCTCCTCTTCTTCCAGATTCCTGATTTTAAAAAATTTAAGTATTTTGAAGGACATTACTGATAAAGAGATTGCATTAACTGTCTTCATCTTGGTCAGATCCCACCCAACCTTACAGGGCATTTAATAGGAGGTGAGGAAACCCAGGTTTTCTTGGAGACAGATCCTTTAGTCTAGATAGCCCAAGGCTGGGAGTTGTCTGAGAGTTTCTCTATCCATGATGTCACTTGCAGCCCCTGATTGAAAACCTATTCTTTGAAGGGTATATAAACTGTGAGCCTTGCTGCCATAAGTGTCTTTGGTCTAAGAAACAACCAAATGACCATTCTTTTATTAATAACTTGCTGGCCTTATTAATAAAATTACACAGAAACTGTATCTTGAATCTTTTTAAATGTCACAAATGATTTGCTCAATCACACAGGTAGTACTTACATAGGTAGCAAGTAGCAGAATCAGAATTTAAACCCTTGAAATTTGTCATTTTCTACACTTTATGTTGTCTTTCCTGACAGAATGTAAGTTCCTTGAGAGCAGAGAATTTTTCACTTTTGTGGTTGAATCATTTTCTTTCTAAGAAGCCTCCTAATTTAATGACAAACCATTATGAGTACTTACATAGTACCTTTATTTTATCTGTTCAGGAATATTATTTTATGGTTTGGGATACCTTTCATTTGGTTAAATACAGTGTGTTTATTACAGACTTAAAATGAAGTTGTTATGTAAAGAACATTGACTGGAGTCAGAGGCCCTAGATTTCAAATCTGAGCTCTACTACTTGCTACTTTCATGACTTTGAGGAAGTCACTCAACCTGTTGAGGCCTTGGTTCCTTCGTCTGTCAAATCAATGATTTGGGCTAGATGGTCTTAGAGGCCCCTTCCTGGTCAAAATCCTGGCATCCTGTGGCTTAACTAAGTGATGCCTGTCTGAAGTAGAGTATATCTGTACAGAAGGTTTTCCTGATGATTTTTACTCAGAATTCGAAGACTCATTGAAGGTAAAATCTTTGAACAACTGAGTGGTAACATTGAAAGACTCAACAATTGCAGCACAGTGAGCAGTCATGACTTCAGAAGACTGAAGATGAAGCACGTGCCCCACCTCTTAGGGGAGCTAAAGGAGTAGCACGAGACAGATCCTTTAGTCTAGATAGCCCAAGGCTGGGAGTTGTCTGAGAGTTTCTCTATCTATGATGTCACTTGCAGCCCCTGATTGAAAACTTATTCTTTGAAGGGTATATAAACTGTGAGCCTTGCTGCCATAAGTGTCTTTGGTCTAAGAAACAACCAAATGACCATTCTTTTATTAATATGTTTTAATAGCAAAATGGAAATCATCTACTAGAAAAATAATTTTCACTCCTTTGTATTTTTAAAACACAGATTGGACATTTTCTTTAGTTAACTGGAGATTTCTTTGAACACAAATTATATTCTGTTTCAGGAAGCTGCAGTCAGACCAAATGATAGTTACCTTTTCCCAGATGTTGATTGGTTAATTGGAAATCATTCAGATGAACTTACTCCATGGATACCTGTGATTGCAGCAAGGTATATCTGGTATAATAAATGGTGACGTTTTGTGATCTGAACTATGACCATTTAGACAGTATTTTTATTTATTTCTAATAAATTTAATTTTCAATAAATTAAAATTTTTTTTAAATTTTTAATAAATTTATATAGTCTTTTAAACATTTGTATAGTATTTAACAACCTTATGAAATAGGTAATACAAGTATGGTTATCTACATTTTATAGATAAAATGAATTCAAATTTATGTTTCTTGACTACAAATTTAATGCCCTTTTCTCAATACTATAGTGCCTCATACTTAAAAAAACTAAAAGGTACATATTTTTCCTTTCTATAACTTCCCTGCAGGTAACCTTTTTTCTCCCCCCAACCTCCTGCCCATCTTCACAACCACTAATTCTTTCTCTGAGATTACCGTCTGTGTATTCTGTATATGTACCATACAATGTTGTCTCCCTTTGTAGAAGGTGAACTCTTCCATGTCAGGGACAGTATTTTTGCACTTGACCCCAGCACTTAGCATAGCACAGTGCCTAGCATGTAGTAAGGACTTAATAAATGCTATTGACTAACTTACTAAACAAATACACAAACTAGCATTCTTTTACAGAGAAAATAAAAACAAGAAGTAGGTAAGTTGAAACGAGAGCAGGGATTTGACACTGGGCAGAGAAGATGTGGCTATGTAGCTGTAAAGCAGTCCATGTGGAGGAAGAACATTGGGGACCAGGGGTGGAAAATGGCAGTATCAGATTTTTAAGGGCTTCAAATCCCAGATAGAGGGAGTTTTAACTTTTCAGTGGACAATAGAAAACCAATGAAGATTTTTTTAATAGTAAAGCAGTTGATTTGGACAATTAAGGCTTAAGTATCATTTTAATTATAACTCCCTTTCTTCCCATCTCTCTTTCTCTTTCATTCCTCCTAAACCAATTTTTCATCATTCACTTGACCTCCAGTCGTTCTGTCTCTCCTTGCTGCTCCAGTTTATAACCTTTGCTCAGGCATTACTTTTCTTTCTTCAGTCTTGTTTTTTAATTAAATTTTATGTTTAATTTTAGTTTACATTATTCATTTCCACAAGATTTTGAGTTACAAATTTTCTCCCTGTCTTCCCCTACCCACCACCTCAAAACAGCAATCCCATTATATACCCCCTCCCCCAATATGCTCTCTCCTATATCCTCCTCCATCCCCCTGCTGACTTTCCGGTAGGGCAAGATGGATCTCCATACCCCAGTGCCTGTATATCTTATTTCCAAGTTGCATGTAAAAAATAACAATAATAATAATAATAATGATAATGATAATGATAATAATTTTTTTAACATTTGATTTTAAAACTTTAAATTCCAGATCCTTTCCCTTCTTCCCTCATCACCCACTCTTACTGGGAAGATAAGCAATTCACTATAGGTTGTACATGTGTAGTTATACAAAATATTTCCATAGTAGATATATTGTGAAAGACTAACTATATATCCCTCTCTCCTATCCTGCCTCCCACTTATTCTGTTCTCTACTTTGACCCTATCCCTTTTCAAAAGTGTGTGCTTCTAACTACCCTCCCTCCCCTCCATCATCCCCTCTCTTAAGCCCGTCCCCCCCACTTTCCTGTAGGGCAAGATACCCAATTCAGTGTGTATGTCATTCTCTCCTTAAGCCAAATTCAATGAGAGTAAGGTTGACCCATTCTCTTTTGCCTTCTTGTTCTCCTCCTCCATTGTAACAGTTATCCCTTGCCCCTTTTATATGAGATAATTTACCGTATTCTGTCTCTCCCTATCTCCTCTCATTATATTCCTCTCTCACCTCTTAATTTCATCTTGTAAATATCATCCCTTTTTATTCAAATGATCCTGTGCCCTCTGTCTATGTATACCTGTACACATATATACACAAACTCATATATGTATTCATATGCCCATATTCCCTCCTGTATAGACATATATATGTATGTATACATATTTATATACACACACATATACATTTATATTCCCTTCAGCTATGCTCATATTGAGAAAAGTTTCATAAGTTACAATTATTATTTTTCCACATAGGCATGTAAATAATTCAACTTTGATAAGTTTCTTATGATTTCTTTTCCCTGTTTACTTTCTATGCTTCTCTTGCTTCTTGTGTTTGAATGTCAGATTTTCTACTCAACTCTAGCTTTTTCATCAAGAATGCTTGAAAGTTCTCTATTTAATTGAATGACCATATTTTCCCATGAAACATTATACTCAATTTTGCTGGGTAGGTGACTCTTGGTTTTAATCCTAGCTCCTTTGACCTCCCAAACATCATATTCTAAGCCCTTCGATCCCTTAACGTAGAAGCTTCTAGATCCTCTGTTTTCCTAATTGTGTTTCTATAATATTTGAATTTTTTCTTCTTGACTGCTTGTAATATTTTCTCCTTGATCTGGGAACTCTGGAACCTGGCTATAGTATTCCTAGGAGTTTTCTTTTTGGGATCTTTTTCAAGAGGTGATTGGTGGATTCTTTCAACCTCTATTTTGCCCTCTGGTTCTAAAATATCAGGGCAGTTTTCCTTGAGAATTTCTTGAAGGATGATTTCTAAGTTCTTTTTTTGATAATGGCTTTCAGGTAGTCCAATAATTTTCAAATTCTCTCCTGCATCTATTTTCCAGGTCAGTAGTTTTTCCAGTGAGATATTTCACATTGCCTTCTATTTTTTCATTTGTTTAGATCTGTTTAATAGTATCTTGATTTCTCATAAAGTCATTAGTTTCCATTTGCTCCAGTCTAATTCTGAAGGAATGATTCTCTTTAGTGAGCTTTTGAGATTCTTTTTCCATCTGGTAAATTCAGCTTTTGAGGGCATTCTTCTCCTCATGGCTTTTTAGGCCTCTTTTGCCGTTTGAGTTAGTCTATTTTTTAAGGTGTTATTTTCTTCAGTCAGGTTGTTGACTCTCTTTTTTTTTTTTTCTTGCATCATTCTCATTTCTCTTCCCAATTTCTCCTCCACTTCTCTTACTTGATTTTCAAATCCTTCTTGAGCTCCTCCATGGCCTGTAACCAATTCATATTTTTCTTGGAAGATTTTAGTGCAGGAGTTCTGACTTTTTTGTCTTCTTCCCATTCCATGCTTTGATCCTTTTTGTCCCCCCAAAAGGAATCCAAAATTGGATTGCTGTGCTTGCTTTGCTTTCTTTGCTTGCTCATGTTGCCACTCAATTACTTAACTCTTGAGCTTTTTGCCACAGTAGAACTTTTCCAGAGGCGAAAACTTTGTCTGAAGTTCCTGGGGTTTTTGCATCTGCCAGAGCTATTAGGAGGTTGCCATCTCTACAGACCTCACTAGCTCAGGCTCACTGGTCACAGACCTCAGGACCACCACCCAAGACCACAATCCAGATCCAGGTAGGTAAAAGAAAGAGTGATTACCCTCTGAATGGTCACTTGGCCCCCTACAATCTGCAGGCTGGGAGCTCTGAAGCAGCTATGTGGAGGCAGCTTCATGGCTGATGTACCTCCGCCACTTCGTGCTATGGGGGGCAGAGGCCAGACTGCGCCTCCATCCCTCCCGTTCTAGCAGAGTTCTACACTGACCTTTTACTTTGTCTTTGGCATTTATGTGTTGACATTTCTGGAACCTGCCACAGCTGGTGGTGATCCACTCTCCTGAATTCTGCTCTAGCTGCTGCTGGTCTGGGCTGCCCTGGGGCTAAAACCACAGGCTCATGTGGGGCTGGGCTGGGCTCCAGCACACTGAGATGGACCCTTCCTGCTGGGCTGCCTTCAGTGAGAAATTTGTTTCTCTCTGTCACTTTGTTGGTTCTTTAGCTCTAAAGTTTGTTTAGAGTCATATTTTATAGGTATTTGAGGTGGTTATGGGGGAGCTCCTGGAGTTTTCTTGCTTTTATGCTACCATCTTGACTCCATCCCCTTTCTTCAGTCTTTTATACTCAAGTTGATCTGTTCAGCTTTAAATCATTCTCCACCTTGAATCCCTTGTCTCCTGTTCCTCTCAATCGTGTGGAATGTGTCCACAATAGATTCATGTTATTTACTTTCAGTTGAGCCTTCACTGCTGTGTAGCAATCCTGCTATTCTTCCTTGATGGACTCTTTAGCATGCTTTGTGCCATGGATCAAGAAACTAGAAAATTAATAATATTAGAACAGTTTTAATTGCATGGTGTAAATGGAAGCTGTATTGCTAGAGGTTGAGGATAGAGTGGGTAGTGAGGAAGTAAAGAAATATCATGTATATGTGTGTGTATACACATATGTGTGTACATCTATGTATATATACAAGTATATTTGAACAAACCTATGATTGATATATGGAACTCATGAGAGGAGAAAATTCCTTTTACTAGTGCATCTCAGTAATTATTCTGTAACTTTGAGGTCTTAGAGGATTTCTGGGGGGCTAAATAGGTTGCCTATTGTAACATAGCTGGTATCTATGAGGTGGGATTTGAATCCTGATATTCCTGACTTTGAGGCCTGCCTTCTATCCACTCTGCCACTGAATCCCTGATTAGTGGAATTAAATGGAGAAAAGTAGTTTAAGTAAGTCTTAATGATTCAATTTCTTGACAGTATAGTGTCACTTTACTTTTCTAGTTTTATTCCCAAAACTCCCCTCCATATACTCTGTACTTTCAACATGGCATCCTTGCTATACCTCCTACTATTCTCTATTTTCCCATGTCTCCTCAGGCTGTTCTATATGACTATAATGCCTTTCCCTCCTTTCATTTCCACCTGTTGAATTCTTCCCCATCCTTCAAAGTTTGAGCAGTGTTCCTTGATTTCCTCATTGGTATTTATGAAATTTCATAAGATCATACTTATGATGTGATAATGTTATTTTCCTCCTTGGATAGCACTGCACTTGTTACTTATTTTATTTACTTATTTTGTATTATAGTTTATAATCTATCAATGGGATTTAATACACATACACATATATCCATACTACATTCAGATCATAGTAGTTCACAATGTGTCTTATATAAGTATCTTATATACTCATTGGCATTATAGTTTGCCCAACAGTTTTTCATCTGCATTGGTGGAGGGGATTTTCCTTACAGGAAGTCCCTTATACCAGTGAAATCATAGTTCTGGAAAAAAACAATTATGCTTAGCACAAAGTTGGTGTTTAATATTTATTGAATTGAAAACATGTGTAGTCTTACTGAATTTTATTTAATAGGTTTATCTGTAACTTTTAATTTCTTAATCTCTGCTAATTACTTTTATAGGTCATCATATAGTTGCCGTTACTTTGTCCTGCCATGTTGTTTCTTCGATTTTGCTGGAAAATATAGCCGAAGACAGAGTAAGAAGACCCAGTATAGGGAATACCTTGATTTTATTAAAGAAGTGGGGTTCACCTGTGGGTTCCATGTTGAGGAAGACTGTCTTCGAATCCCTTCAACAAAAAGAGTAAGTTTTGATCCTTCTTGATTTTAGAGATGTGTAGCAATTTAGATTGAAAGTTAAGAACTAGGGGAGGCTAGGTGGCATAGTGAATAGAGCACCTGCCCTAGAGTCAGAAGGACCTGAGTTCAAATCCTACCTCAGACACACCTAACACAAAAAAACTAGCCATGTGACCTTGGGCAAGTCACTTAACCCCAATTGCCCTACCTTTCCCCCTCCAAAAAGCAAAAAAAAAAAAAAGTTAAGCACTATCACATAATCTAAATTGACACAATGCTATTTCAAGTTGTTTTTGAAATAAATTAATATTCATCAAAGTTAGTGATCTCATCAACTGTATCCTCAGATTGTATTTATTAAGAAGTTACTTATAGACTCAGACACAATTTGGCTTTGCCTATAAGAGTAGAGCCTCTTGATTCAGAAGGGACTATGTGGGGGTCTCTTCCCAAGACCTTTAATAATTATGAAAGGAGGCTTTTATGGGAGTCTCCAAAATGAAAACATTGATTGCCCTGATTTGGAATTTGTGATAATTTTACTAGGACTGCATTAGTGATAAAGAATGATTTTATTAAACCAAATATCATGTAACTAAGATATCAAAGAAAATATTTCTCTATGGGGACACATTTTTCATACAACTTAATTGTATATGTTTGTATACAACTAATAGACAGATCACAAGTTAATCTTTTTGTTCAATTCAGACTTAATAGGATCTCGACTCAACAGCACTTAAGTAGCATTAAAATAAGCACTAAGAGGCTATGTGTACAGATGCACCTCTCTGTGTGCAGTAGTTATATTCCCACAGATTTATAGATCAATTTTTTGATAAACTGAATTGTATTTGAAATATGTGGCTCATATTTAATATGTATTAGGGATGTTTTCCATTTAAATAAAAACTTTATTGAATCCTTTTCTAAGTTTGAGCATCACCTTTAGTTTCCCTCTTTGTAAATATAAATATTCATTTAGTTTATTTACCTAAAATAAGATGTCTTCTAAAAGTTTCTCTAGCTCAGTTTTACCTCCCCTTCCCTTAATTAATGAGATATTGATGTAGTTTTAATTTTGTATTTTTTAACTTGTGACCTAATGAAATGTGGTGTTTCTGTTTTATAAATTTTAAAAGTTTAGAAATAGAAGCAAGATAGGCTGAGGAAAACTTCTGGGTCTTGGTAGATTTAGTAGTATTCATTTTTATAGGGATTAAATAAAATTTTGCAGACTAAGGGAGTCTTCCAGCCATTGTCTGAGTTGGTAGTCACTGCCGTGCTTGTTTGTATTTGTAATTTTGGAGGAGTTCTTATGGAGGTGGTGGTAGCTGACAGTTCTTTGTTTCTTCCGTACCCTTAGTTTTATTCACCAGGGCAATGATGCCCTTCCCTGGCCACCACTCTCCAACTCTGTTATCTCCCAGACCAGGGGTGGGGGACGAGATATGTTCTGTGAAGTTTGGATTCATTCAAAGGGCCTGTAGGACCACATGTGACCTCAACACTGCAGGTTCTCCACCCCTCTTCCAGATTCTTTGGGTTCAGGAGCTATCTCTTCTTTTGTATTTGTTTCCCCAACATTTAACTAAGTGCTTGGCACATAATAAATGGCTTTCCATCGATTTACTTTTTTAATTTTTCATTCTTCACTTATAGACCTGTTAGAAACTGAATTGTGAATTAAGGTATGATAAGATGTGTTTCTTTTAAACAATGACATCTGAACCTAAGCACAAATTCATGTTATGCTTTCCAGAGTGGTCACTGTAACACGGTCCACTTACTCCAGCAATGCCGATAAGTGATTCATACATTTTGGGACTTCTCTTTTGAATATCCATAGTGTTGGCAGAATTTTGCTTGTCAGATAGAGGTAGATTTGATTTTTGAAAATAGCGAAAATCCACTACAGCATCAAAGAATTTCAAAGTTGGAAGAACTTCAGTGACTATCTAGTTCAACCTCTACCTGAGAGAATCCCCTCTCTAACTTTCCTTATAAAGTGACAAACCCGATTTTCTTGGATTTTTTTTTTTACTGGCTCTGGAAGGTATTCAGAGGGAACGCATTTGGTAGCAGTATTGGATTAAATGCACAACTTTTGAAGGTGACCACTTTGAAGAACAACACTTAGTCTAGTTTATACAATGTATTATATGAGGAGAATGGGCTGCTTAAAATCAGCTATGTTTGTTCAGACATCAGTCTTAATTGCCTCATAGTCATACCTGATTTTATTTCAACTCATTTTATTCTCCAGATTAATTCACTCATTACCCAAGTATTTAAATTCTTACTATGGGCCTTATATTCTGCTAAGCCCTGGACTCAATCTCAGATCTTTATGCCTTTAAAAAGGAGATCTTTATTGAAAGTTGTGCAAACAGGCTTTTATGGGTTCTGTTACTAATTTAAATTAGTATGAATCCTGTGCTTATTACATTGGTGCATAATCTGGTACACATATAGAGAAAAATAACCTCTCAAGCATGGTGTACAGAAGGAATCAGTGCAAGGAGCCCTGGGGCTGACGCAGCATACCTTGGCTGGAAGCTGGCTATCCGGCTTACTGCCCTTGGGGAGGCTTCTTTATTTCTCTGAACCTCAGTTTTCCTCATCTGTAACATGTGAGGCATCTACTTAGACTAGATGAACCTTAAGTTATTTTTGAATGCTAAATCCTACAGGTCTATGTTGTGCTAGCATAACAAAGCAATTATTTTACTTTTTTGTAAATTTAGGTTTGCCTCATTGGAAAATCCAGAACATATCCAGCTACTGAAGAAGCTTTAGTTGATAAGCAGAGAACAAAGTATATTGATAGTAGGCAGTGCTGTACTGGGACTCCCTATAGTGAAGACTCTTCTTGTTCCTCTTCAGGCTGCACAATAGAAACTAATGATTGTGACTGTCATCCATATTTAAGCTATCTCAGTGATGAGCCTCCCCAAGGTCATTTTCCTGAAAATGAAAGGAAGGTGCCTCAGGAAGATGGAATCTGGATAAATGGATTTCAGCCTAGAGACAAAATCGAACAAGTTAGGAACTGTGCTTCTCTCCCTCGGGACTTTGTTGATCACATAGTTTTGAAAGTGGCTAATTTGTTGTTGAATGGAAAGCAGCAGAACCTCAAAGAAGAACCCTTTGAAGGAAGCTCAGATACCTGGAATCGAGGAGGTAAACAGTCTTAACCCCATTTCTAGGATATATGCTAAGATTCTTTGATAGAGACTTATTTCTCCTATGTTCTTATTTATGAAATTAAAAAAGAAACTCATGGTAACTGGCCAAAGAAGTGATTTCTAGAAAGTTTTTCATATAGTACGTGTTAATGTAATCCCTGCATTATTAAAATTTGAGTCTTTAACTCTTCCAGAAAAGGAATGACTTCAAACTTAGGCCCCAGAATTATCAAACTGTAGAGATTAAATAAATGAATATCAGTTGCTGTATACAGTGTGATATATTGGAAAAGTCTCTGAATTTCGAGTCAGGGGACCCGAGGCTGAATCCTGGCTCTGCCACTCAACTATTAATGTGACCTTAGGCAGCTCCTATCACCTCAATGCTGATAAGTTTCCTCATGTATAAAGCAAGAACTTTGGACTAGGTCTTTTACAGAGCTAACTTCTGTGCTCCTGTGACCTGATGCCGATCAAAGAAATAAAGATGCCATCTGGCATGTATGTATATCACTGAAGGGTTTCTGAAGTGAAGTGTCCACTTATATTAATGAGCACTGCTGTGAATTTTAAAAGTTCTAACATCTCTCGGGAAAAAAAGTAATTTTTTATGATAAACTGTTGTCTCATTTGTTCAGCTTGTTGCCTGCTTTCCTACACACACACACACACACACACACACACACACACCCATCCATCATATTCATGTGTTTACTATATGTCAGGCACTGTGCTGAGTTCTGGGAATACAAATGCAAGTAAAGATAGTTCCTGCCCTGAAGGAGCTTATATTCTAATGGAGTAAGACAAAACAGAAGTAGGAGGACCTCACTCCCTAGTAGAGAAAAAAGTGGCCTGACTGGTGAAGGGATCTGTCAGGTTGAGAAGGGTATAGGGAAGGACTAATGTTCCAGTGTGAGGAAGCTCCCATGTGGCAGGAAGTTCCCAGGTGACATTGTAATAAGAGGCACAGTGATGCTTGCATACTTTAGCACAATAACAAGTTAGCCGCTGATGCAGCCACAATCTGATCTCTTTTCTATCTGGTTTCTTATAGTTTTCATACAGCTAGATATTTTGCATGATTTAGTTTTCCTTGCTTTGTATTACTTTGTTACTTCTTTGCCATATAATTTTACATTCCTGTTATTTGCAACTTACACTGGCATAAAAGTACTGAATTACATGAAGAGAAAATCCTATTTGCTGTCATTATGGGACAAGGAACAAGACAGTCAGAGTTCTGTGCATTCAGTGATCTGTTTTCTTGTAGAATGTAGTAGCTCCTGAACTGTCAACACACTTTAAAATATTGAAACCTCCCCAAGCTGCTAAACAAGGACCCTTTTTCTGCCTGTTTACCAGATGGGATAGAAGACAGTGAGGAGCAAGAAAAGCAGAGTGGGAACCTTCTCTTTTTCCAGAGGAAAGAGCCAGAAACTTGTCACCATTACTCAGGTTGCAAAGCAGATGGAAGAAAAAAATACCCCAAGATTCTTGTTCTGAGCTAAGTCCTCCCTCTTTACTGTCAGTTTAGAAGCCTCGGATTGTATCCTGAAAACACCATCTCTGCTCCAGTCTTATAAGCCTTTTTATCCTATTAAAAAATACCTTAAATAACTGCTCTTTTAGCCTGAGAAGGTTAACAAGAAATGTTAACTTACTTGAAACCAGAAAATAGAATTTCTTTGTAGCTGACAGTAGATCCAAGACGGGTAAGGTTTTTGTTGTTTTGTTGTGTTGTTAAAAATTATATTTTCACTGTTTATATTGGTACTGATGAGGCCAAAATATCTGTGAGCTTTTCTTCTTCATAGCCACAAACACACCCTTCAACTCAGCCATCTATTTAACTGGATAGATGGGGAAAAAGCAGTTTCTTAAACACTTAGTGTATGCTAGGAACTTATGCTAAGTACTTGATATACAAATACAAGTAGAAAGAAAGTCAGTGCCTCCCTCTAGGAGCTTACATCCTAATGGGAGAAGATAGTACATAGAAGGAAACTGAAAAAGGAGGTAGGGAGGAAAGGCCTAGTAGAGGATCTTGGTTACAAAAGACCCTGAGGGAGGAAAGGTATAGATGGGGCAGCATGATTTCTGTCTCCCTTTCTTTCTTCCCATTCCCTCATTATTGGTAAAATACCTTATCTAGAATTTTGTATTGATCTCTCCTTTGCCTTTAACATCTGCCCACCTTTGTAGCATACTGTTTGGTGTAATTTCTTCTATAATGGATGATAAGATCTTTGAGGCCAGATTCTGTCATTTGTCATTTTTATATTCTTGAGTGCCTTATACATAATAGGCACTTAAAAAATTTGCATCAAATTGTGGAGTTGAATGCTCTATTGATAGAGATTCAGTAGGGAGAGTTAACGTGATAGATTTGGTGAGAAGTTGCTGAGCTCAGAGACAATAGATTGGGGTTCTGCCATTCACAGTGATTTTGGATGAGTCACTTTGCTTTCCTAAGCCTCAGTTCCCTCATTAATGACATGAGGTTTCTGAATCATCTGATCCCTAGCGTGTCTTATGTCTCTGAAACTGTATATTTAATGAACTTCATTTGCCTCACTTATAAAATGGAGCTAATACTTTAGCTTACTGCTTACCTGGGCTGTTGGGAGGATCAAATGCAGTGATAATGAACAGGAAGGTGGCCATACAGAATTTAGAGGTGAAGGAGACCTGAGAGATCATTTTGTCCAATCCCTGTTTCAGAAGTAGAGAGATTGAGGTCCCTAAAGCAGAAGTCATTATCCAGGGTTGCACAGTAGAGTTGAGATCTTGATTCAGTTATTCACATGTCAGATCTGGGGCTCTAAAATCTGTACCAGATTATATCAGGAAATACTTTGAAAAATTCAAGTACTATACAGTTTTAAATTTAGAATCATCATGACAATCCTTAGCCTCAGATGTGAACAACTGGACTCTTACCTATGGTTATATTTCCTGAATTATTTTTCAATAATTTCTTTGCTTTGTTGTGGGTGTTAAACTAGGGTAAAGGGAACCAGACAAGTGTCCGAAGTATGTGGCAAATGTCAAAACTAAATGTATTTTCCTATGCTGAATACTTAACTAGGTCTGTTCTTTCTATAGGTTCCTGAAAATATCCTGTTTTGGGGAAGAAATCTTATATTTTGTTTGTTTTTTCCCCTCAATAGGAAGCCTTTCCTTGGCAGAAGTAGCAAATCAGTTAGATAGAGAAACTCTACAAAGATTAAAAAGAGAATGTGGAGGCCTCCAAACCCTGCTTAAGAACAGTCATCAGGTATTTGAAGGTAATGATGTGTGTGCCGTTTACATTATGCTTTTTGAATTAAAACATTTCAGAAAATAAACTACTAGCTATGTGACTACAGGCAAACCATTTAGCCTTTCTAACTTACTAGAATGGTCACTACATTTTATTTCCTAATGGGACCATATTGGGAAAGAAACCATGTTGGTGCAAAGTAAACAAACAAATAAAGCATGCTAGTTCTGCTCTCTGGATTAGGTGGAACCAATTCAGTTGCTTCTAAATGAACAGCTTCCAACTCTGAAGACAACAGTCAAGAGCCTACATAACTTTTTTGCTCTGATCTAAATATTCCCAGTTTCTTTAATCAATCAACATTTAACATAATTTCTACTTCACATACCATTCCCTTCACTCTCCTCTAGACATACACATGGAAGCTTTATAATGTCCATTCCAAACTGTGGCAGCCTGAACAGGCACCACTTCAGGTGTGTTCTGACCTGATAGACAGTGAAACTATTACATCCCTCCCTTTGAACACTCAGTTTTTATTAATTCAGCCCAAGGTCTCACGAAAGTCCTGCTCTAATGTCTCATCATGCTTTCAAGGTGACTTTCACTTCTTGAAAGATATGCTAATGGAGGACAAGGTCTGTAATTCTTTTTTTTTTTTTAAAGCAATTTGGGTTAAGTAACTTGCTCAAGGTTACACGGCTAGTCATTATTTACGCTCTGAGGCCGGATCTGATCTCCGGTCATCCCAACTCCGAGGCCGGTGCTCTTACTCACTGCGCCACCTAGCCGCCCCTTTAGGGCAATTGGGGTTAAGTAACTTGCCCAAGGTTACATGGCTAGGTTTTTTTGTTTGTGTGGATTAAGTGTCAGAGGCCGGCTCCAAACTCAGGTCCTTCTGACTCCAGGGCCGGCGCTCTATTCACTGCGCCACCTAGCCACCCCTCGAGGTCTGTAATTCTTTAAAGCTAGAAAGGGGACAGGCTGTCTTTCTAGCATCCAAGGACCAGCTAGTTAAGTCAGAAGAAAGGTATTTCTCACCAGAATACTAACCCACAGGTGGTGACTTATAAGTCATCTACAGTGACTTATGAGGACCATTTACTAAGTCACAGAGTGGTTGTAATTTGAATCATTGGAAGGAATACCTACATTGATATCATAGGCTATCCTGACTGCCACATTATATTGCAGATGTTTGTAAAAACTTGCTGTCCCCTAGAAATCATAGATATTTGTCCCATGAGTTGATTTTGGGTTGTCTTCCCTATTCTGTACTTATTCTTTCATTGTTTTTGTGCCTTTCCTACCCTACCCTACCCTCTTTTCTCCTCTCCTCTCCTCCCTTTCCCTCCTCCGATCATCATCTTATCTTGCCCAGGATGGGAGTATAATAGACACTCACAGATCTGATCCCCACAGGAACCCCCAACCCCCTGCCCAATATTGAATTATTGACACGAGAGCTCTGTTTGGCCCTCTTTGTGATCTGTTCTTGTTTACCCCTCCTTAAGCCACCTATGGTCATCCTCTTCTTTGGGCTTACTCCCTATATTGGTGCCAGACTTAGTACAGACCACTGTATGGCCATGCCATTATTATTAGTAACATGATTTCTTTCCCAGCAGTCTCAGCCTCTTCAGTAGCAGGGACACAGGCATGTGCTATCACACTTAGAGACATTTACTTCTATTCAGTTTTATATTGTTAGCTTCAGCCTATTCTAATTTTATAATATTTCATTTTGGTTGTTCACCTTTGTTGGCTGACATCTTAACAGCTTTTCCTCCCAGCTCTGTGTTACGTGAACTTTTGATAAACACATGGTCTGTACCTTTGAGTCTGTGGTAAAAAAACCAAGCCATACCAAGCCCTTATAGCAAGTCCCTGAGCAACTCTTTGCCTGTTGATATTGACTCAGTGCATTTTGGATTTGGTCAGTCACCTTGTCTCTCCTCTAACTGCTCTAGCATCCAGGCAGTATTTTCATCTTGTCCATGAAAATATATTGAAATACTTTTTCAAATGTCTGGCTGAACTCTAGTATACTCTGTTCACTCTATTCCTTGATCTGCTCATCGAATCAAAACAAGGCACTTTACAAAAAGTTGGTTCAGTATTATGACCTGTCCTTCATGAACTCATGCTTACTCTTAGTGATCACCATTTCCTTTTCCTACTGTCTCATTCTAGCATTTTACTAAAAATTATTTCAGTATCATTAACTTATACTTTGAGGTAGAAAAAGCCCCACTCCAGTACTTCAGCATAACATGGAGGTTACCTCAGGTTCTCATAAGTTATATGAGTGGAACATAAACTCTTTCTAGCAGGTGACACCAAGCTAGAAAACCTTCAAGTCCAGTTGTGGTGACAGATTGTGTCTGCTGTCCAAGGATCAGCCTGACTGAGAGCAGAAGGGCACCTTACCAGAAAGTTGGTCACTATTTGTGGCAAACCATGAAACGAGGCAGAATGCAAAGTAACTGTTAGCTCTGGGTGGCCTCAGTCCTCAGCAGTAACAGCGGTGGAAGGAGAGGGTCGCGAGTGCTAAGAATAACATAGATTTTAGACTAACAATAAAGATGAATGCAACAGCCCTTTCTAAATATAAGATCCTTGTCCAAAAACAAGTAAGTTGACATACTTTTGGAGGAGCTGAACAATGGCAGTGTTGACATTCTCACTACAAAGGAAACCAAAGATGTAAGAAAGTAGAAGCCAAATGGAAGGATGCCTGGTAGGTTCTCACTGGGGGACCTAAGGGACAATGATGTGGTTATGGCAGGTATAGGCAGACTGCAGTATGTTACCAATGCTGACATGTGAAGGAAGCAATATAAAAAAATATGCAGTGATTGTGTAATCAGAAAGGGAGGTGGACCATCTGCCCTGTGGGGGTGAGAGATGGAGAGGAACACTACTAGCACATTGGGCACTTCTATTTAGGATGTATGGGAATACAGAAACAAAGATATCACAGCATGGGGACGGGTTTCATCAGAAGCATAGTATAAGTATTGATTTTCCTGACTTTAAAATCAAGACTTTTTTTTTCTAATTCTGAGACAAGAGCCATGATTCCTCAAGGATCCCAGACACTGTTTCATCAGTCACATCTGCCAGTTCTTTTGGTACTATGGAATGTAATTCACCTGAACTGAGTGAATGGAACGCACTGAGGGCAACTTGGTGCTCCCCTACCTTCTCCTTACTCCTAACCATTTGTGTTTCAGTCTCCCCAGTTGAAAGATCATTCTCCTTGGTAGAAACAGCAGAATTAAAATGGGAGTTAAAATAATTGTATGTTGTTAACCATAGCAAGTAAGGTTTTTATCTTCTCCTTTGTTTAAATCTCGGCCCAAATATAGTTTGTGTTCTTTTCCATTGATTTCACACCTCAACCCAGGCCTGACTTTAACTTAAAATATCTCAATATCTTGCCATTATTTTATATTTTGCTGTTTTACCTGCCCTGGCTTCCATCACTTGTAACATTAGCTTACATTTATATATCACTTATATTTTTAAATGTGTTAGTTGATGAACTACCTGACTGATCCCATCAGCTTCTTTGGAAATTCCCTTTATCTTCATTAGAAGTAATTTTGTCTTGAAAGCCACCTCATCACTTTTGAGCCAGCTTTCTTTTTAGAGTTTTAAGAATCTACCGATCCAGTGGGGCAGCTAGGTCGCGCAGTGAATAGAGCGCCGGCCCTGGAGTCAGAAGGACCTGAGTTCGGAGCCGGCCTCCGACACTTAATCCATACAAACAAAAACCTAGCCCTGTGACCTCAGGCAAATTACTTAACCCCAATTGCCCTAAAAGGGGCGGCTAGGTGGCGCAGTGAGTAAGAGCGCCGGCCTTGGAGTTGGGATGACCGGAGATCAGATCCGGCCTCAGAAAATGAGCACCCACAAATAAATAATGACTAGCCGTGTAACCTTGAGCAAGTTACTTAACCCCAATTGCTTTAAAAAAAAAAAAAAGAATCTACCGATCCTTTCTCTAAGCTCTTTAAAATCTTCTCCTATAACTAGGCTCAGCATTTCTCTCATCTATCACAGACCCTCAGAAGGCCAAATTTCTCAAGTTTCCCATCATCTCTGCTTCACTAATCAGTGAAATTCCTTCTTGGACAGAATCAGCTCCAAATAGCAGTTCCCTTTGACTATATTCTTTGCCTTCTGAAAGATGAATAAAATAAAATAAAACTCCAGCAGATTTCCATGCAGTAAAAGCCACCTATACCAACTTTTGCCTCCATACCTGCTTTATATCAGAAACTCACCATCTGCTGCCTCCTCTTAGTTATTTGCTGTATCTTCAGTGGTAGCACTGACTAGCCTCTGCTTATTCCTTTGATCTTTTTCTTTTTTTTTTTTAGCTTTTTGGATGGCAATTATTTAAGTAACTTGCCCAAGGTCACATGGCTAGGTTTTTGTTTGTGTGTGCATTAAGTGTCTGAGGCTGGCACTGAACTCAGGTCCTTCTGACTCCAGGGCCGACGCTCTACTCACTGCGCCGCCTAGCCGCCCCTGATCTTTTGTTTCTTATCGAAATACTTTATAGTATCATACCTCTCCCTCAGGTTTGTGGATTGCCACATGAGTCTCTGTAACTGTCAGACATCTGTCTCATGTTATTGCACAATCATTGCTCCCTTTATGGAAAAGCCAGTCTACTTGTGAGTTTTTTTCTTTTGAAATTTTTGTATCAATATTCATTAGAGAAATTGGTCTATAGTTTTCTTTCTCTGTTTTGGTTCTTCCTAGCTTAGGTATCAAAGCCATTATCATAAAGATAATTTGGTAGGCCTCCTTTGCTTATTTTCCCAAATAGTTTATATAGTTTTAGAAATAAATGTTCTTTAAATGTTTGGTAGAATTCACTTGTAGGTCTATCTGACACTGGGGATGTTTTCTTAGGGGACTCATTGATGTTCAGTTTCTTTTTCTAAAATGGGGTTCTTTAAAATATTCTATTTCTTCCTTTGTTAATTTGGGCAATATTTATTTATCCATTTCACTTATATTGTTCGATTTATTGGCATTCAATTGGGCAAAATAGCTTCTAATTACTGTTTTAACTTTGGCTTCATTGATGCTCAATTCACCCTTTTCATTTTTTTTTAATAGTATTTATATATATTTGAAACATTTAATTTTAAGACCTCAGATTTCAGATCCATTCCCCTCCTCCCTTGCCACCCATTCCCTCTGGGGAGATAAGTAATTCAGTATGTGTTGTACATGTATAGCTATGCAAAATATTACCATAGTAGATATATTGTACAAGGCTGCTTATAATTCTCTCCCACCCATCCCACCCACCACCTGGTCCATTCCCTACTTGATCCTGTCCCTCTTCAATAGTGGGTACTTCCAACCTCCCCTCCCCCAAGAATGCCCTCCCATCCATCATCCCTCCTCTCATCCCCCTTCCCCCTATTCTGCTGCAGGTTGAGATATCCCATTTAGTATGTATGTCATTCTCTCCCTGAACCAAATTCACTGAGAATGTGGTTTTGCCTTTTTGCCTTCCTATTTTTCCCCTCCCCTGCAGCCACTTCCCCTTGCTTCTTCTACATGAGATAGTTTACCCTACCCTGTTTCTCCCCATCTCCTCTTTCCACTTTCCTCTCTCACCTCATAATTTCACCCCTTGAGTATTCTCCCTTGCCAACAAATTCAACCTATGCCCTCTCTCCATGTATAACTGTAAACATATATACACACATTCACATATGTATTCATATGACCCTTCTTCCATTATTTTCATACTGAGAAAGGTTTCATCAGTCACCGTTATTGTTTTTCCATGTAGGAATGTAAATAGGTCAACTTTGATAAGTTCCTTTTGATTTCTTTTCCCTGATTACCTTCTCAGGCATCTCTTGCTTCTTGTGTCTGAATGTCAAATTTTCTATTCAGCTCTGGTTTTTTCCTCAAGAATGCTTGAAAGTCCTCTATTCCACTGAATGACCATATTTTCCCCTGAAACAAAGTACTCAGTTTTGCTGGGTAGGTTACCCTTGGGTTCATTCCCAGCTCTTTTGCCCTCTGGAATATCATATTCCATGCCCTTCTATCCCTCAGTGTAGAAGTTGCCAGGTCCTGTGCTATTCTGATTGTGTTTCCACAATATTGAAATTGTTTCTTCCTGGCTGCTTGTAGTATTTTCTCCTTGATCTGGGGATTCTGGAACCTGACTATAATATTCCTGGGAGTTTTCTTTTTAGGATCTTTTTCAGAAGGTGATCAGTTGATTCTTTCAACCTCTATTTTGCCCTCTGGATCTAAAACATCAGGGCAGTTTTCCTTAAGAATTTCTTGAAGGGTGATTTCTAGGTTCTTTCTTTGATCATGGCTTTCAGGTAGTCCAATAATTTTTAAATTGTCTCTCCTGGATCTATTTTCCATGTCAGTAGTTTTTCCCATGAGATATTTCAAATTGACTTCTATTCTTTCATTTGTTTGGATCTGCTTAACAGCATCTTGATTTCTCATAAAGTCATTAGCTTCCATTTGCTCCAGTCTAACTCTGAAGGAATGAATCTCCTCAGTGAGCTTTTGAGATTCTTTTTCTATCTGGCAAATTCAACTTTTTAAGGCATTCTTCTCCTCATTGCCCTTTTGGGCCTCCTTTGCCATTTGAGTTAGTCTATTTTTTAAGGTGTTGTTTTCCTCAGTCAGGCTGTTGACCCTCATTTCATACTTTTCCTGGATCCTTCTCATTTCTCTTCCCAATCTTTCATCCACTTCTCTTATTTGATTTTTAAAGTCCTTCTTAAGATCCTCTATGGCCTGTGTAACCCGCTCATATTTTCCTTTGGGGCTTTTGGAGCAGGATTTCTGACCTCATAGACCTCTTCCTGTTCTATGTTTCGATCTTCTTTGCCCCCAAAATAGGAGTCTGAGGTTGCATTTTTCTGTTTATTTTGTTTCCTTTGCCTTGACATGTTGCCACTTAATTACTTGGCTTTTGGGCTTGTTGCCACAGTAGGCCTCTGCCACCAGACAGGGGAGCTTTCATCCCGAACGTTGGGGTCTTCACAGCTTTCTGGCAAGCTGGATACCCACCCCAGAACTCCCCCCCAGATCACAATCCAGATCCAGGGAGGTTAAAGCAAGAGTGATTACCCCCCAAGACTGATTGCTGCATCTCCCTACAGTTCGCAGGCCAGGAGCTGGAGCTGCCACTGGAAACTGCAAAATGGCATGTCTCCTCAGCGCCTTCTAGCCCCCAGGGGAGGAAGCTGACACATTCCCCAAATACTGGTCCCAAAGTCCATAGGGCACTAACCTCTCATTTTGTCCTAGGCATATCTGTGTTGATAATTCTGGAATCGCCACAGCAGCTGGCGATCTGGGGTCCCTCCAGCCAGCTGCTGACCCGCCTCCCTGGGGCTAAAACCGAAGCCCATGAAGACCTGGGCTTGGCTCTCTGCATGCTGCGCACTGCTCCGAGAGCACTGCGCTGGTCTTTCCTGCAGGGCTGGTGCGCTGTTCTCGGTGGGAGGTTAGCTTTTCTGTGTCGTTCTGTGGGTGCTGGGGCTCCAGAAGTTGTTCAGAGTCCCCTTTTACATAGTTTGGAGGTAATCTGGGGGGAGAGCACCTTGGACTTGCTGCTTCTACTCCGTCATCTTGGCTCCGCCCGCTCACCCTTTTCATTTTTGATACTGGTAATTTGATTTTATATTTTCAAATAAAATTAACCAATGTTTATCTGTTTTATTGTTTTTTCCTCCCATAAAACCAACTCTTGGTTTTATTTATTAGTTCAATGGCTTTCTTTAAATTTTATTAATCTCTCCTTTCATTTCCAGAATTTCTAGTTTGGTGTTTAATTGGGAATTTTTAATTTGTTCTTTTTAAAGGTTTTGTTTTTTAGTTGCATGCCCAATTTATTGGCCTGCTTTTTCTCTGTTTTATTGATGTAAGCATTTAGAGCTATAAATTTCCCCCATTTGACTGTGACCTGTAAATTTTGGTATGTTGTCTCATTATTGTCATTCTCTTTGATGAAATTATTAGTTGTTTCTGTGATCTGTTCTTTGAACCACTCATTCTTTAAAATGAAATTATTTAGTTTCCATTTAGTTTTTAATTGATCTTTCCATGGCTCTTTATTAAATGAAATTATTGTTGCATAATGATCTGAAAAGGATGCATTTAATATTTCTGTCTTTCTGCATTTGCATGTGACGTTTTATGGCCTAATACATGATGAGTTTTTGTGTGTGTCATGTGCCTCTGAGAAAAAGACATATTCCTTTCTGTCCCCATTCAGTTTTTTTCCAGAGGTCTATCATATGTAACTTTTCTAAAATTCTATTGACTCCTTAACTTCTTTCTTGTTTATTTTGTGGTGAGGTTTATCTAGTTCTCAGAGGGGAAAGTTAAGATCCCCCTCGAGTATAAGTTTACTGTCTTATTTCTTCCTGTAATTCATTTAACTGCTCCTTTAGAAATTTGTATATGTGTGTCCATATATATTTAGAATTGCGATTACTTTTTTGTCAGTGGTACCTTTTAGCAAGATGTCATTTCCTTCCTTGTCTTTTTTAATGAGATCTCTTTTTACTTTTGCTTTGTCTGAGATCAGGATTGCTACACTTTTGTTTTTATTTTACTTCAGCTGAAGCAAAATAGATTCTTTTCCAGCATTTTACCTTTACTCTGTGTATGTCTTTGTTTCAAATGTGTTTCTTGTAAACAACATATTGTAGAATTCTAGTTTTTAATTCATTTTACAACTGTGTATGTTATTCCCTCTTTGAGCCAAATCCTATAAGAGTAAGTTTCAAACAATACTCACCTCCCTTCCTTCTTTTCCTCCACTGTAATAGGCCTATTACTCCCCTTCCTGTGATGTAATTTGACCCCATTCTGCCTCTCCCTTCCTTCTTCTTCCAGTGCAATCCTCTTTTTCACCCCTTATGTTTTTTGTATCATTCCATCAAAGTCAACTGAAACCCTGTACCCTCTATCTATGTATATTCTTTTTAACCGCGTAATGCATAGTTCTTAAAAGTTAGAGGTACCGTTTTCCTGTATGGGAATATAAACAGTTTAATGTTATTTTTTTAATTTTTATTTTATTTTTGCTTTCTGGAAGGCAATTGGGGTTAGATGACTTGCCCAAGATCACATGGCTAGTTTTTGTGTTAAGTGTCTGAGACTGGATTTTTTTTTTTTGGAAGACTTTGACCCATTTTATTCTTTTAATTAATTAAACAAATGCTTTATTAACTTCTGGTTTACATCATTCATTTCCACCAGATTATGAGTTACATTTTCCCCCATTTTTTCCCTACCCACCACCCCAGAATAGCAGTCCCACCAGATATCCCCTCATCCAATCTGCTCTCTCCCATATCTTCTCCCATACCCCCTTCGACTTTGCCATTAGGGCAAGGTGAATCTCTGAGCCCCACTGCCTGGACATCTTATGAAACATTTAATTTTAAAACTTCGATTTTCAGATCCATTCCCTTTCTCCCTTGTCACCCACTCCCTCTGAGAAGATAAGCAATTCAGTATGTGTTGTACATGTATATCTATGCAAAACATTACCATAGTAGATATATTGTAAAAGACTGCTTATATTTCCCTCCCACCTGTCTCACCTCCCACCTGGTCCATTCCCTACTTTGATCCTGTCCCTCTTTGATAGTGGGTACTTCTAACCTCCCCTCTCCCCAGAATGCCCTCCCCTCCATCATCCCCCTCTCATCCCCCTTTCCCCTACTCAGGAGAGTGAGTGAGGGTAAGATATTCCATTTAGTATGTACGTGATTCTCTCCTTGAGCCAACTTCAATGAAAATATGCTTTTGCCTTTTTGCCTTCCTGTTCTTCCCCTCCCCTGCAACTACTTCCCCTTGCCTCTTCTACATGAGATAGTTTGCCCTATCCTGTCTCTCTCCATCTCCTCTTGCCACTTTCCTCTCTCACCTCATGACTTCACCCCTTAAGAATCATCCCTTCCTTGGGGCGGCTAGGTGGCACAGTGAGCAGAGAGCCAGCCCTGGAGCCAGAAGGACCCGAGCTCGGATCCGGCCCCAGACACCCAACACACAAACAAAAACCCAGCCATGTGAACCTGGGCAAGTCACCCAACCCCAATTGCCCTCCAAAAAAAAAATAATCATCCCTTCCCATCAAATTCAACCTGTGCCCTCTATCCATATATACCTGTGAACATATGCCATGTACCCTTCTTCAATTATTTTCATAATGAGAAAGGTTTCATCAAACACAGTTATTGTTTTTCCATGTAGGACTGTAAATAGCCCAACTTTGATAAGTTCCTTTTGATTTCTTTTCCTTGATTACCTTCTCAAGCATCTCTTGCTTCTTGTGTCTGAATGTCAAATTTTCTATTCAACTCTGGTTTTTTCATCAAGAATGCTTGAAAGTCCTCTATTCCACTGAATGACCATATTTTCCCCTGAAACAAAATACTCAGTTTTGCTGGGTAGGTGACCCTTGGGTTCATTCCCAGTTCTTTTGCCCTCTGGAATATCATATTCCATGCCCTTCGATCCCTCAGTGTAGAAGCTGCCAGGTCCTGGCTATTCTGATTGTGTTTCCACAATATTGAAATTGTTTCTTCCTGGCTGCTTGTAGTATTTTCTCCTTGATCTGGGGATTCTGGAACCTGACTATAATATTCCTGGGAGTTTTCTTTTTGGGATCTTTTTCAGGAGGTGATCTGTGGATTCTTTCAACCTCTATTTTGCCCTCTGGGTCTAAAACATCAGGGCAATTTTCCTTGAGAATTTCTTTAAGGATGATTTCTAGGTTCTTTCTTTGATCATGGCTTTCAGGTAGTCCAATAATTTTAAATTATCTCTCCTGGATCTATTTTCCAGGTCAGTGGTTTTTCCCATGAGATATTTCACATTGCCTTCTATTCTTTCATTTGTTTGGATCTGTTTAATAGCATCTTGATTTCTCATAAAGTCACTAGCTTCCATTTGCTCCAGTCTAACTCTGAAGGAATGAATCTCCTCAGTGAGCTTTTGAGATTCTTTTTCCATCTGGCAAATTCGACTTTTTAAGGCATTCTTCTCCTCATTGCCTTTCTGAGCCTCTTTTGTCATTTGAGTTAGTCTATTTTTTAAGGTGTTATTTTCCTCAATCAGGCTGTTGACTGTCATTTCATACTTTTCTTGCATCTTTTTCATTTCTCTTCCCAAATTTTCCCCCACTTCTCTTATCTGCTTCTTAAGTTCCTCTATGGCCTGTAGCCAGCTTGTATTTTCATTTGGGGCTTTTGGTGCAGGAGTTCTGACCTCACAGTCCTCCTCCATGCTTTGAGCCTCTTTGCCCCTAAAATAGGAGTCCAATGTTGAACTTTTCTGTTTATTTTGTTTCGTTTGCCTAGGCATATTGCCACTTAATTACTTGATTTGGGGGCTTGTTGCCACAGTAGGACTCTGCCACCAGACAGGGGAGCTTCCGCCCAAACGTGGGGTCTTCACAGCTTCCGCCAGTTCAGTGGCCTCTGTAAAGCCTCCACCCACTCTGGCAAGTTGGATACCCCCCCCCCAAACTTCTCCCCCAGACCACAATCCAGATCCAGGAAGTTTAAAGCAAAAGCGATTAACCCCCAGACTGATTGTTGGATCTTCCTACAGTTCACAAACCAGGAGCTAGAGCCACTACTGAAGCTGCAAAATGGCTTCTGTGCAGCTGTTTCTTCAGCAGCTTTTTGCCCCCAGGGGAGGAAGCCACATGTTCCCCAAATACTGGTCCTAAAGTCCATAGGGCACTAACCTCTCACTTTGTCCTAGGCATATCTGTGCTGATAATTCTGGAATCGCCACAATTGCTGGTGTTCTGGGGTTCCACCAGCCGGCTGAAGGCCCGGCCGCCCTGGGGCTAAAACCTCGGACCTGGGCTCGGCTCTGCGGGCTGCGGGCTGTGCTGTCGGTTCCCAGTGCGCTCGCTGCGCTAGCCGCTCCCTGCAGGGCTGCTGGGCTGTCCTCAGCAGGAGGTTAGCTTCTCTGTGCCGTTCTGTGGGTGCTGTGGCTCCAGAAGTTGTTCGGAGCTCCCTTTCACATTGTTTCTGAGACTGGATTTGAACTCAGGACCTCCTGACTCCAGGGCTGGTGCTCTATTCACTGCATCACCTAGCCACCCCAAACAGTTTAATATTATTGAAAAACACTTTTTGCTTCTCTTGGATCTTGTATTTGAAAATCAAATTTTTTTGTTTAGCTCTGGACTTTGCATCAGTGATGTCTTGAAGTCCCCTATTTCATTAAATGTCCCATTTTCTCCCCCCAGATTATGCTCAGTTTTGCAGGGTAGTTGATTCTTGGTTGTAATGCACCTCCTTTGCCTTCCAGAATATCATTTTCTAAGCCCTCTGATCCTCTAATGTAGAAACTACTAAATCCCATAATCCTAACTGTGACTACTTAATATTTGAATTGTTTCTTTCTGGCTGCTTTGCAGTATTTTCTCCTTGAACTGAGAGTTCTGAAACTTGACTCTAGTGTTCCTGGGAGTTTGATGTTATTAATAGATTCTGGCCATTACTATTTTATTCTCTGGTTATCAGGGCAGTTTTCCTTGATAATTTCTTGATAGATGCTGTCCAGGATCTTTTTTTTTTTAATCATAGCTTTTAGGTTCTCTGGTAATTCTTAAATTATTTCTCCTAGAGAATTTATTTTCCAAAGAATTTTTTGGGAGACTATATAATAAGGATAGGTTTGCTATTAGGGACAAATTGTCTCACTAGGATCATAGCACCAAGTATGTGTTATATTTTGTTTTTATTTATTTTGTTAAATATTTTCCAGTTATATGTATAACATTTTTTTGCAATCCTTTTTTAAAAATCTTGAGTTCCAAATTCTCTTCCTTGCTCCTCCTGGAGCTTTCCTTCTTTGAGAACGCAAGCAATTTGATATCACTTATACGTGGGAAGTCATACAAAACATTTTCATATTAGCCATGTTGCAATAGAAAACACAAACAAAATAAAACAATAAAAATAAAGTGAAAGGGAAGCATGCTTCAATCTGCTTTCAGACTCCATCAGTTCTCTTTCTGGAGGTGGATAGCATTTTTTTTTTATCATGGATCCTTTGGAATTTTCTTGGATCATCCTTAAAATATTGCTGTTACTGTGTACAGTGTTCTCTTTCTGTTCACAAACTATGTGTTTAAAAAGAAATTCAAAGCCCAACTCACATAGCCTCTCTAGTTGTATATGAAGCATAAATATTGAGCTAGATTTTTAAAACATTCTTTTAATTTTCTTCCTTCTCCCTCTCCCTAAGGTTTTTAATCTTGGCAACATTTTAGGTGAATCTGGGCCAATGTTATGGTTTCCAGTGAAAGCCAAGAAGGGCTTGGTTGCTTTGGCTGTGTTTCATGTGGAGTCATTGAATTTGTTGGAATAAAGAGGATAAAGCAGAATGTATAAGGAATACCTAATCCCAGCTAACCTCAAATGGTCCCACAAAATGGGTTCAGCCACATCTCCTTGACTGAAGGAGCCAAATTTCTTACACACAAGCTAACACCACCTTAGGGACTAGACTTTCCCAGAATGTGTATATTTTTAGCTTTTTATAAATGTAAGCATATGTAAGCATTTTGCATATTTAACATCTATTTCATATTCCATCTTTGTGTCTTTTCGTAGCCATATCTTCTCCCCCCATCTCTGCTTCTTATAATCCTTAGCTTACTTTAAGTCTCAGTTCAGGTACCACCTCTGTGAGCCTTTCCTAGTTTACCCACCCTCACCCTACCCTGCCCAACACACAAGTCATTAATACATTTTGCTTCCTCAAATAAATTTTATTTACCTACATATACACATTGCATGTCATCTTTCCCCCACCAGTGCCCCTTGAAGAATGTGTGTTCCCTTTGGGCAGGGATTATATTATTTTTATATTCTCAGTGGCCAGCACAGTGCCTAGCACAGAGGTGCTTTGAATAATATTTGTTAAATTGAATTGGTTAGTTTTGTTTCCTTTACTGAATTGTCATGGACTTTAGTCCTCTGTTTGTCAGCCTTCTGGGATAGAAGCTATGAGCTGAGCTAGGCTTGGCCTTAGCTGGTCAACAACATAGATAGTGTTACTAAATTTGTGCTTGAAGCCTTTTTAGCTTTGTAGGCCTTGCCAGAAATTATAACTCCCACAGGTATTATGTTTAGAATCCCAGGGCCATGTTTATGGCCACATTGTAGCACTGAAGGAGAATTTAAATTGTGGCATTTTGACTTATGGGTACATTCTTAAAACCAATATTATAAGAAAGTCAAAGCAGTCATTTGGCCAATATAAGTAGTTACCTCTTTCCAAACACTTTTTTTTAAGCAATTGGGGTTAAGTAACTTGCTCAAGGTTACACGGCTAGTCATTATTTATGTGTGGGTGCTCATTTTCTGAGGCCGGTTTCGATCTCGGGTCATCCCAACTCCAAGTCCGGCGCTCTTACTCACTGCGCCACCTAGCCGCCCCTCTTTCCATTCATTTTAAGAACATTTGTTAAATTTAGGGCACTGTGCTAAGGACTGGGAAAGATTCAAATAAATGACCTGTTGAATACCTTTACTTTTCTTTTTCCAAAAAAAAAAAAAAAGAGTTTTTATTGATATCTTTTGTTTTATCTTTTTGTTTTACCTTTTTTTATCACCATAATTTCTCCTAAACTTCTCCCTAACCCCCGAGAGCTGTCACATAATAAATAATACTTTTAAGCCCCTCCCCTCCAAAAGAAAGAAGAGGAAAAAAAAATCAGCATAATTGATCAGTTCATTTAAAAGGTCTGAAATTATGTGCATCAATAACACTTGTGGACTTCTTACCTCTGGGATGGGGTGAGGATGTCTTCTCATATTTGTTTTGAGCCATTTTATAATTTTTCAACATTCACTTTTGATTTTCTTTTTTGTGATTCCCTTTTTTACATTGTTGTGGTAATTAACTCTAATTACTTTACTCTGTATCCATTCCATGTAGATCTTTCCATGATTCTCTGGATTTATCACATTTGCCTTATAGCACAGTAACATTTCATTCCATTTATGTAACCAGTATATATTTGTATAGCTGTTCCCAAATCTTTCACCATCTACTTTGTTTCTAGTTTTTGGTTGTCCCCCAAAATGTTGCTGTAAACATTTTGGTGTCTGTGCGGACCTTTACTTTTCTGCAGTGGGCCTGTCTCCTCATTTGTCAGTATCTGTAAGCAGTGTTGGACAGGATTAAACAGATGAGTGCAGCAGAATTTCCCAGTCTACATTCTGAAGTAAAGTAACCTGCCTTGTCATTCTGGAACCTCAGGCACCAATCGTGTAGTTTCTTGCTAATAGTTTGGCTCTTCTGTTCTTTGTGTTTCAAACTCCAGTTGTGAATGGGAGAGTGTACATTCGTGATTGGAGAGAGGAGAAAAATAGAAAGAAAAACCTGCCAGAAGCTAAACGAAGACTCTCATCAGAAGCTTTTAAAACACAGCTCTGTTGGTTTTTTATGCATCATCCCGATGGCTGTTCTCTGACCTCAGAATCCTGCTCATATGCACATGGAACCCAGGAGCTACGGCAGTCTCAGACTCTGAAGAAGATAAAGCAAATCCACTAATTCTACACCAGCAAACTGAATGGCACAGATTTGGGGGGTGGGAAGACTGAGTGAAAGCTGTTGGATGTTAACCTGCTGGTCTTTTAAAGTTTCTTGTGGCAGACTATCTGAGTATTTCCTTTCATCTTTCTCAAGTCTCATCTGGCTCGTATGGGACTTACCAGTCACTGTGTAGAGTTCCAGTTTTCTAAAGCTAAATAAAATGTTACCAATTATTTTTGAACATAGATTATTTTATTTTATATTTAGAAATCTGTATAATAAAATTCATGTATTTAAAAATTTGTATGATAAATTTGTGTAATAATACAAATTTGTATATTATTTGTAGCATACAGTGTATATTTTGGATGACATTTAAAATTAAATTACTTAGATTTGTATACAAGCTTTGAATTACCAAGACAAGCTATAAACTTCTTCTAAAAATACCATATGATTAAAAAGAATTGTTTAGAGTTGTGACTCTTTTGCTGGAACTGGCCTTTCTCATAGGAAAAATATTTTGGTTCACAATTCAGCTATCTACTGTCTGTCTTATCTATTTACATATACTTTAGAGAATGAATGTAAAGAAGAAATTGCCACTAATGTTTTCTTCAGAGGGCCAAGTTTTGATTCTAGTCCCTCAAGATTGAATGAAAATATTAATGACTTAAATGGGGGGAAGAGGAGGAGAGGGAAAAGAATCATAGACCAGTTCTTGGAAAACAGAGGCAGAGGATATTCAGCATGGAGAAACCCAAGTTCCAGATTTCCCAGAATCTTGGGAGTTGGAAGGGACCTAGCATAGAGGCCACCCACACTGCTTTTGACAGCTCTGATTGTAAGGAAAGTTTTATTTAAGTCAAGCTAAACTCTGTTTCTCTGTAATTTCCAGTCTTTGCTGCTAAGTTCTGCCCTTAGGGGCAAGCCAGATACAACTAATCCTATTACTTTCATATACTATATGTTTTGGAACATAGCGATTATATCCCTTTTATTTATTTATTTATTTTTTCTCCTTCTACAAGGTAAACACCTCCAGCTCCTCTAATCATTCCTTACACATCATAGTCTAATGCTTTCACATTTCTGACTCATGTCCTCTGAAAATGCTCCATTTTCATGCTATGTTCCTAACCAATCCATTTTCCCCCAAAAAATGAGATGCCCAGAACTACCACAATATTCCAAAAGCAGTATAATCAGGATAAAATACATCAGGCCTATCACCTCCCCCATCTAGATACTAAAATCTACTAATATAGCCTAAAAATGAATTATATTGTTATTTGTTAGCTGCCACGGTCGTATCATTGACTTACATTGAATTTCCAGTTCATTATAATGCTTGGATCTGTCTTTTTCTCATGAAAGATGCCTCTTCCATCCCACAATTGATTTTCTGAATCCTAGCAAAAACATTTACCTTCCCTATTAAATTTTATCTAAATTAATTTTCTAGCTAGTGGGGATCATTTTGGCCCTTTCCTCTGTCATTCAGCATTTTAATTGTACATTTTAACCGCATCACCTGATGTCATTTTTGTTTTTATTCTAGACATTACAGTGTTAAATTTTAAACTTGCTGAGGTCATATTCTTAGGGTACAGCACTAAAAATCTCTCTTCAAGTTCACATTGCTCTTTTCATTACTGTCTGATTCAGGTTATTTAATCATTTCTGAATTTGCCTAATTGTCTTATCATCTGGTCTAAAAAGTTCTATTGTATCTTCTGTTACACTGGATTGATATGTTTTTGATGAAACCATAGTGACTTTTAGTGCACCCCTTCCTTTCTAAATGCCCAAAGACACTTTTTTAAATAATATGTTCTAGAATTTGGCCAGGAACTCTTTTCCCTTTTTTTGAAAATTAGAATAATATTTGCCTTTTCCCAGTTCTTTCATATCTTATTTGTATGGTATTTTTTTGTTTGTTTTGAAGATCCTTGTTAGCACCCCAGCTGTAAGACTCTGGGTGGGGGAGGGTATGGCTATAGATATAGGAAATCAGGGAAGGGGAGAAAGGACATTCCAGTTTAGGGTGAAGACATAGTTTAGAGAGTGCATAGTGCACTTACATCTACTAAGAGCAGACTAATTTGCCCAAAGCAGAATGGGTAGGAGGGATGAAATAAGAATGGACAGGATAATGAGGCTAGATTGTGAAGGAAACTGAAGTTATTTAGAAAACACTAGAGGTTTTTTTGTTTGTTTTTGAGGCAATCAGATTTAAGTGACTTGCCCAGGGTCATACAACTATTAAGTGTCTAAGACTGGATCTCAACTCAGGTCCTCCTGACTCTAGGGCCAGTGCTACCTAACTGCCTCTGCTAGTAGAGACTTTGAAGCAGAGGAGTATCATGACTGTGTATTCATATGTTTAAGAAAGATTATTTGGGTACTGATAGAAAGAATTGATTGAAAGCAGGAAAAGACCTGTTGGGAAGCTATTACAAGAGGTCAGGAATGTGACAATAAGGGCTTGGATTAAAGAGGTGGCAAAGGAAACAAGAGATGGAAATCAGATGTGGAGTTATAGTCAACAAAAAGTATCCTGTATACCTAGATCATGCACCCATTTAGACTTGATTTTGGTATATGGTGTTAGATAATGGTCTATGCCCAGTTTCTGCCATACTATATTCCAGTTTTCCCAGCAGTTTTTGTCAAATAGTGCATTCTTATCCCCAAAACTAGGGTCTTTGGGTTTATCAAACAATAAATTACTGTGCTCATTGACTGCTGGATCTCGTGCGCCCAGTCTATTCCATTGATCCACTGCTCTATTCCTCAGCCAGTACCAAGCCGTTTTGATGACTGCTGCTGTATAATACAGATTAAAATCTGGTATAGCTAGTCCATCTTCCCTAGCTTTTTTTTTTTTCATTAATTCCCTTGATACTCTAGACCGTTTGCTCCTCCAAATAAATTTTGTTATTATTTTGTCTAACTCTATAAGGTAGTTTTTTGGTAAATTGATTGGTATGGCACTAAATATATAATTTAATTTGGGTAAAATTTTCATTTTTATTATATTAGCTTGACCCATCCATGAGCAATTGCTATTTTTCCAATTAGTTAGATCTGACTTTATTTATGAGAGAAGTGTTTTGTAGTTGTGATCATATAGGTACTGGGTTTGTTTTGGCAGGTAGATTCCCAAATATTTTATAATGTCTACAGTGACTTTAAATGGGATTTCTCTTCCTATCTCTTGCTAATGAATTTCATTAGAGATATAGAGGAATGCCGAGGATTTATGTGGGTTTATTTTATGTCCTGCAACTTTGCCAGATTTATTTATTGTCTCAAGTAGTTTTTTTACTTGATTTTCTAGGATTCTCTAAGTATATCATCATTTCATCTGCAAAGAGTGATAGCTTGGCCTCTTCTTTGCCTAATTTTATTCCTTTGATTTCTTTTTCACTTAAATCTGATTGCCTCAAAAACAAACAAAAAAACCTCTAGTGGTTTCTAAATAAGTTCAGTTTCCTTCACAATCTAGCCTCATTATCCTGTCCATTCTTATTTCATCCCTTCTACCCATTCTGCTTTGGGCAAATTAGTCTGCTCTTAGTAGATGTAAGTGCACTATGCACTCACTAAACTATGTCTTCATCCTAAACTGGAATGTCCTTTCTCCCCTCCAGGCTTTCTCACTCTTTGGTCTTTAAGCCCAAGTCAAATGTTCCATAATCTTTTCCCTGATTTCCTATATCTATAGCCATCCCCTCCCCCACCCAGAGTCTTACACAACTTTTTGGTGCCCATAGCTACCACCTACTTCTCACTCATCTCTGCTCCACTTAATTACTGTAATAGTTTCTTAATTGATTTCTATAATTTAAATGAATATAGACTGTGTTGAAAGCACCCTAAGGGCTGCCATTCAGTTGGCTGTGGGCTCTTGTGTCATAACTCTTCTCTAAGTCTCAATTTCTTTCTCCATAAAATGACATTGGACTAAATGATTTGGAAGGCCCCACCCTGCTCCAACATTCTGTGAGGATTTATGCCTATGACAAACAAAAGTTGGCAACAAATTCATACCCTTCCAATTTTTTTTGGTCTAACTTTAGGTTGTATTAAAACAGACTTTAATTTGTTCCTACAGTTACAAGTTTGTACTGTTAATATAAGGTTCTTAAGTTATATAAGACAATCCATAGTAATTCATTATTGATTAATTAATGGAACACTGATCATAGTTTACTATTATTATTACTAATACATCAGCTGCTATGCTATATTGCCCAGCAAGATGTCAGTAGCAAAGGGAGATAAAAAAGGTCAAGTCCTGTTTTAACCAGTGTTTTGGACATCTGAATACCTTTATGCAAGTTGTTTTGGATTACATTTAAATGGAGACCTATCATTCAGTGCTCAGAGGGAGTACTGTTTTCCTGGTTGGGGTTTACCTATCATAGAAAGCTCTGTGTTCCCTTCCTTATCCCTTGCACCCCTCCCTGGCTCTGCTAAATTTCTCCTTGCTTCCTGCCTAACTTAGTCCGCAGCCAAGACCCTGATGTACAAATCCATTTATAGCAAAATGCATAACTACTGAACCTGAATATAATGAAAAGATGGACTTAAATTGAAGTAGGTGGATTTTGTTGCTATATTTAGAATTTGTTGAGAGCATATCATCAAAACACTTATTTTGGGCCACATACCAGCATATGGAAAGAGCTTTTCTAAGCAAAACCTTTATATATTTTTAAAAATTAATTTGTTTGTTTATTTCACAGGATTCAATTCCATAGTTCCCTGAGTTTCAAATTTCCCTTTCCTCCCTCCATATAGTCCAGTATAAGATCTGCAAATACTTTCACATTAGACATTAGTCAGGTTACAAAGGCGTATTGTACTAGATGGGATGAAAAATGGTAAAGAAAAAATAAAACCAAACAACGAAAAGAAAAAGGTCAAGTAGTTTGCTTCCATCAGGATTCAAACTTAGTTCTTTCTAGTTATTTCCCTGGATGTTGCATCTCTCTCCTTCATGAGTCTTTTGGGATTGACTTATATCACTGTATTGCGGAGAAGAGTCCAGTCTGTCATAGCTGGTCATCACACATATGTTGTGTCTGTTGATTGTATACCAATTTCTCCTGGTTCTACTCTTCTCACTCAGCATCAGTTTGTATAAGCCTCTCCAGGTAAATATGAAGTCCATCTGCTCCTCATTTCTTATAGCACAATAGCATTCCATTACATTCATATACCACAACTTGTTTAACCATTCCCCAATTGATGGGCACCCCTTTAATTTCCAATTCTTTGCAACCACAAAAAGAGCTGCTATAAATATTTTTGTACACATGGGTCTTCCTCCCACTTCTATGATCTCTTTGGGATATAACCCTAGAAGTGGTATTGCTGGGTCAAAGGGTATGAAATTATTTATAGCCCTTTGGGCATAATTCCAGATTGCTCTCCAGAATGATTGAATCAGTTCACAACTCCACCAACAATGTGTTAGTGTTCCAATTTGCCCACATCCTCTCTAGCATTTGTCATTTTCTTGCTTTGTCATCTTAGCCAATCTGACTGGAGAGATGTGGTACCTCAGAGTTGTTTTGAGTTGCATTTCTCTAATCAATAGTGATTTAGAGCATTTCTTCATATGCTTATAGATATCTTTAATTTCTTTCTCTGAAAACTGCCTGTTCATATCCTTTGACCATTTAACAATTGGGGAATGACTTGTAATTCTTGTAGATTTGACTCAATTCTCTGTATATTTTGGAAATGAGTCCTTTATCATAGACATAGGTTGTAAAAATTCTTTGCTAATTTCCTACCTCCCTCTTGATCTTGGTTACATTGGCTTTGTTTGTACAGAAGATTTTTAATTTAATGTAATAAAAATTGTCCATTTCACATTTTATAATGCTCTCTAATTCTCGTTTGGTCCTAAAGTCTTCCCCCTCTCCACAGATCTGACAGGTAAACTATTCCTTGCTTTCCCAGATTGCTCACAGTATCATCCTTTATACTTAGATCATGCACCCATTTAGACTTGATTTTGGTATATGGTGTTAGATAATGGTCTATGCCCAGTTTCTGCCATACTATATTCCAGTTTTCCCAGCAGTTTTTGTCAAATAGTGCATTCTTATCCCCAAAACTAGGGTCTTTGGGTTTATCAAACAATAAATTACTGTGCTCATTGACTGCTGGATCTCGTGCGCCCAATCTATTCCATTGATCCACTGCTCTATTCCTCAGCCAGTACCAAGCCGTTTTGATGACTGCTGCTGTATAATACAGATTAAAATCTGGTATAGCTAGTCCATCTTCCCTAGCATTTTTTTTTCATTAATTCCCTTGATACTCTAGACCGTTTGCTCTTCCAAATAAATTTTGTTATTATTTTGTCTAACTCTATAAGGTAGTTTTTTGGTAAATTGATTGGTATGGCACTAAATATATAATTTAATTTGGGTAAAATTTTCATTTTTATTATATTAGCTTGACCCATCCATGAGCAATTGCTATTTTTCCAATTAGTTAGATCTGACTTTATTTATGAGAGAAGTGTTTTGTAGCTGTGATCATATAGGTACTGGGTTTGTTTTGGTAGGTAGATTCCCAAATATTTTTTAATGTCTACAGTGACTTTAAATGGGATTTCTCTTCCTATCTCTTGCTGATGAATTTCATTAGAGATATGGAGGAATGCCAAGGATTTATGTGGGTTTATTTTATGTCCTGCAACTTTGCCAGATTTATTTATTGTCTCAAGTAGTTTTTTTACTTGATTTTCTAGGATTCTCTAAGTATATCATCATTTCATCTGCAAAGAGTGATAGCTTGGCCTCTTCTTTGCCTAATTTTATTCCTTTGATTTCTTTTTCACTTAAATCTGATTGCCTCAAAAACAAACAAAAAAACCTCTAGTGGTTTCTAAATAAGTTCAGTTTCCTTCACAATCTAGCCTCATTATCCTGTCCATTCTTATTTCATCCCTTCTACCCATTCTGCTTTGGGCAAATTAGTCTGCTCTTAGTAGATGTAAGTGCACTATGCACTCACTAAACTATGTCTTCATCCTAAACTGGAATGTCCTTTCTCCCCTCCAGGCTTTCTCACTCTTTGGTCTTTAAGCCCAAGTCAAATGTTCCATGATCTTTTCCCTGATTTCCTATATCTATAGCCATCCCCTCCCCCACCCAGAGTCTTACACAACTTTTTGGTGCCCATAGCTACTACCTACTTCTCACTCATCTCTGCTCCACTTAATTACTGTAATAGTTTCTTAATTGATTTCTATAATTTAAATGCATATAGACTGTGTTGAAAGCACCCTAAGGGCTGCCATTCAGTTGGCTGTGGGCTCTTGTGTCATAACTCTTCTCTAAGTCTCAATTTCTTTCTCCATAAAATGACATTGGACTAAATGATTTGGAAGGCCCCACCCTGCTCCAACATTCTGTGAGGATTTATGCCTATGACAAACAAAAGTTGGCAACAAATTCATACCCTTCCAATTTTTTTTTGTCTAACTTTAGGTTGTATTAAAACAGACTTTAATTTGTTCCTACAGTTACAAGTTTGTACTGTTAATATAAGGTTCTTAAGTTATATAAGACAATCCATAGTAATTCATTATTGATTAATTAATGGAACACTGATCATAGTTTACTATTATTATTACTAATACATCAGCTGCTATGCTATATTGCCCAGCAAGATGTCAGTGGCAAAGGGAGATAAAAAAGGTCAAGTCCTGTTTTAACCAGTGTTTTGGACATCTGAATACCTTTATGCAAGTTGTTTTGGATTACATTTAAATGGAGACCTATCATTCAGTGCTCAGAGGGAGTACTGTTTTCTTGGTTGGGGTTTACCTATCATAGAAAGCTCTGTGTTCCCTTCCTTATCCCCTGCACCCCTCCTTGGCTCTGATAAATTTCTCCTTGCTTCCTACCTAACTTAGTCCGCAGCCAAGACCCTGATGTACAAATCCATTTATAGCATAATGCATAACTACTGAACCTGAATATAATGAAAAGATGGACTTAAATTGAAGTAGGTGGATTTTGTTGCTATATTTAGAATTTGTTGAGAGCATATCATCAAAACACTTATTTTGGGCCACATACCAGCATATGGAAACAACTTTTCTAAGCAAAACCTTTATATTTTCAGTACTTCAAAAATCTGTGAATCCATCTGTGTGGTTTCTATCTCTCTACCAATGTAGATCACAGACATCTTAGATGTCTATTGAGTTTCTCTGTTCCTCCCCCCTAAAAAAAACCTGACTTTACTTATGAAGATGAACAAAATTCTACCATATCTGACTGATCATGGCATTCCACTTCAACTCTATACCCCCTTCCCCTATCAGTAAACTTCAGTGGTTGCCTGTTACCTCTAGGATCAATTATAAAATTCTCTTTGCCATTCAGAGCCCTTCACAACCTGTCCCATCTCCTACTTTTCCAGTCTTCTTACATTTTCCCCCTCTCCATACATACTCTGATCTAGTTGCACTGGATACTTTGCTGTTCCTTATACAGAAGACTTCAGTCTCCACACTGGGCATTTTCACCAGTTGTCTCTCATGCCTGGAATGCTCTAGCTCATCATCTCTGCCTCCTGGCTTCCCTGACTTCCTTCATAATCCCACCTAATATTCCATCCTGTATATAGCTTGTTTATACATAGTTGTTTGCTCGGTGTCTTCTCCATTAGATTTTAAGCTCCTAGAGGATTGGGATTGTTTTTTGCCTTTCTTTGTATCTTCAGCACTTAACATAGTGTGTTGCATACAGGCACTCAATAAATGCCTATTAATTTACTGCTCATTTAGGGAGGAGTTTTCTGTGAAAATTTTACCACCTCAACACACATCTCTGCACATCTCAGATTAAAAAATGTCAGTTGATTTGAATTGAATGTCCATATCTCCTGACTGGACTATAAGCTCCATGAAGTCAGAGACTACATTTTATATAACCTTGTATCTTTTTGCACCTTGTAAAGTGTTATATACATAGATGCTAACTGTTTTGGGGATGAAATTAAATTGAATGTCTATGTCTGTTAACTACATTGCTAATGCCATGATGTAGGGACTATGTATTCCCCCAGTATAGTAAGTATATCATAAATATTTGAATGGTATTTGTCAAGGTTAGATTAAAGAAAAAAAAAACAGTATGAGAAAAAAATATCCTGATTCTCTTCAGCCCTACACTCTAGCCTATCACCAAGACAAAAGTGGACCTATCCCCTTTACTATATGCCCTCCTCCCTTTATCTCTCTAAGGTAGGTATTTTGTCTTGTGTTTAATCTGATTTCACCAGTATAAAATCACAATGTGCTTTGGTCTAGATCTTACATGTTGGAGTCAGAACCAATAATAATCATAATAGCTCAGGATTATATATTGCCCTATTTATATTTTCTCATTTTCTTATCACAACAAATGTAGAAACTAACACTAATACAAATGGGGAAATTAATAAGGCCAAGTCACCTTATTAGTAGTGTGACCTAGAAGAACAATTCTTTGGTCTCAGGACCACTTTACACTAAATTATTCAGGACTTCACCAGGCTCTTGTTTGTGTGGGTTATATATACATGTTATAATGTTAGAAACTAAAATTTAAAAATTTAAAATGTTCATTCATTAAAATAACGATAAACTCATTATAGTTAACATTAATAACATATTAATGAAAATATATTTTCTAAAACAAAAATGAGAAGAATAGCATTTCACATATTTCTGCAAATTTCTTTAATGTCTGGTTTAATAGAAGACAACTGGATTTTATATCTGCTTCTGCATTCAGTCTGCTTTGATATATTGTTTTATTTGAAGTATATAAAGAAAATCTAGCTTCACAGATATGTATTTGGAGAAGGGAGAAACATTTTAATAGGCAAATACTGTCTTAGTATTATTATGAAAATAATTTTGACTTTGAGGACCCACTGAAACGGCCTTATGACCCCTAGGAGTCCACACACCATTCTTTAGAATCACTCTTCTAGATCATGTTAAACACAGAATCTTCTTGGCCCTCAGTTTCCTTCTTTGTAAAATGAGAGGATTGAACTTGATTGGCTAGCATTCTTTTCATTTCAGTACTAAAGATTAGGAGAAAAAAAGTTGTGTTTTATTGTAGAAACTTATTTTGTCATTCAAGGATATATGAAAACAATTTCTTGGAAGTCCAAATGAGCCGTTAAGATTTGAGCATCTTCATCAAATTGTAAAAACGCATCCCTGAAAATGTTTTTGGGATATATTTTGCTTCCAGTGGGCCTGAATGTCTTATCCCCATTGAGGGAATGATGAAATCTGATGGATGTATTGACATAATAAGAAGAGATTCCCAAATGGAGATTAAATTCTACAATGAAAATTTGACCCATCCTAATTTATTTAAATGATAGAGATAAATATGCACCAGAAACTTCCCCTGATTCAAATTTTTTTGATTTAATTCGAAATTTAATTTAAAAAACATTTCCCTATTGAAAAACCTGTGAGCTTAATCAAAGCTAGACTTGAGGGGGAAAATGGACTGTTCATCCAAGGGACATTTATTATCCAATGTGATAAAGGCGTGGTTTCATGATAAAAAATTGAAGGAAATGGATCAGAATTGTAGAAACTCAGTGATGAGTCATATAAAATAAATAGTTGCAGCAAAAAGAGGACTCATTGCATATTAAAAGTTTTTAAAAAGATATAAAATGACATAAGGTTTACTGTATGTCACTAAATTTAATTATTTTACTTTGTCCCAGTTAATTCACATGCCACATGCTTATATCGCCCGTTCAGATTAGCAGGTAATTATTGAGCCTAGCATAATGCAAGAGATTGTGGGAAATGAAAAACATAATTAAGTTTCAGAACTGGAAGAGACAGGTCTCTATTCTCACTGCCACCAGCCTACTTCGAACCTTATCACCTCTCACCAGGACCATTAATTATAGTAGTAACAACTCACATTTCCATTTTGTTTTAAAGTTTACAAAATGGTGACTTTGTCACAACATCCTTGAGAACTGGGTATAGAGCAGGCATGACAGTGCCTTGTCCAAATTAGACAGTAAATGTGAGAATTGGGATTTGAACCCATGGCACCTGACCTGAAACCCAGTATACTTTTCTGCTACCCCTAACTGTGAATCTAAGGAAGTCAGTAGAATTCCTTCAAGTGTCGTTTTCTTAAAGTAAAGCTCTGCTGGTGCTACTAGTCTGATCAGAAACCTTCAATATGTCATGCCTCTGTCGCCTAGGGATTGTGTCCTCTCAGAAGGTACCTGACAGGTACACACCCATCATAAACTCATGGTTCTTATTGACTGCTCCTAACAGTGCTGCTGAGCCCTGGACTCCAAGTGGGCAGATCAGCTCAGCCATAAGCTTGCAGATAATCCCCCTGAGCCTCAGGGGCTTTTGACATGAGGTTCATGGACACCCTTTCTCCCTAGATTATAGGGTACGTGAACTTGGGTGGGGAAATTGTATCTTTGTTTCAATATAATGGATTTCTTTTGTGAAAATGAAGAGTGGTCAAGATTTTCTTGAAATAGTCTTCCTGGAGAGGCAGTTACCAATGAGGAAATTGGAAAAATAAAAGCCTCCCAAATATGATTTCTGGCTTCGGAAGCAAGGTGATTGTGGAAGAGGAGTTGTGGAGAAGGTGGCAGGACAGAAGGGAGGGAGGGTGGACACTGGAGGTATATCCAACTGCTGTGTGCCCTCTATTGGCTAATAATTATACTGACCTGAATGTTTGCAAATTACTTAATATATTATCTGATTTTATCCTTATGATAGCCCAGTGTGATGAGTTCTATGATTGTCACCCTTTTACAGATGAGGAAATTGTGGTGGAAGGAGGTTCTGAATTCATAAGGGTCATATGGCTACTGTTTAAGGCAGGATTGAATCCAGGTTTTCTTCCTGATTCCAAGTCCCCTATACCTCCTAGCTGTTTTGGGTCAGTCAGGTGAGTACTGAGTTAGGGGGCAAAGCGTCTGCTTGTTTAGAGAATGGAACGTTTCTGTGAGATAAGGTTGGAAAGGTCAGGTTGTGGAGGGCTTTGAATACCATTGAGAGAAAGTGAAACCGTTATTTTGGTAGGTAGTGTGTAGCCACTGAGGATTTTTGAACAGAGCAATAACATAACAAAACAAAGCAAAAGAAAAGTTTTTTTTCTTGCCGTTAGTGCAGGCAAAATGGAAGAGGGGAGAGTGAAGGTGGGATTTGTTGAATGTGAAGTGTTCTGTTAGTATCTTCTCATCTCTTCTGGGGCTTTCATGCCCCATGAGTCTACTTTGGTTTCTAGTTTGAAGACCATTTTCATTGGGAGCAAAGACTTCATGGAGGAAGTGGGCCTTGGAGGATGGGTAGGATCGGGATAGGAAGAGGGTAGGTGGCTCTGTAATCAAACTGGCCAAACAGAGTTTGATTCTTGAGGCCTTTACTCTGGGACTGTAGAGAGGTTTGGTAGGAGGATCAGAAAACTGACTGGGAAAAGTTTAAAATGAGCCCTCACCTGTCTGTCAGAGCATTCCTGGCAGTTTTCTTTTTTACTCTTCATTTGAGTAAACCTGCCCTTCTGCCCTGATGTTACTAACTTCTGAGGATGCATAATAATAGTGTCAGTCACAGTTCTTTCCTGATGCTGTCAAAAAATGTCATGTGAAATCAACAGGCACATTACCCCATTACCTTAATTGCTCTTCCTGCCTACTAATTAAAAAAAAGAAAAAGAAAACAGGATACATCCTGATCCATTACATTGGATTTACCTCTTGATTTTTATGTCAGATTGTCCTCCCTTCTCCCAAGGCTGACAATGTAGCACTATATAGCACCCCCAGACAGGGGAAGGGGATAACAGTTTGTTTAGGGTAACCAGGGAAGGCAATTAGGACTTTGACGGGGGTGTCCTAGTTAGAAGGTCATGATAGCTGCCCTGTAACAGGGAGGAATGACTGAGTCTAGTGCCCAGTCAGCTAGAATAATGAGTTAAAATAGCTACCAGATGTCATACTTCCTGCCCCAGGTCATCCCCATGTGAGCTGCATAAACCAAATTCATCCCTACCTTGTCCCTCTATCCTCTTCTACCATGGCAACTTCCTTTTGGTGACCCAGAGGTTCCCCACTGCCCCTTCCACACCCCTGCCAACTGAATATGATTTTAAAGAAGTCGATGAGTTGATTTTTTCTGTTTGCCCTGGGGTCTATAATTGCTGACTTGAGCTCTGGTAACTACCATAGGAAAGAAAGACAGCAGGATCTTGGTTCATCCTCTTTCCCCTTATCAGAATGACCTCTACTCTTCCATCTATCCTCTAGAACTCAACTTAAGCCCCAGTTCCTCAGAGTCAGATTCCCTTGGGATACTACAATTCATTCACTAAAGGGACAAAATATCCTGACTCTAGGAGACCTCAGTTAAAATGCAGATGAAGTAGTTGCCCATGAACCCACTTTTAACCATGAATACCCTCCCAAAATCAAGAACAAATGTGCATAGCAATACAACGTTAGGAGACTAGATGATATTGAGGTACAGTAGGAAAAGTACAGAACTTGGGAAGGGTCATAGGACCTGAGCGTGAATCATGGCTTATTCACTTATGACTTGTGTGACCTTGAGCCAAGGTTGGAATTGTTGGATAACATGAGAATACTGGAACTGTAGTGGGGAGATCAAGGGGAGGAGGAAGATCTTTCTGTGTGTAAGACCATTCCACTATGAAAATTATTCTTGCCTCCACCTCTAACCTAGTTAATGACTGTTTGGAGAAGAATAATAATATTCTCTCTCTCTCTCCCTCTCTCCCTTACTCTCCCTCTCTCTCTTCACACACAAATACACACTCACATTTAAATAACTGCTTAGAAATAAAGTCTAGGTATGTACACACATACTGACTGCTTAGAAATAGTTAAGAAATCTCTCTATATATACCTATAGCTACATCTATACTTATGTGTATATTTTCTGTATATAAAAGAGACACTTTCCCTATTTCTAAGCAGCTCTATCTCCATTATCTAATGTCATTGTCTCCAGGAGATTATAGTATCATAGATTTAATGCTAGAAAGCTTGGAAGTCATCAGGTCCATCCCCATCATTTTATAGATGAGGGGACCAACACACAGAGCGATTAAGTGATTTGGCCCCAGAGTTATAAGTGTCAGTGGAAGGATTTGAGTCTTCTTAACTCTAGGTTTTCTCCATTTGCTAAACATGAGATTCAAAAAAGGGACTTGATCCAGGTTCTGTAGTGAGTGAGTGGAAAAGCTGGGTCTCTTTAGTTGTTGAAAGCAGTCTTGGGCTTGTAAGGCACCTGAGAGGTCATCTGGTCCAAACATCTGCCTAATTCATGAGTATTTGAGAGAACTGGAACTTTCTGCAACATTCTAAAGAAATAAGATCCCTAAGATAGTATTGTATGAAATTCCATCACTTATGGCAAAGGGAAGAACTATCAACAATTGAAACCTTGGAACTACCTGAGCCAAGAGATAGCACTACAGGAATAAAGTATTTCCTTGTGGCCTCCTTAGGACACATATTCCTTGGTGCAGGGCTGACTCAGAGAGAGGTGCCAGGGAAATGAGTCATCAGTGCTGCTTTCTTGAAGCTCCTTGTTATAACCAAAAGCCCCAAAGTTTCCTTTTCTCATCTATGTAGGGACAGTAGACAGATCAAGAAAAAGGAGGCATATAATTATATCCTTCAAGGCCCTACTCAAGTGCCACTTTCATGAATCCAGCCTTGACTTCTTCAGCACACACTTGACATTTACAGCTTTTGCCACACTTTTTAGTACTTTAATTATTTATAAATGTCTTTCATAAATATTTATTCAGTTTAATTGAGTAAGTATATGAAAAAAAACCTAGTGGATTGAATGCTGAAAGATATGGGCTTTTTATTTCTAGGAAAGAATTCCTTTTTAACAAAATTCCTTTACAACAAATGTATTTGCATATACTCTGTAATTAGGAATTTGACCAAAATTGCAAACAGTAAACGACATTGTGAGAACCAAGAAGACTACTCTTTTTCTTTTCTTTTTTTGAGGCAATTGGGTTCAAGTGACTTGCCCAGAGTCATATAGCTAGTAAGTATCTGAGGCCAGATTTGAATTCAGGTCCTCCTGACTCCAGGACCAATGTTCTGTGCCATCTAGCTGTCCCCCCCCCCCCTTTCTTCAGTCAAACTTGATTTTCATTTCATCTCCCTGAACCTCTGTTTCTTCATTTCAATTCAGTTCAACAAAGACTCGTTATGTACAAAAATTGGCTATGGGATAGTGGCTAGAGAGTCAGCTTTAGAGATAGCAAGACTCGACTTCATGGCCTATCTCTGACACATAAAGGCTGGGTGACCCTGATCAAGTCACCTAACCTCTCACTAGCTTACCCTAGACAATTCTTTAAGGTCAACAAGTTATAGCTGATCTGCATGGGTAGAGGGAGTTCCCTTCCCGAGAGTTCTTTATATCAAAGAAATTACAAATTTGATCCAAAACATGCATTTGCAAAGCATAGCTTATCTCACCAGAAAAGCTGTGAAGATATCCCTTTGGTTGTAAGGCACTATGGAAATGTGAATGCAGTGGATGGAGTGCTGGTTCTGGAGGCAGGAAGACTCATCCTCCTGAGGTCAAATCTGGGCTCAGACACTTGCTAGCTGTGTGACCCTGGGCAAGTCACTTAACTCAATTTGCCCAAGTTGCATCATATGTGAAATGAACTAGAGAAGGAAATGGCAAACCACGTCCATTTCTGCCAAAAAAAACCCCAAATGGGGCCACGAAGAAAGTTGGACATGACTAAAAAGCAAATGAACAACAAATATTCTTTCTCTCTGTCCTCTAATGTTCTGAGGAAGCAGTATAGTAGGGTAGAAAGATTACGTTTTAGCACTAGGGGATCTAGGTCCGGATTCTTGCTTTGATGGTTACTCCTTGTGTGACCATGTGCCAGTCACCGAACTTCTCATTCTTGTCATCTGTAAAAAGAAGAGCTTGGGCTGGATGCCTCCTAGGTCTGTCCTAGCTCTAGCTATGTGTTCCTATCAACCTCATTTAGACACTGCAGTGTTCAAATGCAGAGAAAGTCATGCCAGAATTAGTGAGGAAGCAAGTAGGCTTGTCCTAGTGTGTCTCAGGAAGCCCAAGCACAGACAGCATCCGGTGGCCTCTCCAGTCTGACCCCTCTCTTCTACTGCTTCACTGATGAACCATCTGCTTCAGCTAGATTAGTGTTCTCCACAGTGTCCCCACCCCATGCTAGTTCATGCTAGTCCCTAGCTTGGGCCACCCAGGCTCCCCCACCCCAGATCACCTCTCCCATCTCCCTACCTGCCAATGAACTCAATCCTCATTCAGTATATATGGGCAGGCATTGTGGTGGTGCAAAGAAGAATAAGGGGAAATTTTTACTCTCAAAGAGTCAATAATCTAGAGTCCTCTAAGGCCCAGGTGAAACCCTCCCCTGCTGCACGAAGTCTTTCCTGATGACCCTTTTACCCAGAGTCAATTCTGGCTTGCTTGGTAGCAGAGGGTAAGCATACCACACTTGAGAAAGAACATTGGTTCCTCCCAGAAAACACTAATAGCATACATCCTGGTGATGTGTGAACAGTTTAAAGGGAAACAGGAGGATTGCAAAAGCAGAGATGTTGGAGTCATTCCTGGAGCCCAGTACAGTCCTTGGACATTTGTTTCAGTGAGTCTCCTAGGTTTGGTGACATTTGCATAATGTTTTGCATTGTTCAGAAGGGCTCCATTACAGATGCCACTCAGCTCATGATTAAATGAGACAGCAGAAGGACAGGGGTTCCTGTTTAATTAAAGAACACACTGCTGGTTTGGTCCAAGGAACATGTGTTGCTCAAGTCCCTAGGGAGAATAAAGGGATATTTTGTTTTCTGAGGGCTGGACTCACGGTTCATCAGCTGAGCTTCTGGAATTTTAGGTTCTCACACTGGGAGAAAGGAAGAGGGATTACTACCCACTTGGACTATTGCAATAGGCACCGAATACATTTTCTCCCATCCACTTTCTCCTTTCTAATTCATACTTTATGCAACTTTCAGAATAATTTTTCTTACGTATAAATCTGGTGATCTAGCTTACTAACATTCAAATGCCTTTGCTTGACCATCATAGACTTCCACAATCTGGTACCATCCTAGCCTTACATCATGTTAATCTCTTCCATACATTCTCTATTCCAACCAAATCGAACTATCCTCTCTCTTCTCTTTCCCACTACATGACCCCCTTTCCTCCATGCCCCCAAACATGCACAGAACTCTTTGGTCTTCGTGCCTTTGCTCACATTTTTCTCTAGGTTTGAATTGGTCAATCAGCAAACATTGATCAAGCCTCTGCTATTTGCTAGGCACTGTGCTAGGTGCTGGTGATACAAAGACAAAAGTGAAATATTCCCTGTCCTCAGAGATTTTACATTCTATTTGAGAGATGTATCTATGTAGGATCCATGATATGGATCATTTTTGGAGCAGAGGGTACATAGCCAGAGAAATCAGAAAAGAACTCATGTGGAAAGTGGTACTTGAACAGAGTCTTGAAGGAAACATAGGAGTGTAAGTAGCAGTAATGTGAGGATGGCATACATTTTGTGTATAGATGACCAGTGCAAAAGTATGGAAATAGGAGATGGAATTCCATGTGTGATGAACATCAAGAAGGCTAGAACATCTATAAGTAGTCAAAGGATATGAATAGGCAGTGTTCAGAGGAAGAAATCCAAGTTTTCAATAACAAAATTTTAAAAAATCTTCTAAATCACTAATAATTAGAGGAATGCAAATTAAAATACCTCTGAGGTACCACCTCACACCCATTATACCAGCAAAGTTGACAAAAAAAGGAAAATTATAAATGCTGGAAAGGCTGTGGTAAAACAGGTACTTTAATGTACTGTTGGTGAAACCGTGAACTGGTCCAAAAGCAGTTTGGAACTATGCCCCAAAAGTTGTTAAATTATGTATAGCCCTTAATCCAGTGATACCACTATTAGGTCTTCAAAGGAATTCAAAGAAAGCAGAAAAGGACCCATATATAAAAAAAATAGAGCATCTCTTTTTGTAGTGGCAATGAATTAGAAACTAAGAGAGCATCCATCAACTGGAGAATGACTGAACAAGTCATGATATATGAATGTGATGGAATACTATTGTGCTTTAAGAAATGAGGAGGAGGAGGTTTCTGAAAAAACTGAGAAGACTTTTATCAACTGATGCAAAGTAAAATGAACAGAACCAGGAGAACAATTAATATAATAACAATAACACTGTAATGACAAACAACTTTGAAAAGTTTAGGAACTCTGATCAACACAATGTAACCAATTACAGTTCCAGAGGACTCATGATGAAATATGCTATCTACTTTCTGTTAGAGATGTGAGATGACACAGAGTATAGAATAAATAATTTTGTTTGACATGGCTAGAGTAAGATTTTTTTTTTCTTGACTATATATATTTGTAATAAGTTTTGTTTTTCTTGCTTTCTTAATGAGTAAGGAATTGAGGTGGTGGGAGGAAAAATAAAACAAAATTGAATTTAAAAGCAGATTAATTAAAATGAGGATAGGGTTACATGTAAAGTACACACAAAGCAAATACAAAATGATGGTGGCAATGGAAGACTGTTAACAACTAGGAGGATTAGGATAGTCATCAAGTGGAAGGGGCCCTGAAGATGAGCTTTGAAGGAAGCCAGTGATTGTAAGGTGAGGAAGAGGAGTATTTTAAGTGTTGAAGATAACCTGTGTCAAGGAGATGGGGGATGATGGAATATCATGGACAGAGGATAAGTTTTACCAATTGGGTAGAAAGTAGCATGAATGTGTGAAGGAAAATAATGTGCAGTAAGTCTGAAAAGAGAGACTGGAGCTAGATTATGAAGGGCTTTACTTTCCAAGCAGAGAAATCTGTGTTTTATTAGCAGAGAAGTTTGTATTTCATCCTGGGGGCAATAGGGAGCCACTTAGGCTTCTTGAGGAAGGAGGTGTGGTCAATTCCATGCCTTAGGAAAGACATTTTGACAGCTTGTAGAGGGAAAGACTGGCGGTGGGAGCCTAATTAAAAACTATTCATATATAAGGCAAGGCTAAGATGTCAGAGTATTAGGAAAAAGAACAGCCTCATTCTGTCCAGACAAAAAATGTGACAGACTGAGCCCTAATGGGGAAATCTAAGGAAAAAAATCACAATGAGTCCTTTTTCTAACCAAGGTCAGTGAAAAGAGACACAGAAGTTTGTAAGCACTGGCGATAACAGTGTTAAAGGAAAAAAATGAAAAGGAAATGAGAGTTATGAAAGGAAGAATTATCAAGAGAATTAATAGCTTGGAACAAGAGGTCCAAAATCTTATTCAAGCAAGAAATTCCATAGAAATCATAATATATCAAAAAGAAGATAATGGCTCCATTAGGTAACAAGAAATATTAAAACAAAGTCCAAAGACTGAAAAAGTAGAAGAAAATGTAACTGATTAGGAAAACTTGTCAATGGAGAGAGAATTTAAAAATCATTGGACCACCTAAAAGCTATGATTTTAAAAAGAGCCTAGACATCATATCTCAAGAAGTCATAGAAGAAAGCAGAACTAGAGAGCAAAGTAAAAAATAGAATTCAACAGTCACTTCCTAAAAAAAGAGAAACTCCCAGTGAAAACTATCAGGGACATGATAGCTCAAATCCATATCTTCGAGGTAAAAGAAAAAAACACTGCAAACAGACAGAAAAGAAGACTCCAAGTATTGAAGAGCCGTTGTCTGTGTTCTATAAATGATTTAGTAGTTACCACTATAATGGAGCAGCAGTGAGATCAAAATATTCTGGAGAACAAAGGATTTACGACCAAGACTTAATTAACCTATGGGGGAAAATAATCCTTAAATGAAATAGAGAGAGGACTTCCAAGCATTCCTGATGAAAAGACCAGAGCTTCATAGAACCTTTGAAGTACAAGCACAGGAGTCAAGGAATCCCAAAAAAGGTTAACATGAGTGAACAATCACAACAATTTAAACAAGAATAAACTATTTACATTCTGTTACAGGGACATGATACGTTATTGCTATCACCATCAAAAGTCATAGAGGGAATCTAATTAGACAGATGCTCTAGAAATGACTCTGTTATGTTTTGATGATCTTAAAAGAAGAAAGGAAATGGAGAGGAAGAGGAATACTGTGAGGGGGAGGAGGAGGGAGAGGAACAAAGAGGAAAACTATCTCACATAACTGGGATGCAGAAGTAGAAGTTTATAAAATGGATGAAGAACAGGTAGGGGGAGCAGGCAATACTTGAACCTCACTCTCATCTGAGCTGATTAAAGGAGGTCAGAATATACAATTGAATATAGAATGCATTTCATTCAATAGGGAAACAGGAGGAAAAGGAAAGAAGGGAAAAGAACAAAAGGAAGGGCAAATTAAGGAAGAGATTAGTTCTTAGCAAAACAAACTCCAAGTAGGTACAAACTCTGAGCAGATCTTTTAGCAGTATCAAAGAATTGGAAACTGATCATCAGTTGGGGATTGGTTGAACAAGTTATGGTATATGTATATAATGGAATATTATTTTGCTGTAAGAGATGATGAAAGATTCCATTTCAGAGAAACCTTTGAAGAGTTGTATGAAGTGAGTCAAGTAAGTAAACACAGCAGAATAATTTATATTGTAACAATATTATAAAAAAACAAATGATTTTAAAAGACTGTAGAACTCTGATCAATGCAACAGCCACAGTGCCAGAGAACTCATGATAAAAAGGATGGTTTAGAGTACAGATTGAGACATTAAACACTGGTACTGTGCTAGGTTTTGGGGATACAAGATAAAATTAGTCAGTCCCTGCCATCAGGGGACTGATTCTTTGAGCTGGTTGTATCCTACTCAGGGAAGCAATGTACATGCAAATCAGTAAATAAAAAAAATATGAATAGGGTTATATACAAAATAAATACACCGTGAATACAAAATGGTAGGAAGCTGTTAGTAGTTAAGAAGATCAAGATATTCATCGTGTAGGAGAGGAGCACTTGGTATAAACCCAGAAAGAAGCCCATGATCATAAGAGGCATAGGTGAGGAAGGAGAATATTTTAGAAAATGCTGGACAACCTGGATAAAGGAGATGGGAAATGATGGAATCCTTTTGGAAATGGCAACTACAGGAATTTTTTGTTTTTCTTTTATCTTTTCTCAGTGGAGAAGTGAGTAGGGAGAGAAGGTATATTTTCATTGATTGAAAAAAATAAAATTTAATAAAAATAAGAGACTGTGAAGGAGAAAATACTGCAAGTAGCCAGAAAGAAACAATTCTATTATCGTGGAGTCACAGTCAGGATAACACAAGATGTAGCAACTTCTACATTAAAGGATCAGAGGGCTTTGAATATGATATTTTGGAGGGCAAAGGAGCTAGGATTACAATAGAATACAATAGAATCACCTACTTAGTAAAACTGAGTACAGTCCTTCAGGGTGAAAAATGTGTATTCCATGATATAGAGGACTTTCAAGTATTCTTGATGGAATGACCAGAGCTGAACAGAAAATTTCACTTTCAAATATTAGACTCAAAAGAAGAATAAAAAGGTAAACAGGAAAGAGGCTTAATAAAGTTGATCTGTTAATACTCCTATAGGGGAAGATGATATTTGTAACTCATAACTCAAAAGACCTTTGCTATTATTACGGTAGCTAAAAGGAGTATATATAGACAGAGGGCACAGGTGTGAGTTGAATATTAAGAGATGATAGCTAAAAAAATAAAATTAAGGAGTGAGAGGAATGAAGTGGGAGAAAGAGAAAGGGAGAGGTAGAATGGGGTAAGTTATCTCACATAAAAGAGGCAAGAAAAAGCTTTTACAATGGAGGGGGAAATTGGGGGAGGCAAGAGGGGGTGAGTGAACCTTACTCTCATTAGAACTGGCTCAAAGAGAAAATAACATATAAAGTCAATTGGGTAGAGAAATCTCTCTTACCCTACAGGAAAGTAGAAGGGGAAGGGGATAAAAGACAGGGGTGTGATAGAAGGGAGGGCAGATTGGAGGAGCAGGTAATCAGAAGCAAAACACTTTTGTGGAGGGATAGGGTGAAACGAGAGAGAGAATAGAACAAAGAGGGAGGGGGAATAGGATGGAGGGAAATACTGACATGGCCTGCTAAGTGTCCAGCACTAAGCATGGTCAGTTGGAGATGTGAATAAGAAATGATCAGACCGTGTGAGTAGTTCAAGGAAGAACCATGAACTCAGTTTATTGATTCTTAGGACAAGATTTTTATAGAGCAATGAGACAAAAAAGACTCAAGTATTCTTATCGTTATCTTAGTCTGTTATACCCTCGAAGTAGCACAGAATAGCTAATTTGATAAGGCTTTGTTCTCTGGATGCCAGAAAGTCTTAGGAAGAGTCAGTTAACTCCTTTCATATGCAGTCACATTACAAAGTATGCTCTCCAGAGCTGGCTTCAAGGCCTAAGCCAAAGCTGGCCACCTAAAAATAACTAAAGTCTTGGGGAAGAGCTTATTGGTCTCAGAACTCAAAGGACATCCTTATAAATGTAACCCATAACAAAGAACTCAGGAGCTAACAACAAGAGCATCTCAAAGAGCTCTTGTTTTAAAGTCCACTATTATTAGGGTTGTTATCTGAGTCCTGGATCAGACCTCTTTGGCTCCCCACAAAATACAATAGCAATAGTAACTGTGAAAAACATTTTGAAGCAAGTTTCTCTGATAAAGGCCTCATTTCTCAAACATATAGAGAACTGAGTTAAATATATCAAAATAAGAGCCATGATACAATTGATAAATGATCAAAAGATATGATCATTTTTCAGATAAAAATAATCAAAGCTATCTATAACCATATGAAAAAATAACTCTCACTATTTAGTGGAGAAATACAAATTAGAACAACTCTGAGGTACTAGCTCATCCCTATTAGACAGGATAATAGGACACAAAAGGCAGATGACAAATGTTGGAGGGAATGTGGGGAAAATGAGATTTTAATTCACTGTTAGTGGAGTTGTGAACTAATTCAGCCATTCTGGAGAGCACTTTGGAACTCTGCCCAAAGGGCTATGAAACAGTGCGTACCCTGTGATCTAGCAATACCACTACTAGGTCTGTATCCCCCCCCCAAAATTAAAAAAAAAAAACACAAAGGAAAAGGACCTATATATACAAAAATATTTATAGCAGCTTTTTTCTGGGGGTAAAGAATTAGAAGTTGAGGGAAGCTGATCTATTGGGAAATGACTGAACAAACTGTGGTATGTGATTATAATGGAGTACTATGTACTGTAAGAAATGATGAGCAGGAGGTTCTCAGAAAAACCCAGAAACATTTGCATGGGCTCATACAAAACGAAATGTACTGTGTACAAAGTGACAGCAATATTGTCAGATGATCCACTGTGAATGACAGCTATTCTCAGTGATACAGTGATCCAAGACAACTCTGAAAGGACTTATGATGAAAAATGCTTTCTGTCCCCAGAGAAAGAACTGATGGTGTCTGAATACAGATTGAATCATCCTTTTTTTTTTTTTTTGCTTTTTTTTTTTGGAGGGCAATTGGGGTTAAGTAACTTGCCCAAGGTCACACGGCTAAGTTTTTGTGTGTGTTAAGTGTTTGAGGCCGGATCCGAACTCAGGTCCTTCTGACTCCAGGGCCGGCGCTCTACCCACTGTGCCACCTAGCCGCCCCGAATCATCCTTTTTTTAAAAAAAAACTTCATTTTTCTTGAGTTTTTTGAAAGAAGTTTCACAACATGACTATTATGGATATGTTTTTCATGACTACACATGCATAACCTATATGGAATTTCTTGCCTTCTCGGGAGGGGGGGAGGGAGAAAGGGAGAGAATTTGGAATTCAGTGTCTTAAAAATGAATGTTAAAAATTATCTTTATGTGTAACTGGGGAAAAATAAAATGCCGAATAAAAGCTAAAAAAGAGGCTATTTTAGAAGGCCAGTTAAGAAGTGATAAGGACTTGAGTTAGGATAGTGGCCATCTAAGTGGAGAAAAAGGGAAAGATGTGAAATGTGTTATAGAATGATCAGAACTCATAATTCATTAGATGTGGGGAATGAGGAAAAGTGACTAGTCAAGGATAACTAAATTTTTATGTTCCTCAGACAAATATGGTGCTTTAATCGATTCTTTATAAATGTTTAGAGAATGAAGGAATTAATCAAGTGATTATAGGAAGAAATGATTGATAGGGACAGTAGAAACTTTTGGTTGCCCAAGATGCCATCTCCTCCACTCCCCAACTTCTCCTTACTCCCAAAACATTACATACCTTTTTTGACCATGGAATTGTCGGGCATCTACCTGCTTAGACATTTTACCAATATTATAATTAACACTTGATGCCCAGTTATCTTAGGACTTTTTGAAATGGAGGAGGAGCACATTATACCCATTGGGCTCTATCCAGAACAATAAATAGACTTCATTGAATTATGTTGCCAACAATGAAAAGGTGGTTTTCTGTTTTAAAAGAGTAGGTCTTCCTTGATTTAAGACAAAGAAAAACCCACCCTGACTCTGTCCTTCTAAGCTATGATTAGGGCAAAGTGACTGAGGCTTTATTGACATCCAGGAATGATTTTTCCCCCACAGAGTTTTTCTGCACAAAGCCATGACCTGCCTGCCCCCTTCCCTTCTCCAAGAGTCCTGCCCCTCTTACAGGCCTATTTCTCTCTGTCCCACAACTGACCTCCTACCTACTGTACCCCTTACCCAGAATAATAGATACTTAGGATTAGGTGTTGTTGACTGTGCTGCAGGGGCAGGGGCCACACTCTTGTGAAGAGGCTACCCTACTTCTCAGTGAAATTGCTCTCAATTGTAACAGGCTGTGTTTTATGTTTCCTCTCTCTCAAAACTTTGCCCAGGCTACCAGAATTCCCAATGATGGTTTCTCCTTTCTTGGAAAAGGGACATTGTTACTGAACTTCAAATCTGAAAGAAGTTGGAATCTCAGAGATATGCCATTGCTTCCATTTCTTATGAGGAGACAGACCGGAGCAGGCCTGGGCTCTAGCATGGGACCTGGCTTGACTAGAAGGGATGTATCTCTTAAATACAAAGATCTTCTTGGGCCATCTTTGCTTTTTCTTTTTTGGGTGGAAGGTAGAGCAAGACCTATGTCTTGCCTCTTCTGGAGGAAAAAGCAGTCAGTTAATAAACATTTATTAAAAACCTTCTATGTACCAGGCACTGTGTTAAGTACTGGAGATACACAGAAAGGTAAAGGACAGTTCCTGGAGGAGTTTGCAGTCTGGTGATGGAGACAACATACAAATAACTATGTACAAACAAGGAATATACAAAGCAATAATATTAATAATAGCATTTATATGGTGCTTTAAGATTTCTATATCACTTAATAAGGTATCATCTTACTTTAAACCTCTTAACAATCCTGAGAGATAGGTGCTATTATACTCATTTTACATATGTGGAAACTGAGGTAAGTGACTTGTCCAAGTTCACACAGCTTTGTCCCAACCTTATACATAGCAAATTTGTAGTAAAGTTGAGACTAGAACCTCACTTTCCTCCGAGCTTTCAAGGTTTTTGAGTGATGACACTCTCCTCTCGGTTATCATCTCATAATGTGGAATCATCTTGGACTCTGCCATCTCCCTCATTTCCTGTATCTAACCAGTTTTTAAATTCTGTTGCTTCGACATTCACAACACCTCTTGCATACCTGTCCCTTTCTGCAGTTCCACTGTCATCACCCTTGGTCAGGCCCTCATCCCTTTTCACTTAATTTATCATGAGTCTCCTTATTGCTGTCCCTGTTTCCAGGCTCTCCCCTTTCCAATCCATCTTCTGTCCGAATTCCAAAATAATCTTTCTAAGGCATAAACCTGACTACAGAACTCTCCTGCTCAGTGACTCCCTATTTCTTCTAGCCTAGGATTCATGACCCACCATGATCTGTCTCCAGTTTACCTTTCCAAACCTGTCTCGTGTTTCTCCTGTTCCCATACCCCAGCCCAAGTCAACTTGGCTTACTGGCTTTTCTCTGAACTCAGCATCCTATTTCCTACTTTCATGTTTCTCTAGTTGCCCTCAGAATAACTTTACCAGAATGCATGTCCCAAATTGAGCTTATTGTCTTTTCTCCAAAACCTCTTCTTCCTTCTGACTTTGTTACTTTTGTCTGTAGCACTAATAGTCCACCCTCTTTTCATGAAACCTATCCTTGATCAGAGGGTTAAAACACATGCATAGGTACCTAGAATATGAATCATTGCATGATAAGATCACTACAGAGTTGCAAAACAGTATTCCAAATGGGGAGAAGATGGTTTTGGAATAATGGAATGGTTTATAGAGGACCTTTTTTCAATGTTGAAAAATTTCTCAGACTCCCACATGATATTAATTGGACTCTATATCTCTTGAGAAAAATAGATCACAACTTCTGGGAAACATGGGGCCCTTTCTGACTCCCCTCCCTCCAGCTTCTAGTGCAATCACCCCCAAATTACCTAGTACTTATGAACTTACTTTGTATATTCTTATATGTGTATGCATTTTCTCCCCCCATACAATATAAGCCCCTTGAGGGCCATCACTGTTTCATTTTTGTCTTTGTTATCTCTAACACCCAAACACAGTGTCAGGTACATGGTTGTTACTTAATAAATCCTTATTTCTTGATTAAGTGATTCCTAGACAATTTTAAATTTTAAAAATAGTATCTCATACTTATATTGCACCTTAAGGTTTATAGAGCATCACATCATTGGATTCTTACTGTGTAGTAAGACATCAAGATACCATTCCAATTTTACAGATGTGAAATAGCCTCAGAGAGATTGGATTTGAACTCTGCTCTCTTCCGACTGTAAGGTTCAGCATTCTTTTCAATGGATCATGCTTTGTTTTATCACGTCACCTACTTACATTTGGAAATTAGCACTATAGTCATGCAAGCCTGTAGGCCTACAGAAGCGAATTCCATTTGCTTATTTATTATACTGAATCATTTAATGAAATGAAGTCCTTAAAATCATTCTGCCCATCCTCCCCAAGGGGTCCTGGAACCATACATCAAAAATCACCAGAGTTATAGAAAGAACAGTGAATTCAGAGTTAGAAGATTTGGATTCTGCAGCTTATTGATTTTGTGTACTTGGACAAGTGTCTATACCTTTCCTGGAGCCTTTCTTCTTTCTTTTTCTTTTTTTTTATTAAACAAATGCTTTATTAACTTCTGTTTTACATCATTCATTTCTGCCAGATTTTGAGTTACAATTATTTTTCCCCCCTGTTTTTCCCCTACCCACCCTCCCAGAATAGCAGTCCCATAAGATATCGCTTCCTCCAATCTGCTCTCTCCCCTATCTTCTCCCATACCCCCTTCGACTTTTCCATTAGAGGAAGGTGAATCTTTGTGTCCCAATGCCTGCACATCTTATCTCCCAATTCCAAGCAAAAGAGTATTAATAATAGTATTCATATATATTTGGAACATTTAGTCTTAAAACCTCAAATTTCAGATCCATTTCCTTCCTCTCTTGTCACCCATTCCCTCTGGGAAGATAAGTAGTTCAGTATATGTTGTACATGTCTAGCTATGCAAAACATTACCATAGTAGATATATTGTACAAGGCTGCTTATAATTCCCTCCCACTCATCCCACCCCCCACCTGGTCCATTCCCTACTTGATCCTGTTCCTCTTCTATAGTGGGTACTTCCAACCTCTCCTCCCCCCAAGGATGCCCTCCTATCCATCATCCCTCCTCTCATCCCCCTCCCCCCTATTCTGCTACAGGTTGAGATATCCCATTTAGGATGTATGTCATTCTCTCCCAGAACCAAATTTAATGAGAATGTGGTTTTGCCTTTTTGCCTTCCTATTCTCCCCCTCCCTTGCAACCACTTCCCCTTGCTTCTTCTACATGAGATAGTTTACCCTACCCAGTCTCTCCCCATCTCTTCTTGCCACTTTCCTCTCTCACCTCATAATTTCACCCCTTAAGTATCATCCCTTCCCAACAAATTCAACCTATGCCCTCTATCCATGTATAACTGTAAACATATATACACACATTCACATGTGTATTCATATGACCATACACCCTTCTTCTATTATTTTCATACTGAGAAAGATATCATCAGTCACAGTTATTGTTTTTCCATATAGGAATGTAAATAGTTCAACTTTGATAAGTTCCTTTTGATTTCTTTTCCCTGATTACCTTCTCAGGCATCTCTTGCTTCTTGTGTCTGGATGTCAAATTTTCTATTCAACTCTGGTTTTTTCCTCAAGAATGCTTGAAAGTCCTCTATTCCACTGAATGACCATATTTTCCCCTGAAACAAAATATTCAGTTTTGCTGGGTAGGTGACCCTTGGGTTCATTCCCAGTTCTTTTGCCCTCTGGAATATCATATTCCATGCCCTTCGATCCCTCAGTGTAGAAGCTGCCAGGTCCTGTGCTATTCTGATTGTGTTTCCACAATATTGAAATTGTTTCTTCCTGGCTGCTTGTAGTATTTTCTCCTTGATCTGGGGATTCTGGAACCTGGCTATAATATTCCTAGGAGTTTTCTTTTTGGGATCTTTTTCAGGAGGTGATCATTGGATTCTTTCAACCTCTATTTTGCCCTCTGGGTCTAAAACATCAGGTAGTCCAATAATTTTTAAATTGTCTCTCCTGGACCTATTTTCCAGGTCAGTGGTTTTTCCCATGAGATATCTCACATTTCCTTCTAATCTTTCATTTGTTTGGATCTGCTCAACAGTATCTTGATTTCTCATAAAGTCATTAGCTTCCATTTTCTCCAGTCTAACTCTGAAGGAATGAATCTCCTCAGTGAACTTTTGAGATTCTTTTTCCATCTGGCAAATTCGACTTTTTAAGGCATTCTTCTCCTCATTGCTCTTTTGGGCCTCCTTTGCCATTTGAGTTAGTCTATTTTTTAAGGTGTTGTTTTCCTCAGTCAGGCTATTGACCCTCATTTCATACTTTTCCTGCATCCTTCTCATTTCTCTTCCCAATTTTTCCTCCACTTCTCTTATTTGATTTTTAAAGTCCTTCTTCAGGTCCTCTATGGCCTGCAACCCACTCATGTTTTCCCCTGGGGCTTTTGGAGCAGGATTTCTGACCTCACAGCCATCCTCTCACTCTATGCTTCGATCCTTTGTGCCCCCAAAGTAGGAGTCTAAGGTTGCATTTTTCTGTTTAATTTGTTTCCTTTGCCTTGGCATGTTGCCACTTAATTACTTGACTTTTGGCCTTGTTGCCACAGTATGGCCTAGCGCCAGACAGGAACTTTCACCCTGAATGTGTGCAGGGGGGCCAACTTCCGTTTCTGGCAAGCTGGCAACCCACCCACGACCTCGACCCCAGATCAAAATCCAGATCCAGGGAGGTTAAGGCAAGAGTGATTACCCCCCAAGACTGATCGCTGGATCTCCCTACAGTTCACAGGCCAGGAGCTAGAGCTGTCTCTGAAAACTGCAAAATGGCGTGTCTCCTCAGCGCCTTCTAGCCCCCAGGGGAGGAAGCCGGTGCATTCCCCAAATACTGGTCCCAAAGTCCATAGGGCACTAACCTCTCACTTTGTCCTAGGCATGTCTATGTTGATAATTCTAGAGTCGCCACAGCTGCTGGTATTCTGGGGTCTCTCCAGCCGGCTGCTGGCTGCTGCCCTGGGGCTAAAACCATGACTCAGGCGGACTGGACCTGTGCTAGGCTCCTGTGCTGTGTGCGCTGTGCTGCTGGCTCCCAGACCGCTGCACTGGTCCTTCCTGCAGGGCTGCTGGGCTGTCCTCAGTGGGAGGTTAGCTTCTCTGTGTCATTCTGTGGGTGTTGGGGCTCCAGAAATTGTTCAGAGTCCCCTTTTACATAGTTTGGAGGTGATCTGGGGGAAGAGTGGCTTGGGCGCAGTGTTTCTACTCTGCCATCTTGGCTCCACCCTGGAGCCTTTCTTCTTCTGTAAAATGAGTGGCTTAGATCCCTAGGGCACAGTAAGTTTCGTCTAGTTCTTCCCTCTCCTCTTAGAATCCTTGGATTCTTTCAAGACCCAATCTTATGCACCATCTTCTACTTGAAGCCTGGCTAAGTACCCCCTGCAACTTGTGCCTTCTCTCAGATATTGCCTTATCTACTTGTTATGTATCCTGTGTATATAACGGGTCTGTGTGTGTGTGTGTTTGTGCACATGCCTGTGTGTATCCAGCACTTAATACTGTACCTGCCATATAGTAAGAGGACTAGAAAGTAGACCAGTTTGCCTGAAAGTAATAGGGAGTCCCCTGAAGTTATGCTCAATTTTATACATAAGGAAGATTATTTAAGCATTATTATGAAGAATGGATTGGGGGTGCGGAGAGAAAGGAAAAGGGACATTGTTACTTGTAATGGAAATGCAAATTTAAAGATCTTCCCTACCCCTAGGCACTTTGATAGGCTTTAGAGACTCTGAGAACCTTCCTTGATTTGAAAATATACTCTCCCCCCTAATAGGCTGAATGTGGTCACATGGAGCCTGTGGCAGGAGGCTTGGTTTTCAGGAATGCCCAAACCTTGATGCTGTGTGATTGGGCAGTGGGTCAAGAGGGTGGTTACATTCTCTGACCCAGGAGAAGGCTATATAATCCCTGATGTGAGGCTTTGCTTTGGAGCTCACTTTGAGAAGTGTTGTATGATTTGACCAGATGAGACTCTGGGCAGCCGTTGAGAGCCCCCCGTCTTTGAAAACCCAGATGTTGATGCTTTCCTCTCTGGTAACTGTGATTTGGTATTGATGTAATGGTTGGGCAGTTTGGAAGCCTGTCTGGTTGATTCGTTTGTTTCTCTCTCTTGTAAGTTCTGTCTGTATACTTTGAAGTTCAGGGTGCTGACCTTTTCCCCCGAACTAGGTAAACAATATATGTTTGATTGATTAAAGTAAGCTTGTTAACCCATTTTGAGTTGCTTTCCTTTAGAAAAGAAGACCTAAGAACCTGTATTGGCAGCCACCCTGGGGATGCTGGGGTGCTTGCTGCTACATTACTGAACTTCAGATCTGAAAGAAGTTGGAAAGTAGAAGATATGCTAGGAAGATATCACAACAACACCCACCACAACAACCACAATGGTAATTATAGTTGTAGCTGATATATATATATATATATATATATATATATCATATTAAAGTTTTCAAAACTACATAATAGGATATCTCCTTTGCTTCTTTAAACAACCCTGTGATGTAAGTGTTATATCCATTTTACAGAGAGGGAAATAGAGGCTGAGGGAGTTTAAGTGCCTCCTCTAGGGTCACTCGGCCAGCAACCAAGATCTTCTTAGCCATTAGCCCTGTGTCCTACCCACTATACCACAAAAACTCAGCTAGATGGCAGTGATGACTTCAGTTGGGGTGGTAGCAGTGGGGCTAGAGAGGAGGGGATGGATATGAAAGAAGGTGGAAGTAGCAGGACTTGGGAACTAATTAGAAATGAAAGGGGAGGGGGTGGGAAGAGTCAAAGATGATCCCAGGATTTGGGTTGTGGATGACTAGATGAAAAGATGTGTTATACAGACAAAAATATCGAAGTAAGAATGGGAATGAAATGGTTTAGGGGACAGAAAATGAGTTTGTCCTGATTGCCATTCCTTGCTGCAAGGTTTGAAGAAATCAGGCCTTATGGCTCCAGAGACACATCACAGCCCTGGAATAAGACAGGTAAGGACAGCAGCTTCTCCCCTGAGAAAACACAGCAGAGGCTTCAACGAATGAGCAATCCCAAGATAGGCTATGTGCCTGGCTGCTTGACAGGTGGGGGACACTTCATGTCTCATTGTGGCTGCCCCCAGAGGCAGAACTTTTTCTGAGGCCTGACTCTGACACTCTTCTGCCTTGAGCTTCCAGACTAGGGCTAGGTGCCCCCTTTGGAAAGGGGGTGGAGAAATTAAAAAAGAACTCCCCTGGGAAGTCAGTCAAGATGTTTGAGGCAAGCTGGCCAGACTTGGTCTCTGAAAAGGATGGGACACATAAAAAGCAGCCACATGTCCGAGTACTAAACACTAAATTAGCTAGACCAACCCAAGGATGTTTTCGTATATGGCTTACTTCTGTCTGATAGATCCTTAACTGCATGGTATTCACTTTCCCTTGTTCTTCAGTCATATCTAATTGTTTTTTTTTTCTTGTTTTTTAAATTAATTTATTAGTTTAGTTTCAGTTAACAAGATTCAATTCCATAGTTCCTTGATTTTCAAATTTCCTTTACTTCCCTCCCCCCTCCCCCCATGACAGCATATAGTCCAATATAGGATCTGCAAATACATTCATATTAGACATTATTCCAATTACAAAGGCATATTGTACTAGGTGGGATGAAAGATGGTAAAGAAAAAATAAAACCAAACAATGAAAAGAAAAAGATCATTTAGTTTGCTTCCATCAGGCTCAGTTCTTTCTAGTTATATCTCTGGATGGCGCATTTCTCTCTTTCTTGAGTCTTTCGGGATTGACTTATATCATTGCATTGCTGAAAAGAGTCCAGCCTCTCATAATTGGTCATCACAGATATGGTATGTCTGTGATTGTATACAAATTTCTTCTGATTCTACTCTTCTCGCTCAGCATCAGTTTGTATAAGTCTCTCCAGGTAATTATGAAATCTGTCACTTCCTCGTTTCTTATAGCACAATAATATTCCATTACATTCATATACCACAACTTGTCTAGCCATTCCCCAATTGATGGACACCCCTTTAGTTTCCAATTCTTTGCAACCACAAAAAGGGCTGCTATAAATATTTTTGTACATATGGGTCTTCCTCCCACTTCTATGATCTCTTTGGGATATAACCCTAGAAGTGGTATGGCTGGGTCAAAGGGTATGAAATTATTTATAATCCTTTGGGCATAATTCCAGACTGCTCTCCAGAATGGTTGGATAAGTTCACAACTCCACCAGCGATGTATTAGTGTTCCAATTTGTCCACATCCTCTCCAGCATTTGTTGCTTTCTTGTTTTGTCATCTTAGCCAATCTGACTGGAGAGATGTGGTATCTCAGAATTGTTTTGATTTGCATTTCTGTAATCAATAGTGATTTAGAGCATTTCTTCATATGTTTATAGATATCTTTAATTTCTTTCTCTGGAAACTGCCTGTTCATATCCTTTGACCATTTATCAATTGGGGAATGACTTGTATTCATATAGATTTGGCTCAATTCTCTATAAATTTTAGAAATGAGTCCTTTATCAGAGACACAAGTTGTAAAAATTCTTTCCCAATTTCCCACCTCCCTCTTGATCTTGGTTACATTGGCTTTTTTTGTACAGAAGCTTCTCAATTTAATGTAATCAAAATTTTCCATTTTGCATTTTAGAATGTTCTCTAATTCTTGTTTGGTCCTAAAATCTTCCCGTCTCCACAAATCTGTCAGGTAAACTATTCCTTGCTTTCCCAAATTGCTTACAGTATCATCCTTTACACCTAGATCATGCACCCATTTAGACTTGATTTTGGTATATGGTGTTAGATAGTGATCTATGCCTAGTTTCTGCCATACTGTATTCCAGTTTTCCCAGCAGTTTTTGTCAAATAGTGCATTCTTATCCCAAAAACTGGGGTCTTTGGGTTTATCGAACAATAGATTGCTATATTCATTAACTGCTGGGTCTCCTGCACCTAATCTATTCCATTGATCCACTACTCTACACCTCTGCCAGTACCAAGCAGTTTTGATGACTGCTGCTGTATAATACAGATTAAGATCTGGCATAGCTAGTCCACCTTCCCTAGCATTTCTTTTCATTAATTCCCTTGATATTCTAGACCGTTTGTTTTTCCAAATAAATTTTGTTATTATTTTGTCTAACTCTAGAAAGTAGTTTTTTGGTAAATTGATTGGTATGGCACTAAATATATAGTTTAGTTTGGGTAAAATTGTCATTTTTATTATATTAGCTCGACCCAGCCACGAGCAATTGATATTTTTCCAACTATTTAGATCTGTTTTTATTTGTGTGAGAAGTGTTTTGTAGTTGTGATCATATAGATTCTGGGTTTGTTTTGGCAAGTAGATTCCCAAATATTTTATAATGTCTACAGTGACTTTAAATGGGATTTCTCTTTCTATTTCTTGCTGTTGAGTTTTATTAGAGATGTACAGGAATGCTGAGGATTTATGTGGGTTTGTTTTATATTCTGCAACTTTGCCAAATTTATTTATTGTCTCAAGTAATTTTTTACTTGATTCTCTAGGATTCTCTAAGTATATCATCATATCATCTGCAAAGAGTGACAGCTTGGTCATTTCTTTGCCTAATTTGATTCCTTTGATTTCTTTTTCTTCTCTAATTGCTACTGCTAACGTTTCTAGTACCAGATTGAATAAGAGGGGTGATAGTGGACACCCTTGTTTCACTCCTGATCTTATTGGAAAGGCTTCTAGTTTATCCCCATTGCATATAATACTTGCTGATGGTTTTAGATAGATGCTAGCAACTATTTTAAGGAAGGCTCCATTTATTCCTATACTTTCTAGTGTTTTTAATAGGAATGGATGTTGTACTTTGTCAAAAGCCTTTTCTGCATCTATTGAGATGATCATGTGGTTTTTGCTAGTTTTGTTGTTGATATGCTCAATTATATTGATGGTTTTCCTAATATTAAACCATCCTTGCATTCCTGGAATGAATCCTACCTGATCAGGGTGTATTATTTTTGTGATAAGTTGTTGGAGTCTTTTGGCTAATATTTTATTTAGAATTTTTGCGTCTAAATTCATGAGGGAGATTGGTCTATAATTTTCTTTCTCTGTTTTATCTCTTCCTGATTTAGGAATCAGTACCATATTTGTGTCATAGAAAGAGCTTGGTAGGACTCCTTCTTCACTAATTTTCCCAAATAGTTTGTAGAGTATTGGAATCAATTGTTCTTTAAATGTTTGATAGAATTCACCAGTGAACCCATCTGGCCCTGGAGATTTTTTCCTAGGGAGTTCATTGATGGCTTGTTTGATTTCTTTTTCTGAGATGGGGTTATTTAGGTAATTCACTTCCTCTTCAGTTAATCTGGGCAATTTGTGATTTTGTAAATATTCATCCATTTCACTAAGATTGTCATATTTATGTGCATACAATTGGGAAAAATAATTCCTCATTATTTTTTTGATTTCCTCTTCATTGGAGGTAGATTCACCCTTTTTATTTTTGATACTCATAATTTGGTTTTCTTCTTTCTTTTTTTTTATCATATTGACTAAGGGTCTATCAATTTTGTTGATTTTTTCATAAAACCAGCTCTTAGTTTTATTTATTAATTCAATGGTTTTCTTAATTTCAATTTTATTAATCTCACCTTTGGTTTTCAATATTTCTAATTTAGTACTAAATTGGGGATTTTCAATTTGTTCTTTTTCTAGCTTTTTCAATTGCATGTCCAATTCATTGACCTCCCTTCTCTCTGCTTTAATTAAGTATGCACTCAGGGATATAAAACTTCCCCTGAGAACTGCCTTTAGTGCATCCCACAAATTTTGGTATGTTGTTTCATTATTATCATTCTCTTGAATGAAATTATTGATTGTTTCTATAATTTCTTCTTTGACCCACCAATTTTTTAGGATTAAATTGTTTAGTTTCCAATTAGTTTTTAGTCTATCTTTCCATGGCCCTTTATTGCATATAATTTTTATTGCATCATGATCTGAGAATGATGCGCTTAATATTTCTGCCTTTCTGCACTGGATTGTGAGGTTTTTATGCCCTAGTACATGGTCTATTTTTGAGTATGTACCATGCACTGCTGAGAAGAAAGTAAATTCCTTTTTGTCCCCATTCAGTTTTCTCCAGAGATCCATCATATCTAGTCTCTCTAAGATTCTATTCACCTCCTTAACTTCTTTCTTGTTTATTTTGAGGTTAGATTTATCGAGTTCAGAGAGGGGGAGATTAAGGTCCCCCACTAGTATAGTTTTGCTATCTATTTCTTCCTCTAATTCCTTTAACTTCTCCTCTAGGAATTTGGATGCTATACCACTTGGTGCATATATATTAAGTAGTGATATTGCTTCATTCTCAATGGTGCCTTTTAGTAGGATATAGTTTCCTTCCTTATCTCTTTTAATTAGATCTTTTTTTGCTTTTGCTTTATCTGAGATAAGTATTGCTACCCCTGCTTTTTTCACTTTAGCTGAGGCATAATAAATTTTACTCCAACCTTTTACCTTTACCCTGTGGGTATCCCTTTGTTTCAAATGTGTTTCTTGTACACAGCATATTGTAGGATTATGGTTTTTATGTTTTATGGGAGAATTCATCCCATTCACATTCACAGTAATGATGACTATCTGTCTCTTCCCCTCCATTCTCTTCCCTCCCCTGTTTATGTTTTTGTTTCTTCCTTCTCCCTTCCCCTCCTTGAAGTTTTCCCTTTTGACTGCCCCCTCCCTCAGTGTTCCCACCCAGTGATCCCCCTTCTTAACCTACCCTCTTCCCTTACTACTGTTTCACTCCCTTCTAATCCCCCCACTTTAGTCTCCTCCTTTTCACTCCCCCTCCCTTAACCTTCCGCTATCTATAGGACACAATAAGTTTTTATACTTATCAGAGTAAATTACTCCCCGTTTGATTCCAAACCAATGAGAGTAAATTTCAAACAGTGCTCCCTCCCTCCTTTTCCTCTATTTAATGAATTTATGTGTCTATTCACATTAGAATCTTAAACTTCACTGATTAAGTTGATCCCTCTTTGAACCAGAACCAGTGAGAATAGTGTTTAAATGATGTTCCTCTCCCTCTTTCTTTCCCCTCTTCTATGTTGTGTTTTGATGCCTCTTCAGATGACATATTTTACCTTTTCCTATCTCATCCTTTCCTTTTTCCCATTACAGTCCCTTTGATCCCCTTAATAGTTTTTTTTTTTAGACTTCAGGTTAGTGCATTCATACCCACACCCTCTATCTAAGTATAACCCTTTTGAAGGTCATGATAATCATAAAGATTTCAAATATTTACAGTTATCAGCTCCACATATAGGGATGTGAACATTTTGCTCTTGTTGCATCCCAGGTAATGAGCTTGTGTTTGTGGGTGTGGGTGTGTGCACTTCTGCATGTGTGAGTCTATGTTACCCTTGTTTACCTTTTTATGTCCTTCTGGAGTCTTGTAATTGGAGATCAAATTTTCTATTGACCTCTGGCTTTTTCATCAGGAAAGTCTAGAAGTCCCTTACTTCATTAAACGTCCATCTCCTTGCCTGAAAGATTATGCTCAGTTTTGCTGGGTAGTTAATCCTTGGTTGTAGTCCTAGCTCTCTTGCCCTACGAAATATCAAATTCCAGTCCCTCCGCTCTTTTAATGTAGAAGCTGCTAGGTCCTGTGTGGTCTTAACTGTAGTTCCTTGATATTTGAATTGTTTCTTTCTGGCTGCTTGTAGAATTTTTTCTTTAATCTTGTAATTCTGGAATTTGGCTACTATATTTCTTGGAGTTTTCAGTTTGGGATCTCTCTCAGGAGGAGTCCGGTGAATTCTATCGATAGCTATTTTATCTTCTGATTCCAGGACCTCAGGACAGTTTTCTTTGACAACCTCTTGGAGCATGTTGTTTAGGCTGTTTTTTATATCATGGCTTTCTGGTAGACCAATAATTCTTAAGTTGTCTCTCCTGGATCTGTTCTCTAGGTCAGGTACTTTTCCAGTGAGATATTTTATATTTTCTTCCAGTTTTTCTATCGTCTTGTTTTGTTTGATTGACTCTTGCTGCATCATAGAGTTCTGAGTTTCAGTTTGATTGTTTCTAATTTTTAGCGAATTATGGTCTTCGGTTATTTTTTGAAGTTCCTTTTTTAGGGAGGTATTTTCTCCAATTACTTCACTGAGATGTTTTTCCAAGTTGTTCATTGCCTCCCTGATTTGGCCTTTAAAATTTTTCTTAAGCTCCTCCAGGAATGCTATTTGGGCTTGAGACCAGATCATGTTTCCTTCTGTGGTCTCAGGTGTGGGTAGAGAGTCTATATTGTCCTGTGTATTTGGTTGTTCATGCCCTGCATGGTAGGCTCGAATAGACTTTCTTGCCTTCCCCTTCTCCTTCTTAGTTTCCTTCTTTCCCATTGTGACTTCCTGTTTCTTAGTTTCTCAGGCTATGAGTTTAGGGCCTGATCCTTGACTTTGAATACCTCTGGGTGGCCAGTTTATGGCTAAGTCAGGGAAGTCAGTGAGGAATGTAGATGTGTAGGTGGGGGTGTGTCTGGCCACTTCAGATTTCTGCCTCTATACCCCTGGGCTATAAGTAGGCTTTTGTTGGTGAGGTGAGGTGGGGCTTGTTGGGACCCCTCCCTCTCTTCTCTTCAGACTCCTGGCTGTCTCAGTTACACCCCTTCTTGGAGACTCTCAAGCCTGGGGCTATTTCCATTAACTTGGGATTTCAATCTGGGTGGGAGACTTATCTTTGGGTTTTCTGCTTCATGAAAGAGGGATGGGAGGATCAGAGAAGCTAGAATTTACTTTGCCATTCCAATTCCAGCCCCTGTATTATACAGGCAGGCAGTCTCCAACCTTCCAGTCTTGGGGCCGAATGCAGCCCGACTCTTCCTAACTGGCTCCAGTGACCCCTCCCATCCGAGAGATGACTGTGATTCGTCCTTGGTAAGTCTGCAGGCTGGGGCTTTTTCTCTCTCTGGTGTAGTCTGCTTGTCTGCTCTTAGGTCTGAGCTGTGCAGACCCCAGGCGCTCTGTGCTCGTCCTGTTGGGACCATGGGGCAACCTCCTGGGCTGGACTCTGCCACATTCTGTCTTCCAGTGGGCTCCGTCACTCCAGAATCCGCTCAGATTCACCCTTTGATACTTAGTGACAGAAGAGCTCAGCAAGGTTACTGCTTCCTTTCTGCCATCTTGGCTCCCCCCCCCCCCCCATATCTAATTCTTTATGGCCCCATTTGGAGCTTTCTTAGCAAAGGTACTGGAGTGGTTTGCCATTTCCTTCTTCAGCTCATTTTACAGATGAGGAAACTGAGCCAAATAGGGTTAAATAACTTGCCCAGGGTCACACAGCCAGTAAGAATCTGAGGATGGATTTCAATTTAGGAAGATGAATCTTTCTGACTCCAGGCTTGGTGCTTTATCCACTGTGCCACCCAGCTGGCCCATCACTTTCCCTAGATGAGTACATTTGCAAATGAGCCTGAATAGCTTGTTCACTCTCAAATATAGAAGAATATTCAGGGTAGTGGCAAGCAAAGGTCCACTTAGAGCAGTGACAAGATCATAGGATAGCTAGCTAAAGCATTTATTACAATGTGCTTGAGACTGTTCTGTCTTCTGAGGATACAAAACAGTAAGACAGTCCTGCCTTCAGAGAGCTTAAGTCGGGGTGGGGGAGGAAGTAGGAAGGAAGGAGGGTAGCCAACTCAAGCTTGAGCTGGAAAGGAGGGATCGAAGATTTAGATCTGGAAGTGACCTCAGAGGTGATGGGCTCTAATCTCTTGCTGGAAATGACCAGTCCCTAGCTGGATCTATGCAGCAGTATGTTCAAAGAATATTTGGAACTGGGACCCCTGGGTATTTCCATTTGCAAAAATACGTATCGGTCTTTTTATTACAAGATCAATAAATTACAGTTAAGTAAGTTGAGTGCATCATGCTGTTTTCCCTTGACTCGGTAAGTGAATAATTACAACACTTTTTTGTTTCATTGAATTGTAACTCATTGGATTTCAAAGCCCAATTGAGGAAGTCATTGATGGGGAAAGGGACTGTAGGGATCCATTGGTTTTATCCCCTCATTTTACAGCTAAGGAAATGGGGGTTCCAAGAGGGTGAATGATCTGTTCAAGGTTTAAACAGCTCATTGGAGCCAAAGATGGGACTGGAACTCAAAGCTCCTGATTCCCAGTCCCATGATCTTTCCACAGTGCTATGACTTTCAAGTGAATGTGACACCTTCTTTTGGTGACTCATCTTCTCTATGAAGCCTTTCTAAATTCCCCCCCCCCTTCTCATCTCCCACCATTGAACCCTCTCCCCTTGAGGAACTTCCAGACCTGAAATTCTTTGGATAGAGACAGCCTTCTCATGATTTCATTGCAGATAAACAACATGAGCAAAAAGTATGGAGGTGGGAAAGCACAGGAAACAAAAGGATGTACATTTTTGTTGGAATATTTACTATTTAGAGCGGTATAATATGAGGTAAAACTGGGAGGGTAGGGAAAAGCTAAATTCTTCAAAGTCTCCAATGCCAGAATAAGGACTTGGCACTTTACCTAGTATGCAATAGGGAGCCATTGAAGGTTTTTGAGCCTTGAAGTGACATGAGTAAGTAGATATACTTGAATTTTTATACTACAGTAGAAGCATGAAGTTTATCAGTATGGATGCTTTCTCTAAAAGAGCAGGTTGTGATGCCTTTTCCTGTGGAGACCTTGCCTATGCCCTCCCTTTCCTAAATGCTCCATAGGAAGTTTACTTTGTGAAATGAAATTACATTATATTTCTTTTGTACATGATTTGTATCAACTCATCTGTGTCAGTATTTCCTTCCAGTTATCTGTAAGCTTCTTCAGGGCAAGGATTGCTTCATTTTTGGTCTTTCTGTCTCTAATACCTAGCCTCACACCTGCCAATAAAGACTTGTTGAATTGAACAGAGGATCTACCTCACCTGCTGGAGGACTTTAACATTTCATGGGTAGAACTGAACCATCTGTGCTCAGATGCACTGAGCTGTGTCTTGCACCAAAAATTCAGTCAAGATATCAAAAACAACGCTTTATTTTTTCTTTTTGATTCCTTCGACCTCTCCACCTGCTTGAGAGATTCTGAGACTTGAATCACGGTGCTTAATTTGGAAATGCTAGTTTCAGTTAATGATCTCTCCTCTTGCTTCCATAACTGGATTCCTGTTATGATTTGTCCTGGCATTATCCCTTGGATTTGCCTCACGACTGGCCTTCTTCCATTTTCTGACTTTACATTCCTCAGGTCATTTCCCTTATGTCCTTCCTTGTATACGAGTCATTACTTGTAACTTACTCACCTTGGGGTCACCTGCAATTTTGATTCTTTAAAGATATCAAAGGTGTTTCATGATTTCAGCCATACATCATTACTTACAGAAGACTGCTTTTAAAAAGATGGGATTTTCTTTTGTGGGGTAGTTTAGAATCACTGAAAACATGGCTCAGTTTTCCAAGTGAAATCCAGCTTGCTTTTTTCTTTCTAGCTTTTGTCCTTCTATTTAGTTCTGAGATCTTCTCATTTTCCATTTAGTGCAAGATATACAGTATATACTGAAGTATTAACTCAGTGAAATGCCTTTCCATTTTTATACTAAAGCTTGGACTACTGGAACTTTTAATTATGCTACCCCTGCCACGCCCCAGTCTGAAGGGTTAGGCTAAATTCAATTAAGTGGTTCTGGATCTCACTGAAGAAGTTCTGTAGTATTCTGGGACTTGGTATAGTTAGCATGTCATTTGCAAAAAGGAGCATTTCCTCAACATCTACAGGGAATACCAAACATAATGGGAAGACCATTGAATATGGAGCCTGGAATTGGAATTCAAATCCTGACTTTGCTACTTACTAGTTATGTGACCTTGAGCAAGTCATGTAACAAGCTCTTGGCTTCAGTTTCCTCATCTGCAAAATGAGAAGGGTGGATTAGACAACATATATTGTCCCTTTTAGCTCCAGAATTGTGATTTTCTAATTCTCTCTTCCATCCAGCATGTAGCACAGTGACTAGCATACAGTAAGCATTTAATAAATGTTTATTGATTGATTTAGAAGCTGAATAGGAATTTCTCCTGGGCAATGGTGAATGCCACTGATGAATGTATGTTTGCCTGTTTTATGCATTGCATGATACTGAGAATCAGAGTCTTTGAGCTAAGTTAGCTCTATTATAGCAACTAATAGAAAATTTTCTATTCTCTTAACCCATGATTGAGAGACTTCTTATTGAAGGAGAGATTTTTAAGGCTTTTTATTCTACCAAATCAAATATGTTAAAAATGATCAGCAAATAAAAAGCACAGTGGAATTTTGTATTTTATACCCATTTTGGTCAATTGTGTGACTCTGAAAGTGTGGCATGCTATAGAAAATCTTTTGGGAAAGTCTGACTAAGGATTGATGGTAAAGTCTGCCTCCCACTTCTTAGTAGAGAGGTAGTGAACTAGAGATATGGAATGAGTCCTATTTCAAACATGGTCATTATTTTGGTTTCTCTGGATGATATTTCTGTGTGGGGGTAAGGGTAGAGGACAGAGCCCTATTGGTTAGAGGGAAGAGCCATTAGTGGGAAGTGAAAATCATATTTTAAAAAGTAGAGAACATCAATAAAACATTTAAAAATTAGTTTGTTCCCCTTTTTGTTTTTTTTTTTCATTAAGGAAGAATATATTCAGTATGGGTGTATTTATTATTCTTATAAAGATTTTATAGATTTTTCTCCAACATTCAGAATCTTCTTTGATGAGATATTTAAAAATCAGGCCTTCAGTGCTTTCAAAACTCCATCACCTTTAGCCCAGACTCCTGTGTGTCCTTGGTTGGATATGATTTAACTGTTTGTCACCTTTTCAAATCAAGTCAATAAGCATTTAAGTGTTTACTATGTTCCAGGCACTAAGCATTAATTTTTTTTTAAGTTCCATTTTCATTTCCATACAGTAAATTAGGGGCTTCTAGGTGGCGCCATACTGCATAGAGAACAAATCTTGGAGTCTGGGAAATCTTTATCTTCATGAGTTCACATCTGGCCTCAGAGATTTCATAGCTCTATGACCCTGGGTAAGTCACTTAACCCTGTCTGCCTCAGTTTCCTCAACTGTAAAATGATCTGGAGAAGAAAATGGCAAACTACTCCAGTATTTTTGCTAAGAAAACCCCAAATGGGGTCGAGAAGCATCAGACATGACTGAAAATGACTAGACAACAACAAATAGTACATTAAGTAGTAAGAAGTGTTAGAATCCAAACAGTGGTAGATCCACAGCCATCAATAATCCAAATAAGGCATTGCAGTGCAATTCAGTGAGCATTGTTAAGCACCTACTGCGTACAAAGCACTGGGCTTGGTGCCTAGTGTAGCAAAACAAAGTCCACTGCTGAGAAGCTGGTAAATCTGTTCCATTTTTTACTTTTTTGTAGTCCATCCAGTCTCATCTAAATAAAAGTACTCATGGTATTGATTTTGACCTTTGTTTTAATGAGTCAGAAGTCTGACTGACTTCACCTATGAAGTCTGAAATGATGCTGAAATTACTCTGAAACAATTGCATATAGATGCCTGAAATGGCAAATGGTGATTTTCCATCCATTAAAACACAATTTTATTTCCTCTTATAGAAATTGAAATCAGATCATATTTGTGACTTTTCATTGGTACCTAGCATCCTAGACATAGGAATAGTGAAATCAAATGATGATCATCCCCAGGAATTAAGGATTAGCAGTCTAGGAATAGTGGAAGATCCCAGAAAGTGAGGGATTCCTGGGGCTGGACCAAAGTAAGTGTGCTGTGAATTTTGGGTGTCTTGGAGGTTACCATCCCCATATGGGACCTTGCTGCCCTACATGTGTCATGGGGAAATGGAGAGAATATGGAGCCAAGTCAATGACCTGGAATGTGAGTTGACTCCTCCTTTGGTAGCTGACGTTCTCCCAAAGAGCTGTCTCCTCACTTAGCTAGGCTGGTCCAGGGAGGGCAGACAAATAATCTATCACTAGCCCCTACTCAAAGCCTTTCCTGATTGGTAAGATCTGCTAAATCCTGCAGTCTCTTGGTCTAACTTTCTGGGCCCCAAGGTCACTAACTCATCATGGGAAAGCACTAAAGGAGACTTGGTGGAAGTTATATTTCCTGCGTATCATTTTTTATACAACCATGTCTGACCATTTATGGCCAGGGATCATGGATTTAGAGCATAGACTTGGTCCCTTAGAAAATCAAGGTCAGAGTTTCTCAATATGGGGCCATGAATGTGTTTGTTTAATATTTTGATGATTGGATTTCAATATAATTGGTTTCTTTTGCATCCCGTTTTATGCATTTAAAAACAGGTTCCAGTCTATAGGCTTCACCAGCCTTCCAGAGGGAGCCATGAAACAAAAATGTTTAAGAATCCCTAGTAGTTCAACCTCCTCATTTTAAAATAAGAAATATTGAGTCTCAGACAAAGTTAGTGACTTGTTGAAGGTCATAAGTAACACTACTGGAATATGAACACAGGTTCTTTGACTCCAAATCCAATCCCTTTCCTTAGTAGTGAGCTAAGTATTCAGCAGAGGAATAAACTCCACAGAGAAGATCTGACTGAACTTTCAGATCGAAATTGCAGTTTTGCATTTGGCTGTAATGGGGTTGAATCATTAAAATCCAGGCCTTTTTGTCATTGAGTGTGTGGTAAGTAATATCCCCTCATTTTCCCATAAACACTGAAAGCCTCTGGGAATGAGAAGTAAAAATGCTCATCGCTGGGAAGATAGAATACACAATTTCTCAGTCCCAGTGACTATTTTAGAGAATGATTGAAAATGGAATGTGAGCTGTCATGGGTAACTTTTAGATATTGTATATGCAATGTGGTTTTTTTTTTTTTCATGCTAATCTCTGAGCATAGGTTACCTTTTCTCTTCCTTCTAAGGCTATCTCAAATCCTACCTGCATCTGCCCACACTGATTTTCCACTCATCTGAAGTGGTCTTGGAGGCAGAATTCAATTCAATTCAGTGAACATGGAATTTCCTAGTATATGCAAAGATCTGGGGCTTAGCATCTAGTTACAAAGCTGAAAAAAAATGAAATAATCCCTGCCTTCAGGTAGCCTACACTCTAATGGGGATGAAAGCAGGGCTAGAATGCACGCTAAATATATGTGCTACGTGACAAAATGTGATGGAGCAAAGGAGAACTCCAGACCAAATGCTCTACAACAATTTGAAGAGGAAGGCAGGTCCTAGTTCTTACTCTGCTGTGTGGCTTTGGGCAAAGCACTTTGTCTCTCCCAATCTTTCCATCTATAAAAGAGGATTATGATACTTTCCCTTTATCTTTTCCTCTTCCCTAGGGTAGTTATGAGGACCAAAACGTGTGAAGGACTATATTAATGAAACGTGGTATTTATTGATATTATGAATAGTCAATAGTAGTAGACTATTTTCTGTTGTAGTTTAATTATTTCTTATGTATAAAGGCTCTCCAGCTATGCTATAAGATCTTCAATGACAAGAAACATATTTGAAACTTCTCTATATGCCCTACAGCACCTGGGCATAACAGATCATATTTAGAGGTAGAAAGGAATTTAAAGGTCTTTGTTCCACACAGGTGAAAACAACCCTACAGAGGAGAAGTTACTTTCCCAAAGTGACATAGAAAGTAAATAACTGAAATGGCATGATGCACCACCCTGAATGATTCCAGCTAATTCTAATCATTACATGCTAAGAGAATTGTATGCTCTTAGTCATATGAGAATCACTGTAAAAAAATGGGAATGAATAAGAGAAATCTTAGGAGGGACATGATTATAGCCTTTACATATCTTGAGACTTATCTTTGAGAAAAAAACCTTATTCTATGTGACTTCAAATGGCAGAAGTAGAAGCAATATGTATAAATTAGAAAGAAGACTAGATCTGGAGTCAGAGGAAGTAGGTTTGAATTCTGCTTGTTCCTTATTGACTGTGATTTGGGGTTTGTTACTTAACCCCTCTAGGCCTCATTTCCCTCATGAGAGTTAGACTAGGTGAATTGTAAAGCCCCTTCCAGCCCTAAATCCTATGATTTCAGCTCAGATATACCTAACAGTCAATGTTGGCCAATAATGGAATTGTAAGACCTAGAAGGTGGTGAATTCAAACAGGCCAGATGACCACTTGTCTGGAATATTGCAGTAAGGATCATTCTACTGGATGGGAGGCTAGACAGGATCACCTCCATGCTGTCATCCGATATCCTAAGAAACTTCCTAAATTTCATAGGGACTAAAGAGCATGAGGAAGATGGAATAGAGTAGGGAAAGGCACTGCACTTATTTTCATATATCCAGGCATAGGAAGATCACATTGCATCTGTGAGTGTAAATGAAACTGACCAAATCTTGTTGATGATTTTTCATTTTTACAGATGAGGAAACTGAGGCTCAGAGAGGGAAAGGGAACCAAAGTCACACAGAGAGTCCCTGGAAAAGCTTGGATAAAACTTGGACTTCCTGAGTCCCGGTTTCTTGCTCTTTCCCCTAATCTATTACTGCCTCTCATGCTAGCTAGCAGCCTGTAAATTTCCACTCTTCAGTTTAATTATGGGCTTAGTGATTTTTAATCAAAGCAGATCCAAAGCAAAGCAATTCTGACTAAGGTTAAGGATCTTCTTCCGCCAACCTCCCTTCTTCAGGAGATTCATTATATTACATTGATATAGGGATTCAAATGATGTACTGTGCCAGTGATTGGAAAATTAGAGGCTCTTTGCCAGAACTAAGGGTGCAGAGAGTCGAGTTTATTGCCCTTAGGAGAAGGACTAGGAAGCATGGAATAGTGAACCGAGTGCTACATTGACTTCAGGAAGAGCTAGGTTCAAGTCTTCCGTCAGACACTCACTAGCTATGTGACCAGGGATCCTCTGAGCCTAAGTGTAAAACAAGGGGATCTGATTGCTATGGTCTTCTGTTTTTAAGACTCAAGAAATTAGGGGTCAGTAGAGAAGAGAATGGACCTCCCACTAGAATTAAATAGACACCATTTAGTTTCTCCCTTTTTGGTTTTATCTCACATTTCTTCCCTTCTCCTACTCTACTTTCTGGCCAGATAGGATTATTCTTTGACTCCTGGTTAGACCCTGAATTTTCTTTCCTCAGTGATCCTGTTATGTCCTGTATCTGGGATGACTGGGTACCAGAAGACCTTGATTTTAGTCCCCAGCCTGTTGCCACTAGTATACTGTGAGACCTAAGAACAGCTTTGGTCTGCTGTCTAAGCCTTAGTTTCCTCACTGATAAAATGGAGGTTGGACAAGATGATTTCCAAGTTCCCCCCTAGTGTTGATTCTACGACTTTAGACACTGATTATGGGAAACTGAGGCCTAGAGAGATGAAGTAGTGACTCACCCAATGTTCCATAGCTAATAAGTGGGAAAGCCAAGATGGAACCCAATTGAATATTTAACTATACTGTGGAGCTTCTATTTATTGACAGCAGATTAAGTATTTAGTTCCCCACTGGAGTGGAAGAAACCCAAAATCCTGGCTGAAAATTGTTGTTGTTTGTCCTTTGTTCTCAGAAAAGGACCATGACATCAGAAGGGTGATGTCATAACTTGCAAATGAATTGGATTTAAGTGAGTGAGGGCTATGCAAAGTTACTAGCCTCACTTTCTCCTCCAAAGCCATCTGGGTCCAGTGGGCAGATATAGATCAGGACAGGTAGAGATGGCCCTGGATGCAGTGGGACTTTGGCCATTTAAAGCTAAGGTCTTTCCTAGGTCTCAGTTTGAGTGAGGTAATGCCCATTCAGGCCTGAGTGAGCATCTACTTCCTACTTATGAATCTCATTGACCTTCCCCTCCAGTGACTGTGCTGCCCTGGTGTAGAAGAGATGAAAAACGCAGGCTTCCTAGACATCTATTAGGATGAATGACAAGTGCTTGGCAGACGCAGAATTGACACATCTGATGATGTCCTCTCATAGGACCATCACTGACCCTCCTCCTCTTTTTTCAATGTCCTAAGTTGTGCCCCCACCCCCTTGTATCTGTGATCTCCCCCAGCTTTGTATTTCATGTTTGATCTTCCTTAGAACTCAGTTTAATCAAGGCCTATTGTTTTATGCAACATTGGTTTGTTGATTCTTTGGTGAATCCCTCCCCTCAACTTGCTGTTATAGACTGGGACAAACATAAACCTAGTCTTCCCCCCCCCCCCCTTTTTTCTCCCCAGAGAGACAGACAGCAATGACCAAGTACATTAGATATTTCTAAAGTAAAAATGGAAAACTTTCTAATTGCTAATTTGTATTTCCTGCAGCTGATCTGGAGGCCTCCAAACCTGAGCACAGCTGTGATTTGACAGCTTAATCACAACCTCAAGGTAGTCTCCCTACTGAATTATGCAATTGCCGCAACAGGGGGCCCTCCAGCTTGCCAGACCAACCATTAGGAGCAGCTTCATTTCTCCAGATCACCACTGTAGGACACAGACTTGTCATTTTGTGGACAGCTGCAAACCTCTCCATAGGAACCCAGAAAAAGACAAGTCAGGCATAAAAACCCCAACAAAAAGATCATTTCTCTTGATAAAGTATCTCCCAGTCCCAAAGCAAGGTGTTTTCAAAGACCTTTTGACTTGCCTCTCAAACATCTTAGGTTGCCTTGGGCTCAAGTCTCCAACTGGAGGAGTATTATAATAAATTCACAGATTTCAAACTTGTGTTAAATCTATATCCGATAAAGATGTGAGACCACATGTAGTCATTTCATCTACAAGCATAGCTTCTCTACTTTCTGAAAGGCATAATCCAACCAAGGATTAGGACTATACACAATGGAGTTTATTAACCAAAAAAGTATGAAAACGGTAATCCGAAGCAAAATTGAAACAAGTCAAGTTTTAAAACTACTGCTGTGACCGTGGGGTGGGTAGGTGTCGCAGTGAATAGAGCACCAGCCCTAGAATCAGGAGGACCTGAGTTCAAATCTGACCTCAGACACTTAACACAAAAAACAAGCCATGTGACCTTGGGCAAGTCAACCCCAATTGCCCTACCTTCCCCCCTCCAAAAAGCAAAAAAGAGAAAAGAAAAGGCAAAAAAAGAAAGAAAATTGGATTGTAGAATGAGGGGATTATAAGAGATGATTATGTCCAACATTCTTTGTTATGAGTTCATTTCCAGCTCTTACATTCAATATTATTAGGTTTCTCCCTAAAGTACTATTGACTTATTAGCTATGTGACCCTCGGCAAGTAAGTTTCTTAGCCCTTTTGCCTCAGTTTCCTCATGTGTAAAATGAGCTGGAGAAGGAAATGGAAAACCACTCCAATATCTGGGAACCCCAAATGGGATCACCAAGTGTTGGACATGACTGAATAACAACAACAAACTCCATTGTAATATCTGTTCTTTGTATGTCTCCATAATATATGTATGTGTATGTGCGTGTACACATATGTGTATATAGAAAGAGATATACATCATAAATATACATGCACACAAGCAAAGAGAAGAGAAGACAGGAGGGAGGGGGGAGAGAGAGAAAGAGAGAGTGAGGGAGGAGTGGGAAGAGCAAAGAGAAGGAAAAAGAGGAGAGGCAGAGAAAGAGAGGGAGAGAAGGAAAGAGGAAAGAAGAGAGAGAAAGAGAGGAGAAGAGAGGAAAGGCAGAGAAGGAGGAGAGAAGAGTTGAGGAGAGGAGAGAAAGAGAGTGAAGGAACTTTTCTATGGTGAAAATGAAGACATGCTCAGAGGAGCAGAGGATCTACAATTGGAAGGGGCCTCAGAATCATCCAGTTCAACCCCTTCGAATTACATAGTACAAGAACCTGAGGCCAGAGAAGTTAGTGACCTGGCCAAAGGTTACACAGTTGTAAATAATACAGCTGAGATCTGAACCCAAATTTGATGACTCTAGATCTATTGGCCTTTCCTCTCTTACCACAATGTTTGAAGGAAAAGAACTTCATTGCAGAAATAACATCTTTTGCCAACACTTTGATGATCAATGATTTTATTAGTATAGTTGCTGCCTTTGCTGATTCAGGTTGCTGTCTCTTTTCCTTAGTGGAATACCTTTGTAAATTGCTGTGGTTTAAAAAGATGGAACAGCTAGTTCTGTATCCCAAAGAGATTTTTTTAAAAGGAGGAAAGGACTTATTTGTACAAAAATATTTATAGCTGCTTTTTTGTGGTGGCAAAGAATTAGAAATCAAGAGGATGTCTATCAATTGGGGAATGACTGAATAAGCTGTGGTATGTGATTGTGATGGAATATTATTGTGCTATAAGAAATGAGGAGGAGGCAGATTTCAGAAAATCCAGGAAGGACTTACATGAACTGATACAAAGTGAAGTGAGCAGAACCAAGAGAACATTGTCTATAGTAACAGCAGTATTGTAATGATGATCAACCATGAATGACTTATTGATTTTTAGCAATACAGTGATCCAATACAATCCCAAAGGAGTATTGATGAATCATACTATCCAGCTCCAGAGAAAGAACTGATATTGTCTGAATACAAACTGAAGTATGCTGTTTTTCTCTTCCTTTCTTCCTTCCTCCCTCCCTCCTTTTTTCCTTCCTTTCTTTTTTCTTTCATTCTTTTTTGTTTTTAGTTTATGACTTCTTATACAAAATGACTAATGTGGAAATATTTTACATGATTGTACATGTACAACCTATATTGGATTGCTTACTGTCTCAGGGAGGATGGAGGGGAGGGAAAGAGGGAGGAATAGAATTTGGGACTCAAAACTTTAAAAAATATATTAAAAAACTTGTTTTAACATGTAATTGGGGGAAAAATATTATTAAAAAATAAAAAGTTGGAAACAGACTGGTGATATGTCTCCCTTTACTTATCTAGGCAGGTCCTTGAGTGATAGCTACATGGTCTATTGTTGGGCTCTTATAGAAAACCCTTCTAGCTTGGCAAGACCTACCAGAACTTATCCTGTATTCAGTAGGGGTTCTCAACCATGATAGTGGTGGTAGTGGTGATGGTGGTGGTGGTAGGGAATAAATGAATTTGGATGGGAAAAATACATTTTTGTCTTAATTTAATTGGTTTCCTTTTTAATTTTTCTATATTTTATTTTATGCATTTAAAAGCATTTTTTTGTAAAGGGATTCCTATACTTCACCAAACTGCCAAATAGATTGAAGACCCAAAAAAGTTAAGAACCTCAGACCATCTGCTGGCCTAGCCTTCCAGAATCCCGAGTTTATAGTGGGGGGTGACTAACACGTTTAAAACAGAAAAATAATTCTTTCACCATAGAGCAACCTAACTCCACTTGTGAGATGCCTGGTAAGCTTCTGCAGAACAGAACCAGAACCAGATTAAAATGTCATTGGAAAATATTTCACAAAATAAAGAAACAGTAGAACATAGGGAATGTTAATGTGTTTTTCTAAGTCTGTATGCAGCCCACAAAAGATCTTTTTGCATGTCCTCATTTTTATTTGAGTTTGACATGACTGATATAATCAATCAATAGACATTTATTAAATGCCTACTGTGTACCAGGCACTGTGCTAAGCACTGGGGATACAAAAAGAGGCATTGGTGTCATCATCATCATCACCACCACCATCGTCGTCGTCGTGGTCGTGGTCGTCGTCGTCGTCGTTACCACTCCTTCCCTGCCTTTCTGCCCCAAATCCCAATAGTACCTACCCCTTAAAGAAAATTTTCCTTGTATAGGTTAAATAAGTTGTAAGCACTGACTTATATACCAAGTCCTTTCCATTATAATGCAAACACTAGGAGTACAACAACAACATCAACAATAATAAGAAATAACTTTAATATAGGGCTTACAATGAGCCAGGCACTGTGCTAAACCCTAGGGATACAAAAGGAGGCAAAAGATGATCCCTGCCCTCCAGGAGCTTACAATCTAAGTGGAATTACATTCTGTGGAATCCTGGTGAGTTTCATCAGAACCCTAAATGGCTTCCATGGAACCTTGGTGGCTCCTGCAAGATCTCTGGGCTCCCCGACAAGGTATGAAAACCCTACCCTGCTGTGGTGAGCATCTTAGCTGGAGAGTAACTTTCATGTCACATTAGCTGTTGAATATTCAATGTTGTTTCTTCACTGACTGAATAAATTCCCATGCCCAGCAGGTGGTGCTAGTTCAGAGGACAGATTTATTTATTTATTTATCTTATTGGATTATGGTTCTCAAAACTCCCAACCATGCCCAGGAACCCAACTCACCATCCTTGAAAAGAACTGATCCTTGCTAATTTATCTTTTCTTTAAAGGGCTTAGTCAGTTTTCAGAATTTGGAGTCCTTTTGGCAACTATTTGCCATCATTCCAGTTTCAGCTACTGATAGAATTCAGTTGGGCAGAAGAAGGACTTTGTTTTGTTTTGTTTTGTTTTGTTTTTTTAATCTCTGCCCTCACCCCACACACACCAAGCTTTGAACCTTGATGTCTGAAACCATATACCAAGTGCAGAAGGGAGTAGTATGATCATACTGACTCAGAATCATGGGTTCCTGGTGAGGGTGGAAGTATATCTTTCTCAGAATTGTGAAATCATAATTTTTCTTTGCTGGCCTTTACTGGTTTCCCTTTCTGGGTTTGCGCCAAACCTTTTCTGGCACTCCTTCACTCCCAGGTCTGAGGAAAGATGATCTCAGGACAGCTTTAGAATTTAGAACTGGAAGAGAATTTTAGAGATCATGAATCTAAAGTATACATTTGATAGATGAGGAAACTGAGGCCTGGAGAGATTCAGTGATTTGTCTGAGGTCACATAAATGTCAAATAGCGGAGTTAGGATTTGGATTCTGGGCCTCTGCACTGCAGAATACAGCTCTGTCCTACTTACTCATAAACTCCCATTTCTAAAACAAAACCCTTTTCCCATAACCACCCTGTAAAAGTAGAATGTGAATGAAGGTTTGCTAGTTGAAAAAAAAAATTAAAAGTAGGTTATGTGTTACCCTCAGTTACGGGTAAGGAAATTGAGGACATATATAGTGAAGCTCTTTATCCAAGGATATCCAGCTAGTTAATGGTCCATGTGAGACTCAAATCCAGATCCTGTGACTGATAATCACCCAGGGTTCTTTCTGCTCTCTTACCCCCACAGAGAATACTTGAGGAAGGATATTATTGGATTAGAAATCACAGAAAATGAAGCTACTAGGAAACTGATCATATCTCATGATGTGTTTAGTTTTGGTATGGTGATGATGGGGGTGGATGCTGGAAGCAGTTGATCCTCATTAGTCCAGGAGAGTGGTTATGACAGGGAGAAATCAGACCTTCCTGCCCTCCCTGACCCCTGGCCCACAGCAACCTGGGACAGAGCCATATTGACTCCATACTAGGTATATATCTAGGAATGATACAAACACAGATAACCATAATACACAACATCGTATTTTGGACAGGCAGTGCGGTGTAGTGGATAGAGGACTGGCCTAGGAGTACTTGGGTTCAGGACCCATTATTGATACATCCTGATTGTGTGGCTGGGTAACTCACTTCATATCTCAATACCCTAAGCAATTTTGTATGACTATAATTTTCAAAGAAGATAATAACCTGTATTACTAGAGGGAATTGAAGGAATTTCCTTCAGAAAAATAAACACTTATTAAGCTTTTACTATGTTCTAGGTACTGTACCAAGCATTAGGGATACAGAGAGGCAGAAGCAGTCCCTACCCTCCAGGGGCTTATATTCTAATGGGGGAGTTGAAATCTCAGCTCTTTCACTTAGGAATTTTGTGACGATGGGCTAGTCAATCAGCCAATCAATAAACATTTATTAAGGACCTACACCGTGCCAGGCACTGTGTTAAGCTCTGGGGATACAAAGAAAGGCAAAAGACAATCCTTGCCCTCAAGAAACTCATAATCTAATGGGTGAGATGAAATCTCAACTCTTCCATTTAGTACCTTTTGGAAAGTCAATTGACCTTTCTGTGTTTCTTTACCCAGGACTTCCCTATGCCAATGAGATCACAGGTCTGGGTCCCAGTCCTCAGTTATATCCCAAGTTCATTATAGCAGCGCTAAACAAGTCTACATGAGGGGAGAATTAACAATCCTGCAGGATCAGATGGTTTCATGGAAGAGGTGGCATTTGAGCTTGGATTTAAAGAATGGGTCAGGATTCAACATGCAAAAATTGGAATGAAGAGCAGTCCAGTATGAATAAAGGCACTGGGGCAGAGGATAGTAGGGGTCTGGGGTACATATATTTACATATATATTTGTCCAATTTGCCTGGAAGAGAATAATTATGAATAAGGCTGGAAAGAGAAGACTTATTTTGAACACACTATAGACAAATAGTTGAATGCTGCTAATTAGAAATGAGTTTTATCTGTTCCACTAAAGCAAGCCCATTTTTTTTCCTTCATAGCAATTAGAGCTACAAAGTGCATGTGAAAGTGAGCAAGCTACATATCTTTAAATATAAATCCACAAACCAGGACTTGCTTTCCAAAACAAAACAAAACAAACAAACCCTTCTATTATTCTCAAAATCATTCTGTAATGTGTAGAACTTTCTCTGGTTCTACGTGCCAACTTATTGAGCATTCTCTAACTCTTAAGAATCATCTTGTAATTCCACAAACCATTCCATGGTTGTGTAGAACATTCTGTGTGTCTAGAAATGAGTTGGTCATTCAGGCCTGGCTTCCTTCCCAATTTGTCTAAACTAGTCATATAGCCTTGGAGTCAGAGCAATGCATAGGACCTTATGCACCATTGAGTTATGTAAGCCTGAGTAGTTGTAATGTTAATGGGATATAAGATCTTCCCACCCATTAATAGGCCTCACATGGAGCCCAAGAAGGGAAGCTTGATTAGGGGAGGCTTGTTTTTCAGGAAAGCCCTCACCTTTTATTACTTTTGTAATTAGACAGTGGGTCAGGAGGGTTGCCATGCTCTCTGACACTGAAGAAAGACATACATATATATATATATATATATATATATATATATATATATATATATATATATATATATATATATATACATATATATACACACATATAAATATAATCTGAGGTTAGCATTTTGCTTTGGGTCTTACTCATTGGAAGAGTGTTCTTGTGATTTGACCAGAAGAGACTCTGGGTAGCCATTAAGGAGCCCCCTGGTTTTGAAAAACCCGGATGTTGATGCTTCTCTCTGTGGTAACTATGAATGTATTGCCTTGGCCAGACAGTTGGATCTATCTGCTGATCTGTGCTAATTTCTCAGACAGTTAGAAGCCCTGTCTTTATTTCGTTATTTCTCTGTTTGTATTTTCTGTGAACTTCAGGATGCTAACTTTTTTTCCTGAGCTAGTGAATGTAATTAAAAAGATTGTTGTCCCCTTAAACAGCTGTCTGTCCCAGTAAAGTGGACCTAAGAATCTGTGCTATAAGCCATCCTGGGTATGCCAGTGTGGTTGCTGCTATAGCAATACAGATAATGGAAGTAAGCTAGGGAAGGGGATGGGACTTGTCCAAGTCTGAACAAGGGTAGAGCTGGGACCAGAAACTATTATTTACAAATCCACATCAAGGTGTTTTGTTTTTTTTAAATACCACACCCCTGAGGTCTTGCTTAATATTTCTTTAAACTTAGATTTCCAGTTGCTTTTTCTTTAATTACGTTCTGTGTCACAGTTAACAATTGTCAATGGATTTATACTTGGAGCCAAATTGATTTGCTTGGTGACTCAGAGCCTTTGGAATATCCTTTGTTTAAACTCAGACACTTTGGTTTCAGTCTTTATCAGTCAGGTTTATTTTTTTTCTACATATTTTTTAAATAAAGACATTATATATGCATGGACATGTTTAAAACTTATAGCATGGTACCACCCTTCTCTTTTGGAATGAGTGTAAGCAGGTCCTTCCACATTGGTGTCCAGCAGGTTTTCAGAGGCTAAATAGGAGAAGATGCTGGTGAACTCTGGTCTGCCTGCAAATGAAGGGACTGGACTAAATGATTCTTAAGGCCTCTTATGGCTTGGACATTCCATTTCTAGAAGAGAGTCTTCCAACTTTCCCTACCCATCATTCAAGGTCTACCTTGTCCTACATGGTACTAGTCTTTCTTTATTCATACAGCTTTGAATCTCTTGGGAATTCTTTTTTTATCACACTTATTTTACAGAACAAGGGCTTTGTTTAGCCATGGTTGACACTGTCTTATACTATTCTCCAATTTGTTTTCTTCTTATCATAGTCTTCCCAGTCCTGTATGTGATGAACACAATAGCTTATAGGAATCCTGGAGATGATAGGGAACCACTGGAGTTTAGTGAGGTGTGTGTGTGTGTGTGTAGCATGGTGAGACCCATGCTTTAGGAAAATCACTGGTAGCTTTGTGGAGGATGATTATTAGAGCAGGGAAGATCAATTTGGAGGTTATTTCAATAGTACAGATGAGAAGTGATGAAGGTCTGAGTTAAGGTGATGACTGATTAACTGTAGAGAAGGGGATATATGTAAGGGCTATTGTTTGGAGGTGGAAACAAGACTTGACAACTGATTGGATATGAAGAATGAGGGAGTATGAAGAATCAGAATGATGAGGTTATGACAATGGGTAATCAGAAGAATAGGGGAGATCTCAACAATAATAAAGAAGTTTGGAAGAAGGGCTGGTTTGGGGAAAAGATAATGAGTTCTGTTTTGGATATATTGAATTTGAGATGCCTACAGGACATTGAATTTGAAATACCTAATAGATTCATGACTAGAGATTCATGAGCTGGATATGTTGATCTAGGCATCCTTTCTAGAGAGATGTAATTAAACCCTTGGGAGATGATGAGGTCATCAAATGAGAAGACACTGAGAGAAGAGGGCTGAGGACAGACATTTGAGTTATATATTTAGAGGCATATATTGATGATGATCCAGTAAAGGAAACTGAAGAAGGAATCTAGGAAGAGAACCACAAAAGAGCAGTGTCATGAAAACTCAGGAGAGTGAATCAGTAGCACAAAATGTTGCAGAGAGGTCAAGAAGGATGAAGGTTGAGAGAGAATATGTTCCTTTAGATTTTCTAATTAAGGGATCATTGATAACTTTGGAGAGAGTAGTTTTCCTTGAGCAATGGGATCAGAGGGCAGATTACAAAGGATCAAGGAGTGGGTGGAGAGTTAATGGAGGCATGGACAGTACACAATAGGCAGCTTTTTCAGGAAATGTGACTGACAAGGAACCTCAGAGCTGCCTTCATTCACATTTCTTTTAATCTTTAGTGATTTGGAGCATTTTTTTTTCTTTTTCCTTTTTCCAGCGAGGGATGGAGAAGATGGTAGGAAGAAAAAATAAATGTTTGTTAATGGGAAAAAAATTTAAAAAGTAATTTGGTTGACAGTCACTGTTTGGTGCTTATTTTTATGCTAATGAGCTACAAAAAGGAGTGTTCTAGATTAGGAGTCAGAAGTTTTAGGTTTGAGACCAGGAAAGTCACAGAAACATTGTGAAGTTCAGTTTCCTTATCTGTAAAGTAATAATAATCCTCTCACTTTTCATCTCATCACTAAGTCAATGTGAGCAAAAACACCTTGTAAAGCCTGAAGCCTCTCAGAAGAGAGAGGCATTTATCCACATCTCTTCATGCTACAGATTCAGTGATGGTACTGGCCTCAGTCCTTCCCTAACCTGGATAGATCTAGAGTGTGTCATTATTTCTCCTGTTTTTATTGGGAAATTTCAGGTTAGACATTTCTTAGGGTTTTAGAGCCCTAAGGAAATTTGGAGGTCTAGTCCAATCCCACTAGGAACTAGAGGAGGAAACTGATCTTTAGTTGGTCCTGGTCACATAGGTAATAAGTTGCAGAGTCCATATTAAAACACATGACCTCTGACTCCAGATCCATGGTACTTATGAAAAAACCCTTCAGCTACTCACTGAAGAAAACAGATGATTTTTTTTTCCTTAAGCAGCTACTGAATTAAAAAAAAAAACCCAGAAATAACAATGATTGATTTTTTTTTAAAGAGCGAGAATAATTTTGCTTCCATGAGTCATAACATGGCATTTTCCAAAATGGCTCTGACCCATAAAATACTCACTTCTGTTAATATCAGTAATGAAGGTTAACGGTTACATCTCTAGAGCACTCCACCGGTAATTACTGCTTGAATTGCCCAGAATGTATCCATGGGAATAGTCCTGATTGCAGGCAGAGAACTGGAAATAGAAACACTGTCCTGTTTGTTTCCCAATGGCATATGTCATCCACATCTGTATTTCTCAGAGACAGCAACTAGTCTCTACACTCAAACTGCCTTCTGCTCCATACCAACCAGCATATGTTGATAGATGGATGACCTACTGATTTGGTTTGAGGCCATTCTTTCTTCATATAAGAAGAGAGATACAAAAAGAAATGAAGGATTTAATGTTATAGGAAAGAGAATAAATTGCATAGTGGGAGTCCCTCTGACAAGGAAGAGCAAATGTTGCCATTTTGATAGACTTATACCCTAGCCTCAGTAGCCCATCAGAGATAGAAGTCTGGTTTTAAAGATTCAAAAGGTCTTGAGCAGGAATGACACACAGAAGATAGAATACTAGAATTATAGAATATTGGCAGGGGGAAGGAGATTAAAACCTAGAATATAGAAAATTAAAGCTAAAAACTGGCCTCTAAGAATATAACATGCTAGAGTTGAAAGGACCCTCATAATAAAGGATATTGGCAGATAATAGTTAGGATGTCTGATCTGGGAGGAGCACAGAATGTTAAAACAGAGAACATTAGGATTCTTAAGGTAACTAAAGAATTCCAGGATCTTGGCCTTGGAAGGAGCTTCAGGAACTCTCCAGTATGAGCTCTTTTGAATTGGTTTTCTAATATCCTCAGCAAATGGTCATCCAGAATCCACTTGAACCCCAGGGAAGGAGAGCCCATTATTACATGAGGCAATGCTTACCACTCCTCTATAGCATTTGTGAGTACATTTTTGCTTCTGTCAAGCCTAGAACTGTCTACGTCTATACACTCTTTCCAGTTCTGATCTCTGGTGCCAAGCAGAACAAATCTAACATAATTCCCAATCCCTATCCTCCTTTTACAAATCTAATTCCTTTTCTAAATGACAGCTTCTCATACAGTTGAAGACTGTATGTATGGGAGCTGTCCACCATATTTTCCCCTATATCTTCTTCTTTCCAGTTTGAGCACCCACAGGTCCTTCTCTTTTAGCATGCTCTCCAGTTGTCTCATGTTGGTCAGTGTCTTCTGGGTGTGTTCCAGTTTATCTATATACCTTCTCACAGTTTGGTACTCACAACTGAATACCATTCTCCATAGCCATAACTATGACTAGTCTGTACAGAAGAGAGACAAGAATCAAGATCAGGGAGCAAAATTACAGAAACCTTGACCACTATTGCTGGTCAGTTAGGCCATATGTTCTTAGCCTTGCCTGTTTACACTGGGAACTCTATTAGGAAGAAGTCATATTGGAAAAAGAGGAGTCTGACTTCCATTGAGAATAGGAAGCTATCTCCTTCAACATAGCCCACATAATTCCAGGAGGACCACATTAAAGCATCAAGATAGTGCCACCCCATTGACAATGGGAAGTTGTCATCTCAATTCCATGACTCACTTTGGAAACATTTTCATTGTCTGGAATTAGGAGAAGGAGTGGAATGAAATGGGTTCTTCAATTGTCCCTTTTCTGTCCAAAAAGCTTGGAATAGAAGCTCCTCGAGGCCATACCCTTCTCCTTGCCCCAACCCATTGATTTAATAAAGGTCTGAGATACTAAAGAGGACTCTGGGGAATCTGTTCTTAAGCTATGGTATTACCAAGGAAGTTAGAACTCAGTGTAACACATAACATTCCCCTGGTAGGTGGTTTAATGATCCAAACCGTCGTGCCTGCCATATTACCACTGAAGATGAAGCCATAAAGTATTATTATTAACTCTGAAATCCAAAGGAGAGCAGGACCTGAGTGGTGGTGAAGCAAGTAGCATATCTCTTCTCGAATTCCTTTTCATATGTATATTTATATATATGTATACATACATATATATCCACATTTATTCTATCCACATTTATTTATCACTGATGGTTTGTTTTTTGCCCTGTAGGGCTCTGTCTTTTTGCCTTTCTATCTTGACCTGAACTTTAGCATCAAAGATCATTCTTGGAAAAGAAAGCAGAAGAAAGATAAGGATTACATAGTTAAAAATTTTAGTCTGTTGGAATGTAGAACATTAGAGCTAGAAGAAAACGTAGAGATCATTTAGTGAAGCTCCCTCACTTTGCAAAATAGTAAACTGACACTCACAAATGTCACAAGTATATAGAAAGCAGGCAATGGTGACAAATATCCAGACTGAAATTTTAGATCAACTTTTAGATTAATTTCTCTCCTCCCAGCCTTCTCTCTTCTGTAAAAAGATCAATGGTATCGTGGTGTCCCCATTTATTTATATCATAATATGATAAATTTAAAATAATTTATTAGTGGATGGTCAGTATGTGTCACCTGTTCCTTGATGCTTTGCATTTTTGAATGTCAGGTAAGTGGTAAAGGGAGGTTGTTGGAGACAGAAATCCCCTTCCCAGTGCTCCCTGCCCCCTCTCCCCATGGCAGCAAAACAGTGCTTTTACTTACCTATAAGACTTATGAAGGACCTGAAACTGCACTGCCTATTCCTTAGGATTCCCTGGGCTCTCTGGCCAATTTGCAGCTCACTGAATAATAAGATTGTGGGGTATGGTGGAAGGAACCATAGGAGAGTGGGACTCTAGCTCATTGACAAAGTATGACACCTTGACACCTTAGTCAAGTGACTCTCTAGACCAGTTTCCTCACCTCTAAAAAGATGAGGGAGGACCAGATGATATATCTTATGGCCCCTTCTGGGTATAATGTTCTACATTTCATGCTCCAGGGTTGAAGTACTTGGGGATGCTGGAATGGTTTGCCATTTCTTTCTCCAGCTTATTTCATGGATGAAAAAACTGAGACAAACAGGGTTAAATGACTTGCCCAGAGTCACATAGCTAGTAAGTGTCTAAGTCCTGAGTTGAACTCAGCAAGAGAAGTCTTCCTGACTCCAGGCCCACTGAACACTCTATCCACTTAGCTATCTACTCTCTCCACTGCTACCTAGCAGCTTTGGGGTGTATGGTAATCAGGGAGGTCTAGCACTTCTGGTGTGAGGGCATGCTGTGCCCTTTCCATGGCTGCTTATTCACCTTGTGTCTACCTGGCACTCAACTTTCACCTCTGGCTCCAAAAAGCTGTAGCATGCACAGGGGCTACACTCTGAGTAAACCATCTTGGCAGATGGGCTAAACCAGGTTGAGGGTAACTGATGGGTCTTACACTCATCAGTGAGTTAAGGATGTGTCTACCTCAAGCATGTGAAGACTTCCTCCCTCAGAATGGGTGAATGAGAATAATTTATTCCAGTGACTGTGAAGGTGGCTGAAGCAGGAGATGGGGAGTACCTAGAACTTGGTCAGATGTGGAAGATGCCAAGGTCCTTCATTGCATCCGGGGTCATCACCAGTTTTCTTGTCACTGGACTCTGATAAGAGAGTGAAGCTGACATCTTTGTGTAACTGCCTCACTTAAATCCAATTCACTCAAAAGTCAAGCCATCACCCTGTGATGTCATTGGTCATCTTTGGAAGATGAAGGACAAGCACCACTTGGGGGCTCTAATAGACTGCTCTTCAATTGTTCCATTTTGCCAGTTCATCAGCTCCTGTGACTTACACATCCACTCTTACCTCAGCTACGTTCCTGGATAGCCAGCTCCTTGAACCCACCATCGCACAAGCATTCCTCTTCTATAGTCAAGGGTTCTGAAATTCCTCTATCCAACTATGATGTTGCAACATTTCTTCTCTCCCTATGCCTCACTCCTTCTAAACCTGTTCTTCATATCATCGCCATCATTGCTCCTAGGCCATCACTTCTGCACCAGCTTCCCTTTCTTTCCCAGTCTTGACTATTTCCTGTCCTCTATCCTCTAATTCATTGCCCCCTTATCCTAAAACCACTCATACATTTAAAACCTCAACTCTGGCTGAAGCCCATTATCTACTTTCTCTGCTGTTATTAATGTGCTGTTGAACAGGACAGAAGGAAATCATGCAACTGTGCTACCTGGGTCCAATACAAATGCTATCTAATCTCAACTAGGCCCTCTCTGTGGTAAAGTAACCCTTTAACTGTTCCTTAGTTGACTCTACTGTGCTCCATAAGCTTTTTTTTCTTTCTTCAAGTCTTTATAACCACTCTCTCTAAGTGCCCTCGAAACAGAGGACTTTGATTCATACTTTACCAAGGAGACAGAGGCTGTTCATGGTGAACTCCCTCTTCCCTGTTCTGTTCCTCAAAATCCCCATTTCCCACATCTTTGTTCCCGTATCCAATGAAGAGAAGACCCTTTTTGCCAAAGACAACTCTTCTACTTATACCTTCAGTTCAGTCCCATCCTATCTACTCTGGCAGTTTGCCCTCTCAATCATTCCCTTTCGATTGGATTTTATCTCCCTATTATCTCTTTCCAAGCTTCTTACATACGTGCCCAAATCACCCCTTTCAAAAGGCTTCACTTGACTCTAACATCCCCTTAAGCTACAGTCTGATATTTTTCCTCCCATCCAAAGCCAGAGTCCTAGAAACAGCTGTCTAAATTCCTATTAAATCTCACTCATTTCCCATCCTCTTGCTAACTGGCCTCTGACTTTATCACTCAACCAAACCTGCTATCTCCAAGGTTACCAGTGATCTCTTAATGGCCAAATCCCATACCCTCTTCTTCTTCCTAATCCCTCTTGACCTCTCTTAAGCATCAGATGTTGGTGACCTCCCCCTCCCCCTCCCCCACTTCCTCCTCATCCTCCATAGTCCTTTTCATGACACTCTTCTCTCCCTGTTCTCCTTCTCCCTATTTGTCTATTCCATTGTCATTATCCTTATTAACTCTCCAGGGCTCTTCCCTGAGACATTAGGGACAGTATAACATCCCGCAGGTTCAGCTATTGTATCTACATAGTTTCTACAAAACTTACCAGAGCAAGTTTTTGGGTCCTTATCTCAATCCTGACCTCTAATGCTATGTCACCAACTGCCCACGAGACATTGCTGGGGTAGCCCAGTGTCTGTATACTGCCCTGCTCATAGTCAGTGTTGAAATGATGTTTTTGAATTTGATTGACCAGGAAAGCTTCACAGAAAAGCTGAGATTTGAACTAGATCTTGGAGGATCTAGTACTTGGAGGATCAAAATTTAAATAGATGTAAAGAGACTGAGGGAGAGAACAGGGATTCACATTCCTGTTGGGGGCAGTAAAGCAAGTAAAGGTTTCAATTTAATTTAAAAATTATTTATTAAATACTTATTATATGGGGAAGCTGGGTGATACAGGAGATAGAGCCTGGAATCAGGAAGAGTTGAGTTCAAATTTGACCTCAGACACTTAACTAGTTGTGTGACCCTGGGCAAGTCACTTAACCCTGTTTGCTTCAGTTTTCTCATCTGTAAAATGAAATGGAGAGGAAATGACCAACCACTTCAGTATCTTTGCCAACAAAACCCCAAATAGAGTCATGAAGAGTTGGATATGACTGAAAAAATGACAGAACAAGCAACATAAACATATTATGCCAAGTTCTAATGCTACGCACTGAGGGGAAGATAAAAAGATAAATCCTCCATGGTCTCTGACTGCTGGAGCTTACAATCTAATAAGATAGGACACATATAGAAGTAATCATAATGCAAATAATAATAGGTTTGTAAAGCACTTTATATACAGTCTATCATTTGGTCTTCATCATAGCCTTGGGAATTAATCATCCCCATTCTGCCAATGCAGGAACTGAAGGACAGAGTGTTTAAGTGACTTGCTCATAGTCCTAAGTATCAGATAGTAGCAGAACCAGCCAGTCAGCAAACATTTATTAAGCGCTTACTATGTGCCGGGCATTGTGCTAAGTGCTGGGGATACAGAAAGAAGCAAAAGACAGTCTCCACTCTTAAGGAACTTGCAATTCAATGGGGGAGACAAGGTGCTAACAGATATATACAAAGCAAGCTACATACAAGACAAATAGGAAATAATGAACAGAGGCAGAATTTGAGCCCAGCATGTCTGATTCCAAGTCGAGTGCTCTACTCACTTTTCTATCACCAAACATATTCAGGTGAAAGTTGGATGATCATTTATCCAAACACATTATGTATTATGCCAAGCAGCATCTCTAGTACAAAATAACCCACCTCTCCTAAATATAAAATAGAACCCAAGTGCACATTTAAGAGAGGTAAAAATGGAACAAGTGGCCAGGAAATAGTGAGGACATCAGTGTGGCTGGAGATGATGGGAGAAGAGGCTAGAAAGACAGATTAGGTCAGAGCCAGAAGACAGTGGCCTCATGTACCCTGACATTGTCTCATGCTCATCTCCCTCCACCTCCTCCCATCCCTACAGAAAAGTCAGGGAAGAGTAAGGAGGGGTGATCTGGGGAAGGTCAGGCATCTTGAGCCTTCCCTTATGTAAATTTTTAAAATTAACTGCTGAGCCCATGATTAAAAACGGCACAAAGGTACCGTTCCAGAATGATTTGGTGGGCATCTTTTCTGCCAAGTGAGTGCTGTGGGAAACTTGGTTTCTCTCCTGGGCACCCTTGGCTCTAACCTGGCAATTTGATAAATGCTCCTGGTCTGACTTTCCTCAACTTATCACACCCATATTCCTGTATTCCCCTTCTCCTGAAGTGCTGTGACTAGAGCCTTTGCATTTGAGTAAGAAGGCTTGGATTTGAATCCTGGCTCCACCATTTATGCTTTCTTTAACCTTGGGCACATCCCCTTTCCTCTCTGGGCCTCAGTTTCCTTGTCTATAAAATTAGGAGCTTGGATTAGATCCTTTCTAAGCAAGTCCTATTCTGTTGGTCTTGGTGAAGGACCCTGGCTTTGACCTCCCCTTCTTTATTCCCATCATGCTTGTGCTCAACTTTCTGGCTGAACTTGGAGATGGATTCCAACTATTTGCCTGACCCTAGTTCACAGAAGTGGCTAGTTGAGCCTCCAGCTCTCCCATCCACTTCTTTGCTCTTGCATTTCTCCCTTTACTAGCATTACTACTGGAGGAAGTACAGGAACAAGGGGAGAAAGGAACCACAATCTGTCCATTACACCTATTTCTTATCAGGTAGGCCTGGGTTGGGGGGGAAATCTGAGGCCTTGAAGTCATATGTGGCCCTCTAGGTCCTCAAGTACAGCCCTTTGAATCCCTGCACTTAAGGACCTAGGAAGTTTGGGTTCAGAAAAAGGGCCTGTCAGCTGCTATGAATATACATACATATTTCCAAGGTCAGTTCAAAAAATATAATGAACTCTCTTCATCTAAGATCAAACCAAAATATTTATTTGAAACATTGCTATTGGTATCAGAAGGTGAGATTTAGCAAGGTACTCATCACCAATCCAGGGAGTGCCAACATCTCTCAAGCATTCTCTCCCTCAAGCCTCCCCTGCAAGCAACTTCCCCTAGGCAAGTTCCTTTCTCCACCAGCTTCTCTCTCAGCTCATGCCTCTCCCTCCAAGCAATACAATATATACAGTTTCCAAACTAGGATAAGCATTTGATTGGCTTAGAACTGGGAAGCTTGGAAATCTACTTAATTGGAAAGGTGTGGAAAGAGCCTAACTGGCGCTGCATCAGGGCTCCATGTGAAGCCTATTAGTGGCCAGGGAAGATCTTCTATCCCATTAACCCTATAGGGTCTCACTTGAAGTCCTAGGAAGTTTGGATTTTGACAAAGGGCAGCACTTGAGGACCCAGAGAGCCATATGTGGCCTCAAGGCTGCAGGTTCCCCACCCTGAGTGATACAGTGGACTTGCAGTCAGGAAGACAAGTTCCATCCTGCCTCTGGCAGCACTAGCTGTGATTCTGAGCAAACCTCAGTTTCTTCATCTGTAAAAAGGAGATAATAATAGCACCCACCTCCCAGGGATGTTATGGGGATAAGTACATTAAAGTGGTATACATGTATCCCTGGAATCTTGACCACACTAGACAAAATGACCTTCATGAACCCTACACCTTTTCTATGCTTTTTATTTCTATTTCTACATATTCAAAATTTCTACTTTACTCCTGCTAGCTTCCTCTCCTGGAAGATAACATAGAGACAATATAGTCCTATGCCCCCATTTTAGAGATGAAGTCCAAGAGAGGGGCTGTAATCCTCCAAGGCTGCCCAATGAATATCCTGCCAGGATTCAAACTCAGGCCTTCATAATCTAGTGAAGAGCTTCCCTACAGTTAGTTAGGGGCCAGTCCTTGTGTGATTGTTACACAGTCTATTGCTGGGCTTGGACATGGCCTTCCTTAATTTAGTTACAATGAGTCATCAGAACTAGGAATGAGGAGGTTAATGGAGAGACTGCTTTTTACCCAGCTCTAGACTCACTTCAGTTTTCATAGTTGCTTCTGCTTATTTCTGTAAATGCACAGGGAACTTTGTCCTAATGGATTGAAGCATCTTTTCCCATAAATAGAGAAATAAATAGACACATTCTGGTTTGGCCACTAACTATCTATATTACTGATGACAGTGTCCCCTGATCTCAGAGCTTCAGTCTTCTCGCCTTTAAAAAGGAGTTTATCAAAGCAGGGGCAGCTAAGTGGCATAATGGATAGAGTATAGGGCCTGGAGTCAGGGAGAATTATCATCATGAATTCAAATCCAGTCTCAGATACTTACTGGCTGTATGACCCTGGGTAAGTCACAGGTAAACTCTGTCTTAGTTCCCTCTTCTATTAAATGATCTGGGAAGGAAATGGCAAACCACTCCAGTATCTTTGCCAAGAAAACCCTAAATGGGGTCATGAAGAGTCAGGCATGACTATCATCATCATCATCATCATCATCATCATCATCATCACTGCTTTTTTGGAGGGGGGAGGGGGAAGGCAGGTCAATTGGGGTTAAGTGACTTGCCCAAGGTCACACGGCCTAGGAAGTGCTAAGTGTCTGAGGCTGGATTTGAACTCAGGTGGTCCTGACTCCAGGGCTGGTGCTCTATTCACTGCACCACCTAGCTGCCCCTTATTTTTTTAAACAAAGTTATTCCTAAGATCTCTTCCAAGTCTGCAATTCTGAGTCTTTGTTTTGTTCTCTGATATGTGTGTGTGTGTGTGTGTGTGTGTGTATTTATTTATTTATGAAGGCATTTTCCTGAGGGCCCCTGCCTCTCTCTACTTACTTCCTGAAATTTGGAAGGAGTGGGAATTTGAAGGGAAAGGAGGTCTTCCTGTAGAGTCACATCAGTATTGGGTTACAGCTTGGATGAGGTGAGAAGAAAGGTTTCTGGATTCCTTCCCCAGATGGCTTTCTTTTAGTCCTTCCATAACTCCCTCTCACCTCATTTCCTTTGCTCACTTCCTCCTCTCGTCTGTCTTTAGAATTACAGACTTATAGAATATTTCAGGCAGAGGAGATCTTAGGACATAGCATGTAGAACGTTAGAGCTGGAGGAGAGCTTAAAATATAGAGCACAGAGTATCAGGTGGGAAGGGATATGAATCTGCGAACTGTTAAGAGTTTTAAAACTTCAGAAATGGAAAGGGCCTCCAGTTTCCTGCTTCCCTTCCCCAGCACAGGAGAGACAGGTGAGTGAACTGGTGATGGGTCCAGATTCAGGAGGAAAGTACATGGTAGTTTCTCTTGTGGGGTGGTATTTTAAGCAAAGCTAATCTAAATCTGTTATGTTGTCATTAATCTTTGCCAATCAGTTCACATTTATAGAACTTCCTTAAATGACCCGTAATTCTGTGATTCTCATCAAATGTGGCCATGCTCTGTATTCTTTGGAGAGTATGTGCTGCAAGGGAATATAACCAAATACTGCATATGTGTTTCTTCCCTGGCCAACTTGGGAAGCTTGGAAAATGCAGCTGAATTAAATACAGGATACAATGGCTACTCTTAGGGAAATGCTGCTTTACATCAACATAGAAATTAAAGAAACAGATCTCTGTTTCAGATGTGAAACAACACATCAAAGTAACAAGATACTGGGATTTGGAGTGTCAGAGAGATCATTTGGTACAATTACTTGACTTTAACCTTGACTGCACTGAATTTCGAATAGCCTTTGAAGAAGGTTTCAGTCTTGATCTTGACTTTATTTGGACCATGGACTATATACATTGCTAAAAACTGGCCTCTTCAGGTTAAAGATTCCACCATAGTAGCCAGGCTCCTGTCAGCTCCAAGGTGGGTAAACTTTGGGGAATAAATTAGGAAAAGGTTCAGAAGTTGTTGTCCAGGACGTAGCTGCTGCTGACCTTGTGACACCGAGTCATCATGGCCCTGTCCTGTGGCATTCTCTGTAACCTAGACCTCAGACAGCTCATAGTAAAGCCTGGCACACGATATTCTTCAGACACAGAAACACTGATGCTCAGGAATGCTGGACCATACTGAGACACACTAGGCTCTTGTGAAGATGTCACACCTATCTCTCTTATTCCCTCCTTCCCAAACATCTCTAAACTATAGTGTAATGCATTAGCCCATAACCAAACACAAGTCCGGGGGTTCTGGTTCATGCTGTTTTTATCTGCTACCGGCAGGCAGCTTTAGAATAGAACAGAATTGGGGCTCTTTTTAAGACTATTGGCAGCAACTGCCATTTTCCTGCCCCCACAGCTCAGCTACCCTACTTCTTTGATTGTGATAATAAACACTTTTCCTCCAATGCTCTTTCCGTTACAGACACCATGCCAGGTGTTCCCAAAGAGGTAGAGTTAATATTAGAAGCTTCCTCCCTACCTAACAGGGGATTTGCTGAGAGAGGGAATTTGCCTTAGCAGTTGTGACTAGCCATTTAATAAAACAATATACCCTGCCAGCACCTTACTATGGGGGAGCCATTTCTGTTCCTTGTCTCTTGGTTACCTAATCTGTAAAATGAGATGGAAGAAATAATCTCTGAAGTCCCTTCTAGCTCAGAAATACCTTAATTTTTTGATTCATTGAGCCCCTTTGCCTTGTAACTTGAGAGACCAGAGTATCCGCCAACTTTCCCCCATGTGATCAGCACCAGCAGAGTCAGCCAACCCCTTAAATACTTGGGAAAATATTGACTCTTGAACAAAGAGAGGATTGAGCTGGGCATTTCCTTATGGGTGCTCCCAAGCCAAAAGGGAGAAAACACGATTGCCAGATGTAATCCCATTTGGAACACATGCTCTCTCCCACCGTGGGTTTTATGCAGTGTCTTTAGCCCACCAAGAGTCCTCAGAAGGTCTGGGACATAGTTGAGATTTGCTCTTAACCACGTTCATGGTTGTGGGATATTTGCATTTTGCCGCTGGCCAATAATTTGACCTAAAAAAAGACAAGGGCTCAGGGAGTGAGGGTTTTCATGCAAAAAGAAGGATAAAATGCTGCATCGAGGAGAGTTCTGTGATGGGAGTTAACACCCCTGGGTTGGAGTCCTGGCTCTGTTGTTTACTACATGTGACTTTAGACAAGTAACTACTTCTTAGTTTCTTCATCTGTAAAATGGGTTGATATGATGCTGATGATACTTTCACTCCCCACCTCCCCATGATTGTATTCTAGGAAGCATTTTGTAGACCTTAGTGTTAGACGTTAGCTGCTTTATTGAAAAAGGCATAGCATCCAGGATTGGGGGGAGGGGGGCGATGGTGTACTCTGTCCTAGCCAGACTACACTTATAATATTGTGCTCAGTTTCTAGGCATCATATTTTGAGAAATATATTGATAAGTTAGAGAGTCTTTAAAGAAAGGACACCAGGATGATAAAGAACCTTGACTATCTGCCATTTGAGAAATGGTTTTAGGGGTGGGGAACCTGTAGCCTTAATGTCACATGTAGCCCTTTAGGTCCTCTAGTATGGTCCTACAACTGAATTCAAATGTCACAGAACTTGAGGCCACATATGACCCTCTAGATCCTCAAATGCAGCTCTTTGACTGAATCCAAACTTTACAAAACTTAAGGCCACGTGTGGCTCTCCACTCCTGGAATAATTGGGAATGCTTAGCCTTGAGAAGAGAAGACTCACTGGGGCATAATGACTGTTTTCAAGTATTTGAAGGACTCTAATGTGGAAGAGGGATTAAGCTTGTTCTCCTTGGATCCAGAGAACAAGGGCAATGGGTGGAAGGTGTAAAAAGGTGAATTTAGAGTGGATATAACAGAAAGCTTCCTAACAATTGGTGATGTCAAAAAATGGAACTAGTAACTAGTGGGTTTCACTGGAATTCTTCAGCCAAAGATTGAGGGGCCACTTGTTCAGTATTTTGTAGAGAGGGTTTTCATGCAGGGATTATTTGGGCAAGATGGCTTCTGATATCCTTTCCTACCTTGAGATTCTGTGGCTATGACGTACTTATACTTAACATCTCCTGTGTCCTCCTAGGGATGTTTCGAGGATGAAATAAGACCATGGATAGGAAATCACTTTACATATGGGAGGGATATTTATTATCAATATTACAGACACTTTGGTGGATCCAATATAATATAAGCTCCGTGAGGGCAAGGGCTATCTCATTTTTGTTCTTTTATTGCCAGCATCTAGCACAGTGCCTAGAACATAGGAAATAGTTAATAAATTTTTATTGATTGATCTATAAGTCCAAGTTATGTGGATAATGGAAATAATAATACTTGCACTCTCTCATTGGGTATTGTACATAGTAGGCCTTTAATAAATGCTTGCTGGTTAACAGATCCATTTCCTTCTCTGAGCCTCTGTTTTTTCATCTTATTCTTATGTTGGAGATGATAGTAAGAATACTTGTACTATCTCACTAGGGAATCAAATGATCAATCAATAAACAGATATCTTTCATGCATTATGTTAGCCATGGGAATGCAAATCCCAAAATGAAATAATTCCTGTCCTCAAGGAATTTACATTTTATTTGAGGAGACAATGTATACATATATAAGCATATACAAAATTAATAGAAGAAGAAAACATTAGCAGGTGGGGGAAAAGAATAAGGAAAGTACTTCGGTGGAAATAGAGGATGAATCAGTAAGTGAAAATGACCATTCTGGTTGTAATCAATCTCAGCTCTAGTTGCTGAACTAGGAGGAGACCTGGGTTTGAGGGAGGGGAGTGAATAAGCATTTATTATTAACCCTAACCCTACTTTATTAAGGTACTGTACTAAGCACTTTTTACAAATATTACCTCATTTGAACCTCTCAACAACCCTGCAAGATATGTACCATTATTAACCTTATTTTACAGTTGAGGAAACCAAGGCAAACAAAGGTTAAGTGACTTTCCCAGGGTCACACAGCTAGTAAGTGTCTGAGGCCTGACTGTAGGCCCAGCACTCTGTCACTGTGCTACCACCTGCCTTTTGAGTTCCAGATGCCCCACTTGCTACTTATTTGTAAACTTTGACTTGTCACCTTACCTCTATGAGCCTCAGTTTCCTCAGCTACAAAATGGGACTGAGAATATTTAAACTGACTATCTCACAGAGGGCCTGTGAGGAAAGCAGTCAGTAAACTTTTAATTAAATGAATAAGTTATTACTATTGTTGCTGTTGTTATTTTTCTTAGAGGCATAGCCTATAGGTTTGGTTGTGAGTGTGTAGAGGGGGAAGGACTGAAGGCTGACATTCAGACCACTTTGCAGAGTGATTGACATGAATAATTGGACTCTCATAACAGAAAACGTTCTGTGAATGTCAACTAACAGAAAGTGATCAGTGAAGACCTGTTGACATCCCTCAGCATCCTCACTCCTCACACCCCATTATCCATCAGCAGGGAATCTGAGGATGGTGGGGTCAACGGTCATGAGCTCCAGCCCATTGCCCTTCTGGGAGCAGGCTTCAGGGCATGTCTCCTTTTCTCTTAAACCCTAGAGGATCTTTCTTTGTTTACTTTTCATTAGATTCGAATACTGCCAGATACAACATTAATTTTTAAATACAAGTAGCCTCAGACTGTGTACCAGCTTACAGATTCAGAGCCCTGGGCTCTGTGGAAGGCCCTTCAAGTAAGATTAATCATCTTTTCATCTTTCACGACTTCCAAGCCCATTTTTGTCTCCAGCACTTTTCCTACCTGTGAGGCAGCTTGGTGTAGGGGCATGTGACTTGCGTAGCCTTTCGAGGGGCATGTGACTTTCACTGGGCTCCAAATTCCTCTTGTTCTCTTCTTAGGAAGGTTAAAGGTATAAAGCTGTGACTAAATGGAAAATGGAACAGGCCTCTGCTACTATTTTATTGTGTGATTTGGCATCTCTATCCTGGTCCTATGTCTTCCTGTACAAAAAAATAATGTTGGATTAGAATCTATTGCTTAACCTAGGGTCAGGAAACTTGGGTTTAAAATATGTATGTGTACATATATACACATACACATATACATACATACACATGCATACATGCATGCATGCACACACATACATATATATTGTCAACCTAAAAGTTTGGTTAAAGAAGACAAACAGACAGGGTGATATACATTCATATCATTTATTCCCTTAAAGCTAGTAGATACATGCTACACAGAGCTAGAACCTAAGTTCTGACTCCTGAACAAAAGAATGAGAAAGCTTAAATACATTTTAGTACAATCCCAATTCAGGGTGGCTGTGTCACTCAAATTTATGATCTCCATAAATGTTTAATCATTACATGAGAAAGGAATTTTCTTAATTGGGTAGGTGGTAAATACAGTAAAATAAGAAAGTTGACAGAGTGTCAACTGAAATTATGACTCAGGATATCTTTTTACCATTGTCATGCCATAACGTCGTATATGTCCAAAACATATTAAGATAAGAAAAAGTTCTATTACTCAAGTTAGGTCTCCTCCTTAATGGCCATAAAGTCAGCCCCATCTGGCTTTGTTGACATAGGAAGAGATAGTCCCTGAGTTTACTCAGAGAACAAAGAAGCTGTTAGGTCCAGGCTTTTCTTCTGGTTGATTAGTTCAGGCCCTGGCCCTTATCGAGGTTATTAAATTGATACTAAATTATTATCAATGTATATATACACATATGTGTATACACACATATACACATATATCCCTATGAATAGTTCCCTTTGTAATTCTATCTATTTTGTTTTATGTATTTGAAAACGTGATTCTGAGAGGGCACCAGCAGCTTCATCAGATTGCCAGAGTGTCCCAATGACACAAAGAAGAACCAGATGATATTGGGTCCTATTCTGATCAACATCTTGTTCTAAGAACCCATCTAGCTCTAATGTCTCATATTCCAAGGTTTCTTCTGCTTTAACATTCTGTGTTGTAAGGTCACATCTATCTTTAACATTTTGTGTTATGGTCTTTTCAGTTTCTAACATCTATGGTCTGAGGTCCCTTTCTCCTTTGCCACTGAGATATTAAATCCCTGACTCATCTTACTATGTCTGTTCAGCTTTGAGAACGTAAAAAGTCTATTGTAGCCTCAAAGAGAACATGTGCATTCTACGTAAAAACCATATGTGATGGTGAGGCAGATAAAAGTTGGGAATGTGGTCAGAGAGGAGCAACACCTTTATGTGGTGTGAATATCATGTAGGTGCCGTGATGCTGAAAATTCCAACATTTGGGATTTGTTGCTTTAGAAAAAAGGGTCTTGACCTGGGGGTCTACAAACTTAATTTTTTTATAATTGTATTTTGATATAATTGGTTTATCTTGTAATTCTTCTTCTTCTTCTTCTTCTTCTTCCTCTTCTTCTTCTTCTTCTTCTTCTTCTTCCTCCTCCTCCTCCTCCTCTTCTTCTTCTTCTTCTTCTTCTTCTTCTTCTTCTTCTTCTTCTTCTTCTTCTTCTTCTTCTTCTTCTTCTTCTTCCTCTTCTTCTTCTTGCTTTTTGGAGGGCAGTTGGGGTTAAGTGACTTGCCCAAGGTCACACAGCTAGTTTTTTGGGGGGTTAAGTGTCTGAGGCTGGATTTGAACTCAGATCCTCCTGACTCCAGGGCTGGTACTCTATTCACTGTGCCACCTAGCTGCCCCCTTTATCTTATAATTCTACATATTTTATTTTATGCATTTAAAACACTATTCTGAGAAGGGATTCATGGGCTTTACCAGATTGTGGAAGAGTTTCAGGACCCAAAAATATTAAGGACCATTGCTTTAGACTGAGTATTCCTCCCTGAGCATGAAAGTTCAGTTCAGCAAACAATTAAAACTCTGCCAGCGTTCCAGTCACTGTGCTAGAGATTAGGAGAGATGCAAAAATGAATGAGTCATGGATGGTCCTTAACATTACGAAACTTAGCAGAAAGAAAGAAAACTCCATTAGATGTCAGGATAAATGAAGGTATTCATTACTCCTATATTACTTCTCCATGTCAGGCTTGTGATCTTTTTCATTAATTTGTCCTTTTTTGCCTAGGTGAACTGTACTATACTTTGGGCTAATATGAAGGGAATTTCCCCTATGAAATGTGACAGGTTATTATAGTCCTACCAAGGCATATGGAGAGGAGTAACCCATGGGCCTGAATGATGAAGGCACTATTTCCCCAACTTATCTTCCCATTCAAACTCAATTCCTTTCAAAATCCATCCCCCCCGACTTTCCTTATCATTTTCAGGGTCATGAGAAAGCTTTGAGGTCATACACTCTCCCCAGGGCTGATGGGAACACCTTGTATGTACTCCATCCTTTGTAAGACGCTTCAGACTGTGATCAGTTAGGAAGAAAAGAAAGAAGAAAGTATTCTAGGAATAAGTCACTCCAGGAAAAAAAGGGCAGAGGTGAAAATTCATGCAGCATATGCAATGGACAGTACCAACAACAAAAAGGACTTTTATTTCAAGGAAACAAATTCATCTGTATGTGCCCCACAGCTCAACCACACACAGAAGATACCAAAAGAAAAATTCTGGTTAAATGGAGTGGGACAGAATTTAATCACCACCACCAAACATTTTTTTTATTTTTTTAATTTTGAAGCAGTTGGGGTTAAGTAACTTGCTTAAGGTTACATGGCTAGTCATTATTCATGTCTGGGCGCTCATTTTCTGAGGCCGAATTCGATCTCGGGTCATCCCAACTCCGAGGCCAGGGCTCTTACTCACTGCGCCACCCTAGCCGCCCCAACCACCAAACATTTTTAAAAAGTGGTAATTAACCAGAATACTGGAATGCTGTTTTCCTAGTGACTTGAGATTTTCTAGGTAAGTTGAGGTTTCTAAAAGAAGATAATTGCTCTAGTTCTCTTTGCTAGTGAAACACAGCTTATGTGTAACAAACACAAAACCTTCAACACATAACAGGGCTGGGCACCACTTACACCAGGCCATTTTGCCTATGGCCCTGTAACTTCAGGCAGTACAGCCCGTGAACCATCCCAGAAAGCTAGGCTTTTTTATTGAGTTTACACATTAAAGTAGTCCAAAACAGGAATGAGCTACCCCATATAAGGTAGTGAGGTCATTTTCCCTGGAAGTATTCAAGTAGAAACTGAATGACCACTTGCCAGGAATGTTGCTGGAGGGATTTCTGCCCAGTAGAGGCCAGACTAGATAATTTTTAAAGCATCTTCAAGTTTGGAATCCTCTTAATGTTCATCTGGGCCTCAGGCTATATCCCACCACCAGCACCCCCTCCTTGTTGGGAAATCCTAATGTATGGCCACCATATTGTCTCACCGAGACTTTGCTAATCTTAATTTCTCTTATTTTTGTACCCTTATCTATGCACCTCAGAATTTCTGCAGACAAGCTTCATGACTCATATGACTTCTGGAAGATGTTTCTCTTATCTGGGTATTATGAGAACTATGGGATCCTATGGGATCATAAATCTAGGACTGGAAGGGATTGTAAAGGCTATTTAGACCAGAGGTTCCCAAACTTATTTGGCCTACCACACCCTTTTCCAAAAAAAAAAGTTACTTAGCGTCCATCCCTGGAAATATACTTTAACCCTTTAATGGATTTTTTGAATTTACACCATTTCAAAAAAATATAAAAATCATATATTTTTAAATGATACATCTTAAGTTTAATAATTTATTGTAAATTTGTGGTTTTCTTCCTGCATTGAAATTTTGATGATGCAATATTGCATGATGTAATCACATAGTATTGTATTGTAAACAAGTCATTACATGTACATATTTCTGCCAGTGCATATTGGACTTCATGACAATGTATGACATGTTCACCTGCCAACACTTGCTTATTAAGACCTGTGAGTGGATTTGACCACTGATTGGTTATAACTTGCATTTTTTTTTTGCTATTTTTTGGAGGGCAATTGGGGTTAAGTAACTTGTAAGTAACATGGTCACATGGCTAGTTTTTGTGTTAAGTGTCTGAGGCCGGATTTGAATTCAGGTCCTCCTGACTCCAGGGCAGGTGCTACTCACTGCGCCACCTAGCCTCCCCTTATAACTTGCATTTTATATATTTATTTGGAAAATAATGTAATCACTATGACTTTGACTCAGTTACACAATAGATAAAACATGTATGAATGTTTTTTTCAAAATTTTCTTATCTTTTTTATTATATTAAAATAATATCATATTTTATTTTTCTTATCTTTTTTCCTTATGCTTCTACCACCCCTCTTATTTATTCAGTGCCTCCCAGTTGTATCTGAGGTTACTACTGCCCCCTCCACACCCTCACCCCTCCCCTCCCACCACCCTGGATCATTCCAGTGCCCCCCAGGGGGCAGTATCACGCCTTTGGGAGCCTCTGATCCAACCCTTTAATTTTACAAATGAAGAAACAGGTCCAGGAGAAGTTAAATGATTTGCCCAAGGTCACATAGGCAGTAATTGACAGAGCTGGGATTCAAACTCAGATCTGATAACCCTCCAGGTTTAGCATGCTTTTCTTTGGATAGTGTTGTATTGATTTCATCTATAAAATGAGAGTGTTTCTTTAGTGTTAAAATGAAAGAAATCTGAACCTGGAGTTAGAAAGAATAGAAATAACGGATCCCCAAGGTCCTATGATTTCTGAGGCCTTTTCTGAACTCTAACAGTTGAATTGGATCAACCCTCCTTCTCCCTGCCTCCCTCTACCCTTGGCCCTAACCTCTCCTGATGAGGCCATTGGTGATAAGCTTCCCAACTCCCACAGTCCTCTCTACCAACTGGATTTTGAATGCCTGCAGACTTATAGATGGTTGCCATTAGAACTTCTGCTCTACGTGTCTTTGTTTTTCTGCTCCCTGGCCATTTGGCTCTAACTAAACAAGCAGACCTGAAGCTCACCCCTTTCATGAGCTTCAGGTGGAACAATTATGGGATTGCTCGTACTTCTGTCCATGACAAGCTGCTCCTCCCCTCTCCCTACTTTCATGGCTTTAATCTCTGGACTTCAAAGCCCCTACTCTGTGGCCATCTTCCTAGCAAAGCATCATGGCCCTTAGCCTTTTTGGATCCATTCCCAGAGAATTATTCCTTCATTTGTACACACACACACACACACACACACACACACACACACACACGCACACACACACACACACACACCTGGGATAAAACCTATGACCTTGGCTAACTGGTTGAATAAGACAAGCAGTGTGGCATAATAGAAAGAATATTTAACCACAGCAAAAATCCTCGGTTCTTGTTCCAGTTCTACTAGTGTGTGACCTTGAGCAAGTCCCTGCCTATCTCTGGGGCTCAGTTTCCCCCTCTATAAAATGAGATCTTGGCCTCTAGGATCCATTCCTGCTGAGCTCCTATGGCATCCTATTAATATCAGGCATTTTGAAAGCTACTGTGCCCCAGGCATACAGACAGATTTCATGTTTTAGTTTCCTTTTGTAATCTCCTATCTAAGAAAACTATTTTACTTTTAAATTCTTTGTTGTTTTTGTTACTAACAGCCTGCTCCAGTGTTTTGTTCCTCCTTGACCAGCTGCAGTATAATGGATAGAATCAGCTCAAGGGTAGAAGTAGTCACTAAATACTGAGAATTTACATGGGAGCCATGGACAGGGGGAAGATGGACCCCCAGCATGGAAGCCAGTGCTTCCTTTCCAATCTCTTTCCTGACTCTTTACCCTAACACTTGAGGCAAAATCTTAGCTAGGAAGAATACTGTTATACATAAAATTATAGCCTGGAGGTCTAGGGACTAGAAGGGACCTTAGGTAATGATCTTGCTCAGGGGTCCATTAACTTATTTAAAAATTGATAACTGTATCTCAATATAATTGTCTTCCTTTGGAATCCTATGTATTTTATTTTATGTATTTAAAAACATTCTGAGCAGCTCATAGTTTTCACCAGACTACCAACAGGACGCATCACACACACACACACACACACACACACACACACACACACACACACAGTGATTAAGAACCTCTATTTAGTTTTTTTTTTAATAGATATGGAAGCAAAAGCCCAAAGAAGGTGTCTCTTCCCAAGGTCATACAGGGAGTAAGCATCAGGGCCTAGATTTGATCTCAGGCTCTCTATTCTAAATCTATTAATATTCCACATTCATTACACCTCTGTCTTCATTCGTTTAGGTTACAGAACTAATAGAAACCAGAATGAATTGAGATCTTTAACTCCAGGATGGCTTTCTATTCATTATGCTGTCAAGCTGCTCCATCCACCCCTTATTCATTTTAGGTAATCAATTTTAGGTGATAGAACATCAGTAGACTTATACATGCTATGGTATTTATCATAGACAACAGTGTTAGAGCTGGAAAAAGTCCTTATAGTATATAAACTTATTTTTATATTGTAGCATCTTTTTATATTGTAGCATTATATATAGCATGATTTCTGGGCTAGCATCCCAGTTTATGCCCAGAGGGATGGTTGCTGGGGTTTTAAGGTATCCCAAGGATCCACACACCTAGAATCCTCTAGGTCATGAGCCTTCACTGATAGATTGTACGACTGTATGATGACTCCACTCCAGGACTCATTCACTTGGCTCTAAGCAAAAGTATTTACTGAAATTACACAATGTGAACAGTAGTAACAACTCTGCTACCCTCACCCCAAACACAGGCTGCCACTTTTACAAATATTCTTAGTGTCAGTGAGAAGAGTGGGCAAACTTTCAGTGTACATTTACAGGAGATGTGTGTGCAGGAAATGTGGGCTAAGAGAGAGAGACCCACTCTCTTCCTGTTTTGTCCTTAAATTCAATTCACACACAACTCAAGACATCATCTGTGATGTCACTGGTTCTCTTTGAAAATGAAGGATGAACTACAACAACAGTTGTGATGCTCCTCCTGGTCTCAGCTAAATGGTTTGTTCATATAGCCTCACTAGGCTTGATCTCTGTCTGGGGTGGTAAGTTCTACTGGTTAGATGCTTCATTATAAGATATCATGACTGTTGAGATTGGGTGAGGAGGACTTCCACCTCCTTCTCTCCCCTCAGGAATGATTCCCTTTCCAAGGCTGTGTTCTTTTATAGCTGTCTTTCCTCTTGATTCTTAAAGTTCACACTACCCAGAGCTGTTTCCTACCCCAATTCACTTAACCACAGAGCTTAAAAGAGGTTCCAAGATCATAGAGTAACCTCCCACCAGCCAACAGCTAATCACCCTCCCACTCTCCTGAATGCCAGGCACTATGCTAAGTGCTCTACAAATATTAGCTCTTTCAATCCTCACACCAACTCTGTGAAGTAGGTAATGTTATTATCCCCATTTTACAGATGAGAAAACCGAGGCATACAGAAACTAAGTGACTTGGCCAGGAACACGTGATGAGTCAGTGTTTGAGGCTGAATTTGAACTTCAGTCTTCCTCACTTGCAGGCCTAGCTCTCTCTCCACTGAGTCACTTAGGTGCTGTTCAATCAGAACTTCTTTGTACCTCATACTTGGTACACAACTGTGTAATCTTACTATTCGTTTTCTCTGTTTTTGTTTCAGGTGTTTTTCAGCCATGTCCCACTCTTTGTGTCCCCATTTGGGGTTTTCTTGGCAAAGACACTGGAGTGGTTTGCCATTTCCTTCTCCAGCTCATTTTACAGATGAGGAAACTGAGGCAAACATGGTTAGGTGACTTGCCCAGGATCACACATCTAGTAAGTATCTGAGGAAATATTTGAATTCAGGTCTTCTTTACTCCAGACTCGGTGCTCTCTACCCACTATGCCATCAAGCGGCCCCACCCCTTATAATCTCTAATGTCATCAGTTGATTCCAGGTCCTCTGAGCAACATGAAACTCCTCTACACTTCAATTTAACTCATTTCACCAAATATTTTAAGTGGTTAATAATTCATTTTAAGTATCATTATTTCAAAATTGTAAAGGTCTATGTTTTCATCAGTGTGGCTCTACCCTCTACTAATGCTGTCTAGGAGCCTTCTACATCTTAATGGGTAGTCTTTCTGAATCATTGTGGTCAAAACAACGATCCCTTGCTAGTCATCCTTATGAGGATGAGACCCTGTACTGAAGTAAGCCATGGTCCTGGTATGACAAATATATGATCCATTATTAGCCAGACTCAAAGACTTTTGAGTGTGGTAGAACCCATCAGAATTTGGGCTCTGCTATCATAGCTTTCAAGATTCCGGGGTCACCTCTATAGCACTATGAGGAAGAGAAGAAGAAGCCCCAAGTCCTAAAGACACATAAAAATAGTCAGGGGTGGGGCAGTTGCTGCTAGAACACATTGAGACTCTTTGCAAAACGTTAGCTGAAAATGCCTTAAACATATGTGTTGCCAAATTCCTTCCCATTTTTAGAAGCTCCTTGTGCTTCTAGCCTGACAAAACATCAAGACAGATGGTTAATATATGACCCAAATAGTTCCCTGAATGTCAACAAAAGCTTTGCTGACATAGATTCCTCCCCTTGATTGCTTTTCACTTTGCATCCATGGATCAATCAACAATCAATCAACAGGCATGGATTAAGCACCTACTAGAGGCCAGGCAATTATGCAACAATAATTAAAATAGCTACAATAACCCTGTTGGTAGAAAAGTGCCAAAATTATTATTCCCATTTTACAGATGAGGAAGCTGTCATAATTCTTAGGTATTTCAGTATACATATTCAATCCAATTGATTTCAACAAACTTAAAAAAAAAATGTATCCCAGGGTTTTGTTCTAAGCTTTCTGCATCACATTCTACCCCTTCTCCTCCCCACCCCCCATATATAGCATCTTCCTTTAGGGCAGCTAGAGATCACTGGCCTTAGAATCAGTAAGATTCCTGCTCATAGCTCAAATCCGACCTTAGACACTTACTAATTGTGTGACCCTGGGTAAGTCACTTAACCCTGTTTGCTTCAGTTTCCTCATCTGTCAAATGAGCTGGAGGAGAAAATGGCAAACCACTGCAGTATCTTAGCCAATAAATGAAGTGTCAGACACGGCTAAAACAATGTAACAGCAACAAAACCTTCTTCTTTAATGAGCTTGCTTGCTTTCATAATTTCTATGCATAATGACTCCAAAATTTTATGCCCAGCCTAGTCTCTTTCTTATCTCTGGTCCATCATCTTCTACTTCTTGCTGGATATCTCCTCCTGGATATCTCTAAATATAACATGTCCAAAATGTGACTCACTGTCTTCCCTTAAAAGCACTTTTCTTCTAAATTCCTTTGTTTCTTTTGGACACTCCAGCATCTTTCTAGTCATCCTGCTGTGTAACCATGAGTCATTCTTGATACCTCCTTCCTCTTCATCTCCCCCCTCCCACTCCAGCCAACTGGTTTCCAGGACTTATTGGTTCCACCTCAACAACAGTTTTTCCTTACTTTCGTTTCTCTCCACTCATTGGTCACCACGAAAATTCACACCCTTAACACTGTTCTCTTGGACTATTGTAATAGTCACCTTTTTTTGGACCACTGTTTACAGTGTCTTCTTTCTTCAGTCCAAATTCCAAAGTAATTTTCCTAAGTCACAGGTCTGATCCCCTCACTCCCTCCTCAAAAACATTTACCAGTGTCTCTAGGATAAAATTTGACCTCTTCACTTTGACATGTCATATAAAGCCCCTCTACAACCTCACTCCTTTGCAGCTTTATATCACACCCCTACCCTTTAGAAACTCTACATTCTAGCCACAATGGCCTGTTGGCTCTTCTCTGAACTCAGAACTCTATCTCCTGACCTTTTGTACTAACACAGGCTGTCTCCATGCCTGTTGTGTTCTTCCTTCTCAATTTTGCTTCTCAAAGAAGCTTCAAGGCTTGGCTCACCTAGCAGTGAAGCCTTCCCTGATGTCCCTGGTTATAGGTGTTCTCTCTTCCTTTATTTTATCTTAAATCATCCTGTGGTCTATTGTATACTGTAGTTGTCTGTGTGCTATATTCCCTCCTTTATAGAATGTAAGCTCCTTGAGGTCAGGGACTCTATCCTTTTTGGCTTTGTATTCCCAGCATCCAGTAGAGTACCTTGTACAAATTAGGCACTTAATAATTCCTTGATTGATTGAATTGAATTACGAGGATGGCTTGACAGAACTAATGACATTCTGAACTTATTGTGGAGAAGGGAAGACTTAGGAAGGACATCATTGCTCTCTTCATGTGTCTGAAGGGCTGGCAAGGGGTTCCATTTGGATTTGTTCTGCTTTGGCCCCAGAGGGCAGAACTCAAAGTAATAAGTGGAAGGTTCAGAAATGTAGATTTTAATTTAATTTCAATTTAGTTTCAGAGATGCAGATTTCATTTTAATGAAAAATGATGAAAAAACTCTTTTTTTGCTTTTTGGAGGGCAATTGGGGTTAAGTGACTTGCCCAAGGCCACAAGGCTAGTAAGTGTTAAGTGTATGAGGCTGAGATTTGAACTCAGGTCCTCCTGACTACAGGGCTGGTGCTCTATTCATTTCACTACCTAGCCACCCCATGAAAAAAACTTCTTAATGATTAGAGCTAACCAATAGTGGAATAGTCTTCCTCAAGAGGCTATGTCTTCCCCTTCCCTAGGGGTCTTTAAGACTTCTAGAGTATGTTATTGAGGGGTGTCCCTGTTCATTTATGAGTTGACTAGATGAACACTGAGGTATACCTTCTAACTCTGAAATTCTTTGATTATAAAATTCTGTGGTGGATGCTTGGCCTTCCTATCCCTTGACAATTTTATTCAATTTCATTACCCAAAGGTACTAGGTCCACTTGAGTGATATCCCCAATACTTACTTAAGGCTTGAAGTGCCTACCCAGGACATCTGGGAAAAGCATACCTAGTATCTCTTAGTACACAGAAACTTCTCCCTGCTTGCAGGCATGCAATCCACAAATACAAAGGTAGGTGAACATCAAAATGAACATTCTAGAATGAGAACAATAGTCCCAAAGATCGATCAGTTGATGTATCTATCTATCCTCACAAATATACATATTTACATACAAATATACATATATATAGAGAGAGAGCTATATATCTATATCTAAATACATCATATACTATATATGAAAAACTTTCTAAAAGTGAAGCATTTATTTTTTTCATTCCACATTTATTATGTACCTACTGTGTTTGTTGTTGTTCAGTCATTTCAGCCATGCCATACTCTTAGTGACCTATTTGGGATTTTCTTGGCAAAAAGTAGTTAGGAGTGGTTTGTCATTTCCTTCTCCATCTCATTTTACAGATGAGGAAACTGAGGAAAGCATGGTTAAGTGACTTGCCCAGGGTCACACACCTAGTCAATGTCTGAGGCTGGATTTGAACTCAGGTCTTCTTTATTCCAGGCCTGGCACTCTATTCTTGTATCATCTACCTGTCCCAACTGTGTTATAGTGACATTATCTATATCAGTCAGTCTATCTATCCATCTATCTATCTATCTATCTATCTATCTATCTATCTATCTGTCTGTCTGTCTGTCTGTCTGTCTGTGTGTCTTTCCGTATATCCATCCATCTGTCTATCCATGTATCCATCCGTCTATCTATCCATCTATCTATCTATCTATCTGTCTGTCTGTCTGTCTCTCCATGTATCCATCCATTTATCTCTCTATCTATCTATCTATCTATATCTTTCTATCTATATCTATGTAACTTATAGATACAGAGATAGATTGAGATATATAGCTATATCCCCAGAACCACACATAACCCATGTAATGAGGGTTCCTTTGGTGGAGACCCTTCTCCATAGTTTGTGTATTTGGATTACTGTTCCCTTCTCCTAAAAGGGGATTGGGAACATGCTGTCTCTTTCTCTCAGCTTCACATCACTCTTTGTCTCTCTTTTGCTTGACCCCAGCTTCTCACACCAGGGGAGGTGAGGTCAATCTCTGGAGAATCTTCTAATCCATCTCCCTAGGAGAAGATGAGAGCTCACCTAGCCATGACCCTCATTCAGACTGGGCTATTGCAATAGGTTGCCATTGTTGCCCTGCCTCAGGTGTCTTTGCACTCCAGTCTATCCTTCACACAGTTGCCAAAGTCATATTCTTAAAAAAAATAGTTCTATAAAGGTCACTCCCTTACACAACAAACTTCAGTGCCTACTGTTTACCTCTAAGGTAAAATACAATTCCTCTTGTTGGCAGAGAGAGTAAAAGCTCAGAAACCTCTGTCTTTCAAAAACAAAAACAATACCCCCCAAACCCTTATTTTATTTTTAAATTAACAAGCCATTGTTATTTTTTAAAAGAAAAACAGAAACTTTGGCACAAATACTTGTAATTGAGCAAAACAATTTCCTTCAAATGATCTAATATTTATTTTTGTTTTTTAAAAGAGCACTTAGAAAAGCACCTGGCATTCAGTAGACACTCATTCCCTTCCCTCTCCACCCTCCCCTTCCTCCCCATTGGCCACTTCCAAGAATGTGTTTTATTCTGCATTTTGAATCCATCATCTCTTATTCAGGAGGTAGATGGCAACCTTTATCACAGGGCCTCTGAAATCATGGTTGGCTGTTGCATCATTCAAAATTCTTTTCTCTCAAAGTAATCGTGTCTTTGCAACGTTGCTGTTATTGCAAAACTTGTTCTCTTTGTTCTTTTTACAAGTCTTCCCAATTAAAATAGTCACCATGCTAATTTGAACTGGAAAAGTGATCTACTGTGGTTTGTTTCTCTTTGGATTTCTGGATCAGTCCTTGGAAAGCAGCAAGTTCCCTGTCACTAGAATGTTTGAGGCAAAGGCCAGGTAACCATGTGTTAGGGACATTGTGGATTCACTCTTGTTTCAAACAAAAGCTTGATTCAACGGCCTTTAAAGCCCCCTTCCAACTCTGGTATCAAATGCCTTAGTGGAAAAAAGCCTGAGCTTGGAATCCAAAGTCTAAAATTTGAGCCCTTGCTTTGCCTTTTACAGTACAGCCTTGGCCAAATCTCTTCACTTACCAGTGTTTGTTTTTCTTCTCAGTAAAATGGGAATAATACTGTACTTGTAATGCCAACTTCCTTGGCTCATAGTAAGGAAAGTTATTATTTTTTTTGAGGCAGCCGGGGTTAAGTGACTCGCCCAGGATCGAGGAAAGATTTTTTTTGTGCATTATGAACTGCATCGTGGCAGATAGAGAGCTGTCAAGAACCAGGCTCAAATCCTGTCTTTGACACATACTGGATGTTTGACCCTGGGGAAGATGCTTAACCTCTCAGAGCTGTAGGCCACTTGCTAAGGCTCTTAATTGCAAAAAAGATGTTGTCTTATGAGTAGAGGAAATTCCCCACACCAATGAAATAACAACACCAATCTCTGTCTCTTTAGAGTGCTCTGCAGAATGTAAGATCTCTCTGGATTTGGAGACAAAAGGGCCTGGGTCCAAATCCCAGATTTACTTCGTACTTACCTGTGAGATCTTGGAAAAGTCACCTTCCCCTTTCAGGGCCTCAGTTTCCATTATAAAAGGTGCCTTCCTGCTCTAAATTCTCTATTAGCCACTTTGGATTTTAGTCTTTTGGAAGCATTATGTGTTTCTTCAGCTTTTCCTTCAGGGAATGGGGAGCCCCTCATCACAGCCTCACAATTACTTTTCTCTTATTCCATTTTATCTTCTTGCCTGGTCAAGAAGTAGGCCTTTAGGTGACTGGGGAGTCTTTGGAGATTCAACTGACTGTTCAGAAAGACGAGTTCCTGGGAATGGCAGCTTAATTGTACTGCATAAAAAGGGGCTTAGAAATAAGTGTTTTCAAGAATGAGAATTTGACAGGCCAGTCCTACCCCCAGCTGTCATAAAGACAGACAGTTCTGAAAGCCTGAGTATTATCTGAGCACAAGCAGAAATCTTGGAGAGGGACAGTGAGCTGAATCCTCCTGCTTCTTTATTGCAGGAAAACTCCTATAACTTCCTACCCCTTCCTTCAAGGTATTTTTTCTCATTGATATTCTGACTTCTGCAGAGTGACTTAGAGATAGACCCCCTAGATCTGTGGGAGAAATCGAAGCCTTCCTAGTCCTTTAGAAATATGTATATGTACATGGTGTGTGTGTGTGTGTGTGTGTGTGTGTGTGTGTGTGTGTGTGTGTGTTTGTGTGTGTGTGTGTAATAGGGTCAGAGAATATTAGATCAGAAAGACTACCTTAGAATATAGAATATCAGAGCTTGAAGTGACCTTAAATCAGAATGTTAAGATTGAGAAAAACTTTAAAACATAGATTGTCAGAGCTGGGAAGGACCTTAGAATGTTAAACAAGGAATATAGGTGCTAGAAGAAAGCTTAAAACAAAGAACATGTTGTTTGAGGCTAGAAGAAACCTTAGAGATCATCTAATCTACCCTTTTTGTATGGGAAGGGGTAACTGAGATCCACAGAAAGGAGGTGACTTTCCAAAAACTAGTTAGTAGCCCAAATAGGACTAGAATAATATCTAGAGTTTATATACCTGGGTTAAATATCTCTCTTCTCTAATCCACCCCCCACAAAGCTGCCAAGTTGATATTCCTAAAAAATAAAGCTGACCCTCGCACTTCTCTACTCAAAAGTCCTCACTGGCTCCCTATTGTCTCTAGGATAAAAGACAAAAATTTCAACCTGGCATTTAGAGCCCTCTACAACTTGTTTTTTACCTATCTTTCTAGACTCACTTCATATCACTGCCTTCACCCACTCCTGGTTCCAGTAACTTGCTAGCATCTCCTTCACAACATTCCATCCCTGTAGGCCACCATATCTAGAAGGCAGCCCCTCCTTGTCCTTATCTAATCCCTAGTTCCAATCAAAGGCCAGGTCAGGTACTATCTCCTACAAAAGGCACTTTCTGATTATTCTACTGTACTCTGTCTCTATCTCAGTCTCTGTGTCTCTGTCTCTGCCTCTCTCTCTCTCTCTCTCTCTCTCTCTCTCTCTCTCTCTCTCTTCTGTTCCACTCTCTCTTCTCTCTCTCTCTTTTTCTATTTCTCTATCTGTCTCTGCCTCTGTCTCTGTCTCTTTACCTCTGGCTTTCTGTCTCTCAACTGTTTATTATTATTATTATTATTTTATATTATATATTTACAGGTCTATATGCATATAGACAGGGCAGCTAGATGGCGCAGTGCATAGAACACTGGGTCTAAAATCAGGGAGACCCATATTCCTGCATTTAAACATGGCCTCAGACATTTACTAGCTAGGTGACTGTGGGTAAATCGCTAACCCTGTTTGCCTCAGTTTCCTCATCTGTCAAATGAGCTGGAAGAGGAAATGGTAAACCACTCTACTATGTTGGCCAAGAAAACCCCAAATGGGGTCATGAAGAGTTGGAAGTAACTAAAAAATGACTGAACAACATAGTTACCCAGTACATAATGTGTCCAGGGCTCCTTCTCTTTCTCCAGGGTTATGGCTACAGGGAGTGTAGGAACTCAGGCTCAAGGTCCCCAGACTCCTAACTGGGCATGCTCTGGAAGCTGACTTCTGGACTGAATCTTTGGGATGAGGTTGTTCCTCATGCATTATCTTTTTCTCCTAAAAGCAGGTTGTGGTGAGCATGGAAGGGTGAGGGTTCATCTAAGGGAGGGGCCACATAGTCAGGGTGTACTCATTAGGATGAGAAGTATTTTTTTTCCTCATTCCACACAGAGCAAATGACAAGAGCCTGCAGACAGCCCGAGGCAGAATGGGTGGCAAAGTTTGGTGGCAGTGTCTCAGGGCTGCCTAATGATAAACATCTGTTGGCTCCAGACATGGAATCTGCAGGAACAAAAATACAGGCTCTGTAAATTTCAATGAGCCTCCAGTCAGGTCATTGTGTGAAGCATAGATAGTTATCCTTCAGCAAGAAGGGCAATCAAAAGCACTTAGCTGGGTTCTACTAGGCCCTAAGGTTTTGGCATTTGTGTGGAGGCCAAAGAAAACATAAGCTGTTCTTCTGGAGAGGTGAGGTGGTATAATGGAAGAATCCGGGGGTCCCCAATAGTTGGGAGAGCTGGATTTGAATCTCAGCTCTGTGGAGCTCTGGGCAAATCAGTCCCCTCTCTGAGCCTCTTCCTTTCTCTCTCTCTTTTTTAGCTTCTTCCTCCTTAAAATTAAGGGGTTAGATGAGATGGTCTGTAAGAATCTCCCTCTACATTCTAAGGTCTCATTTACCCCAACACTGTATGTCTCAAAATCTCATCTCGTTCGAACATTTTATGCCATCAGATTCATTCTAGTGTTGGGCAGTCAATGAAGGGTTTTTTTTCCCTTTTTCTTTCCAGTTCTGTGTTCTAAGACCCCTTCTGTCTTGAAGTCTCTATCAGTCCCAGCTCTGATATTTTGTGATTCTCTTATTGGAAGAAATCATTGCATTTCTGTCTAACCTTTAGCCAGGGGCAAGACAGTCTGGTCTTTGACTTTCTTCTGGCAATAGTTAAGACCTCTGAGCCTATGCCATTTCATCCACTACAGGCCATATGAAATAGAATAGAAGCTTCCTGAGGGCAGGGACTGGGTTTTTTTTTTTTTTTTGTCTTTGTATCCCCAAGACTTAGCACAGTTCCTGGGGGATAGTAGCAGTCAAAAAAGAAATATTAATAAAGCATTTACAAATTAGATAATGTAGGGGCGGCTAGGTGGCGCAGTGAATAGAGCGCCGGCCCTGGAATCAGAAGGACCTGAGTTCGGGAGCCGGCCTCCAACACTTAATCCATACAAACAAACAAAAAAAAAAAACCTAGCCGTGTAACCTTGGGCAAGTTACTTAACCCCAATTGCCCTAAAGGGGCGGCTAGGTGGCGCAGTGAGTAAGAGCTTCGGCCTCAGAGTTGGGATGACCCGAGATCAGATCCGGCCTCAGAAAATGAGCACCCACACATAAATAATGACTAGCCGTGTAACCTTGAGCAAGTTACTTAACCGCAATTGCTTTAAAAAAAAATTAGATAATGTATCTCAATCATTTTTAAAATCTTAAATCATTATGTAAATTCCAACTGTTATTTTCTGAACTTGTTTTGAATAAAATCAGTGGGAGAAGGGAAGTGCAAATATCTGTTTTTTACAGATAAGCTAACTGAGGCAGCAGAGGCAATGTGACTATCCTAAGGTCACATATCAATTAAGTATTATTGCTGGGAGTAAATGGAAGGTCTTCTTCCTCTCCACTTTCCTACCCTTTTCAAGTCTAGTCCTAGATAATAGTGGTCAAATATGGGACACTTCTTGAACCACTCTTATGCATTAAGTAATCACTGATGATCTTGGAGTAAATAACTTCTTCCTATGTCTTCTCTTCTTCAGGCTAAAAATTCCTTTCCAACACTCAGCTAACAATCTCCCATTAGAGGGAGCCTAAAGTTCTTTGCTCTTGGGGACCCACCCATATCTGCATGGTGTTTCAGCCTTGTTCTAACATATGGGATTATCCAAGAGATAGAAGCAGACTTAGTGCAGCGCAATTAAACTGATAAGGCAGGGAAAGCTGAAATGGTAGCTAAGAAATTGTTTTCCCCACTCCAGATAACCCTGATTTTGATGTTCACTGTGATGTTCTGTTGAAAAATTAATATTTTTAGTAGGCTGCTGAGGGGAGAAAACTCCATGCCTTTCTTCCCAAGTGAGAGTGGGATAAAGTTCCCCATGGGTGTGACCCTGGTTTTGCTTGAGGGAGCTTTTCTATGTCATAGGATCATTGGATTTTAAGCTTGGAAGGACCTCTATTTCAACCCCCTCCTTTACTAGAGCAAGAAATTGAAGCTTTTAATCTATCTATCTATGTATCTATCTATCTATGTATCTATCTATCTATCTATCTATCTATCTATCTATCTATCTATCTGTCTATCTATTTTTGCTTAAGGTCACGTAAGGAGTTAAGTGACTGAGGAGATTTTTAACTCAGGCCCTGTCATCCCACATTAATCAATCAATAACCAACAAACATTTCTCAAAGGCTTAGTATGTACTGGGCACTATGGTAAAAAGAGAGCAGCCAAACAGCCCCTGACCTCAAGGAACTCACCTTTGAGTGGGGGAAACAACATGCCTATATAGTCTATTTACAAAGTCCATACAAAAACAGATAACAGAGTGGCCTTGGCAGGGAGGCACCAGCCACTAGGGGTGGAGGAAAGTGCATATACCAAAAATGGAATTTGAACTGATGTTAGAAAGATGAGGATTCCAAGTGGAAATGAAGAGAGAGAGCATGGCAGTTGTGGGAGCAGCCACTACAAAGGCCCAGAGATGGGAGATGGAGTGTTATGTGTGAGGAGGCCAAGAAGGCCACTTTGTCTGGACCATAGAATATATGAAGGGAATAAACTAGAAGAAAGCTGGAAAGGTAGGAAGGGACTAGGTTGTGATCAGTTTTAAGTACCAGAGAGGAGCTTAAATTTGCTTTTAGGAGTAATAGGGGGTTACTGCAGTTTGTTGGGCAGAGGAATGCATGGTTATATGTGAGCTTTGGGGTAATTTCTACCGCAGATGTGTATTGGATGAATTAGGATGGGAAAGGACTTGAGGTAGGGAAACCATTGCCATCCCCTGAATCACAGTTGGGAGGGTTGGTCAGCTCTATCCACTTACTCCATAGATGATGGTGCCTGAGTCAACATCCACATAAGGGCTTCTTCTGCCCCTTGTGGCAGTAAGCATTGTGAAAACTTTTCGGGAGGGGGAAGGTGGGAAGACTTTGGAAGCTACACACACCAGCAGGAGCTGAGTGCTCAGCATAGCCCTGGTTTCTGGCATGTTTCCCCTATAAACTTTGGAGAGGCATCTCCTCATTGGGTGAACTCAGATCTCCTCTCTCGATGGAGCCAAGATTTTTTCTCACTCCTGCCTATGGAGCTTATTTTCTGGTTCATTTTTTAATATTTATCATATATTATATAAATATTATTATATTTCTCCTTTATTTTCTGGCATATTCTAATCTGTACAGCTTCCCTGATTCTTATTTACTCTTTGCTTGAATGGATGTGTTAATTGATCATTGGTGTTTGTCTTTTGTATAACCAGCCTTTGGTGGGAAGGGGCTAGGCTGGCGAATATGAACTGAGGGTTGTCTATTTCTCCCCATTCACAGTGACCAGGAAATGGTATTTATCCTGAACTAGATTTGTTCCCCCAAGACCAACAATATTTAACGGGGAAAATAGCTAGTTCTAGAAGATAGCACATTCTAGTTCAATGTGCCTTTTGGAGCTAAGTGAGGGTGGAAGGCAGCACTCAGCTGCTTCTTCTCCTGTCCGGTAAAGGCAGGAATCTATCTCTTTTGGAGAGTAATGGGACAGATCTTAGACCTACCTGTATGCTGCATTTAGAAAACCTATGTGGGTTTATATATTTTAAGTAAACACACACACACACACACACACACACACACACACACACATACCTTACATTTGCAAATGAGGAAATAGGTGCAACAAGGGTAAATGACTTGCTTAGAATCATACAACTAATTAGCGATAGAGTCAGGTCTAGAGGGATAGAATGCTGGGCCAGGAGTCAAGGAGAATTATAAGTCACTTAACCTCTGTTTGCCTCAGTTTCCTCAACTGTAAAATGAGGATTGTCATAGTAATACCTAACTCTAAGGGTTGGGACAGCTAGGTGACACAGTGGAGTCAGTCCTGAGTTAAAATCCAGTCTCAGACACTTACTAGCTGTGTGATTCTGAGCAAGTCACTTAACTCTGCTTGCCTCAGTTTCCTTATCTGTAAAATAAGCTGGAGAAGGAAATGGCAAGCCACTCCAGTGATTTGCCATGAAAATCCAAAATGGGTCATGAACAGTCAGACATGACTGAAAAATGACTGAACAACATCACAACAACCAAGGATCAAAGGAGATAATAATTGTGAAGGGCTTAGTGTAGTGCTGGGCACATGGTAGACCTTCCCTTCTACTTGTGGCTCTTAGGCCAATTGCTTGCTCCACTTTACCCCTTGTGAAAAGCTCCATTAATGGGCAAACCAGCTCAGTAAAAGTGGGGAGGGAGTTCTTTTTTGTATAGTAGAAAGGACAAATATTAAACCTTTCAGAAGAAGATGAAAAAGAAAGAATAAAAATGATCCATTTGAGAAAAAAGGCCAAGAGAAAATATTACAGCAGGGGTCTGCAATGAGGGAATGACTAACTGGCAGTAAGGAGGTGCGTTTATCCCGCTCATGCAGAAAGATGCTCTTCCTTCTCCCTCTCTCCAAGATCATATTGGAAGCATCAAATGGAAAATTAAAAGTAGTGCTTGGTTACTTTAATCCACAGGCTTGGCATCTGGAAAAGGCTGTCAGTGACTGAGGCCTTTGCCCAGTGCCCTGCCTGCTGCTGCTATCTCCTGACAATTGGTCTATGGGCTTCATTTAGGATTTACGTGCTGAGAGTTTCCAGATAGCTTCCTTCTTGGTTGTCAAATAAGTAACAACCACAGTACTATTTCTGGAATCCCACTGGGGTGCAGTGACACCTCTCGAACTAGATAACATGGCCCTGACCCCACAGAAGCTAAGTTAGGCAGCTGAAAAAAGAGTGGCTCTCATGGTTCGTCCTGTGCCTTGTCTGATACCATTTATCTTTCCCTCAGTCATTGTCTGTTTTTCTTCCCTTCCCTCCTTCCTCGCTTCCCTTCTTCCCTTTTCCCTTCCCTTTTGCCCCATTGTTTTTCCTTCCTTCCTTCCTTCCTTCCTTCCTTCCTTCCTTCCTTCCTTCCTTCCTTCCTTCCTTCCTTCCTTCCTTCCTTCCTTCCTTCCTTCTCCTTCTATCCCTTTCTATAATATTAATGGAATTTAATAGGTTCCCCGCCCAGTAATGGACCTCACATGGAGCTCATTAAGGGAAGCTTGCTTAGGGGAGACTTGCTGGTAGGAAGGCTTTCACACCTTTTGCTAATTTCTAATTAGGCACAGAGTCAGGAGGGTTGTGATGCCTTCTGGCTCTGAAAAGTATATATTACTCTGAGTTGGTATTTTGCTTGGGGGTTCAGTAATGAGAAGGATCTTGTGATTCCTTGGTTGAGATTCTACATGTCCAGCTGCTCAGAGGTAAAGTCTCTCTCTATCCAGGGTTATATGTAAAGTGTATAATTGATTTGGGCAATCAGGCCCCTGTCTGTTGGTCTTTATTTCTCTGCTGCTTGTATTTTGTCTGTTTATATTTTCTCTGAAGTTCAGAGTGCTGACTTTTTCCCTGGACTAGTGAATGTAATTTTAAAAAAAATTGTTGACCCTTTAAACAACTCTTTCCTAGCAAAGCAGTTCTAAGAACCTGTGCTAGCAGCCATCCTGGGTATGCCAGTGTGGTTGCTGCTACACTCTCTTCTCCTTCTTCCCTTCTTCCCTCCTTCCCTTCCTTTCTTTCTTCCTCATTCTCTCCCTCCCTCCCTTCCTTCCTCCCTCCTTCCTCCCTTCCTTCCTTCTTGTTCCTTCTTTCCTCCCTCCCTCTCTTTCTCCCTTCTGTCTCTTTTCCTTTCTTGTCACTATGTAGATAATGATATAGAATGCTAACTGTAAAGACCTTTGAGATCATTTCATTTTAGAGAGGCAGTTAGGTGGCACAGTGGATAGAGTGCTAGGTCTGGATTCAGGAAGACTTACTAGCTGTGTGACTCTGGACAAGCCACTTCACCCTCTTTACCTCAATTTCCTCATCTGCAAAATGAACTGGAAAAGGAAATGGCAAATCACTCCAGTATTTCTGCCAAGAAATCCCCAGATGGGGTCATCAGAACTGAGGCATGACTGAATAATAGCAACATTTTAGAGATCATGGAATCAAAGAATCCCAGAGCTAGCTCTGGAAGGGACCTCAAAGACCATCTAGGCCAAGGCCATCATTTTCTATATGGGGAAATTGAAGCCCAGTGAGACTAAGTGGCTTGCCTAGATTCTTACAGATAATAAACAACTATCAGAAGCAGGTTTTAAACCCAGGTTCTCTGGCTCTAGTCAGTGTTCTTTCCATCATACCATTCTACCTTCTCAAACTTAAGTTACTACTATAGTTTACATAGATGGCAGAGTGGGGAATTTGCACCCAGGCCCTCCACTGCTTTAATAATGGGGAGATGGGCACCAGGCATTGGCTCAGAAGATATGATTGGAGGCTGCAGTCTTGCTCAGGGGACTAATTTCCTATGTTGGCCTCAATAAAGGTGAAGTAATGAATGTAAAACAATTTGTAAACATTAATGCATATGTACAATGACACCTATTGTTGTTATTATTACAAATTGCTTCATCTATGTGAGATGTGTGAATGTCTCCAAGTCCTTGGGCCAGTCCTACAAAAAGAATCTTTTAGAATCTAATGGTGTTGGAGGTCTGATGTCACACCTTCTTTTACAGTAACAACTTCAGCTGCTGAGTTCCTGGAATGACTTTCCCCCAGATACCTCCCAGACTTATTAACTGTCCCTTTGATTGCTGATCTTCTTGTCTCTCTAACTTTCACTTTTCTGGAGTTGATGAGAAATCCAAGTGGCTCTTTGCCCAGAAAGTCAGATTTCTGAGGAAAAGAAAAAAAAGTAACTTTATACAATCTTAGGAAACTTTTTTTTTTTGCCTTGGAGCCCCTAAGTAGATTAGAGTGTATCTTTAAAACATATCACTGAGTGTAGCTTTCTCAAGTGGATAGACTCTAAATGATATAATTACCATCATCAAATTGAACCACATCAAAACTGAGAGGGACCTCGGAGACCATCACAGTCAACACCTTCCTCCTCCCCCCACTTTGAAGATTAGAAAGGTAAAACCTGTCCAAAGTCACACAAGTGATAAAGGACACAGCAAGGCCTCAAACCCTGGTCTTAGGGATCCTGGGGCATCAGTGTTTCCACCATTCTGCCTCACCATAGTGATAAGTCCTTCTGCTTATGCAACACTCCAGTTTTCAGGGTCCTTCTTATTATTATGTGATCTGATTCTCAAAAGAGTCCTGAGATGAAGGTAGGCCAGGGGGTTGCTATTTCTGTTTTATACTGAAAGCTGAAGCTTTGAAAGTCTAAACCACTAGTCTGTGTCCAGGTGTGGAGGAAGGACCATGGTATCCAAGGATTTTGAAGGTAGAATCAGAATTCAATGGGGTAGTGTGCTGGCTCTGTCCTTGATTTGCCAAGTGACTGCAGGCAAGCCACACAAACTCTAACAACCTCAGTGTCCTTCCTTGTTAAAATGGGGATGGTAATATTGTACTCTCTCTCTCACCAGGTGGTTGTGAGTTTAAGGGGACAGAGACTTGCATGTAGTAGGCATGCTGAGCAAAGATTACCAGCCCCTTCAGTTTTACTTTTGAGGGATATTGAATATTCAGGGAAATTTGCACTGGCCAAGTTCTTCAGTGTGATTTGCATATTCCTGGTTTTAGTTGCCAAAGGCTTGAGAGGATTTGAAAGGAACTCATGGTGTCCCTGTCTATTAGTGGAATATGAAAGTTTTTTCTCATTCCTATATGTGTTGGGGGGAAAAAAGATCTTAGCTACTTGAAAGAGCCTTTTGGATGTTAGCAAGGCATGGCTGATGGCTTGGCTCATGAAAAGAGGTGAAAATGATTGAATTGGCTAGGAAGCTCCAGTGGAGTCTTTATCTGGAGTCTTATCTAAAGTGTATATATATATATATATATATATATGCAATGTATAAGACTGGAGTCTTATCTAAACTATATACTTCCCCTAGTGACAACCATTCCATTTGAGGATAGCTAGCTAGATAAATAAGGCATTTATTAAGCATTTACTATGTGCCAGGCACTGCTCAGTACAAATGATTAAGACAGTCACCTGCCTTTGAGAAGTTTCCATTCTCATAGAGGAGGACAACATATAAAGGGGAAGTAGCAAATAGGAGGCAGGATAGATGTTTAGTGAATAGGTATGGATGGGGTAACTTGGGAAGATGGAGAGCTGGAATGTGGACCAAGAGCTGACCTTTTAGGGATGAAGGACCAAGAGGTAGAGTCCAAGTGACCAATGAGGAGGAGGCCGTACTGATGGCCAAAGTAGAGGCAACAGGTTTGGCATAATGGGGGAAATGGTGTGGAATCCTGGTCCCTGCAAAGGTGATAAGGCAAAAGATGAAAAGGAAGATGCTCCAGTAGTGGGCCTGAGGAAAGTTTTTATAGCAGCAGGTAGGAAAGAATGGTCTGAAGCTTAGACTACTGCCAGGGAACGTCATCTTGGCAAAGATTCCACAGTTGAAAAGGCCAGTTAGAGGTGTTGAAGTGAATAGAATGCTGGAAGACCTGAATTCAAATCTGGTCTCAGACACTAGCTCTGTGACCCTGGGCAAGTCACTTAACCTCTATCTGCCTCATTTTCCCAAGTGAGAATTATAATAGCACCTAAATACCAGGGTTATTGTGAGAGTCAAATGAAATAATATTTGTAAAGTACTTAGCACGGTGCCTGACATGTAGTTGGCCTTAATAAATACATATTTGCTTTCTTCCTTCCTATCAGGAATAACTTGCTTTTGAGAAATGGTCAGAAAGATTCCATCAAGGACTTTATGACCAGAGAAGGAGGTGAGCTGCTACCCCTAAGAGAGGAAAAGATGCAAAGGAAAGCCCTTTCAAGGTGACTGGATCTTTGGTAGATTTTTTAGTAAATAGGAAAAAAAAGAGAAGAATTTTATCAGATAAAAAGTTGTGTGTTATGTACCCACCCTGATTGGATCACAGACCAGTGAAAGTAGCAATGTAGGTACTCTGAGATATTTAACATATTAAACAAGTATTATTTAACATGAATTTGTTTATCAGAAGTAAGGAATACAGGCGCACACAAAGAGCCAAGGAAATTACCTGCCAGAGAAGTTTTCACGGTAGGAGGATAGTATTGCTTAGGAAGACAAATTGAAGAGGTTGGGGCAGGGATGCCACAATGGAGAACCTAGGGCCACAAGGGGGCAGCATGAAGGCATCGAAATGGGCACAGGGGAATGAAGGAGTGTGTGGGCAGGGAAGGCTCCAAAGACAAATAAATACATCATGATCATGCCAAAGACCCACCCTATATATGTAGGTCTTCTACCTGAATCCTACAGGTCCCTCAAACCCTACCTGTCCAAAACTGAACTCATCATCTCCTCTACCTCCACTAGCCTTCATGTTCTTGAAGGACAGGGGCCATATCTTATCTAAACTTTATCCCTAATGATAACCACAGAGTTCAGAACACACTATAGATGTTTAATCTGTTTCTGTTATTGTCTCCCTCAAAACCTGCCAATCCTCTCAGCTTTCCTATATCTACTGAAGGTAGCAACAACCTCCCAAGTCATCCTGGGCTCAAAAAACTGTCACCTTTGACCCCTCCCTCTCCCTGATTCCTCATATCCAGTCATGAGTCAAGTCCTACTATGTCTCCCTGAAGAATCTCTCCCTAGGCATTTCCTTCTCTGTATTTATCAGACCATCGACCTAGTTCAGGGTCTCACTGCCTCTTGCCTGGATTATCATGATATCCTTCTCATTGGTCTCCCTTCCCTAATCCATTCTTACCACAGTTGCCAAAATAATCTTTCTTGGACAAAGGTCTGACCATTTTCCTCTCCTGTCTTTAGCATGAAGTACAAACTCATTAACCTGGCATTCAAGTTCCTCTATGATCTGGCCCTACCCTATCTTCCTAACCTTATTTCATGCCTCTTGCCTTCATCCACTCAAGTTTTAATTAGATTTACAAATAATGGTGTAAATTGAATGAAACTAATATAATCCCTGGTACTTTAGGTTATGCCAAGTACCTTACATGGAGACTGGAAAAATCTCATTCTAAGTGACTTACAGTAAGTCACTTACAATAAGTAGTTCTTACAATAGCTCTATAAAGTCTCTACTACCAGGATGGTAATCCAAGGGAAGTACTCTCCATGCCCAGAGCCCTCCCTGGGACCTTCTTGGTATTGGATGGCCACACCCATGCCTGGAATTCACTCCCTCCTCACCTCTGCTGGCTGGAGTCCTATATCCTTCACTGCCCAGGTTAGAGCCCACCTCTCCCATGAAGCTTTTTCTCAACCTAGGCTGAAAGTTCTTTCTCCCTCTTCAAACTGAACTAGATTTTGACTCTCTTCTTGACCCCATCATACACTATTTTGTATCATACTTATCTGTACACATGTATCCTTCCTCCACCTCCCAATTAGGTATTAACTCCTTGAGGGCAGAGACTACTGTATCCTTCATCTGCTTACTCACAGTGGATGGCATAATGCCTTACTGCTAGATAGTCAGCTAGGTGGCGCCGTAGTGCACAGAGCACTAGAACTGGAATCTGGAAGGCTCATCTTCTGAGGTCAGATGAGACCTCAGACTCTTACTAGCTATATGATCCTAGGCAAGTCACTTAACCCTATTTGCCTCAGTTTCCTCATTTGTCAAATGAGCTGAAAGAGGAAATGGCAAACCACTCCAGTACCTTTGCCAAGAAAACTCCAAATGGGGACATGAAGAGTCAGACACAAATGAAATGATTCAACAGACCCTTAATAAATGTTTAAGTTGAATAAAATCCCTTATATTTATATAGTATTTTAGAATATGTAAAATACTTTTATATATCATCTCATTTAGTCTTCCTAGCAACACTTTAAAATAGATAGATAGTGTAGCCATGATTATCCTAGGGAGACAGTAGAAAGTGCATAGGCTGCAGAGTCAGAGAAGCACACTTAAAACTTTCTTTCTCCCCTATTACCTGTTTCACCCTTAGCAGCCCCCATAAGCTTCTGATTCCTCATCTGCACCTGTGAAATCAGAAGCTTGGGTGGCTGCTGAGCTCTCTTCTAGCTCTCTGAATTTTATTTTACAGGGGGAGAAATTAAGGCAATTATATGGATCATTTAGTGTACCCCATTCCTCTAGAGAAAATGGGGCTAGAGAATTAAAATGACTTGCTAAAGGTCACACAGCCAAGTAGTGGTAGAGCTGGAGTTAGAACCCAGGTCTCCTGATTCCTATGCTAGGCTCTTGCTCTCCCATTTTCTCCCAAATTCCATCAATCAGAGGATTCTGCATTATTCTGAGCACGCCAATCCAGGCTCATCATTTCCTGATGATGTCTACATTTAGCCTCAGGTTTAAGAATTTCTTTAACACGGAGACTGGCCTGATTGGTTTGCAAATCACTATGTAACCTACCCTGATTCAAAAATCAACCCTGTCAGTTCTCAGTGTACTTCATAGAGACCATCCCATCTGAAGCTTCTGATTGAAAACCTAGCAGGTGACCTTTAGCAGGTTTTTAATCTCTTTGAGTTTAACTGAAATGATCCCTAAAGTCCCTCTGGGTCCTAACATGCTGTGTTTTATGTTCTAATGTCCCTTCTGGCTCTGACAATCTATGTACAATGTTCTAAGATCTCTTTCAACTTTGACTCCCTCTGTTATATAAGGTCTTTTTCGACTCTAAAGGTCTGATTTCCCCCCCAGAGATTCGTTTATGTCATTTGTCACCTCACCAGGCAGAACACTTTGGACTTGGGAAAGGGAGAAGGAAAGAATTGGCACTTGGACCCAGCCAGTGGGCATCGGGGAGATGCATTAGGCAACTGTGTAATGAATATTGGGAAAGTGAGGAGACAAAAAGGCAATAAAAGGAGGATATAGGATAAACGATTGAAGAAAAACATTCCAGGCTTCACTGTTTTGCCAGGGTCTTGTCTGTTGCACATAGTTGGCCCTGAATAAGAGTTTGTTGGACATTGGCTGAATGAACAACTCTAAACAAAATTGCAAACATATTCTTATAGAAACCTGACATTTAGAAAATAGAAATGATTGTAATTCACAGTGACATATATACCTTCATATCTTTTGTCTCACTAGATACTCACTAGGTACTAACCACTGTGGAGGCAAACATAAAAAAAAAAAATCATACAGTTCCTGTTCTCCAGAACTATCTAGTCTAATGAGGGGAAAGACCACACATATACAAATGAGGTAGAATGTGAGGTTGGCAGGTCAGGGTTTATTACATATTTCTTCCATTAGAAATCAAGCTCCTTGAGGAAAGGGCTGTTTTATTCTTTGTTTTTGTATCCCCTGCCCTTAGCACAGTGCCTGGCACCTAGGATAGGGATAGAGATTAGCCTTGTGATTTCACTGATAGCCAGGAAACAGAATCACTTCCATTTGAATTGTCTTAGGAAGATTATGTAGATCATCTAGCAGGACAAGGTACCAGATAGGGAGGTCCTTTCTTGAGGCAAGTTGCCAAGCATTCAAACTCTACTGCAGAGAGCTCCTCTCCAAAGACTGGCCACATTGTTTGAATGCCAAATATATATTTGCCTAAAAGGCTATTTTATGGAGAACTCACACAAAGCAAGGACTCACATGGAGGTCAGAAGAAACGATACAAGGACACTCTTAATAAGACATTGTCTAAAGAACTTTGTAGTTGACTATGTGACATGGGAAGCACTGGCACAGGACCACTCAGCATGGTGTGCCCTCATCAGAGATGCTGTTCTCTATAAGCAGAGAAGAACTGAAACAGTTTAAAAGAAATTTGATATGTGCAAATTTAGAGATTCCACCCCAAATATTCATATGGATTATCTGTTCCTAACCTGTGGTAGAGCATCCTGAATATATATCGATCTGATCAGCCACAGGCAGACACACTGTACCTTAACTCTAACATTTTGGTCTCTTCGAGAATGAGGGACAACTAATTTATCTCTGAGAATTGTGATCAAATTCAGACTGCCATTGGCTGGAAAGAACATGAAGCTTAGCCACCCTATTGTTCTTCTTCCCATCTTTGTGACTTACTGGACTAAAACTCTCTTCCTTGAAAGCCAGTTTCCTTAGTGTGCTGTCTCCATCATTAGAATGTAATCTCCTTGTAAGTAACAATGTGTGGTTTTTTATTTATGTTCCTAGTGTTTGGCACAGTGCTCTGGCTCATTGTAATTGTTGAGCTAACGCACCCTCCTTCCCTCCCTCCTTCCCTCCCTCCTTCCCTCCCTCCTTCCCTCCCTCCTTCCCTCCCTCCTTCCCTCCCTCCTTCCCTCCTTCCTTCCCTCCCTCCTCCCCTTACCCTCCTCCCCTCCCCTCCTTCCTTCCTTCCTCTCTCCTCTGATTTCAGAGCCAGTGAGCTCTTTCTGCTAGACCATATTGCTTTTCACCTAAATTATTGTAATGGCTTCCTAACCAGCCTCTCTTTCCTCCCATCCATTTCCCTTCCAGACTCATCTTCTTACTGAACAGCTCTGATCATTTCATTCCCTTATTTTACATCCTTCAGCAGCTCCCTGTTATCTATTGAATAAAGTACAGACTTCTAAGCTCATCGTTTAAGGCCTGTTACAAAATAGCTCCAATTGATTTTTCCAGCCTGGTCTCCTACTACTTCCCTCTGTGTGCCATCTACACCCTATGATTTCCTACCTTCATGCTTTTGTTTACACTTGTTTCTTCCCCAGGAATGTCCCACCCTGCCATCTCTACCCATTGTAATTCTATCCATGCTTCAAGGTCTGGTCTGAATTCCACCTCCTTCATGAGGCCTTCACTGCTTCTTTCTGGGTTGAAGTGTCCCTTCTTTGAACCCCATACTGAATTTTGTCTGTACCCTTTTTAGGATGGCTACCTCTTTCTACCTCACATTTTAGTTCTTCATATCCTTGCCCTATTCCCCAGATTCTGAATTTCTTGAAGGAAAGAAAGCACTGTATCTTATTCTATGAATTCGCCCCTGTGAATGAATCTGCGAATTCCTAGGTCAGGGATTTCCATGGAGTGAGGGCTCACTAATTGTCAGTGAGATGAAACAGGATGATTTATAATAATTTTTAAAAATCTGTTTCATGTGTTATGAGAGAATCTGTTCTTCATGTACAACTAGGCTGGATGGTTTTGATACAGCAGGTGCCATTTCTCACTAGGACTGTGCCTGAAGACTTTCCAGCGTGGTAGGAACTGCCTTCCAGTCATCAGGCTACTGATGATGACGACGACGACGATGATGACGGATGATGGATGGATGATGATGAAGTGCTTCCCAATGTACCTTCCTCACGACACTCCTGGGAGATATGAACAGTCCTGGGAGATAGGTAGGAAAAGGATTTTTTTGCCTCTTTTACAGATGATGAAACTCCCCCACCTCCCATCAGTGAAGTGACTTGCCCGAGGCCACATGGCTAAATAAATTCTCAGGCTAGGTTCCCAATTTCCTCTAAATAGAGGAACTCCTTCCTGTTCTTGGTACTTGCCTCTACCTTGAGGCATCCATCAAATGTTTAAGGACATAATCATAGCAGACTGCTCCTATCCCTGACTCCATCTAGGGTAACAAGGCCACAGAAGTTCCTTCATTGGAGTCTGCATAAACATTGATGGGATGGCATCCAAAGAAGATGGAAGGCAGTAGGAGTTTGCCCCACTTTCCTCTTCAGTCTAGACTTTTACTTTTCTTTGTAAATTGATTTTTTCATTGTATGCCTTTATAGCATATCTCCTCTCTTGTACCCCTTCACCTCACTCCAAGGACTACTCCTAGCCCCTGACTTTGACTTCTGTCTCATTTCCTCCTCAATAATAATCATGGCTCACATTTATATAGAACTCTAAGGAGTGCAAATTATTTTCCTAGCAGTAACTAGAGAGACTTGCTAGTCACACAACTTGTAAAAATCGTAGCTGAGTTCCAAACCCAGGTCTTATTCAGATAGCAGAGCTCCTTCCACTGCACAACTTGTTTTCTTGTAGGTCTGGAAGGGATCTTAGCAATCATTTTGTTCCACACTGACCTCCCCCCCCCACCTTCATTATCTTCCTTATGGGGAACCGGAGGCTCAGAGAGTTGAATTAAAACTAAGTCAGTGACAGAACTAGAATTCAAGTCCAGTTATACTTTTTAATATACCCCAACTGAGGCTTTGTTCCTAATGTATTTCTTTTCTACCTCTAAAGAGCTTACCCCCAATTACCTTTAGCTGTAGTCTCTTGGTGAGTATTAAATGTGTTTTGCTTTGTTGCAGACTCTTTGTACTAATGAGAAAGAAGGTATTTATGGTTCTTTTGCTTGGCCCCAGAGAGTAGAATGAGGAGGACTAGGAGAGGGAGGGGGAGTTGCAGGAATGCAGATTGCTGCTCCATTTAAGAGAAAATGTCCTATCAGAGCCTTTCCTGAGCCCCTGTCCCTCTGTCATATTCCCCTGCTGAAAGTGAGCTCTTCCCTCTCCATGTTATTTAAAGCACTTTGTCCTAACCTGTAATTGTCAGGGCAAAGTACTTTTGATTACTGTGGTTCTGGATTGAGGAAGGGACCTCAGGTTACTGGGCCTTTGCTAGGTCACCTCAGGTATCTGGGACCTGTGGCTGACTGATACAGTAATCCATTAATCATTGGTATTCAATAGACTGTCAATTCTTAGAGATTAGCAATTATTTTATTCTAGGACAGTGCCCAGCACACACTAGGTGTTTAAGAAAATGCCTTTTAATTAATTGATGGAGGAGAGAGCTAAAACTATCTTACTGGTTAGGTATTTAGACCTCAACTAGGGAGAGCAATTGCTTCTTACCAGATTAAGTCATTTAATAAGCAAATATTTATTAAGCACCTGTTATATGTTAGACTCTATTCTTGGGACCAGGAGTAAACAGATAAAAGAGAAGTTGTTCCTGCCCTTGAGGAGCTTACTGTCTAGCCAGGGAGACAATGGATACATATTCATATCCCCAATGCCTAGGACAATGCCTAACACATCATATGTTTTTAATAGTTGATTAGTTGATGGGAGAGGGGGCTAAAACTGCCTTATTGATTAGGTATTTAGACCTCAACTAGGGAAAGCTATTATTTCTTACCAGATTAAATCAATCAATCAGCAAGCATTTATTAAATACCTACTATATGTTAGACCCCATGCTAGGCACCAGGAATAAACAGATAAAAGAGAAGCTTACAATGTAGCCAGGGAGACAATAGGTACATTAGAAATAAATTTTTAAAAATACAAAACAGATTAAAAACTAGTTTTTTCAGGGTAAGGACTAGTAACTGGGGTTGCAAATAGGATCAGAAAATGCTTCATGCTTGGTGCAGGAGTTGAACCTTGAAGCAATCTAGGGATTCTGTGAGGCTTGGATGAAGGGGGAATGTATTATAGATATGAGGGAACATTAGGGTAAAGATACAGAAATGAGACATGAGAGCAGTAAGAAATTCAGTCTTACTGGACCATAGAAGGTGTAAAGAGAAATAATGGCTAATAAAACTGGAAGAGGGTGGGGCAGGTTATGAGGGGCTCTCAATACCAAACAGAGGCATGGATATTTGATTCTAGAGGTATGAGCAAGCCACTGGGGTTTCCTGAGTAGGGTAGTTTTATTGGCCAAACCTGACTCAAGCCAGTATGAGGCAATTGTCAACCATCTAACAATTAGCCAAGGGAAATTTCTTAGCAAAAGCATGGAAAGGATGTTCATCAAGAATATAGCATTGATTCAGTTGGATACATCTTCTCTGACTCCACACTGGCCATGGTGCTGAACTCCTTACTTCTCTAGGGATGACTTTTGATCTTAGACCAACAGGAAGTCAGTGGTTCAAGCCTTAATCTCCTGGACCAATGAAGTATTAAGGAAGGTCTCAATGTCTTTTAAGGAAAAACTAGCTTAGCCTCCATTGTGGCATGGACTTAGGAAAATGTAAGCCAATAAGCTAGCCTGGGTCTACTTGATTGGACCCTCTATCAGTTTGCTTGTATCACAGAAAGTGACATGGGAAAGAAAAGGACTGTTGAGAATGATCTAATTAAATGGTGGTGAGCTTCCCCTTCTTATCCAGAATGGTGAGAGAACCTCCAGGGTCACAACTTGGAAGACAGAGTTGAGACTTTGGCTTTCATTCCCCTTTAGAGAAGGCAAAATAGGGCTTATCAGTGTAGGTTCTACCTTTGAAGTGTCTCTGAAGAAATGTGTTCTTGAATTTCTAGGGTTTTATTCAGTTGGCAGAACCTGGGATCTTTGCATCTGGAATGTGGACAGGTGGGAGCATGGGTCCCTCAGTTTGTCCTCCGATTACCCAGTTTTTTTTTTTTTTTTGCCTCTTCTGTAGAGGAGGAGCCCAACCTGAATTTCCTTGATTCCCCTTTGAGGTTGCTATGTTACACTTCTCTAGCTTGGGTACAGAAAGTTTACTGGAGGTGGAGAAGCTGTAGATTATTGACATTGCCAGTTGAGACTTTCCAAACCAGTGGCACAGGCTGAGGGGAGCCACAGTATACTGGATGACCTTTTTTGATGAGGAGGCAGTGTCTATTAATCTAAGCCCAGCCTCTCATTCTCCATCACAGAGAAGAAAAAGAGCCAATGGGAGAACAGTAGCAGTTTAGAGAGGTGAAGAAAATCACCTGAGACTCATTCTTAACTTGTCTGAGCAAATGGTTGTCTATGCTTTGGGTCTGGGAGCATCATGAGGAACACACAGAAGTTAGAGAGGTCAGTAGGGAAGAGAAATGCTATCATGACCCAACTTGTGTTGAAGAGGGGAAGCTTTAATATTTTTCCTGTCAGAGACTATAGATGACTCTCAGTGTTTTCATAATACAAAGAGCACTGGCTCTGGACTCAGAACATCTGGGTTTGAATCCCACTTGATACATGTGTGACCTTGGAAAAATGACTTAGCTACTCTGGGCCTCAGTTTCCTCATTTATAAAACAAAACAATTGCACCAGCTGACCTTTATAGTCCTTTCTGATTCTAAATCTCTTATACTAATATGTATCTGAATGGTTGCCCATTCAAGGTTCTCTTTGATTTTTCCTCTTTCTTTTAATGAAAATTCCTTCTGTAAGTAAGTCTCAATATTCTGACATAGAGGAGAAAAAAATGGCAAAGTATATTTTGTGAGACAATGAGTGATCTAGGGTCATAGGTCACAGAATACTTGAAATAGTGATACTTCATGTAGAGAGAGGATACTTAAAGGGAGGATATGTTCTTCGTCTTCAAGAACTAAATGTGATGGAGGCTATAAAACAGCAGAATTTATTGTTAGCTCTTGGAGGCAGGGATGGTTTCTTTTGTATCTTTGTTATCCCCAATGCCAAGCACAATGCCCAACATCATAAATGTTTGTTGATTGAATATAAGCAAGAGCTTCCTCAAAATGAGACCTTTTCTAACAAATGAATGGGCTTCCTTGGCATGCAGGGAATTCATGAGGTCAATGGAGATCTTCAAGAAGAGAGTGTATGGCCCTGGATGACTTTTCAACATGGATGCCATAGAGGATATTTGTTTTGGAAAGTTAAGATCTTTTAAAATTCTGGTGTTTTATGCTTCTATTCCAAATCACATTATTTTACCAAGGATGAAACTGAGGCCCAGAAAAGGGGAAAAGTGACTTGGTCAAGAGAGATTAAGCTGGACAGGAAGGTCTCATGTATCCTATTCCTAGGACAGCTCACATAACTCCTGGTTGAGTTGTATTTCAATGATCCCTTACACAGTGACCAGTACTCTTTCCTGATTCTATGAAAAACAGGGCCAGAGGGAGAGAGGCCAGCACACTCATCAAATTACTGTTTGCAGGCAGGCGATAGAAGCAAACCCCAAATTAACGTCCCCACATCCCCAGATACCCTGCAGGAAACAGCGACCAACAGATCTGCGGATTCAGAGGAATTTCTGCACTAAGCGGTTGCCCTTGGCAACAGGACTAAGTGACCTCCAAGGTCCCTTTCAGCTCTAAAATTCTCTGGGCTGGCAAAAATGGGGATGTTTTGGCTGCTGGGTAGGGATTAAGTAGAATGGGGTCAGGTAGGGCAAGAACACACCCTAGTGAATGGAAAAGACTACAACATGTTCACAGTGTGTTTCTGAAGGGGACCTTAGGTTTTAAAATTTTTTTTTAATTTTTAGTTTTCTAAGAGCTTTTTTTTTGTCTTTGTTAATTTATTTGTTTACTTTTAGTTTCCAAGATTCAGTTCCACAATCCCTTGAGTTTCAAATTTTCTCTCCCTCCCTCTCCTCCCTGCCCCATTGTGGCATACAATCAAATATAGGATCCCCAAATACTTTCACATTAGACATTAGTCTGGTTGTAAAGAAGGATTGTAAGTGATGAGTGAACAATGGGAAAGAGGAAACAAAACCAAACAAGAAAAAGAAAGAGAGCAGGTAGTTTTCTTCAGTCTACATTCAAACTCTGTTCTTTCTAGTTCTTTCTCTGAATGTAGACATCTCCTTCCATCATGAGTCTTTTGGAGTTGTCTTATAACCCTGCATTGCTGAGAAGAGTACAGTCTATCATAGTTGGCCATCACACATATGTTGTGTCTGTGATTGTGTACAAATTTCTCCTGGTTCTGCTCTTCTCACTCTGCATCAGTTTGTATAAGTCTCTCCATGCAAATATGAAGTCTGTCTGTTCCTTATTTCTTATAGCACAATAGTATTCCATTACATTTATATACCACAAATTGTTTAGCCATTCCCTAATTGATCACAAAAAGAGCTACAATAAATATTTTTGTACATATCGGTCTTCCTCCCATTTTAATGATCTCTTTTGGGATACAACCCTACAAGTGGTATTACTGGGGCAAAGGGTATACAGTTATTTAAAACCCTTTGAGCATAGTTCCAGATTGCTCTCCAGAATGGTTGAATCAGTTCACAACTCCACCAACAATGTGTTAGTGTTCCAGTTTTTCTATATCCTCTCAAGCATTTGTCATTTTCCTGTTTTGTCATCTTAGCCAATCTGACTGGCGAGATGTGGTATCTCAGAGTTGTTTTGATTTGTATTTCTCTAAGCATTAGTGATTTAGAGCATTTTTTCATATGCTTATAGATATCTTTAATTTCTACCTCTGAAAATTGCCTGTTCATATCCTCTGACCATTTATCAATTAGGGAAGGACTTGTATTCTTATAGATTTGACTCCGTTCTCTGCATATTTTAGAAATGAGGCCTTTATCAGAGATACTGGTTATAAAAATTCTTTCCCAATTCCCCACTTCCCTCTTAATCTTGGTTACATTGACTTAGGTTTATCAGGAAATGGGTTTCTTTCTTTTTTTCCCCTCTTTTCTTCTTTATTACATCTTATTTTTTTTTTTGCCAGACTCATTCCAGATTTGTTCGAGATGAATCAAATGAAGAAACATGGAAGGAATTGTATCAGCAGGAGACTATTGTTAGCGAGCTTGACAGGTAAACAAAGATGAAAGCTCAGCCAATGGCTTTTGATTTTTTAAAAAGTTTTATCATGCCCATGATTTGGGGGATATGAACATTTCACTTCTTTCCCTAAAATCTAAAATCTATGTATCCACTGGAAAAAAATGAGAGGATAATTTTTGAATCTGATTTTATTAAATTCTTATAAAAATGAGGGAGTGAGGAGACTTGGGGGTACAAGCTGATGTGGTTAGGTCACTGTTGCCAGGAAGATCACGTCATCTGAAAGGGCAAATTCCTTCCCCGTTGCTGGTTTGTCCTTAGCAAAGCTGAGCCAGATGGGTGATGGCCCCACCCTGCCCAAATGGATGGATAATTTGGCTTTATATATAATATATATTTATAAGGATAGGCTTTTAATGATAGTTAGCCAGATCCTAAGTCCAGTTTTCCCTACTATACAATACCCAAATCTTATCTGGAAGAAATGTAAGCACCTAGAATAATCTAGGCACTTTTTTCTAGTTACCTAAAACATAGAATGTCATGCATAGGAGGAACCTTAGAACATAGAACAGAGAGAAACCTTCAGGTAAAAAGTGTTCTGGAGATGAATCTCATTCAAACCTCTCATTTTACAGGCAAAGCAATTGAGCACCAGGGAAAGGGAAGTGCCCAAAGCAGAAGAGCCCAGAGCTCCTGCTTCTCTACCCAGTCCTTTCCACTTAGCCACCCTGATAGCCACATTCTTTACTTTATGCCTTAAGGAAGGGAGCTATGGAATCTGAAAGACCTGTGTCTGGATCCTGCTTCAGACACTTCCAAGTTGTGTGTCCCTGGGCAAATAGCTTAATATCTCTGAGTTTGTTTCCTTGTAGAATGGGATAATAACTTCCTTGACCTCCTAGAATAGTAAGGATCAAATGAGTTAATGCTTATCAGACCTTAAAAGGCTATATGAAACTGTTCCAAAATCTCTGAGATAGTTATGAAACATGCACTTTCAACATTTGAGTGTGGTAGTAGAAAAAAGCAACCTAATTCCTTAACAAGTCATGCTTTAAATAGGTGGCACATTGAACCTTGTTTTTCTTAGAATCAGTAATTTGCTACCAGTTAGTGATCCCTGGAAGAGGTTTAAAATACCGTTCTTACTTCTGAGCTGTGAGATGTTACTTCCCAGTTCAGCTGAGGAGACAGACCCCAGGGCTGTTCTTGGCATCAGCTCTTCACAGTCTCTTGCTAGACATACCCAGTCAGGTACCAGATCTTGCTATCTCCTCTCCACAGCATCTCTCATATCCAGCCCTTCTCTCTACTCATACAACCACTAATTTGGTTCAGGTCCTCATCCCTTCTTATATAGATTACTCCTGACTGGTCTCTCTATCTCAAACCTGGAATATAGTAATTGCTTAATAAATAATTGTTGATTAACTGATTGATGCAATGAGTGCAAGCCAAAAAGGTTATTTTTTTTTAACAACCCTCCAAGGGGTACTGAACTCAGAGACAATGTTGTTATAGGACCACCAATCAATATTAAGGTAAAGGTCACTGCAGGTGATGGGCAGAGAGGTTGGTGACTGGGGAAGGATAAGGGGAGGACCGAAATTGGAAGGAAGCCTGTGCCAGTTTCCTTTACTCTAGGTAATTTGGCCCACCTGTTTGGGGAATGGGGGCAGGAGAGAAGGTTATTAGACTGAAAATTGCTTGGGTACAGAGATGCCATCTTTTTCATGTTTAGATGTGTGGCTGCTTACACATAGGAGGGTCTTGCTAGTAACAGCTCATACATCTATGAGTTTTGCTAATTCCTTTTCTCTCATCTTCCCCACGGGGATAGGGAGTACAAGCATTATCATGCCATTGTCATCCTAGCTAAGGTCTAGAATGCTGATTCCAGATAATGAACCAGAGGTTCAGAAAAGTTATTTGCCCATAGTCTCAGACTGAGGACTATAATCTAGGTCCTCCAGCTTCAGATCAAGCATTCTTTCCATATACTAGTTTGTCTCCACTAATTTTTTATAAGACCTGCGATTTAATAGGTATGGAAAACACCTGGGGTGCAGGTAAAACTCCCATCTACCAATGAAGCTCTGTACTGACCCTGCATCTAATCTTAAAAAGTTGCCAGTGGGCACTAAGAGCCTAAATGCCTTGCCCAGTTGGCCAGTATGTCTTAACGGTGGGACTTGGACCAAGTTCTTTGTGACTCCTAGGTCAGCTCTCCATTTGCTATGCAACACAGCCCCCCTCAATCTTAATAATATCTGACCTTAATAAATATTTATTGAATTTCTTGCCCCTGACTCATCCTCACCCACTTTCTACTTCTCAGTTCTCATGTCCCCAGGCTATAATCCTAAATTCTTTCAACCAGTCCTCATATTCTTTGAATCCAAGACCCCTTCACCATTCCAGTTTCCCTGCTCAAAACACTTACTGGCTTGCCAATGCCCTTCTTAGACTAGGGTGCCCTGAATAGAATAAAATTTTCTATCTGTGGTCTAACTAGGGCACAGGACTGGGGGCAACTTAGTTGTTCATTAATTTTATCTGCATCTGACTCTTTGTGACCCCATTTGGGACTTTCTTAGCAAAGATACTGGAGTTGCTTGCCATTTCCTTCTTCAGCTTATATTTTTTTTTATTAAAGCAATTGGGGTTGTTAAATAACTTGCTCAAGGTTACACGGCTAGTCATTATTTATGTGTGGGTGCTCATTTTCTGAGGCCGGTTTCGATCCCGGGTCATCCCAACTCCTAGGCTGGTGCTCTTACTCACTGCACCTAGCCTCCCCTTCTTCAGCTTATTTTACAGATGAGGGAAACAGGCTAAGTGACTTGCCCAGGGTCACAAAGCTAATAAATGTCCAAGGTCACATTTGAACTTGGGTCTTCCTGACTCTAGGTCTGGCCAAGATCACATTAGCTTTTTTGACTGTCACATTGACAGGTACGAGGTTGTAGGGGCATGTTGAGCTTGTGGTTCACATTTCTTTCGATGAATTGCTATTTAATCGTACCACTCCATATCATTCTTATGAAGCTGATTTTTTTTTGTGCCCAAATGTAAGATTTTGCATTGATTCTTATTGAAGTTCATCTTATTGGATTCAACCCAGTGTTGGAGGCTAAGATTTTTTGAACCAAGTCCTGCTTTCCAGTATATTACATATCTTGATCAACTTTGTGACATATGAAAATCTGACAAGATCATTTAGCTCAACTCTAAAAATGTATTCTTGAGGAACCTGACATCCAGAGACATTAGAGAACATGTTCAAAGTCAAATAAGCAGTAGGTAACAGGGCCAGAATTTCAACCCAGATCCATTGAACTTGTCAGAGCCCAGGATTTAGATCCATATATGCTTGAGTTCTATGATGTTGTCCAAGTTACTTTATCATTCAGGGCCCTCAGATTCCTTACTTACTGTGAGGATGCTCACACTTGCTCAGCCTGTCTCTTGGGCCTATTGTGAAGAAAATGTTCTGTAATCCTTAAAGGTTTATAAAATAGGAGGGAATTGTTATTATTTCTAATTCAGGATGGCAAAACCCTGTAGAAACATAGATGTGCACTTGGAAGGCTGCTCTTCTAACTGATAAGTTATTTCTTGTGTATCCTTGGGTAAAGTCACTTCTTCCTGAGGTTCAGTTTCCTGATCTGTAAAATATGAATGCTAATAATATCCATGCCACCTACCCTGCCTCATAGGGCTGTGGTCTTTGCTTTTAAAATGTCAAAGGCTTCATAAATGTTAACTAGGATGGTTATTAGAGAACTTTTTGTAAAAGACTAGTCTTTTCTTCTTCTTTTCCTCACTTTCTTTCCCTCTTTTTCTTTCCCTCTTTCTCTCTTTCCTTTTTCTTTCTTTCTTCCTTTCTCTCTCTCTTTCTATTTCCTTATTTCTTTCTTTTTTCCTTCCTTCTTTCCTTCTTTTTTCCTTCTCTCTCTCTCTCTTTCTTTCTCTCTCTCTCTTTCTTTCTCTCTTTCTCTCTGTCTCTCTCTCTCTGTCTCTCTCTCTCTTTCTCTCTCTCTCTCTCTCTCTCTCTCTCTCTCTCTCTCTCTCTCTCTCTCTCTCTCTCTTCTCCTCCTTCCTTCCTTCCCTCCCTCCTTCTCACAGATGAATAAATTGAGCATCAAAGAGGTTAAACAACTTGGACATGCTTGCAATTTCATCTCCTGACTCCTAGTACTTAGTTCTTTTTTTTTTTTAAATTAATTTATTAGTTTAGTTTCAGTTAACAAGTTTCAATTCCATAGTTCCTTGATTTTCAAATTTCCTTTACTTCCCTCCCCCTCCCCACACGACAGCATATAGTCCAGTATATGATCTGCAAATGCATTCATATTAGACATTATTCCAATTACAAAGGCGTATTGTACTAGGTGGGATGAAAGATGGTAAGGAAGAAATAAAACCAAACAATGAAAAGAACAAGATCATTTAGTTTGCTTCCATCAGTATTCAGGTTCAGTTCTTTCTAGTTATATCTCTGGATGGGGCATTTCTCACTTTCTTGAGTCTTTCAGGATTAACTTATATCACTGCATTGCTGAAAAGAGTCCAGTCTGTCATAGTTGGTCATCACAGATATGGTATGTCTGTGACTGTATACAGATTTCTTCTGATTCTACTCTTCTCGCTCAGCATCAGTTTGTATAAGTCTCTCCAGGTAATTATGAAATCCGTCACCTCTTCATTTCTTATAGCACAATAATATTCCATTACATTAATATACCACAACTTGTTTAGCCATTCCCCAATTGGTGGGCACCCCTTCAGTTTCCAATTCTTTGCAACCACAAAAAGGGCTGCTAAAATATTTTTGTACATATGGGTCTTCCTCCCACTTCTATGATCTCTTTGGGATATAACCCTAGAAGTGGTATGGCTGGGTCAAAGGGTATGAAATTATTTTTAATCCTTTGGGCATAATTCCAGATTGCTCTCCAGAATGGGTGGATAAGTTCACAACTCCACCAGCAATGTATTAGTGTTCCAATTTGTCCACATCCTCTCCAGCATTTGTCACTTTCTTGTTTTGTCATTTTAGCCAATCTGACTGGAGGGATGTGGTATCTCAGAGTTGTTTTGATTTGTATTTCTCTAATAGTGATTTAGAGCATTTCTTCATATGTTTATAGATATCTTTGATTTCTTTCTCTGAAAATTTCCTGTTCATATCCTTTGACCACTTATCAATTGGGGAATGACTTGTATTCATATAGATTTGGCTCAATTCTCTATAAATTTTAGAGATGAGTCCTTTATCAGAGACACAAGTTGTAAAAATTCTTTCCCAATTTCCCACCGCCCTCTTGATCTTGGTTATATTGACTTTGTTTGTGCAGAAGCTTTTCAATTTAATGTAATCAAAATTATCCATTTTGCATTTTATAATGCTCTCTAATTCTTGTTTGGTCCTAAAATCTTCCCCTCTCCACACATCTGTCAGGTAAACTATTCCTTGCTTTCCCAAATTGCTTACAGTATCATCCTTTACACCTAGAACATGCACCCATTTGGACTTGATTTTGGTATATGGTGTTAGATAATGATCTATGCCCAGTTTCTGCCATACTGTATTCCAGTTTTCCCAGCAGTTTTTGTCAAATAGTGCATTTTTATCCCAAAAACTGGGGTCTTTGGGCTTATCGAACAATAGATTGCTATATTCATTAGCTGCTGGGTCTCCTGCACCTAATCTATTTCATTGATCCACTACTCTACACCTCTGCCAGTACCAAGCAGTTTTGATAACTGCTGCTGTATAATACAGATTAAGATCTGGCATAGCTAGTCCACCTTCCCTAGCATTTCTTTTCATTAATTCCCTTGATATTCTAGACAGTTTGTTTTTCCAAATAAATTTTGTTATTATTTTGTCTAACTCTAGAAAGTAGTTTTTTGGTAAATTGATTGGTATGGCACTAAATATATAGTTTAATTTGGGTAAAATTGTCATTTTTATTATATTAGCTCGACCCAGCCATGAGCAATTGATATTTTTTCCAACTATTTAGATCTGATTTTATTTGTGTGAGAAGTGTTTTGTAGTTGTGATCATATAGATTCTGGGTTTGTTTTGGCAAGTAGATTCCCAAATATTTTATAATGTCTACAGTGACTTTAAATAGGATTTCTCTTTCTATCTCTTGCTGTTGAGTTTTATTAGAGATGTACAGGAATGCTGAGGATTTATGTGGGTTTATTTTATATCCTGCAACTTTGCCAAATTTATTTATTGTCTCAAGTAGTTTTTTACTTGATTCTCTAGGATTCTCTAAGTATATCATCATATCATCTGCAAAGAGTGATAGCTTGGTCTCTTCTTTGCCTAATTTGATTCCTTTGATTTCTTTTTCTTCTCTAATTGCTACTGCTAATGTTTCTAGTACCAGATTGAATAAGAGGGGTGATAGTGGACACCCTTGTTTCACTCCTGATCTTATTGGAAAGGCTTCTAGTTTATCTCCATTGCATATAATACTTGCTGATGGTTTTAAATAGATGCTATCAACTATTTTAAGGAAGGCTCCATTTATTCCTATACTTTCTAGTGTTTTAATAGGAATGGATGTTGTACTTTGTCAAAAGCCTTTTCTGCATCTATTGAGATGATCATGTGGTTTCTGCTAGTTTTATTGTTGATATGCTCAATTATATTGATGGTTTTCCTAATATTAAACCATCCTTGCATTCCTGGAATGAATCCTACCTGATCAGAGTGTATTACTTTTGTGATAAGTTGTTGGAGTCTTTTGGCTAATATTTTATTTAGAATTTTTGCATCTAAATTCATGAGGGAAATTGGTCTATAATTTTCTTTCTCTGTCTTATCTCTTCCTGATTTAGGAATCAGTACCATATTTGTGTCATAGAAAGAATTTGGTAGGACTCCTTCTTCACTAATTTTCCCAAATAGTTTGTAGAGTATTGGAATCAATTGTTCTTTAAATGTTTGATAGAATTCACTAGTGAACCCATCTGGCCCTGGAAATTTTTTCCTAGGGAGTTCATTGATGGCTTGTTTGATTTCTTTTTCTGAGATGGGGTTAGGTAATTCACTTCCTCTTCAGTTAATCTGGGCAATTTGTGATTTTGTAAATATTCATCCATTTCACTAAGATTGTCATATTTATGTGCATACAATTGGGAAAAATAATTCTTCATTATTTTTTTTTTATTTCCTCTTCATTGGAGGTAGATTCACCCTTTTTATTTTTGATACTCATAATTTGGTTTTCTTCTTTCTTTTTTTTATCATATTGACTAAGGGTCTATCAATTTTGTTGATTTTTTCATCAAACCAGCTCTTAGTTTTATTTATTAATTCAATAGTTTTCTTAATTTCAATTTTATTAATCTCTCCCTTGGTTTTCAATATTTCTAATTTAGTACTAAATTGGGGATTTTCAATTTGTTCTTTTTCTAGCTTTTTCAATTGCGTGTCCAATTCATTGACCTCGCTTCTCTCTGCTTTAATTAAGTATGCACTCAGGGATATAAAACTTCCCCTGAGAACTGCCTTTAGTGCATCCCACAAATTTTGGTATGTTGTCTCATTATTATCATTCTCTTGAATGAAATTATTGATTCTATAATTTCTTGTTTGACCCACCAATTTTTAGGATTAAATTGTTTAATTTCCAATTAGTTTTTAGTCTATCTTTCCATGGCCCTTTATTGCATATAATTTGTATTGCATCATGATCTGAGAATGATGTGCTTAATATTTCTGCCTTTCTGCACTGGATTGTGAGGTTTTTATGCCCTAGTACATGGTCTATTTTTGAGTATGTACCATGCACTGCTGAGAAGAAAGTAAATTCCTTTTTATCCCCATTCAGTTTTCTCCAGAGATCCATCATATCTAGTCTCTCTAAGATTCTATTCACCTCCTTAACTTCTTTCTTGTTTATTTTGAGGTTAGATTTATCGAGTTCAGAGAGGGGAAGATTAAGGTCCCCCACTAGTATAGTTTTGCTGTCTATTTCTTTCTCTAATTCCTTTAACTTCTCCTCTAGGAATTTAGATGCTATACCACTTGGTGCATATATATTAAGTAGTGATATTGCTTCATTCTCGATGGTGCCTTTTAGTAGGATATAGTTTCCTTCCTTATCTCTTTTAATTAGATCTATTTTTGCTTTTGCTTTATCTGAGATAAGTATTGCTACCCCTGCTTTTTTTTACTTTAGCTGAGGCATAATAAATTTTACTCCAACCTTTTACCCTTATCCTGTGGGTATCCCTTTGTTTCAAATGTGTTTCTTGTAGACAACATATTGTAGGATTATGGTTTTTAATCCATTCTGCTATCCGCCTCTGTTTTATGGAAGAGTTCATCCCATTCACATTCACAGTAATGATGACTGTCTTTTCCCCTCCATCCTATTCCCTCCCCTGTTTATGTTTTTGTTTCTTCCTTCTGCCTTCCCCTCCTTGAAGTTTTCCCTTTTGACCACCCCCTCCCTCAGTGTTCCCACCCAGTGATCCCTCTTCTTAATCTACCCTCTCCCCTTATTACTGTTTCCCTCCCTTCTAATCCCCCCCTTTAGTCTCCTCTTTTTCACCCCCCCTTGCCCTTCTGCTTTCTATAGGACGAAGTAAGTTTTTATACTTATCAGAGTGAATTACTCCCCGTTTGATTCCAAACCAATGAGAGTAAATTTCAAACATTGCTCCTCTCCCTCCCTCCTTTTCCTCTATTTAATGAATTTATGTGTCTATTCACATTAAAATCTTAAACTTCACTTATTTAAGTTGATCCCTCTTTGAACCAGAACCAGTGAGAATAGTGTTTAAATGATGTTCCTCTCCCTCTTTCTTTCCCCTCTTCTATAGTGTGTTTTAATGTCCCTTCAGATGGCATATTTTACCTTTTCCTAGCTCATCCTTTCCTTTTTCCCATTACAGTACCTTTGATCCCCTTAATAGTTTTGTTTTTTTTTTTTTTTTTAGGCATCAGGTTAGTGCATTCATACCCACACCCTCTATCTAAGTATAACCCTTTTGAAGGTCATGATAATCATAAAGATTTTGAATATTGACAGTTTTCAGCTCCACATATAGGGATGTGAACATTTTGCTCTTGTTGCATCCCAAGTAATGAGCATGTGTTTGTGGGTGTGGGTGTGTGCGCTTGTGCCTGTGTGAGTCTGTTTCTCTTGTTTACCTTTTTATGTCCTTCTGGAGTCTTGTAATTGGAGATCAAATTTTCTATTGACCTCTGGCTTTTTCATCAGGAAAATCTAGAAGTCCCTTACTTCATTAAACGTCCATCTCCTTGCCTGAAAGATTATGCTTAGTTTTGCCGGGTAGTTAATCAATGGTTGTAGTCCTAGCTCTCTTGCCCTACGAAATATCAAATTCCAGTCCCTCCGCTCTTTTAATGTAGAAGCTGCTAGGTCCTGTGTGGTCTTAACTGTAGTTCCTTGATATTTGAATTGTTTCTTTCTGGCTGCTTGTAGAATTTTTTCTTTAATCTTGTAATTCTGGAATTTGGCTACTATATTTCTTGGAGTTTTCAGTTTGGGATCTCTCTCAGGAGGAGTCCGGTGAATTCTGTCGATAGTTATTTTATCTTCTGATTCCAGGACCTCAGGACAGTTTTCTTTGACTATCTCTTGGAGGATGTTGTCTAGGTTGCTTTTTTCATCATGGCTTTCTGGTAGACCAATAATTCTTAGGTTGTCTCTCCTGGATCTGTTCTCTAGGTCAGTTATTTTTCCAGTGAGATATTTTACATTTTCTTGCAATTTTTCGATTGTCTTGTTTTGTTTGATTGACTCTTGCTGCATCATAGAGTTCTGAGCTTCAATTTGATTGTTTCTAATTTTTATCGAATTACGGTCTTCAGTTATTTTTTGAAGTTCCTTTTTTAGGGAGGTATTTTCTCCAATTACTTCACTGAGACGTTTTTCCAAGTTGGTCACTGCCTCCCTGATTTGGTCTTTAAAATTTTTCTTAAGCTCCTCCAGGAATGCTATTTGGGCTTGGGACCAGATCATGTTTCCTTTTGTGGTCTCAGGTGTGGGTAGAGAGTCTATATTGTCCTGTGTGTTTTGTTGTTCTTGCCCTGCATAGTATGCTCGAATAGACTTTTTTGCCTTCCCCTTCTCCTTCTTAGTTTCCTTCTTTCCCATTGTGACTTCCTGTTTCTTAGTTTCTCAGGCTATGAGTTTAGGGCCTGATCCTTGACTTTGAATACTTCTGGGTGGCTAGTTTATGGCTAAGTCAGGGAAGTCAATGAGGGATGTAGATGAGTAGGTATGGGTGTGTCTGATCACTTCAGATTTCTGCCTCTATACCCCTGGGCTATAAGTAGGCTTTTGTTGGTAAGGAGAGGTGGGGCTGGTTGGGACCCCACCCTCTCTTCTCTTCAGACTCCTGGCTGTCTCAGTTACACCCCTTCTTGGAGAATCTCAAGCCTGGGGCTATTTCCATTAACTTGGGATTTCAATCTGGGTGGGAGACTTATCTTTGGGTTTTCTGTTTCATGAAGGAGGGATGGGAGGATCGGAGCAGCTAAAATTTACTTTGCCATTCCAGCCCCTGTATTATACAGGCAGGCAGTTTCTAAACTTCCAGGCTGGGGGCCGAATGCAGCCAGAGAAGCCACTCTTTCCACTGAGGGCCCAACTCTCCTACCTGGCTCCAGTGATCCTACCTGTCTGAGAGATGACTTCGATTCTTCTTTGGTAAGTCTGCAGGCTGGGGCTTTTGCTCTCTCCGGTGTAGTCTGCTTGTCTGCTCTTAGGTCTGAGCTGTGCAGACCCCACGCGCTCTGCGCTCGACCTGTGCGGACACACTAGGCAACCTCCTGGGCTGGACTCTGCCACACTCTGTCTTCCAGTGGGCTCTGTCACTCCGGATTCTGCTCAGATTCACCCTTTGAGCCTTAGTGACCCAGGAGCTCGGCGAGGTTACTGCTTCCTTTCCGCCATCTTGGCTCCTCCCACAATCATTCTTAAGTCTTGAATCTAGTCCTTAGTTCTTAATGAACCACTTCATACTTCCTGAGAGCTTTAAATTTTACCATGAACTTTTCTCTCAAAGCCTATCTACAAAGGTAGATAGGATAAGTATTATTACCGCCATTTTAAATATGAGGAAACTGAGGATCAGCCGTCTGGTGAGGGATTGGCTCAAGGTACATAGTTAGCAAGTGGTAAAACTGAGACTCAACCCAGGGTCTCCTGATTCCTAATTCCAGACTCATTTCACTTTGAAAGCAGAAAGGAATTTTAGATTTTCTTTGGATACAGAAAACTCAGAATGGGTGCATAAATGTTATCAAAATATTTTCTAGAGGCTCTTTGGGGCTTTCAGGAGGTATGAAGAATAGCTCTGATTACATCATATGACTTTTTTTTAATGGAAGGGGAGTTGATTGGAATGGTCATGAATTTCCCAGTGTGGTCCCAAAGTAGGCAGTAGGTAATTCAATAGGCTTCTGGCTTGTGCTGCTTTCAGGAGTATGGGATTTAACAAAATACCATTAAGTAATGACCTCTTTTGTCATCTACCCTTTTTACTGAGAACACTCTGCTCTTTGCCTTAATCTATTTTTCTTTTCATGTTTACATGTTAAATGGTCTAAAATAGTTTTACCTTTGGATATTTTGAAATATGTGGTTTTAAAAAAATTATTGAAGCATTTAGGCAGGTCTCAACCAATTTTGTTCTCTGCTACATTAAGAGATAACATGAAGTGCTTGAATCTTGGACCATTAGGAGGAGTTTCAGATTTTATATTTGTGTGTTTTTCTGTACCTTTGTTTCTCTATGTGTGACTGTTTTGTGTGTGTTTATGCTTATATCTACATCTTTGAGAGAGAGAGAGAGAGAGAGAGAGAGAGAGTGTGTGTGTGTGTGTGTGTGTGTGTGTGTGTGTGTGTGTGTGTGTGTTTGCATGTGCACATGTGCGCATCACAGAATCTCAGTGTTTGAAGATATCTCAGGATCTCTCTATATAAGAAGCCCCTCTACAATATCTCTGAGAAGCTGCCACCCAGCTTTTGCTTAAAGATGTCTAGAGTTCATTATCTCCTAAGAAAGCCCAGTCTACTTCTGAATAGCTCTAATGGGTAGGAAATTTTTCCTAGCATCTGTTCTAAATTCTCTCATTTGAGTCTTTTATCCTCTTTGCCTAGGGGCAGCTAGGTGATGTAGTGGATAGAGCATTAGGCTTGGAATCAGAAAAACTCTAGGGTTACTTAATCCTGTTTGTCTCAGTCTCCTTATCTGTAAAATGATCTGGAGAAGGAAATTACAAACCACTCCAGTATCTTTGCCAAGAAAGCCCCAAATTGGGGTCATGAAGAATCAGACATGACTAAAAACAACTAAAAAACGACAGCAAATCTCTGCCATGACACCAGTTTTCTTGGGTCAAGCCAAACAAAGCTAATTTCTCTTCAATGTGACTCTCCTTCAAATTGTTGGAAACAATGGAGGTCCGTGGAAGTAGTATTCATGGTCTGGTCATCATATGGACGGAGAAGGGGAAACACATTCCAGAATCCTCTGTCTACCCACCAGTATTGCCTGTAGTGACCCCATACGCAGCTATTGTGTTCTCCTTAATCCTTTTCTTCTCTAAGTTAAACACCTCTCACTCCCTCACATGGCATGTTTGTGAGGTGCCCCCCAGCCTTCTTACCATCTTCAGGACTTTCTCCTGGGTATTTGTGATCATCCTAAAACATAACAGCTAGAAATGAACTCTGTGTCCCAACTGCGGCATGGCAAGAGTAAGGGTCTTTCCCACGTAGTCATGGTGGATGCTGGGCCTTTTTTAAACTGTTTTTTGGTTGTCATCACCCTGTTGGCTCAGATTAAGCATGTGGTCCAGTGAAACTCTCACATCTACTTCAGACAAATGGTAATCTCGCCATGGCTCTCTTTCTCTCACCTTGTATTTGTGAGGTTATTTTTTTGAATCCAGTTTTAAGACTTTATATGTATTCCATCTATTCAGATTCAACTTAATACTCTAGCCTTTGAGATACTTTGCATCTCAATTTTGTTAGCTCTGTGGTTGACTCTTCCTCTCAGCTTTGTCGCATTTACAGATGCCACAAAACTGGGAGGGACATATTGTGAAATGTGCCTCAGTGTTGGACACAGACCAGGAAGGCCTGGGTTTGATTTGTACGTCTTTTTGAGCTTGCTAATCTATAAAATCAGAAAAATGTCTACAGTATCTATGGATTTCATGTGAGATTTAAATTTTATATATATGTGTGTGTGTGTATACATATTTATACATATATATATCACTTTGTAAACCTTCAGACACTAAACACTAAACAGTGATTGTTATTCTTACTACTACTAGTAGTTATTGTTGTCATAATAATAATAATAATGGGAGAAAGAGGATGATAATAGCAGTAATAGGAGTGGTGGTGATGGTAGGGGTTGTAGTAATAATAATAGTAGTATAGCAGTAGTATTAGTAGTCATTGTAGCAGCAGCAGCAGTATTAGTGGTAGTAGCAGCAGTAGCAGTAATGGTGGTGGTGGTGGTGGTGGTGGTGGTGGTGGTGGTGGTGGTGGTGGTAGTAGGAGTAGTATTTATACCAGAACCAGAGGTTCTTAATTTTTTATTTTTTTGTATCATGAACTCCTTTGGTTGTTTGGACCTCTTCTCAGAATAATGTTTTTAGATAATTAAAGGAAATGTTAAATTTCAGTTAAAAGTTTTAGTGAAAATAAAGATGTAATTTTCAATGCCACTTTGACATTGAGTCATTAGTGACTACTTTTCGCGTCCAACCTTTCAGCTAGTTTTAAATCTATCTAAGAGCTTGGTGTCTCAGAGTGGGCCTGGGGAAAACTCATCTTCCTGAGTTCAAATATGACTTTGGACACTTATTATCTATGTGATCCTGGACAAGTCACTTAACTGTATTTGCCTCAGTTTCCTCATCTGTAAATTGAACTAGAGAAGGAAATGGCAAACTACTCCAGTATCTCTGCCAAGAAAACCCTAAATGAGGTCATGACATGACTGAAATGACTAAACAACAAACTATACTATGATCTGATTCTAGGCCATACACCTTCAACTTTTCCACAAGATGATGAGAAACTTTGATAGATTTGTACCATAAAGCCTTGGGTAGCTCTTGTCCCTACGTGTCTGTGAATTTGGGTCCCAGAGTGTTGGTGTCTATTTTTGTGCCCCTGCATGAGTTGGTGTCTCTTGTCTCTGTGTGTCTGTCTTTCTTAGTGTGTCCAAATCTCTGCAAGTCTGTGGTTAGAATAAGGAGAATGTGACCTGGCGGCAGGGCTAACTTCAGTCCTACTGCTGGTGTGAGAGATGAGATGGTGGGTGGTCCATCCCTCAGAGGGCTCAGTTTTCCCACTTCCAGTAAGTAGAAGGATGGGAACTTCTGGTAAGGACCCCCTTGACAAGGCAACAGGACCCTGGGGATGGTAATTGGAGAGAGGAGGCACAACACTTGACTTGCCTCTCTTCTAGGGAGGAAGTGTGTCCTTCCTATGCCTTTGCCCTAAGACAAATCTCCATCTGCTCCACCCTAGTTATCTGTGTCTGTGTATTTACCTGTGTATGCCCGGGTTTGTGTTTCCATATCTGTGCTTCTATGTCTTTGTGGGTATCAGTGTGAAAAAGGAGAAGTAAAATAATAAAGACTTTCAAATCTGATGTAGTGAGGGGCCCCTTACAGGGAGAATTATTATTTTTTTTTTTTTCTGCCTGGTCACCATTTCTTCCTACTGCAGTCCACCAATTAGTGTTTATTCAGAGAGTTGGGGTATGGAGAGGATGGGGGGAGACAAGGAAGGAGTAAGGCATAATCAGGCTTGTCACAGTGGATGTATCACTCCTGGGACAGTGGAAAATTGGGAAGGATCAAGAGACAGAAGGACACAGGAAGGAAGGCAGGAAGGAGGGCTGGATTAGGAAATAACTGTAAGCATTTGGTTAGTTTGGGGAAACAAAATGACTCTGCTTCAGTGGGCCTTCACAGGCACTTCTCTTATTCCTTACCAAATAAATTACATTTGTTTCTGGGGCATATAAAAGCATACAAAATTCCTGCATAAGGCCCTGAATACCACTTCTACCCCCAAAGAAATTTAAAGTTTAATTGGAAAAACATTGGAAAGACTGTGTGTGTGTGTGTGTGTGTGTGTGTGTGTGTGTGTGTGTAAATACACCTGCACACACACATATATACATATATGAGTGTATATATGTACACATAATATATAAAATGTGTATGTATATAATGTGTGTTACATATGTACAAATATATGGGTGTAGTTGTCTGCCTAAATATATATATAATATGTGTGTATATATACAATATGTATAATATATCGTAACAGATTATATGTAATATATTATATATTTAATATATAATGTGCAAAATATAAGTATATATACACACATATGCATAAGTATATATACACACATATGTGTATATATGTATGTATATGATGATCTGGGCATGGCAGTACATGTTTATAGTCCCAGTTGCCTGAAAGGCTGAGGCTGATGAATCTTTTGACCTCAGTAGTTCAGAGTGACAGTAAACTAAATGGAATGGGTGTTTGCACTGTTAGACATTGGCATGATGAATTATGGCACCCACCAGGTTGCCTAAGGGAAGGAGCAAACCAGCCCAGGTCAGGGTTTCCACTCCCATTCTGATTAGTGATGGAATCAGGCCTGTGACTATAGCTCTAGTATTTCCAGCATGGGCCAGCTAGGGAGATGCCATCTTAAATAATAACAACAATGGCAGTAAGAATACAAAACCAATGCTAATTCTAACACTCAGGCTTTACAGTTTGCCAAATACTTTCCCATCTATTATCTCATCGGAACCTTATGGCTACACTGTCAAAGAGGCAGATGGGGATTATTCACCTCCTCTTTCCCATCCCCTCCCACCAATATGGGATAACAGAAGATCTAGGGAGAAACTGATTTGACTGAGATCACATCGTTAACAAATAGTGAGGCCCGAACTCTATCCTAAATCTCCTGATGAGTCAAATGAATAAAAGGCCATATGTGCTATGAGTGTGCTATGAATGAAAAGTGAGTAGAATGGGGACAAGCATTGGAGGGACCCTCTCTTCCTCTCTAGATTTCTAGAACCTCTTACCTCTGGGAGTATTTCTTACTGTCTTCCCTGCCCCTTCACAACTCATAGACATATACTTTTTGTCCCATAGCTTCCCACCAGACCTTCATGTTTGTCTACTGCCCTGGAAAGATATTGTCCTCAATCCTGTGTCCCGTGTTCATGTGATTTCCTCATCCTCTCAAGATGGAAGGCCAAGAGTGTTGCTATTGGTAACACAGCTTCTAGCAGGCATACTCTTCTGTACAAGTGGGCCATGAATATTAGTAGTAGGTGAGCAGTAGTTAATGGTCCAGAAATCAGCACCTGGGAAAGGTTTGCCACAGTCTCTCATGCTATTCTAGTAAAAAAAAAATGGAGATGTGTGGGTTAGATGAAAATAAAATTAGATGGATTCAGAAATGATTGAATGGATAGAACAAAAAAAAAAAATAGCCATTGTTAGTTACCAATTCAGTGTCAAGGCAAATCAACAAAAAATTAAGTGTCCACTATGTACCAGAAACTAGAAATGCAAATACAAATAAACATTAAGACACTCCCTCTTTTCAAGGGGTTTATATTTTAATGGGGAAAGATGACAGAAAAAGATGCTGAAAAGTGATTGAAGTCAAGAGAGATGGGAATATAACCAAGAAAGGAAAAATGTAGTTGGCTTGGGAATTTTCCAATCAGAAGAAGGAACCAAATGGACCGAAGGGTCTTCCAGGGTGAGAAGGCCACTGGGGATGAGTGATCTTCCAGGCTAAGAAAGCTGCTGGATCATGGTAGAGAGTCAGGTGTGGAGTCCAGAAAGGATTGAAGGAATGAATGTCAACTTAGCCATCAGCATCCGCTTGGACCCAGGAACAGGGGCCTGGTTTTGTGCTATTTGGCATTTTTGTGAACAACTTGGATAAAGATATAGGCAGGACATTTTTCCAGTTCATATATGACACAAAGCTAAGAGGAAGAGCTAACACCCAGGATGAGAATCAGGAATTAAAAAGATCTTTACAAGGTTAGAACACTGGGTCAAATCTAGTAAGAAGAAATTTTAGAGTGTTGCCATGGGAGGATATTCAGGATAGTAGAAGTTCTCAAGATTATTCCATATGAGGATCTGTCTAATGAGCTGGGAATATTTAGCTTGAAAAAGAGATTTAGAGGAGGGTTGTTAGCTGTTTTCAAGCTGAAGAAGAAGTGCTATTAGACTTATCTGATTGGCCCAGAAGGGAGAAGGAGGATCATAGTTTTAGAGCTGGGAGTGTAGTTGGAGGTAAGCTAGCCCAACCCCACCATTTTGTAGATGAGGAAACTGAAACCTAGTGAGCTTACATGATTTGCCCAGAGTAATGCAAATACTAAGTATCAGAGGCAGTATTTAAACCCAGGTCCTCTGGCTCTAAAACCAGTACTATTTCCTCTTGCATATTTAAGAACAATAGGTGCAAGTTTCAGTAGAGTGGTTTTAAGATTCACTTAAGGAAAATCTTGTTAACCACTACAGCTATACACAAGAAAATGGAATGGATTGGGAGGTAGTGGGTCTGCCTAAGTGAAGGTCTTTAAGTACAGGGTAGAAGACTATTTTATGGTGCAGAGAATTCTTTTTCACTTATGGTTGTACGAGATATCTTCTGAGGTCCCTTCCAACTCTGAAATTAAGCGACATTTTCAAATTTGTTCTTTGAGGTGTAACATCTATACCTTTATTCTATATCTGTGTCAACATTTCTATTTCTGCCTCTATAGTTGTATCAGTCTCTGTATCTATATCTTTTTCTATCTAATCTATATCTATACACATGCCTACATCTATATCCCTATTATCTATACATATTTGTGTGTATGCAGTAAACACAACCATCTGTTCGATCATCAAACAGTAATTCAAACTGAAGTTTGAACAGAAGGCATGAGTGGCCAAGAGTAAAGGATGTGTTTGAATTTCACAAATATCTTAAATTTCATGTACTTTATCACAAAGCCCTGGACTTAAGCATTGCTTTTTGATTCTGTTGGTTTTTGATCCCCATTTTAAAGATGTGGGAATTGAGACCAGGAGAAGTGAATTCAAAGAATCATTCAGACTCTCAGCGTAGCAAGGGACTTTGGAAGTCACCTAGGTCAACCCAGACCTAAATGGAAAACCCTTCTACAACATACCTGACAAGTGCTCTAACAGGCAACTCTCAAGATCATATGGGTATTATAGAGCCATGGGAGGGTCAAGTCCAAGATTTTTCAGGCTTTAAGCCTGCTACATTAGGTTATATTAAGATAATACTCTCTTTTAAAAAAAATCAACTGAATTTTATGTTTAGTTCTGAATTCTCTTTCTGCTATTGCTTCCTTTCCCCCAGCAAGAAAAACAAAACTGGTTACAAATAAGTATAGTCAAGCTAAATGAATTCCCATGTTAGCTGCATCTCTCTCTCTCTCTCTCTCTCTCTCTCTCTCTCTCTCTCTCTCTCTCTCATTTCCTTCTTCCTTCCCTCTCTGTCCCTCCCCCCTTTCAATTTGCACAATGAGTCCATCATTTTTCTATCTGGAATTATTTAGCATGACATGATTCTCCTTGACAGAAAAAGTATAAACAGAACCTGAATCTATGAATTTACTAACTGTTATTCACTGGTCTAGAAATAAACCAGATCTCTGCAACATCTATATTTATAGCATTTATTGATGTTGGGCTAGATTAAGTAAACGTGGGAAAATCACCTTCCCTCATGCCTTAGGAGAAGCTGGAGAATTTTTTTTTAATTTTAAAGCTTTGTGGCATCCTGTGGATTCAGAAAGGGAAAATGGGATAAAAAAAAGATTCCTGAGAGTAGCTCAATTACCATGACTAAAGCTCTCATTAACACCACCACAGGGTTTTCCTCTGAAATGTTGATAAACAAAACTTACTTCTGAAGTACAAAGTGGTTAATAGGGAAAAAAATGAACGTGCCTGTGTAGTATGTTCAAAACCTCAACAGCAGGCAATGAGTCTGCCCCTTTCTTAGACTATTTGAATACATGATTTGTCTCACGCGTAGGGGGAGTGTCCTTTCTGTCCTGAGAGACTCTCTGCACTTTGCCATTGGAGAGAACACAACTCACTGCAAAGAAAGAGGACAATTCATCATCAGCTGGGTAAACATAACAATAACTCGTATTTTCATAGAGCTTCATACATCTGATGTGTAGATAATAATAGATAATGTTAAGTATTATGAATCCCATTTTACAGATGAGGAAACTAGATAGAGAGGAAAGCCGACTCACCCACAATCATGTAGCATTTAAGAGGAAGATTATTATTATTATTATTATTATTATTATTATTATTATTATTATTTGCAATTAGTGTTAAGTGACTTGCCCAAGGTCACATGGCTAGTTTTTGTGTTAAGTGTCTGAGGCTGGATTTGAACTCAGGTCCTCCTGACTCCAGGGCCTGTGCTCTATTGTGCCACCTAGCTGCCCCCTAAGAGGAAGAGTGAGGCAGTTAGATGGTACAGTGGAGAGAATGTGAGTCTGCAGTCAGGAAGATCTGAGTCCAACTAGGACTTCAGACACTTCCTAGCTGTGTGACCCTGACCAACTCACTTAATCTCTGTTTGTCTCACTTTCCTAATCTGCAAAATGTGGTTTATACTAACATCTACTGCCCAGTGTTGCTGTGAATATTGCATGAAATAACTGCAAAGCCTTCAGTACATAGTAGGTACTATATAAATGTTAGCCATTAAGAGTGTTTCTTGACCTCAAGTATCCTGGCTTTCAGTTCAAAGTTCTCTCTCTTATTCCTTTGTTGACTAGAGGATCAAGTTCAGAGAAAGCCTCACGGGGAAGGGAGTGATTGTGCTGAGCTTTTACACGAAGGTACTTGACTACGCCAGAGAGGAGGATGAGTTTGGATTAGGAAGCCATAGGTCAGGGCTCAAGAAAGAGCTTCTTGGGGGAGATGATTTGAGTCAGGCCTCAAAAGCTCAAACCTTGACTAGAAGAGTTGAGGATATAGAGCATTCCGGGGGCAGGGAGAGGTATCCACTGGTTCAGTGGATAGAGTATCAGGACTGGAGCAAAGAAGACTCATCTTCCTGAGTCCAAGTCCCACCTGAGACTCTTACTAGCTGTGTGACCCTGGGCAAGTCACTTAACCCTGCTTGCCTCAGGTTTTTTTTTTTTTTCATGTGGAAAATGAGCCGGAGAAGGAAATGCAAACCACTTCGGGATCTTTGCCAAGAAAACTGCAAATGGGGTCATGGAGAATCAGACATCACTGAAAAATCACTTAACAACAAAAGACAGAGGAAATTATGACAGTAAAGGATAAAGAGGTGCATATGGGACAGATCAGAGAATAGTGAGTAGTTTGATTTGTCTCAAGAACAGAATAGTGGGAGATAAAACTGGAAAGATTGTTTGGAGCCCTATTAGGAAGGGCCTTGAATGCCAGACTAAGAAGTTGGAATTTTACTTTATTGCGAATGCCAGACTAAGAAGCTGGAATTTTACTTTATTGTGAAGAATCATTGCAGAGTTTGGAGCAGAAGAGTGATGTGTTCATATCTGTGCTTGACGATAATTATTCTGGCAACATAGAAAAGATTGTCTGGGGGTAGAGAGAGAGCAAAGATGGAGGGGGAATTTATGGCCTCTGTTCTAGTGGGGGCCATAAGGATGTAAAGGAAGAGAAAATGTGAGAGATGGTGCAGGGAGAGTGTTGGAATCAGCCCAATTTCTGTGTCTCCTTAATTAGTTTCACAGATGTACTTGGTGCTTCTCTGGGGAGTGATTCCCTGTGGCTCTAATCAATGTCTCATAATCAGCCAACGCCGACAGGCTGGGAATCTCAAAGGCCAATCTTATGACTCACAGAAAATTGGATTTTATCTTTGTGGATTTACATCGTCCACACCCCTCCTGTCCCAGAAAAATGTGAGAGTCTGTGACAATAAATGGGGTTTTCTGGACCATGCCTCTGATCTAGTTAGGGTTGTTCTCTGCTTGACTGTAAACTCTATGAAGGCAGGAACCACGCTTGACTAAAACTCTATCTCCTCCATCTCTGAGCTTAGACATCTGCAAACAATGCTTGTTAAGTAAATACCTTGGAACACAAAAATTTCCTGGTGAATTGGAAAGAGTATTTGGAGTCAAAAGACCTGGGTTCCAGATCCCTCCCCACCATCCCTTACCACTTATTAGGTTTGTGATCCTATATCAGATAATTTCTTTTCTTTTCTTTTTTTTTTTCAGACTCTATTTCCTCATTGGTAAAAACAAGGCCTCTTTGCAGAGGACAAAAAGTCAATTTTGCTGTGGAACTCTGTTTGCTGAAACTATCTCACATTCTATTGCAGACTAAATAACAAAACCTGGTTCAATTATTTCCATCCTGTTTAAGCTGAACATGCAAGCTCTGATACATATGGCACCATTTAATTGCACATGACTTCATACGTGTTGCACCCAACATGCATCTGGAGACTTTCCAAACCAATTTTCCTATAGGACAGATTGTATACCACTGATCCATTAAAATTCCACAGAATACTGCTGATTGTCTGTATCCCCTAAGCAGACCTAAAGAAACCCTTTATAAGCCAGATTTGTACCATTAGGAAGGTGAAGCTGCTGCGGATTCACTCATTTATTCAGTCATTCAACAAACATGTATTAAGCAACTTCTATTTCAGTGTCCTATGATAGATAGAACCAAGGTTTGAACAGAAGACTCAGTTCATCAGAGCTCTAGGCTTGAAGTCTTTCCAGCCTGTTAGCAGCTTCCTGGGTTGACTTTCTGCCAGTGGGCTGTCACTTTCTGCCAGGGTCACTTCCATGCCATAATCGGGTATAACCTTGGGCAAGTGAGATTTTTGTTGTTATTTAGTTGTTTCAATCATGCCTGACTCTTCATGACCTCATTTAGAGTTTTCTTGGCAAAGATACTGGAGTGGTTTGCCATTTCCTTCTCCAGCTCATTTTCCAGATGAAAAAAAGTGAGGCAAATAGTGTTAAGTGACTTATCCAGGGTCTCACAGCTAGTAAATGTCTGAGGCCAGATTTGAACTCATGATGAGTCTTTTTTTTCCTCAGGCTTGGCACTCTATCCACTGTGCCACCTAGTTGCCCACAAATGGAGTTGCAATTATCAATATTATTGGGACGAGTTTTGAAGGAAGTAAGGGCAGCTGAAGGAGTGTATGTGGAAGGAGCAGAAGGGCAGTCTGAGCCTCATCCCTTTACCTTGACCTTCTCACCCCAAATCTGGTGCTCATTATATCATTCTCTCAGCCAGGTCACTGCCTTCCTTTGAGACAGAGTGATAATATTATAGATTTTAGAGCTGGAAAGGACCTCAAGATATTATCTGGTTCAACCCACAGCTTAAAAGCAGGAAAGATATTGTCACTTCCATTTCACAGATAAAACAACCAATGTCCATGGTGGTCCAGAGTCTTGCCTGAGCTCCCAGGTTCTTGATTCCTAGAACATGCTCATTTCCACACCTTGCCCAGTGCCCACACACCAAGCCATCAAGGTTGTTTAGAGCCTGGAGGGCAATCAATCAACAAACATTTAGTAAGTATCTATCACATTCCTGGCACTGTCCTAGGTGCTGGGGATATAGACCTTCCATTTTAATAAAGGGATAGAACACATACATGTAAGGGAGTGGAGGACTGGGAGTGTGCCCTAGATAGGCATAATGGTAAGTTACTGGGCAATGATTGTCATGCTCTTTCTGGTGGCTGTAGCAGTATCGATCCTATTGTTATTCACAGAGCAAGAACAAGACGTGGAAAGGTATAAGTTCGTGTTGGGGGCGGGGGGGGGCAGGTGTGAACCAAGGCAGGGCAGATAGCAAGATTTCCTGGACTGGACAGTTCAGTGGGTCCTGGTATGTGAATGGTTAGGACAAGAGACATGGTCCAAAGCTACCTAGAGATAGTGGATGACATGGGGAAAAAGACAACAAAATTTCCTGAGATAAAGATCTATCAGCTTTCTGATTTTTAGAGTTGAAATAATAAGGGCAAATTTTGTTCAGCCTCACCCATTTGGAAAACATCAATTATGACAGCAACACCAAATGAGTCTCCCAGCTCTGTGTGCTGCTTCTCTGCAGGCTGACTTATTCCAGCCCACAAAAAGGCTGGTACTAAATAAAGAAGAAGCAGTTTAATTCCAAAGAATAAACATTTAGACTTAGCTTTTATCAAGCAGAAGGAGGAGGAGGATACCTTGGTTTTCAGGTGAGAATAGACTGGAAGATGGGGAAGGATCAGGAAATCTCTCTTTCAAACCTGATGATCCCCAAAGTCCATTCCAACTCTGAAAATTCTCTAATTCTTCTACCTCATGGGACTGGCCAGTCTAGCATTCTACAGTTCCTGTTCTTTGGACCTGCCCAGTTTGAACATTCTTCCCTCTAGGATTTCTTCCAACTCTGACATTCCATATTCTAAGGCCCCCTCTAGCTCTGCCATAATATCATTCTAGTCACTAGTGCCAAGAATCATAGAATCTCAGAGTTTGAAGGAATTCTAGAGGTCATCCAACCTAAACTTCTATCCAGTGGAGGAATTTTTTATTGTTTTTTTTTTTTTTTTAGAACCAGGTCAGGTGGTGACCTGGCCCCTCTGTGGACATCTCTAGTGACAGCTTACTGCCACATTTGGAAACCCACTCTGTTATTGGACAGAATCAATTTTTAAGCAAATCTCCTATTTTTTTTACTTGGAATAAGCCTCAGTAATTTCTTCCTTTTGGTCCTTCTTCAGTGTGTGGAGCCCAGCAGAACTCTGCTCTACTTTCTTCTGAACTCCTAAAACACTGACAATCTCTACCACACAATATCATAATATATTGTATGTTTTCTAATTCTTTTAGGTCTAAGATTCTTGTTTTCTGAACTAGATTGAAAATACCTGAAAGTCAAAGATGACATCATCTCCTTTCTCTGTATCCCTCATAGCACAGAAGACAGGTTCATTCCTGGACAAAGTAGTTTCTTAATAAAGGCTTATTAAGATCACAGGCTTTAGACCTAGATGGGCCTTTAGAAATAATCTCATCACAGACAGGATCATAAATATAGGACTGGATAGGATACAGGACATAGATAAAGGACCTTAGAGGTTTCTCTGGTCCATCTCTTTTGTGTTAAAGATATAAAAATTGAATCCCAGAGAGGTAATGTGATTTTTCTCAAGTTTAAAAAGGGAGTAAATAGCAGAACTTGGATTTGAACTCAGGCCTTTTGATCCCAAATCTAGTGTTCTTTCTACTATACCTTACTGAAAGGGGGGAAAACCCATTGATAAGTATTTGAGTATTAGTAATTTTATCTCCCTGAAGTAGCACAAAGCAAAGGAAGACTTGGTTGTAAAAGAGGGGGGAAAAGCAATCCAGTTTTCTCCAGGGAGTCATATGGAATCTGTCAGCTTAAGGGATTGATTATGACAAATAAGAATTGGAGAACATCTCCGGAAAGAACAATGATGTTAAACAGATGTGGAAGGGAAAGATTGACAGCGTGGCTGAGGCCTTGGGGGAGGTGAAGAATCTCCTTGCTCTCCCATTATGAGAGGTTTCCCTTGTTTGGAGCCCTGGATTAGGTTTCAGATGAACTAGGGCAGAACTATGGTTCTACTCCTTACTGTTCGACCTTGGTCACCTCCCTTTTCTGACCCTTTCTTTATCTGTAAAATGAAGCTGGATGACCCCCTCCAACTCTAGGTTCTGTGACCCTGTGTCCATGTGGGGAGTATGAAAATATTTTCATCAGTCAGAATCTTGTCATAGTACTGTATGTAGAGATGGACCCTAGGAATGGGCTGAGACAGGTCCCACTCACTGTTATTGCATAATCGTGGGGTGTGTAAGTGTCTGGGAAGACTCACACTTCTGGTGGGAAGGTTTTCTGAGCCCTTTTCAGGGCTGCTTAGCCTTCTTTGGTGCCCAGCTGATCCACTTAACTCTCTCCTGTGGTTCCAAGGAGCTGTAGCATATTCAGCAGCCAAACCCTGGTAAACTCTTTTGGCTAAACTAGGTTAAGGGCAACCAAAAGGCCTCAAACTCATCAGTGAGTTAGGGGGATGTCTACTCCAAGCATGTGAAATCTTCCTCTAGTGGAATGGGCATATGGGAACAATAAGTTACAATGGGCCACGAAGGCAGCAGAAGCAAGCACTGTGTAATACTTAGAGCTTGGTTGGATATTGAAGACTCCAGAGTCATCCATTACATCCCAAGCCATTGCCAGTTGTGTTGACTTTTGTCTTGCCACTGAACTTTGGTGACTTCGGGAGAGAGTGAGGCTGATGACTTTATCATTTTTGCCTACCTCAGAGTCCTTTGGCAATGGGCAAGTGATGAAATAGCAAATACAGATACACTGGGAGCTATAGTCACAACCCTGCACACAGGTGGCTCAGGCCATAGGGCCATCTTCTCACTTAACTGAAGCAACAGTGGGATTCAGCAACCCCTGGTAGTCTAAGCAGCTATTTTTTTCCCTAAAGACTTCATTTCTCACTTCCTGTTGTGAAGAAGGTGACCTAAAAGTTGACTGCTTCATCAAACCTTACCCTAGACGTCTTACCATGCCAGGCAGCTATCCTACCTTGCAATTGAAACACACACACACACACACACACACACACACACACACACAACCACACACTTTTGCAAAAATGATTCCACTCACCATTGAATGTACATGGAGTATGTTCATGCTAATGAACAACACAAAATCCAATAGACCTGAAAGATGCTCTTCTTGTTAGAGAACTCAGTAGGTATAATGTCAAATTAGTGGCCCTGAGTGAAACATGGCTGGCAAATGAAATTTGGCCAGTGTCCTGAAGTTAGAACTGGATCCACATTTGTCTAGGGTGGCTGCACTTATGGGGAGCTCTATGAAGTTGGTGCTTTGTAATCAAAACTAGTCTCATAACTGTCTACCCAGAGGAGTGAACAACAGACTCATGGTAATGCAATTGCCACTTTCAGGAAAGTGCCATGCCACCACCATGATGAACCTCATGAAGTCAAAGAAAAATTATATGAAGACCTGGAAACCCTTGTCATCAATGTGGAAAAATAGAACAAGCTTGTAATTCTGGGTGATTTTAATGCCAGAGTAGGCACAGACTATCAGACATGTCAGAGAATCCTTGGGAGGAAGGGAATCCAAAATAGAAAGAGCAGTGAGCGGTCCCTTACTATTAAACACTTGGGCATCTCATGACCTTTCTATTACTAACACTATCTTTCATCTGTCTAAATGCAATAAAATTTTGTGGATCACCCTCGCAGCAAACATTGGCATTTAATAGACTATGCCATTGTAAGGAGAAGAGGCAAGACAGTATGTGAGAATATTGAAGGTAATGTATGTCAATGTGAGCATAGATTTATTCTCTCTAAGCTAAACATTCACATTCAACAAAAGCAGCAGCTCCAAGGCAAGATAACTACCAGAAGACTTAATGTCAACAGAATAGAGTCCTTCTTCACATGTGAATTTCTTGCTAAGTTGGAGGGCAAGCTGAGCCCGTACATGTTTGGTGACAGTGGAGAAGAAAAGGATGGAAAGCTTTCAGAGATTTGATGTACAGCACTGCGTTTACTTATCCGGGCCACAAAACTCACAGACATCAAGATTGGCTTGACAAAAATGATGGGGAAATTCAGACATGACTAAACAAGAAAAAAAAAGAACTTCACAGGTTTATCAGCAGGACAATTCATCCATCTCTAAGAAGGCAGTGTTCACCTCCATCAAAAGTAAAGTGCAAGTAAAGCTTAGAGAGATATAGGATTCTAGGCTCAGTATGAAGGCAGGTGAAATGCAGTTTTACTCTGACAGTAACAATCCAAAGTACTTTTATGATGCCCTGAAGTCTATTTATGGGCCAAAGACCCATGATGCATCTTAACTATTCAATGCTGATGGAACCACATTGATTAGTGATAAAGACTTGTTCCTGGAGAGACAGGCTGAACACTTCATAGTGTTCTCAATAGACCATCATCAATTAATGCTGAAGCCATTGACCACATATGTCAGGTTGAAGTCAATCCATCTCTAGCTGAACTTCTAACTGAAGAAAAACTTTTGAATGCTGTTAGGCTCCTCTCACGTGGCAAAGCACCTAGTACTGATTCTATTCTAGCCGAGATTTATAAGGTAGGCATTCCATTGCTCATATAAAAGCTGACTGATATTTTCCAGGTTATATGGCAAGAGAAGGTTATCCTTAGGAGTTCAAGGATGCCTCTGTTGCTCATCTCCATAAAAGTAAAGGAAATAGATTGTCCTATGACAATCACAGTGGGGTCCCCTCTCAGTCATTGCCAGCAAGATTCTTGCTAGAGTTCTCCTTAATAGGCTAATTCTTCACTTGGAAGATAATTATCTATGTGAAAGGCAGTGTGACTTCAGAAAGGGCCAAGGAATGGTCAATATAACATTTGCTACCAAAAAATCCAGGAGAAATGCAAGGAACAGAATAGGGGTCTGTACATGATATTCATTGATCTAGCCAATTCCTCTGATTCTGTCAGTCATGACTGCTTGTGGAAGATCATGGCAAAATTTGGTTGCCCAGAGAAGTTCATCAGTATTATACATCAGTTTCACAATGGCATGCTTGCATGGGTTCTGGATAATAGACAATGCTCTCATGCTCTTCCAGTCACCAGTGGAGTAAAGCAGGGCTCTGTGCTTGCTACCGTGCTTTTTAGCATATTTTCAGTGATGTAGAATGCCTTCAATGAGGACAAAAATGACATCAAAGTCAGCTACTACACTGATGGTAAATTGTTAAAATTGAAAAGGCTTCAAACCAGGACTAAAGTGGAGGGAGAGTTGGTGCATGATATTTTGTTTATAGATGATTGTGCACTCAGTGCAAGCTCTTAAGCTGAGATCCAACAAAATAGGTATCAATTCTCTGCTGCTTGTGTCAATTTTGGCCTAAAAATTAAAACCAAGAAAACAGAGGTTCTTCACCAGCCATCACCACACCATTCATATGTGGAACCATTAGTTATAGCAAATGGAGAAATACTGAATGCTGTGAATAAGTTCATTTACATTGGCAGTATACTTTCCAGGGATGTATACATAGATGATGAGGTTGATGCATGCATTGCCAGAGCTAGCTCAGTGTTTGGAAGGCTTCTTAGGAAAGTGTGGGAAACAAAGTATGCTTACCAAACTGAATGTCTGCAGAGCCTTTGGGCTAACCTCATTGTTTTATCCCTGTCAAACCTGGACAGTATACTGACACTGTGCCAGGAAATGGAATCGCTTCCATTTGAATTGTCTTAAGAAGATTCTGAAGATCACCTGGCAAGATAAGGTATTGGACACTGAGGTCCTTTCTCAAGGTGAACTGCCAAGTGTTCCAACTCTACAGCAGAGAACACAACTCTGATGGACTGGTCATGTTGTTCAAATGCTAGAAATGCATTTGCCTAAAAGACTTTTATGGAGAACTCCCACAAGGCAAATACTCACGTGGAGGTCAGAAGAAGCATTTACAGTGACCCTCTCAAGGTCTCTCTGAAGAACTTTGTAATCAACTATGAGACAAGAGAGATACTGACACAAGACTGCCCAGCATGGTGTACCTGCAAAGGTACTGTGCTCTAGGGGCAAAGCAGAATCGAAATAGCTCAAAAGAAACCTGAGAAACCTGACATGCACAAATTTAGAGACATCTCCGTTCCAAATATTTATATGGACGATGTGCCTGACCTGTGATTGAGCCTTCCAGGCTTGTCTTGGTCTGAGGAGCCACAGTTGGACACACTGTACCTTGACCCCAATATAGTGATACCATTTTGTTCTTCTTCAAGATCAAAGGACAATAACCACACCATATAGTTCTTTCTCTGCTAGTTTTGCAATGGAGGTTCTGTTGCTGAATCCATGGCAGTTCAGGAGGAAGGTTTTCTGAACAATCTAATCGGAGAACTTCATGGAATAATGGGAAGTATTGGTCTGGTTCTGAAGTCAGGAGACCTGATTTACATCCCAGTTCCCCTGTTTTCTACACATGTGACCTAAGCAAGTCATACATATTGACTTGAAATTGCTTTGGTGGCTTCTTCCCCTTGGTGCTAATTATTTTCCTTTCTCTTCCTCAGATCTTTGTTCTGTAAAAAAAAAAAAGGAGATATATTATTATCTCGTTACTTCATGGTGTATAAATCTTTAAATATTAGGAGAATTTTAGATAATCACCCCTGTTTTTCCAAAAATGGATAAATGTAGGAATGGGCAGGTAAGTAGGTGTAGTCGATAGAGTCAGGAAAACTAATCCTCCTGAGTTCAAATCCAGCCTTAGACACTAAGTGTGTGACCCTGAGCAAGTCATAACCCTATTTGCCTTAGTCTTTTCATCTGTAAAATGAGCTGGAGAAGGAAACCTCTTACACTGCCTAACATATGAGGTTGTCAAGAAGCGGGAAATGACATTTCCTGGCTTAGATGAAATGAATTGTGAAATGTGGAATGTGATCATGATTATTTCAGAATCAAGTAGAGAGGTTGAGTGAATGTGAAGGTTTTCTTCTATCTTTCCAATTAGCTTTTATTTTAGATTTCTCCTGCTTTAAGGCACAGATCAAATGCTTCCACTTCCAGGAAGCTTTTCCTGATTACCCAACAAGAAGTGATCTCTCCTTCCTCTGATCTCATAGCACTTCATGCTTCTCTTAGGAATTTACCTTTGTGTCCCTGACTTATCTCTTTCAACTGACAATAGGCTCTTTATTTTGGTACCTCCCAATAACTAGCATGCTGCTGGGCACCCACTAAGCACTCTGTCAGCATTTGTTGAATGAATGGAGAATAAATGACCTCTGTTTCAATTGTCTGGCACAAATGCACACCCAGCTGATATTTGTCACAACATGCTCACCTTTAGAAATTAATGCATTAAAAATACTCTGGATGAGTCACTGAACTGTAAAGGGATGAAAATAATTGCTGTCTCCTCCGGGCTGCTGTCAGATGAGTTCCTTCAGCCAAGCTCCCTGTCTCTTAAATAATGCATTGACTAATGAATGCTTTTCAACATGTAGGCCACTCTTAGCAATAACGGTTACTGCCTGAGACACTACCTGGCAAAAATCACCCTATATAGCCATTTAAATGTATTTTTGAATCATTATTAATTATATAACATGAGGGTATTTTTCCAGTTTTTTTTATTCAATGTCTTCACATTCAGGATGAGGTAGCTGATGGTTTTACAATTTCTATCTCATATCATTCAAATTAAAAAACCTTGGGGGGAATACTTTTAGAAGGCTACTTTCTCTCTCTGGTCTCAGAGTCCAAATCTGAGGAAGGAAGGGCTTGGACTAATTTGTCCCTAAGGTTTCCTCTGGTTCTCATGTTCTACCTGCTAAGGCCCCTCTAGCTATTACAGGCTATGTTCTTGGTTCTATGGTTCTGTGCAGCTCTCACACCGTATCACCTAAATGGATTAAACCCACTTATCATTCAGGCTTATTACTCATTAAGAACAAGTCTTCCTATAGCCACTATCTGAGTTCTCTAATACTTCTTTCATACTGCTACTAGAATTATTTTCCTTAGACATAAGGCTAATTATATTAGTCTATTGTTCAAAAAATTACAATGGTTCTATTGCCTTCCAAACAAAATTCAAACTCCTTAGATTGGCACTCAAGGCTTTTGCAACATGGCATCATCATATCATTTTATCTTCCATATTACTGCCCTCCAGCAGACTTTATACTAAAAACACACTGAGCATTTTATGTTAAAATCTTGCTTTGCCCGCCACATAAACCTTATGGCTTACCTTATCTTGGCTCAGTGCTTTGTCTCATTCTGTTCCCTGTGTCTAGAATGTTTATGGAATACTTACTCATCTTTTACAGCAAAACTTACCTTCTGCCTCCCCTAGGAGGCATTCCCCTATCACATCTTTTCTGTCCTTACTGAATTCCCCAAAGAGGCAATTATCTTTTTGAGGGACTACTAGCTCCTATGGGCAGAGATGGGCTTTGGTTGCTGTGGTTTGTGCAATGACCAAATATACATCAAGAGGAGGCTGACACTTGGTGATATATTAGTCTGATCATTCCATAAAATAAACTTCAGACCAATGCAGATTCACTCTTTATATTTTTCTGTACTTCTTCTTGTTGTTTGTCCTTTGTTTTCAAAGAGAACCAATGATATCATGGAGTGGTGTCTTGACTTGTGGGTAAATTGGACTGAAGTAAGGCAGAGTGGCATGAAGTTCTTAGAGTGCAGCAAGGTGGGGGAGGATCTTTTCTCTTCTTATATCAGCAATGGTGTCTTGCAACAGAAGCACATGGCCACAACATCAACAGAATGAGTGCACACATACCGAAGTCATAAGTATAAAGACATACATATAGGGAACCTATGTGACCAAGGCACCTGTAAGTAGGAACAACTTATACTTCTGATGTATGAGCCACATGTGCTCGCATGCAGTCCAAGAGAGGGAATTCAAGAACACTACTCGTTGAGCATTAACCTAAACAGCATGATCCTGGAATCTGACCCACTAGCATAAAAAGGGGAGTTCTAGGGAAATATCAGCTTTGAGAGTTGCCTCATGCCCGACTCCAAATTAAAGATCTCTTGAAGGGAATCTTCTAGAAAGAGATTTCTTCATGCATTCTGTCTCTTTATGGAGAAAGCAGAATATGATCTAAATAGTTTCTTCACAAACTTTTTCTTGAAGCAGAAAACCACTGAGGTTTTCAGCTGAGCCAGATTCTGAGGACAGTAGATACAATAACCAAACAGTGTCCCACAGTGAGCAGTTCTGAAGAGAGAACAACAGAACTTGTGATGTCAAGGTCAGTGAGAACCATGTGAGGACATTAGTGGCCTTGCTACATCAGAAGTATGAGTTGTTCCTACTTACAGGTGCCTTGGTCACATATGTTCCCTATATGTATGTCTTTATACTTATGACTTCTGTATGTGTGTACTCTTTCTGTTGATGTTGGGCATATTTGTGGGAGACTGTACCCCAGGTTTATGGGGAAGATAGTTCATTTCTGCCTTTCTTACTGTGTCATTTCAATAAGTGCCTTTTCTTTGAGCTGTTTTTGGCTTCTCTCTCACTATTAAAGGCAAAGATATCCATGGGTATTGGTAAGTTTTAATATATGTCTACAGCAATGGGTTGATGAACCCTAAGGGTTCAATGGAATCTCCATCTTAGATGCATCTGTATCATCTACTGAGAAAAAAATAGTATAAAAATTCTTTTGATTACAGATCATAAGGTAGTCAATATCAGCATTCTTATGTTTTCCTTTGCAAAGGAGACTATTACTCTGAGATAACTCTTGAATATTTGAATATTTAAGTACTGATATGTATTATAGTACTGTGTGAAAAGGAGCAATATGGATGTTGTATTCCTAGAATACTAGTGCCTAGCAATGCACTTAGAGCTATGCAGTGGACTCCTAGTTAAATGAGTACCTCATGATTGCCTCCAACGGCCAAGCGTTTCTACTGCAATACACTCTTGTCAATCAAGAGAGGGAGGAGAGAGAAATCCCTTCCCCTACTTGGTGCATTCCCCAAGAGTTACAAGGAAGAGAAAGAGTCACTCCTCAAGAGCTGAGTGGGGTCTGTCTGCTTTTCAAAATGCCATCAGGGCTGTGGCTCATGAATTGTATTTAAGTGAGGCAGGGTTGTACAAAGGCATCAGCCTCACTCTCTCTTCCAGAGCGATCAAAGTCCAGTAGTAAGACAAAAGTCAAGATGATTGGCCATGTCCCAGGATTCAGTGGATGACCTTTGCATCTTTGATGTCTAACCAAGCTCTAATCACTCCACAGAGCCTGCATCAGCCACCTTCATGGCCATTGGAGCGAATTGTTCTCTTCTATCCATTCTGCTGGGGGAGGCCTTCATATGCTTGGGGTGGGTAGACTTCCCCTTACTCACCAATGGTTTTGACACCAGTCAGTTACTCTTAACCTGGTTTAACTCCTCTGCTGGTAAGGTTTTACCAAGGTGTGGATGCTGCTTATGCTATAGCTTCTTGGAGTCACAAGAAAGTGGATTAGAGGGAAGTCACCAGCAATGTGCAATGGAGAGGGAGGAGAGGAGTAGATGGGGGACCTGAGAAAGGCTTCTTGTAGAAGATGGGATTTCACCTAAGTATTGAAGGAAGCCAGGTAAACCAGGAGGCAGTAAGAACTTGACAAAGTAGCTCAGTAGGGAAGAGGGCATTTCAAACAGAGATAAGGGACAAGCAATAGGCCACATATTATAAAAAAGCCTAATGTGTTTGGGGGTATATTGAGCTTTCTAATTTAATGTGTAGTGGAGATGAGGGACTTGTGGGAGGTAAGACCATGAAGATGAGACAGGTTGCCAAGGCCTTTGAATGTCAGACAAGGTAAGGACATTATAAGGTCAATGCAATGGAAGATAAATCTGAAAGACATATAGAGTGATAGACCAGTGTAGTTTAGTGGGAAAGAATATTACATTTCATGACAGTGGACAGGATTCAAATCCTACTACTACTACTACTTACAACCTGTGTGACCTTGGAGATAACTTACTTCTCCCTAGATCTTGGTTTCCTGCCCTATAAAATGAGGGGATTGGACTAGATGATGTCTAAATGGGCCTTGCACCCTTGTTTAGAGTGTCTGAAGAATAGAAGTAGAACTTTTTGACTGAACGCTGAAGGAATATGGTAGGGGAAGGGAAAAAACTCTGAGTATTTTAAAAGCAATAAAAACTCTTGGCTTTGGGCGAATTCTTGGAAGCTGGAGAGAGGGAAAAAGTGATTCCTTGTCACACCCTGACACACATTGAAGTCCAGAGGGCGTCAAGCTGCTCCCACTTGGTTGGCATTGTCCAGGATCATGAGATTTAGAGCTGGAAATGACGTTGGGGATCATCTGGGCAATACATTCATCTTACAGGAGGAAACTGAGGCCCGGTGACTTGACTAAGGTCATATAGGTAAGAAGTGACTGGTGGAAGGATTCTGGCGTGTGTACTCCCTACAGTCTCACTCTGCCTCTGTTACCAAGGTCTGGAAATTCCTAGAAAGGGGAAAATCCCTGTGAACTTCCTGTGCCTGTTCCTAGCCCTGGTCCCCCTAATTCCAAAACCACAGGGTAAAAAGGAAAATTCTGTTCATCTATCCAGAGAAGAGGCTGAAAAATCACTTGTTGAACATACTGTAGGAGAAAGTTTTCATCAGGTAGGGAATAGATCATTGGGGTCTATCTCAACTCTGAGATTTTATCTTGTCTGGTCTGTTGGCCAACAAAATTAGTGAGCTGTTCAAGCAGAGGCTGTTGAGGGAATATCTACATTGGATAGGTGATTGGACTGAGTGACTTTGGAGATTTCTTGCAACTGAGAGATTCCCTCATTGCATGAACTGGTTTAATGGAGAAGACCTCAGCTTGATATATTGGAGGAGTGTAAGGGGTATTAGTAAGACCATCCTTAGAAGGAGCTAGGCGTCACAATGGATAGAGCACAAGCCCTGGAGTCCAAAGGAACTGGGTTCAAATCTGGCCTCAGACACTTAAGCAGCTGTGTGATTCTAGGACAGTCACTTACCCTCCGTCTGCCTCAGTGTCTTCAAATGAGAATAATATACTTCACAGGGTTGTGGTGAAGATCAAATGAGATGATATTTATAAAGCTCTCAGCATAGTGCCTAGCACATAGTAGGTGCTTAATAAATGTTCTTTCCTGTGTCCACCCAACCTCCTTATCAGAGACAACAGATGGATAGAGTACCAGACTTGAAGTCAGGAAGACCCAAGTTCAAATCTGGCCTCAGACACGTACTAGCACTTAACCTCTCCTACCCTCATTTTCCTCATCTGTAAAATGGGCATAGTAAGGGTTACTGAGAGGATATAATGAGACAAAATATGAAAAATACTTTTCAAGCCCTAATGTGCTATATAAATATTAGTTATGTTACTGAATCTAGAAGGTGTGGTTGGAGGTTTAGGAGCAGGAAGGCTCTTCTGCATAAAAAAAACCTTCCATTACCAATATGCCCCAAGGCTTAAATTTTCTCCAATACCACAATTCCTACTCTTTGATCACATTTATGTAGTGTTTTTAGGATAGCAAAGCATTTGGCATTTTGATCCTGACATTAATCCTTTTACAGCATCATTTACAGATGAGGAAATGGAGGCTTAATCTTTTTCATCATCTACCTTTCCTCTTTCTCCTTCCCCTTCTTTTTAGAATTTTTTAAAATTAGATTTTACTTTTATCAATTGTTAGTTTTGTTTTTTTCTTCTCCTACCTCTCCATCCTCTGGGGGGAAAAACAGGAACAAAAACCTTGTAACAAATGTGCATAATCAAGCAAATCCCCACATTTCCCATGTCCAAAAATACATTTCTTATTCTGCATCAGCTCTCTGTCAGGAGATGGGTAGCATGCTTTATCATTGTTCCCCTGGAAACATAATTGATCATTGAATTGATCAGAGTTCTTCAGCCTCTCATAGTTGTTTCCCCAATGTTGCTGTTATCATAGTGGTGGTTCTGGTTCTGCTCCCTTCACTGCCTCAGTCCTTACTCATCTTCCCAGGTTTCTCTGAAGCCATCTCTTTGTTTATTTCTGATAGTACAATGATCTTCCAGTTCCTTGTCAACACAAAAAGCAGATTTAGATATGGGGAGACTTGAAACCATAACATAGGTGAATCAGTTGAAAGAACAGAGTATGTATATCTTAGAGAAGACTTTGGATGGAGTTGGGGAGGGACATGATTGTTGCCTTCAAGCAACTGGAGAGCTACCTTTTATATGAATATACACAATAGCTGTGAAGAGACAAAATATGAGAGAGACTGAGAAGTTATGAAGATGAGGTGACCTAGGACAATTAGAGGACAGAGGGAATCACTTCCAGTGGATGCATCAAGGAAGGCTTCAGGTGGAGGTGGCAACTCTGTTGAGCCTAAAGGAGGTGAAGGATTTCAACAGGTGGAGATGAGGAGGGAGTGTAATCCTCAGCATAGGTGGTAACTCGTGGGCCTAAGGAGGACTGCATGGACTGAATGGAAACCAGCAAACTGGCTGGGCTGGAGAGTAGCAGGAAAAGAGAATTTGCTTACTCTCTTTGCATAGATAATGATGCATTGCAAGTCCTGACACCAGAAGATTTGTGTTATGGGGTCTATACTCATTAACTCCTGTCTTGACAACTAGCAAAATAGGGGCTGCCTGAGCTCTTCTAAAAGCTGGGCTTTGGGGTCATGTTTTCTCTGTTCTCTGGAAATTGCCTAAAACATTTCAAGGCAGACATGAGTGCCCATTGGATAGAGAGAGACTTCTAATTATTGGAGTGGATCCTGTCCCCAAAGAAAAAGAGCCCATTAACTCTTTTGATGCCAGGATACTCTTAGACAAATTGATAGAACTCTTTCCTCATTCCAGAGGATGTGTTTGAAATCATTCTTTCAGATGGCTCTATCTGATTATCTCGGGATTCATCTACCCTCCACCTCTCTGTGCATTGCTTCCAGAGGAAGGTTCAAATCCCTCTGCCTGGCATTCAAGGCCTTTTGCCATTTGTTACTATCTGCTTTTCCAGTTTCATCTTACATTACTCCCTTCCCTGCATACCCCACTCCAGCCAGACTGAACTACGTACACTCTCTCTTATGCCTCCTTGCCTTTATTCCCAAAGTAACGAAAAGGTTACTTTGCCTGGTCTTTTCATAGAGCCCTGGAGTCAAAAAATTCCTCAGAAATCATTCCATAGAAACCCCTTGCTTGCTAGATTAATCTCTTCTCTAACATCCCAAGCAAGGGATCATCTGGCTTCTGCTTGGGCACCTTCAGTAATGGGGACGTCATTTAGGCTCTGATACGAACAAACTTACTTTAACAGCCTCTTCACAAAAGGCTTGTCAACTCTTAATTGAAATCCACGTCATTCTTGCTAAATAAAAGTTCTTTAAGAAGAGATGTTTCTATTCTCTCAGGACTCACCCTCAGAGTTGAATTGACAAAAGAACCAGGCTCTGTTTCTTAATGTGCCCATTGCCTTAAAGAAGGATAATAAGCTTCAGAGCTGGAAAGACCATGAAAATCACCTACCTCATTTAATAGAGGGAGAAACTTAAGAACTAATGAAGAGAAGTAACTTTCTCAAAGTCACACAGAGTCAAAATTGGAGCCCAGGTCTTCTGGTTCTAAATTATGTGCTATGCCTCCCTCTTAAAAAGGGGCGGGGAGGAAACCAGACAGTCCTGACAATTGTAAAAGTCTAAAGGAACAAACATTGGCAATGAGAAGTTTAAATATCCCTCTTTGCAGAAAACTCAAGACAGCCCCAAAAATAAATTAATGGAGGTAAATAGTGATTTTTAGTCAAGTTGCAGCTAATATACGATAAGCCCAAGTCCCTTTCTATTTCATGCCACCTAGAATAATCTCCGTAGTGATTAGCCTCCAGCCATATAAGTTAGCTCAACAACTGGGTGATACATTTGACTCTAGAAGTGGGATGAGTAGGTGACATTGCATTGTGGTGAGAGCGTGTGTTCACAGAGTGTTTTAAGGCTTGCAAAACACTGTACATGTGTTGTTCCTCCATTTGGGCTTTACAGCAAACCTGGGAGTTAGGGGCTATTATTATAGCCATTTTACAGATGAGTAAACTGAGGCTGGGAATAGTTAAGTGACTTACTCAAGGTCACATCGCTAGGAAGTGTCCAAGGCTAGATTTTGGACAGTAGAGGAAAGAGCACAGGGCTTGGAGTCATAAGATCTGCATTTGCATCCCAATACCATTCACCTTAACAACTGAGTAAGCTTACAGAGTGGGGGTTGGTAAACTTTTCTGAGTCTCAGTTTCCTTCTAGGTAAAAAGATGGAGTTGAAGGTCCTTTCTGGCTTTGACACTTCATGATCTAAAGTGCCCTCCAGTTTTAGACATTTAGTAATTCAGCAGATTCTATTGGTCATTTCAGTTATCTGTGTTTATAATCAAGTTAGCTGTATTCCACTCACTAGTGTTGTGTCTTCTTCAAGGCCAAAGTCCCAATTAGTTCTTTAGCTCATCCATGTTATGTGAATGATTTATGAGGAAGAGAAAACAGAAAAAAAGGAGCCTTCTCTCAGCAGATCCGACTTCAGCCCTGGTCTTTGGTGGAAGGAGAAACAGATAGGAGTCCTCAGTAAGACTGCTCACATCTCTTTACAAAGCCCTTTTCTCATGACAACCCAATGAGAGAAGTCACACAAGCATCATCACCCCATTGCATTCTGGAGGCAATGGACTCCTAGAAAAAGTAAGTCATTTGCCCAAGCCCATATACTTCAGTGTTGCAGAGTTGGGACTCACATTCGGGTCTTCAGACTCCAAACCCAGTATATGTATCATGATATCCTCCTGGACCAATGTTGCAAAATTATGTAGTTCCTATCCTTTTCTGCATCTACACAAAGCAACTGAGTGTGTATATGTCATTTTTTCCCCTACTCTGACCTTGAATTCCAGATAGGAAACTGGCAGTCAGGCTTTGAATTATCTCACCAAGTATTGCTTCATCTAGACCACAGAATGACAGAGCTGGGAGGGGCTTTAGAGCATATGACACAGAATGGTAGAGCATGGACTCAATTATCATCACTATGTCAATAACTCCCAGGTCTATATAACCAGACCTAATAATCCTTTTCTTAATCCCCCAGTCCAAAATACCAGTTGCCTGTTATCCATTTCTACCTATGTGCCTCCATCAAAATCTCCACCTCAGTGTATCCCAAGTAGAATTTTATTTTCTCCCAAACCCAGCCTTCCTCCAAGCTTCCTTATCTCTCTTGGGGATAGCCTCATCCATTCATTCACCTTGCTAAGTAACCTCAGAATCATCTTCAACTGTTCTCTATCTCTGCCCACCACCACTCCAGTGGAATTAGTTGTTACTGCTGCTTCTCCAACCTGGAATCTGACATCCATCATGTCCACCCTATCTCCCTTGTTGTGACGATCAAATGGGATAATAGTTGTAAAGTGTTTTGTATACTCCTGGAACATAGTAAATGCTATGTAATGCTAGCTATTGTTACTACAACCTCCTCCTCCTCTTCCTTCTTCTTCTCCTCCTCCTCCCCCCTCCTCCCCCTCTTCCCACTCCTCCTCCTCCTCCTTCTTCTCCTGCTCCTCCCCCCCTCCTCCCCCTCCTCCTCCTCTTCCTCCTTCTTCTTCTCCTTCTCCTCCTCCTCCTTTTTCTCCTCCTCCTGTCCTTCCTCCCCAGCTCAGACACTTAATTTAGACCCTGTGCAAGTCACTTAACCTTTGTTTGCTTTGGTTTCCTCATCTGTAAAATGAAGGTAATAATAGCATCTACCTCCCAGTGTTTCTGTGAACATCAAATGAGATAACATTTGTGATGTGCGTAGGCACTCTAATAGTCTAGTGGGCTGCTAGGTGATGTAGTGGATAGAGTGCCGGTCTTGACATCAGGAAGACTCATCTTCAGGAATTTAAATCTGGCCTCAGGCTATCTTGTGACCCAGGGCAAATCACTTAACCCTGTTTGCCTCAGTTTCCTCATCTGTAAAATGAACTGGAGAAGGAAATGGCAAACTGCTTTAGTACGTCTGCCAAGAAAACCCCAAATGGGGTTATCAAGAATCAGACATGACTGATACAGCCGAAGAACAGCAACAATGTAAACATTGGCTGTTATTCCTATTATTACTGTAAATCTACACTAAAAACAGGACCACCTGGGAGTGTGCCTGAGAGGAGCTAAGCCACTTGGCTCTGGATTCCCTGGGATAACACACCCCCGTTTTCACCTCGGTCCTTTTCTGTCTTGAGTCCATGCTCTGCCCTATTTCCCAGCACTCGTTTATCCCTTACTCAGAGGCCCATTGTCACATCAACACTACCATGGCCACTGAGCAGGGTCAGTTAATAAACATTACTGTTGTCCCACTCACCATGTTTTGCTCTTCAGACCATAACTCTGCTCTCTGGTCATTGTGCCTTTTGTGTTTTCTCTCCTAGCCCCAACTTCCTTCAAAGCCTGACATCTCCTATACAAGGGCCTTTCCTTCTCCCTCTAGATGGTGAAGCTCTTTACCAACCACTCCACCCTCTCCCTTGAATTCTAGTACCATTTGGTGTAGATCTCACAGGCACACAATTTTTTTTTGCATATTGTCTCTTCCAATATAGTGTAAGCTCCCTGAGGACAACTAGGTAGTGCAATAGATTGAGTTCTGGATCTGGAATCTGGAAGACCAGAGATCCTGGGCAAGTTACTTTAACCAATATCTGGGGCTCGATTTCCTCATCGGTAAAATGGGTATAATACTAGCACCTACTCACCAGGGCTGTTGTAAGGATAAAATGAAATATCTGTAAAGTACTTTGCAAACCTTAAACTTTGATAAAGCATGATAATGATGATGATAGTTTTGCCGTTTGTTGTATTCCCAATGCTTAACACAGTACTTGGCATAGAGTAGCACTTAATAAGTGCTTGCTTGTTCACTGGGCTTCCCTCTTGAAATTTCTTTGTGCTGACTTCTCTGTGTACATCTCTACCTAGATCCCCCTCCTTGAGTGTGAGCTCTATGAGGGTTGGGGCTATTCCATTTTGTGTCTTCTGTATCTCTAGCATCTCCCCCAATGCTTTGAACACAACAGGCATTCAATAAATATTTGTTGAATTGAATAAAATACAGACTTTTGGAGCTGGAAGGAACCTTAAACACAGAATGTGGTCTCAAATTGAGAATGAAGGCAAGGCAAGGTCTCCTGGTGAAAAGGGAAAGAAATGCCCTGGAATTTGTTTTTGGTCTGAAGCAATTCATAAGAAGTGTTTTCCATGCCAGACCTGGAGGACAGTATGGAAGTTGAAGAATACAAGCTGCAAGGGGCTGAAAATCATTTTCCTGAACGGCAATTGAAACAAGATGTTCCTCCAGGGCAAATGGGAACGGTTCTTTTGCAAGCAGCCAGAGGTTTTTTTTTTTTTTTTGCTTTTGCCAAGCAAAGCTTTGAAGAGACTAATTTTTCCAGGCTTGATTTTCTCCTGAAAAAGAGAAGAAAGGAAAGGGAAAGGGAAGGGAAGGGAAGGGAAGGGAAGGGAAGGGAAGGGAAGGGAAGGGAAGGGAAGGGAAGGAAAAACACATAAAATTCTGTGAAATGGAAGATGAAAAATCATTTGAATGGGAGATTAAATTTCCTTTGTATTGGAGTTATTCTTTCTAAAAACAGTAACAATCATCTTCTCATGTTGGCACCATTGTCATGATCCTGAGGGTGGACTTGGAAGATGTTTAGATTTCAAACTGTGAGTATGCTTCACCAGAAGGATGCTTTTCACATAAAAAGAAGAATGAGTGTTATCTCACTCGTTTTTATATACTTTATAGATCATCAAACTGAATCGTCATGAAGGTGTCAATGGAGGATTATTGGAATGTGCCCTGGACTGATTGTGAGTCCTGGCTCCAGTACTGCCTAGCTGTCTGACTGTGGGCGAGGCCCGTTCACCTCTCAGTGGTTCAATTTGTCCATCTGTAAAGTGGCAAAAATGTCGGCACTACCCACCTTGTAGAATGATTGTGAGGAAAGCCTCGAAAAGTGACGTTATTAGAGTAATTAGTGATAGTAATTCTTGTGTGGTCGTGTCTGACTCTGCATTACACCATTTGAAGTTTTCTTGGCAAAGCTACTACTGCAGTGGTTTGTCATTTCCTTTTCTAGTCAGTTTTACAGAGGAGAAAACTGAGGCAAACAGGGTGAAGTGACTTGCCCAGGGTTACACAACTAGCGTCTGAGGTCATATTTGGACTCAGATCCTCTTGACTTCAGAGCTAGCTCTCTCTCTGTTGTACCACCTAGTAGTAGTGGCTGTAACTAAAAAGCAGGACCTGGGTTAAATTCTGTGCCAAATACCAACTGTGTCCCCTGGGGGGGCAAATTACTTAACCTGCCCGGGTTCCAATTTCCTCAGTTGGACAATGGAGATAATAATAATAATAATGCCCAATTTCCAGAGCTATATACAGGATCTGATGAGTATTCATGTACATATACATGTACATATACATATACATGTACATATACACATACATATACATGCACATATACATGCACATGTACATGTGTACACACACACACACATATAAGGTCCCCTCTAAACTTGAAGGCATTAGATAAATGTTAGCTATTCTGATAAAAATATAGGTGATGATAAGAGGTTTGGACCAATTGGGGAAGATCCTTTCTGTCTTTATATCAGTGATTCTAAAATCTCTGCCAGAGAGGATTAATGTCAGGCAGCATAAGTGTCTCCCTCATTTACACTTAGATACTTTTTCCGGTTTTATGTTCTTTTAAAATATCCTTCATATAATCTTTGTAAAATGCTTAGCGTAGCTCCTGACACATATATATATGCTATCATCATCACTGTCATCATCCCCCCTGTTCACCTCCAAAAATGTCTTTCACATGCATTGTTTTGATGCCAATCCTGGAATTTCCAAAGCACCTTCCTGGCCATACATGCATACATACACACACATATGCATATGTATGTATGCACACATATATATCATATATACATATAGTTTATAATTCATAAATATGTCTGTGTATGTCTATATATACATGCACATATAGACATAAGTATATATTTATAACCTATATATACATAGTCTCTAATGCATATAATACATGTATATATACATGTATTATATACATGTATAGTCTATGACTATATAGATGTATTATATACATGTATAGTCTATATAGACTATATAGATGTATTTACATATACATATTTATATATCTCCATAGAGCATACTTGCCTGAGTAATTTTCATTAGAACAACAACAATAATCCCCCTTATTTATATAATGACTCATTGTTACAAAGTAGAATCCTTTGTCCTGTCCCTTTGGATCACATGTCTATCCCATCAGGAATACAGAACAGATCTTACTGCATTTCACAGAGAAACTTTTGCCCAGAAGAGGGAAATTACTTGCCTAGGGTCCCATAGCTATGGCTGTGGTCAGCCCTTGGATTTCTTGAATTCAGAGCTCATTCAGTCATTGCATTGCATGGTTTTCCCCAAGCATTGCCTTAGCTGTAGCCTATATGAACTTTCCCTAGCCTTGCATATAGATCACATTAGCCAGATAACTGCTCCAAACCTATTTCTAAGAGAGTTTGGAATGCCAGATGGAACAAAGAATTTTTAAACAACCATTTAGAGAAAATTGAATAGAGATTTTTAGACAGAAATTTCAGGTGGTTATATCAGAATGGGGAAACTCATTTGAATCTCCTATTTCTCTCAGAGTGCCCTAAGTTCTGCCCAAGAAGACATTCTAATGTGGACATTCTTTCCTATATAAGCCTGACCATAATGAGGGTAGAACACAGAATTTTGGGGCTCTTTTGTGGAATTCTAGAATAGCAGAACTGGGAGGAAGAAGAAGGAAGAAAAGAAACAAGCATTTATTAAATGCCTACTATATGCTAGGCACTGTGCTAACTGCTTTACAAATATTATCTCATTTTATCCTTACAATGACCCTGCAAGGTACTATTATCCTTATTTTATAGTTGAGGGAATTGAGGCAGACAGAAATTAAATGACTTGCCTAGGCTCACACAGCTAGTCAATGTCTGAGGTTGGATTTGAACTTGGGTCTTCTTGACTCTAGGTTTAACACCCTACTGACTCACCTAACTCCCTGGGAAAGCTTTGGAATATAGAGTATTAGAGTGGGACAAAAGACCTTTGCAATAATTGTTGTAACATGAAATGACAGTGAGTGAGACCATTAATCACTTTTGAGTGGAGCTTTAATGAACCCAGGAACTGTAAGGGGCATGTACCCAAAACATGCAGCCTGATGCATACACATCTAAGGGTTTATGTAGACAAAAATCACAACATAACTGTTACCAGGGGGAAACTACAACTTAGTTGCTACTCAAGTGGGGAAAATACAGGAGCCAAAAGGTAGCTATCAATACATTGCCTAACGATTGTTGCCCAGTGGTCAGTTTGTTGGCCAACTGGAAAGTTCCCAAATCTATTTCAAGAACTGAACAGAAAGGAGAGGGCACTATGGGCTACAGGTAGCGGGTTTATTTGGCAGGTTTGCTGCCTAGGCAGGCTTTGTTGGGTTTGGGCAGGTTTCCTAGGCAGCTCTCCTATGATGGGGACAGATGGGAGATGTTCACAAAATGGGGGACTACTACAATAATAATTTACAAATACCTTGTGAATTGTGGTGGAATAGAAAGAATTGAAAGAATCAAAGTTAGAAGATGTGACTTCTGTTACTAACTAGTTGTATGACCATGGTCAAATCACTTTCTCTCAGGGTTGAATTAGTTCTTCTAAGGTTCCCTCATATACTAATATTATGTGTTCCATGGTCTGAGGTCTCTTTCTGTTCTAATGTTTTATATTCTACGATTCAGTTCAAGAGAAAGACAATCATCTCTTATTGCAATGCCTGTCCTGAAATTTGGTTCTTGAAATTGCTTTGTAACTGCACGAAAGGTCTAATCATATGCCTCCTTGTCTCCCAGAGCTGGATTCTTGAAGGTGATTCCAGCAGAGCACAAGCTTATATCCTGCTGAGCTGGAAAGACTCCAAGCTGGAGGCTTCTGATAGGCTATGGGTGGCATGTCATCCAAGGACCAGTCCAGCTGAATTCAGAAAAGTCCAACACTAGGGTGTTGATTTTTTCAGCCACAGAAGTTCTCAAAGAGAAACCCTTAGAAACTCTTCAAAGGCATAGAGGGGATGCTATCTGTGTTGGTAGAAGTAGAATACCTATCCTGAAAAAAATCTGTACTTCCTTAAAGTAATGAGGGGAATATTATCTCCTAAGCAAGCACTTTCTTGGTTTCCCCAGTTGCTAATGCTTTTTTTTTAATTGAGTGAATGAAAAAAACACTTATTAATCATTTTTGATATGCCAAGCACTGAGCTAAGAACTAGGGATACAAATAAAATATTAATGCAACCCCTCCCCTCAAGGAGTTTACAGTCTAATGGGAGACACCATAGTAAGGGAAATGATAACCAGTGAGGAATATTTTGGTTTAGAAAGTTATAGGGATGGTGAATGGAACCAGAGGGGCATTAGCATATACTTTGCATCTATTTTGAATTTGTTTATTTGTACATATGTGTGTATGTGTATATATGTATATGTATATATACACACATATGTATATATAAAATCTCCCAGGAGAATGTAGAATGTAAACTCCCTGAGGAAACGGATTATTTTCATGTAATTTTTATGTCTCCAGTGTCACACACACATATGTGGTCTGATCAGGCAGAATCTATGCCACCCAGTACAATCAAAGATTGCTTTCATGCAGTTGGCTCTTACTGAGTTTGCAGTCTGCTAAAGCTCCCATGTCAGAGAAATTGTTATCTTGCCAGGGCTCTACCACAAATTAAACTGGTTTGAACTTGTCTAAACTGGATTAAAATGGTCAGAACTGGATTACACCAGTTTGAACTCAATTAAAACATTTTGAACTTGGTCATAAACTCAGGAAGAATCAATTCAATGACTGAACAAAAACAATAATGAATATAACATATGGGTCTGGAAGATAGGAGAGAGGATGTTAATGGATTTCTCTTTTTATTTTTTTCATTTTAGCCTTAGAACAACTCTTTGAGATGAACAAGACTCCCTGTTTTCCAGAAAAATAGACTGAGTATCCAAGAGTGATAGAACTCACATAATGGCAGAGTAAGGATAAAAAACAATGGCTGTGGAAGCCTGAAGAAGCTGTTCTATCCATTGGGAACTCTTATCAGTTTATAGTTCTGGTGGAACTTTCCTTTAATTCAATTCAGTAAGCATTTATTAAACACCTAGTGTGTACCAGACACTGTGCTAAGTACTTTACAGATATCTCTTTTGATCCTCACAACAACTAGGAAGTGCTATTATTTTCCCATTTTACAGCTGAGAAAATTGAGGCCAGTTCTAGGCACTTCCTATATGAAAGCCTGTCCTGAGGCAGGAACTTCCCCCACCCCTTTCCTCTTTCCCAAAGCATCAGAGATAAAAGGCTGCAGGGGGTAGACAATGATGGTAATAAGGTTCAGCAGGCTGGGCTCAGGGGAGAGAAAACACATCTGATTAACACACAGCAGGCAGATGGGCAGAGTTGGGAAGAATAAAAAGATGAATTTTATTAAGCTGGCTGAGGCTGTCCCTGAGGCAATAGTAGAAGAGTTTTGGTGATTATAACAATAATTATGGACCTTCTCCCCTTGGTTCTTTGGAAAAAAGAAGCATCATATGGTGGGGTGGAAAGAAGCCATGATGGGGGCTAGGAGATGTTTACTCCACCACTGGCCAGCTTTAGGATCCCTTGCAAGTCAATCTCCATCTCTTATCTTCAGTTTCCACATCTGGAAATTGTGGGAGAACAATATTGGCTCCACTCACTTCTCTAGGCTGTTTTGAGACTTGCACTAGAAAGATAATAATGGCTAACATTTTTCTATATAGAAATCCTCCATTGGTCCATTAGTTGTAATAAAAACCAATTGACATGACTCAGTAATGGTACCTTATTTTGGAGTTTCACTTGTTAGTAATTATGGAGTGGTAGAGTGGGAAATTCACTGGATTAGGCATCAGTTATAAGGAGATCATTATTTTCCTTCAAATCACAGTCCAGACACCACCATCTCATCAAGTTTTTCATGATTCTCTCTGTTATTGTCTTCTCCCCTGAGAAATTACTTTGTACTTACTCATAGCACTCCAGAAAAGTGTAAGTTCCATGAGGACAGGGGCTGCTTCATTTCTTCTTTGTATCCCTAGTGCCTAGAAGAGTGTCTTTACTCATTGTAGGTGCTCAATAAATATTGAATTGAAGGTCTCTATTTGAGAGCCAGTTCTGCCATAAACTAACTGTGTAAGGTTGGGCAATGAGAGGCTGTTGAGCATAGACACCAAGATTCATTATTGCACAAAGACAAGTTTCTGAGTCTGTTTTTTCAACCTTAAAATAGGTATAGCCAGTCTGTATCTGCTACCCCCACCCTACTACTTGAAGGGCAGGTCTGCCAGAGAATACTATTCCAGGTTTAAGGTACTATGTGGGTCTGTATCCCCTAAAGCCAAAGCTGATAAACCCCCATCAGTGGGTCTACCTTTAAATAGTCAGCAAGAGTATACAATTAATTCAATGTTAAGTCATTTAATCAGTTAGTCAGTCATGAAGCACTTATTGAACACTGTGGAAGGCACTTTGCTAAAACACTGGGAATACTGAAGTGGTATAGTAAGAAAAGTAACAGCAAAACATTTCCACTGTAAATTTGGGGTACTCCCTTCCTCTAAGTACATCTAATATCAGCAAAAAATTGAACATGTGCCCTACCTCACTTAAATCCAATTTGCTTGCATGTCATGGCACCATCTCCCTGATGTCATAGTCTTCTTAGAGAAAGAAGGACAAGCAGCAAACCTCTGTGAGTAGAGAAGGAGATGCCCCACTAGGGGCCAAACTTTCAGTTGAGTAACATCACTTCCTTCTTTCCTTCCTTCCTTCCTTCCTTCTTTCTCTTTTTCTTCTCTCTCTCCACATAATATATCACACCCTTACCTGCCAGAGTTCTGCCCAAAGGGAATATAAATGTTAATCTCTGAAACTTTTTTGTTGTTGTTTTGTTTTTTTCTCTTAAAGACCTACCTTAATCCCACACCTTTCTGATCCCAGACCAAGCTCTACTTGGTCACTATTTGGGCCCTAATTTGCTCAGAATGAATGTACATGACAATTGTACATTCTTTACCTCATTTTTTTATTGAGCTTTAATCACACTGAATGTGCACTGCCTTGGTCAAATTGAGACCTGTTAAAGACCTTAGCTTGAAAAGGCCAAGTCCTCTACTGCATCCTGGGCCATCTCCAGTTGTCCTGATCCATATGTGGCCACCGGACCCAGGTGACTCTGAAGGTGAAAGTGAGGCTGGTGATTGCCCAGCCCTCCTCACTTGAATCCAATTCACTTGCATGTCATGGCACCACCTCCATGATGTTATGATCCTCTCTGAGGACAAAGAGAAGTAGCAGAAATCTAATATCAGCCAAAGATTGAACATGTAAGGAGCACAAGTGGAAGTGCCCATAGGTGAAGGAGTGTGCATGGGTGCCTAGGAAGCAGTAGAAGGGGAAATCATTGTTTTTTTATTTAAAGTCCCCAATATACATGAGTCTGTGGGGCTTCTTTCTGTTTCCAGCTTCCATTCAAGTGTTTGGGCAGAGTGCTATTGTAGCTTCTGAAACGCCCTTTTAGCTGTCAGAAGCTTTAAAAATTACTTTTATAGCCACCCACGATACAGACTAGCAAAAACTCTAGGAAAAAAAAATCCTGTCTCAGCTTTTTCCTTTACAGAGTAACCTGTCTTAAAGCCTTCGGAGCCTTGGGTAGTTAGAGAAAGTCTCATGCCAAGCTCTTTTTTTAAAAAGAGCAAAAAGATATTCCTAGCTAAGTAGCTAATGCTTTTTTTTTTTCTTTTGGATTAGTCCAGGGACTTGGGTGACTCTATCAGAGACCCCACCCTCCCTCAGTTGAACATTTTTATGCCTCTTGATTTTAGGCTCTGAATTCAAGACTAACCCAATAACTACTAAACAGCCTTGGGGTTTTAGAGTTTCCTAAATTTTCAACTCTAAACATCTTCCATTAGCAAATGGAGATGCATGGGCAGAGACAAAGTTAACCCTAGAAGATAAGGTCTCTTCTACCTCCTTAACCTAATTCTTGGCCTTTCATATATAAATTGTAGAGACTTCTAGCAAAGCCTAATGAACGTTGAACCCCTCTTTACATGGAGATACCATTGAATAAGATAATGGCCATAAAATCACTTTGTAAGCTATTTACTTTTCCCTTCTATTTGCTAATATTTCTACAGTTGACTAGAAGACCACCTATACACTTGATTTTGTAAATTGTTAATAACAACAACAGCAGCTTCCATTCACAAAATGCTTTAGTGCTGCCCTGTGGATTAACTAGGGTAAGTATTATTATTTACTTTTTACAGATAAAGATCAAAGAAAGAAAGTGATTTGCCCAGGATTACAAAACCAACAATACAAAATAACACCGATAATACAAATAGTAATAGTTATAATAAAAGTGATGGCTAGCATTTGCATAGTGCTTTAAGGTTTTCAAAGTATTTCACAATATCTTGTTTTGTTTTCACAACAACCTTGAGAGGTAACTGCTATTATTATTTCAATTTTACAGATGAGGAAACTGAAGCTGACAAAGGTTGTGACTTTCTCAGGGTCACACAGTTACTATTTGTCTAAGGTGGGATTTGAATTTAAGTCTTCCTGACCCTAGGTCCCCCTCTTCTAGGTGTAGTTTTTCAGTTGTGTACACCTCTTTGTGTCCCTATTTAGGGTTTTCTTGGTAAAGACACTGGAGCAATTTGCCATTTCCCTCTCTCGTTCATTTTACTGATGAGGAAACTGAGGCAAACTGGGATAAGTCATAGCTATCAAGTGTCCAAGACTGGATTAGAACTCAGAAAGAGGAGTCTTCCTGACTCCAAGCTAGGCACTCTCTCTACTGTGCCACCTCTCTACCGTACAACCTAAATACACATGAATTCAACAGTTAAGTACAAAGTGATTTGGGAGGATTCTAGTAGTTGGGGGAATCAGGGAAGCCTTCACATAGAAAATGATGCTTGAGCTGTGTCTTGAAAGAAGAGAGGCATTCTAGGAGGCAGAAAAAGCAAGTTCTTAGCATAGAGACTGATAACAAATGGTGGACATGGGAGATGCAACTGTGTAAACAGAGGCCAGTTTGGCTGGATCTTAATGTGGGAGGAGGAATAATATTCATCGGGTCTGGAAAGACAGATTAGGGCTAGGTTGTGAAGGTCTTTAAACACTAACCAGAGGAGTTTTATTTGATTCTAGAAGCAGCAAGAAGCCACTATTGCTGATTGAGTGGAGGAGTGATAGGGTCAGATTTATGCTTAAGGAAAATCCCTTAGGCAGCAGTGTGTGGGATGAACTGGAATGAGGAGAGACTAGGCTGTTGTAATAATGCAGATTAGTGATGTGGGCCAGAACTAAACCGTAGCTGTGTGAGCAGTTGGAAGGGATCCTATGTTAGAGATGTTGTGGAGGTAGAAAGGGAAAGATTTGACAACTTATTGGATCTATGGGATGATGGGCAGTGTAGAATTGAAGATAACGTGGAGGTCATAAACCTGGGAGACTGGAAGGATGATGGTGCCTTAGATAGAAATAGAGAAGTTTAGAAGTGGGGAAGGTTTTGGGGAAAAGACAATGAGTTCAGCTTTGGATATGTTGAGTTTGAAATGACTCTGAGACATCCAGTGTGAAATGTCCAAATCACAGACAATGACAAATCTTGGTAACTGAGCTAGAGGCTTCTAAGGCACAGCCTAAGCATAATGTGCCTGGAGAGTAATTTATTTCCATGACAATTACACCTTGCCTTCCCTATTGTTCTTTTCCCATCTCTTTCCCTCTCTCCTCTTAGCTTTTTCTCTTCCAACAGTGAAAATTTCCAGGGCCTACATGTCTACGAAACCAGTGTTGGTAAGAAATAATCTTCACAGGAAGATCTCTATGAATTGATGCAGAAAGCAAATAAATCCACTCCCCCCCACTTCCACCTCCTCACCAAAAGAAAATAAAACAAACCCTCAATATACACAGAGGCAACTAGGTGGTACAGAGGATAGAGTGCCAGGAAGACATCTTCCTGAGTTCAAATCCAGCCTCAGACACCTATTAGTTGTTTGACCCTGGGCAAGTTGCTTAACTCTGTTTACCCCAGTTTCCTCACCTGTAAATGAGCTGGAGAAGGAAATGGCAAACCACTCCAATATCTTTGCCAAGAAAGCCCTAAGTGGAGCATAAAGAGTGACACAACTGAAATAAACAGCAATATTGTGTAATAAAAATATTACACAATGGTTACAATAATGTAAATGAAGACAATAGTATAGAACAACAAAATTTAGGGTAAATGTTTAAAAAAGGGGGTTTAGGATCGCATATTTACCATTGGAAGGTATGTTAGACGATATTATAGTCTCCCCCCATGCCTTTTCCCCATATTTTACAAATGAAGAAACTGAGGCCACACAGAAGTTACATTACAAGGTGAATAAAGGTCATAGGCAACAAAGCTAAGATTCAAGGCCACTCTCCATGCCATTGCCCCACCCTTAGTGTAAAAAAAAGTGAAAAGAAGTAAAAGAAGTGAAAAAGATGCAAATAGTTGCAATTTCATTATTAAACAGTTTTGCTTAACATTTTTTTTATATGAGACAGTAGTACTGGGGGGGAGTGTTGTTATTTATTGGAAAGTTGCTGATGTGTCAAAACCAAATATAACAATATTTTTTTCTTTAAAGAAATTATTTTCACACAAGTAGACTGAACTATTTGACTGAACTGAATTTCTCAGGCCAGCTGTGAGGGACATTGGAAAATGTTGTTCAGACTAATTTCCCAGCTGAGTAGGGTGATGTGGCAAGACAGCAGGCAGACAGAGGCTCTACAGTAAGTAGGTAAAAAAATGAGTCAGAATGTATTCATCTGGATATTTCTCCCAGCTGTGCTAACTCTGCTCGATTTAGGAGAATTGATAAGGGGCTGTGAAGAGACCACAGGGCTGGGAAACCAGGGGTCCCCCAATATTGGTCTGCTGTTGGCTACTTGTGTGAACATAGCACCACACTTCCCATCTCCAAAACCCTGTTTCCTCATTTCATATGGGGTTTGGCTAGATGGCCTCTAAGTTCTGTTCTGCATTTGCTGTAGATTCTAAGGTCCCCTCCAAAATCTGGCATTCTAGGTTCTGAGTGCTGATGTCCCTGCAAGTCTGGGCATTCCAGGTTCTAAGGTTCCTTCAAGATCTGGCATTCTATGTTCTTTGTTCTATTTTATCCTATTTATCCTTTGTCCTATTTATCTCTAACACTCCAACTTTTATGTTTATCAAGATTTCTTTCCTAATGTTGACTTTTTTATATGTCCAACAAGGTAGCTTTTTGTTTTCTTGGAATATTAAAGAAATCCCCAAGCTGTTTCTGACTCCTCGTTTTCCCACATCATTCTTCGTTCTCAGGCATCAAGGAAAAGAAGCAGTTGTTCTTTTGTATTACTAAATACATATTTAAAAATTGACTTCTCATCGACAGGGGGCCCCTTACAACTCCATTGCAATCAGGTCTCCGCCCATTGGTTTTTTAAAAAAAATATTTCATTGTATTTTTCTCAATTACTTTGAAATTTTTAAACATTTTTAAAATATTTTGAGTTCCACATTCTCTTCCTTCCTCCCTCCTTCCCCCACCTTGAGAAGGCAAACAGTTTTATATAGATTATATATGTGAAGTCATCCACATTTCCATATTAGCCATGTTGCAAAAGAAAATATAGACCCCCCAAAAAAACTGAAGAAAAATAAAGTAAAAAAGTGTGCTTTAATCTGCATTCAATTCTTTCTGTGGAGGTGGAAGCAATTTTCATTACAAGTCCTTCAGAAGCATCTTGGATCATTGTATTGCCCAGAATAGCTGTCATTCACAGTTGATCATTGTACAATGTCATTATTTCTATGTACAGCATTTTCCTGGTTCTGCTCACTTCACTTTGCATCAGTTCATATGCATCTTCTCAGATTTTCCTTGTCGTTTCTGCTTATCATTTCTTATAGCACAATAATTTTCCATCACAATCATATACCACAACTTGTCCAGCCATTCCCCAATGGATGGACATTCCCTCAAATCACAGATGGATCTTAGTACAATTCAGTGAGGAATCATTGTGGCTGAATTAGCAGCTCTTGTAAGGACTTGCTTTGGACAGGACACCATTAAGCTTTGGATAGCTAGGAATCCACTCAGGAGCTCAGAGTTAGAAGGGACTTAACATGGCATTGAACATAACTGGTGTCTGAGCAGAAATCCCTTCTGTAAACATTTCAGCAAATAGTAGTCATCTAGCATCCTCCTAAGGACCTTCAGTGATGGGGACACACTGCCTCCCAAGGTCACCCATTCCATGTTTAGAGATCTCTTGTTGGGAAATTTTTCCTTACTTCAAGCTGAAATATGCCTCCTTACTTCAAGCTGAAATGTGCCTCCTGAAATTAAATAAAAATATTTAATTTCCACCCATTGTTCCAGGTCTGCCCATGGTGGCCAAACAGAACAAGTTAGTTGGTCAACACACATGTATTAAGCACTTCCTATATGTCAGTCACTGTGTAATTGCTGGTGATACAAAGGTAAAAGATGATTCTTGTCTTCAAGGAGCTTGTAAATCTAACCCTTCTTGCATGTGATAGTCTTTTGAATAAATGTTAGCGATCATCACCACCACCACCACCATTATTATTATCCCCTATTTAATAAAAAAGTTGTGACCTTGCCCATGGTCACACAGTGAGTTCATCACAATTGGTGTCAATGCTTATGACCTGCCTAAATTTTATTTTCTCCAGGCTAAACATCCTCTGTTCTTTCAATTAGTCCATGTGTGGTTCTGTCTTTAATCCTTTCAATATCCTCATCTCCCTCCTCTGGATGTTGTCCAGTTTGTCAGAGTCTTTTAAAAATATAGCACTCAGAACTGAATAAATCTTCCATGTATAGTCCAATCTGAGCATGGGTAGATGTGTTAGTGAGAATTTTTTTTTTCACAGATGAGCCAAAACTGTTAACCAAGGTGATGCTACCAGAGCAGCGATGAGGCAAATAATAGAAAGTGCTTCGATTTATTCAAACATTTATTGGGTGACTAATCTATGGAATGAAAGGCAGGGTGGTATAATGGTTACAGAGCTAGCCTCAGAGCCAGGAAGACCTGGTTTCAAGTCTTACTTTTAACACATATGGGCCATGTGACCTTGGACAAGTCACTTAATCTCTCAATGCCTGAGGCAGCTCTTTAAAACTAAATAAGAGGCAGAGAGTTTCCTATGCCAGTGAAATCATAAATCCAGTCCCTATCACCTATCCTCTCATAAGAAATGCAAGACATTTTGTTAAGGGCCATTTTCTTCTAATAAAATATAAAGTTGGGGATTCTTACTAGTTTTCTTCATGGAAGGAATGAAACCTGGAAATTTTAATATCTGATCTTCTTCCAAATGAAGCCACTAGCTTCCCTTCCACAAATTCACTGAATGTCCATGGGAACAGTGAGCTTGAACTTAGTGTACAATGACAGTGAGACATAAATGTAGGATTTTATGTGTGGAGAAGGCAGCTCACAGCTCCTGCTCCTGCAGAGCCTAGGAGTCCTTCCTTCCTTCAGAGTCAGTTTGTCCTCAGTCTGGATTCCTATAATCTGCTCCTCCCTAAAACCTGCCTTTCACTTGTGAAAGGTCATTGGTCATGCCCCTTAAAGCTGCTTTCTCCTTGGATGACTGTCTGTAACTATTGACTGTTTGGAGTCTGTGTCTCTACTCCCCACTGGTCCCTTGTTGATGAGGGATGATGGTAGAGGGAGGGAAAGAGATGGACCTCCCCTCACCTCTTCTTGTTCTTTAGTATAGGTAGAAGGGGTCTTCTCCACAACTGCCTTCAGCTCTCCAGATTCAACAACTGGGTGACGTGGCTTTTTATATTATTTATTTATATTATTATTAATAATACTAATAACAACTGGCATTTACAGAATACTCTAAGATTTGCAAAGACTTGATGTGTATTATCTCATTTGATCTTCACAATAGCCCTATGAGGTGGGTGCTACTGTTATCCTCATTTGACAAATGGAAAAACTGAGGCAGAGAGAAGTCAAGTGACTTTCCTTAGGATCCCATAACTGGTAAATGTCTGAAGCAGAATTTGAACTCAGGTTTTCCTGACTCTGATATGAACACTGTCTACTATTTCATATATGGCTATTAGCCCAAGAGGTATGATGTGTGTATGTGTTTGTACTATATACATATATACACATGTATGTATATATAGCTTTTTTCTCAAATACATGTAAAAACAACTTTTAACATTAGATTTTTAAAGATTTTTCCTTCCTGGGGTAGCTAGGTGGCACAGTGAGTAGAGCACTGGCCCTGGAGTCAGGAGGACCTGAGTTCAAATCTGACCTCAGACACTTAACACAAAAACTAGCCATGTGACCTTGGGCAAGTCACTTAACCCCAATTGCCCTCCCAAAAAAAAGCAAAAAAAAAAGATTTTTTCCTTCCAAGTTCTCTTCCTCCTTCCTTTCCTCCTCCCTCAAGAAGACAAGCAATTTGATATTGATTTTACATGTTCAGTCAAGCAAAACATGTATCCATATTAGCTATGTTGCAAATGAGAACACAGACCAGAACAAACAAAAACAAAAACAAAACCTGAGAAAAATAATGAAGTAAAAAAAGTTCGCTTCAATCTGCATTCAGGCTTCATCAGTTCTTTCTCTGGAGATGGGGGGCATTTGTCATCATGTCCTTTGGAACTGGTGTGACTGATATCTCCAGCCAATTACTGCTTCCACTGTGGTCTTCACTGCTTTTATCCAGTGGCCAAGGGCCTATAACCTGCTCAAGCTGAATGAGGGACCTCTTCAAACATTGCTGTGAAGTTGTAGGAAACCTGACATATCCTTTATACTCCTTCCTATCTTGGCATTTGTTTCTGAGTTTTCTGTGACCATGGTAGGGAAGATGCCTTCCCCCACCTCCTTGACACAGAGGTATCACAATTAGATAAGCAAAGGAAATGGAGGGAATGTCAATAAATAGTACATAGTATGATAGAATGGAAAAGAGTACCAGATTTGGAGTCAGGAAATCTGACTTTGAATCATGGGTCCAATGCTGATTTATGGCATGACAGAAAGGCAGCTATGTGGAGAAGTGGCTAAAATGCTAGACCTGGAGTCAGGAAGACTTAACTTCTGAGTTCAAATCTGGCTTCAGATACTTCCTAGATGTGTGATCCTGGAAAAGTCACTTAATCCTGTTTGCCTCAGTTTCCTCATATGTAAAATGAGCTGGAGAAGGAAATGGAAAACCACTCCCATATCTTTGCCAAGAAAACCCCAAATGGGGCCATGGAAAGTTGGACACAATTGAAAAATGACTGAATAATAACAGAAAGGGACCCTGGGCAAATAGGTCCTCCACTCTGTCCCCTCTATAAAATTAAGATGACGACCTATTTCCTAACAGGATTATTGTAAGGAAAGCACTTTCTGACCCTTACAGTTCAATAGACATTTGGTTCTTCCTAAGTACTTCAAATGTTTCTGGGATCCAAGCATGACACTGTGTCTCTAGAGAAGAACAATGGCGGTTTAACTCAACCAAGATACAAGACAAGAACATGAGCAGCAACAAGAGGGATTGAGATTAGGCAAAAGAAATGGCTTCCTGACAATAATAAAACTGGGCAATCTTTCTATAGCACCTAAAGATTTCCAAAATGATTTTTCATAGCAATCCTGTAAGGAAATTAGCTTAATATTGAGGCAGCTAGGTAGATCAGGTCTGGTAGCCTCAGACACTTACCAGCTGTGTGACCCTGGGCCAGTCATTTAACCTCTGTTTGCCTCAGTTTCCTCATCTGTAAAATGAGGATAATAATAGTCCCTACCTTTCAGGGTTGTTGTGAGGATAAAATAGGATAATATTTGTAGAGTGTTCAGTGCATTGCCTGGAACATAGTAGGTGCTATATAAAAACAGTACCTATTGTTAGTGTTAGCCCGATTTTAATAGAAAGGTTGTAACCTTGACCATGCTCACGCAGTGAGTTAGTGATACTAAGAACTTGAACCTGCATCTCTGGCCTCCAGGTGTACGTTTCATTCCACTAAGTTACATCTGTCTCACATTGTCCATCCTGATTAGAAGTTAGGAAATATTTGAGAATCTAAATCTCCAAAAATCCATTAAATTGCATTAGCTCAGGTATGTCATATTTTTGTCCCACAAGAGTTTTCAAAGAGATTGACAGATTTGGATGCCCCTTGATGCATTGCAGAAATGTACTCTAAATTGGATTGGTAGGTCAGTCAAGCATATTGAAAAATGAGAGATGATTCTGATTTTTTAGAGTGAACATGTTATATTTAATTTAAAAGGGGGCAGGGTATTTTCTAAATCTTGACACAGATTAAAAAGGTTTTCAGGAGCAAGCAGCAGCTGTCTGTGTGAGTGAGATGATGTTCCTCCAATGTTTCTGGAGCCAGAGTTGTTTTTTGGCAAAATGGCTACTCAGCATTGATGCTTCTTCTAATATGGCCACCAGTTGTCCAAAAAGATAAGAGTCTGGTTCCTTCATTATTCTGTTAATGTTGTTTTCAATTTCTACTTTCCCAAGACCTAATTTCCTCCTGGCATTTTAGGAGACCACAGCTCAGCCCAATCTGAACTCTAAACCTTGTACCAATTCACTCTCACCTTAAGATTCCCTCAGGTTTTTGCATTTGATAATCTAAAAGCTTCTCATTTAATCTTTCCATTACAGCAATTTCTAGCCATTCTCTTTCAGGGACATTCAATCCTGAGTGAACCAGTAAGAGGGAAAGCGTGGGCTTCTGCACTGTCTCTCTCCTGACATTTACTGAAAATTGAATTCTAAGAAATGTTGCATTCAGTCCTTCTGTAGAGTACTTTCTTAAATTCCCCCATCGAAGCCCACAGCAGGGTTTGGAAAAAAAAAGCAATTAGAAAGCCTGCCACTGCGGTCAGTCCATTTGTGGCCTCAAGCTTAAAAGGGAAAATAAATTTAGGACCATCCAACTTCAACCCCAGCTTAGTTCCTACTTCTTCTTGGAAGCCTTTTCTGATGGAACTGGAAAGGGGATGATAAGGAGCTCAAACATCATTTAGTCCAAATGCCTTATTTTTCATATGATGTGTAGGGATGGGAAATGACTAGACTAAGGTCACTAAACATCTTAGTGTCAGGGTCATGTTTTGAACTGAGATCCAAAGTCAGCACTCTGTTCACTAGTTTTCATTGTATATAGTATTACCAAGTTTTGCATTTAATTATTCTTTTTCTCCTTTCACTGGAGTCCTATTCTTATGCCTCACTGTGACCTACAGATGACCTTGGGTTACTGAAGACCACAATGGAGGGGCACAAGGTTTGAATGGTTCTAGCATGATAGAAAGGCATTGAGTATGGGCCCAGCAATGGCTTGTGTATTGTCCTGAGGTGGGGGTGGATGAGTGGGGAGAGAGTGACCTATCTAAATATATAACAGCAACTTGGTGTAGCTGAAGGAGCAATGGATTTGAAGTCAAGAGACTTGGTTCAAAAACTGGCTCTACTGACTTCCCGTGTGACTAAGCAAATTACTTCCCCTTTCCAGATATCAGTTTCCTCATCTATAGAATGGGGATAATAATACTGACTACTTTAAGTCTCAGGGATGTTGCAAAGATCAAATGGAATAATAGAAGTACTTTGTAAGATATGGAACATATGATATGTTATGGTAGACAGAGTTTAGGAAACCTGGGTAAAAATTATGTATTTCATCTTTACTTAGCTGTGTGACCATGGACAACTCATCCAGCCTGTCTGAGCCTTGTTTTCCTCAGGCGAAAAGTGGAGATAATAATATTTTTACTCATGGTAGCTGTTTCACTTGCTCATTTTGAGGCTCAAAAAAGGGGAAAATGGTTTTTCAAGCCTTAAAGATATAAGTAAATGTCAGCTATTTTTTTAAAATGGGAATAATGACTCAGAGTTGAGATACCTGCATTCTAATTCCAGATCTTCCACTTAGACCCTTGTCTAGTCAGTGAAACTCTGATCCTATTTCCCACTTGTAAAATGGTGATAGTAATTCCTGAGATCCTCTCTTCAAGTTCCCAATTTGACTTTTCAGATCTTACCAAACTGTAAATATTTGGAAATGAACTATGGGTCTGTAGTCCAAGGACCAGCACAGCTAAGTATTGAGAGGCTTATTGTGGGAGGTTTGGCCATCATGGGATGATTTTGTTTCTTCCCCCCCCACCACTTTTTTTTCTTCTGGCATCTCACAAAGTCTCTTTTCTACTTTGTGGGAGAATTGTTATTTACATTGGTGCAGTGGATACCCATGTTGATGAAATCATATGTCTTTGGAAATACTGAACAATCTCAACCTGTCTACCTCACAAAGTTGTGGTATTTGATAAGGGTCAAATAATATAATGAAGGTGAAAGTACTTTGTAAACTGCACTTTCTTTTTTTTTTTTTATAAATTTATTAGTTTAGTTTTAGTTGACAAGATTCCATTCCATAGATCCTTGTTTTTCAAATTTCCTTTCCCTCCCCCCCACCCCCCACAACAGCATATAGTCCAGTATAGGATCTGCAAATACATTCATATTAGACATTAGTCCAATTACAAAGGCGTATTGTACTAGGTGGGATGAAAAATGGTAAAGAAGAAATAAAACCAAACAATGAAAAGAAAAAAAATCAATTAGTTTTCTTCCATCAGGATTCAAGCCCAGTTCTTTCTAGTTATTTCTCTGGATGTAGGCATTTCTCTCCATGAGTCTTTTGGGATCGACTTATATCACTGCGTTGCTGAGAAGAGTCCAGTCTGTCATAGCTGGTCATCACACATATGTTGTGTCTGTGATTATATACAAATTTCTCCTGATTCTACTCTTCTCACTCAGCATCAGTTTGTATAAGTCTCTCCAGGTAATTATGAAATCCGTCACCTCTTCATTTCTTATAGCACAATAATATTCCATTACATTCATATACCACAACTTGTTTAGCCATTCCCCAATTGGTGGGCACCCCTTCAGTTTCCAATTCTTTGCAACCACAAAAAGAGCTGCTATAAATATTTTTGTACATATGGGTCTTCCTCCCACTTCTATGATCTCCTTGGGATATAACCCTAGAAGTGGTATTGCTGGGTCAAAGGGTATGAAATTATTTATAGCCCTTTGGGCATAATTCCAGATTGCTCTCCAGAATGGTTGGATAAGTTCACAACTCCACCAGCAATGCATTACTGTTCCAATTTGCCCACATCCTCTCCAGCATTTGTCATTTTATTGTTTTGTCATCTTAGCCAATCTGACTGGAGAGATGTGGTATCTCAGAGTTGTTTTGATTTGCATTTCTCTAATCAGTAGTGATTTAGAGCATTTCTTCATATGCTTATAGGTATCTTTAATTTCTTCCTCTGAAAACTTCCTGCTCATATCCTTTGACCATTTATCAATTGGGGAATGACTTGTATTCTTATAGATTTGACTCAATTCTCTGTATATTTTAGAAATGAGTCCTTTATCAGAGACACAAGTTGTAAAATTTCTTTCCCAATTTCCCACCTCCCTCTTGATCTTGGTTACATTGGCTTTGTTTGTACAGAAGCTTTTCAATTTAATGTAATAAAAATTATCCATTTTGCATTTTACAATGCTCTCTAATTCTTGTTTGGTCCTAAAGTCTTCCCCTCTCCACAGATCTGACAGATAAACTATTCCTTGCTTTCCCAGATTGCTCACAGTATCATCCTTTATACTTAGATCATGTACCCATTTAGACTTGATTTTGGTATATGGTGTTAGATAATGGTCTATGCCCAGTTTCTGCCATACTGTATTCTAGTTTTCCCAGCAGTTTTTGTCAAATAGTGCATTCTTATCCCCAAAACTGGGGTCTTTGGGTTTATCGAACAATAGATTGCTATATTCATTAACTGCTGGGTCTCCTGCGCCCAATCTATTCCATTGATCCACTAATCTACTCCTCTGCCAGTACCAAGCATAAACTGCAGTTTCTTACAACTAGAATGAATTGTATTATTATTCTCTCTATACTTAAGGAGATAAGATTAAAACACATACAATGACTGATGCAACCTCTAAGTTGAATAGTATCTCTGATCCCAGGACTCCACAGTCTGAGAAGTTTCAAAGCTAGCTGTGCTGACTCTGTTAAATACCAGGGCAGACACCATACACAAGGCTACCTCTACGTGTGCTAAGTATCCTAGGAGTGGGGCCACTGGTTAGGTGACTGCCTTATAATAGAGCTATGGCACCTAACATTTTCCCATTCAACTCAGAGAAGCAAGTGATTGGGTTCTGTTCTTCCAATCCTTTTATCAACCCACTCAACACTCTTTTTCAGTTCACTGAGGTCATCTAGTTTATATCTTGGGACAGACATAGAGGCTGGAGGGAAATTTGGAAGTTAGGGAAGCAGTCTTGGATCCAGAAAGACACTCTGATCTCTACCATGTATATATATGGTGTGCAGTTATACCCATATGACTAAGGCAAACACTTCAGCTTCCTCTCATCCTCATCTTCAACATGCATTCTAATCTCCCCTTGGACACTTTGCTAGCTTTGTGACCCTAGCAAAGTCAGTCAGTCCCTGTATGCCTTAGTCTCCTCTTCTATCAAATGAGGATAGTATTGTGTGTAGTGTATACTGGGAGAGGCAACGTGTCATCAATATATCACCAATCTGTTGTTGTGGATAAAAAGCTGGCCTCAGAGACTCCACTTCGGACACATGCTGGATCTATGACTGTGGACCAAGGCCCTGAATTTCTCAGTGCCCTAGGCACTCTATGAGACAACCCTAAATTTCATAGCACTTGCAGATAGATAGAAGGACTTTCTATACCATTTAAATTATAGGTCCCAAAATTTGCCTCTCAGGGATATCTGAGGACCTAATAAGATAATGACTATGAAGTGCTTTACAACTGATTCATAATATATAGGATTTTGTCAGTATTGTGATCTTATTATTGATTATATTATCAATATCACCATCAACATTATCTTTATGATTTTTTCAGTGACTTCTTGGTGATGGGCCCATACTCCAGCAGTGCATGATTCACATCTTTTCATCCTGAGTAGTTTTTGCCTATGTCTTTCTGTAAATGATCCATTGAAGATCTGTCCTCTCTGTTAGAGACCTTTCCCTGGTTCTTTTGTTGCTGTTTAGTTGTTTCAGTCCTATTCAACTCTTCATGACCCCTTTTGGTGTTTTGTTGGCAGAGATACTGGAGTGATTTACCTTTTTTTTTCCTTCCACTGATTTTACAGATGAGAAAACTGATACAAACATGGTTAAGTGACTTGCTCAAGATCATACTCATAGTAAATATCTGAGGTCAGATTTGAACTCGGGTCTTTCTTGCTCCAGGCCTAGCACTACATGCCACCTAGTTGCTTGTTCTTTTAACACTTTCCATATAGAGTATCCTAAAAGTCTTAGATCTTAAACTATAAGAGCTTAAAACCACACCATGATTTTTCAGATAGCCTGTATACTATCATTGGCTATCCATCTGGGCGCCCCCCCCCTTCTTTTGGTCAAATCTATCCATGACCATGGAACCAAAGGACCATATATTTAATGTTAGAAGGAGCCTTAGAGGCTTTCTGGTCCAATCCCTTTATTTTACAGATAAGAAACTGAGGTTAAATGACTTTTCCACAGTGATACACATAATAACTCACCAGAATGGGATTCAAACCCAGGTCCTTTTGCTCCAGGTTCAGTGTACTTTCCATGACATCTTTTAAAGCATGTTTCATGGTCAAGTTGTTGATCAAAAAACCAAGATTTAGTAAACCACTTACCATGTGCCAGATTTTATGCTAAGTGCTAGAGATAAAAAGAAAATTCAAACAGCTCCTTCTGTCCAAAGGCTTACTTTCCACTGAGGAAAGAATGCTTATACAAAGTATGCATTTATACTATTATATGGTATATATTTATACTTATTACACTTTTGTCATATGCATTTATACTTATATTTTTGCTATACTAATATATTAAGCATGATATATAATTTATATGCATTGGTACTATATATTTTCATATATAAGTATAAACAAAGTAAATGTAAGGTAATTTTTGAAAGGAGGTACTAGCAGCTGGGGGCATCAACAAAGACCCCATTCAGGAAATAATTGAGCTTTGAAGAAAGCTAGGGCTTCTAAGCAGTAGAGATGAGGAGGAATGGGGGACAGCCTTTGTAATGGCAAAGAGTAGCTGGAGATAAAGTGTCCTATGTGAAGAAGATCAAGGAGCTAAGTGTTGGCTGGACTGGAGAGTGGGTGGAAGAGACTGGTGTGTAATAAGCCTGTGAGGACAGACTGGATCCAGATTATGAGAGGTTTTAAATGCCAACAAGTTTGGAATTGATCTATAGGCTATAGGGCACCACCCAAGCTAACTGAGCAGAGGACTGATGTAGTTGGATTTACACTTTGGTATTGATGTGTAGAATAGCTTCCAGAGCTCCTCAGGGATCTTTAATCCCTTTGATTGACAACTGGGGACTTTAGTCTTGGCAGAGCCTGGTTAAAACCTGGTATCCAGACCTGGTTATTAAAACCCCCAAAGATGAAGTGATTTTAGTTTGTCATGTTGGAAAGAATCAGATAAATTGGTGCTTGTCAAAGTTTTAATGACACACGTTATTCCCACTAAGTGTTCTGTTACCCTTGCTGGGGTAATTTTGGAGAATGAATCCTGGTTCAGCTGCTTACTAATTGTGTGGTCCCAGGAAAGTCACTTAAGCTCTCCAAGTCTCAGTTTCCTGATCTGTAAAATGAAGAGGTTGGGCTTAGTGACCTCTGAAATGCTTTCCAGTTCTAAATCTATCTCTTATGAACCCAAATCTGATAAAGTAGTGTGTAAGTGTGGGGAAGGGGGAAGATGCAAAGGTCCTTAGGGAAAGGTGGGACTGGGAGTCAGAGACCTGTCTCTGTCTCTTATTAGTAGCAGGCAAAATCTGAATCCATCCTAAGACACTGTCTGCCAAAAAATAACAAGAAAGTTTCTGAAAGAAAAAGAAATCCATCCATTCCTCCATCTGCATGGAGATGATTTCTAGGAGAGGCAGTTCAGGGTTAGGGGAAAGGGCATTGAATTGAAAGTCAAAAGCCCTGAGCTTAATTCCCAGCTTTCCTCATTTGTAAGCTCTGTGAGCATGGGCACATCTCCTCTTTAAGCATCAGCTTCCTCATCTGTAAATTGTGGTTAATAATACTTGCTTTCAGAATTCAGAAAAATCTGGAAAGACTTATATGAACTGATGCGAAGTGAAATGAGCAGAATCAGGGGAACATAATAACAACAACATTGTGTGATGATCAACTACAACTGACTTAGCTCTTCTCAGCAATACAATGATCTTAGACAATTCCAAAAGACTCATGGTGGAAAATGCTCTTCACATCCAAAGAATGTGAAGAGATTGAATGTGAATCAAAGCACACTATTTTCACTTTACTTTTTTCCAGTTGTTTTTTCTTTTACAAACTGTAATTGTTTAGCAAACTCTTTTTTTCTTTCACAACATGACTAATATGGAAATAGGCTTCACATGCTTGCACATATCTGACCTATATCAAATTGCTTACCAGAGGGATGAGGGCAGAGTGGAGGAAGAAAATTTGAAACACAAAATTTTATAAAAAATTAATGCTAGGGGGCGGAGTCAAGATGGCAGAGTAGAAACATCATTTCCAATGTGCTCTGCCCCACACAAATTTCAAACAATGTGAAAGGGAGCTCCAAACAACTTCTGGAGCCACAGCACCCACAGAACGGCACAGAGAAGCTAACCTCCTGCTGAGGACAGCCCAGCAGCCCTGCAGGGAGCGGCCAGCGCAGCGCTCTGAGAGCAGGCAGCACAGTGCGCTGGGAACCAACAGCGCAGCCCGAAGAGCCGAGACCAGGTCCGCGGTTTTAGCCCCAGGGCCGCCGGGCCTTCAGCCAGCTGGTGGAACCCCAGAACACCAGCAATTGTGGCGATTCCAGAATTATCAGCACAGATATGCTTAGGACAAAGTGAGAGGTTAGTGCCCTATGGACTTTGGGACCAGTATTTGGGGAACACATGGCTTCCTCCCCTGGGGGCAAAAAGCTGCTGAAGAAACAGCTGCACAGAAGCCATTTTGCAGCATCAGTAGTGGCTCTAGCTCCTGGTCTGCAAACTGTAGGGAGATCCAGCAATCAGTCTGGGGGTTAATTGCTCTTGCTTTAAACTGCCTGGATCTGGATTGTGGTCTGGGGGGGAGTTTGGGGTGGGTATCCAATTTGCCAGAGTGGGTGGAGGCTTTACAGAGGCCACCCAACCTGTGGAAGTTGTGAAGACCCCACGTTTGGGACAGAAGCTCTCCTGTCTGGTGGCAGAGTCCTACTGTGGCAACAAGCCCCAAAATCAAGTAATTAAGTGGCAATATGCCTAGGCAAACGAAACAAAATAAACAGAAAAGTTCAACATTGGACTCCTATTTTAGGGGCAAAGAGGCCCAAAGCATGGAGGAGGACTGTGAGGTCAGAACTCCTGCACCAAAAGCCCCAAATGAAAATACAAGCTGGCTACAGGCCATAGAGGACCTTAGGAAGCAGATAAGAGAAGTGGGGGAAAATTTGGAAAGAGAAATGAAAAAGATGCAAGAAAAGTATGAAATGACAGTCAACAGCCTAACTGAGGAAAATAACACCTTAAAAAATAGACTAACTCAAATGGCAAAAGAGGCTCAAAAAAGCAATGAGGAGAAGAATGCCTTAAAAAGCCAAATTTGCCAGATGGAAAAAGAATCTCAAAAGCTCATTGAGGAGATTCATTCCTTCAGAATTAGACTGGAGCAAATGGAAGCCAATGACTTTATGAGAAATCAAGATGCTGTTAAGCAGATCCAAACAAATGAAAGATTAGAAGGCAATGTGAAATATCTCATGGGAAAAACCACTGACCTGGAAAATAGATCCAGGAGACACAATTTAAAAATTATTGGACTACCTGAAAGCCATGATCAAAGAAGAACCTAGAAATCACCCTTCAAGAAATTCTCAAGGAAAATTGCCCTGATGTTTTAGATCCAGAGGGCGAAATAGAGGTTGAAAGAATCCACCAATCACCTCCTGAAAAAGATCCCCAAAAGAAAACTCCCAGGAATATTATAGCCAGGTTCCAGAATCCCCAGATCAAGGAGAAAATACTACATGCAGCCAGGAAGAAACAATTTCAATATTGTGGAAACACAATCAGAATAGCCCAGGACCTGGCAGCTTCTACACTGAGGGATCGAAGGGCATGGAATATGACATTCCAGAGGGCAAAAGAGCTGGGAATGAACCCAAGGGTCACCTACCCAGCAAAACTGAGTATCTTGTTTCAAGGGAAAATATGGTCATTCAGTGGAATAGAGGACTTTCAAGCATTCTTGATGAAAAAACCAGAGTTGAATAGAAAATTTGACATTCAGACACAAGAAGCAAGAGATGCTTGAGAAGGTAATCAAGGAAAAGAAATCAAAAGGAACTTATCAAAGTTGGACTATTTACATTCCTACATGGAAAAACAATAACTGTGTTTGATGAAACCTTTCTCATTATGAAAATATTTGAAGGAGGGTACATGGTATATGTTCACAGGTATACATGGATAGAAGGCACAGGTTGAATTTGATGGGAAGGGGTGATTATTATTTTTTTTTGGAGGGCAATTGGGGTTGGGTGACTTGCCCAGGTTCACATGGCTGGGTTTTTGTTTGTGTGTTGGGTGTCTGGGACCGGATCCGAGCTCGGGTCCTTCTGGCTCCAGGGCTGGCTCTCTGCTCGCTGCGCCACCTAGCCACCCCAAGGAAGGGATGATTCTTAAGGGGTGAAGTCAAGAGGTGAGAGAGGAAAGTGGCAAGAGGAGATGGAGAGAGACAAGGTAGGGCAAACTATCTCATGTAGAAGAGGCAAGGGGAAGTAGTTGCAGGCGAGGGGAAGAACAGGAAGGCAAAAAGGCAAAAGCATATTCTCATTGAAGTTGGCTCAAGGAGAGAATCACATACATACTAAATGGAATATCTTACCCTCACTCACTCTCCTGAGTAGGGGAAAGGAGGATGAGAGGGGGGATGATGGAGGGGAGGGCATTCTGGGGAGAGGGGAAGTTAGAAGTACCCACTATCAAAGAGGGACAGGATCAAAGTAGGGAATGGACCAGGTGGGAGGTGAGACAGGTGGGAGGGAAATATAAGCAGTCTTTTACAATATATCTACTATGGTAATGTTTTGCATAGATATACATGTACAACACATACTGAATTGCTTATCTTCTCAGAGGGAGTGTGTGACAAGGGAGAAAGGGAATGGATCTAAAAATGGAAGTTTTAAAATTAAATGTTTCATAAGATGTCCAGGCAGTGGGGCTCAGAGATTCACCTTGCCCTAATGGCAAAGTCGAAGGGGGTATGGGAGAAGATATGGGAGAGAGCAGATTGGATGAGGGGATATCTAGTGGGACTGCTATTCTGGGGTGGTGGGTAGGGAAAAAATGGGAGAAAAATGTAACTTATAATCTGGTGGAAATGAATGATGTAAACCAGAAGTTAATAAAGCATTTGTTTAATTTAAAAAAAAAAAAGAAGTACCCTGGGAACCAAAAAAAAATTAATGCTAAAAATTGTTTTTATATGTAATTGGGGAAAAATAAAATACTATTAAAATAATAATTGACTTCCCTATCTCACAGGGCTATTGTGAGGATCAAATAATAAGCTACACACATTTGTTAAATCCTTACTCTGTGGTAAGTGTCCTTCTACATGCTGAGCATATAAGTTCCACTCAGGAACTTACTTTCTAATGGGGCAGTTAACATAAAAATGCATAATTGTATACAGAACTTTTTAGTTTAGTTTAGAAATACTAGCAACTTGGGAAACCAGGAAATACCTAATGTAAATGGTGATACTGGAGAAAAGTCAGTCAACAAAGATTTATTTAGTACCTTCTATGTGCTAAGCATTATACAAAACCCTGGGTATACAAAACAACAACAACAACAACAACAACAACACAAAACAAAGACAGTCCCTGCCCTCAAGGAGCTCACAGTCTAATGAGGGATACAGATGCAAACAGCTATGTACAAACAAGATATAAACAGGATGTTGTTGTTCAGTTGTATCAGCCATGTCTGACTCTTTTTGACCCTTTTTGGGGTTTTCTTGGCAAACATACTGGAGTGGTTTGCCATTTCTTTTTCCAGGGTTAATGATTTGCCCAGAGTCCCATGATTAGTAGGTATCTGGGCCCAGATTTGAAGTCAGGTCTTCCTGAACTCAGGTCTGGCACTCCATTCATTGCACCACCTAACTACCTGGGATAAGTTGAAGTTAATCAGTATAGAGAAGTTGCTAGTATTGAGGGGGATGAAGAAAGAGCTCTTGTACCTGGTGGGATTTCAGATGGGACTTGAAGAAAGCCAGGGAAGCCAGGAGTCTCAAAGGAATCCAGGGTTTCCAAGAAGGGCCTGTTAGGAAGAGAGAAGTACAGGCACAGGGTACAACCAGGGTCAGGCAAAGAGATGAAAGATGGTATGTTAGGCATAAGAAGTAGCAAGGACACCAAGTCTAGCTCAGCCATAAAGTTCATGGAGGGGAGTTACACATAGCACAGTTAGTTCTAGATGCATCATGTTTTTAGTTCAGTGACAGACAAAGGAGTTATATTTGAATCTGGAGGAAATAGGACTATTGAATGTTATTGAATAAGCCCAGATAGTGATAACTGTGAAAAATAATTTATAAAGTTAACCACACAGCAATAAAAAAGTAAGTTATGGTGATCATAATTGCTCATATTGTTAAAGTGCTTTAATGTTTACAAAACATCTCCCTTGATGCAAGGTGCTGACTATGCTGACTCAATCCATTTATGTTGTCAGACACTAACTGGGACTTCAGTGGAACAAAGCAATACTTTTACTCCTTCTTTATTGATTTTTTATCCTGTTCACCCCCACCATTCTTGTATTTGATCCTCACAATAGCCCCATGAGGCATATAAGAGCAAATGTTATGATGTCCATTGGAATGAGAAGCCTAAGACTCAGGGAGGTAGAGGCAGAGCCAATTGGGCCCTTGGGACAGCTTTACAAACTAAGACTTCAAGTGAATTTTTAATGACAAATTTGTTTAGTTGGAAGAAAGGAGAGATGTAGACTATAATCCCCATGGGTGCTCCTGCCAGGAGTAGGGGAGAAAAGGGCAGGGCAGAATGGAACTCATGTGGGGTGCAACTACCAGGTGGAAGTTGTTATTATTGTCTGTCCTTTGTTTTCAGAGGACCAGTGACATCACAGGTGATGTGAATTGGATTTAAGTGAGGCAGACTTGTGCAAAGTCATCAGCCTCACTCTGTCTTCTAGAGTCATCAAAGTCCAGTGGCAAGATAAAAGTCGAGACAGTGGCAATGATCTGGGATGCAGTGGATGACCTTGGTGTCTTTGATGCTGACCAAGCTCCAAGTGCTCCAAAGTATCTGTTTCAGCTGCCTTCATGGCTAATGCAGCAAACTGGGCACTGTTCAGGAGTATGCTGAAGCTGGCTTTTGTTGAATTTTCAGTGTGAGCATCTAAACATCAGAAATCATCAGATGTTATGAATCAGAGATTGATTTATTCTTCTGTTGACTATCTAGACCATAACATGTGATGGAGAAAATGTTAATAATGCAGATTAAACTTAAAAATGTATTCTAAATTTATTTCCCCCTCTCCCTTAACTCTGCAGAAAGCTGGTTGTTAAATATGTACTAATATAGGACTGGTATCTGCTTATTTTAGCAAGTCATTCTTGGTATCTCAGAGCCAAATTCAATTGTTTCTGTGGTACCAAAGTAGGGTTAGTAGTATTACTGTCCCCCTGAATTTTATTGCCATGGAGAAAAACCTTCCTGGTTATAGCTCTTATACAACTTATAGGAAAATTCTTAGAAAGTCAGAGTCAATGAAAGATCTGTTATTGGAACCCAGGAGTCTGGATTCCTCATCTTAAAACATACTTTGCTGATAATGGAAGGCACAGCCTACAGTTTATATTACCAAATGGAAAGCTTTTAAAATAATCTGTAACAGCCTCCTTCAGATCTTACACCCTGGTCCTGAGCCTTTTCCTCATTCCATCTGCTCAACTTCACTCTTGGTTCCTTAAACCTTGAAATGTGTTTATTTCTTGGTGAATTCTGTGTAGCCTTGCTTAGAAGTAAAAGTGCTCAATTTTGGGAAGACTTGGACATTATTTTCCACAGGGAGTCATGGAGGTACAACATCTGTACCATTCAAGATAGCATTGGCCGCAAACATTTAGAGGATGCAGTGTTTCCCCCCAGTGTAATTAGATCTATCACCTCCAGTCTGAAAACTTCCTGTTAGTCTTATTTGAGTAAAGCACAGCTCACTTCTACAGGTCCCTGAAATAGGCTAATTCTTCAGTTTTCCCACCCCCTAAAAATCATAACTATCTTTCACATTTCTGTAATACTTTTGTTTCCAAAGTACTTTTAATCCATTATATTATTTGATTCCCCCCAATAATTCTGAGGTAGACTGAGTAGGGATTACTCTGATACTTTGATGACTCAGTAGTCTCAGTAATTTGGATACTTCTTCCACCAAACACAAGTCATAACCATCATAACCCATCCATACATACCTTCACTTCTTTTTGAGATTCTTGTCTAACCACGTGGTCCCACAAATCCTTTACAGAGGGTTCACCCAATTTGCTGGGGAGAGTCCATCCTCTAGAAGTCTTGACACACCATGGATACCAAAGGAACTGTCCATCAGTTATCCCTCAATGATAGCTACAAGACCAGTCCACCTTCCTTTCCAGATATACAGCTTTTCAATGAGGTCCTTGGATCCTTAACATTACAGCCTACTGCATTACTTTTTCTTGATGACAGATATCGGTGTACTCTTATCCACCATGTACCTCTCCATTGCCATTTGGATGGTCATCAATGTTAATTCTTCAGAGACCAAGGTATTTCCTTCCTTGTAGCCATTCAGTATTGTAGAAGTAGATTTTTGTGAATATGAAGCAAGGCACAAAATGGAGATGCATCATCACCAGAGTCTTTTTCTCTACAATGGAAGAAGTCTACCACAGAGTTGAAATCAATGAGGTATTCCTTACAGATGATAAGGTCTCACAGATTCCCTCCTTTGTGGAATGTAATTGTTCTGATTGAGCCAAGCCCTGGGATACTTCAGAGCCTCCTAAATAGAGATCCATAATCCCTCAAATATGTTTAATTATTTCTATGCAGGAAGAACCGAGTGGATGAAGAATGTTTATTGTCCAGACTATGATATTCAGCTCTTAGAGATGCTTCTTTAGTATATAAATCTTGGACAGATATTGCAGATGGATAATGAGCCAAGTTCAGAACTGAACAGAAGGAGGGGAGCAGGTTAAACTGTTTGTGGGAAATTGCGATGAACATGAGGGTCTCCATAAAATAAAAGTTTATCTCCTGTTTTATATGTATTTTTTAGAGATTAGATTTCTTTTATTGTATCAAATTATAATAGTTATGCATATAGTGTATATTCATATATAATATACCCACATAAAAGAGCCAATGACCACTATTCAAGAGAGTACATTAAATAGACTTGTTCATTCTCGACTTTGTTGGTCTAATAACTGGATAAAGCCAATGGCTTGTTTTTATGAGGGAGTCTTTTGAACACTTGTAAATGTACAAATTTCTCTTTACCAACATAAGCTTCAATAAAGTACTTTGTTCTAGCAACCACTTGAGTTTTAAATTCCAGCCTTAAAGACTAGAAACTTTCTATTTTCTTTCCCTTCACTCGATTTCTTTATATTACCCATGATCTTCAGCTGTTGCCAGATTTGCTACCAAAGCTCTCCCACTCATCATCCTTGAAAGTTCTCGGGTAGAAAGTGAGAAAGAGCACTTAAAAACAACAGTGTTTTCTGGCCAAGGATTTTTGGCCCTATTTTAGAGATGAAGAGGCCATGGAGGGGTAAAGTGATTTATCCAAGTCCACATAGCTAATCAATGCCATAGTCAGGAATGGAACCCAAACCAACTGGCATCCAAGTCTAAGGCTCAATGCTACACTATGTCTCTTTGAACAATTGGATATAAATGGAAAAGTAAATTCAGTTGAAAGATGAAAATTCAAATTTTATTATTTCCTTCCTTACCTTTGCCCATTACATTTCCATGATGCCAGTTGCAACTTAAAAACTAGAGTTTCCCTTTCTTTCAAAATTATTATAATGTTCATTTTGATATTATATTTCCCAAAGCTTTTTTTTTGCAGTTCAAATCAGTAAATATTTATTAAATTCCCACTGTGTATGTATGAGATGCTTAGAAGGACAGCTTGAACTAGAATCCAGGTTCTCTGCCTTATATTCTACACTTCATGGAATTGTTGAGGCAATTCTGTGGAACAGATAAGTCAGCTAGTATTTTCCCCATAAAAAATCCATCCAAATGATCAAATTAGATAATATTTTGTAAAAGTGCTTAGCACAATGGCTGACACATAGTAGGTGCTGTGTAAATGCTTATTCCTGTCCCTCCCCAACCCCGTCCATCAATCTGTCTTTTCAGTATGTTTTGATTGAATGTGTACTGTATACACATTCCATATGCATACAAAGTCCATATGCATACAAAGCTTAGTAATGAGATTGAAAGGGAGGATGAGAGGAACACAGAAGAATTGAATGCAAGGTAGAATATGGAGTGGGAATATGAGATTTACAAAGTGTTATAAATGATTGGAGGAGGGGTAGATCACTTCTGACTGGAAGGATAGAATCATAGAGTAGACAGTTAAAACCAGAAATGTCCTTAAAACACAGAACAAGGAATGCTATAGTCAGTTGGGACTTGTAATAACTGGATGGGACTGGGTCTATTTTTATTTTTGTCTTTGTATTACTATTGCCTTGTACATAATATAGAAAGCACTTAATAAATGTTTTTGAATTAAAAATTAAATTAAAAAAATTAAAATTTTAAATTAAAAGGTTTTTTAAAGCACTTAATAAATGTTTTTTTTTAATTAAATGAAACAAATAATGTTAGAGACAAGAAGGACCTTGCAGCAAAGGAAATATAATGTCCCAACCTCAGAGGTCATCTAATCTCATTTTGTAGATGAGAAAACTGAAACCCAGAGAAAGAAAGTTAATTAATTGACCAAGGTGACACTACTAGTAAGGAATTTGGAACTAGAACTCAGAGGGTTTTCTGACTCCAAGCTAGTGAGTGCTCTTTTCAGGTAACCCTGGCTACCGTGTGTGTGTGTGTGTGTGTGTGTGTGTGTGTGTGTGTGTGTATAAATAATAGAGATGGAATAAAGTGATTGAAACTTTCTGACAGAAAGGTGTGAATATAAACTTTTACTATGTTAATTTCCTCCTTCTTGAACTATGAAGTCCCAAATTTCCAAAACAAGTTACTTTTTATTGATATTTGTTGGATGACTCTGGAGTAATACTTGTTGCTTATAGATTTCAAATTATATCAGTTACCATTGAGAATGCACATTAAGTACATGGCTGGAACTACTTATGGAAAGTTGGGTTTTCATTATGTGAATTTAACATTGACTAACATTTCCCTCCTTTAGCCATGGTCGATGTCATTATGACCTCTGTAGTGCAGAGATGAATGTCCTTGCAAATGTGTACACAGAGGTACACATATATCTCCCCTTCAGCCAGGTTTATGCCAGACATAGAGGCCCAGAATCTTTCCTTCCATCTGGAAGCTTCACTGGTATTTGAGTAGCCTAGCTCAGCTACTTTGGGGTAGTCAGGGACTGAAAGACAATCAGAAAAGAACCATGGTATTAACATGAGTGGAAATTGTGTTGCCTTAAGACTAGGGGAGATAGGCAGGCATTAGTTATTCAGCCTCACCTGCATGGGATTGGAGACACAGAATCATTTGCATGATGCAAGAAGGAAGTGTTTCCATCCCTATTCCCCCTATCTTGCAGAAGCTTACCATAGGAGATTTTAGGCAATGGTGACAGTAAACAAAAAATTTTAAAATATTGGATTTTATTTTTTGCTACTTTTGGAGGGGAGAAGGCAGGGCAATTCGGGTTAAGTGACTTGCCCAAGGTCACAGGGCTAGTAAGTATTAAGTGTCTGAGCCCAAATTTGAACTCAGGCCTTCATTACTCCAGGGCTGGTGCTCTATTCACTCTGCCACCTAGCCACCCCAGTATTTTTTTTATAAGGTATAAAATAAATTTCTAATGATTTGTTCCCGTGAAGGCTAGGTTAGACATCTGGCTTCCTGAGAAACTGGCAGCTACATAGTGTAGTGGATAGAGCACTGGGCCTAGATCAGGAAGATCTGAGTTCAAATCTTACCTCAGACACTTATTAGCTATCTAACTATAAGTGGCCAAATCACTTAACCTCTGCCTGTTTCAGTTTTCCCAACTGTAAAACAGGGATAATAATAGCACCTTCTTGGCAGGGCTGTTGTGAGGATAGATATGATAATATTTGTAAAGCACTTAGAGCCTGGAATACAGTAGGTGCTTAATCAATGCATGTTTCCTTCCCCTGGAAAGGGAAAGAGCGCCACCTGCCGATGCAGAGCCAAATGTTGTTTGAGAAGAAGAAGGTTACAGTAAATAGAGGCTCGTGCCAAAGGAGGAAAATAAAATTGCCAAATGATGGAGGGCAGATACCAGAGCCAAGACCAAAAGACAGCTGACTGAAATGGCCCCAGTGGTGAGGAGCTGCAAGCTGCAGGGAGTAGGGGATGGGGGCATCAACCAGCATTGAGACCTGCTGGGCACAGCAGGAAATGAGGGCTGCGGAAGGCACAGTGGGACACAGAGTAGCTGTGTAGGGGAGCCCCAAGATAAGGGAGCAAACTTAAGTTGTTCCCAGAGTGCGACCCAAGGCAGTACTGTAAGTCATATGGATTGTGCAGGTCTCTGGACGCAGGTGATTCTCTGAGAGGCAGCCTTATTTTCTATGGGCTCAGATGCAGAGAGGTCCCTTTTATTGCCTTTACATTATCTTTTTTTTTATTTTTTCAAATAAATTTCATTTACATTTTGTTTTTATATCACAGTCATTTCTGGATAGATGCTCATCCTCCACAACCCCCAACAATTCTTCCCTCCTAACAAAGAAAAACAGTTAAACAAAACGACCATCCAGTGATGGTGTCTGTCAGGATCACATAATCACAGAAACAGAGAGCTGGACGGGACCTCAGTGGCCATCTAGTCCATCTAGTCAGGTGGTGCTGAGTCCATGTCCTCAAGGAGCTGACAATCTGAGGGGGGAAGTCCTGCTAGGTGGCAGAGTGAATAGAGCACCAGCCCTGGAGTAATGAAGGCCTGAGTTCAAATTTGGGCTCAGACACTTAACACTTACTAGCCTTGTGACCTTGGGCAAGTCACTTAACCCCAATTGCCCTGCCTTCTCCCCTCCAAAAGTAGCAAAAAATAAAATCCAATATTTTAAAATTTTTTGTTTACTGTCACCATTGCCTAAAATCTCCTATGGTAAGCTTCTGCAAGATAGGGGGAATAGGGATGGAAACACTTCCTTCTTGCATCATGCAAATGATTCTGTGTCTCCAATCCCATGCAGGTGAGGCTGAATAACTAATTCCTGCCTATCTCCCCTAGTCTTAAGGCAACACAATTTCCACTCATGTTAATACCATGGTTCTTTTCTGATTGTCTTTCAGTCCCTGACTACCCCAAAGTAGCTGAGCTAGGCTACTCAAATACCAGTGAAGCTTCCAGATGGAAGGAAAGATTCTGGGCCTCTATGTCTGGCATAAACCTGGCTGAAGGGGAGATATATGTACACCCCCTATACAAGAGCAGTACCTATGATACTGACAAGTGATCACTCGTCTTCTTTTGTAGACCTCCAAGGAGGGGTAGACCTCTTCTTCTTCTTCTTCAGAAGGCAAGGCAATTGGGGCTAAGTGACTTGCCCAAGGTCACATGGCCAGTAAGTGTTAAGTATGTGAGGCTGGATTTGAACTCAGGTCCTCCTGATTCCAGAACTGGTGCTGTATTCATTGCAACACCTAGCTGCCCCCAAACCACTACTTCTTAAGGAAAGTCATATCACTTTTGGATAGCCCTAATCATTAGGACACTTCCCCCTCCCTGGCTTCCCCCTGCCCCCCATCAAGCCTAAATTTGCTTCTTTTGAAACTTCTTCACATTGCTGCTGGATCTTTCCTCTGGGGTTAAAAAAAGGATAATCCCTCTTTCTCATGATTTCTTCTTGTTCAATTGTTTCAGTTCTGTCTGACTCTTTGTGACCCCATTTGGGATCTTCTTAGCAAAGATACCAGAATTGTTTGCCATTTTGTTCTCCAGTTCATTTTACAGATGACAAATTGAGGCAAACAGGGTTGTTATTTCCCTAAGGTCACATCACTAGTGAGTGTCTGAGTCCAGATTTGAACTTAGGAAGGTGAATCTTCCTGACTCCAGGCCTGGCACTCTATCCACTGTGCACTTGGCTCCTTCATGGTAGACCCCCATGTACTTGAAGAATGCTAGTGTGTTATCTCTGGATCTTCTTTTCTGCTGGCCAAACATACCCACTTCTTTCAAATGCTTCCTATATGACCAGGACTTAAGACTCTTCTCAATAATGGTTGCCTTACTCTTGGTATTCTCCAGCTTATCAATATCTTTCCTAAGTGGTAGTGCCCAGAACTGAACACCATATTCTAGATGAAATCTGATGAGAGCACAGTGCAGTAGGACCATCACCTGCTTATTTCTGGAAACTAGAAAGCCTAAGGTCTCATTAGGTTTGTTTGCCCCACTATTCTACTAACTCATTGAGTGTATAGTCCCCTAAAATCTTCAGATCCCTGTCAGGAAATTCCTTCATTTTGTACTTGGGAAGTTGATTTTTTTTGTACCCAAGTATAATATATAAAGTATAAGTACCCAAGTATAAGCCTTTACAATTATCTTCACTGAATTTCATCTTGTTAGATTCATCCCAGTTCTCTAGACTGTCAATATCCTTTTATAGCCTGACTCCATCATCCCTCTCAACTCTGTGTCATCTGCAACATTGATGAACATGTTATCTATGCCTTTATCCAAATCACTGATAAAAATATTATATAGCATAGAGCCAGGCACAGATCCTTGGGGTTCTCTACTGGAGACTTCCTGCCACACTGACAACGAACCGTTAATAACTATTCTTAGTCCAAACAGCCAACTGCTTCTGAAAACATATAATTATATTATTGCCTAGTTTACATTTCTCCATCTTATTTGTAAGCATAATATGAGATACTTTATCTAAAGCTTTATTAAAATTAACTACCTACACCACTCTTCCCATCTATTAGTTTAGTAATCCTAGCCAAAAAAAATAGAAAAACAAATGAGAGATGAATCTTATATGACCTATTTTTTTATTTTATGAAACTACACTGTTCTTTGTAATCACCATTTGCCTTCCTGCCAACCTCCCCTTTAATGATTCATTCTAGAATTTTTCCAGGAATTGAAGTCAAGGTCACTGGCCTATTGTCTGCAGGCTCTTCCTTTTTCTCTAAAATCAAGACATTTGCCCTTCTCCAACCTTGTGGCACCTCTCTCATTTTCCATGATCTTTCAAAAATTCCTGACAGTGGCTTAGAGATCATAGCTGCTAATTCTTTTAGTATTTGAAGATTTAGTTTATTCATTTCAGGAGACTTGAGCAGGTAGGCACTTTCTTGCTATCTCTTTACTTATCTTGGCCATCACTTGCCTCTTAAACATTTTTGTTCTGCTCTTTCTGAGACAAAGGACATTCTTCATAGTAGAGGATGCATAGTCTCACAGATCTCCCTGAAAGGACAGAGATGTTTACATATTTTTCCTGCAGGTCTTAGATTTGTCCTTATAATTACTTAATGTTCAGTTTCCTTCCTTCCTTCTTTCTTTCCCTTCTTTATGTTCTTTTCATTGTAGTGATGTATATTTTTTGACTGTTTGTACTTGACTCTGCATTCATAGATACACATCTTTCCAAGTTTCTCTGGATTCTTCATTTCTTTTTTTTAAATTTATTTTATTTTCAATTCAGGGAATAAAATAAGCATTTCCATATTCATCATTTCTTACAACATAATTCAGTTCCATTATATTTATGCCATAAATTAGTCAACCATCCCCCAGTTGATGGGCACCAACTTGATTTTTCAGTTTTTTGCTTCCACAAAAACTGGTGTGAAAGCTACCATATTGCTATGAATATTTTAGTATATATAGGACCTTTATTTTTGTCTTTGGCTTTCTTGGGGTATATGCTCAGTAATGTGGGTGAAAAGGTAAAAGGAGTTTAGTGACTTTTCTTACTTATTCCAAATTATTGCATAGAAATGGTAGAGTCAATTCAGAACTCCACCAATAGCATATTAATGTTCTTGTTTTTACCAAAGTCATTCCAACATTGACTACTTCTGTCTTTTGTCATCTTTGCCAATCATCTGGATATTTATTTGAAAACTGTTCATTTACATTTTTGTCACTTAACACTTGAGGTATGGCTTGGTCATACATATTTATGTTAATTCTCTGATATTTTTTGTCCATCAAGATACAGAATTTGAGCCATGTACCAGAAAACTTTTTCTTATATGTTCCTGGGAGGGCAAGAGGCAACCCTAGTCCTGGAGAGATAGTTAATGCAAAAATTATTTTTAAAAATCCATTATCTTGTAAATTAAACTCCTCATGTTTTGAGCCTGGTAAACCTATATTCCTATAAGGGGAGCTGGTGACATTTGATGGAATGGCTAGGTACTGACTTTCCTTGGGAGAGTACAAGTCAGAAAAGAAAGAGGTTCTTAAATTGTTAGGAGAAGCTTTTGCTACAAGGGTTAAAGAGGAGCTTAAACTGTACTAAAGTATTCTTTCAGTTTCAAATTTTGGGAATTATTTTTGAGGGATAGAGAAGTAGAGAGAAAAGGGAAATAAGGACATAGGTCCTGTAATGCAACTCAATGTGTAATGACTAAGCAGTCAGAATAAATATGATGTCAGTTCCTAGTGTGAACTGGGACAAGCTTTCTCAGCTCCCTGTGCTTCAATTTACTCAAATGTGCCCTAAAAGTTTATTTCTTCTATATCTTTCTTTAAAGGCAAAAGGATTAGCATCTGTAAAATGAGGGGAATTGGACTGATGCTCTCTACGGCATCTCTCAGCTCTAAAGTTTGATGATGCTATGATTCTAACTAAGGGCTAGAGAGTTTATAATCTGACCAGCTTTGGATACAGTATCAACAACAGAACAGTTTGTCTCCCAGTATGGTATTTGATTGTTTATTATACTCCTTCCTGAGGTTCCTTTAAAAACTTCTAATACAATTTTCAACCCCGTGAGTGATAGGCAATGTGGCTCAATGGTTTGGAATCAGATGACCCAGAATCTAGTCCTTGTCCTCCATTAACTAGCCATCTGTCCCTACACAAGTCTCTTCACTTTCCTGTGCCTTAGTTTCCTAATTTATAAAATGTAGATAATAATAACCAAACTCTGTTTACCTCGCAGTCTTGTTATAAAAAAAAGCTTAAACCACCCCCCAAAGCAACAAAAATAACAACCATCACAGAATCATGGAATTTGAGAAATACCACAACAGTAACGCTATTCCTAGCTTTCCCTGATAGGTGGGCCTTTTTGCCATACCTAACTGGGAACCAGGCCATCACACAGTTCCTGCAATCTCTACCATGATCCTCCCTCTCCCTCTTTCACCTTTCTAGGTCCTCATAAATTAATAAACAAATAACAAACAAACAAATAAATACACACTCACATACATATGTGTATATGAATTTATATATACATGTGTGTATGAATGTATATTCTCTCTCCCCACTAGAACATAAGCTTCTTGAGGGCAATAGGTATCGTGTTTGCTTTTATATGTATCCCTAGAACTTATAACAGTGCTTGACACATAGTAGGCTCTAGATAAATGCCCTGTTTGTGTGCCTATCTTATCTGTCTCTCCATCCTATAAATTCTCCATAAGGGATTCTGTTCCATACACAAAGGAATTTCCTCTCAATTTTCTTGTTTTGATTGGTGCCAATAAAACAAAAACTGAGATTGAAATGAAACAGACTAATACAGTTGAAAAATATTAGAAAAAAAGAAAGGGAAAAAATCTTCTCCTCTTAAAGAGAAACTGTAGTCTCAAATGAACTTCCAGAAAATGTGGAACTCCCCCAATAGGAATTAGGAACATGAGGTTGAATGAAAGCCACACATCTCACTTTTAGGTGAGAAATCACACTGGCCTAGGTAAAAACTCCTCTGTGGGTCCCTCTGATCCATGGGATAACTACAACCCAGATGGAAGTCCTGACTAAATTTCTCTAGATGTCAGAAGGTATATCAGACAGAGGTATTAATCCTTTGGATAATAGGACAAGCAGTCTTAGCTCAAAAGAAGAGAAAAATCCCAAGATGAGCCCTGAATACCAGTGAGAAACCCCAAAAGGAACCCCAAGTACCTGGGGTTGATTGATTCAGCCCTAAGATTCCAAAGCCCCCAAGTATAACAATAAACCAGCATGGCAAAAGGGAGTCATTTAAGTTTGCCAGTAAGTATCTGACACGGGCAAAACAATATGCCAGAATCTTTTATCATTAAACATATGCTGGATGGATGAGAAAAGAGAAAAGAATGATTAATTATTATCTCAGTATACGTGAAATACCAGTTGAATGATATCAGTGATAAATTCTACAGGAACTCAAAAAAAGGAAAGATTGCCAAGGACTGGAACGGGAGGGAAGGCTTCATGAACTAAATGTAGACCTTGAAGGAATGTAGGAGGAGAGGGATGGGGTGGGCAGTTCAAAGTGGCAGGTTAGTAAAAGCAAAGGTGAAGATGTGGATATATGTGGTTGTCCAGAAATTGACCAGGACTGTCATCATCAATATCACCACCACCATCATCACTGTGACCATCGTCAGTATCATTACCATTAATGTCATCATCGTGCACTTTTCTATCATCAGCATTCCCATTACTACCACTATTCTTTCCAACACCACCACTATTGTTGCCATGACCATCATTCCACCCCTCCCCCACACCATCACTATCATCTACACCATCATCATAACTCTCACAGTAATACAGAAAGAGATTGTTATCTGCATTTTACAGATGAAGAGACTGAAGTCTAGTGGGGGAAGTGGGAGTGAATTCCCTAAGATTATACAAAGAATAGATATAGAACTAAAACCCACGTCTCAGGATGCTGCAGTGGACCATCTTTAGAGAAAGGCAGCATTGATCAGGTTTTCATTGGAAATTGGTACAAGAGATTGCTAAATATCATGAGCTGAATAAATAAACCTTCTTGCTTTCTGTGAAAAGCACAATATTGAACCTTTTCTTCCCTCTTCCCTCTGATGTCTTTGACAACCCCCTAAAGAGACAATCCCAAGTTTGGTCAGGTAATGGGAGACTGATGGGACTGAGCTCACTCTAAGCAATAAAACACAGTAGGATGCCTAATGGACAAATTATGCCCCTAAGCCTTTGCACCACTGATCCAAGGAAACTCTTCAAAGAGAGCTTTGTTTTTCGTAGGATTAATGTCTCACCAGCTTGGATAATGGGTTTGATCATAGGGATTTTTTGCTTACTGAGTTTGCTCAGCCAGAATGGGTATAAAACAACTTATTTCACCTTAGAAAGCTTTGGAAATATGGGAATACAAGTTCCCAGTATGAATCTATCCTGGGACCACTGTCTGATGATGATGAGGAGGAGGAGGAGGAGGAGGAGGAAGATGGTGATGATGATGGTGATAGAAAGTTCCCAACCCAAAAAGAAATCTGTCTTTCTTGTTGATTTCTGACAAGCAGCTCATTGTACAGCAAAGAACACTAGAGTCAACTGATTTGAGTTCAAATCTTGACTGTTACACTTAACTAGCTGTGTGATTATGGTTGATTAATGTCCCCTCTTTGAATTTCAGTTTTCTCATCTGTTAAATTAGTTCCAATAATATCCCCATTATGATCAAAAGTTAGTAATCTGTGTCAGTCACCTCTTTGAAAACTACCTTCTAAGCCTTCAGTTAAATTCAACACACATTTATTAAGTGTTTACTATATGCCAGGCACTGGGCTAGGCAACTATGGATACTAAGACAAAAATGAAACCATCCCTACCCTCAAGAAGCTTACATTCTACAAGGAGCACCAGCATGTGTTCAGACAAGTAAATAGAAGATATATAAAAAGTAAATATGACGTTCAGGGTGGGAGAATACTGGAGAGAGATCAGGAAAGAACTTCCATAGGAGGTGACTCTTGAGCTGAGATCAGAAAGGATCTAGGGATTTCAAGAGATAGGGGTGAGGAAGGAGAGTATTTCAGCAACAAGGGTATACCCCATGCAACAGCACCAAGGTAAGAAATGAAATATTATTTGTGAGGAATAGCAAGTAGCCAGTTCAGCTAGAATGTAACATGCCATAGGGAGTAACTGGTCAAAGCCTAACTAGGAAGGGCATTAATTGATGAATGATGATGGTGATGATAAGCTAGCACTCATAGAGTGCTTTAAATTTTGCAAAGAGGTTTATAAATATTTTCTCATTTGACCCTCACTTTACCTTGGGAGGTAGGCACTATTATTATCCCCATTTGACAGATGAAAAACCTGAAGGAAACAGATTAAATGACTTGCCCAGCCAGGGTCACTGAGCTAGTTAAATATCTGAGGCAGGATCCTTTTTGACTCTAAGTCCAGTTCTTGGAATTATGGGTAGGTTTATTTCCAGCCACTATGTCACCTAGCTGCCAGTTTGTATTTTTTTAGAGGCAAGAGAAAGTCCCTGAAGCTTCTTAAGCAGGGGTGTTAGATGATCAGACTTGTGATTTAGGAATATCAGTTCGGGTCTATGTGGAGGATGGGAGTCAAGAGGGGAGAGACTGAATGAGAGGTGACCAGTTAGAAGTTTATTGCAATAGTGGAGGAGAAAGGTGATGAAGAACTAAACAAAGATAATCACTTGGTGAGTGGAGAAGGGGGGAAGATCCAAGAAATATTTTAGAAAGTAGAATCAATAAGACTTGACAACTGATTAGCTATGGTGATCAAGGGAGAAGTGCAACAAATGACCACTAGATTGCTAGTCTGGGTGATGAGAAGAATAATGGTACTCTCAAGTTAGAAAGAAGTTTGGTTTGAGGGTAAAGATTATGAATCACATTTTAGATGGATCAGAGAACATAAAATATCAGAGCTATTAGGCTGTGATCTCTTAGAGGGAAGGAACTGGGTCTTATCTAAATGCTGTATCTCTTCTACAGGCTGAACTCTTAAGGTCTGCATAATATTAAATTTGTTAACTAGAGGGTCTTTAGAACACAACAGAGATATTGTTAGAGCTGGGAAGAAGCTTAAAAATCCCTTTGTCTAATCCCCTTATTTTCCAGATCAGAAAACCAATATAAATTCATCATTTGTTTGTGAAATAGCATGGAAATATTCTACTTCTTTGCAAATCTCCAGAAAACACTGAAAATAGTAAGGATTTCTCAACCATTCTTTTTTTACTTTTCTGTTGATCAGACTGTTTCATGGAGTCTCATACCTAGGCTTGTCACATATTTCAGGAATATGAGGTACTGTACCAAGATCCAGTACCATTATTTGAGGGAAGCTACACAGCAAAATCAGAAAATGTCTTCAGGTTAGTTTTCAGGATGAAATCTCTCAGGGACTTTTCAAAAGCTCCTCAGCTCTCTCCCACAAACTGTGGGGGCTGAAGTATTCCTAAGAAGAGAATTGATACTTAGTGGATAGATGGTTTTATATATATATATATATATATATATATATATATATATATATATATATATATATATATATATATATATATATATATATATGTCTAACAGTAGGTGTTTGATAAATATTTGTTGACTATGACTGACTGATTGACCACATGTGAAATGAATTGTCTTCATCAAGAGTAGACTACTCCTCATTAGAATATTTAAGCAAAGGGTATTTGATACATTTGGGAATGCCATAGTGAGGATTCCTGTGGGGGAATGGGTCCGACTAGATGAATGCTGAGGTCCCTGACTCTGAAATTCTGTAATTCACTCACTCTATGAGAAAAATAACAGCAGCTCTCACTGAAATAACTCATGGAAGTTTACATGACACTTTCCCCTCAATACAATGTGAACTTGAGAAAGAGGAAAGTGGGAAGGAGGATGACCACTATGAAGAGGAGGGAGGAGGAAAAAAAAAGAGGAGGAAGAAAAGTAGACAGGACTTCTTGTTATTCAATACACATTTATTAAGCACCAACTTTGTGCCAGGTACTGGATAAGAGCTGGGGATACGAAGAAAGGCAGAATATAGTTCCTGCTCTCAAGAAGATCACAGTCTAGTGGAGGAGACCTCATGGGAACAGCAATGTTAAAACAAGCTTTCTACATCCAAAATTAGAGATAATCAGCACAGGGAAGGCAGGAGTACAACTCTGCTTCCTAAGGCCATTGATTTAGAGCTGAGGTCCTGGAGGACTTAACCCACTCTGGTAGGGTCATGCATTCTGTTAGTATACATCTGAAATGGAACTTGAACCCTGGGTGTACCTCCAAGTCCAGTGGCCTCTCCACTCTACCACATCTATTACTATCCTGTCTATACTGGGTCAAGTCAATTCACCAATTTTTTTTCATCATCCATAAAATGAGCTGACTGGACTAGTGTCTCCAAGTTTATGTTCAGTTAGAAATCTCTGACGTTTGTGTTTGCCACAGGACCTCAAGACCATAGAAGGACTCTAGTTGTTTTGGGCTCCCAGAGCCTGTCCATCTCCCCTCTAGAGGTGAGAGCTTGGGGCCATTCCTTGGGAGGAGTCAAGTATCCAACTCCTCTGCAAGGTCATGGTCATGGTGAGGGCCCAAGCAGGAGTCTGAGCTGGAGCCACTGTCTGAGCTGCCTCCCCATTTTCTTGCTCTCAGTTCCATGCAGAAGGCTGGTGGCCACTCACAAAAGTCAGTGTTTTTGGATGTGTGTCCACCCATGGCTGACCTTTGGGCTTGACATAAGGGAAAACAACCTAACCATGAGAGTTTTCCCTAAGTGACTTCCAAGATCAAAAGTCTTGGAAACTTAGAGAACTCTGGGTAATGCCTGAGCACTAGTGTTCTTAACCCCATCAAACCACTATGGCACCATCCCTCAGCGGGACAAGTTAACATTGGTTCTATGGGACTTTTTAGCTTTTCTATTCTACCATTCCTTTAGAGTTATTTGATTTCTAGAATGATCATTTCTTTTTGTCTTGCAGATGTTTCACATCCACAATAGCTGGCTATGCCTGGGATATAATGTCCTATGTGTGTCTGTCTTTATCTACTGATCTTTTTATTTCTAAGAGAAGTATCTGCAACTAAATATAGTAATTTAATCCTATAAATCAGATCAGTCCTCAAAATGTGCATTTTTATATGATCTAACATTAATTACCAATCATTTAATATCCACATTAGTGAGGCTGTAATATAGCTTTGAACACATTGACTTTTTTTTTATACCTAATCAAGCCCCTGGGATTTTCTAGTGAGCTTTACCTGTAAAGTGGAAATTTTCCACTAGTTTCAAGAAAAGCCCTGTACCCCAATGGATAATTTTCTGGTTTATTCAAGTTCTTGATCTCAGCATGGTGCTGTTGAAAGAGTGCTGAGTTTGGACTCAGGGGACAATTCTATCTCCAATCCTGCCCCTTCCACTTGCTACCTGTGAAACTTTGAGCAAGTCATTGAACCCCTCTGGGCCTTAGTTTCCTCCTTTTCAAAATGAGGGGATTGGGCTGGATAATTTTCCATCGCTAACTCATTCTCATTTTCCTATCCTAATTCCACAACATTATCTTGTTGTGTTACCTTGGACAATTAGAGTACTGATCTCTAAGCTTCCTTCCTGTTAACACTCTATGTTCTGTATTCCAAGTATATCTTCCAACTTTGAATGTTCTATTAATCTTTGATCCTATGTTTTTCTTAGAGGTAAAGTGGAAAAAACCTCAGTTTCCTCATCCACAAAAGTAGATAATTACATTTACACCACCTACTTCACAAGACTGTTGCAAGGAAAGTGTTCTATAATCTTTAATGAGCTTGACAAATGTCACTGACAATTCTACTACTGCCAACTCTGACATTCTATACTCTATGTTCCTCAACATTTGAGAGCAGCCACCCACCTCTCTGTAGAGAAGTCAATGTTTCATATAAAAATAAAGTATTTAGTGAAAGAACAAAGCATATACAAAGAGCAAATCTCAAACTTATACTAGCTACAAAGCAACAATTTACAATTTGTCATTCTCAAAAATATAGTTTTTATTCTCAAAAATTTTCATCTACTATCTAGTACTATTTAATACAACCCTGGTTCTATTACTGTGGTCTCTACAAATACCTACTTTTCCTTCATCTTGAATGACCTTGAGTCAGAAGTATCTCAGCATATGAGAACATGCAGTTGTGTCAAAAGCTACTGACTAATTGCAAGGTAAATTTATCAAGTTCAAGAGCTATTTAATTTTTGTCCCCAACTTAACCCAGTGATGTGCACGTAGGAGGTATTTAATAGATGTTTGTTCAATTAAATTGAACTCAGAGTTGCTATGCTACTTTTTCAGTGTCCTTTCTACCACAACATACTAACATCAGTTCCAGTTTCTCAAGGAGAATTTTATCTCTAGTAATCAGAGACAGATGAAAAAAATAGGTCCTGAACAAGGTACTTGCAAAACAAAAGTCTAGACCTTAAAGGTATGAGAAACCTTTATTTGTGATGAAAACAGCAATCAGTGATATGAACCCAGAAATGTCCTTAGTGAGAGTATGTTTTGAGACAGAAACAGAATGTAAATAACTGACATTTCTACAATTTTTGGCAAAAACATTTTTTCCAGCATTATCTTACTTGATTCATGTAACAATCCTTTTCAGGTAAGTAATGCAGATTTTCTCCCCACCATTTTACAAATAAGGAAACTGAGATTCACAGAGGGGTAGTTGTTGGCCTATAGTCACAGCTGTTAAATTTAAGATTTTGTTCAGTCGTTTTTCAGTTATTTCCAACTCTTTGTGATCCTATTTGAGGTTTTCTTGGCAGAGATACTGAACTGGTTTAGCATTTCTTTCACCAGCTCATTTACAGATGGTAAATTTACAGAGATAAATAAGGTCATGGGACTTTCCAAAGTAAGTGTCAGAGGTCAGATTTGAACTCAGGAAGATAAGTCTTCCTGATTCCAAGCCCAGTCTCTATCCACTATGCCACCTAGTTGCCCTGCTAAGTTATAGAACTAGGACTCAAACAGTGGTTTTCTACTGTCCAATCTAGTTCTCTTTCTGTTATATCATCTTGTGTCCCCACTAGATTCCCTTAGGCAGGGAATGTGATTTGGAAGGCCTCCTTTGCCCTACATTCTCTTCCCAATAGCCTATCAGAGGACCTGAAATTTCCTGCATTAAAGTTGCATGATTTCCATGATGGCAGGGATTAGATCTTAGCTAAACTTTGTATTGTAATATAGGAATTCAGGCAGATATGATTAATTTTTCCATATGTTATTTTCATTTTATGGATAATGAAACTGGAGAGATTAAGTGCTTTACCAGTGCTCACAAGTGACAGCTAGAGGTGCCTTACATGAATTTTCTTTGGGCTTTCAGAAGGACCCTAACTTCATATCTTTTCTAATATAGTTCCTTACTCCCCAAATGTTGCCCCTTTTACTGCAAATGTTGAATTCCCACCTACTTATTTTTAAAAACTTTTTGATGCCTTTTATCATGATCTCTCTTGCATTATCTATTTCTCACATCTCTGCTGTTAGGGAAAAAGTATTTTTCCCTGGGGGGCCATCATTTAAAAAAATAATTACTCAAAGTTCAACTTCCTTTTAATGACCTTTTCATTTACATTGTTGTAATCATTGAGTATATTGTGCTCTTGGTTCCAGTCATTCTATTCTGCATCAGTTCAAATAGATCTCAAATTTCTCTGAATTCTTATGTTATTTCTTACTACATAATAAAGTTCCTTTGTGTTTGTCCACTGTTTTGTGAGCTTCTTCTCCTTCTCCTTCTCCTTCTCCTTCTCCTTCTCCTTCTCCTTCTCCTTCTCCTTCTTCTTCTTCCTCTTCTCTTCTTCTTCTTCCTCCATTCCACAACTGATGGCCATTTACCTGTTATGTTTCTCTTTCTTTCATTCCACAAAGAGTGCCATTAAAATATTTGGCGGGGGGGCGGCTAGGTGGTGCAGTAAGTAAGAGCGCTGGCCTCAGAGTTGGGATGACCTGGGATCGAAACCAGCCTCAGAAAATGAGCACCCACACATAAATAATGACTAGCCATGTAACTTTGAGCAAGTTACTTAACCTTAATTGCTTTAGTAAAAAAATATTTTGGGAAAAGTTGGACCTTTCTAACTTCAGAGGGTATGGCCTGTTTAGTCACATTTTTTGTATAATTTTTATTGAAATCCAAAGCAGCTGAACCATTTCACAGTTCCATCAACAGTGCATTAGTGTGCCCACCTTTTTGTAGCCCCTCTGGCATTGATTATCCAAATCTTCTGTAATCTTGGGCATTTTTCAGAGAGTGTGGCAATAACTCCTAATTGCTCTAATTTTCATTACTCTTACATTTTCATGTTGTGATTTATAGTTGGCAAATCTTTTTTTAAACTGCTCATCAACTTTGACTGCTTTTCTACTGGGGACAATTCTTTTTGGTGTTGTATTTATTTGTACCAATTGCTTAATTATTTTAGATATCAGATATTTTCAATACTAATCATTTTTTTCTGTCACCCATTGTTAAAAGCTCAACTCATTCCATCTGTAACCTCCTCCAGGAAATTCCCAGTTCATAATAATCTACCACTTTTGATCTAACATGTTCCTTTGCTTGTGCCTGTCAAGTTTTGCTGTATTATTTTATATTGTAGTTCAGTGGTTTCTCTACTGACAGTGCTGCTTAAAAGCAAGGACTATGTCTTATTTAATCTCTGTACCTCTTTTATCACCTAGCACAATGCTCTGTCAGCAGTAGGTGCTTAATATATGTCTGTTGAATCAAACTGAATGATTCTTCCCACTCATGTTTTTGGACCTTTGTGTTGCTTCTCATACTGAGAATGCACCTTTTCTCCAGATATCCCCCTGTCGAAATCTCTTCCTTCAGGAACAGCCCAAATGACACAACATAGTATAGTGAAAAGATCACTGGATGTAGAGTCAGAAGATCTGAGTTTGAATTCTGTCTCTGTCATTTAATACCTCTGTCACATTGGCCAGCTCCTAACCTGTCTGGGTCTCAATTTCTTATTGGTAAAACGTAAAGGTTGGATTAGATCAGGGATTTTTAATATTTTTGTGTCATAAACAAAGCCTATGAACCCCTTCTCAGAATGTTTTTTAAATGTACAAGATTACAAAGGAAATTAGTTATATTGAAATACTTATCAAAATTTAAAACAAGTTCTTGGACTGCAGGTTAGGAATCTCTGAACCAGATGATGTCAGAATTTCTTTCCTACTTTATATCTCTGTTCCTTTGACCCTCCATGATGCCATCCCTCATTTCCCACAATTTGAAGTGATTGTTCCTCTTTAAAATCTCTGAGTATTATAATGTCGCCTTTTCATATGTCATGCTCATTTGTGTCCAGGTCTTGTCCCCCTTTTAGACTGTCATCTCCATAAAGGCAGAGACACAGGTCTCATCCAAATGTTGTATCTTTCTCAGTACCCAGCACAGTACTCTGAACATACTGGATGAATATTTAACCTGAGCTGTTGGAAATGATGCTCATTTCAATCATCTGCTGAATGATTAGGCTAAAAACTAGCATTTGTTGTTCTTGGTTGCCCACTTAAATAGAACTCAGCTTTCTGGGTTTCTCCCCAGAGTGGGAACATATGATGGAGTGTCAGAATGATGAATTCCCCTCTGTTCTGCTATATGGCTTCAATTAGTCCCATCTTTCTCATGTAGAAAATTAGGAGCAAGGTCATTCTTTCCCAACTGGGCTATTGAGAGAATCAAATAATTTTAAAAGGATGAAAGACTTCCTCATAGTCACATTGATGCTGATGACTATATTGTAAAAAAAATTATAAATCATCTTTTTTAATATTGCATTAAGTACGGGGCGGCTAGGTGGTGCAGTGAGTAAGAGCGCTGGCCTCGGAGTTGGGATGACCCGAGATCGAATCCGGCCTCAGAAAATGAGCACCCCCACATAAATAATGACTAGCTGTGTAACCTTGAGCAAGTTACTTAACCCCAATTGCTTAAAAAAATATATTGCATTAAGTTATATTTTTTGCTTTTGTGAATTATTTTTAAATAGCATGACAGACTTTAAGATAATTAGAAACATCCCCAAACACTGAAAAAGCATAATTATGAATCACTATATTAAATCATCAACATGCCAAAGGATATAATGATTACAAAGCTTTTGAAATATATCCCTTCTCTTTTTTTTAGTTGTTAGTATTAACTTTTATAAGATCTTGAGTTCCCTTCCCCTTCCATTCCCCTCTCCCCCAATATGGCAAGCAATTTGATATAGGATATAGATGTACAATCATATTAAATATACTAGAAATAATCTTATTTTTTATCAAATGCTTTATTAACATCTAGTTTACATCATTCACTTCCGCAAGATTTTGAGTTACAAATTTTCTCCCCGTTTTTCCCCTACCCACGACCCCTAAATACTGATCCCAATGGATATTACCTCCTCCAATCTGCTCTCTCCCATATCTTCTCCCATACCCTCTCTGACTTTCCAGTAGGGCATGATGAATCTCTATGCCCCAGTTCCTTTATATCTTATTTCCCAGATACATGTAAAATAATATTAATAACAGTGTGGGTGTATGTATATATGTATATATATGCATATATATATATATGTTAAACATTTTATTTTAAAACTTTGAATTCCAGATTCATTCCCTTCCTCCCTTGTCACCCACCCTTACTGGGAAGATAAACAATTCAATATAGGTTGTACATATGTAGCTATGTAAAACATATCCATAGTGGATATATTGTAAAAGACTAACTATATTTCCCTCTCTCCTATCCCACCTCCAACTTGTTCTATTCTCTACTTTGATCCTGCCCCTTTTAAAAAATGGGTGCTTGTAACTGCTATCCCCTGTAGCCTGCACTCCCTTCCATCATCCCCCCTCTCATTCCCTTCCCCCCTACTCTCCTGTAGGGTGAGATACCCTATTTAGTATGTATGTCATTCCCTCCCTAAGCCAAATATAATGCGAATAAAGTTGACCCATTCCCTTTTGCCTTCCTGTTCTTCCCCTCCATTGTAACCATTTTCACTTACCTCTTCTATATGAGATAGTTTACCCCATTCTGTCTCTCCCCATCACTGCTCATTATATTCCTATCTCACCTCTTAATTTCACCTTTTAAGTATCATCCCTTCCTATGCAATTTTTTCTATGCCCTCTATCTATGTATACCTGTACACACACATACACACACACATATGTATATATACACTCACATATGTATTCTTTCACCCATATACCCTCCTATATAGACATATATATTTCTCTCTCCCTCCCTCTCTCTCTCTCATTCTCTCTCTCTCTCTCTCTCTCTCTCTCTCTCTCTCTCTCTATATATATATATATATATATATATATATTTTTTTTTTTTTTCTATTCCCTTCAACTATTCTCATACTGAAAAAAATTTCATAAGTTACAATTACCATTTTTCCATGTAGGAATGTAAATAGTTCAACTTTGATAAATTCCTTATGATTTCTTTTCCCTGTTTACCTTCTCATTCTACTCTTGCTTCTTGTATCTGAATGTCAAATTTTCTATTCAACCTTGGTTTTTTTTATCAAGAATGCTTAAAAGTGGGGCGGCTAGGTGGCGCAGTGAATAGAGCGCCAGCCCTGGAATCAGAAGGACCTGAGTTCGGAGCCGGCCTCCCACACCTAATCCGCACAAACAAAAACCTAGCCGTGTAACCTTGGGCAAGTTACTTAACCCCAATTGCCCTAAAGGGGCAGCTAGGTGGCGCAGTGAGTAAGAGAGCCGGCCTCGGAGTTTGGATGACCCGAGATCAGATCCGGCCTCAGAAAATGAGCACCCACGCATAAATAATGACTAGCCGTGTAACCTTGAGCAAGTTACTTAACCCCAATTGCTTAAAAAAAAAAAAAAGAATGCTTTAAAGTCCTCTATTCCACTGAATGACCATATTTTCCCCTGAAACAAGATACTCAGTTTTGCTGGGTAGGTGATTCTTGGTTTTAATCCCAGCTCCTTTGCCCTCCAGAATATCATATTCCAAGCCCTTTAATCCCTCAGTGTAGAAGGTGCCAGATCTTGCTCTATCCTGATTGTATTTTCACAGTATTAAAATTGTTTCTTCCTGGCTGCTTGTAATATTTTCTCCTTGATCTGCGAATTCTGGAACCTGGCTATAATATTCCTAGGAGTTTTCTTTTTGGGATCTTTTTCAGGAGGTGATTGGTGGATTCTTTCAACCTCTATTTTGTCCTCTGGTTCTAAAACATCTGGGCAATTTTCCTTGAGAATTTCCTGAAGGATGATTTCTAGATTCTTTCTTTGATCATGGCTTTCAGGTAGTCCAATAATTTTTAAATTGTCTCTCTTGGTACTATTTTCCAGGTCAGTGGTTTTCCCAATGAGATATTTCATATTACCTTCTATTTTTTCATTTGTTTGGATCTGTTTAATAGTATCTTGATTTCTCATAAAGTCACTAGCTTCCATTTGCTCCAATCTAATTCTGAAGGAATGATTCTCTTCCTGACCTTTTGAGAATCTTTTTCCATCTGGCAAATTCAGCTTTTTAAGGCATTCTTCTCCTCATTGCCTTTTTGAGCCTCTTTTGCCATTTGAGTTAGTCTATTTTTACGGTGTTATTTTCTTCAGTCAGGTTGTTGACTCTCATTTCATAATTTTATTGCATTATTCTCATTTTTCTTCCCAATTTTTCCTCCATTTCTCTTATTTGGTTTTCAAAATCCTTCTTAAGGTCCACTATGCCCTGTAACCAGATCATATTTTTGGAAGCTTTTGGTGCAGGAGTTCTGACTTCATTTTCTTCCTCCTGTTCCATGCTTTGATTCTTTTTGTCTCCAAAATAGAAGTGTAAAGTTGGATTGCTCTACTTGCTTTGCCTCCTTTGCCTGCTCATGTTGCCGCTCAATTACTTGACTTTTGAGTTTCTGGTAGTCTGGTAGACTCTGCTACCAGACAGGGGAGCTTCATCCCAATTGCTAAGTTTTCTCAGGTGCCAAAGGTATTAGTTGAGTGCCCTCTCTGAAGCTTCCACACTCTTTGGCAAGCTGGTCACACACCCCAGGATCTCCACCCTAGATTTCAATCCAGATCCAAGCAGGTTAAAGCAGCAGTGATTACCCCTCAGACTGGTTGCTTGGTCCCTCTACTATCTACAGGCCAGATGCTGAAGCTGCCACATGGCAGCAGCTGCTCGGTTTTTCCCTGCAGGGGATAAAGGCCAGACCATACTCCCAAATACTGGTTCCCAGAGTCCACACTGCACTGACCTCTCATTTTGTTCTTAGCATCTATGTGTTGATAATTCTGGAAACCACCATACTTGCTGGTGATCTGAAGTGCTTCCAGCTGGCAGGTGGTCAGGTCACCCTGAGTCTAAAATCTCAGGCTCTTGCAGGGCTGGGCTAGGCTCCCAGAGTGCTGCTCTGGGCACTCCCTGCCAGCCTGCCAGGCTGTCCTCAGTGGGAGGTTACCTTCTTTGTGTCATTTTGTGGGTTCTATAGCTCCAAAGTTTGTTCAGAGTCACCTTTTACATGAATTGGAGGAGGTAGAAGCCAGAGCCCTGCTGAACTCCTATTTCTACTCCACCATCTTGACTCCACCCTCTAGAAATAATCTTATTAATGCAGAACTCTGATCCTGGACATTTTCCATTCTCAAAAACTTAATAGCTCCCTTTCAGCTGCCATCAACAGAAGAAAACCTCTCAGTCTGGCATTCATTAGATGGTGGTTTGTTCTCATCCTATTGATATGACCCAAGGTAAATCACTTCACTTCCTTCTAAACTTTGACCAGCAACACAGGAATAAAGTAACTACACCCCCAATCTTGCAGCTCTGTTGTGAGGTAAATGTCTTGAGAAAATATAACAGACCATAGAGAGTTGTTTATTCAAGGCCCTATGAAGTTTGACTCCAAAATATCCTTGCTGTTCTAAGGATGCTTCTCCCTCTGATAGTCTATGTTCTTTGTTCTAAGGTTCTTTCTGGCTTATATTTCATGTTCTGTATTCTAGTGTTCTTCCCTTCTCTGTCATTCTGTATTCTGAGAGCACTTCCAACTCTAAAATTCTATTACTAAACTTTATGATTTTGTGAAAGCAAGTGCTTGGTAAATATGTATTGAACTGAACTGAATTGAACAAAGTGGAACCCTCTTCCTCTTCCAAAGAGGTTTTTAAACTGTGTGTGAGTGTGTGTGTTATGTACTCCTTTGACAGTTTGCTGATCTACCAGAACTCTTACAGCAATAGACCCCTTTCTCAGAATAATGTTTCATTGCCTAAATAAAGGAAATTCTAGATTTCAGTTATTAGATATTAGTGAAAATAAAAATAATTTTTCCACCTAAGTTCATGGACTTCCTGAAATGTATCCATGGACCCTTAAGAGCCCCAGGTTAAGAACCATTGCTCTGAGGGAGGGTAGAGGCAATGAAGCTTTGCTAAAGTAGGTACAGTCTCCCCCTCAATCCCATTGAACATTGGTTGAATATCACCCACACATGGACCAGAATAATAGGACTCCTGAATTAGGATGAGAGTGAGTACTTTTGTGGAGGGTTTGACCAGAGACCATGTGGAGCAGCCTTATTCATATTGGGATCAGGAGGGATCCCAGCAGTGAATAAAGGTCATTTCACAGTCTGGGGCAAGATTTTCAAAGATAGATTAAGAAATGCCTGAGGCAAGCGCCAGTAAGAAGTCAGAGGGAATTGTGTGGAGGTAGGTCAATTAGAAAATTGAAAGGAAATTAATTGGGGAGAAGCAGAGTAGGACAAGAATTTGAATTTTCTTTGTTGTTAGGAAGCTGAAAATTCTCACTGGAGTCTGAGATGTGACTGTCTCTGTCACCCTAAAAATTCACAATAGTCACCCTTTTTCTTTATGCCCCATGATGGACTCTTTCTAATTTCTTCATCCTTATTCTTGGAACAGCCTTTGGCCTGGTTCTTAAAGATTGAAAGAATTTCCATCATTTTTTCATCTTGAGCTCTCATGGCCCTCCAAATCATAAAACCTGGCTACTTTCCTCTTTCAGATTTTCCCAGTCCTCCCATCTTCTCTGCTTCTTCAACTGGCTTTACCACCATTCCTGCTTCATTCCACACCTTTACCCATTCTCTCACGGGTGGCTATAGCCTAACCTTCTGGAAATGTTGCTTCCATTGGATTACTCTGCTATTTATGAATCAGTGGAGAAAGTAGCATGATATAAAGGGAAGAAAATGGTGACTTGGGCTCCAGTCCCAAGTTTCCCACTAACTTGACCTGTGAGCTTGGGAAAATATCTCATTTCATCCCTCTTTAAAAAGAGAAGACTAGATAGATGCTCTCCAATGCCTATATGCTTTTCCCAGCTCTAACATTCCCTATTCTATGTTCAAAGGTATCTTCCTTGCAACATTTTATCTTCCACAGTCTAGGATCTCCTCTCTTCTTCTGGTGCTAAAATTGCACTTTCCGATATATGTTCTAGCTCTATGATCTTTATTCCATTAGATTAAGGAAATGAGGTGAACCCTTCTAATTTGGGCCAGAAGGCCTAGGTTGGAGTCCTGGCATTACCACTTAGGCCACAGTTATATGCCAACCTCACATGAAAAGGGAGCTGGTTGAACTATATGGTCTCTGAGATTCCTATAAGTCCAACATTTTATTAATTCAGAATTCTTCATTTTGGCATTCAAGGGCTTTTTTTTCTTACATATTCAAGCTATGCTTAAGGAATATAATTTTGGCTTCTGTGTGGAAGATGGCGAGGAGAAGGGAGAGACTTGAAACAGAAAGACCAATTAGAAGGCTATTGCCATAGTATGGGTAAGAGGTGACAGGGATCTATGGTCATGACTGTGTGAGTAGAGAGAAGGGGATGATGATGAAGGATGGCAGAAATAAAATGACCAGAATTGGCAAGAGATTGGATACAGGAATGAAGGAGACTGAAGGGTTAAGAATAGTCCTGGGACTGTAAACCTAGGCAACTAGAAGGATTGGCAGAAAAAGGAATGCTAGGAAGAAGGTTTAAGGGCTTCATTAATACTTGTTGATTGGATTTCTGGACCCTAGTCAGTGAAGATGGAGCCAGGGAAAGTGGAGCCAAGGAAGAGGGGGACAGATGAATACTCTCTGAAATAAAATTATTTGAATGAACTCTGTCAATAGACTAAAGCAGGGAAGCACATTTTGTATTTGCTAATGGAAACAAGTATTGCAGTTAATGGCCCAGGGGATCTTAGCAAAAATTCAGAAAAAAAATGAGAACAAACATGATCTCTCACCCAGCAGGAGAATAAAATCACTTGGAGGACTGTGAGGTCTAGGTTACTCCATCTGATAATTAGTTTTGAGTTTATAATAATGATTTTGTGTGTGTGTGTGTGTGTGTGTGTGTGTGTGTGTGTGTGTGTGTCCATAGCCTCCCTCCTCCCTTTCTCCATCCTTTCTTCCACCCCCAACCCTTTTCTGGGCTGGCAGACTCATAAGACAGAGAGCCAAGTCTCCTAGGGGAATCTGATTATGGCAGAATTATTGGACTAGTCAGACCTTAACTGGAAGAAGTGGTCAGTTAACTTTGCAGCTCCTGGAGGGTCATGTGAATGGTGAATTCTATAGAAACATAGGGTCAGAGCATGTTAGGATTTTTCAAAATATTGAATGTTAGAGCTGGAAAGGACTTTAGAGCAAAGACTGAGCTTAAAGAGACCTTAGGATTTAGAATATTAGAACTGGAAGGGACATTAGAACATACAATGTTATAGCTGCAAGGAACTTGATTCCTTTTAATTCAATTTAACAAGCATTTATTAAATGCCTACTGCATGTAGAACGTTCCTGCTTAGTTTGAGGAAGGGGTGCAGTAGGGATAACACAGAACTGAGATGAGACAAAGTTCTTATCCTAATGGGGCTTATAGTCGACTAGGGAGATGAGGCATGTAAACAGATAACTGTAATACTCAACATTACTTGATAATGCATCAGAAAGGTGCAAAAACAAATTAAGTTAGGTTCATGGGAGAAGGTCATTACTGATGGGCGGGGGGGACCAGTGGAAGCTTAATGGAGGAGGCTCCATTTGGAGCTTTGGAGGATGGTAGATATTTCACAAATGAAGAGGAGGTCATCTGAGGCAAAGTTAAAAGTACATATTTGGAGATAGCTAGCATAATCCCTTTGACCATGGCACAGACTGTGTGGATGGAGCAATTGGAGATAAGTCTGGAAGGGTAAGATGGAATAATCCCGAAACAGGTTAAGGGAGTTTGAACTTCACTCATCTAGAGGCAGATGGCAGAGAACCAGTGCAGGTTTTTGAGTGGAGGAGTGACCTGCTCCCAGATCTATCCATATGAAAATATGCTGACTGGTATAAAGAATGGATTGCAGAGACGGTGAAGACTGGGAAGACCAATACAGTGCCAATATAATAGTCCAGGCTGGTGGTAATAACTACCTGTGAGGGCAGAGAGGATGGAAAGGGCATGAAAAATATTTTTGAAGATTGACAATACCTAGTAATTGTTAAATATGAAAGATGAGGGAAATGGGAGAATCAAGATTGCTCCTTAGGCTTGGAGCTTGGGTGGTAGGAAGAATAATGATGCCAGAGACAGAAATAGTGAAATTAGAATAGGGGAATGTTTGGGGGAAAGGTGGATTGGGCCAGACCTTGCTCAGACTGGGTTAGTAGCTCAGGTCTTATGTTATAATGAAAGAAGACTCTCAGAGTTCGTCTCAGAATGAACAAAAGGAAGTCTACAAGAGGAAAAGGACTTTGAGAGAATAGAAATGATGATATTCATGAGGCATTGATTCTGTGGAGCCTTACTCAGGATGGGGCAGGATATTATTTTCCCTTCTAAGCCTCAGCATTAAAAATCACTCTCTGGATTCTGGAACTCCTTTGACCTTTGTCTCTATACCCACCTGGAGCAATATTACAAAGGCCCACCTTTCTCACTGCTGGACTGCACATTGTTAGTAGTGAATTCTAGTACCTGTGACCAGGAGAGAGGGGAACCCTTCCAGGAGGTTAAGGTAACTTCAGCTCCACTTAGATGTAACCAATGACTCAGGGGTGTGTGTGTGTGTGTGTGTGTGTGTGTGTGTGTGTGTGTGTGTGTGTGTGTGTGTGTGTGTGTCTTTGTATTGTATGACTGTGGGATGGGAGGATTCCTCTTATTTTACTTAGCTATATTAGTCTAACAGGCAGGTAGATGTCCCAAGAAAGCTGTACAATGCTGTAACATCTGAAAAAGAGAAAAATAGACATATCTGCAAAAGACCAATAACATAAGACTTTTGATTTGCTTCTAGGAAAAATACCAACTCCTTAGCCTGGCATTTAATGTACAACATCTGGCTGCCTCCAGCCTTTACAATCTTTTTTTTTTTCATATTATTCCCCCTGTCTTCTTGTGCATTCTGTTGTCAAACTGGACTACTGGCTTTGCCTTCTGTAGGATATCTCATCTCCCGCCTCTGTCTCTTTACACAAGTTGGCCCCATATCTGAATGCATACCCTCCTCACCTTTGGCTTGTAGAATACTTGTTTTCTTTCAAAGCACTGCTCAGGTACCACCTCAGTTATTGATTGGTTGGTTGTTGTCCTTCGTCCTCAAGGAGGATCAAAGTAACATCATTATGTTGAGGTCAAGATACAGTGTGTCCAGCTGTGGGGGAGCAGTCCAATATGAGCTTAGAAGGTTTCACCACAAGTTAGGGACAAAGGTGATTTCTTTTAACTTGTACATAAATTAGATTTATAGGATCACAGATCACAAGAAAGGCCCTAAAAGTTCCTCACATCCAACCTCCTCATTTGGCAAATGAGAAAACTGAGTCATGAAGAGGTTGAATGATTTGCCCAGGGTCATAAAGTGTATAAGGCAGGATTTGAACTCACCTTTCTAACTCCATGTCCAGCAGTCTATACAATGTATCACCAGGTCTTTTCTTTCTTTTGTAAAAATAATTTATTTCATTAAATATTTCCCAAGTATATGTTTAAAATGTTTAGCAATCATTTTTCTTTAATTTTGAGTTCTAAATTCTCTCCCTTTTCCTACCATCCCTCTCTTTGAGAAGGCAAGCAGTTTGGTATTGACTATGTATGTGAAGTCATGCAAAATCTATTTCCTAATTAGACACTTTTCAGAAGAAAACACACACACTTATGACAAAGAAAAATAAAGTAAAAAAAATTATGATTCAATATGCACTCAGAATTCATCTGTTCTCTCTCTGGAGGTGGATAGTATTTTTCATTATAGTTCCTTTGGCATTGTCTTGGATCTTTGTCTTGAACAGATTAGCTAAGTCTTTGACAGTTGATCATCATTACAATATTACAATATGACGTTTTCCTGGTTTTGCTTACTTCAGTTTGTATGAGTTCATATAAGTCTCCCTAGTTTTTTTTGAAAGCATCCTGCTTATAATTTCTTATATCAAAATAGTATACTATTACAATCATGTGCCACAATTTGTTCAGTCATTCTCTCATGGATGGGCATCCCCTCAATTTCCAATGTCACCACAAAAAGAGATGCTATAAATATTTTTGTATAAATAGGTCCTTTTTCCTCTTCTTTAATCTCTTTGGGATACAGACCTCATAATGCTATTTCTGGGGAAAAGGATATACACAGTTTTATAGCTCTTTATCCATAGTTCCAAATTGATATCCAGAATGTTTGGACCAGTTCACAACTCCACCAACAATACATTAATATCCTTATTATTCCATGTCCCCTCCTACATTTGTCATTTTTCTGATAAATGTGAGGTGGTATCTCAGTTGTTTTAATTTGCATTTCTCTAATCAATAGTAATTTATAGAATTTTTCTGAAATGTGACTATTGATAGCTTTTTTTTCCTGAAAACATCATGTTCATATCCTTTGGCCATTTATCAACTGGAGAATGACTCATTTTTTATAAATTTGACTCAGTTCTTTATATATTTAAGAAATAAAGCCTTTATCAAAGGAATTTGCTATAAATGTTTTCCCAGTTTCTAGTTTTCCTTTTGGCTACATTAGTTTGGTTTGTGCAAAAGCTTTTTCATTTCATGTAATCAAAATTACCTATTTTACTTCCCAGAATTTTCTCTGTCTCTTGTTTGGTCATGAATTCTTCCCTTATCCATAGATCAGGCAGGTACAACTCATTATCCCCTAATTTACATACTTATATCTGTTCCACTGGTCAATCACTCTATTTCTTAGCTAGTACCAGATTATTTTGATTATTAGGGCTTTGTCATAGAGTTTGAAATCTGGAACTTATAGGCTATCTTTCTTCATATTTTTTCATGAATTTCCTTTATATTCTTGACTTTCTGATCTTCCAGATGAATTTTGTTATTATTTTTTCCAGCTCTATAGAATAATTTTTGGTATTTTGGTTGGTATGGCACTGAATAAGTAGATTAACTTAGGTAGAACTTTCACTTTTATTTTACTGACTTAGCCTATACATGAACAATAAATAATTTTCTAATTGTTTAGATCTGTATTTATTTATGTGAAAAATATTTTGTAATTATGTTCATGTAATCCCTGGCTTTGTCTTGGCAAGTATACTCCCAAGTATTTTATATTATCTGATGTTATTTTAAATGGAATTTCTCTTTCTATCTTTTCCTCCTGGTTTTTGTTGATAGTATATAGAAATTCTGATGAGATATATGCATTTATTTCATATCCTCCAACTTTACTAAAGTTGTTAATTATTTCAACTAGTTATTTAGTTCATTCTTTAAGGTTCTGTTAGCATAACATCATATCATCTTGCAAAGAATGATAAATCTGATTACTCATGGCCTATTTTTATTCCTTCAATTTTCTTACCTTATTGCAATAGCTAGCATTTCTAGTACAATATTGAGTAATAGTGGTGATAATAGATATCCTTGCTTCACTCCTGAATTTATTGGAAAAGCTTCAAGTTTATCCCCATTATAGAGAGTTTGTTCTTGGTTTTAGATAGATACTACTTATCATTTTAATAAAGGTTCATTGATTCCTATATTTCCTAGTGTTTGTAATAGGAATGTGGGCTGTATTTAGTCAGACCCTTTTTGCCTCTATTGCTATAATCATAAGATTTTTGTTATTTGGTCACTGATATGGTAAATCATGCTGATAGTTTTCCTACTATTGAACCAGCCCTGCATTCCTAGTACAAATTCCACCTTGTCATAGTCATCTTTGTGATATCTCCTTGCAAGTATTTGATTTAAAAATTTTGCATCACTATTTATTAAGGAAATTGTTCTTGAGGTTTTTTTTTCTGTTTTTCTTCTCTCTGGCTTAGATAACAAAACCTTATTTGTGTCATAAAAGTAATTTGATAGAACTCCTTCTTTACTTATTTCAGAAAAAATAATTAATATATTAGTGAGATTAATCCTGGGGATTTTTTCTTAGGTAGCTCATTGATGGTTTGTTCAATTTCTTTTTTTCTGAGATAGATTTAAGTATTCTATTTCATCTTCTGTTAATCTGGGAAGTTCATAATTTTTAAATATTTATCCATTTCACTTGGATTGTCAGTTTTACTGGTATATAATCAGGTAAAACAACTCCCAATAATTGCTTTAATTTCCTCTTCACTGGTAGTACATTCATACTTTTCATTTTTGATACTAGAAATTTGTTTTTCTTCTTTTAAAAAATCAAATTAACCAATGGTTTATCTATTTTATTTTTACCCATAAAACCAGCTTCTGGTTTTGTTTATTAGTTAAATTAAAAAAAACTTATTATTCTTTCCTTTAATTTTCAGGATTTCTATTTTAGTGTTTAATTGGGGATTTTAAATGTTTTTTTTTTCTGTTTTTTTTTTTTTAATTGCATGGCTTTTTCTTAGTTGTATGCATCAATGCATTGGTTGGGTCTTTCTCTCTTTTATTAATGTATACATGTAGAGTTATAAATTTTCCCCTAAGTACTGCTTTGGCTGCATATCACAAATTTTGGAATGTTGTCTCATTTTCATTCACTTCAGTGAAATTATTGATTGTATCTATTATTTGTTCTTTGCCCCACTCATTCTTTAGGATTAGATTATTTTGTTTCCAACTAATTTTTGATCTATGCTTCCATGGCCCTTTATTAAATGTAATTTTTATTGCATTATGGTCTGAAAAGAGTTCACTTAATATTTCTGGTTTTCTTCATTTGTTTGTGAGGTTTTTATGCCCTAATGTATGGTCAATTTTCATGGAGGTACCATATACAACTGAGAAAAAGGTGTATTCCTTTCTATTCCCATTCAATTTCTCCCAGAGGTCTATTATATCTAACTTTTCCAAGATTCTATTCATCTCCTTAATTTCTTACTTATTTTATGGTTATATTTATCTAGCTCTAAGAAGGGACCCCCACTAGCATAGTTTTACTGTCTTATCTCTTCCAGTAACTCATTTAATTTTTCCATTTGGAATCTGGATGTTATGCCATTTGGTACATATATATTTAGTACTGGTGTTACTTCATGGTCTAGCATACATTTTAGCAAGATGTAGTTTACTTGTTTATCTCTTTAATTAGGTCTATGTTTGCTTTTGCTTTGTCTGAGATCATGATTGCTCCCCCTGCCTTTTTTACTTCAGCTGAAGAATGATAGATTTTACTCCAGCCCCTTATTTTAACTCTCCCTGTTGTAAACAACATACTATTGCATTCTGGTTTTTAATATATTATGATATTAGCTCCTGTTTTATGAGTGAGTGCATCCCATTCGCATTCACAGTTATGTTTACTTAATATGTATTTGACTCCATTCTGCTTCCTTCTTTTTGTTCTTCTCTTTCTCTTTGTAACTTGACCCTCCTCTAAAGTTTGTTTTCCTTCTGACCACTGCCTTCTTTTATCTGCTCTCCCTTTATTCACCACTTCCTTTTTTTTATCCCCTTCTCCTCCTACTTCCTTTTAAGTAAAATAGATATCTATTACCAATTGAGTATATATGTATATATATATATATAATATGTATATATATATATATACATACATATTTTATATATACCCTCTTTGAGCCAATTTAGATATGAGTAAAGTTCAAACATTGCCCAGTGACCCCCCCCCCAACATTCCCCCATCCATTATAAAATCTTTTCCCTATGTGTCTCTTTTATGTGAGCTAATTTTCCGCATTCTTCCTTTTCCTTCCTCCTTGTCCCAAGGCATCCCTTTTTCTCACCTATCCTTTTTTTTTACCTTGTATCAACATAATCAACTCACTCCCAATCCTCTTTCTATGCAGAATCCTTTGAACTGCCATAATAATAATAAAATTCTTAGAAAATACATGTATTATCTTCCTACATCAAAAAATAAACTGTTTACCCTTACTGAGTCCCTTATGATTTCTTGAAATTACTTTTTAATGCTTTTATTGAGTTTTGTATTTAAAAATCAAAGTTTTGATTCAGCCTTGATGTTTTCATCAGAAATACTTAAAAGTCTTCTGTTTCACTAAATGCCTACTTTTCACTTGAAGGATTATACTCATTTTTTGGTGGGTAGGTTATCCTTGGATGTGATCCCAGCCCTTTGGCTTTATAAAATATTCATATTCCAAGACCTCCACTCATTTAATATGGTAGCTCTAAATCTTATGTGATCCTAACTGAAGTGCCATACGTTCTTTGACCTGGGAGCACTACAATTTGGCTGTAATATTTCTGGGAGTTTTCATTATGGGATCTCCTTCAGGTAATGACTGGTAGATTCTTTCAATTTCTATTTTACCCTCTAAATTTAGGATATCAGGGCATTTATTTTCTTGATGATTTCTTGAAATATGCTGTCTAGATTCTTTATTTAATCATGACGTTCAAGTAGTTCAATAATTTTTGAATTATCTTTTCTCAATATATTTTCCAGGTCAGTTGTTATTTTAAAGTTGTTTGGAGGGAAATGTTGTCATAGTTCAGATTTCTTTTCAGAATTTTCAGCCCTGCAATTTTGATTCGACTTCTAGAAGTCTGCACCTGGTCTTTTTTGATGTTATTAACCTCCTTCAGGTATAAACTCAAGGGATCTCTGGGTTATGGGGTATAAACAATTTTCTAACTTTTCTTGCATAATTCTATATTGCTTTCCAAAATGGTTGAAACCATTAATGACTCCATCAGCAAGTGTGTAACACATAATAGGTGCTTTAAAAATATAAATATAAAATCTTACACTTGGGTTCAAAGTTTAATTTCAGGTATAAAATGGGAGTGGTGTGGCTAGACGGCATTTTACCTGTGGAAAAAAAATGGGCAGTTTTAGTGGAGAGCAAGTACAGTATGATTCAGTGGTGTGATAGAGCAATGAAAAAAAAAATTCTAATGTGATCTTAGGTTGAATTAAGAGATGCAATGTTAAGGTGGCTAGGTGGTGCAGTGAATAGAGCACCAGTCCTGGAATCAGGAGGACATGGGTTCAGATCCAGCCTCAGACACTTAACACAAAAACTAGCTGTGTGACCTCGGCCAAGTCATTTAACCCCAATTGCCCTCCAAAAAGAAAAAAAAAAAGAGATTCAATGTCCAGTACTGCTTTCTGACCCAATCAGACCACATTTATAGATTGTAAGTTCTAATTCTGAATACAAGTCATCCAGAGTAGGGCAATAGGGATGAGGAGGCATCTACAAAACATGCTAGTTGGAGGAACTGGGGGTGCATAGTCTTGAGAAAGGCAGACTTAGGGAGCATGTAAAATACATTTAAACATTTGAAGGATTGTCATATGGAAAATGAGAACGATGGGTAGCAGTTGAAAAGTAGATTTTGATTCAATATAAACAAAACAAAACTTGTGAGAGGATTTTTAATTTGGGGAGAGGGAGGAACAACCATCTTTAAATACCTACTATGTTCCAGGTGCTGTGTTAAGTGCTTTTCATATATCATCTCATTTGATCCTCTTTGTTTCTCTCATCAATAGTGGAATGGGATTCTTTGGGAGATAATGAATTCTCTATCATTGAAAGTCTTCAAGTGGAATCTCAATAAGATTCAATACTGACATTTTTATAGCACTTTATGATTTGTGAAATGCCTTACACTCATTATCTCATTTGTTCTTCTAAAATTAAACTCTGTAAAAAAGATGCTATACTTATCCCTATTTTTTAGATAAAGAAGTGGTTTCAGAGAGGCTGTATGTATTATATGCCCACAATCGTCAGCTAATAAATTAATTCTATTCCAGATTTCTCTCATACTAGGTGTGAGAGAAATGTCTTATCTGTTATCATATTGCTTTTCAGTGACCACTTATTGGGAATATTGTACATGGGTCTTTTGTTCAGGTACAGGCTGGCTTAGATGTTAAGGCCTTTACAATCTAGCTCTGAGATGCTAGAGTAGAGATAAAGAGGGAGAAAGAAGGAAAGGAAAAGTAGGGAAAAAAGGAAAAGAAAAAAAGGAAGAGAAAAGAAAAGAAAAGAAAAAAACTAAAACAAAGGAAAGTTCTTCTGGGTTTCAACACAAGGCCTCTGCTCAGGACAGGGAAAGTTATGATAAAGGAGTGGCACCATCCTTTTAAATCCCAAGTCTCAGTTTTCTCATCTGTGAATAAATGGTTGGATGAGAAGATCTCTAAGGCCTCTTCCATCTCTAAAATTCTATCTTTTTAGATATATTCCAGCTCTGACATTTTATATTCAATATTCTAAGGTTTCTACTAGGTCTGTAAATCTCTAGGTTTATGAGTAGAAAAGGTCTGACTTCCTGGAATTCTTTTTACAATCTTCAATTCTCTCAGAAATATCTTTCTAATACATTAATTTTTGCCACCAGCTTTTATTGTAGGAATCAATGCCCCAAACATTACAGCTAGAAATTGCTTTGTGTCTATGTCTCTCTCAAGTCTACAGGACTCAATTTATTTCTTTGGACCTTTTGTAGTGAGTCAAACAAATCCACCAATTAGATTTCCTGGAACGTCTATGAGGCCAGGAAGTGCCTATGTGAGATGGACATTGGTTCAGGAAGTCCCAGTCCTACTGCCTGAAATTCCTCCCATTAGGGAGTCTTTGGGTTGAATATGCATCCTTCTATAAAATCAAACACCTCTGGAAGAGTTGGGGCTATGAATAATTTACCACTTTCTTCCTAATACTAACCCTAACACCAAATGGGAATGTATTATTAAATACCTACTGCATGCAGAACACTGTGTTCCATTCTAAGGGAGGCACACATTTTAGACAAGATCCAGACCCTACCCTCATGGAGCTCATACTAAGGGGACAGGACATCAAACAGATAAGTATAATGCACAAACTTAAATGCCTTAAAGAACCATGTTGAATGGGGGAGAGGTTATTACCAGTGGATAGGAGGGAACATTTGAACAGCTTTAAAAAGATGGATAGAAATCCAGTAAGGAAGGACATTTCAGGCAGAAGGAATAGAGAGAAGAAAACTATAAAGGTATGAGAATATAAGACATTTTTAAGGGCATAATCAATTAGTAAGTATTTACTTAATACCAATTATATGTAAAGAATTATGCTAGGCTCTAGGGGAAAAAGGAAAAAAAGAAAATAGTCTTTTGCTCTCGTGGTGTTGATATTCTACTGGGGAGATGGCATATAGATACAAAATAAAAACGAGGTTGGTAAGTACAAAATCATGAGGGAAGGCTCAGGAAAGGCTTCATGTAGAAGGTGGTGCTTGAATTGTCTTGAAGGAAGTTAGGAATTCTATGAGGCCAAGGGGAGGAGGGCATAAAAGATGGTCTATGCAAAAGCATAAAGATGGAATGTAATATGCCATGTGTGGGGAACAGGGAGAGGCCCCATTTGACTTCACCAAAGAGTAAGTTGTGTAGAACGGAACTGAGATAGACTGAGAAGACAGGATTATGTTAAAAGAGGAATTGAATGGAGACCAAGGAGGATCTTGAAGTAGGCTTTAAAATTTCAGGGGTAAGTGAGTTCCCCTTCATTGGAAGAATTTCAGGAGAAGCTGGATGACACTTTTCAGGGATATTTTTCAGGGAGAGATTAGGCTCAATATCATTTGAGATGCTTTCCAACTTTGAGATATGTGATGCTAGGCATCTCCTCTCCTTTATAGGATTTGCCAAGTCTCATGTTCCCTCAGCAAGCCTGAGGAATGTCTCAGTGTCAATCAGTCAGGCCTGGGCTTTCCAGGGCATTGCCATGGAAACTGGAGTTTTTCCCAAAATACTTCCACAGGCCTCCTTTACCAGTGGCATTCTGTCTGGGGTCCCCCCCCCCCCCCACCAAGCATAATAATATCACAACTACTATGTATGGAACACTGTGCTAGATACTTAGGAAGGCACATATTTAAAATAAGATGCAGGATAGTCAGAGAATAAGACACATGAACAGATACTTTTAATTTCTAGCATTACATGCATCAGAGAGGCACAAAGCAAAGTATTGTGTGAGATCTGATGGCAAAGGTCATTATGAACTAGGTCCCCTCACTCTCATTTAAGAGTTCAGAGACATCATGCCTTTACTCAACTTTTAATTTCCCCCAATGCCTAATAAAATACCATGTACCCAGCAAATGCCTTGTAAATGTTTGCTGTTATTAATAGTGAAACTAATGATCCCCAAGTCTTTCAGCTACTATGTATGAATGAATTAAAGGATTTATTAAATTCTTACAATCTGTCATGAACTGTATGAAGTGCTAGAATATAGACATCAAAGTCAAAACAGTCCCTACCCTCAAAAAGCTCACATTCTAATAGGGCAAGGGTTCTTAACTTGGGCTCTGTGAACTTATTTTTGTAATATTTTGAAAATTGAATTTCAATTTAGTTGATTTCATTTGTATTGTTATATGTTTTATTATGTACATTCAGAAACATTATTCTGGAAAAGGTATTGCCCCTTAATTTATCCTTTGTTAAGTCCCCTGTTGGCCAATTTAGTTATGTCCTTTCTAGTCCAAGCATCATGTGCCTTAAGAGAAGAAAAGGGGAAACAAAATAAAAGTTGAGTGATTTCTTCCCTCCTTCTATCACTCTGTACCAATATACCTTCTGCTCTAAGAGGGACAACATGACAGAATGTTTGGCAAGCTAGCCAGGGAGTCAGAAAGACCCAAGTTCAAGTTTTCCCTTTGACTCACACTGACTTTAATTTCCCCCAAATCTACTCATCTCTAAGTGTTTCCAAGCTACACTCAATTTAGGGGGTTCTAGATCTTTTGAAGCATCATGGACCCCTTTGGCACTCTGGTGAAGCCAACAGATCCCTTCTCAGAATCATGTTTTGTGGTCTACATTCATAATTGAAGAAAATACTAAATTTAAGTTAGTGGAAAAAAAATTCTTTATCATTCACATTTGCAGATCCCCTGAAATCTACCCACCCCTAGGTTAAGAACCTTTGCCTTAGACCAGGGGTGGGGAACCTGTAGCCTCAAGGCCAAATGTGGCTTTCTAGGTCCTTGGGTGCAGTTTTTTGACCAAGGCCAAGTTTTATAGAACAAATCCTTTTATTAAGGGGATTTGTTCTGTGAAGTTTGGATTCACTCAAAGGGCTGCACTTGAGGACCTAGAGGGCCACATGTGGCCTTGGTACCACAAGTTCCTTAGACTATAAATTTTCAAGTAGATGCTGATACTCTTTGGTAGAGGAAGTCCTTCCCTTCTAGAAGCCCCTCTAGGAATGCAATCCCAGGTCTGGTTTTAACAAATCAACAAACAAAAAATTCTGAAACAGGGCATCCTCTCCTTTCTTTAATCTTTCTCTTTCCCCTGAAATCTATATTGTCCTTTGCTTTTCTCACTAGGCTCATCTCATTCTGATCTCTTGCTTTCATGATACTATTCTTATAAGTCCTTGCTATGCTTTCTATTCATCCTCTGTCCCCTTCCTTGCTTCCACTTTCTATGCAAGTTTACTACATATGTGGATTGGTTTACTATTTAGACAACACTCCCCTTTCTTATTTATTAGAATTGTTGCTCTATATCTTCACAATTTTATTCTCGGGAGCATCCTATTCCACTAAGCTGGGGCTTCCTGTGGAATTTTATGCCAGGGGTTTCTATCTTCAGTTTCTCTGAGATCTCTAAAAATCTGTCCTTTCAAAAATCTGTCCTTTATGGCACATATGAGACTTTGCCTGGCTTTCTTTTCCCTTCTCTGTGACAAATTCTAAAAGCCTGGTCATTTCTCATCAGTTCCACTGAAGCCAGTAGTTCCCACTTGTTGGTGAGAATTATATCCTGAATAAATACTGTCTTTGCTTTTTCCTCTACTTTTTGAAGGATGAAACAGTCATTACAGAAACTATTAACTGTTCTGCTCTTTGCAGAGAAGTATGAGAGATTCTGGATAACTGAAGCCTCTTATTACTAATATCTGGATTGTGATTTGTTCTTGGGACTCCTTGTCTTTTTCTTCTTTATAGCATAGTATATTCATTCTGATGACATCACTTTTTTTCTTCCTCTGTTACCTCCAACCAAATATTCTTTACTGGGCTCCCCTAAGTCCCAGGTTCCTGAATTTCCTCCAATGAATATATCTTCTTAATTAAATGCCATTTTGTCCCTCCCCCTTTTACCTATCCTGTTACTTTTGAATAAGCCATACCCTTCCAGAGCCAAATTCTAATCATGGGCCTCATCCCCCCAAGTACTAATGATATCTATTAACTTCAGATTTGCCTCCTTGCCTTGGGGTTGTAGTTGACACGGCTTGCTACCCATACCTTGTTGAGTTTTTGTGCAGACTTCTGAGGCCATGGATATTATTTCTGACTCTTGGATTTTGCATTTCTATGAATGTCTGGACCTTTTAAATGTTCTTCATCATATACTGTATCTATTCTCCATCATACTTAGCTTGGTGGAGATACCCAGGCAGGCACTTTTCTCCTTCATTTCTTTTCAGTTTAAAGCCATCTTGACTAGATTTGCATAACACCTGACCTATACAGTCCTTTTACCTTTCAATTTAATTTTTTTACAATTTACAATTCCAAAACAATTTGTTTTTGTTTTTTTGTTTTTATATTACCTTGATTTCTGAATATATTCTTCCCCATTCCCCCATGCAGAGAACCATCCTTTGTAACAAAAAATTTTTGAAAGGGATAGAAAAGCTTACCATATAGGAAAATAGAAAGGGAAGTTGATGAGATGGGTGGTGCTAGAAGGGAGGGCAGATTGGGGAAGTGGTAATCAGAATACACACTGTCATGGGGTGGGGGAGGGGAGAGATAGGGAGAAAATTTGGAAATCAAAATCTTGGGGAAGTGAATGTTGAAAACTAAAATATATAAATAAATTGAAATGTGAAAAAATAAAAATAAATAAAATTCCAAACAGAAAAAAAAGAAAGAAAGAAAAGCAGTTTGGTAAATCTAACAAACATAGTGATGGAGTCAGAGAGCATATGAAATGCTCCCCACTCATAATTTCCCACTTCTGCAGGACGGAAGCAGAGGTATTTTCTCATCTCTTCTCCAGGTCTTAAGATTCTGTTTTTGTTGTTTAGTCATTGTGTATGTTGCTTCCCTGGCTCTCTTGACCCTGAATTTGTTCATGTGTTTCCTTATGCTTCTTTTAAGTCTTCATATTCATATTGTCTTATGGTTCAGTATTATTCCATTGTGTCCACATACCACAAATTGTTTAAGTCCTTCCATGACTGATGGCTATTTGCTTTCTTTTCATTTATTTTCTGCCATGAAAAGTATTGTTATGCATATTTTGATACAGATTCTCTTTCAGTCTTTGCTGTCCTTGAGATAGATTCCTGGCAGTGGGATCACTGGGATCCAACAGTATGGACGTCATAGTGACTTTTTAGCAGAATCCCACATTGCTTTTCAGAATGGTTGTACCACGTTGAATCACTACCAGCCAGTGTGTTGGTGTCCTTGCTCTTCCTAGTGCCTCCAATGTTGAATAACAACATATTCTTAGCAGAGCTTTTTAGATTTGTCCCTCCCTGTCTAGGAGCTTGTGATTCCTATATTTTAAGCCATGGTCTAGAAATCCATATTTTTAGCAGTTGTTTTCTTCTCAGCTCTGCTTTTCTTGTGTGAAGACCTTAATTTCAAACAACAGCATGATGAAAACACTATCTCTTTCTCTAAGGTCTTCAATTTCTTGCCCAACACTTCATAATCATTAGTGATAATTTCTAGATTTCATTGAACAGTATCATTTTTACCCATGTAAGTCACAAGAAGTGGGTAATAGACATCTAGTTATTGGTACTACCCTAAGTGTCTAGTAGTCATCAGATAAGTAATATAAAAATTAAAATTCCAACTTTACAGATGAGAAAAACAGGGCATATAGAGGAGAAGTGACTTGGCCAAGGTCACACCACTTTTATGGGACAGAGTCAGGACTAAAACTCAGGTCTTTCTTGCTCCAAAGTCCAGTGTACTCTCAATTGTGTCACCTTCTAGCAAATAAAGGATGGATACCTTCTGATTTTGGAGGTTAATGAATTAGGTGTGCTTCATTGTCATTTTTGGTTAGGGCCTGTATGCAAAAAAGTCATGGAATTTTCAAAAAGTCGACTATTAATAAAGGCTATTTTATATTTGGCACAGTGGTAAAATTCCTGATCTTAGAATCAGAAGATTTGGGTTGCAGTTCTAGGTCTATTCTTTACCAGCTCTGCAGCTAGGGAATGTACCTTAACATTCCTGAGACTCAGTTTTCCTCATCTGTAAATTGGGATAGTGATCTTTGTCTCAACTACCTCATAGGACTAGTGAAATGATGAAATGAAATTGTGTATGTGAAAGTGCTTGTGAAGTCTAAAGCACTATATGAATGAATATGCTTTAATAATTCCATGGAGATATATCATTCATTGTGGCAAGCAGAAGTTCTATAGAATTATTATTATTGTTGCTAATAATAATAGTAATTTTTAACTTTTTAACATTGCTTTGTCATTTAAAGAATACTTTTCTTCCAAAATTCCTAGCAGATAGACAGTACAGCTATTGTTATCCCCGTTTTACAGATGAGAAAACTGAGTCTCAGAGAGGAGAATTGTCCAGGGTGAAACAGTATATGGAAGAGCTGGGACTGACTTCAGTTTCAGGGTCTTTGTTTACTGTGTCATTAATCAAATGGGACTCCTTTTTTATCTGAGTAGACAAAAAAAGCTAGCTAGTTGATATTAAAAAATTAAAAAAGCAAATGTTCCAAATATTAAAACTTTAAAATAATGTTGTCAAAAATAAGGTAATGACTAAATGACTAAACTTTATCACCTATGACTCAATCAGGGAAAAGGAGCCATAAACAAGATTTAGATTGGATTTTTCCATGCTGTTGCTTCAACAAAAGCCTCCAGAATGTTTTAGGTGGCTGTTGAAAATGGTGGGGGGGCAGGGGAAGCTGAAGTGAATTGTGTTAATGCTTTGGTTGAAAATAATACCTTGTCTTTCAAAACAATACTTTATGACCACACGAAGGTACCCTAATTAGAAGAAACACATACATACATACATACACACACACACATATATGTATGTATATACACACACATATATATTATATATATTCAATTCATTTATATGAATCACAGTGTAATACCCTACATAATAAAATTGCCTTTACCAATATCATTTTCATTGTAATGCTTTCAGCAGGTTCTAAACAAACACAATCATAGCCATGATTTGCTGCTATCACATCCCAACCATTCAGACAAATGCAAATCAGATGATCCAGCTACAGAACTAATTTCCCTATATCATGCGGTTTCAGCTGATGTCATGTGTTCAAAAATAATAAATAAATGCTTGTAAGGGGGTATATACCTATTTAGAATGATAGGATCATAGAATGTTGGAATGAAAGGGGGTCTTATGTCATAGAAAGGCCTGCCCTGAAATTAGGTCATAGAATGTTAGAAGTAGAAGAGACTAGAATATTGTGCTATAACTGAAAGAGTTCTTACTATACAATGTTAGAATCAGAAGGTATCTTAGAAGATCGAGCTTTATGGTAGAGCCAGAAACGAATTGAAAATGTGACCATATTTGAGTGACACTGATGAATTCTGGCTTCTATTTCTGCTCAGGACTTCTTGATCATGGAATTCTTAAATTCTGGAGACATCCAACCATGGGAATCATATTACCTACTTCTCTGGAGGTCCCAAAGCCATCTGTCTTGAATCGAATCTTAGATGGAGGAAGGAGATTAATTGTTCCCATTTCTGTACTGCTTTATAGCTACTATCTTTGTTGATCCTCACAACTGAGGAGGGAAGTGGGCCAAGAAGTATCACCTCCATTTTACAGAGGAGATAACTGAGCTTTAGAGTTCAGTCCCACTTCTGATTCCTTCATTCCAGAATAAGGAGGAGTCTTTCTTCAGCAGATCCCAGGGGGTCCCTGGACATGTCTCAGGAATCCCTAGACCTTTTGTCTCATGTTCAGATTCTTGCCTGTTTAGCAAAGATTTAGATGAAGTAATTTCCAATACTCATTTCATTTGCTTTGAAGGTGCCATGCTGCTGACTCCCACTGGACAAAAGCAGTGCCATCCAGTAGCACAACATTACTCAACATTCCCAATCAATTCATTTACTTAATGTTTGCAAAAATGCTTAGGAAAGGCATTTTACTGAAAGCCATGCCTCCAAAACTCTTTTGAAAGCCTAATCAACGGGAACAATTTTCACCTCTGCCAAGGTTCAACAAAGCAGGTTGGTCACACATTATATTGCATTTAGTCTTCATATATTATAAGTTTAGCAGAGAATGTTTGTATGCTTCCATCCTTTATAACATGTACATTCACTAAAAACATTTGTTAATGAAAATCCAGGTGGTAGAATGGAATCATTCTTGGAATAAAAAGACATGGATTTGTTACTAGGTTGTGTGACTTTGAACAAGTCAGTTTACTTCCATGAGCTTTCAGCTGCCTTGCCTACAAAATAGGTATAATACCTGTATAGTACCTATAGTCCCTCTTATTAATATTGAGGGCCACCAGAAATTCTACTCAAGGTACTCTCTGAATCTTCATCAACTTAAAATCATGTCTCATAACTCTCTACCAGTATATTTACTTTTACCCTTCAGTAAGAGTATGTAATTAATTGAAAGCAAAGAATTTGATGAAATAGTATTGCAATTGAAATGAATAGAATAGAAAAATAGTGAGAGAACTTTCCCCTCTGTAATCTAGGGTATGTTGTTTTTCAGTTGTTTCAGTCATGTCTGACTCTTTGTGTTCCCATTTGGGGTTTTCTTGGCAACGATATTGGTATGGTTTGCATTTCCTTCTCCATTTCACCTTACAGATGAGGAAACTGAGATTGATAAACAAGGTTAAGTGACTTGTCAGGGTCACACAGGTGGTAAATAACAGAAGCTGGATGTGAACTCAGGTCTTCCTGACTCCAGACCCAGCACTCTATCCACTGCACCACCTAGCTGACCAATCTGGGGAATAGTCTCCCACAAATATCTATATCTATATCTATATCTATATCTATATCTATATCTATATCTATATCTATATCTATATCTATATCTATATCTATATCTACATCTATATCTATCTATACATATACACACATATATATGTACACATACATATGTATATAATACATATATATATATATATATATATATATATATATATATATATATATATATATATATATATATATATATATATATATATACCCCAGTGTGAAGAGTGGATGTAGGAAAGGATCACATATAAGAATCGTGTGGACCATAGGGCTTTTGTGGAGAGGCATACATGTAAAACATACATGTGGAAAGGGTGACTCCTGCCTCTGAAGCTAAGGTCTTTCATAGATATCCTCCTTTCTCTGGGCCTGTTCCCCACTAGGCCCTATATCAGTACTATCCTCTGTCCATCTAATGGTTGCCCAGCTTCTCTGTACTACTAGCTTTTGGCTTTCATCACTTCTCAGCACTGGCTGGTCATTGCAACTCCTGTCTGCAAAGGCACAGTGACTAGAAAGCTTTTCCCCAATGTGGGTGGGAGGGACAGATTTTAGTCAAAATAGAAATTCCACCTTCTATAAGAAGCCTTTTCACAAACTTTGAATGCTAGTGACTTCCTTCTGTTAATTATCTCCAGTTTATCCTGTATCCATCTTGTTTTTATTTAGTTGTTTTCCAATTGTGTTCCCCATTAGGTTGTGAGAATTCCTTGGGAACAGGGACTGATGGGTTTTTTGCTAGTGCTTAGCAAAGTGCAGGGTATATAGCAGGCACCTACTAAATGCTTGTTGACTGACTGACTAAAAGATAGGAGTTGCTCTGAACAATTGCCTGGTTGTGTTCCTAGGCTATGATTGTCGGTTCTTTTAACTCACTTTTTCCTGCCAGCAGGATCAGTGTCTCTGTACCAGACCTTTGTCTAATGGGGTTAGAAAATCTACTCTAACTCCACTCATTTCCTAATTGCCAGCCTTCCTTGCTCTTCAAGTCATTTCAGGGGCTTCCTTCCAACAAACTCTAGAGGGCTGGAGGATCAGGCAGATTCACTCAGCCCCCAAGATACTCTGGGCTTTGTCATACAAACAAACCTGAGACAGCCTAAAGGCTAATCTGAGAAGATGAGGTCAGTACCTTCCTCCTGGGCCCACATTCCTGCCTTTATTATAAGTGTGTCACCATCATCAAATCTCACAGGCTTTGAGAAGTCCTACATCTGCAATGCCTCCCTCATATGAGGGTCTCTGTGAGGAATATGCTCCAGACTGTGAGACACAATAGAAACATGCATGAATTACCATGACTTCTAAATGCCTATTATATGCAAAGCCCTTAGCCACGGGCTCTAGAAATAATAACAATAACATTATCACATATTCTCATCATATACTATTTTATGACAATTTTGGTATATTATAATATATAATAATAAAATTTTATTAATGTATTATATTCAATTATAGTATGATAATTATATTATAATAATAATGTAATAATGATAAAAATAATAATGAAATGTTTAATTAAAGAGGGTCTTTGCTAGATTTAGAGATGAGGGAGAAATAATTACCAGGTAGGAGAATTGAGGAGGCTTCTGAGAGAAGGTGGCCTCTGAGAGAAACCTTGAAAGATATGTAGGAAATTAAAGGCAGATGTGGAGGTGAAGAGCAAATTTCAGGTGTGTAGAGACTGGCCTAAGGTATGATATGTCCAACCCTAGAAACTGGGCCTTGCTAATCACAGCTACCTTCCAGGGGTACAAAGTCCTGCTTGAAACCACTCAGAGATTGATTGGCCCTGGTGGCTATCTCATTTATTAATTACTAAATGTTCATAAAGATGAAGCAAAGAAGCTCTTTGACCTTCCTGGTCCTGAGATTGCTTGACTGCTGGTTTCAGGGTGTTTGTCATACTTAATCCTTAATTAACTTTCCCCTTCCTCCTATTTCTGTGGCTATATATGGATGTTTCATTTTCCTTACCATATCTGAGCAAAGTTGGTTTTAAGAAAAGGTATTTATTTATAATAAGGGGAAACATAATTTTCCACATCTGTGGCATCATGTTTTCATTAATGAGGCACTCTACCAACACAGTTCATGAACCATCCATGCCTTCTCATCTTCATGATTCTTATCAATCCATCAACAATTAACCAACATTTATTAAGCATCTACTATTTTCCAGGCACTGTGTTAGGCATTATAGATACAAATAATCTTTATTGTCAAGCAATGGAGGAGATAAGTTTGTACTTTGCACATATTAAGGACTTAATAAATCATTGTTTGTTGATATGAGCATATAGAAAATAATTATAAAGTGAATAAATGAAAATTTATATGCAAGGAAATTTGGGAGGGGAGGCACTAATAAATGGGGGATCAGGAAAACTTCATGTAGAAGATGATGCTTGAACTTCATTTTGAAGAAATAGAGGTATCTATGAAATTCAGTACTAGGGGTGAAGTCAGGAAGACTTATTTTCCTAAGTTCAAATCTGACCTTAGATACTTACTAGTTGTATGACCCTGGGCAAGTCACTTGACCTTGTTTGTCTCTGTTTCTTCATTTGTAAAATGAGCTGGAAAAGGAAATGGAAAGTACGCCACTATCACTGCCAAGAAAACCCCAGGTGGGGTGACAAAGAGTTGAATATGACTAGACAACAGCAACAAAATGAAACTTAATACATTTCAGCCATGGAGAATAGTCATTGCAAAGGCATGGATATGGGAGCTGTATGAATAGAGAGAGGGGAAGGGTATGAGAGACTCAGAAGTAGAAATGGCAAGATGTGGAAGCAGGTTGGTTTTGTGAGGTGATAGCGTGTGAGGAGTGAAGGATAATGCCCAGGTTGTGAACGGGGAAAACTAGAAGAATGGTGATGCCTTGGACATTTGGAAGAGTGGTGAAAAAACTGGTGGCAAGTGGCAAGGGATGGTGGTGGGGTCATGGGCTCAGTTTTGAACATGTTATGTTTGAGATGTCTTCAGAATATCTGTTTTAAATATCCAATAGGGGATTGGTGAGGAGCAAAGTCCTTTCATAAATTCTCCACAGAATATCTATCAAGCTCAGTGAATGGATTCCTCTAGGTCTTTAAATATTTCTAACATCCCAGGGCAATGTTGAATCTCTCTGTTACCCCTCAATCTTGGGTTGTTTCTGAATGATGTGTCTGTCCCTACAATTTTATCAGTAGAGTGAACTTCCAGATAAGGAAACTCTCTATGATGTGGATTGGCTCCTTCTCCACAACTTAGAGTCTTAGAAAGCTGCCCAGGGCCACTGAGAACTGCTGTGTCCTGCCCAGGGACATAGCCAGTAAGTTTCAAGGCTTGAACCCAAGTGTTGCCTACTCCAAGGCCATTTCTCTGTCCACTAGACAACACTGCCTTTCACGTTTTTTAATGCAAATTCATAAATAATTCACCAGGTTAAGGGAGTTAAAAGTGAACATGAAAGAATACTGAGACTCAGTGTGATAGAGGGAAAAGAAATCTGGCCACAGAGTCGGGAAGCCCTGGGCTTAAGACCTGGCTCTGCTCTCCAAACCACTTCATCTCTCTGGGCCTCACTGTCTTCACCTGTAAAAAAAGAATGAGGATAATAACTAGGAGCTATGTAAATGTCAATTATGTTTATTATTAAAGAACACATTAAAATTTGTAGCCTTCTAACAGTAAGGTAGATACTATAGGCATTATTATACCCATTTTACACATGAGAAAACCAAGACCCAGAGTGTGTCTTGCTTAAGTGACATGCTTAGTCACATAGCTAATAAGTGCTCAAGGCAGGATTTGAATCCAGATCTTAAAATTTGGGCAGTTAGGTGGCCCAGTGGATGGAGTGCCAGGCCCAAAGTCAGGAAAACCTGAGTTCTAATTCAGTCCCTGGCACTTACTAGCTACGTGACCCTGGGCAAATCACTTAACCCCTTTTGCCTCAGTTTCCTCATCTGTAAAATGGGTTAGAGAAGGAACTGGCAAAGCACTCCAGTATCTCTGCCAAGAAAACCCCAAGTGAGGTCATGAAAAGTCAGACAGGGCTGAAACAACTGAACCACAAAGCTTCCTAACTTAAGTCCACCTGTTTACTTGCTCTGTGACATTGCCTTTTGCAATGTCATTTAATTTCTGAATGATGTGTCTGTCATTTAATTTCTAATGAGTCTCAGTTTCCTTGTCTCTAAATTGAAGGATTTAGATCAGATGATTTTTAAGGTGCCTTTTAACCTTAAATCTATGATCCTGTGTCTGTATGCCATTAGGAAACATGAAATACTTATTTTATTTTTCTTCTTAAAAGAAATATTTATTAATAGTCACATTCCTTCCCCAAACACATATATATACATATGCACATATAGTATGCATACATGTGTGCCATTACTTAATATGCTTTCATAATCTTTCTTGAATTATTAATATAAGATTAATTAATTTTATCATTATTTTAAATTTGTGTCACTTCCACCTTTGATATCTAACCTTTACATGGAGGGGGCCCTGGGAACACAGCCGGTGGTGACAAGTCTCACTAAGTTAGAACAGTTTCCTATCTGGAACCACCCCCAGGCTGGTTGTCTGTGGTCTGAGGACCAGCCTTTGGCCAAATATGGAGAGGCATCCCCAGAGACTTGGAGTCAGCAGATGAGGTTGGATTTTTTTTCGGGAGGAGGCTCCAGCCACGCATCTGCCCCTCCCTTAAGGGATTAAGAAATTGCATTGTTTTAGCAGAGGAATCACCCTCACTGATGAAACTGAACTAAATAATAATACTAGCTCATGTTTAAATGATGCTTCACAACCTTGTCTCATTTGATCCTCAGAACAATCCTCTCATTCCTATTTTATAGAGGAGAAAAGACTAGGTGCATTGCCTGTGGTCACACAGTTAAGTCCATGTCCAAGGTGAGATTATTCTTGTCTCCACCACTTTCTCTTCTGTACCATGTGGCTTCTCTGTAAGGTGAAAGTCATAATGAATTCCTTATAGAAAAATATAAATAAAATAGTCAGTGCTGAATTCTGTTTAGTTAACTTCCATCAATGGCATGGTTTTTTTTATTGAAACAGAAGGAAAAGGAAACCTGCAGATTGCCAGTAGGACAGAGAATAAAGGGAAATGTCCCCTTAGACGTGGAAAAATGTCAAATTCAAATACTTTCCATATGTCAGGGAGCAGCAGGGAGGATGATGGCTAATACAGACAGAGGAGCAAGGGGCAACTGAGAAGCCCCGTGGAGGTCCCAGGGCCAGACCAAATGCATTGGACAAGTGCCACAGGATGCTAGCCAGTGAGCTAGGGGAGGTCTGGAGTGTAAGCCCCTCAGAGGAGAATAGGAAGCAGTTAATCACTGCTCCTTAGAGGGAAGGAAATCGTCTAACTGAATTCTGAACTGCAGAGCCCCAAGGAAATAAGCTGCTTCTTTGCCTCAAATGTACCCAATAGATCATACTTAATGATGAAGAGAATCTCATTTGTATGTATTAATAATGCTGGCATAATGATATGTAATACAGAAATGTCATCTGCACAGAACTTGGATTTCCTCAAAGCTTTCACTTACCTAATCTTTGATACAGCCCTAAGAAGGAGGCAGGGCAGGATTAAAATTCTCATTTGAGAAATGAGGAAACTGGTGCTCAGAGAGGTCCATCTGGCTAGAAAGAGCCAAGGCTAGAACCCAAGTATCCTGAATATTTTTCCCCCTAGACTTCATTCCCCCAAAGAGAGGAGGATTATTAACTTCACAGTTGGAGTATCTGAGTATGGAACCTCAGAAGTCATTTATTGACTCAGCAGGGTCATAATCCCCTTTTCTAGAGAATGGTCATCCAATTCCCATCTGAACTGCCCCCATCATGGTGGCATTACTCTTTCCTGTATTCTGTGAGCAATCTCTCTCCAGGATGACAAAATTTATAAATCAAAACTCTTTGAGATCTTATCATTTTACTTAGATCTGTATTCACCTAATAGTTGTGGTATCAAGGTCAAGGGTCTTCATTTTGTTCCTTTAATGGGGAGGGTGTCTTTTACAAAATCTTAAACATTCATGCCTCTAACCTGGAAAACCCTGAGAACATCAGTATAGGCAGCTTTGGTTTCGCTACAGGTCTTGGGGTCATAGAGGGCTGGGTTTAAATCTGTCTTCACATACTTAAAACTGTTACCCTAAGTAAGTCACCGAAGTTCTTTGAGCCTCAGTTTCCTCATTTGTGAAATGAGAGGACTGAACTAGAAGACATCTGAGGTCCCTTCCAGATCTAAATCTAGAATTATTTGATCTTATGATTTTGATTGTTGATGTTGTGTTTTCAGAGTACTCAATGCATGGGTCACTTAAATATCTGGTGTAGTCATTTTGAGAATGGCTAGAGTCCTTGGTCCTCGCTTCCAGAGCATGGGCCCAGCAAGGTTCCACTCACCCTGTGCTTGTTTCTAATGATTTTACTTCACCCACCCACCCAAATATTCAATATAAATTTAATGGTACCCTATTTCTAAAGAATACATGAACAAAGAATTGAAATTTGAAGGAAAAAATAATAATCCTGGATTCAGTAAGAGGAGTGGATTTAAATTCTGCTACAAGAGCATCTCCCTATCTCCATGTTGTCATAAATGTATACTTACAAACACCTTCCCAGTGTTGCATTAACCCTATAATTGAATTAGCTCCATTCTTCAAATGGTGGCTAGAAACCCAGATGATCAAAAACAAAACTGGAGAAAACAATTCATGAGTTTCTGGACTTTTTAAAGGGAAAGGGGGTGTCAAGAAGAAAGACAGAGAACAATTTATCAGATTTGACCTTGAGAATGGATCATGGTTTAAAAAGCAGGGATGATATGATTTTGGCCAAAAATAAAAAGAACCTAACAAGCTTCAGTAGGTAGTTATCTGCCAGGAGTCTTGAAAATTTAATCAGAAGAGATTTAAGCTTAAAAGGAATGTGGGGAGTAGGGGTGAAGAAAACTGTTTAAGCATATCCACTAAGCTAAAGAACATGGAGAGTAGTTAAAATTCAGGAAAAATTACAGCAGTGGAAATGTAGGCAAAAGTCACAGAAAAAAAAATCCAAGAAAGCAAGTTGACAACAAAACTAGCCCCAGGTATCTAGAAACAAATGTCTAATGTACAAGTACCATGCATGGTGAGCTAGGGAAGGTAGGGCAAGGAGGCAGATTTGAAGTCATGGGTACCAGTGTGACTTGGTCAGATGAGACCCACAAATAGATGTTGGGCCAGAAGTGTCTACCTTATACAAAAGGAGCAGGCTAGGGAAAGGGACAGATAGAATAGTCTTGAATGTGTTGTATTCATGAGGAAATCCAGGAACCAGAGTGAGGAGGAAACATGATGGAAAGCATTTGGTGAAGATCAGAGATAGTCAGAGTTCAAATCCTGCCTTTGATGCTTACTATCTGTTTGAGCCTCAATTTTTCCCCTTATTTGTAAAATGAACTAGAAGATCTTAAAGGTCCTTTCCAGCTCCAAATCTATAATTCTTTGATCCTGTGATTTTAATTTTTGAAATTGTATGTTTTCAGAATACCCTTGTACTTAATCAATGCTTGGCTGACTTAAGTGCCTGGTGTAGTGATTTGGTCAAGCCACTTAATCTCCTTGGATCTCAGGTTCCTCATCTATAAAATGAAGAGATTGAAAGAGGTGGCCTTTGATATTTTTTCCAACTCTATACTACATTGCAGAGGTAGCTTGGATAGATAGAGGCATTAATTATGGTATCTGCAAAAACAGATCACAGGCATAACTTGTTAGCAAGGTATAGTAGTGGAGAGAGGGGAGCAAATATCTGGAAAGCTCCCAGAGCTCTCCCTGCCCAAAGTAAAGGAACTAATGTTGACTGACTTTAGTGAAGGTGATAATGCTCATAGCCAACATTCATAGGTTAATTTAGGGAAAGTATAATGATTTACAAATATTATCTCATTTGATACTCACAGCAACCCTGTGAGGTAACTGCTATTATGCCCATTTTGCCGATGAGGAAACTGAAGCACACCAAGGCAAAGTAACTTGCCCAGGGTCACATAGCTAATAAGAGCTTAAGGCAGGATTTGAACCTTGAGCTTTCTGACTCCCAGTCCTGGGGTCTATCTACCACAACACTCAGCCTCTCCAATGATAGCTTTATTTTCTAAGAGGTGGAGGAACCAACATATGGAACTACTATTCTATACCTGATTCTCACCAAGAAGGAGGAACTGGCAGCTGGGTTGAGAATGATGAGAACCCTGAAAGGAAGTGAGTTCTGTATCTTATGAATTGTGATAGAACAATGGAAAACTAGGTGTGATCTGGCATAGGGACAGGGCCTGTGATTTGATTCTAACAGAGAACTCCTGAAAGAGGAAACTCCTCCTGCCAATGCAGATAGGCAACTTCTCTGGAACTTAAAAGATTGAGAGGGGGCAGCTAGGTGGCACAGTGAGTAGAGCGCCGGCCCTGGAGTCAGAAGGACCTGAGTTCGGATCCGGCCTCAGACACTTAACCCACACAAACAAAAACCTAGCCGTGTGACCTTGGGCAAGTTACTTAACCCCAATTGCTTAAAAAAAAAATAAAATAGAATCTATTAACATAAAATAAATTTGAAAATAATTAAAAAAAAAAAAGATTGAGAGAGTTTTCTGAGGCATCCAGGGGTTTAGTGTCTGGTTCAGGGTCACCCAGCTAGCAGGCATCAGAGCCTGAGCTAGACGTTATTTCTTCCTGGACCCAAGGCCAGATCTCCACTTTGACAATCTAGTGGACCACTGTGACTGACACCAAGTTTGACTGTCTCTCCTTGCCAACTTTATTTACACTTCATATTTTGAAAATGGTGGTGACTGGTGATTACCAGATGCCTTTTTCCCTTTCCTTTTTCTTCTTTTCACATAGGCTTGGAGTCCAATGTCCTTTTCCGCCACTAAGGAAGTGGTACTTTCCAACTTGGCATCCTCAGTGTGATGGTTTCTGGGAAGTCATTCTCTCAAAGTGATTGCTTTGCCACAATGAATTCAGAACAGAGGTAAGAAATCATCAGACTCTTGCCTCACCCCAGGCTAATTGAGGGCACACATTTTATTTTCTAATAATGAATCATAGAATCACAGAATGAGCTGGAAGGGACCCAGACATCATTTGGTCTAACCTTGCCATTGTATGTATGAGGAAAGTGAGGCCCTGAGAGGGAAAGGACTTTGCCATGACTTCTTGCCATGCAAGAAGTTGAATACTGAGCCATGATTGAAGCTGGGTCTCCTGGTTCCTAAGCCAGTGCTTTCCCCACCTCTCCTAAATGGTAATTGGTAGAACTGTGCATCTGAGGGCAAATCCCAAAAGGCAAAAAGGCAATTTTCTAACCATAAAAAAATGCAGCCTATTTCTCTAGATTCTGCCAGAGTATTGAAAAGAATTTCTTGGGTACAATTATGCAAGGTGGAAATGTAGAAGGACTAATTAGACCTATTTTCCCTAATCAGATCTCAGGGAAGAGAATTTCTTTGCAAATCTTTTGCCTTTCAGTTTTTCAAAAGATTTCTGCTTTCTTCAGCTTGGGCACTCCATCCAGAGACATAAACAGCAAACCCTTCTTTGGTAGCTAGCCTCCTGATGATGAGACAGAAATCTTTCCTTCCTTCCTTCCTTCCTTCCTTCCTTCCTTCCTTCCTTCCTTCCTTCCTTCCTTCCTTCCTTCCTTCCTTCCTTTGTCTTTCTTTCTTTCTTTCTTTCTTTCTTTCTTTCTTTCTTTCTTTCTTTCTTTCTTTCTTTCTTTCTTTCTTTCTTTTTCTTTCTTTCCTTCCTTCCTTCCTTCCTTCCTTCCTTCCTTCCTTCCTTCCTTCCTTCCTTCCTTCCTTCCTTTCTTCTTTTGTATCCTTAGTGCCTGGTCCAGTGCCTTACACATAAAAAGTGCTTATTGATTGAGTTGCTAGAACTTATACTACTCTTAGTGTAGCCCTTGAGGGTCTAGAGAGGCATTAGAGCAAAGATATTAGTAGAGGTCTTCTTCAAAATGACTAGAAATTCCAAGATATACAAGGAACTATTCAAATTTAAAGTAAGAACTATTCCCCAATTGATTTAACAAAGAATACAAACAGACAGTTTTTAAAGAAAGAAATCAAAGCTATCAATAGCTTTATGAAATGTTTCAAATAATAATTAGAGATATGCAAATTAAAACCATTCTGAGGTTTCACTTCCTACCTATCAGATTGTCAAAGTTGGCAAAAAGGAAAATGACAAATATTAAGGGATTTTGGGAAAATTGGCATATTGGTATACTATTGGTGTAGTAGTGCCTTGGTCCAGCTATTCTGGAAAACAACTTGAAAACTATACCTCCAAAATTACTAAATTGTGCATTCCCTATGAACATGTACATATGATACCTGTATGCCTGTACTGTCAAGGACATCAAATAAAGATGAAAAATACCCATATGTACAAAACTATTTGTAGTAGCTTTTATTGTGGTGGCAAAAGACTGGAAACTAAGGGAAAGAGTGTCCATCAATTGGGGAATGACTGAACAAAGGATAGTACAGAAATGTGATGGAATGCTAATTGCCATAATATGTGACAAAAGGGATGATTTCAAAGAAACTTGGGAAGACTTATATGAACTGATGCAGAGTGAAGTGAGTAGAACCAGGAGAACAATTTATACTATTACAACATTGTAAAGAAATACAACTTTGAAAAACTGAAGAATAGATCAACGACTAGTCATAATTACAGGATACTGATAATGAAACATGACAGAGACATGACAGAGACATACATTTTTGGATGACAACATGAGGATTTGATTTACTTGACTATACTCATCATTTACAAAGGATTCCCCCCTTTTCTCCTCCTGATTAAGAGAGCAAGGAGGTGATAGTGAAAAATAGTGCTTGTTAGTTGAAAAAATAAAATTTTAAAAAGACAAAATATTATTTTGACTTCAATGAACAAAACTAATCATAAAAGAAAAATTGGTAACTCATGATAATAATTCCAGTGTTCTTTGTGCATGCAAAGAGTGAAATTATAATAAATAATAATAATAATAATAATACTTCCTCCTATTTACATAATGCTCTAATGTTAATAAAGCCCTTTGCATCTATTTATTCACCATATTATTTATTTTCACCATATTCCTGTAAGATAGGCCAAGCAATGATTTGTACTCTCTGGAGGTGGAAACTAAACCTCAAAGAAGTGAAGTAGCCCAGCACATAGTAGATGCTTATAAATGTTTACTGAATTGAACTGAAATAATTTGCCCAAGATCAACCTGTAAGTAGGTTTCAGGGCCATCATTTGATCTTGGTTCTCTCTGTTTGAAATATATACTTCAGAGTATAGAATTCATGAATTATAGGGTTCATTGTCTCCATTTTCTGAGTGTAACTTAATGCCTTACTTTTCTTTCTATAGCTTGTCTGTTGCTGCTGCTGCCTGGATATGGATCCTTTCCTAGGAGCAGGATTTTAACTGGTAATGTTAATCCTAGAGAAGAGAGACTCAAAGAGGATACTATTTCTGTCTTCAGATATGTGAAGACAAGGAAGATAGATCAGATTTATATTAGTTGATCCTAGGCAGCAGCATTGAGAACAATTGATAGAAGTCAACAGGTTAGCAGATTTCGGTTGAGCATAAGAAAAAACTTAATAATAATAATAATAATAATAATAACTATACAAAAATTACAATGATTTTTCTTTGGAAGGCAATGAATTCTCCGTTATTGGAAGTGACTAAATGGATTGATTGATAATCAATCAATCCATTGATGAGCATTTTTAAGGTCTTACTCTGTACTAAGCACATAGTAATATAATAATAATAATAATGAAAATAGTTCCTACCCTCAAGGAGCTTATCTAATAGGAGGGAGAACATGTATAAAAATAGGTACGTACAAGATAAATGCAAAACAGCAAAAGTTTGTTGGAAAGATTACTTTTAGAAAGTATTCTAGTTCAGGTACTGGTAAAATGGGTTGATCTCCAGGTTCTCTTCCAACTCTGAGGTTTTGTGATTAAGGTAGTGAATACCCTGTCACTTGAAGTATTCCTGCTAAGGCTGACTAATCCCTTTGTCAGTGATTTTGTAGCCTGAGGGGTATTTCTGATTCAGGCTGGGGGAGGCCTAGAAAGTTGTCAGAGCTGTGGGATTCTGTGAGTACACTTGAACTTGACTTGGGGGGGTCTGCAAAGAGGTCAAGCTGCACATACCAGAGTCACTCTATGCTTCTCTGAAAGAAAACAAACTGTTAGTAGAGAGGGTCTTCTTATTCTCTCCTTGGTGTCCCTGGTCCTGGCCCTGCCTCATAGAGGGAACCTGGGGAAGAGTGATATGTCTCATTAGGGAAGGTGGATGAGATGCTGAGTGTTACCTTCCCAGATGGGCTGCCCCATGTCACAGGAGATGCATCACCTAGGATTTGGGAAACAGCAGCAGTTGGTCCCCAAGTGTTTTTCTTTAAGGCAAAAAAATTGATTTTTCCATCAGGGAGTGAGTCATGCTGACAGGAGTTAGTAAAATATGGTCTTCTCCTTGACTCAGAGTCCCCTGTGTGGTCAGAGTAAATAGCTGATATTAACTTTGAAGGCATTTGTTTTAGCTTTACAATGTCAGGAGGGGGAAGCAAAAACTTATTAGCCTGAAAACTTCAGAGCGCCAACTGAGTAGAAGAAAACAAATTATTCAACCGAGACTTTACAGCTTTTCTGCCCAACTTTCTCTACTGTGTATTGGTGAAGAATGTTGGATTTGAAGTCAAACAACCACACGTTTCAAATCTTGTCCTTGTTACCTGATCTTGGGAAGGCGCTTCCCTTCTCCCAGGCTCATTTCTTTCAGCTGTAAGATGAAAGGATTGTACTAAGTGGTTTCTGTCATTCCTTCCTATGAATCTATAGTCCAATAGGGAAGATAAGGCAGGGCCACATATAATTGGGAGACAAATGATAATGTAATAAGTACCAACAAGATAGAGAACTAGACATGTTCTCCAAACCTAATTACTTCTCAAACCCAACTTACACCCTTGGATCAATTCAGCAATTCTTTTGCTGCTGCTATAATTTCTGTCAGCACTACACCCCCCCCCCCAACTCCTGGCCCCCACTCTGGTCCTCACTATGCATTCTAAGACAATAGCCAACAGAGCTCCTCCCTGTGAAAGAGGAAACTGGTGTGGGGTCTGAAGCTGATGAAAAGACAATGTCTCAATAGATACAAAAAGAGCCTTTGACAAAATACAACACCCATTCCTATTAAAAATTCTGGAAAATATAGGAATAAATGGAGTTTTCTTAAAATGATAAGTAGTATCTATCTAAAACCAAGAGCAAACATTTTCTCCAATGGGGATAAGCTAGAAGCCTTCCCAATGAGATTAGAAGTGAGGCAAGAGTGCCCATTATCACCACTATGATTCAATATTTTATGAGAAATGCCAGCTATAGCAATAAGACAAGAAAAGGAAATTGAAGGAATAAACAGGCAACAAGGGAACACAATTATCGCTTTTTTTTGCAGAGAATATGATACTATTTTTAGAGAACCCAAGAAAATCAATTAAAAACCTAGTCAAAACAAGTATTTTAGCAAAGTTGCAGGATATAAAATAAACCCCCACAAATCATCAGTATTTCTATATGTTACCAAAAAAACCCAGAAGGAAGAGACAGAAAGAGAAATTCCATTTGAAATAGCTGCAGACACTATGAAATACTAGGGAGTCTGCTTGCCAACATATGCACAAGAAGTATTTGAACACATTTATGAAACACTCTTCACACAAATAAAGATGGATTTAAATAATTGGAGAAATATTATTTGCTCACCAGTAAGCTGAGCCAATATAATAAAAATTACAATGAAAACTAAATTAATTTACTTACTTAGTGTCAAACCAAACTACCAAAGATTTACTTTATAGAGTTGTGGGGGAGAGGGGCAGAAATCACCTGGATGAACAAAAGGTCAAGAATATCAGGGGAATTAATGAAAAAAAATGTGAAGGCAGGAGACCTAGCAGTACCAGATATCAAACTATATTATAAAAGTGACAATCATCAAAACAGTTTGGCACTAGGCAAGACAGAGTAGTTGATCAATGGAATAGATTAGGTACAAAATATACAGAAGCAAATGTACACAGTAACCTAGTGTTTGATAAGCTCAAAGATCCCAGCTATTGGGGTAAGAACTCACTATTTGACAAAAACTGACAAAACTGGAAAGTAGTCTGGCAGAAATTAGGCATAGACCAACATCTCGCATAATATATCAATTTAAGTGAACATTGGGTATATGAGTTAAACACAGCAGAGGTGTTATTATAGACACTGTCTCCAACCATCCCATGCTTTAGTATTTAGCTTAATAGTCAAGTTTCCTTTTTCTTCTAGCTTGTTCTCTAAAACCCTCAAGTACCTGCTTACCACAGTGAAGCAATTGAGTAGTACTTGGGTGGAGAATTTCTTCATCATCACAAAGTAACATGCTAATTGGTTAAAATATGCCAGTTCCAGAAAATCCTACAAAATAATTCTCCCACTCAAATACTTTTTGCCCACATGTCTAACTATCCAAGCAGCTGGCACACTATAGCTCTGATCCTCTGCTCAGAATTATCATTTAGATATTTCACTTTCCACTAAAAATTCTAGTGAAGCATTTCCCTTGGGATTGTGTTATCCACATTTCTCCTCTTCCTTTTCTCTTTTAATGGAAGAGTCTTGTCTTAATATTGGACTTGGTATCCATCACAAGGCTAGTTTCTTCATAAGTAGGTAAAATCTGCAGTCTACTTTGAATTCTTAGAGGTTATTGATATCTCCTCAGAAGTGTATGAGCAGGGCTGCATAACAGACAAAGGCAGGAAGGCAGAGCAATATTCTATTTTTTTAGATTCTATATACTTTTGCATCCATCATATATTAAAATTGGTAAGTCCTAGGTTGATTCGTCATTTGTAGAATTACATTCTCCATCTTTGTACAAGTTACTATTACCAAATAAAACTTGTTGCTCAAGTCCATATGGTATATTTGATGTCTGTATCTAAGATGAGGTCTGTTCAATATATTGATATATCATCTTATATCTGAGATGAAGGTGAATCTCATTTTATAGGTAAGACACTTGACCAAACTCTTGTCTCCAGAGTTGTCCTTTATGTGGATGATGTCTTTAAACAGAATGCCAGCTGTAGAACGCAATCGGAAGTTTATGGTGCAGAGTGAAACAACTATTAGTGTGAGTCTGGCCTGAGAGCCCCTACTTGACTTTCCATGTACCTATTTATTTTTCTCTCTCATGGGACTATTGTGATGATATAAGAGATAATGGGATAAAAGAAAAAAAGAATCCACATAAGCAAAAATATTTATAGCAGATTTATTTTTGGCAGAGAACTATAAACTCAAGGGATGAGTATCATTTGGGGAATTGCTGAAAAAGTATGTTTTTTTTTTAATATAATGCAGTATTATCATGCCACAAGAAATAATTAAATGGATAGTTTAAGAGAAACCTATGGAGATTTATATGAACTGATGCAGAAGAAAGTGAGCAGAACCAAGAGAACAATATGTTCTCCATTGAATAATATTGTAAGGACAAATAATATTGAGAAACTCAAGAGTACTGATCAATGCAATGACAAGTCTTGATTGTAGAGGACTGATGATGAAGTATGCTACACATCTCTTGACAGAGATTTAATGGGTTTAAGAGGCAGCATGAGACACTAATTTTTGGACATGGCCAATGTGTAAATTTGTTTTATTTGACTATACATACTTGCTGTAAATATAGAATAAATAAATATGTTCCAATTCGGAACTTCAAAAAAGAGTTTTGATTTTCTTTTCTTTCCTTCTCAATATGCATGTATATGGGGGATGGATTGGAAGGAGAGAAAATGAATGTTTCTTAATGTTAAAAAATTAACAAAATATGATTTTAGAAATAATAATGGGAAGTGGTTCAATGCTTCTACTGCAGATGTCATGCAGGTGACACTTCTGGATGCTTGCCTGAAGTGGTGAGTCTCCACTGGAAATTCTAACGTTTCCTTGACTGCTAGATGAGCAAAGAGCACCTGTAAGTGTTGGCAACAAGTGTCACAGAAATACTGAAGCTGACATTCATTCTATTGTCAGGATGCTCTAATTATAATTATAATCATGTTAAACCAGAACCAAACTCCCTCCATTACTTTCATTTTTGCCCTCTAAAGCCAAGCAGAGCAAGACTAATCCTCTTTTCCCCAGGCCAGCATTCACATATTTGAAAGAAGAGATTATGTCCACCCTAACATCTCCTCTTTTTCTGGCTAAGACTCCAGACAAATAGAATCTGACCTTCTGACTTGGTTGCTTCCCTCCTGTTTCTATTCTCCTGTACCCCTGTATATTTGTTCCTTTGGGTGAACCTCTGCCCAAAGTTCTTCTTGGCTTCTTGATCTGTTTGTCTTCACTCACTCTTCTTGGCTGTCTACCACCCATGACTTGGACTGGTCATATCTTGAACAATTTATCTTACCTAAGTCCTGATCAGACATTAAGTAACTTGTGTAATCAATTGCATTTAACAATAACTGGAGGAGATATTAATTGCTAATTAGGGATTATTAATGAAAGAGACCAGCAGGATTAGTCTACAGCTAAATTATCAATTAAGAGAAATCTGTCTTGAGGGCCTCCTACCTCTCTTCATCTCTCACCATGTACTCCTAGTGCCTTTGGCTGCCAAGGCAGAATTTGTGAAGGAATAATGATATACCACAAGTCCAGAGGACTGAAGATGAAACACACTGCCCACCACCTGCCAAGAGATTTGATGGATTTAAAATGTAGAATGAAACTTATATTTCTGGACATGGCCAACATGGGAACTTGTTTTATTGAACTATGCATATTATTGTGGCTTTTTAAAATTATTCAATTGAAGAGGCAGCTGGGAGGAAAAGATGACAAATGCTTATAAAATAAATACTTTTAGAAAAAATTAAAAATTCATGCTATAGCAAAGTTTTAGTTTGTTAAGGAACTAAAAACAAGTGTCAGATGGTCAGGGAACAGAAAAATAATATATCAGAATAGGATGTATTGAGCAGCAGATAGAAGGCAAATAAGGACCTGAAGGAGGATATTTGTCTCAAGATCAGAAAAGTAGCATCAGATTCCCTAAGATCCAAAACAATAGTGGGAGGGATAGTCTGGGATCAGTGTAGGTATAAAAGAAACCAGTTTACAAGTAAGGTCTTAGCTCTAGAATAGATTTTCTGCATTGTAAATGTATCTGTAGTTTTCTAAGCCTGAACATGAGTAGCTTTCCTCCAAACTACCTTTAGTTGTGGACAGCTCCCCAACCTCTAATGAAAGGGAAAAAAAGCTTCATCCAAGGAATGACTCAAGGGGCTTTCTGGAGATGATGCCTTAGCCCAAAGATGTCTCTGAAAACTTGAGAATTTCAGGACTGGTGGCATACTGTTGGAGAAAATATATTGATCAGTTGAACTTTTTGCAATTCTCATGTCATATCACATGTGTGAGAGTATACTTACGTAATAATAACAATGGTAATAGCAGTACCTTAAGGCTTGCAAAGCAAACCTCACATACATTATTTCATTTCCTCCTCACAACAATCCCATGAGATAGGTTCTATTACTGTCATCACTTTTTAGTTTAGGAAACCAAGGTTCAGAGAGGTCACATTAATTACCCAGGGCCACACAACTATTCAATACCTGAGGCAGGACTTGAACTCAGATCTTCCCAACTCAAGGTCTAGTGTTCTATCCATTCTCCTCATCCCTCTTCTCTCTCCTGTTTAGAATTCAACTTAATTCAATAAACATTTTTAAGGAATCTATGTGAAAGGCTTCCAAAAATCCAAGAATATTGAACTTAAACTCATAAAAACCCTGAGCTCATAGCCCACCTCTAATATTTACTAGTTATACAAGGTTGGTGGATAACAAGCCCCCAGACCTCAGAAGTTTTAGAAAGAATTTTATTGTTCATTTAGCAAAGGAGAAAGTCAGAAACCCTCCTGGTTTCTCTGTGAGGTTTACATTATAAAGAGTTCAAGCAAGGACACAAGAACAAATGCTTGATTGTCCCCATGTAGGCAGTTAGGCAGTTTCCAGAACAGGGCAGTTTGAGATGTAGCTCAGCAGGTAAGTATAAACATTCAATATAATTTGAGAAACTCCAAACTCCAAACCCACAACACAAGCTTTGGGTGGACCCAGAATAAGATCTGGGCAAATGGACCCAAGACACAAATCTTTTGGGTTGACCTCAGAGAAGTCTCAGGTTTCCCTGAAGCATCACTGAGGTCAGTCTGATCTCTACTGTAAGCTTTAGGTTAGACAATTTCTAGCCACATAAATCTAGGTTCAAATAATATTAATAAATAATAAAGTATTTTTACCCTCATAACCATTGGCAAGCTAATTAACTTCTGTGAACCTATTTATTCATCTATTAATGGGGATAATATAGAGAGATTATTTGAAAATAATCTCAATATATTATGCTATAGATATCTATCTGTATTAGTAGCATCTACCTTAAGAGGTCATGTGAGAATCAAATGAGATAAAGTATATGAAACAATCAATTATTCAAAATTTATTTATTCCATACCTATCTCGTGCTAAGCACTGGTGTTTTTTTTTTTGTTGTTGTTGCCTTTTGGGAGGGCAATTGGGGTTAAGTAACTTGCCCAAGGTCACACGGCTAGGTTTTTGTTTGTGTGTGTGTTAAGTGTCTGAGGCCGGATCTGAATTCAGGTCCTTCTGTCTCCAGGGCCAACGCTCTACTGACTGCGCCACCTAGCCACCCCAGCACTGGTGTTTCAAAGAAAAAAAAAAAGACTAGCCCCTCCCATCAAAGGGCTTATATTTGAATGGAGGAGACTACATATATGTTTGTATAAAAATCAGAACAGACAAAATACAGAGTAGATGGAAGGTAACCTTAGAGAGGAGTACCTGCAAACCTTAAAGAGCTATATAAATGCAGCTAACAACAATAAGAACATTACCACCCATAAAAAGGAATATGGATGGGGGAAGATATGTAAACAAATAACTATAAATACAAGGGAGGGTATGATACAAATGAAGGAGAGCTTCAGCGAAAGTGTTAGGAGAAATATGAGGAGAGAAAACACTTCTAGCTTGAGGGTCAGGGAAGGTTATTGGAACAGATGGCAACTGAATTAAGTCTGCAGAAATGGAAGGAGTTCAATAGACAGAGATACAGATGAAGTTCATTCCTAGCAGGAAAGGGAAAACATCCGGCCATATCTCTTGACTTGAACCTAGATCTTTGAACTCTAGGGTTGGATTCCTTCCTAGATTAAGACCAGGCTAATATTATTTCCCACTTCTACTTCCCTGGCTAGATCTGGTAGGTGTGGCTAAGGGCTAGAACCAGGTCATGTGCTTTCTCCTGATATTAGCTACCAGATGTCTGGATGTTGAGAAATGGATCATTATTTGACTGACCTCTTGAATCCCTGTCCAGTGCCCTCTTCATCATGACTCATCAGTACTTTTTCTGGTTATGCTCTAAATGCCGTCAGATTGTCTGTCACTGAGATTTTTTCCTCTGTAGGAGGAAAAATTTGCCCCTTGACAGTGGGGAAGATGTCATTCTCTTTCATTTCTTGGAGGACATTTATTGTTTGTCTCACCATTGTCATGTCTTTCCCTTTATGCAATCATTTCCCCAGTATTATTGGTGTATTTCTCCATCTTTTTTATCATCTAGATACAATCCTGGTTCTTTCTTTGAAGTTGTTGTTCAGTCATTTCAGCTATGTCAAACTTTTCATGACCCCATTGGGGTTTTCTTGGCAAAGATACTGTAGTGGTCAGCCATTTCTTTCTCTGGATAATTTTACAGGTTAGGAAACTGAGGTTAACAGGATTAAACCAGTAAGTGTCTGAGGCTGGATTTGAACTCAAGAAGATGAATGAATCTTCCTGATTCCAAGTCCAGCACTCTATCCACTATGCTACCTAGCTGCCCTTGATAGTTTGGACTTAATGAACATTCCCCAGGAATCCACATCAACCATGTTGGAGGGAATCCTTTACAATTTACAGAGATTCATCACAATATGACAAAATAAGCACCAGCCTTAGGGTCTTTAAAAAAAATCTGTTTTCCATCCTCACCTTGGGCAAGTCAATTGACTTTTCTAAACTGTATCTGTAAAATATTCCACCTTAATTACTTAGTGGAAACTAGGTGGTACAGTGGTTAGAGCACTAGGTCTGGAGTCAGGAAGACTTGGGTTCAAATCTAGCCTCATATACTTCCTGTTTGTTTGGACCTGGGTAAGTCATTTAGCCCCTGTTTGCCTCAGTTTTCTCCTCTATAAAATAATAGCACCTACCTCCTAGGGTTGTTGTGAGGGTCAAATGAGATAATAATTATAAAATGCTTAGCTCAGTGCCTGGCACATAATAAGTATTATATAAAAGTTAGTTATTGTTATTGTTAACTATTGTTATTACCACACAGGAGAATGTAAGCCTTAAAGCATTATAGAAAGGTTAATCATTGTTTCCTCAAGTACAGCTTGTTGGTTTCACCCTCGTATTATCATAATAGCTAATATTTATGGAGCCCTTTAAGGTTTAGAAGGTGCTTTATCTATGCTATCTCATGAGTTCTATGAGGCTGGTATTATTATTTATTCACTTTATTGCTTAGAAAACTGAAGCTAAAAGCGATTTGGCCATATCACAGAACTAGTAAGTGTCTGAGTTGGGATTCGAATTCAGATCGTCTAAATTTCAAGTCTAATATTTGATTACCCAGGTAACTTTCAAGGTGATTCTAAATCCTGAAAAGAGATATGCCAACAGGTAGGTGCCACCAAGATACAAATGTTTCAAGTAAGCTCCCAATCATCGATTGTGGTGTTGTTATGCAAGGATCAGCCTTGCTCAACCCCAAAGAGCGTCCACTCTCTCTGCTAGTTAGCTCTCACACTCCCCCATGGGCCCTTTCCTCCTCTTGCACTTTTCTGTTGGCATCCTTTGCTCTGGCTCCTCATTGCAGTCCCTTGTTATATGTTGCAGCCTATCTCCATCTACCATGTATCTTTCTATTGCCCCTCCAGTGGTTCTCAGTTTTAATTCTTTAGACATTGTAGTTGTTTCATGACTACATACCATATGATAACACAGGTAGAATATTGCTATCCAAAAAATGGGCCTAGATTTTTGGGAGAATTTGTAGTCCTGGCAGAAGCTTTGTAATTTATTTTCCCAGTTAGGAACATGCAAAGGTTACATAAGACAAAGTCTAATAGAGGGACTAGACAGAACATTAATGTACCATATTATACACTAAGGGTATTGGTTTTTGATAGTTAGAAATAAGCATTATGAGAACTGTGGGAAATAAACATAGAAAAGAAATCCCAGGCCTGTGTAGTCATGCATATCTGTAGTCATTGCTACTAGGGAGGTTGAGGTAGGTATAGTTTGAGCTATAGTGGGTTAAATGGATCAAGTATCCACACCAAGTCTGGCATCAACATAATAAGCCCCTGGGGTCGGGGGCTACCAAGCTGTCTAAAGTAGGGTGAAGTGACACAGGAAAGAAGGAAGGAAGGAAGGAAGGAAGAAAGAAAGAAAGAAAGAAAGAAAGAAAGAAAGAAAGAAAGAAAGAAAGAAAGAAAGAAAGAAAGAAAGAAAGAAAGAAAGAGAGAAAGAGAGAAAGAAAGAAAGAGAAAGAGAAAGAAAGAAGGAAGGGAAGAAGGAAAGGAATAAAGAAGGAAAAAAAGAGAAAAAATGAAAAAAGAAAGAGAAAAGGAGGAAGAAAGGAAGGAGGGAGGGAAGGAAGGAAGGAAGGAAGGAAGGAAGGAAGGAAGGAAGGAAGGAAGGAAGGAAGGAAGGAAGGAAGGAAGAAAAAGAAAGAAATCATATGTGGAAGGCCTTAAACACCAAGGCCTCTAAATCTTAGGACCCTGCTTCTGTCAAAGTCTCTGATTTACGAAGAGGACCTTCTGGATGTTTGGATATAACTCTTTACTTTCCTCAATCTTCTTCTGTCCTTAGATTAGTTTCCATGAGGCTGAATGGGGCTTCTGGCCCCTGGATTTGCTGAGACAGTCTGCCCCTTTCAGTTTTAGCCTCATTGTTTATTTGGGTTATTTTATTTTTTTTTACATGAAATCTTTGAAAAGTTTCTCAGGAAAGCCAAGAGCTTAGGGGAATTTATCCATCCCAATGAATACCAATCCTTTCTGCCTCTGCACTCTTGCATTCCATTTTTGAGCCTGTGCAATTGTTATTTTTAAATGCAAAAATTGTGCTTTTAAATTTCGATTTCAGGGCTGCAGTTGGGCTTCTAAAATACAAAAATATGTAAACAATCAAAATGGAATCAACAACTGTAAGTGACTGGACTCCTGAGAAGAGGTCAATCTATTATCCCTCTGATTCCCCCATGGTATCTGCAGTCTTACCAAAGGAGGGTAATGGAATGTATCAAGCTTGTGAGTGTCTCATCCTGGCACCAAAGCCCCTCTAATTTCATCTTCGTCCTACCTTTTTGGTGCCACAGACCCCTTTGGCAGTCTGATAGAGCCTATGTACCCCTCCTAAGATAATGTGCAAAATAAAATACATAGGGTTACAAAGGAAAAAATATTGAAATATCCTCCTCAAAATATTATTTAAACGTCAGAATTCATGGGCCTCAGGTTAAGAACTCTTGCACTTAAGGGACATTGGTGAGTACTAGAGGGAGCATGGAGCCAAGAATCAGATCAGGTTCCTAATCTCTGGGTCACTGTATGACCTTGGATGTAACATTTTTCTCTACAACCCCATTTTCCTATCTGTAACATAAAGCAGTTAGGCCACATGGCTTCTTAGGTTCCTTCCAAGGCTAATATTCTATGATTCTATGCCCTAATCCACAGCCTTAGTTACAGCCCAGTAGTGTTCCTCATGATCTCTTTGGTGCTTTTTGGACTTTGATTCTGTTTGGTTTAGTTCTCAGTCTTACATCATCATGCCTAGTTCTTGGAGTTCTTGCATATATATGAAGTCTGTCCCCAAATGGATCCAAGTTCCTTGAATCATAGAACATACCACCTTAGACTCAGAAGGGAGCTTGATAATTAGCTCCCCCATTATATCACCTTCCTCACAATGACATTCCTGAGTAGTCATACTCTGGATATATCATGTTTTTATTTAGAGATGAGGACGCTGAGGCTCAGAAAATATGATGGCTTATCCAGATTCATGTAGCTATGAAGGGTCAAAGACAGGCTTTTTTCCCATGTTATAGGATCAGAGAATTAGCACTGAAAGGGCCCTTAGAGGCCACCTAGTCAAACCCCCTCATTTTACAGGTGAGGAAATGGAAGACTAGGAAATGTAATTTGCCTAAGGTCACATAGATGGCAAGCAGGATTCAGAGGCAGGATTTGAATAAAGAGTCAGTGCTTTGGACCTAGCATCAGAGCTCTTTCTCCAGTATGACCCTATTCCAGTTCATATCCTTTTCCCATTATACTATACTGTTTCATAGAGTATAGATTATAGATTGGCATAGCTGAAAAGGACCTTAAAACAGAGGACATTGAACTTTAAGGGGACACTGAAAATTATTTAGTTCAATTTCTTTATCTTACAGATGAGGAAATTAAGGCCCAGGCAGAGGAAGTGACTTGGTGGTCAATATCATTTGAATTTCCAAATGTCACATGACACAATGGAATTAAGAGTATAAAATATTAATAGCTCAACATTAATAGTTCTGGTAGGTTTTCTTTATGCTTTGAATGGCAAAGGAACTGGCTCACAATTGTCATATCACTCTAACTCTTGCCATTATCTTCAGAGACTCTAGTGTTTATATTGATGGTCCATCTATCACCTTGACTTCCCAGTTAATCAAGCAAGACCATTGTCTCTATTCTGTCTCACTCCTTGTCATCACCTGACACTGTTCAACTTCTAAGGTCCTGCCCACTGAAATTCCACCCTTTGATTGTAGTCTCCTTTCCTTTATCACCTACTGTTTGCTTAACTTCTTTACTTCCACTTAACCCTACTCCATCCCCACTCTTCAGCAAGTACTGATTATTTCTTACTCTCTTGAGTAAACTGAAACCATCTGACAGACAATCTTGCTCTGGAAGATACAGCTGATGAAACATATTTTGTTCCTCTTAGTAAAGAGGATAGGGACTAGAGTGCAAGTAATTTAACCTTTGTTTGCCTCAGTTTCTTCAACTATGACATAGTGATAATAATATCACCTACCTTCTAGGGTTTTCATGGGAAGCAAATGAGATAATATTTGTAAAGTACTTAGCACAGTACATGATGCGCAGTAGGTTCTCAATGAATGGTTTTTTCCCTCCCTCCCTCCCTTCCTTCCTTCCTTCCATCCTTTACTTCCTCCCCCCTTTTTTTTTAAAGCTATCTTATTGCTTTTTTTTGATATTTATTTACTTTTGGTTTACAACATTGAGTTCCATAGTCCCTTGAGTTTCAAATTTTCTCTCCTTCCCCCTCCCTTCTATGGTGACATGAAATCAAATGTAAGATCTACAAATACCTTCACATCAAACATTAGTCAAGGTGTAAAAAAGGATTATAACCAGTGTAGTGAACAATGAGAAAGAAGCAACAAAAGAAAATAAAATGAAAAAAGATAGCAAGTAGTTTGCTTCAATCTTCATTCAGACTCTGTAGTTCTTTCTCTACATGGGGATATCCCTTTCCATTATGTGTCTTTCAGAGTTATCTTATAACCTTGCATTGCTGAGAGGACTCCAGTCTATCCAAGTTAGTTGTCACACATATGATGTGTCTGTAATGGTGTACAAAGTTCTCCTGGTTCTGCTCTCCTCACTCAGCATCAGTTTACATAGATCTCTCCAGGTTATTATGAAGTCTTTCTGCTCCTCATTTCTTAAATGCACAATGGTATTCCATTATATTCATATACCACAGCTTGTTCAATCATTCCCCAATTGATGGGCTCCTCCCTTTTTTCTATCCTTGTGGACAAGATGGAGAAATGTAGACTGTATATAGTAGAATTATAGTAGGTAGATTTGGAGCTGATTTGATGACAGCTCCCACAATGTAGTGATGTATCAGTTAATGGCAACTTGCAGGATGTCCTAGAGATCTATAGTTGGCTCAATCTATTCAGGATTTTTTTTTATCGGGGACTTGAATGAAGTGATAGATGTCATTTTTATCCGTCTTGCCAATGACATAAAGCTTGGAGGAGGTTCTAAAGAAGTAACATATTCAATGACATGATGGAATGATTGGGCCCGAAGTACCAAGACCAGGCACATTGCTGACAAACCCTACCCACCATTTTGTAGCTCCAACCATCCCTTATAAGCAGCCATTTCATCTCTCTAGGCTTGAGTGGTTTAGATTTAATTTCTGACTGTCTAGTCAGAACCTTCATAAATCTAGTGAAAGTATTATGATTCCAAAAGTTAAGAAATGGGCTTGGTAAAATTCTTTTCCAAGATCCAAGTTCCTGGAAGTAAAGAAACCTGGAACAAATTATTTTCTATTTTTACTGAAGGGATGCCTGGTACCAATTCCAGGCTAGGCCTAAGAGAGGGATATGAGAGTTACTGAGTCAAATCTTCCTGCCCTACATAGGTCTACTGTACAGTATCCCTTACTGGTAAAGTAAAAGTATGGGAAAAAAAGACTTGGTTTAGTCCATCCCTCCTATTTTAAAGATGAGCAAACCGAGGCCCGGTGAAATTAAATATTTTGCTAAAGGTTACACAAGTAATAAATGCCATAAGCAATATTTTAACCCAGATTCTCCAAGTCCAGAGCCAGTGTCCTTTCTACTCTACCACAAAGATCTGGGTTTGAATATTGGATTTACTGTTTACTACCTATAGAGCCTTGGATGAGTCCCCTCCTTTCTCTGGGCCCATTTATCCTCTGTAAAGGAGTTTGGACTAAATCCAAGACTTTTAAACTAGGATTTGTGAAATTATTTTAAAAATATTTTGATAGCTGTATTTTGATGTATTGGTTTCCTGTGTACTCCTCTGCATTTAATTTTATGTATTTAAATGCATTATTGTGAGGAGAGATGCATAAGCTTCACCAAAGGGGCCCATGACCTAAAAAAGGTTAAGAATTCCTGGAATAGATGGTCATGATGGGCTCTGCAAACTATAAATTCTTAGTGGTTACTTAGTCTTTGTTTAAATACCTCCATTGAGGAGGGTTGCAAAATCTTGTTAGACCATCCTGACTATGTGAGGCTATTTGTTGATTTTTTTTTTTAATCTTCCCAACCATACCTCCCAGGTTTCTCATGGAGGATGCTTTATCCTTGTCCCAAACTTTCAAATGACCCTTGGAATGTTTTGCATATTTGATAATTTTGCCTTTCTGAATCATCCAACTAGAATTGAGTCTGCAGCAGCAGAGGTGATGTAATTGAAGTGAACAGAATTTCCCCAATGAGTCGACAGGGGCTGACTCAGCCATACTTTGTCAGTCAGATACATTAGGTTGGCTTTAGTTTTTGTAATGAAGGCAGGTACATTCCTCCCTGCTTTGTTTCCTATGACTCCAGAAAGTAGGCCAGGTCCCTCCAGAAGCTGAAGAGCCTCCTAGAAAATGACCCTAAATAGCTGGATCTGCAGCAGAGAGGAGTCAGCAAAGATCTTCTCTGAGGAGGACTACCCATGCCTAGTAAGGAGGCAGAACATTCAGATGACCTAGGTGCAGAGGGGCAAAAATATTCTTATCAGTGCCTAGCCCAGGGCCTAGCCCATGGTTGATGCTTAAGAAATAGTTGATCAGTTGATTTTTTAAAGCCTAGAGTGAGGTTTTCAATCCATTTAAACCTGATCTTTGTTTGATAAAATACAGATTACCAAGGCATTATATTTCTAGAAAAGTCTTTCTAACAGTGCACTTAATCTAATTAATGTTGTTATTTTTTTATTTTAATTGTGTAAAAATGTTACTTAACTTTTGCAAGGGGCAGAGTGGCATAGAGGATAGAGAACTAGCTAGCCTAAGTGTCAGGAAAACCTGGGTTCAAAAACCCACCTCTGACATATATCATCTGCGTGAACTTGAACCAGTCATTTAACCTCTCACTTCCTCAAGCAACTCTGTGAGACTCTTAACAATTATGATCTGCATTGGGGTAGGGAGCTTCTCGTACCAATGAAATCCCAAGTCTAGAATACTACCTTTCAAAAAATAATAATGTGAACTCTGCCCCAAACTTAGTAGTCACATAGAACTGGAAGTAATCTGGGATTGCTTGAAAGAAATTCAGGGAAGGAGAACAAGGGAAGAAGGGTCAAGAAGTGAAGGTTGGGGCTTTCTATCTCAAAACCATGTGGGCCTTGTAGATCTGAGGGCTCATTTCTCTACAGATGCTTATATAGCTACTGCTTAGAGCCCCAGATGTAGCTACCCCTGGAACAGAGGTTGAGGCACTGGCCATAGTGGTCCTCTGTAGGAGACTGAGTGATGATTGGCTGAATGTGAATTGAGAAGGACTGGCCTCAGGTAACTGAGAAACTTCTCTAGGATCTATCGGCCCTTCTCCTTACAAGGCAAAAAGAGACTCAACAGCAGAAAGAGACTAAACATGAATTGCAGTCAGAAGAATTTTGCCCTGGATGCTGCTATTTCCAATGAACTAACCCTTTGTATGTCTCCTTCCCTTCCCTTCCTTACACTTTCTATACATCCCTTTTCAGCAGCTTATTCTAGTCTCAGAGATATTTCTAGGGTAAGTGACTACTCTGACTCCCTGGCATAGATCATTGCTATTTATTCTGGATTTCTCCTATGTGCCTTTCTTAGGCAATTAAATGGACTAGATTTGATTTTGGCTTTTCCACTGTGTGTCTCTGGGCCAGTTGCTTTTCTTTACTGAGTCTCAGTAAAATGCTATATCAGCAATATTTTTATTCTTTTCATTCAATTCAACAAAAATTTAGTAGATACCTCTTTTGTACAAGGTACTGTGCTGAGAGCTGGAGATGAAAATAAACAATAGCCATCCTTGCTCTCAAGGAGCTTGCAGTCTGATGGGCAATTATATCATATACATAATATCTTTAATACCATATAGTCTGTGATCAATGAATCTGTTGAATACACTGGAGTACTCACTTTCCTAAAATATGTCTAAATGGCACAAAGTGAGGTAGAGATATGGAAATAATTTCATGGTTAGCTTGATCAGTGTAGATACAGTGGATTTTTGTTTAGCTTCGTTATCAAGCTTAGTCATCCTCAAATAATAAAAAGAACAATATTCCAGTCTGATCTCTTCATTTGTCAAATAGAAAAAAACAACCCCTAAAAACAGAACAAGGCCCAGAGATGTCAAATGTCTTGCCCATGTCTTAGCAAGTCTGTGCCAAAGCTAGTACCAAAACCCAGTTCTCCTAACTCCTGCTCCTGCCTTCCCATCACTTTGAGCTTCTCATATGTACTTACCAGGTTCTGTTCTTTTCTTTATGATATGTTATATAAGGTCCTGTTTTTTTAATTAATTTATTAGTTTAGTTTCAGTTAACAAGATTCAATTCCATAGTCCCTTGATTTTCAAATTTCCTTTACTTCCCTCCCCCTTACCCCCACGACAGCATATAGTCCAGTATAGGATCTGCAAATACATTCATATTAGACATTATTCCAATTACAAAGGCGTATTTTACTAGGTGGGATGAAAGATGGTAAAGAAGGAATAAAACCAAACAATGAAAAGAAAAAGATCATTTAATTTGCTTCCATCAGGATTCAGGCTCAGTTCTTTCTAGTTATATCTCTGGATGGCGCATTTCTCTCTTTCTTGAGTCTTTTGGGATAAGGTCCTGTTTTAAAGATAGGAAACAGAAACCCTGTGAGGAAAATACTGTATTGTTTATCATTTATGAATATTGTTTTAATCTAGCCTTATGTGGCTAGAAAAAGTCTAACCTAAAAGTTTACTCTGTTGGTCAGGCTGACCTCAGGTATGCTCCAAGGAAAATGGATAGCTGTCAGGAATGGTTAGATTCCACCCAGAGCTTGTTTTGGGTCCACCTAAAACTTGTGTTTTGGGTTCCCCAAATTAGATTGACATCTCAAACTGCACAGCTGCCTATGTGCAGCCAATCAGGCAATGTCTTTATTCCCTTGTCTGAACTCTATATAATTTAACCCCAAAAAGACTCAAGAAGGAGCCACGCCTTCTTCTGCCCCTCTCCTTTGCCAAATGACTTCATTAAATTCTTTCTAAAATGTTTCAGATTTGGGGGTTTGGTCTCATGACTATCATACCAGTGATGTTAAATTTCTTGCCTGTGGTCACATAGCATATTAATGGCAGAGACAGGACTAGAACCCTGCTTTCTGGACTCTATCCAGGGCTCTCTCCATAGTGCCACATAAATTGATTCTTGGTGTCCAAGAACCAAACTCATATACTGATGAGCTATGTGGCAACAATATGATATTGCCATGAATTCCATTATGGAATTTATTCCTAAGTATACATAGAGGTTGGAGAGGGTCTTTAAAATGTTTTTATCTTTAGAAAGAGATTCTAGGGGCAGCTAGGTGGAGCAATGAGTAGAGCACTGGTCCTGGAGTTAGGAGGACCTGAGTTCAAATATGAGTTCAGATACTTAACACTTACTAGCTGTGTAACCTTGGGCAAGTCACTTAACCCCAATGGCCCTGCCTTCCACCTCCAAAAAGGAAAAAAAGAGACTCTGATATTCACAAGGGATAATAACTTGGACTTTTCTGTGTGCAACATGACTCTTATTCTTCATTCTGAAATCTTTCCTACAATTAACACATGCAATACTCTCTCCTTACCCCCTCTGTTTACATAATCCTGTGAAGAGTACAAGCCAGCATCTCTCTCTGCATCTTTTCTGCGAGCCAGCTTGAAGGTTTTCCAATTAGAGGAGTGAATCAAATACTGTGCTGGTACCAGCTCCCCCCAAAAGTAGAGGCGGAACAACTATGAACCCTGTGAGGAAGATTTCAACATTGCCAGGTAAACTACTAATGTTTCAAGGTTCAATTCAAATGCTGCTTTCTTCTCAAAGTCTACCCTTCCTCCTACCTTTCCCATCATGTTGAACTTCTCTTATATACTTATCAGGTCCCATTTCATATTATGTTTGGGTCGTTGGCATAGCTGAACCACTAGCCTAAAGACTACTAGACTTTAGGCTCCTTGAAGGCAGGGGCACTGTCTTATTTAGAGCATGAAACTGGAAGGGTTCTAGGTCAGCGGTATCAAACAACAAGCTTGCCCACAACCCTCCCAAGTGTGGCCTGAACCAGATTAAAATGTAGCTTCTGTATAATTTTAATGTGTCAATGTATTAATAAAATATTAATAAAAGAAGTATTAATAAAATATAAATAAAATTGACATTAATAAAATAAGTATTAATAAACTATGTGAATAAATAATAAAATATTAATAGAAGTCATGTTAATTTTAAAAAGAAGTATGGTTTTCTAAGTCAGTATCCCCCAGGGATCTTTATGTATCATTTAGTGATCCCATTTCTATTTGAATTTGACACCAGTACTTTAGTGGACAGAGAGACCTTAGAACACTCAAAAAAAGTGGTTCACATTTATAAAGCACTTTATGGTCTATGATATATTTTACATTTTGTTGTTCAGTTTTTCAGTTGTGCCTGACTTTCTGTGACTCCATTTGGGGTTTTCTAGGCAAAGATGTTGAAGTGCTATGTCATTTTCTTCTCCAGCTCATTTTACAGCTGAGGAAATTGAAGCAAATAGGGTTGAGTGACTTGCCTAGGGTCACACACTTACTAAGTGTCCGAGGCCAGATTTGAACTCAGGAAGATGAGTCTTCTTGACTCCAGGCCTGATGCTCTATGCACTATGGTGCCACCTAGCTGTCCACACATACTATCTCACAACAACCCTGGGAGGTACTGTTGATATATATGTGAGTATATGTATATATGCATATATGTGTGTATGGGTATATATATATATATACACATATATATACATATATGTGTACATGTACACAATGTGTGCATATGAAAATATACATATACATAATGCACATGCATATATATAGACATATATAAGTATAGGTATATACATATCTATATCTACATATGTATATATACATACATAATATATATTTTTTTTTCTGCTGAGAAAACTGAAACTTAAGGAGGTTAAATGACTTATCTACACCAAATCTGAGTCTGAGGCTGGATTCAAACCTGACTGATCCTAATGTCACCCAGCATTCTAGTCCTTTCTCCTCCTGCCTCTCAACATAGACTGTCAGGGCCAATGAAATGTAGAACATAAAATGCTAGAGCTGGAGGGAATATTTGAACTTCGAGCTCCCCTTAGGACAGAGAAGGTCAGAGCTGGACAGAAACTTGGAAATTGTTCGGATAAACTAAGGCCCAGACTAGGAGAGTGATTTGATTGAAGTAAGACTGGGGTATAGACGGGTGATTGACATGATGCAGGCTTCCTGATTCCTAGTCCTTACTACTGCACCACATTTAATCTTTGTGTTGTTAGTACCGTGTAAATATCAGACACTTATGAATTGCTGTTGAATTATTGAATTTGTTTATTGTCATATATCTGAGCTCAAATGCGAACATTTCAACTTTAATTTTGGTAAATGTCTTTTTAAGAAGAAAACCCCAACACCAAACACAGGGACTTGGGCAAAGAAGATGCTTGATAAATGTTTGATTGCGTTGAGGATGGCGGACAATCCTGGATTACTGCTGCAATCAGATGGTGAGGAAATCAATGAGAATTGAGTGGGTATTTTTCACTGAATTTAGATAAAACAGAGCTGACAAGTCAGAGGAAAATCCCATTGTTTTTAACACCTTTTGACTCTGCCATAAGGCGAAGGAGTTGACAGAAGCCAGGCCTCAGGATCAGCCACTCATTAGAGCATAACTGAATTAAGTGACCTGAGAATCAGCATTCTGCACTGCTTGAATGGCTCATAAAGTGGGAAAAGGTTCATTTGTTCTCGTAGGGGCGTTGTGGAAAGATGACTGAATTCACAGAGACAGGACCACTTGTGTACAGTGTTATCATGGGGATTCCTTTCAGGCGTGGCATCCGAAGTCCCTTCCAACTCCCAAAGTGTGGAACTGATTCTATGACGTGTTCATTTCCCCACTCTACTAATTGCTAGCTGTGCAATTCTGGCAAAGCTACTTTACCACTTGCTGCCTCAGTTTCCTCATCTGTAAAATGGTGGTGATCAGTACTTGTATTATCTACTCCATAGGGTTGCTGTGAGGAAGTGCCTCACAAACCTCAAAAAGGCTAATGTTAACACAAGATATCATCATCATCTTCATCCTCATCACCACCACCACCACCATCACCATCATCATCATCACCATCACCACCACCATCATCATCATCATCACCACCACCATCATCATCACCATCATCATCTCCATCATCACCACCACCACCACCACCATCATCACCATCATCACCATCACCACCACCACCATCATTATCACCATCATCAACATCATCATCACCATCATCATCATCTTTACTTTATTCCTTATTCTATGAACAAAAATGCTCTTACTTCAGAGTTAAGCAAAGAGTAAAAGGCAACATAAAAAAGTAGAATCTATAATGCCATGCAGTTGAGAGGCTTGGGTTGGACTGGAGTCTCATCTCTGCAATCAACTCACTGTGTGACCTTAACCAAGACATGTCTCCTTATTGAGGAGCAGTTTTTTTCACCTGTAAAATGGATTCAGTGATCCCTGTCCAGAGTCCCTCATTGAGTTGTTTTGGGGATCTAATAAAAGAATAACCTCTGTAGCCAGAAAGTGTTATGCATAATTAAGTTTTTATTGCTATTGTGAGTCAACAATATTTATCAAGCAGAAAAGAATGAAGAGCTCTTCTCTAGATACAGGAATCTGAAGGACAGGAGGACATTCACTCATTCATTGATTCATCATTCAACAAATATTTATTATGTATTTTTGGCATAGTGGATAGAATTCTGGAATTGGAGCCATAAGGGCATGGGTTCAAATTCTTCCCCAGATGCTTAGCAGCTGTATGATACTATACAAATCACTTAACCTCTTTGGTCCTCAGTTTCCTCATCTGTAAAATGGAGATAATAGCACTAACCTCATAGAACTATTGTGATATATTGCAAGGGAGATAATAAGCTAGAAGAACTATATGAATGGAACCCATTGTTTTTCTGAATCTCTTTTTCTTGTGGCCATAGGAGAAAAGGACTCTGCTGCTCTCTCAAGTCCTGTTCTAGCCCTTACTAGCTATGAGTATTATTCTCTCAGATTACTTTGGATTGACTTTGTATATATCTTGTGTATATGAATTGATTTATTTCTCATTTAAATGTAAGTTCTTTGAGTTCAGGGACCGCTTTCACTTTTTATTCATGTTCCTAATGTGTAGCATATTGCTTGCCACATGCAATAATAAATAATTAATAAATGCTTTTTGCTTGGTTGATTGTATGAAGCCATTCTTAATGCTTTCCTATGCTGCACTGAGAGACAAACAAGGGAGATGACAGTTCTATTGTCTCCTCTCTCTCTCTCAGATCACATCTGGGGGGGGGGGGATGTTGAGTTGTTTCAATCATGCCCTACCCTTTGTGACCTCATCTCCTGGCAATGATACTGGAGTGGTTTGCCATTTCCTTTTCTCGCTCCTTTTACATATGGGGAAACTGAGGCAAGCAGCATAATATTTGCAGTACTAGGGTGCTACATTCTAGAAGTCAGATAAGCTGGAGTTGGTTCTAAGGAGGTGAAATGACTCAAATCCTTGTCATTGTAGTTTGGGGTTCATACAGTTCACAGTTCGAGGGTTCGCTCAGGTGCCACTTCTTCTAGCCCCCTTTGATGATCTCCAATGGAAAGTGTCTTCCCCCTCTTCAGATATTCCTGTAGAACTTTACATCCCCATCCTACCCTAAATTTATTTTTGTCACCTGAATAAATGTTGTATCTCCCTTAGTCAAATTTAAGTTCCTTGAAGACAGGCACTGTTCTATTTCTTATCTTTGAATCCCCAGAATTTATATTCAAACATAGTAGGAGTTTGATAAATGTGTGTTGGGTTATTATTATTGTTATAATAGAAGTGAATTGCCATTCATTCAATTGATAAACTTATTATTATATTCTTAGATGTAGGTCCCTGGGCTAAGGCTGGAAAAGTACAGATTGAATATGACATATTCCCTGCCTTCAGTTAGCTTAGGATCTGAGGGATAAGACAAATACACAGATAATTATAAAAAAGAAAGAAAGTATATTTTAGAGAATGACAAAATTAAGTGCTATCTGTGATCTGAGGGAGATCAGTCATGGGGTTCATGGAAGGGTTCCTGAAGGAGATGGTATTTGATTTGGCCTTAAAGGATATATAAGAATTCAGCAAGGCAGAAAGGAGGAGGGAAGCTGTAGGTATGAAGGGAGCAGGGCAATTTTGTACAGTCAGATGTTTTCCTCTGTGGGGCAGAAATCAATAGGGCTTTAGGAGAGGTAGAGAGGGCAAGGTTTTTCAAAGAAACTCATGGAGAAGGTGGGGCTTGAGCTAGTCAATGGAAAAAGGCTAGGGTTTGTATAGATCAAGAGCAAGGGGAGGGGAGGCTTCTAGAACATCCTAACAAAGTAAAGGAAGTGGAAATTATATATATATGGTGGGCACACAAGAGATCCTAGGATCATAGATTCAGATTCAAGCCATAGGCTTGTGAAGCATATTTTGTTAATGTGTGCGCTTAGGAAATTCTGCTTATTTTTTGAAGGCAAACCATTATTGAATACTCATTAATAAAGGCCATTGTTTTATTCTTCAAACTAAAACTTTAAAATTAGTTTTAAAAATGAGCAACTAGACTTTATTTAAAAATATTATTTTTGGGGCGGCTAGGTGGCGCAGTGAGTAGAGCACCGGCCCTGGAGTCAGAAGGACCTTAGTTCAGATCCGGCCTCAGACACTTAACACACACAAACAAAAAAACCTAGTCGTGTGACCTTAGGCAAGTTACTTAACCCCAATTGCCCTCCAAAAAGCAAAAAAAAAAAAAATATTATTTTTGTAGAGGGATTACTTTAATCAACCCCTCCCCTTTCCCATGAAATATAGATCAACTTTTTCATTCTTAACATCTTGGCTAAAAAAGCATCTTTCCAACTGTTTCCCTAGATCTACAATTTGTCACAAGAGATTGAGAGTGGAGATAAAAAACTAATGACCAGAGGTGTATCCTTTTAAAATTTAACTTCCTTCCTTCTTTCCTTCCTTCCTTCCTTCCTTCCTTCCTTCCTTCCTTCCTTCCTTCCTTCCTTCCTTCCTTCCTTCCTTCCTTCCTTCCTTCCTTCCTTCCTTCCTCCCAGAGCCCTGTAGAAAAGAGGCCAGAAGAGTTGAAGGGGAAAAAATGTCTAATTTGTTTTCCCTTGATTCAGCTGCAGCTGGATAGAGTCCCTGACAGGAGCTAGGAAATCCAGTGGGTGGAAAGGATGAGGGTAGACAGCTCACCTGACCCTAAAAGGAACTGGGCTTCACAAAGCAGAAGAGCCACTGGAGAAGTCAAGACAGTATCCAGGATTTTAGATAGACATTATTTGCTATAGTAAGGAAAGCTCCATTTTCCTAGGCTTTCTACTGCATTTTTAACAGGAAAGGGGGTTAGATTTTGTTAAAAACTTTTTTCAGCATTTATTGATATAAGCATAAGGTTTTTATTATTTATATCAAAAAGTTTCCAATGATTAAAGCTATCTTAAAGTAGATAGCATTGTCTTGGAGATAATGTGATATCCTTTACTGGTGGTCTCCAAGCGAAGACTTGGCTACTTAATAATTACATTTTAGGGATTTTAATGGTTTAGACTGGGATTGTATCAGATTAATTCATTTAACAAGGATCTATTGAACATGTATTATGTATAAGGCACTGATATCTAATAACTAGAGTTTATAGAATGCTTTAAGGTTTGTGAAGCACTTTACAAATATTAACTCAATTTATCCTATCAACAGCCATGGGGAATAGATGCCATTATTATCCCCATTTTACAGAAGAGGAAATTAGGGCATATTGAAGTAATGTGACTTGCCCAGGGTCACACATCAGTAAATGTTAGAAGCAGGATTTGAACTAAGATCTTCCTAACTCCAGGTCTAGATCTCTTTCCACTACTGCTTCTAGTGAGGATATGAAGTCAAAAATGAACTAGCCTTGGACCTCAGGAGCTGTGTTCTATTGGAAGAAAGCAACATTTATGCCAATAAGTAAAAATTACATATATATGTATATATGTGTGTGTGTGTGTGTGTGTGTGTGTGTGTATACACACACACACACAAAGTATTTTTTGCAGGAAGAGGAAAGGCAACTGAGTTAATGATGAAGTTACTGTTTGATTGAATTGGCCCTTGAAGGAACTTAAAAGATATTAAAATGTAAATATGAAGAGGGAGTGCTTCCCAGGTAGAAGAAATAACTTGTGTGAAGGCATGGGCATGGGAGATGAGCTGGTGTATGTGTGGATCTGCTGAACCTTAGAGTGTGCAGAGGAGAAGGGAATGATTTTAGAAAGGCAGGGTAGGGCAGATTGGGAATGGCTTTAAATGCCATACACAGAAGGGTATTTCTTATTATGGAAGCCACAGGGAGCTACTCAGGGGGTTTGGGAGGCTCAAATGACATGATGGATATATAACAATTGCAAACCTTGTGTATAGCCAGACATTCTCCTCTACAGGGTAGACTCTATTAGGGCTTTGGGAGAGATAGAGAGGGCAAGTTTCTCTAAAGAAACTTTCATGGAGAGGTTGGTCAATGGAAGAAGGCTAGGGTTTGTATAGCTCAAGAGCAAAGGAAAGGGAGGCTTCTAGAACATCCCAACAAAGGAAAGGAAATGGAAATGATAGTGTTATATGGTGGGCACAGAAGAGACTGTAAAGCACTATATACTTTGAATCATTATTACCATCAACCTACAGTCACCAATCTCCATTGTGGTGATTATTTCATTCTTGGAGTCTTTTATTGAACATCTGCTGAGCTCATGCAATTTTTTCTTTTCCTTTCCTTTCCTTTTTCCTCTCCTTTCCTTTCCCCTTTCCTTTCCTTTCCTTTCCTTTCCTTTCCTTTCCTTTCCTTTCCTTTCCTTTCCTTTCCTTTCCTTTCCTTTCCTTTCCTTTCCTTTCCTTTCCTTTCCTTTCCTTTCCTTTCCTTTCCTTTCCTTTTTCCTTTCCTTTCCTTTCCTTTCCTTTCCTTTCCTTTCCTTTCCTTTCCTTTCCTTTCCTTTCCTTTCCTTTCCTTTCCTTTCCTTGTTTATTAGCATTTATTTTTAAAAATTGACTTTGTCCTGTCCCTACCCTATCCACTGAGAATGTGAGCAATATATCAATTTTATATGTGATGTCACGCAGAATATATTTCCATATTAGTCTTGTTGAAAAAGACAAGAAAAAGCAAGAAACATAAAATAAAACATATATGCTTTAGTCTGCATTCAGAGTTCATCAGTTCCCTCTCTTGAGACAGATAGCATTTTTCATCATGAGTCCTTTGGAATTGTCTTGGATCATCATATTGAGCACAACACATTTGATCATCATTACAATGTTGATATTATGGTATACAATATCCTCCTGATTCTGGTTTCACTTTGTATCATTTCATATGAGTCTTCCAAGGTTTTTCTGAAACCATCCTGATCATCATTTCTCATAACATAAATAGTATTCCATCACAATTATATACCACAACTTGCTTACCCATTCCCTGATTGATGGGCATCCCCTCAACTTTGTTCTTTGCCATCACAAGAAGAGTTTTTCTCTGTCTCTCTGTCTCTCTTCTGTCTCTCTCTGTCTCTGTTTCTGTCTCTCTGTTTCTGTCTGTCTGTCTCCCTTCTCTCTTCTCTCTCTCTCTCTCTCTCTCTCTCTCTCTCTCTCTCTCTCTCTCTCCAAACATACATACATGCATACATATATTTACAAATAGAGCCTTTTCCTTTTTCATTGATCTCTTTAAGATATAGACCTAGTAGTAGTATTACTGGGTTGAAGGGTATGCATAGTTATATAGCCCTTTGGTCATAGTTCTAAATTGTTCTTTAGAATGGTTGAACCCCTTCATAACTTCACCAACAGTGTGTTAGTGTCCCAATTTTTTCACATCCCCTCCAGCATTTGTCATTTTTCCTTTTCTGTCATGTTAGCCAATCTTTTAGGTGTGAGGTGGTTCAGAGTTGTATTAACTTGCTTTTCTCTAATCAATAGTGACAGAGCATTTTTCATGTGACTATTGATAGCTTTGATTTATTCTTCTGAAAACTTCCTGTTCAAATCCTTTGACCATTTATCAACTGAGGAAAAGCTCATGCAATGTTTAGAGAGGAATACGGGAATATACTGATAAGTGTTCAACAACTGGGCTCTCTCAGGGGAAAATGTATGCATACATGCTTTTAAAGTTAATCTTCATTATTAATACTTTCTTAAGTCTAGATAATCAATACAACAAATGAAGCACTGATTTGTAGTGTGCAGATTCCTGAAGTGTAAATGCATTCACCGGTTTTTAACAATTTAAACTCAGAAAGCTGGTTAAAATATATTCCAGCCCATCCCTTGGAACTACAGAAACAGGCCAGTGACATAGAACTTCACCTTGGGAATATTATTTTAATATTTGGATGGAGGATGGATTATAAAAAAGTGAGATTGATGGAGACAGGGAGAACAATCAGCCTATGTGAGAGGTGATGAGAGCCTGAACTAGGTGTTAACTGAGTAGAGAGAAGGGGACAGACTTGTGAGATGACTTCTTCCAACACAGACTGGTATTCTGGGCATTGGGACCTGTATGGAACTTACTGGGGTACAATTCTACTCCACCATTCTTCCCCTCCCCAACACATCCCCAAGCATGAGCTGTGATGCAAAAGCTGTAAGGTCAAATTTTGTCTTGAGCATTTCAGAATCATGGGTTTTCTTGGGCTCTTCCTAGTTCTCTGTCAAGTAGAGGGATAGAAAGCATAGTGAATGACATTTCTCAAAATTTGTCCCTTTTCTCTCCACTGACATTGTTACTTATCACCTTTACCTTGGATTATTGTATTAGCTTTCCAATTGGTCTCCTGGCCTCCAGTCACTCTTCCCTCTCTGATTCAAGGTTGCCAAAATCATCATCTGAAGCCACAGATCTGACTGTCACTCCCCTGCTCAATAATCTTCATTTGGTCCCTTTTCCCTCTATAGCATGTTAACCCATTAGGGGGACACATGTTAGCTCTCCTCAAGTTTATCAGAAATAAACTTAGCATAGTGGGTGGCAGAGTGGCCAGTTTATTCGGTAAGAAAAAAATTGTAGGTAAGATTGAAAGGGAAAGGGAAAAGGGGGAGTGAGAGAAGGAGAAGGCAGGGAAAAGAGGAAGATAAGATGTGAAGAACAGAGGGTGAGATGTTTTAGGGAGTTCAGGTTTATAAAAAGAAATACATTCCTAAGCATTAGAGTAATGCAAAGGTAGAATGAACTTATTGAAAGATAGTGAGTGTTCTGGATATGGAGGTCTGCAAGAGACAGCTGAATGTCTACTTACCAAGGATGTTTTGAAAGAAAGCTCATTGGGGTAGGGGTTTGAAGAACAGGAGTTCTTAATCTCTTAGGTCATCTAGGTCGTGAAGTAGATAGAAGGCTGGACCTGGAGTCAGCAAGACTTGAACATTGTCAAATAATGACCTCAGAAACTTATTAGCCATGTGACCTTGGGCAAGTCACTTAATCCTGTTTGCCTCAGTTTCTTCATCTATAAAATGACTGGGAAAAGAAAATGGTAAACCACTCCAATATCTTTGCCAAGAAAATCTCAAATGGGGTCACGAAGAGTCAGACATGACTGAACTGCATCTTAATTTTTTATAGACCTCTTTCATAGTCTGATAAAGCCTATGGGTCCCTTCTCAGAATCATGATTTTAAATAATTAAAGGAAAGTTCAGTTAGAAATTAGCAAAAATGGAAAAGTAATTGTTTTCCCATCTAAGCTCATGGACTACCTGAAATCTCTTCATAGATCCTAGGCCAAGAGCTCTTGGAGTAGAGGATCTCTAAGGCTCCATACATCTTGGCTGCTAGTGAGAATTTCTAGTAAAGTCTAATGGAAGGGAAGGCAAGGCCAAAGTAATCCAGAAAGTGGTGGTGGTGGGAGCTATCTGGGCATTGTCAGAGTGAGTGCTGAGCATCTAACATCATACAGGAGGAGAACAACAGCATGGAAACCCTTCTTAACACACCACTTCTTCTTTCTTAGTCAAACAAATAGAATAAGGTGGGAAAGAAAATTTCGAAAAATATAGGTTATGGGAACATTGTAGAACCTAGAGTTAGGAAACCTGGGTTCTATTTCTAGTTTGTGTTCTTCCTTCAACAGACATTGATTATGTACCTACAAAGGTGATAAGATGGCAGAACACTGGGCTTGAAGTCAGGAAGACCTGAGTTCAAATCCTGTCTCAGACCTTTATTAGCTGTGTGACCCTGGGTAAGTCACTTAACCTGCATGCCTTAGTTTCCTCATATGTAAAAGGGGAGTGATAATAACATCTACCTCACAGATTTATTGTGAGGGTCAATGAGATAATAAAGGTCTAGTGCTTTACAAACCTTCAAGTTCTGTATAAATATTAGCTATGATTGTCATTGTTCCTGCTCTTTCTCTTCTAAAACGTAAGGCATAGTGCTAAGAATCGAGGTTACAAAGTCAAAGAGAAATTCAGTACCTGCTGTTGAGGAACTTCTCTTTATTATGTGGATGACTGCATTATTTAAGCTCTCTGAGACTGTTTTCCCATCTCTAAAATGGAGCTCATAACACATCCCTCACTCATAGGTTTGATGGGACAAAAGTTCTTTGTAAGACCTTAAAGTGCTACAGAAATATCATTATCCCAGTAAGGCTCTCTCTCCAAACCTTCTTCAAGTTGGGATTTGGTCCCTGTGATTCTTTTGCCCTTTATCCAGCTGGGAAGCACTAGAGCAATGGGTGAAAGCTGTTAACAGAGGGAATTCATCACTCTGAAAAGTTCAGGCACAGGTTAGAGAAAATTAAAAACTGAAAGCCATTAAGTAGGCAAAAGGATGCTGTCTACCATTCAACCTCAGGCGGATGGGGGATTTTTTCATATGTTCCCAGCTGCTTGGAACAAAACTGAGCTAATAATGAGTCCACTACGGGTCCAAGGTCTACACAACAGGGAAAAACTACCTTGGCTGACTGGGCTTGTCCCTGAAAACTTGCTTCTGTTTTTTTTTTCCCAAAGGGAGTAGATTTCAAGGGTTCTGAGGGGTCATGAGCCAAATGTCTCCCACTAATGTGAGGTATTCAATTAACAATTGCCATATTTCCTTAACAATCCCCTTCCCACTATAGCAATTATAGTGGACAAGTCTTGATAAGCCTATTTAATTTCTTCCTAGGACTTTCACCTATGATCACAGGATCTCAAACTTTAGATAAAGTCAAAGAATTAGAGACTCAGGCAATCACAGAATCTATTGATGACTGATTGCCTGAAGGATAGAGGGTGCCCAAGGGAGAGAAGACTTAGTGGACTAGATACCATGTTTGTCTTCAAAGACAAGTGGCGGGGGGGGGGTGTTGATAGAGTGCTAGGTCTAGAGCTAAAGGACATGACTCTGATATATACAAAGGCTGTTAACTATGGACAGGCCACACCCAGTCCCCACATACTTCTTTTTGTTGTGTTTCAGATCCATTAGAGCCCCAAATCTATGACCTTACTATCTTAAGTATTTGAATCACTATTATGTAATACGGAAGGGAGATTAGACTTGATTTGCTTGAACCCAGAGGATGTAAATAGGAGCAATGGTGGAAGTGGTGAATTTAGGGTTGATATAAGAAAAAAATGCCCAATAACTTCCTAATAACTTATATTATTCCAAAATGGAATTAGTATTATTGCAGCTCCTTGCCAGAATTCCTAATATAAAAGGAAAAGAACCTCAGACATTCCTTTTAATTCTGACATTCTGTGATTCTATGATAGTGTGAGATGATTACTTTTTCTTAAATGCTCCCGATAATAAGGAATATGCATGCAACAAGTTGTTCATTTCTCAGACATCTTTAACTGTTAGAAAATTTTTCCTTAAATTGAGCTGAAATGTGAGATGTTAATAATTTCTTGGAAGATATCTATAATAACGGAAAGGAATTGGATCTGCACAATTGCATGAGAAAGACCAAATGAGTGAAAGATATTTATTGCTCAGATTTTAACATGCATCTGAATGTTCACCAAGCAGAACTTGTCCAACAGTATGTATATCTGGCAAAGACAGCACAGATGGACAGTGAGTTTCACTTGGAGTTGAAAAAGAGACAGAGTTGGATTATTGCAAAGCACTTTGAATGATGACAAATTTTCATTCTTCAATAGAAACATTTTTTACTGATGTTTTCTATCATAGCAGGATCTGGACACTACCCTCTCTGAAGACCTAAAGATAAGCATCCTTAATATAGAGGGCAATGAAAAGAAACACAGTAGATGTGAGTAGGCTGAAACAAATAGCCAACAAAGAGCTCCAAAGCACAGGACTGAGGAATGCCATTAAGAAATTGTATGCCTGGAGCCAAGATGGCGGAGTAGAAACAGCATTTCCAATGTGCTCTGCCCCACACAAATTTCAAATAATGTGAAAGGGGACTCCAAACAACTTCTGGAGCCACAGCATCCACAGAACGGCACAGAGAAGCTAACCTCCTGCAGAGGACAGCCCAGCAGCCCTGCAGGAAGTGGCCAGCGCAGCACTCTGAGAGCAGGCAGCACAGCACGCTGGGAACCTACAGCGCAGCACACAGAGCCTAGCCCAGGTCCGCGGTTTTAGCCCCAGGGTGGCCGGGCCTTCAGCCGCTGGAAGGACCCCAGAACACCAGCAATTGTGGCGATTCCAGAATTATCAGCACAGATATGCCTAGGACAAAGTGAGAGGTTAGTGCCCTATGGACTTTGGGACCAGCATTTGGGGAATATGCGGCTGCCTCCCCTGGGGGCGAAAAGCTGCTGAAGAAACAGCAGCACAGAAGCCATTTTGCAGCGTCAGTAGTGGCTCTAGCTCCTGGTCTGTGAACTGTAGGGAGGAAAAGCTGCTGAAGAAACAGCAGCACAGAAGCCATTTTGCAGCGTCAGTAGTGGCTCTAGCTCCTGGTCTGTGAACTGTAGGGAGATCCAGCAATTAGTCTGGGGGTTAATCGCTCTTGCTTTAAACTGCCTGGATCTGGATTGTGGTCTGGTGGGGAAGTTTGGGGTGGGTATCCAAGTTGGCAGAGTGGGTGGAGGCTTTACAGAGGTCACCCAACTGGCGGAAGTTGTGAAGACCCCACATTTGGGCGAAAGCTCCCCTCTCTGGTGGCAGAGTCCTACTGTGGCAACAAGCCCCCAAAATCAAGTAATTAAGTGGCAACATGCCTAGGCAAATGAAACAAAATAAACAGAAAAGTTCAACATTGGACTCCTATTTTAGGGGCAAAGAGGCTCAAAGTATGGAGGAGGACTATGAGGTCAGAACTCCTGCACCAAAAGCCCTAAATGAAAATACAAGCTGGCTACAGGCCATAGAGGACCTTAAGAAGCAGATAAGAGAAGTGGGGGAAAATTTGGGAAGAGAAATGAAAAAGATGCAAGAAAAGTATGAAATGACAGTCAACAGCCTCACTGAGGAAAATAACACCTTAAAAATAGACTAACTCAAATGGCAAAAGAGGCTCAGAAAGGCAATGAGGAGAAGAATGCCTTAAAAACCCGAATTTGCCGGATGGAAAAAGAAATCTCAAAAGCTCACTGAGTAGATTCATTCCTTCAGAGTTAGACTGGAGCAAATGGAAGCTAGTGACTTTATGAGAAATCAAGATACTATTAAACAGATCCAAACAAATGAAAGAATAGAAGGCAATGTGAAATATTTCATGGGAAAAACCATTGACCTGGAAAATAGATCCAGGAGAGATAATTGAAAAATTATTGGACTACCTGAAAGCCATGATCAAAGAAAGAACCTAGAAATCATCCTTAAAGAAATTCTCAAGGAAAATCGCCCTGATGTTTTAGACCCAGTGGGGGAAATAGAGGTTGAAAGAATCCACTGGTCACCTCCTGAAAATGATCCCAAAAAGAAAACTCCTAGGAATATTATAGCCAGGCTCCAGAACTCCCAGATCAAGGAGAAAATACTCCAAGCAGCCAAGAAGAAACAATTTCAATATTGTGGAAACACAATCAGAATAGCCCAGGATCTGGCAGCTTCTACACTGAGGGATCGAAGAGCATGGAATATGATATTCCAGAGGGCAAAAGAGCTGTGACTGAACCCAAGGGTCACCTACCCAGCAAAACTGAGTATCTTGTTTCAGGGGAAAATATGGTCATTCAGTGGAATAGAGGACTTTCAAGCATTCTTGATGAAAAAACCAGAGTTGAATAGAAAATTTGACATTCATACACAAGAAGCAAGAGATGCTTGAGAAGGTAATCAAGGAAAAGAAATCAAAAGGAACTTATCAAAGTTGGACCATTTACATTCCTACATGGAAAAACAATAACTGTGTTTGATGAAACCTCTCTCATTATGAAAATAATTGAAGAAGGGTACATGGCATATGTTCACAGGTATACATGGATAGAGGGCACAGGTTGAATTTGATGGGAAGGGATGATTCTTTTTTTTTTTTTTTGAGGGCAATTGGGGTTGGGTGACTTGCCCGGGGTCATGTGGCTGGGTTTTTGTTTGTGTGTTGGGTGTCTGGGGCCGGATCCAAGCTCGGATCCTTCTGACTCCAGGCCCAGTGCTCTGCTCGCTGAGCCACCTCGCCGCCCCAAGGAAGGGATGATTCTTAAGGGGTGAAGTCAAGAGGTGAGAGAGGAAAGTGGCAAGAGGAGATGGAGAGAGACAGGGTAGGGAAACTATCTCATGTAGAAGAGGCAAGGGGAAGTAGTTGCAGGGGATGGGAAGAACAGGAAGGCAAAAAGGCAAAAGCATTTTCTCATTGAAGTTGGCTCAAGGAGAGAACCACGTACATACTAAATGGAATATCTTACCCTCACTCACTCTCCTGAGTAGGGGAAAGGAGGATGAGAGGGAGGATGATGGAGGGGAGGGCATTCTGGGGGGAGGGGAGATTGGAAGTACCCACTATCAAAGAGGGACAGGATCAAAGTTGCGAACGGACCAGGTGGGAGGTGAGACGGGTGGGAGGGAAATATAAGCAGTCTTTTACAATATATCTACTATGGTAATGTTTTGCATAGCTATACATGTACAACACATACTGAATTGCTTATCTTCTCAGAGGGAGTGGGTGACAAGGGAGGAAGGGAATGGATCTGGAAATTGAAGTTTTAAAATTAAATGTTTCATAAGATGTCCAGGCATTGGGGCCCGGAGATTCACCTTGCCCTAATGGCAAAGTCGAAGGGGCTTTGGCAGAAGATATGGGAGAGAGCAGATTGGATGAGGGGATATCTAGTGGGACTGCTATTCTGGGGTGGTGGGTAGGGAAAAAATGGGGGAAAAAATGTAACTCATAATCTGGTGGAAATGAATGATGTAAACCAGAAGTTAATAAAGCATTTGTTTAATTAAAAAAAAAGAAATTGTATGCCTGAAAGAGTGGCTAGAATGGCTGTCCATATAGTGAGAGTGAGAGATGACAGGTGTATGGCCAGATACCATGAGGAAGACCTGTAGCAGGTTGGGTGAGGTTTTGTGGTGAACTGTCAGGGAAACTTGGCCAAGAGTCATATAGGATCAGTAAGTATGGATGAATTGCAATCAGCATCATTGGAGAGAACTCCTGATTTGATGAGATGATACATGTACTTGAGTATTTGAAAGTTACATTTTCCTGGCTCACCTTAATGATAATTTCATGTTTCAAAAGGTTGGGGAACCAATAAGTGAACTACATTCTGAACTTCTTTGCTGGGGTAGAAATGATGGAAAGATTAAAGTGAATCAATTGCTTCATCTTAAATTTGTGATAGAGGAGAAGTAAGCAAATTCTGGTATGCACTCTAGGTATGAGAAGAGCAAATTTTAAAGAGTAAGTTGGATCCGTTGGCCTAAACTCAAAGAAGTTTAACCTGTACACAAAGGAAAGACCAAATGGAAGAAGAATGTCTAGTGTCCAGATTTCAACATGCATATGGATACCCTTTAGAATATATCTAACACTATGTGTTATCTGAGACAGATAATAAATCTGAACAATGAGCTAGCCCCAGAGTGGAAAAAGAGGGAGAGAAGAAGGAGGTATTAGGGAAGTGATAAAGAATTAAGCCTGGAGAAACAACTCTGATGGGAAAGAAAAGTGGGGGTTTTTAATGAGACCAGTGTGGGTGCATTGGAGCCTCATTGATCAACTTCAATTTAAGAAGGACACATCTATAAGATGGAAGCAAAAGAAGGTAACACTGGATAATTACAAAATTGTGACAGAGTCCTCTAAGAATAGTGTCAGGAGTATAATAGCTCAGACTGAGCTCAGGCTGGCAAGGAAAGCTAAGAATAACAGAAAAAGATTTTAAAATGCAATGTTGAGAGGGAAAAAAAAGAATGTTAAAGAAGAGATGGGACCACTGTTTTATAGGTGAGTAGAATGATGAGAGAAAGGAGAACTACTAAATATTATTTTTTATTTTTGCCTTTGAAAATGAGTGACCTTTGGACTGAGAAGGACAGAGTGGTAACGGCCAATAAAGAGTAGAAATACGAGATGACTGTAAACATAAGGGAGAGAGCAATGGGTGAGTTCAAAATGGCAAACTCAGACAAACTGCATCCCAGGATTCTGAAAGGACTGGTGGATATAATTTTAAAACCCTTGTCTATGTTTTTTTAAATCATGACCAATGGAAGAGATGGGGCAAGGAAGAAGGGTAAATACTTTCTTCATACTCAAATGAGGGATAGTATCATCAACTAAGTTTAAGCCAATGAACTTGTTTATTTTTAGCAACATTTTAGAATTCTGTTATTAAAGGGCAACTAGTAAATATCTTGACAAGGAAAGATGATTACAAAGAACCAATATGACTTCATCAAGAATAACTATTATGAGGCTAAATTCATTTCCCTTTTTGACAGGTTTACCAGGCTTATAATTCAGAGAAACTCTGTAAATTGTGTTCATTTGATTTTAGCAAAGCATTTGAATAAGTGTTTCATGCTATTCTTATAGATAAGATGAAGATATCTAGACAGTAGTATAGTCAGTGGCTTTGGAATGGCTTGAATGGCTGCATCCAAAATGTGGTTTGCTGTCAGCTTGGAAGGATCTAGCATGCGTGTGTGTGTGTGGGGGGGGGGGGGGGTATTCCAGGGACCTGTCCTTGACCTTGCTATATTCAATAATCAATTACTAACTTCATATTATATGCCAGAAACTTCACTAAGAATTAGAAATACAAAGAAAAAGCAAAAATAATCCCTGTCCTCATGGAACTTACATTCTAAATGGGAGAGATAACATGTGAAAATAGGTACATACTAGAGATCTTTAGAAGGCAGCTAGGTGGCACAGTGGATGGAGCACTGGGTCTGGAGACAGGAAGAACTATTTTCCTATGTTCAAATATGACCTTAGAAACTAACTTGTGACCCTGGGCAAGTCACTTAACCCTATTTGCCTCAGTTTCCTCATCTGTAAAGTGAGCTGGAAAAGGAAATGCCAAACTGTTCCTGTATTTTTGCCAAGACAACCCCAAATGGGATCACAGAGTTGAACATAACTGAAACAACTGAACAACAACAAAAGATATCTTTAGAACAGAGGTTCTTAACTTGGAGTCCATGAAATTATTTTTTTTAATTGATAACTATTTCAGTTTAACTGGTTTCCTTTATATTCCTGACTATTTCATTTTATAAGTTTAAAAACATTCCTCTGAGAAGGGATCCATAAGCTCCACCAGGCTGCTAAAAAGATCCATGATATAAAGAAGGTTAAGAAACCCAGCTTTAGAGGTAAAGTCCTCTTGATAAAGTTGTTATTTGAGTTACATTTGGAAAGCAGCAAGGCATTCTAAGGGGAGAATTGGAGAGAGGGAAAGAGAGAGAGAGAGAGAGAGAGAGAGAGAGAGAGAGAGAGAGAGAGAGAGAGAGAGAGAGAGAGAGAATTCAAGGCATGGGAAACAACCAATAAAAAGGCACAGAGTCCAGAGATGGAGTGTCATGCTTGAGGAATTGCTAGGAGGCCAGAATGGCTGAATCCCAGAGTACTTAGCATTAGTTAAGGGAATTTTCCACACCTATAAATCGTAAGGGACTTTCCTAGACCTATAAATCATAAGTCTTGAAATATCTCTATATCTATCTATCTATCTATCTATCTAACTCTATCTCTAGCTCTATTTCTGTATACACATATGGAGTCTTGTGTTGGATGCTAAGGCAAAAGACAGAGACAGTAAAGGAGAGAATCCTATATTCTCAAGTAGCTTACATAGTGGGGATAGGGCAGGTGAATAAGTACAAAAGAATGTTTTAGGGCAGCTCTGATAAAGAGAGAACATTGGATGTTGTAGTTAGGAAGATCTGAGTTTGAAACCTGATGCTTACTATATGTATTACCCAGGGCAGATTTCACTTCATCTTTCTTAGCCTCTGTTTCCTTATCTATAAAATAGAATTAATAATAGGATCTGACTCATAGGGTTGTTGTATGGATCAAATGAAATAATCTACATAAAGTGCTCTGCCAACCTTAAGGTATTATATAAATGTTAGCTATCATTAGTCTTAAGAGTAAAAGGGAAAGGAATTTGTAAAATGAAGGGATTAGACTAGTCTCTTTTTTGTTGTTATTTTTCAGTTGTGTCTGACTTTTCATGACCCCATTTAGGGTTTTCTTGGCAGAGATACTGGAGTGATTTGCCATTTTCTTCTCCAGCTCATTTTGCAGATGAGGAAACTGAGACAAACAAGGGTAAGTGACTTGTCCAGGGTCACAGAGCTAGTAAGTGTCTGAGATAGGATTTGAATGCATGGAGATGAGTCTTCCTGACCCTAGGCCCAGAGCTTTGTCCACTGTTGCCCCAATGGCCTCTTAGTACCCTCATAACTCAAGATCTATGATTATGTGCTATAGGCAAAGCAGAAATAGAATTTCAAGAAGAAAGTTGGAGGAATCAGGAAATGTTTCATGGAGGTAGTATCACCTAAACTGGGTTTTGTAGATAGAGAAGAATAGATAAGATAAAGAAGGAAGAAACGGAGAAGAGGGATTATGTCCCAGATGTAGAACACAGCCTAAGTGGATGAGATTCTAGGTGACGTTACTTCTCCCAAAATAATAAATCTCTAATGGTGGAGTTCCCCACCCCCCTATTATGCCAAGTAGGCAGGGAGGCATTTTGTTCCAGAGAGCTATCCTTTATCCCTCCCAGAATACTATTTTAGTAACCCTCTCTGCTCAGCCAACATGGAGGCCTCGACCTGCCCACTGTGCAGTGGTCTGCCTTGTCTTTGGAAACTATAATTATTCAACTGCCCTTAAACCTTCTCTTGCCTAGCCTGAGTATTCCCCATCTCTCTCTAGAGAAACTGTAGACTTCATTCTGTGTAAAATTAATTGTGTTTTCAACCTCCTGACATGATAATCCATCTTGTAAAATAACTTCATTTTCAAAAGAGGAAATTCATTTTCCAGGCAGAAAATAGGTCTTTTGATCACATTAATCCATGGCTGCTATCAATAAAGGATTCTGTGTGATTCTAGGGATGGCAGGAGAAGTTGCGATGAATGAAATTTGCCAAGGGTCAAGTTCCCTCAATACTGTTACATAATAGCCTAAAATACTTCTCCTAAAATTGGAAATGGATATTTAAGGTGATAAAAATAAGTCGACTCAGAAAAGTCTTAGAATCCTGGCATCTCACAGTTGAGATCTCAAGGGTCATTTAGTCCAAACTTTACCACTATGAATCACTTCCCATGGCTTTTCTGATTCCCCTGAGAGACCTCCAGGGATGGGAAATCACTTTTTCTGAAGGAACCCGTTCAATTTTTAGACAGGTCTTCAGTTCTAGTTTTCTGTCCCTTTGAATCTGATTCGCAGTCTCTGAACATTGAAATGTCTAACTAAGGGAACAGAGGCTCTGTTTTTGTAATACATTAACATTGGCATAATCAGGTGGACCAGGAAGACAGTAAAAGAATAGCTAAGAGGAGACTCCATAGAAAATTATAGGAGATGATATTAGAGTAAATATTTGAGTCTGCAAAATATTGGTTTGAAGTGGTATAGAAATGAATGGAAGAGAGATCAGACTGATGGATGATAGGATCATGAATAGATGGTTCTAATATTGAACTGTACATTGAACTGTGATAGCAGAAAGAACCAAGGTCTCTCACATTGTGAGGATCCTCATATCATAACTGAAGAATGGATCTGTTGGGGGGGGACAGGGAGAAGGAGAAAGAAAGAGAGACAGAGAGAGAGAGAGAGAGAGAGAGAGAGAGAGAGAGAGAGAGAGAGAGAGAGAGAGAGAGCACAAAAGCCAGGTGAGATCTCTATGTTAAAGAGTAGCACAGGTCTGAGGTGTTTGAGTATCTGGTTGGCTTTTCCTATGTGTCTCTGTTTCCCTCTGTGTTCTTTGTATCCCTGGCAGAAAAGTCTCAAACTCACTCAGGTAGTGAGATAGTTCTGTGCCCCAAACTCAATGACCACTAAAATCTGAGTGAAGTGTTTTGGATTTTGACCCTAATGGGACCCAGTTCTGGCTCTGCTATTTATTATGTGATATCAGGAAAAGTATTTCACCTCTTTGGTCCTTAGCTTCCTTCTATAAAATTAGAATATCAGACTAAATTATATCTATTACCTTTTCTAGGTCTATGTTCTCTGATCATATGTTCTATCCTTTGACTTTTTTTTTTTTACCAGGTAAGATTTTTATTAACTAATGCAGAACAATATAAGCAGAACCAGGAGAATAATATACACTACAGTAATATAAAGAAAAACAACTCTAAGAGGCAGCTAAATTCAGAATAATTGCAATGACCAGTCTTGGTCCCAGAAAGCTAATGATGAAATAGATTTCCCTCTTCATAATGGAGCGGTGGGGGACTACAGGATCAGAATACTGTGTAATCTGTCAGATGTTATTGTCTCATTGTTTGGTTTTATTCAACTGTTTTTCATTGCTACAAGGGAAAAGTTATTGGGACTAGAGTTTGTGTATCATGACATTGTAGGAGAGAAAATGTATCAGTTAAATTTAAAAACAATAAAATAACAGGTTTGTGTTTTAACTCAAGTAGTTCTATTACAATCTATTTAACCTTGCATAAATAATTTAATCCTTGCAAATTCTGGTTTCCTAATCCACAAAAATTAAATTATCATTTTGGTCCTATCTACCTTAGAGGGGCAATACAAAGGCTAAATTCGATGCACAACCTTGTGAAGTGCTTTATAGCCATAGGGACTAGTCTGGGCTCATTATCCCAGAGCCAGGCTGGACACTTCTCCCCTTGGGTATTCCAGAGATGTTAAGATGCCCCTTCTCTAATGCCATCGACTTGAGCATCTGTTTCATGTAGGTTTCCCCTACTATTAGCCCCTAGTAAGGATCACACAAGTTCCATTTAGCCAATTAAAATAAATTACCTTCTATAGGGAAAGGTTTATTTTGATGATATAGAAAGAAGTACAAATATTTCTCATCATCACCTCAGGGGAATATTCACCCTTATACCACCTCACTCTCTGGGAAGAGTGGGCTCTGACTTAACACAATTTCTATTGGTCCCCCCAAGTTTACATGCAAATGTAGTATCACTATCAGATGAGTCCTCATTTCAGTTACCTCTGAGCTAGGGGGCTTCCAAAGGTCTTTCCTCATACCTTATGGAATCAGTGTTTACTGGGCTGGCTGCAAAACACATCACAGACTCAGCTTCTGGACTCCCGGACCTCAGAGTGGGGCACATTCTTCCAACCTTTTGAAATTCTTAAGTTTGTAGCCTACAGATTGATCTTCACCTAAAATCAATGACCAAATACTGAGGCAAATTCATAGGCCAAATGTTGGCTTCAGCTGGGGAGGGTCCAGGACCTCTCCCCTTATAGCATAGTCATTGTTCTATCACCAGAATGCCTTCATCAAGAAAGGAATCTACCAAAAAGAAGAGGTCAAACCAAAAAGAGCTGTGCCTAACTACAGCCTTTAGAATGCCCCTATCTCGTTACTTGGCTGCAGCTGGTCAAAAGGATTCCTTCCTGTTCATTACATTGTTAGAAGACTAGAACCAGTTATGTAAAGTCTAAATATGATCTAAATCTCTCCAAGGCACGCCCATTAAGTATTATCATGACTTTCCTAGAGGCAGGACTTCCAGCCTCTTCCATATGGGGAATTATATCAGTGTCATTCCATGCATGTTCAAAAGGACTTGGTTCCATAGCCAGTCCCCCATTATATAACTTATATAGTAAATATTATATATAACTTTTATTTCCCCTACTCAAGTGTAAGCTTCTTGAGAACAGGGATTATATTTTATTCATCTTTGTATTTCCCATTCTCACCTTGAAAATGGAAGACCCTAGAGAAACTTTTATCAAAATAAATTAATATGCCAAGCAGTTTGCTCACCCATTCTTTCTTTGTTGGGTACTTGGGTTGTTTCAATTTGTCGTCTTCTCTTTTTTTGCCAATATAAATAGCACTGCACTGAACATCTATTTACAAAATCCTTCCCACCCACCCTCCCCCTTGAGTTATTTCCTTGCTTTTTTTTTTAAACAAATGCTTTATTAACTTCTGTTTTACATCATTCATTTCCACCAGATTTTGAGTTACAATCATTTTCCCCCCATTATTCCCCTACCCAACCTCCCAGAATAGCAGTCCCACAAGATATCGCTTCCTCCAATCTGCTCTCCCCCATACCTTCTCCCATACCCCCTTCGACTTTTCCATTAGAGGAAGGTGAATCTTTGTGTCCCAATGCCTGCACATCTTATCTCCCTATTACAAGCAAAAGAGTATTAATAATAGTATTTATATATATTTGAAACATTTAATGTTACGACCTCGAATTTCAGATCCATTTCCTTCCTCCCTTGTCACCCATTCCCTCTTGGGAGATAAGTAATTCAGTGTATGTTGTACATGTCTGGCTATGCAAAACATTATCATAGTATATATATTGTACAAGGCTGCTTATAATTCCCTCCCGCTTATCCCACTCCCCACCTGGTCCATTCCCTACATGATCCTGTCCCTCTTCTATAGTGGGTACTTCCAACCTCCCCTCCCCGCAAGGATGCCCTCCCATCCATCATCCCTCCTCTCATCCCCCTTCCCCCTATCCTGCTGCAGGTTGAGATATCCCATTTAGTATGTATGTCATTTTCTCCCTGAACCAAATTCAATGGGAATGGGGTTTTGTCTTTTTAGCCTTCCTTATTCTCCCCCTCCTTTGCAACCACTTCCCCTTGGTTCTTCTACATGGGATAGTTTACCCTACCCTGTCTCTCCCCATCTCCTCTTGCCACTTTCCTCTCTCTCCTCATAATTTCATCCCTTGAGTATTCTCCCTTCCCAACAAATTCAACCTATGCCCTCTATCCATATATAACTGTAACCATATACACACACATTCACATATGTATTCATATGACCACACCCCCTTCTTCCATTATTTTCATAGTGAGAAAGATATCATCAGTCACAGTTATTGCTTTTCCATATAGGAATGTAAATAGTTCAACTTTGATAAGTTCCTTTTGATTTCTTTTCCCTGATTACCTTCTCAGGCATCTCTTCCTTCTTGTGGCTGGATGTCAAATTTTCTATTCAACTCTGGTTTTTTCCTCAAGAATGCTTGAAAGTCCTCTATTCCACTGAATGACCATATTTTCCCCTGAAACAAAATACTCAGTTTTGCTGGGTAGGTGACCCTTGGGTTCATTCCCAGTCTTTTGCCCTCTGGAATATCATATTCCATGCCCTTCAATCCCTCAGTGTAGAAGCTGCCAGGTCCTGGGCTATTCTGATTGTGTTTCCACAATATTGAAATTGTTTCTTCCTGGCTGCTTGTAGTATTTTCTCCTTGATCTGGGGATTCTGGAACCTGGCTATAATATTCCTGGGAGTTTTCTTTTTGGGATCTTTTTCAGGAGGTGATCGGTGGATTCTTTCAACCTCTATTTTGCCCTCTGGATCTAAAACATCAGGGCAGTTTTCCTTGAGAATTTCTTGAAGGGTGATTTCTAGGTTCTTTCTTGATCATGGCTTTCAGGTAGTCCAATAATTTTTAAATTGTCTCTCCTGGATCTATTTTCCAGGTCAGTGGTTTTTCCCATGAGATATTTCACATTGCCTTCTAATCTTTCAATTGTTTGGATCTGCTTAACAGCATCTTGATTTCTCATAAAGTCATTAGCTTCCATTTGCTCCAGTCTAACTCTGAAGGAATGAATCTCCTCAGTGAACTTTTGAGATTCTTTTCCATCTGGCAAATTTGACTTTTTAAGGCATTCTTCTCCTCATTGCCCTTTTGGGCCTCCTTTGCCATTTGAGTTAGTCTATTTTTTAAGGTGTTGTTTTCCTCAGTCAGGCTGTTGACCCTCATTTCATACTTTTCCTGCATCCTTCTCATTTCTCTTTCTAATTTTTCCTCCACTTCTCTTATTTGATTTTTAAAGTCCTTCTTAAGGTCCTCTATGGCCTGCAACCCGTTCATGTTTTCCCCTGGGGCTTTTGGAGCAAGACTTCTGACCTCACAGTCCTTTTCCCACTCTATGCCCCCAAAATAGGAGTCTAGGGTTGCATTTTTCTGTTTCCTTTGCCTTGGCATGTTGCCACTTAATTACTTGACTTTTGGGCTTGTTGCCACACTATGGCTTTAAGGCCAGATAGAGGAATTTTCGTCCCGAACGTGTGGGGGGCAACTTCCGTTTCTGGCAAGCTGTAAACCCACCCACAACTTCCACCCTAGATCACAATCCAGATCCAGGGAGGTTAAAGCAAGAGCGATTACCCCCCAAGACTGATCGCTGGATCTCCCCACGATTTGTAGGCTGGGAACCAGAGCTGCCTCTGCAAACTACAAAATGGCGTGTCTCCTCAGCGGCTTCTAGCCCCCAGGGGAGGGAGCTGACGCATTCCCCAAATACAGGCCCCAAAGTCCATAGGACACTAACCTCTTACTTTGTCCTAGGCATGTCTATGTTGATAATTCTGGAATCGCCACAGCTCCTGGTGTTCTGGGGTTCCTCCAGCCGGCTGCTGGCCCTGCCTCCCTGGAGCTAAAACCTCGGCTCACGAGGACCTGGGCTCGGCTCGGCTTGGCTCCTTCGCTCTGCGCTCTGCGCGCTGCCGGCTCCCAGACCGCTGCGCTGGTCCTTCCTGCAGGGCTGCTGGGCTGTCCTCAGTGGGAGGTTAGCTTCTCTGTGTTGTTCTGTGGGTGCTGGGGCTCCAGAAGTTGTTCACAGTCCTTTTTTACATAGTTTGTGGGAAATCTGGGGGCAGAGAGGCTTGGAAGAGCTGTTTCTACTCCGCCATCTTGGCTCCGCCCCCTATCCTTTGACTTTTTGAGACTTTCCCTATTTTTTTGGTGGCAAGATATGTTTGTTTTGGTTGAAGTATATAAAGAAAATCTAGCCTAACACAGGTATGTAGTTGGAAAAGGAACAAGTATTTTAATAGGTAAATAAGACTTTAGAATTATTATGAAAATGGTTTTGACCCCATGGAGTCTGGGGTCCTTTAGGGCAAAAATGTTGAACTCTAATAGAAGCTAAGCCCTAAGAGCCCTATTGACTTAGAAAAATTACAAATTAACATTATCTATGCTTTATTGTATTTTTACTTATTTAGTTAAACATTCCCGCAAACATATTTTAATCTGGACCTGACCTCACCCAGAAGGTTTGCAGACCACGTGCTGCCCAGAGGCCAGGAGTCTGACCCCTTTGCTCATATCTGCTAGGGATTCTTTGAGAACCACTCCCCTATAGTAACCATCACAGTCCCATAACAATAGACTGTCTCTTCTGGGTCAGCAGCTTTTCTAGATCTAGAGACAACACTCTGTGCCTCAGTTTGTGATCTCATGTGTTTAAGTAATTAAGTCACAATAGCTCAGGAAAATGAATTCAATCAGACAAAAACTGCTGACTTGCTATGTGCCTTGTACCAAGGCTTTGGGTGGCAGACAGAAAAAGAAGACAAAGTTAATTGCTTTCAAATGTTTATTGTCTATTAGAGGAAACCAGAATCAGAGAACCACAGTAAATTATATGAGATGATATAAGGTTAAGTGCTCAAATATGCTATTTTAACCTTAAGTGGTATAAAAATCTAGAGTAGAGAGATCAGACAAGATGGATGAAAGATTCGTGAATATTAGGGCTAGAGGTAGTCTTAGAGAATGTTACAGTGATAAGAGACATAATGCTAATACTAATAATCAGTTGTTTTTAGCTTTTCCCTTCATCATTAAGTTTCCAAAAACTCAGTAGGTAAAAAGCCTGTTTTTTTTATGGATATTGAGAATGAGGACAGTGATATTAAATAATCATACTTATGGAAGTGGATCCATCTCAGAAATGAGACCACAAATTCCTCATCATATTGAATAATAGCCCCAATGATAACTGTATCACATACACACATACATGTGTATATGTTTATATCATGCTTCATTTCATATATATGTATTTATGTGTGGGTGGGTATGTGTACTAGATTTATGTTGATTCTCATTTGGTCCACAGAGCACCTTTGTGAGAGACAAGTTTGGTCACCATTTTACAGAAAAGAAGGCTCATTAAGAAGGAAAGCATCTGGTCACACTTCTGGTAAGTGGCAGAACTGGAATTAGAACCCAGGATTTGTACAAAGTAGGCACTTAATTAATGCTTATTGACTCACGAACTGACTTCTGATTTCTAGTCTCATATTCTTTCCATTACACTATATTGATAAGAAGCAGTGTGATTAACAGGAAGTCAGGTTGCAGAGTCCCTCAAAGTGAATGGCAGAAACTTGCACTTCTAAAACATTTTAAGGTTTACAAAGTTCTCCAGGTGGCACAGTGAATAGAGCACTGTAACTGAAGTCAGGAAGACTTATCTTCCTAAGTTCAAATCTGACCTCAAATATTTCCTAGCTGTGTGAGCCTGGGCAACTCATTTCACACTGTTTGTCTCAGTTTCCTCATATGTAAAATGAGCTGGAGAAGGAAATGGCAAATCCCTCCAGCATCTTTGCCAAGAAAACCCCAATGGGGTCATCATATACAAACAAGAGTTGTACATGTAGTTTACAATGAAGTTCAGAAAGGATAAGTGATTTGTTGATGTTGTCAAAGTTGAGACTCCTAACTCTAAGTCTAGCTAATGATAATAGCTAGCATTTATAGAATGCTTTGAGCTTTGAAAAGAGTTTTATCCATATTATAGTATTTTATATTTACAACAATGCTGGGAGGTAGGTGCCATTTTGCAGAAGAGGAAACATAGCTAGTAAGTGTCTGTTTTCTAATTTGAACTCAGGTCTTCCTGACTCCAGATCCTCTATCTACTGTGCCACCTGGATACCAGGTCTAGCAGTGGTCTTTCCACTGCTCCATACTGTTTGTTATTGTTTTTGCTTAGGGAAACCTATGTTAACTGGAATCCAAAAGATTTGATGATGGAGAGGGAACCAGGGCTCTGGAGAGAAAGAGGGAGGGAGGTGAAGGGAGAGAAGAGGAGAGAAAAGAAAAGGAGAGGAGAGGAGGAGGAGGAAAAAGAGAGACAGACAGACAGACAGACAGAGAGACACAGAGAGAGAGAGACAGAGACAGAGACAGAGAGAGACAGAGAGAGACAGAGAGAGAGAGAGCACATTGAAGAAAGAGGGTAAAGTGTATTAACTGTAGGCAGGTTATACTGGTAAATGTTTATTTTGTCTCTCCTTCTCTCCCCTCCCCCAATGTATACTCAACACACTTGTAATTTTTTTCTGCATCATCAGCATTTTCTCCATCGCTTTCTTAAGTCTACACAATAAAAAAGACCCCAAGTCTGGCCACATGGCTGTTCACTTGGAATTCCAAGGCTGGGAAATTCATCCATAAAAAGTTGGCTCCAAATCAAGAGTTTTTTTATTTGGTTGTTGTTGCTGGGTTTTATTTTATTTTATTTATTTATTTTTTTGTTTTCCACAGCAACTAGGAAAGACAATCTGTTAAGGCTCAGAGGTATTATTGTGATTCTCATTGGTGGAGGCCACTGCCAAAATCATTACTCTTTAAAGTATTAAAGGAATTAAAAAAGGCAGAGCCTTACTGATCTTTAATTTGCCTCATCTCTGTCATGGTCAGTGACCATATCATATTTTTCTTTATCTTCCCCACATCACTGAGCAGAGGACTCCAAACAAAAGGCAGTCTGGTGGTATGTAAGAGCCTTGGGTTTAGAGTCAGATCATCTGAGTACCAATTCTGGCTCTTGCCACCCAGCTGGCTGAGACTTTGGGGCTGGGGATGGGGGAGGAAGTCTCTCTTTCCTTATTTATAAAATGAGAGTTGGATTTCAGTATCTCTAAGGTTCCTTCCAGCTTCAAATCCTATGAAATGTTAATGGAATTTGCTGAAAAAGGGCAAAAGCAAACACACCATCTCCTTGCCCTCAAATGAGGACATACCTTTCTACTCTCCAGAGGGTGAGAATTTTATGTGTACCTATCAGAGCCAAGTCAGCCCAGCTACTCAGTCACATAGTAAAATGTCATTACAGAAAGTAATCCTGCCTGGAGTCAAATGATCTAGCCATATGGTTCAATGATAAAGCTCTCTTCCAATTGATTCCAGCTGCCACGGGAACAGCCTGATGGCTCAGTCCCTCATCCTCTGTGCTTCAGCAGTTGGGTGGCATTTTTTCTTGTTGGACTGAAGATCTCTAAAGCTATGGCATTTTTATGGAGGCAATGGAAGGAGCTCTTGTAGTTAGAGAACCTGGATTCCAATCATATCTCAGACACTGCCTGCTCAGTAGGTGTTATTTGTAAGTAAGTAACCTTGAGTAAGTCACTTAATCCTCACTTTTCTTCAGTTTCATTGCCTGTAAAATGATGCTGTTGAACTAGACAGTCTTTGAAGGCGGCCCACTCATATCTGGACCAATGGTCCTATCCTGGAATTTAAATAACTCCCAATTCTATATAGCTACAATATCCCTGGAAAGCATTATATCTTTGAATCCTCCCAGGCAGTTTGTGAGGGAGGCAGGGCAGGGGTTATTATTTCCCTTTCATGGAGACATAAGCTGAAGTTCAGAGAGGAAGTCACACAATGAATTAATGTCAAAACTTAGAGAAGAACCCATGGAAGCTGATGAAATCACTGGAGCAGGGTATATTGAAAGTAGGGAGGGAAAGATGGAACAGGACAGAACTTTAGGGAATATGCATAATTAGGAGACAGGTTATGGATTGTGACCCAGAAAAGGACATTGAGAAGAAATTGTCAGAGAGGTAAGAGGAGAACCAGGGGAGAGGAGAATCAGGATAGTGAAGAAAGGACAAAATATTGAGGAAGAGATGTCCATCGATAAATGAAACCTTCCGGGAGACTCAAACAGAGTGAGCAACAATGAAAAGTTTGTTCGTAACCTTGGAGAGAGAAATTTTAGTGGAATGGTGCAGTCAGAAGCTAGATCCTAAGCTGATTAGATGTGAACCCAAGAGTATAAAGATGAGGTGACAATGAGATTTTTCTATCCACTTGGCTTCAAGAGAGAAGGAAGATGGAAGACAGTAGCTTGAAGGGATGTGAGGCTATGTGAAGGATTCTTGAAGGACAGGAGAGACTTGAACATAATTGCAAGCAAATAGGAAGGAGCCAAGAGTGAAGGAGAGATGGAAGATGGGAAAGAGAGAGAGGAGAAGATTTAAGGGGCAAGCACAGGGAAGCAGGAGAGGGGATAGGGTCAAGGGCACAAATTAGGGAAGTAGATTTTAAAGAACACTCAGAGGGGTCTGACTACCAGTCCTCATCACAGCCTAGCAGACAGGAGAAGAGGGTCAAAGTCTAGTGTCCAGAGCCACATCAGCCACATGTCACCAGACTTACCACCTCCCTATTCTCAGCTGGGTGTTCCCAGAGAGCTGGGAAGCAAGTGTTTCCTGCATTAAAGCTGGCTTCCTCAGAGTCTCCAGCTTCTTAACTATTGAAAGTGAAACACTTGGACTTGGTCTAAAGAATAGAACTCTGTGCTTCATGAATAGACAAAACATGCCTGGTGCTACCAGCCTCCAAACAGAGGGAGATTGTGGGAAGATTTTATCAGCATGACCTGAACACAGGCTGTACTTGGATAGCCTTCTCAAGAGAATCAACATGAATTGGTCCAGATATGCTTTTCTATCTCATTTGGGGGTTACAAGGAAGGTACTGTCAGTAAACAGTGCATTAAGTATGCAGTAGTGCATTAAGGATTTGTCTTTGGGATGGATTTTCATAGACTGTCAGAGCTGGAAAGTACTACAGACCACTGAATGGCAGAGCCTCACAGAATCTCAGAGAAGCATATATATATATATATATTTCATACTGCACATTAAATCCATCACCTCCACCTCTGAAATTAGGAATACCTGAGTTCAAATTTAGCCTTAGACATTTGACACTTACTTGCTGTGTGACCCTGGGCAAGTCACTTAACCTTGATTAACTAAAAAAAAAAAATACTTAAAAAAAACCTGAAGGTGAATGGCACATACTCACACATATTTGTATACACACAAATGTACGTATATGTATATATGGTATATGTATATTAAATGTGTATTGTGTATGTATATATACATACATACTATTTATATATACACATATATGTGTATATATACATATATGTGTATATATGTATAAAACCCATATATACATATATGTATATATACGTATATGTGCATGTGTGTGTGTGTGTGTGTGTGTGTGTGTGTGTGTGTGTGTAGTCAGTGTGGGATAAATATGGTCAGTGTGAGGATTTGTTTCACCATACCATAGCTATGTATTGAGGACTCTTCCTTTCTTTAAAAAAATTGTTTATGGTATGCTTAGGTAAGGGGGATACCAGGAGGGATAAATCTGCCCTTCCCAAAAAAAGAAAAGGATTTTAGGCATAAGTATAGAATGTAAAATGCCAGAGCTTAAAGGAATCTTGTAATATTATATCTGGACTGTCAGAGCTGAAAGGGAGCCAAGAACTTAGAAGAGAACCTGGACCATAGAACTTAGAAAGTTAGCAATGGAAGGAGCCTCAGAGCACACAAATTTAGAGCTGAAAGGACTTTAGAATATATAATGTTAGAAACAAAAGGGACGGGGGTGGAGCCAAGATGGCAGAATAGAAACAGCACTTCCAAGGTGCTCCCCCCCACACCACTTCCAAACTATGTAAAAAGTGGACTCCGAACAACTTCTGGAGCTCCAGAACCCACAGAATGACACAGAGAAGCTAACCTCCTGCAGATGACAGCCCAGTAGCCCTGCAGGGAGCAGCCAGCTCAGCACAGTGCAGTGCTCTAGGAGCCAAGCACAGCACTCTGGCAGCCAAGCCTAGGCCCACCTGAGCTGTGGTTTTAGCCCCAGCCAGCTGGAGGGACCCCAGAACACCAGCAGCTGTGGCAATTCCAGAATTATCAATGCAGATATGCCTAGGACAAAATGAGAGGTTAGTGCCCTATGGACTTTGGGACCAGTATTTGGGGAACACGTTGGTTTCTTCCTCTGGGGGCAAGAAGCAGCTGAGGAGCCTCAGCAAAGAAGCCATTTTGCAGCTTCAGTAGCAGCTTCAGCTCCTGGTCTGCGAACTCTAGGGAGATCCAGCAATCAGTCTGGGGGTAAATCATTCTTGCTTTAACCTGCTTGGATCTGGATTGTGGTCTGGAGGGGAGGTCTAGGGTGGGTATCCAACTTGCCAGAGTGTGTGGAGGCTTTAGAGAGGCTACCCAACTAATACCTCCGGAAGTTGTGAAGACCCAAATGTTTGGGACAGAAGCTCCCCTCTGGCAACAAGCCCAAAAATCAAATAATTAAGTGGCAACATGCCTAGGCAAAGGAAACAAAATAAACAAAAAAATGCAACATTAGACTCCTATTTTGGGGGCAAAAAGGATCTAAGCATGGAACAGGAGGAGGTCTGTGAGGTCAGAACTCCTTTACCAAAAGCTCCAAATGAAAATATGAGTGGGTTACAGGCCAAAGAGGACCTTAAGAAGGATGTTAAAAACCAAATAAGAGAAGTTGAGGAAAAATTGGGAAGAGAAATGAGAAGGATGCAGGAAAAGTATGAAATAAGAGTCAACAGCCTGACTAAGAAAAATAACACCTTAAAAAATAGACTAACTCAAATGGCAAAAGAGGCTCAAAAGAGCAATGAGGAGAAGAATGCCTAAAAAACCCGAATTTGCCAGATGGAAAAAGAATCTCAAAAGATCACTGAGGAGATTCATGCATTCAGAGTTAGACTGGAGCAAATGGAAGCTAGTGACTTTATGAGAAATCAAGATGCTGTTAAACAGATCCAAACAAATGAAAGAATAGAAGGCAATGTGAAATATCTCATGGGAAAAAACCACTGACCTGGAAAATAGATCCAGGAAAGAGAATTTAAAAATTATTGGACTACCTGAAAGCCATGATCAAAGAAAGAACCTAGAAATCATCCTTCAAGAAATTCTCAAGAAAAATTGCCCTGATGTTTTAGACCCAGAAGGAGAAATAGAGGTTGAAAGAATCCACCAATTACCTCCTGGAAAAGATCCCAAAAAGAAAACTCCTAGGAATATTATAGCCAGGTTTCAGAATTCCGAGATCAAGGAGAAAATACTACAAGCAGCCAGGAAGAAACAATTTCAATATTGTGGAAACACAATCAGAATAGTCTAGGACCTGGCAGCTTCTACACTGAGGGATCAAAGGGCATGGAATATGATATTCCAGAGGGCAAAAGAGCTGGGATTAAAACCAAGAATCACCTACCCAGCAAAACTGAGTATCTTGTTTCAGGGGAAAATATGGTCATTCAGTGGAATAGAGGACTTTCAAGCATTCTTGAGGAAAAAACCAGAGTTGAATAGAAAATTTGACATTCAGACACAAGAAGCAAGAGATACTTGAGAAGGTAATCAGGGAAAATAAATCAAAAGGAACTTATCAAAGTTGAACTATTTACATTCCTACATGGAAAAACAATAACTGTGACTGATGAAACCTTCCTCATTATGAAAATAATTGAAGAAGGGTATATGGGCATATGAATACATATGTGAATGTGTGTATATATGTTTACAGGTATACATGGATAGAGGGCACAGGTTGAATTTGGTGGGAAGGGATGATACTTAAGGGGTGAAGTTAAGAGGTGAGAGAGGAAAGTGGCAAGAAGAGATGGGGAGAGACAGGGTAGGGTAAACTATCTCATGTAGAAGAGGCAAGGGGAAGTAGTTGCAGGGGAGGGGAAGAACAGGAAGGCAAAAAGGCAAAAGCATATTCTCATTGAAGTTGGCTCAAGGAGAGAATCACATACATACTAAATGGAATATCTTACCCTCACTCACTCTCCTGAGTAGGGGAAAGGGGGATGAGAGGGGGGATGATGGAGGGGAGGGCATTCTGGGGAGAGGGGAGGTTAGAAGTACCCACTATCAAAGAGGGACAGGATCAAAGTAGGGAATGGACCAGGTGGGAGGTGAGACAGGTGGGAGGGAAATATAAGCAGTCTTTTACAATATATCTACTATGGTAATGTTTTGCATAGCTATACATGTACAATACATACTGAATTGCTTATCTTCCCAGAGGGAGTGGGTGACAAAGGAGGAAAGGAATAGATCTGAAATTCGAAGTTTTAAAATTAAATGTTTCAAATGTATATAAATACTATTATTAATAGTATTTTGCATGTAATTGGGAGATAAGATGTGCAGTCATTGGGGCACAGAGATTCACCTTGCCCTAATGGCAAAGTCAAAAGGGGTATGGAAGAAGATATGGGAGAAAGCAGATTGGATGAGGGGATATCTTGTGGGACTGCTGTTCTGGGGTTGTGGGTAGGGGGGAAATGGGGAAAAATTGTAACTCAAAATCTGGCTGAAATGAATGAAATAAACCAGAAGTTAATAAAGCATTTGTTAAAATTTAAAAAATAAATAAATAAAGAGAAACAAAAGGGACGTTGAACATTCAGTGTTAGGTTTAGAAGTGACTTTAGAATTAAAACATTGGATTTTATTGAATCCTCCCAGACATTTTTTTGAGGGAGGCAGGGCAGGGGTTATTATCTCCCTTTCACAGAGAAATAAGCTGAAGTTCAAAGAGGAAGTCATATAATGAGTTAATGTAAAAACTTAAAGGAGAACTCATGGAATCTGGGAATGTATAAAACAGGAAAAGAGTCAAGTTTTGAAGCATATAGAATGTCAGATCTGAGAGGCACTATAGAAAATAGAGAGTAGCCTTGGTAAGGGGTTTTAGAACACAAACTGTCAGGTAGGCATTAGAATCCAGAATATCACATCTGGAAAGTACCATAGAACATAGGATTTTGGATCATAAAATCATGGATCCAGGCATGGAAGTGGAAAGGGCCTTAGAACACAGAATATCAGAACAGGATGGAATCATAGAAAATAGAACAGAGGTCACAGATTCTAGAGAAGACCCCGCATATGAAAAAATACTCATTAGCAACACTTTGTGTGACCAAAGAACTCAAAGAAAATGATTGCCCATTGACTGGGGATTGGTGGAATAAGTTATGAAAATACTGGAATATTGTTGCACTGTAATAATTGACTAATATGAAGAATTCAGAAAACTTGAGAAGATTTGTATGAACTGAAGTAGAAAGCAAATTAATCAGAATCAGAGAACAATTTACATAATGAGCAATGTAATGACTTTGAGGAAGAAGATTTCAAAAGTGTTTGGAAGAAAGAGAGGCAGGATCCAGAGAACTGCAATGCTTACAATGAGAAGCAATCCAGGAAGTATAGGACACTCAAGAATAACATTCTGAAGAAAGAGAGGGAAGTAATTTCAGTAAGGATGGAAAATGTCATTTGTCTGAAGACAGATGTGGAAATACAGCAACTCTGCAACCAACCTAGATTTTTCAAAAGAAGTATACAAAAGATAGAAGTGAGGGTTAAGAAGACTATACTGAGTGTGCTTGGTCCTTAAAAATAATGTCAGGGATACTGAAGACGTTGTTGAGGCAGGTTGTGGAAAGCAAACAAAAAGGTAGGTTTTTTTACTTAGTTATTTTGGGAGAAAAAAGATCAAATAAGGGAAGAGTTCTTTGCTTCATCTGGATGGCACAATGATAGCTGACAATAGAGAGATAAGTCAGAGCTTCTTTTCTCTGTAAAGGAGAATGACCTTTGCAGTAGAGATAATAGAACAAAAATGATCAAGAGAAAGAATTGACACCCAAATTAAATAAGGCTTTCATAGGAGCACCCAGATCTCATTGCTGGATTCAAGTTACCTGACCTAGATGAACTACATCCTTTGGTCCTGAAAGAGCTGGCAGATGTAACTGTCGAGGCACTGTCAGTAATATTGAAAAGATTATGGAAAAAAGAGATTGTAAGATTGGAGAAATGTTCCAATTTTCAAAAATGAGAAGAGAATGGTTCACAAACTCTAAGCCATTGATTCTGTGATTCTAGCTATAAGTTTTAAATAAAAGTATACATTTTCAAACGTGGCCAATGTGTTAATTTGTTTTGCTTAATTGAACTTTGTTATATGGGAGGGTTTTATTTAGTGGTAGAGGTGTAGGTGTCATTAGGAAGTGACAGCAATGTACAAAAAAAAGCATCAATCAAATATTTTTAAGAGAAAGAAAAAAGAACTTAGAACATAGAACTGAGACTAAGGAAGTTCCTTTGAACATATATCAGAATAGCAAAACTGGGAGGGACCTTAGAATCTAATAAATTGAATGTTATAAGTAGAAGTAGAAAGAACCTTAGGACACAGAACATAGAATGTTAAGGCTGAACACAGCATGTTTATATTGGAAAGGAACTTAGGCCATCTTGTTTTACTTAAGAGGAAACTGAGACTCAGGAAGACTCCCAGGTTCACAGGACTTGTCCATGGCATAGATAGAGCTTGATCCCAATTGAGTTGACTCCACATGCAATGTTCTTTCTACTAGATGATAACAAAAGGATCATGTGATTATAGATGTAGAAATAAAGCAGATGAGTCCAGCTTCTTCATTAGAGATGATGACGTTCAGTGCTTTGTAAAAGGTCTGTGTTTACTCAGTCATCTATAGGGTACCTTTTGGCTCTAAATCAATATTTCTGTGAGCTCTATACTAGTCAGTGCTGTGGGTCAACTCTAGGTCCTACAGTTTAAGAAGCACTGAAGGGGTAGTGAGTGGAAAAAGTTTAAGAAGCCCTGCTCTAGATCAAGGGTTCTTACCATGGGATTCAAGAACCCCCAGTGGGTCCATGCATAGAAATCAGGGGATTCATGAACTCAAATTTTTAAAATGGCATCTTTAGTTTCACTTACTTCTAATTAGAAATTATCACTTCTTTTAATGATTATTTTTCTTAAAAAGTTCATTCTGAGAAGGGGTCTTTCATCTGATTGCCAAAGAGGTCCATGACATAAAAAGGAGTTAAAGACCAAATTGAGATTTTAGGATCCTAAGTATAAGCATAAGATTCTAAGTATAAGGGCAATGTCCTGGATGTAAATTCAAGAAATATAAAAACCCAAGAGGATCAGTAAAGGAAGTGGATAAAAAAAAAACTAGGGAAACCAACAGCATAGAAGAGGAGGACATCATGTACTTTTCTCAGGTAGTAAACATCAGAGGTGGAATTGGAATCAATATTTTCTGACTCCAAAATCAGTGCTTTTTTCCTATTGTACAACAGAAGAAAATTGTTCTTGCCCTTGTGGCTTTTACAATTTCATTAGATAGATATCTTTTTTTATTCTCATCAGAATTCCTTCCTTTTTGTGCCTTTAGAATTTCTTTCTTGAACACTTCCTACCTTTGTCCTGATTTTCCACATGGGATTTGAATTCATGGGACACTACCTCCTTGAGGGCAGGGACTATTTTTTGCCTCTTTTTGTATCCACAGTATTTAGTATAGTGCCTAACACATAGTAGGTGCTTTTGTTGTTCAGTCATTTCAGGTGTGTCCTACTCTTTGTGACACCATTTGGGGTTTTCTTGGCAAAGATACTGGAGTGCCTTGCCATTTCCTTTTCCAGCTCATTACATAGATGAGGAGACTGAGGCAAATGGGTTAAATGACTTGTACAGGGTCGCGCAACTAATAATTATCTGAGACCAGATTTGAATTCATAAAAATAAGTCTTCCTGATTCCAAGCCCAGCACTTTATCCACTTTGCCACCTAGCTGCCCATAAGTGCTTAATAATAAATGTTTATTGATTAATTCATTAATTAATTGAACTTTGTGAAATCTGCTCTTCAGAAATCTAAGGTTAGTGTCAGCTATGGCCAGCTTTCCTCTTCACTTTCACAACTCCTTAGATGGAGTGGTTGCTTTCTATAACTTTCCCTCATTTCCACACCAGAATTCTTTGTTAATAAGAACCAGGTCCAGAAGGATGAAATGATAAATGAGAGCAAGTCAACAAATTATTAGCCTCTGTGCTTTTGGCAGAAAGCTCCTGCAGATATCCAAAAATCTAAAGCTCCCCATTAATAGTGTATCATATCCCACACCAGGTTGGTGAATTCCTTTTTCTTATGGTAGGCTCTTAAATATTTATTGAATTGGCATCTGAATAAGAATGTCTTACCTTTCTTCATGACTTTAACTTACTGAACCACATCTCTGTCAATTTTTCTTTAGATTTATGTTCTTCCCCACTCTGTTGTTGGAGATGTGGTCTCTGCCATTATCCTCCCTCTACCCCCACAAGATAGTATTAACCAAGTTCAATTTTTTGGTCAGTGTTAACCTGGAGCCTGGGAATTTCCAGATGAGCATAATGGAGTTCTATGTGGACAACTGAGGATGCAGGGGTGGAGAATGGACATAGACCTAATAAGACTGGGCTTGAAAGTGTGGTGCCACTTTGTGAAAAGAATGTGATATCTAGTACTTTGCTTAATGAAATGTTCCTGGGACTGTGCCAGGTGACTATCTTGTGTGTAGGGGGAGGTGAAGGGGAGAAGCTTTGATTATTAGAATTCTCTTCCTAACATTTCTATCATTAAAAGAGTGAGGGACTCCCTTAGATTTCACTTGTTTTTAATAATCCAGTCCATTCAGTTTAATGGCAATTACATCTCCAGGTAAATGGGTCTATGAGGCTAGTTGGGGGAGTTTTCTATTCTACTTTTAAGCATCTTATCCTTTATTTTCAAAGATAATAATCTTTATTTGATACTGGTCAATCAGTCAACAAACATTTATTAAGCACTTACAAGGGAGGCCTTGACGGGTCTTCTCACTCCCAGCTGCTAGCCTATCACTTCCCCCAGTTACCTCATGCTTACTTTGAACAAATTCTTATGTGTACATGTTGTCTCCCCCAATAATGTTAAAGCCCCTTGAAGGCACAATTTTTGGTTTTGGTTTTGCACCAACAATACCTAGCATGGTACCAGCCTCATTATCAGGCACTTAATAGGTAAAAGTTTATTCTCCATGAGAGAAAGTTAACACCCACTGGAGACACATTGAATGCCTTGGATTCAATTAGGATTATTAATTAAGGATTTACTAAATAATAATAGATGTTAATCAAATTATAATTTATTCACTTATAACTTGCTATTGAGCTGTGAGACTCAGAGATATATTGTTACATTTTCAGAGATGTCATATCTGGCTTCTTGGACTATAATACCAGTATCATCTAAAACTCTTCCTGGATGCCAGCTACAAGAGAAAGTCATCAAATTCTGGAACAAAGGGCATTATACTTGGAGTATCCCTAAATCCATCCTCCTACTTCTAACTCTGGGTCCTGAACTAACCAACAACTTGGGAACTCATTTGTTGATCTAGCCAGTGGGAAGAAGTATCATTGTTTCTATTGTTCAGTCATGTCCAACTCTTTGTTGACCCAATGGACTTGTCCATGGGGTTTTCTTGGTAAAGATACTGGAATGGTTTGCCATTTCCTTCTCCAGCATGTCTCTATTTTACAGATAGGTAAATAATGGTTAAGTGACTTGCCCAGGATCACACAGCTAGTAAGTTTCTAAGGCCATATTTGAACTCGTATATTCCTGACTCTAGGTCTAGTACTCTATCCACTGCACCACTTAGCTGGAGGAAGTATACAAGAGGCTAAAGTCATCTTCAAGGCCTCATGTTCTATTTTCTATATTTAAGCTCTAATAATCAATATTGTAGTTCTAACACTCTCTGTCCTGAAGATCTTTCCAGCTCTGACATTCTAAGTCTCTAAGCAGAGGAACTTACTGCCTGAATTACTCAGATGGGTAACTTATCTCCCAGTTGTGGAGAATTAGAGCATAATTCCTCCTGAGCATGCCCAACCACAGAACAGGGGTGTTCCTACTTAGGGACAATTCTTCTACTTTTGAAGTCTCTTTTAAGATTTCCTTATTCCTGCCCCTTCCAATCTGCTCTCTTGTTTGCTTCCCTAGTTTTTTTTTATTCACTCATTTTATTGATCATCTTGGATCTTCATATTCCTTGAATTTAGATCCAGAGCTCTGCTTGGATACCCAGCATTCTTATACTTAAAACCATAAGATCTTAAATGGGGTTTTAATCTTTTACATGTCATGGGCCTGTTTGGCAATCTGATGAAGACTATGGACCCCTTCCAGAATGAAATTTTAAAAATAATAATAATAATTAAAGGAAATGTTAAAATTAGCATTAGGGGTTAGTGAAACTAAAGATGTCAATTTTTCATCAGAGTTCATGAATCCCTTGCTATCTCTCAATGGACCCATTGGGATTCCTTGAATCCCAGTTTAAGAATCTTTGATCTGGAGTTTAGAGGGACCACAAAAAATCTAGATTTATAGGCAGAAGGTGCCCTGTAGATGACTGAGTAAACACATATCTTTCACAGAGTAGTTTAGAGATGAGACATGACCCAAGATCATACTGCAACTGAATATTTTGAATCCAGATCAAGCTTCAAACCCAGTATTCTTAAATCCCTACCCGATACTGCCTTTTTATTTAAATCAATCAACAAGCATTTATTAGGTATCTACTATGTGCCAGGTACTGAGATATAAAAATAAAAGAGAAATAATCTCTGACCTGGAGGAGACTAAATTCTGTTGAGAATACACAACGGATGTCTCTATCTATATAAAATATATCTTCTCTCTCTTCATTATCTATCAATCAATAATTTTCCATCATATGTATCTTCTATTTCTATCAATCTATTATATCATATCTCTATCATTTATATGTCATTTTATCATCTATCTGTCAGGTACATCTCTATCTTTCATCTATCAATCTATATCTCTTTCTATCGTATGTACCATCTATCTCTTTTTATAAGTTTACATGTACTCTATCATCTATCCACCCATTATTTCTATATGTGTATATGTATGTATTAGGTACATAGACAATAAATGCAAGGCAATTTAATTGGGGTAGGGGAAGGTACTAGTAGTGATTGGTCTTAGAAGGGGCTTTATACAAGTAGGATCACTTGATTTGAGGAAGCTAGGAATTCTAAGAAGTAGTAGTGATGAGAGAGTGCATTCTAGGCATGGGGGACATGCAGGTGAAATTAAGTATGTGATATCAAAGGTGTGTGATAAGGACCAGAAGAGAGGTACCAATTAAAGTGCTCTGGAGGTTCAGAGAGGAAGGAGTACTTTGATATCAGGAAATGTTTCAAGGAGCCAGGACTAAAAGGGCAGAATTGTGGTTGGTGCATGTTGAGATCAGGACAAGGATATTTTAATAAGGGAGAACAGTTTGAGTAGAAGAATAGAAAAGAGAGAACAATAGGATGTATTCTGGATAAGGAGAGTAGTTAGATTTGACTAGATCATAGAGTAACTATAAGGGAGTAGGATGCTATAAGGGTGGAAAACCAGGTGGGGGCCAGATTGTGGAAGGTCTTTAAGATCAGGTCAATAATAATAGCTCTTTATTCTATAGCACTTAAGGTCAGAAGAACCCTGTGAAGTAGGTAACGCAAAAATTATCATTCTTTCCTTCTGGAAGATGAGAAAACTAAGGCTTAGGTAGATGAAATTATTTGTCAATGGGCACACAGCTAGTGACTATGTGTCACTATGTCATAAGTGACTATGAACCCAAATTTCCTGACTCCATACCTTGCTCTTTCACTTCTTGTCACACAGCTAGTAAGTGTCAAGTGTCTGAGGTCATATTTGAATTCAGGTCCTCTCAACTCCAAGGCTGATGCTCTATTCACTGAGCCACCCAACTTCTCCATGTTCCCTGGATTTCTAATCTTAGTCTGCTGTATGATGTTGGGTAACTGGAAATTTCCCCTCTCTGATGTTATTTTTTCATCTGTTAAAAGGAGATCCAAATCATTTCCTGCCCCTTTTGATAACTTGTAAAGGATTATTAATACAAAGTGGGTGGTATGTGTGTGGGGAAATTCCCCTACATTTGGAGATAGAGCAAGGTTCAGGGTCCTTCTTTTTCCATTACTTACTTGCTCTGTGACTTGAGGCAAGTTACTTCTACCTCTGGACCCCTGTTTTCTCATCTCTAAAATGAGTGATTGGATTAGACAATCTCTAAGGTTCCTTCCAGCTCAAAGTTCAATGATCACATAAGACCATAAGACGGTGTGTGTGTGTGTGTGTGTGTGTGTGTGTGTGTGTGTGTGTGTGTGTGTGTGTGTGTGAAAGTGATTTGGAAAATTAAAAGTGCTATTGGAAGATTTGGAGTCACACTGTTCTTTGGGGAATTTATTTCCCCTTGTGGGAAATAAATCTGTTTGGCTTATCCCTTCATTGGTCTAACACTGACATATGGCCAGAAAGAAATAAGATTGATCAACTCAAATGCCCCCTTCTTCAGGAAGTCTTTGTTCATTTCCCTGAGGCCTGGAATGACCTCTCCCTCCCCTGAAATCCCATTGCACTAGGTCTGTCTTCTTCTGCTTGGAAAGAGTTTAGTGTGGAGCAGTAAGCAGTATGAATGAGCCAATGGGGCCTGCAATGGACTGCGGCCATGTCAATGCCAAAGGGGAGGCAGCCAACACAGACTGTCTGGCCTGGCTGCAAAGATGAGGTAGGGATCCAGGGAACTTTTTTTCCCTAAATGCAGCATTTTACAGCTATTAGCAGGAAAATGTCAGAGCAATGAAAGTAGGCTCAGAAGACTTGGGTTTAAATCCAAGCTCCATCATATGCTAGGTATGTAGCAGAGTGGTGGTAGACAAGATGCCTCAGTTTCTCCTTCTGTCAAATAGTTATTGTCCTACTTGAACTACCACCTTTGTGGGATAGTTGTGAGGAAAGCACTTTGTAATCCACAAAGCTCTATAGGTAAGTGAGCCATTGTTAATTGTTGTTGAAAGCAAGAGTAGTGATATTAATCATTTTATTTTGTGATGCAAAAATCTTTGTACTTCTTCTTGGGCAACTGAAAAGCTTATCAAAGCTCATGTTTCTACAGCATCTTAAAGCTTGTAATACAGCTTTCCTCCCAATAACCCTGTGAGGTAGGTCATACAGTTTTAAGGTATTAAACAGGAAACTGAACCATGACTTTTAGGACACCTTGTATGATGATTCCCATTTTACTGATGAGGAAACCAAGGAGTATAAAGGATAAGACTAGCTTAAGGTCAAAATGCCAAAGAATAGGAGGAATCTGTGATATAATAATAACTAATATGAATATATCATATTATGGTTTGCAAGTTGCAGTACATATTTCATTTATCTTCATAACAACCTTGTGATATAGATGTTATGTTTACTTCCTTTTCACATTATCAGGAGACTGAGGCAGACAGAGGTTAAGTAACTTGCCCAGGGTCTCTCACCTGATCTAAGTCAGAAATCCACTCATGAATTCTTGACTTGAAAATAACAACTCTCTATTCACTAAATTCAAACTTCTCAGAGCACTGGATTTAGAGTCAGAAGAGCTAAATCCTGACTCTGATATTTATTATCTTTAGTCGTGGGACAAGGAGTAATTGGATTATAGATGTAAATTTGGATGGCATTTTAGCAGTCACCTAGTCCAATGTCCTTATTTTACATATGAGGAAACTGAGTCCCAGAGAAAGGAAATGCCTTTCGCAATATCACACACTTTGTAAGTGGCAAAGCCTTGTTATTAACCTAAATTTTCTGATTTCAAATTCTACACCATTTCTACTATGCCATGCTGCTTCCACTTAACCCCTTAGAAAATCAGTTTTCTCACTTATAAAATGGAAATCACAGAATCTCAAATCTAGAAGGGATATCCATACCATATTTGAACAACAAATTCCTTCTACACCACACCTGACAAAGCAATCATCCAGCCCTGGCTTGATGACCTTTAGTGTGGGTCCCCTTAGGCAGCCCATTCAAATGTTTTTATAGTTGCTATAGTTTAGAAGGTTTTCCTCACCACAAGCCTAAATCCATCTCTCTGCAATTCCCACACATTGTTCCTAGTTGTACCCTTTGGGGCCAAGCAGAGGAAATCTAATCCCTCCTCCATATGATATTCTTTCCAAATGCTTGAAGGCAACTATCATGTTCTTCTCAAATATCCCAGCATCTCTGGTTCTTCCAACCAGTATTCACATGGCATAGACTCACCATCCTGGTTCCATTCCTCTGGATGCTCTCTAGCGTGTCAATATCCTTCCTAAAATGGAGTGTCTAGAACAGAGAACAATAGTCCAGATGTGGTCTGACTGCTGCAGAATATATATATGATAACAAGAGCTCCCCAGATCTGGGTACTTTGCTTCTCCTAATGCAAGCTAAGACTTCATAGCTTTTGGGGCTATGATATAGCAACATGAAAACTTAACTTTGTACTACTGACCAATGGAGTAGAGTTGCTGTAAGGTTACAAATGGGAAAATGTATCTAAAGGTCTTTAAAAACTTTAAAACACTATTTAAGTACCAACTATAATTGATGAAATCAAGAAGACCTGAGTTCAAATCTGCCCAACTTTCCACCTGCTGCCCTGCTTGTTTTCAACTCTATCCAACAAGGTGCTCCTCCTAAAGACAAACTCAACACTTCTAAACTCACAACCATGCTGATAATTTGAGCCTTGTTTGCCTCTATCACCTTTGGCCTCTTCTCTCTTTTGATTGGAGGACTGGAGGGTAGCGCACCAAACACCTCCCCATGCCTTCTTTTAGAGAGAGCAGAATCTGAACTCTCAGCTCATTCCACTTTGCATCTGCTGCTCTGCTTGGTTTTAACTCCATAGAACGAGAAGCCTTTTCACTGGGTACCCCCTGGCGTCCCTTTCCAACCTCTTTCATATCTCCTTTATGTTGTAAACTCCTTGAGGTCAAGGACTCTTTCTTTTTACTAATTGTATCCCCAGAAACTAGCAGAGTTTCTGGCACATAATAAGCTCTTAATAAATATTTTTTTTGATGTTGGAAATCCTGTCTCAGATGTTTATTATCTGTGTGATTCTGGGTAACTCACTTAAACTTTGTCTCCCTCAGTTTCCTCATTTATAAAATGATAATAATAATAGCACCTGCCTTCCAGGGTTGTTGTGAGGAGAAAATGAAATATTTGTAGAACACTTTGCAAAATCTTAAAGGGCTGTACATACAAACATATACAAGCTAGATAATTATTGTTGTTGCTGTTATTGTCAGAGATAAGATTTGAACTCAGATCTTCTGGCTCCAAATCTAATGTTCTTTCTGCTCTACCATGGTTTTTCAGGATCAAAAATATCCTGAATACATCATTGGTCATATTTTTAAACTTTTATATACAAGTCTTTTTCTCTTTTTACATTTTATTTTTCCCTATTACATATCAAGACAATTTTAGCACTCATTTTATAAGATTTTGAGTTCCAAATTTTTCTCCCTCCTTTTCTCCTCTCCCTTCTTCCCAAAATGGTAGGCAATTTGATATAGATTACACGTGTTCTATCATGTAAAACATTTGCATATTAGCCACTGTTGCGAAAGAAGAAATAGACCAAAAGGGGAAAATGCCTGTGAAAAAGAATAATGTAAGTGAAAAAATATTCTTCGATATGAATTCAGAGTCCATCAGTTCTTTCTCTGGAAATGGATATAACATTTTCCTTCACAGGTCCTTTGTACTTTTTTTGGATCATTGTGTTGCTGAAAAGAGCTGAGTCATTCATAGTTGGTCATCACACTGCTTTGTTGATAGAGTGTTTTCTTGGTTCTGCTCATTTCACTTTGCATCAGCTCATACAAATCTTTCCTGTTTTTTTCTGAAATCTGCTTTTTCATCATTTCTTATTGCACAATAATATTCCATTACATTCATATACCACAGCTTGTTTAGCCATTCCCAGATTGATGGGCATCCCCTCAATTTCCAACATTTTGCCACCATGAAAAGGGTACTTGTGGATCCTTTCCCTCTTTTATGATCTCTTTGGGATATACCTGAGTAGTGTTATTGCTGTATCAAAAGGTATGCAGTTTGGTTGTCTTTTGTACATAGCTGTCCATTGTTCATATTAAGCATGTTAAGTTAGAATGAGAGGGATTTTACAAGGTTCTGTCTGAACAGATATTTCATTCACACCCCTATCAGCCTGCTCAGGACTATGCTTAGTCATTTCTTCTAGGCAGTGTGTGCCATAACATATAAAGATCTAACCTCCAATACCAGAATACCTGGGTTCAGTTTCCATCTCTGACATGTTCTGGTGTTATTTAGACTCATGATGCTTTGCAACTCTCCAAGACTATAAATTGCAGCGAAAGTGCTAATCTGCATAGATATAGAGAGTGAGAATCCCCTATACTATTGAAATCCCAGGTCAGATTCCTCTCCTACTCACTTCTCTGGGTGAAGGCAATGCAGGTTTTTGTTTAATGCCATTAGAGCAGTTAGATTCCTTTATGCTGATGACTTCCTCAAATCCTCTGACTTCCCAGCTCTTTAGTGTCTCTGAATCCCATAACTCATTCCTCCATCCCACCTCAGCTATTCACAGAAAAGTTCAAACTTTGAATCTCACCATTACCCTCAAGCGTTTGATTTCCTTGATCAAAAACCCTGACATTCCTCAATCTGACCATAACATCCTATCATACACCTCACTGCTCTTAAAACTATTTTTTTCTGACCTCCAAACTCTCAACCCATTAGTATTTTTCAGGTCATTACTCTTGTTCTGAGTCTTCTTCCTTCCTTCCTAATCTTAATCCTATAGAAGGGGCTCTTTACATGAAGTCACTAAATTTAAGAAAAAAAATCTGAAAAACAGAATTTCATTATAATTGACTTCCTTTGTAATCCTATATATTTTATTTATTTTAAAATATTTGGAGGAATTCCTTGACCTCACCAACCTGCCAATACAAAAAAACTGCTTGATACAAAAAGTGTTAGGAATCCCAGTCTAAACCACAAGGGTAGTCTTGAATGGAGAGAATGTGATTGTAACATAAAGATGAGCTAGAATCAGCAGCAAGGTAACCTAAAGCATCATGACTATAACAAGGGATAGTCTTAGTCCTAGTTCTAGTTCTGCCATTTACAGCTCTTTGACCTTGGGCAAATCACTCCAGTTTTCTGAACTTCAGTGTCTTCTTCTATAAAATGGGCATACTGTCCTACCTCTCTCATACTATAGCTCAAATGGAGATGTATCCAATTTCTTCAATACCTCAAAGACTTGTAATTTCATTGGGTTGTCCCAGGGCTCAACAGGCTTTTGTATTCTTTGGACCAACCTATTGATGTTCATACTCATCATTAGAGTGATTGTTATGGGGGAAGAAGTTTTTGACCACAAAACTCTCAAAGACTATCTAAAAGTTATAGAGAGAATGCAAGGTGTGCTGGTGGAAGGGATGTACATATAGAGGAAAACACAGATATCTGAAATGTTGAACTTATATATGTTAGCTACATAAACTTATGTGTATAAATTGTAACTACAGCCATGATTCTGCTTTTTTTGTAGGGGGGAATGCAGGGCAATTGGTGTTAAGTGACTTGCTTAAGGTCACATGGCTAGTAAGTGTTAAGTATCTTAGGCCGGATTTGAACTCAGGTCCTCCTGATTCCAGGGCCAGTGCTCTATTCACTGAGCCACCTAGCCACTCCTACAGACATAATTCTGACAGTCTTGATCACTAGCCCTGTCAGCCCTACTTATATATGTAGTATTGTATCCTCTAGTGAGACTGGAAGATCCCTGAAGGCAGGAACTGTTTCAATTTTGATTTTTGTCCTCCATGAGTATTATAGTACCTGGGATATATTAAGTGCTCTATAAATCCTTATTGATTAATGGACATATTATCTTAATATTTACAAAGGGCCTTCACCAAAATAACCCTATGAGGTAGCTGGGACAACAATTATTATTCCCATTTTACAGATAAACTGAAGTTCAGAGAGGTTAAATATTTTGCCTATAATCACAAAGCTAACAAGTGTCAAAGCCAGTATTCTAATCTAACCCAAAGTTAGGGCTCTGTTCATTGCCCCACATTGTAGAAACCTGTTCAACCACTGCATTATTCCATGCTGCAAATCTACCACCACTAGAAATCGTCATTCCTTATCTTTCCATCTTAGGATCTTCCTGTCTACCTGATGAGCCAAACAAAGCCATCCTGGGATCCTGCTTAATATCAATAATACTTCTTTATGGCATCAGGGTTTGTGGCTATGATATTCATTATAGAGCTCATGAGTCATCTATCTCTATGTTACAGAGCTCACTTAATTTGACTCATTCATTTAAGTCCTAGGCTTTAAATAATTCTCTCATTTTCTATCTGCCTTGGTCACAGGTCACCTAAGGCAATTCCCATTAAATCTTCTTTCTTGAGGATGGATGCTTTTTTGACATTCCAGAAGAAATGATCAGATCTTGTTCTTGATCAATTTGATTTTAAAAGAAAGATCAAATGGTACTGATGATGATAAAATATGGGGCGGTTTGTGTCAGTGTAAAATTTAAGGAAATCTGAGTGATTCTATAGCCACTCCTACTCAATACAAATAATCAAAATGAACTGCAATTAATCCACATTTTTAGTGCTTCACAGTTGACCATCTACTTATTCATAAAGACCTTTGAGTTTCATTGCTAGGTCTTAGTGATATTTCATAGTATGACCAGAAGAGCCAGTCCTTGTTGAGAGCAGTAGATCCTTTTATATGCTGAGTTTAAGGAAAAGCCACACAGTTTAAATAAGTGTACCACTGAAGGAGAAGTAGAGGCAACAACAGAAGGGCATTAAAGCAGCATCTAACTCCATCCCCACCCCCAAAGTGGGGAAACCCATTAACTTTACACAGTAGGATAGGACTGATACTTCCAAAACAAGGAAGACATTCACCCAGGGATGTTGCCATACTTGTTCTGCAAGTATAATGGTGTTCATGAGGAGGAAATAAATGAGTCTTGAGAGTCTGCTCCCAACACTTGATGAATCATTAAACTAAACTTTCTTTTTTTAATTTATTTTTTCTTTATTAATTTGTTTGTTTACTTTGAGTTTAAAAGATTCAGTTCCCCAGTTCTTTGAGTTTCAAATTTTATCCCCTTCCCTTCACTCCCCCCGCCCCATAGTGGCATACAATAGGATCTGAAGATACTTTCACATTAGACATTGGTCAGGTTGAAAAGAAGGATTTTAACAGATGAAATGAACAATAGGAAAGAGGAAACCAAACCAAACAAGAAAGAGAAAGAGAGCAGGTAATTTGCTTCAATCTGCATTCAACTTCTGTTCTTTCTGGTTCTTTCTCTGAATGTAGACATCTCTCTCCATTATAAGTCTTTTGGAGTTTACTTGTAGCCCTACATTTCTGAGAAGAGTCCAGGCTATCTATCAAAGTTGGTTATCACACATATGTTGTATCTGTAATGCAAACCAAACTTTCACTCAATTTTCTGGGTACATAATGACACACATAAGGGCAACTTAGGAATTAGGGTAGATCAGCTGTTTTATAGGAAGGAGTGGGGCTTTACTCAATGGTTCCCACCTATGATGTCACAGGCAAGCAGGTCCCAGTAATCTAGGAAATCCCATATATGAGAGTGGGGAAAATGGATGGTTCTGATGGCGGGGAAGGGCAATAGGTTTTACAGGGACTCTAATCAAAGATTAATAACCAGAAACCCTGTAATTCAGTCTGGAAGGAATTCACTCGGCTCAAGCAATCTTGAAGTCAGAATTGTAAAAGTTTATTGTTACACTTTATAGCAGGCAAGTGTTCTTAGGGAAGCTGCAAACTTAAAGAAGTCACAGGTAGAGTTTTAAGGAGTCAAGACAGTAAATCAGGTGTCAATTATGCTAACTAGGTGAGTAAGGGTGGGATTAGGGAGGAGTTAAGGAGTGGTCAGTGCTTAAAGGAACATGCACTTTTAATATCAACTGCTCAGGCATATTGCCCATAATTCACTGGGAAATAGCCCAAGGAGGGGTGACCTGGAGGTGTGGTTTTAGGCTTGAAACATCACTAAGTCAGCTAGTGGTCAGGGATGACTGATAAGTGCCTAGTTTGTCACCCATCAGTGTCATGTTTGACAAGATGTTGGAAACTAAGGCTAACAGAAACTCAGTTTGTGTATAATTGGCTAAAGAGTTAACCTACAGATAGTGCATTGAAGGATTCATAGATTTAGCTGGCCACTATATTAGGGAGAGATAACATTTGCCTAAGCTAAAATGTTTATAGATGGTTTAGTGAAGGATTCATGGGTGTAGCTTGTTATTGTTCTAAGCAGAGATAAACAATTCGTGAGTTGTTGCTGTGCAGAGTGCTGGCAGGGGGAAGGGGCAGAGTTAATGCTCTGAGGCTGGGGAGGGGGAAAGGTGATTTTACAGACTGGTTTTACAAACTGATGTTACAGATTGATGTTACAAACTGATATTACAAGTATAGATACCAAGCACCCCATCAGTTTCAGAGGAGGCATTATTTATTATCTAGACTTGATGTCTTCTCCAGCATTAAGCACTATATTCTGCATATAACTGAAACATAGGCTCCTAGACCTATATTTGGAAGAACCCTCAGAGTTCATCCAGTCCAATGTTCTTATATTACAAATGAGGAAACTGATGTTCAAGGAGGTTACATAGCTTGCATGAGTTCATAAGGTAATAAGTGATAGAAACAGCATTTGAACCCAGGTCTCCTGACTCCAAATCCACCACCCTTTCCAGTATAATATTGCTGCTGAACCTGAAACAAAACCTTAATATTAACTAAATTATGAATCAAAGATTTTCTAGGGAAAACAAAAAAGGAGCATCTAGTGAAATGAAGCAGCAAGACCATTAACAATCACAGAACATTTTCCAAGTGACTGAATCAGAGAAAAACAAGAGTGTTCCAATATTCTCTGAATCTCTCTGAAATTAGAGGACATTCAATTCCATCCTCTGGTTTTCATACAATCTTGTCTTCATTTATTGAAGTCTACTCAGGTACAATAGCTGAGGCTATAGAGAGCTGTTAAGGGGTATTTTATAATGTCCTGACCTTTGCAGAAGCAATTACATCTTGAATTTGTTTCCTTTGCAGCATGAGGTGACTCACATATGCAGCTCTCTGGTTAAGCTTGAGGAAGCAGAAAAGTCAACACATTTACCTTTCCAGCTTCTTTTCCACATCTAGTGGGGACTGTGGTCCTTAAGGGGATGCTTAGAAGAGATTTAGCTGGGGGTACTGAGAAGAACAATGGACTAAGAAAAGAATTGAATGGCCTAAATTCCAAACCCAGTTCTTTCTAATCTCACATTATTCACTTTAGCAGATCTCCTTTGTACTCAAACTAGATTATTAGCTGTCTCTTGAACTCAGTATTCCATACCTCACATCTGCACATTTGTATGAACTACCCCATCTAGCCCTATGCTTTGAATGCATTAACTTCTCATCTCTGCCTCATATCCTTATTTGATTTCAAGGTCCAGCTCAGACGCCATATCTGTCATTGGACTTTCAATAACATCTCTCTAGTTGTTAGTATTGATCAGTTAACTAATTCAATCTGTCCAACATTTATTGTGAACTTAAAATGAGCAAGGCACTGGGTTAGGTGAAGGAAACAGAAATATAAAAGCTAAACATCTACCTCCTCCCCTAAAGAGCTTACTTTCTACTGAGGGATACAAATATATACAAATAAAAATGAAAAATATCTAAAGCTCCTTCTAAATTTAGCATTCTATACTGTTTCTTTCCTATTCTCACATTCTATGTTTCTTTTCATTCTGTGTTTCTATTTTAAAAAAATACAACACACTAAAACCCTCAAATTTTCCATTAAGTGGAATACAAGGTCAGGTCTATTTATTTTCCAATCTTTGAGCACACAGCACTCTCTTCTCATATTATTATCCAAAGCATGGAGGAACATTTGAAGTATTAAGATATTTTTATCTGAGATTTAAATAGATTTTCATCAATTTTGTAAAAAGCACTAAGTGATTCTACCATACCACTCCTGGAAAAGAAGCCCATTTCAGTAGTATGGCCATGCTACAAATAAATGGAATTGGTATACTGTGTTCTTGGGGATGAATGTCAAAGAAAGATGCAGACCCCAGCTGGGTGGCTTACGAATGAAAGTAATTTATGTTAGTAGTACTCTGGAAAGTTGTCTTTAAGTGTGATTCATGCTTTTCTATTAATCTCAGCTCTTAGCATAGTGATTTGAACATAAATAGGTGGCACAGTGAATAGAGCAGTGAGTCTAAAGACAGGAAGACTCATCTTCCTGAGTTCAAATATGACCTTAGACAATTACTAGCTGTGTGACCCTGGACAAGTCACTTAACCCTGTTTGCCTCAGTTCTTTATCTCTAAAATGAGCTGAAGAAGGAATGGGCAAACCACTCCAGTATTTTTACCAAGAAAACCCCAAATGGGGTCACAAAGAGTCAGACACAAATGAAATGACTCAACAACAACAACAACAACAACAACAACAACAAATCACTTAATAAATGAATTTTCAGCCCTTCAATCAATCATTCTTCATTCTTTCAGTAAAATATCTGTAGAGGGTTATTTCAGTAGACCTATAATGCTGGTACCTCAGTAGACCTGTAATGCTGGTACCCCCTACAGTGATGTGGACCATAATCCATATGAGCCTGTCCAACCTTGATGGGGTGCTTGGGATATATATTTGTAACATCAGTCTATATTTTTAATATCAGTATGTAACATCAGTTTGTAAATGGGGTGCTTTGGGATCTATGTCTGCAAAATCAATTTGTGAAACCAGTCTGTAAAATCACATTTTCCCCCTCCCCAGCCTCAGAGCACTGACTCTTCACTTTCCCCCTGCCAGCACTCTGCCCAGCAACAACTCATGAACTGTTTATCTCTGCTTGGAACAATAATAAGCTACCTATGAATCCTTCACTAAACTATCTATAAACATTTTAGCTTAGGCAAATGTTATTTCCCCTAGTAGAGCGGCCAGCTGCACCATGAATCCTTCAGTGCCCTATCTATAGGTTAACTGTTTTTATTATTTTTTTAATTTAAACAAATGCTTTATTAACTTCTGTTTTACATCATTCATTTCTGCCAGATTTTGAGTTACAATAATCCCCCCCCCCGTTTTTCCCCTACCCACTCTCCCATATAGGTTAACTTTTTAGCCAATTATACCCATACTGAGTCTCTGTTGGCCTTGGTTCCCATCATCCATCTTGTCAAACGTGACATTGATGGGTGGCAGACTAGGCACTCCTCAATCAGGCTTGACCACTGGCTGATTTAGTGACATTTCAGGCCTAAAACCACATCTCCAGGTAGCCCCCCATTGGGATATTTCCCAGTGAATTATGGGCAATACACCTGAGCAGTTGATATTAAAAGTGCATGTTCCTTTAAGCACTGACCACTCCTTAACTCCTCCCTAATCCCACCCTTACTCACCTAGTTAGCATAATTGACACCTGATTTACTGTCTTGACTCCTTAAAACTCTACCTATGATTTCTGTAAGTTTGCAGATTCAGTAAGAACTCTTGCCCGCTGTGCTGTACAGTGTAACAATACACTTTTACAATCTCAGCTTCAAAGTTTGCTTGATCCTGGTGAATTCTTTCCAGACTGAATTGCAGGGTTTCTGGTCACTGATAGTGATCAGGGTCCCTGGTAGAACCTATTACTCTTCCCTCATCAACCTGTGTAGGACTTGTCAAGTTCTTCCCATAAACTCACCACAGGAGCTTCATTGAACATATTGGAGCCTTGCCCCATGTTGTGTTTACAGCAGTGGAGCATGTGCCTCAATAATCACTTATAATCACTAAGTAACTAGCCTCTCTGGTGTGTGTGTGTGTGTGTGTGTGTGTGTGTGTGTGTGTGGTCATACATCTCTCTGACAGCATACTTTATGCCACAGGTGTCAAACATAGTAGCCTGCAAGCCACCACAACACTCCTGAGTATGGCTTGAAACAGATTAAAATGTAATTGGTAAGTATTTAGAAAAAAAAGTTATAGAACATAAATAATATTTGTGTTTATCCAAGTCCATTTGAAGCCTTCAGGGATATGGTGTGGTGGCCCTGTTTCTATTTGAATTCAACATCACTGTTTTATAATATATGTCTCCCAGAATCTCTCATTGATAATGTGTTGTTACCAACTCATACTTGACTTCTTCAGAACTTATGTCTTCCTATCAAGAAGGGTGTATTCTCCATACCCTATTTTCTCTAGGGTTGAGTTGCCCCCACCCTCAGGATCTATTCATCTTTAGAATATTCAGAGTCTTCTGGAATTGCTATGATGGGCTGAGTCCATAAATTCTCTCCTTAAAGATCAATTGGAAGTTTATGCTGATTTAGAAGGCATCACAAGATGCACATCACACAATCCATAGTTGAATTGAAAGCCCCTTTATTCTCAGGTTGTTAACTTCATGTAGAAAAGATAAGCTAATCCAGTTACAAAGAATGGAAAAGACAAAAGTTCTGGTATTTTCTATAAAAGCACTTTATTTGGAGTAAGAATTTTGAATCCTGGGGCGGCTAGGTGGCGCAGGGAGTTAGAGCGCTGGCCCATCGTCGTCGGGGATGACCCGGTATTGGTTCGGCCTCAGAAAATGAGCACCCAGGAATAAATAATGATTGGCCATGTAACCTTGAGCAAGTTACTTAACCCCAATTGCTTTAAAAAAAAGAATTTTGAATCCTGGCTCTATCAGGAGTAGCTGTTTAACTTTGTTTCATTTCATAGGATCAAATATTTAGAACTGGAAAAGACCATTTAGTTCAACCCCCTCATTTTATATATGAGAAACTGAGGCCCAGAAGGGTTAATCAATGTGCCCAAGTTTAGAAAGGTAGTGAATAGCAGAGCCAAGGTTTAAAGCAAGATAATCTGAGTTCAAAGTCAGAATATTGTCCACTTTACCATGATAATGTCAGCAAGCTGATCCTCAGTTGCATCATAAATAAGCCTATGATCCTAACCTTTAATTAGATCTTTATTTTATTTTCTGCTTTTTTTTATTTTCAGGAAGATATATATGTGTGTATATATACATTTTACACACACATATAACATAATCTATACCCCAAAGACACACCATATATACATTTTTGTAACATGTATGTGGCATATATTACATATGTATAACACAGGTGTGATATACTCACGTGTGTAATGAACAAGTAATGTGTGCAATATAATATACATGTGCATATTGTGTATATGTGTATGTAATATCTTTTAGATGTATAACCTGTGGATTAATAGTGGAAGGATATTTATTTGCTTATGACCAATTGGATTGAGTTTACTATGGAAGTCAAAAAAGATATGATCACAAGCTACATTTAGAGCAACATGGTTACCAGAAACATGGAAGTGATAGTACCGTTGTACTTTACCCTGATCATACCCAATTTGGAAAAAATTTATTCAGTTTTCATTTTACAATGGACATTGATAAGTAGGTGTGTCCAGAGAAGGGCAAAGAGAATGATGAAGGGCTTTGTGTACATGCTATATGGGAACTGGTTTGGGAAACTGGGGGTATTTAGCTTAGAGAAAAGGGAAAACATGGTAGCTTCTTTTCATTTTTCTAAAATCTGAGAATAAGTGAATCCAAATAAGATTAGCATTTCCATATAAAAATAGATTTAAAAGAGTGAACATGAAACTGCAAATATATATATATACACATATATATATAACAGTTTGCTTTTTTAAAAAGTATATAATAATTTCAACATGTTATTTTCTTTTTGTAGTTCAATTTTATTTTCAGTTCCAGATTTTCTCCCTTCTCCCCACCTCCTTTCCCACCCATTGAGAAGGCAAGAACTGCAAACCCATTACAAATATGAAGTAACACAAAACAAATTTCCCCATTAGCCACATTCTGGGAGAAAAAACAAAGAAGAAAAAGAAAGAAATAGAAAAAAAAACCCACTACACTTTAAACTGCACTCTCTGAGTCTGTCAGTTCTCTCTGGAGTGGTTAGTATTTTTTATCATGAATTTTTTTGAACTATAGTAGGTCATTGTGTTAATCAGTCACTAAATCTTTCACAGTTGATTATCATGTTTACAATATTGCTGTTTCTTTGTAAATCATTCTCCTGGTTCTACTCATTTCATTCTTGTATTAGTTGTCTTGACAGGTTTTTCTGAAACCATCCTCTTTGATTCTTATAACACAATAGTATTCCATGATATTCATATACTATAACTTATTCAGCCATTCCTTAGTTGGTCAGCATCTCCTCAGTTTCCAAGTCTTTGCCACCACAAAAAGAGCTGCTATAAACATTTTGATACGTTTTCCTTGATATCTTTGGGGTATAGACCTACTAATAGTATTTCTGGGTCAAAGAGTACCTACAGTTTAATAGTTTGCAGGGGCATAGTCTGCTTTCCAGAATGGTTGTTCTAGTTCACAGCTCCACCAACAGTGCACTGGCATATTTGCTTTCCCATATCCCTTCTAGAATTTGTCATTTTCCTTTTCTGTCATCCTATCCAATGTGATGGGTAGGAGGTTACCTCAGAATTGTTTTAATTTTCACTTCTGTAATTATTAGTGATTTAGAGCACTTTATATGACTATCAATAGCTTCAATTGCTTTCTCTGAAAATTGTTCATATCCCTTGATCATTTGTCAATTAGGGAATGGCTCTTATTCTTATGAATTTGAATCAGTTCCCTATATATCAACATGTTAATTTCAAAACAGTTTTGCTTGTGTGTGTTTCCTACTGACCTTTGTTCCATTCTCTTCTAGATATTTAAAAACATGCTTCAGTAACTCTCTTTTCTTACTTTTGTGGTATCCTCAGTACTAATCCCCCCCAATGGAAAAAAAGAAAAAGAAAGCTATTTTTTTAAAATCAGATATCTATCATTAAACAAAACAAGGCCCTTCACCATCCTGTTTGCCCTTATCTGGAAATAAAATTGTATGTCTCATTCTATACCTTGAGTTCATCACCTTTTTTCCAGAGGATAGGTAACATGTTATTACCAATCCTTTGTAATTATAATTGGCCATTGCAGCCATGTCTTTCTTAGTTGTTTTTTCCCCCCTTTTGTAGTGTTATTGTTATTGTATACATTGTTCCTTAGATTCTGTTTATTTCATTTTGCTGCCTTCAAATATCTGAAAGGTTCTAATTTAGAAGGGTTAGATGTTCCACTTTAGCCTTAGCTGGCAATGAGGGGAATTCTCACAAAGACAAATTTAGGTGTGGTAAAAGGGGAAAAAGAACTTTGTGATAATAAAAGTGGGATATGTTATCTTAAAGAGGGGTGGGATCCCTTTCTTTGGATGTCTTCAAGCAAAGATTAGATGATCACTGGTCAGATACAGTGCATTGGGAATTATTTTTCAGGTATTAGTTAGAATAGATGGCCTCTGAGGTCCCTTCTAATTCTGAAATTATGTGATTCTATGGTTCTGAAAGGTTGTAAACAGAGATATCTATTCTCTCTCTCTCTCTCTCTCTCTCTCTCTCTCTCTCTCTCCCTTTTCCTCTCTTTCTTCTTCTATCCCTCTCTTTACTCCTCCCCACCCCCATCCCACACCCCCATCCTAGAAGCAATCATAAAGATCCTAGAGTTCAATGTTTTGATTTTTCAGAGGAGGAAGTGAATTGAATTAGAAACAGAGCCCATGCTAAATTCAAGTCTTCCTGTACTTTCTAATATCTTACATTGTGTACCTTCCCTACGTGTATATGGAATGATATGTATGGTAGGGAATGGTATTAATGACTAAGGTTTAACTGAGATTTAAAAGATAAAGACCTTAGCCTCAAAGAACTTAGAGTCTGGCTTCAATAATAAAACAGTAACACAAATAATTTTTAGTTAGAATGTGATACATATCATAATAAAGGTATAAGCGAAGGGAGGTTCAGAAGAGGGAAATTCACTTTTTTGGTGGTTGTGGTTGTGAATCAGGAAGGAGGAAATCATAGTTGATACTTCTGTTAATTTTTTCTATTTATTTTTGTCCAATGAAAACATGCAAATAAAAGTTTCCCCAGAGACAAGTTTAATCCTTTGGCATTTTTCTTCTGGTTTGTCTTGCAAACTGGAAGTTAAAAAGATCAAATGCTTTTAGTCAAGTAGGAAAAGAACCTAATTGTGTGTTCTTTCAATAAATATTCCCTCCTCCACTTTTAAAATCCTCAACAAATAGTTGATACCTCTGCTTCTCTGTCCCCTCTATCAAGCTGAGAAGAGTAGTAATAGTAGTATTTATCTAAAATAAATAAAGTAGAAATAAATAAATAATACTATAAATCCAAAGGAAATCATCACAGGAAAGTCATGATGTTTTTAACTAATTTAAAAGAACCCACCAATAAATTGTTTCATCTTGCACAACATTTGAGTATGGAGTATGCCCTGCCCCACCCTCATCTTTCTCTCCCCAACCTCTCTTTCTGAATTATAGAATTATTGCATTTTGGATATATAGATCTTAGAGTTCAGCGCTCTCTCATTTTCTTTTTACTTCTATTTTCTCCCCCTCTCTTCTATTCCTTATTTATTATTCCCTTCTCTTTTCTTGCTCTCTCCCTATTTCCTTTTTCTCCCTCTTCTTTCCCACTTTCTTTCTCTCTGTCTTTCTGCTTGTCTTTTTTATCTCCCACCCCTCCCTCTCTCTCTCTCTCTCTCTCTCTCTCTCTCTCTCTCTCTCTCTCTCTCTCTCTCTCCCTTCCTGTATCCTTCCTTGCCTCTCTCCTTCCTTCCTCTCCTCCTCCTTCACTCCATCTCTCCATCCCATCCTCCCTCTTTTTCCTTTTGATTGTTGTCCCAACCAGGGAAGTGAGTTCTTTGCTAAATAGCTTGCACTAGGTCTCTCTCCCAATCTCTTCTGCGCATGAGTCACTGCTGGCCGCCTCGGTGAAGGTGTGACAATTTCTGGGGACCCAACTGGCTGAGAAAGATGCGCTCAGCACCCGCAGGCGAGTGAGCAGAGATACGACTCCCTATTTCAGTTGTGCCCTGAGACGTAGAGAGGAGAGAAAAGGGATTCAGCTCCAGAGACGAAGAGATGTTTTGGCTACAATGAGGCAGTAGAAGTTCGACTGGATTCTGCTGAAGAAGATGGTTTGGCCAGTGGGTTCCAGTGCCCAGCCGGTAGAGAGGTACCTTTCAGCACCCTGGACAGCGTGCGTATTGCCTCCTCTTTCTGCTCCCAGAGCCTAAAGCAAAGCTTGAGCTCAGCTAGCTGAGACTCAAACCGCTTGCAGACGTATCTCCTCCTGGCCATGGGGTCCAGGATAAGTCCGTAGAGCAATGGACTTGGCTGAAGCCCTCTTGGCGCTCCTTCTGGGCTCAGTCCTAGTCGTCTCGCTTCTGTCCAACCTGCTGGTGCTATTATGTTTTCTCTCCAGCTCCGAGCTCCGCCAGCAAGTGCCTGGACTCTTCCTGGTCAATCTGTCTCTGTGCAACCTGCTTTTGACCCTCCTGAACATGCCCTTTACTCTTCTGGGTCTTCTGTGGCGCCAGCAGCCCGTGGGGGACTGCGCGTGCCAGGCGGCGGGCTTCTTGGAAACTTTGCTGGCGTCCAACGCCATGCTCAGTATGGCCGCGCTCAGCCTGGACAAGTGGGTGGCCGTGGTGTTTCCGCTGAGCTATGCGAGCAAGGTGCGTGGCCGCGATGCTGCGCTGCTGCTGGCCTACGCGTGGCTGCACTCGCTCGCCTTCCCACTGGCGGCACTCGCCTGCTCCTGGCTGGGCTACAGCAGTACCTACTCCTCCTGCACCGTGCACCTACGGGTCGAGGCGGAGAGGAGGCGCTTTGCCGCCTTCACGGTGGCCTTCCACGCCGCCAGCTTCGCGCTCTCGCTCGTGGTGCTCTGCTTCACCTACCTGAAGGTGCTGCGAGTGGCCCGATTCCACTGCCGGAGGATAGACGTCATCACCATGCAGACCCTCGTTCTGCTGGTCGATATTCATCCCAGGTAACCATCGGGGCTGAAGGGCGGAAGGGGACCTCTCCATGAGTCACCTTGCTCAAATCTCTTCTCCTTACCCGGCCTCAGCATTGTCTTTTGTAAAATGAGAGGCTGAACAAGTTGGAGATCTCTTTCGGTTCTGACACTTTTCTATATTAAGGTCACATTCACTCACAGACAGGAATGCTGTGATGAAAAAGTCCTCAGGGTTTAGAGTCAGAGATTTTAGATTTGTTCAGATACCTGATCTTTTATACAGGACAGTGACCCCAAGCACATTATTTCCGCTGTATACGTCTCAGTTTTCTCTTTTGTAAAAGTGGGGATAAATAATCCCTACTCAGGCTAACTCCTAAGTGTGGAAAATGCCTTAAACTCCACTTCCTTTTTAATTTTTATTAACTTTTTTTTCCTGGAGAGAGTAAGACGAGGACTTCCAGTTGGCGTTCAGGCAGGGCCAAATTCAATGTTGCTTACAGCCTTGTTGCATTTACACACGTGCACGGGGAGTCCTATACTCCCCCTTTCAACTTTCACTTTCTGCACAGAGAAATGGTTGCCAAAAATAAGTGGTGGGGTGTGTGAGTGCGTGACTCTAATTCTGATAGTGAATTTGTGTGTTTGAATGTATGAGATGGATTTATGAATAAATGTGAATTGTCTGTGTGGTTTTGTGTTACTGGAGGTCTGTGAGGGTCTGCATTTCCAAGAATCTGTATATCTTTGTGTATGTTTATGAGTGTATCAGTGTTCATAAGTTACTTTATGTACATCAGAGAGAGTCTGCATATGTTTGGGCATGAGTTTGTGTCTGTGTGTATGTAAATATATGTGTCTTTAGACAGCGGAAGTCTATGCACTAAGGGTCCAATGCGCGGGTGGTCATCCGTCTGGCTTTTAAGATTTCAGGATTTTTGGGCAGGTTGCAAGCGCCACCCTTAGAGCCTGACTTTGTAGCAGATAACCTGGGGCTCCATCCCCAACTATATTCATCTGCTTAATTCCCTAGAATGCTTCAGGAGAGGGATTGAATTAAGTTATTGGGGGAGCAAAGAGCAGGAGAGAATCCTAAATTTTTCTCCAGTGTACTTCCTGCCTTTTCACTCTCAGGTCAGGTCCGACTATCCCCAGCTCTCCAAACTCCCCCCCCCCCCCCCCGCCCCTCTCCCTCCATTCTGGATTTAAAAAAGAACCTTTGCCCTTTGCCTTGCAGCGTGAGGCAGCGCTGCCTTAATGAGCAGAAGCGGCGGCGGCAGAGGGCCACCAAGAAGATCAGCATCTTTATAGGCTCCTTCGTCCTCTGCTTTGCTCCTTACGTCATTACCAGGTGAGGCTTCGCCGGCTACTTGTTGCTCCGGGAGGATGGCCTAGTACAGCTCCCCTCCTGAGCTCTAAAACCTGAACTTAGCCAGCCCTCAGCCAAGGATGGTTGCCAGTCACACAATGTTACAGCTTCTTTAAATTGAACAAACTTGTAAGATAAGAAGCATTGATTCACAGAATGTTGGCGTTGGAAGGGAACTAAGAACACAGAATGTTAGTCTGGGAGGTGCTTTAGACTACAGAACGTAGAATCTCAGCTTTAAGGGACTTTAGAAAAGAGAGTGTTAGAATTGTAAAGGACCTCCGTACACATCACAGAGAATCTAAGTGCATTCAGGGACCTTAGGACCCAGAACATAGACTGCAAAAGCTAGAAGAGGTTTTAGAGCAAAGAATATTAAAGGTGAAAGATCCTTTAGTCTAATCCCCTCATTAGCTGGATGAGAAAACCAAGCTCTAGAGGCCAGAAGTATATTATCCATTATCATTGTTTCCCTTTTATAAATGAGGACGTTGAGATTACTTATAATGACAGTGAATGAAATGGCTTGGGGGTCATCACCCAACTGATACACTAGACCAAACATGGCAAGAATTGCCTCAATATTATCTCCATCAAGGGCTAGTCTAACTTCTGTTTGAAGACCAGGGATAGAGTAGGAATGATCCATTCCACTTTGGGATAGCTCTAATTGTTTAGAAGATTTTTCTCATATCAAACGGAGAGCTATCAGTACAATTTCTATCCATTATACCTAGTTCTAGAAGGGAATTCTTATCAATAGATCTGTGGAGAGATTTCAGGGGGTGCACTAATTTGGATGGAAAAAAAATACATCTTTATTTCAATATATTTTATTTCCTTTGTAATCCCATTTATTTTATTTTATGTATTGAAAAACATTTTTCAGAGAGTCGATCCATTGACTTCAGCAAAAAGGGTCCACTACCCACCAAAAGATTAAAAATTCCCTGTTAATGAGCAAATACAATTTGTCTTCTACTTGATAGCTATCCTTCAAATATTTTTAAAAATAAGAATCATGGTCCTCCCCTTATTTTTTTCTTCTCAAGGTTTATTCAACATCTTTAGCTGGATCAATCCATCCTTCAATGACATACTTTCCAAATGCCCTCACTATCCTTTGGCCACTTTCCATTTTATCAAAGTCCTTCTTAAAACATGGCACTGAGATCTAAACAAAATCCTTCAGATGTGATCTAACCAGAGCAGAGGATTTAAGGAATAGAGCCTCTACCATTCTTTTCTTCCACTCGCTTTATTCCCTTGGGGACCATAGGGAGATAAACTTAAAATAGGGAAAGTTTTCATAGCTCCCTTATTGAGTGGGTGAGTCCATTCTCCTCCCCTCTTCTAAAGTAGGACCCTCTATGGGGATATATAAAATCAAAATGTTAACTAATCAATATTCTGCACATGAAGGGCCTGTGAGTCACTTTCAGGCATCTGTTAATTACCATATGCCACCAAGATACAGATCTATGTTTCTCCTCATAGTGTGAGTCTGTAGCCTTTTTCACATGCATCAGGAATGCAAAAAAAAAAAAATCTCCTTTTTTACTAATAGGAACAAAGAAAACTGTAGTGTCCTTTTCTCATGGATTCTTGAGCAGAATTATATTATTTCTGTGCTCTGGATGTGTTTGAAATAATAAATAAATAATGAATTAGCCTTGTTTATTGTTTAAATATTTATGTTTAGGGGTGGCTAGGTGGCATAGTGAATAGAGCACTGGCCCTGGAGTCAAGAGACCTCAGTTTGAATCTGGCCTCAGACACTTAACACTTACTAGACATGTGACCTTGGGCAAGTCACCTAACCCCAATTGCCCTGACTTTCCCCCTCCAAAAAAAAATCTTCATATTTAGTTCTTTTAGAATATGCTTACATTCAAATATAGGAAAATATGACCAACATATTTATAAAATGTACATATATGGTACAAATATAATGTCCTTAAAAAAAAAGACATTCCTAAATGACTTAGCTCCTTCAAAATAATCATCTCAGAAATTTTTGTACATATTCCAGTAGTGCTGACACTCCTCAAAAAATAATGACAATAACTTACATTTGCATACCACCTTTCTAACTTATAAGACAATTAATTAAACAAATAATTTATTAATTTCTAAGTCCCTCAAGTATGTAATACACTTACTATGATCCATCCTTCTTTGGAAAGTAAATGGCCTATTGGGGGTGGCATTATTTGCCCCATGTAGCAGAGCAAGGATTCAGATTTAAGGCTTCTGTAAGTTCAATTTATGTCTCAAGTTAGAAGAAACTTACTAATTTTATATTTTTAAGAATAAAAGAAAATCATTGCAGGGTGACTTTGACTAGAATCTGGTTCCTTATTTTTTCGGTGCATACACCCTCTTCTGAATCAACACACACACAGTGAGATTGTTCAATGACCAGAAAAGATTTGTCCAAAAAAATATCCTATAAGGTCAGTGTAGTGCCAGCTGAGAGGAAATTTAGGCAAGCTGCTCAGCTTTGCTTGAAATTGAGTGATATGTTTTCTTTGGGGCTTTCCCTAGATTGGAGAAATGCTACTTCGAACATTAAAATTTCAAAAGCAACATCACTCAGCAAGATGTAGTGAGAAAAGCCCTGGTTATAAAGTTAGGGAACCTAGTTCTGCTATTTAGGACTTATGTGACCTTGGACCAGTCACTTCCTGTTTCTGAGGCTCAGTTTCCTCTTCTGTTACAATATTAATAACTGAACATTTATATAGAAAGTTAGAGTTTGAAAATTGCATTTTGCATTAGAGAGATGGCTAAGCTGTACAGTGGATAAAGTACTAGAATTGGCATCAGAAAGACCAGAGTTCAAATCTGGCCTCAGATATTTAAAAACTGTGTGATCCTAGGCAAGTCACTTTACTATTTGCCTCAGTTCCTCTTCTGTAAAATGGGGGCACACTAGAAAAGGAAATAACAAACCATTCCAGTATACTTGCCAAGAAAACCCCTTGGACCAGTTCATGGGGTCATGAAGAGTTGGACATAACTGAAAAACAATATATTTATTAACTCATTTAGTCTTCCCAACTCTGTAAGGTAGAGAGTAGGAGAAATATTTTCCCCAATTTACAAGTTGTGAATTTCAGCCTCAGAGAAGTTAAGCTTCTCCTGACTCCAGGCCTAGGTTTTGTTCTAAATCCTGCACTTGGATAGACTAAATGATTTCTAAGATCCCTTAAAGCTCTATAACTTTTAAACTATGACATCATTATACCCTCATAATAGTAACACAACACCTAGCATTTATATATCACTTTAAGGGTGGCAAAGCAATTTGCAAATATTATATTATTTGATCCACACAAAAATCCTGGGGTGTTATTATTGTTCCCATTTTGCATATGGGGAAACTAAGGCAGATGAAGGTTAAATGATTTGTCCAATTTCAGAGTTAGGAAGTGTCTAAGGCAGTATTTGAATGCAGATCTTCCTGACTTCTGGTTCAGTGTTCTATCCACTGTCTTGTCTAAGAACATATAAAAATCTCTTCATTTTTTCCTGGTATAACAAGCATTCAGATACACTAGTGTGTAGTGGAGAAACAGCATAGTAGAAAGGGCATTGGACTAGGAGTCCAAAGTGGATCGCTGGGCATGGGTCAGGAAGACCCGAGAATAGATCCAACCCCAGACACTTCCTAGTTGGGCGTCCGGTGTCAAAGCACATAACTCCTGTTTTCCTCAGTTTCACCATGTGTAAAATAGGGACAATAACAGTACCTACCTCTCAGGATTATTGTAAGGACCAAGTGACATATTTGTGCTCAGCACAGTAGCTGGCACATAGTAAAAGATATGTAAATGTTAGCTTTCTGCCCCCAGTTCTGCCACATACTAGCCTTGTGGTTTTGGACAGCTCACTTCCTGTATCTGAGCTCCCTCTGACCCTCAGTTTTCCTATCTCTAAAATCTAGGGTATTGATGAGATAATTATCAAAGGTCTTTTACAACTTTAAAATTTCTGTGGTTTATGTTTGAAGCTCTCTTCTAAGCCTAAAGTTCTATATTGTTAAATTCAATGTTCTAAGGTCTCTTCCAACTTAAAGCATTCTATGTTCTATGTGCTAATATTCTATGTCCTAAGGATCCATTGTCATTTTATGAAACTCTGGGAGAATCATTCTAGGTATTTCCTGCTGATTAAATGAGTAAAATGCATACTCGGTGCCATTCAACCTTGTCTCTTTAAAGAGACTTTGATTTCTATTAAAATCCTATCTCTCACTGCCCTCCCCATTCCCTATGACAAGCCATGGCTCACCAAAATCCCATTATCAACTCCCACTTATCAGTGTCCAACATTTTGAAAATGTCACGGATTTACAAATAATTATGCCCTTAAGACTTAAAAGAGGGATTTGTCAGTATTAAGTTATGGGAATTACCAATTGGTTTCTCTGTGCGTAAAATGAGAGTAATGATACTTGCTTCCTACCTTAGCAAGGGGATGTTGTGTCTGTAAGGGCTTCATTAAGCTCCTTGGAGGGACAAATTTTTACCATGGTTATTATCATGCCTGATTTCTCTTTGCCTCAAGCTGAGGAACTATTTTAGAAGTAAATTTCCATAGTCATCTGTGTATGCAGAACACAGAATGTCAGAGCTAAGAAGGATCTTAGTGATGACTGAATTCAACCCTTTAATTTTATAGGTGAAGAAATTGAGGCATTGTGAGAAGGCATTTGCTCAGTCACACAGTGATTTAGTAAAGGGATTAGGAGTAGAATCTTGGTCTCCTGATTCTAATATATATGGCTGTACCAAGCCTTTATTCTGGCACTCTACCTAATTCTGCCTGTCTTGGGCAGTTATCAGTCCTCTGAGATGGCCCCTATTTCAGCAAAACTTCCATTTCCTCATCTCCCTCAGCAAAGAACTTTGATGGAAGAAAGAAATATGATAAACCAATTTATGCCAAGATATGATTCTTAGCAGACATATTTTGGGTCAAAAAGATCTGGCTGACCTTGTCGCTTAGTGAGGCTGGCCTGTCTCTTCTCAGAACCTTAGTTACCAGTCATTTCTTAATGTTTAAAATTACTAACCTCCCAGGGGAAAACTATAGGTATGAAGTCCTAAAAACTTAATTTTTGTTAAAGGAATATGATATCATTTTGACGAGATTACAAATGGAACCTATTTAGAAATAATGCTTGGGATGGGAAGAAGAGAGGGAAGTGGAGAAAGAGAGGGGGCAGTGGAGAAGAACTAGGTGAAAATATAAGGTAATATAAAGAGGATTCAACAGCTAGACTGTCACAAGGTCAGAAGATGTAGGCTCTGCTATTTTCTAGCTATGTTACCTTGCCTGAATCTTTCACACAGTTTCAGAATCTCATTGACTTCACCTGTATAATAGGGATAATAATTCCTGCATACTTTACAGGGTTGTGGTAAGGAATCAAAGTGAGTGTTTTAGAAACTATGAAATGCCCTCTCGATGTGGAGTAGGATTGATGTGATTATGGTTTGCACATTAATTATCTGTCTCCCCCCCCACTTCCACACCCCACATGCTGCCACTAATACAATTCTGGTCACTTCCATACCTAAACCACTGACACTATTGACAAAAGATTGGTGAAGGAGGTGTGGGAGGGGGAAGAAAGAAGTCAAAAGGATGGAAAGGAGTGGATTACATCACTGCCTAGGAAAACTCATAGGCTACTCAAAAGTCTCACAATGTATTTAGAATCCCAGGAAGGATTGCAAGATATGATTTAATGGGATGAGTAGTGCTGGATAAGCTTCAGTTCTGCCACTGTGTGACCTGAGTGGGGGGAGGAGAGAATCACTTCACCTCTTTGAAACTCAGTTTCCTCATCTGTAAAATGGGTTCTTAGCAGATACTAATACATAGATTGCCCACCTCATGGAATTTGTTTTGAGAATTGAATAAGATCCTTGGTGTGAAAGCACTTCGATAGTAACAGCTCATATATCTGGAAGCCTTTATGATTAATACATTACTTTTACCACAACCCCCTACCAGGTAGACAGAATATTATCTCCATTTTACAGATGAGTAAATCAAGGCTCAGATTTGTCTTCTACCATATCAATACTAAGTGGCGGATCTAGGGTTTGAACTGAGTTCTCCCAGTAATTCAAGGTTTACTACTATTAATCTAAGATATTTGGAGAGTGAACACCTTAAATGAGTTTAATCATCATATTAGACTATTCAATTTCTTTACAACAGGCTGGTGGAACTCCTTCCATTCATTACCATCAACAACTACTGGGGAGTAATAAGCAAGTGCCTCACCTACAGTAAGGCTGCCTTGGACCCTTTTGTGTACTCACTGCTGCGGCAACAGTACAAGAAGGCGGTGATCAACATTGTCAACCGGCTACTGAGACGAGATTTATACCCTTCATCTGGCTACAACAGCTCTCTTGACACAGAGAACGATTACTGCCTCCATCGACCAAACTGAACTCCACTGTTGGGGTTTGGGGACAGAGAATGGGTGGTTTTTAACTACCCTAGCCAATTTTCAGCAAGCCTCTTATATGTTGGGTTGATAGCTGTGATGGGGACCTGGGTCACCTCAGAATCAGAGAAAGGATCCCACTCTTTTTGGGGGCAGCATTGGGTTTGATAGCAGGACTTCAACCAAGGGGAAAGGACAAAAGGGGTAGATTTTCTTTTCCTATTCCCCCTTGCTGCTAAATTAGAATTTTGGATTTCCTCTCTAAGCTCTTAGGAGTCAGTACTCAGTTTTCTTATGTGATGCATTTCGGCATCTTGGGGGACTTGGTAAAGCTTTGGTTTTGGAATCAGGAGACATAGACTAGAATCACTGCTCTGATACCTGCTGTGTACGTGACCTTGGTCCTCACTCCTTTGGGCTCCATCTTTTTCATCTATAAATGGAGAGAATTAGACTAGATGATCTTTATGATGTCTTCTAGCTCTAAATCTTATAAAGAATTATAGGAAGGCAATAGGAAGGAAATCCCAGCAGGAAGACATGGAGAACCTTCAGAATCCTTGCCTGACCCTACTTAGTATGCCTCTGTCCCTTCGTCATCTGAAGAATGCCAAAGCATTGTCACATTTAAGAGGTAGCAGAAAAAGGAAAAGAACTGGATTTGTGGCCAAAAGACCTAGGTACAAATTCCAGCTCTGCTGCTTATCACCTATGTGACCTTGGGCAAGTCACTTTCTGTCTCAGCCTCAATGTCCTCATCTGTAAAATGAGAAGAGTTAGACTTTATGGTCACTAAGGCCCTTTTAGCTCTATATCTATGACTCAATTCAATATATCTTCTTATCTACTCCTCCCCCAAAGAGTTTGGCTTGGTCTATTGGTAAGTTAATAAAGTTTAGATTTGTCTACTCACTTTTGCTTTGATACCATGTCAATCCAGCATTTCTGTCTACAAGGAGAGCCTAGGATAGTCAAAGAAACCAGCAACTTTGTTGCTGAAATCTTTACCACCCTTTACTCCTGGATGGGATATATTAATGAATGGTTTCATTTGGAGCAGGGGAGAGGTTTTCACTACACACCATGACAGCTAAGAGTCTAGTGTCTACAGTAAAACAGAATGATTATAAATTGGAATTTGGCTTCTCTACACCATGAGTAGGGTGTTTTTTTTTTAACTTAAGCTTTGAAACAAAAGGCCTGATGTTTTGATTTCCACTATCAACCCACCCCCCCACCATAGTGTCCCATTTGTTTTTTTTTCCAATTTATTTATTTATTTTATAGTACCCCATTTGTCAAAGTATTAATGGAATTAGAGTCTGATTTGTCATCAACTTCTAACATCCCAAGAGCCATTAATGAGGAGGGGATGGGGGCAGTAACAGATGTTTGCATAATCATTCATTTGACAACATTCATGTCTTGAATAATTATCTAAACCTTATATAAAAATTACCAGGCAAGTTTAAGATGTGTTGGGATACACTCATTTTCTCTCTTCTGTAAACCACATGTCCAGGAAAAGGACTAGAAAATCCAAGCCTGGATTTTCAATTATTCCCAAAGACTTGTCTCTTTCTTCAAGAGCACAAAGGCAATGTTTGTAACTATATACCAAATCAACTGTTTAGCATTTGGGTTGCTAACAGATGACTTATTTGGCCCACTTCAGTGGGTTATCACCTTTATATCATCCATCATTTGATTGAATTTACCTTGATTTGTTTTGAAACCATTTGTATGTGTGGTTCCATTGCCAAGTCAGTCAAATATCTGGTTGGTAGCAGTGTGGTGGGATAGATAGAGCAATGTTCTAGGAGTTGGGAAAACTGGATTCTGGGTCCAGGTCTGCTGCTAGTTGGCCGTGCAACCTTGAGCAAGTCTCTGTACTTCTATGAGTCTCAACTTCCTGGTTTGTCATAACAAAGGTGTTGAATTAGACTCTCTAAGATCCATTCCAGCTCCAACATTTTGTCATTCTGGCTGGCATTCAATAAATAACACTGATTTTGATTGTGTTATTATAAATCCAAGTTATATTGACTGAATGTCCACTGGGTCTAAAAAAGAAAAAGCTCAAGTCACAAATTAAATGTGTCTAGCTAAATTGGCCACATTTGCAAAATGGAGGGTAATGGATTTTCACAAAGGAAATTACTACAAGAATCTAAATTTGTGAATCAAATGTGAATGTTGGAAAAGACCTTTGAGAAAGTTTCCTCATTTTACAGATAATGGAAACAGGTCAACCTTAGGGAAATGAATCATTCTAGGCTACTCTGCTAGAAGGTAGCTGAATTAGGATTCACACCGGGGTATCCTTATTCTGAACCCAGTGTTTTTCTACCCCCACAAGGATGCCTCCTTTGTTAATGAAACCAGAACTCAGTTTGAGGCTTAGGGTAGAATTTAATTTCTTCAATGATCCCTCCCCAACCCCTAATGGTGAAAACTTCTCCAGAAAGCCCTCCTAACTGCTTTCTTAGCATGTGAATCATGTAGGTCTCAATGCAGCAAAAATAATTCTGCTTATGTTAAATTGGAATGTGCTGTCCTGTTTTGTCCCTTAAGTAAAGTGTCCATTTTATGTCTGTGTAAATATAATATGGGGGGGGGAGCATTTGTGTGAAAAAGATGTTGCCTATTTGTCACAGATTCCCCACCTATTCCCCTGATACCTTAGGAAAAAGTTTCTTAAGGAAGTTTGTTATCACTGTGAAACAGTCAGAAATCTTTCTTTGGGGAGGAATCCAAAAGATTTGTTTGCTTTAGGTAAAATTGTTTTTAAAAAAAAAAAAAACAAGTATTTTGATATAGACTGGATACTCTCTTGGCCACTGGATGTCAATCTCAGTGGATGGGATACTCATGATGAATGTACTATTTCTTTAGCCTTTCTTGGCCTTGATTTTGTTCTTTTAGTGCTGTGAATAGGAAAATACTTCACATGTCCTTCAGTGTATCATGAAGCTATGTGATTTTCTGAGTGATTTCTAAATCAATAAAAGTTTCATTTGAGTGTTTGCCATTTTTGGGTTGAAAATTAATCTAGCCATACATCATATCTATAGAGTCAATTATTGATCCAGCAGAGAGCATGGATGTATGTTGAACAGCTTTGGATAAGTAGAATGACAACTCCCATCTCTACAGGGCTATATAGTTTGCAAAACAATTTGGTCAATTGAGATAAGTACTGCTAATTCCTGATTAGTGCAAATAATGAATCCTGAGAGGCAATTGTATTATTTGAATTTGCACTACACATTTCCATGGGTTAGAATGAATTACTATGTAAAAATAACTTTAAATTGTACAAATTTTAAATTTTACACGAGACTCAGAGGCATGACTTGCTTAAGACCACTTGGCTAATAATTGGCAGAGATGATATTTAAGCCCAGATCTTTCATGTGTAGTTACCAAGTCAAGTGTTGTTTTCAATATGCCATATGCCTGTACTGGGTAAGAACTTGAACTGAATCACCAATCTAGATCTTTTTACCTCAAAAGCCATACATACTATATCCCTAACCACAACTAATGACCTTTCAAATGCATAGATGAGAGCCTTCAAAATACCTGGCATATAGTAAATTCTGTTCTCTTTTCTTTTTCTTTCTTTTCTCTCCTCTTCTTTCCCTTCCCTCCCACTCCTCTTCCTCACTCTCCCCTTTCCCTTCTCTTCCTCTTCCCTTCTTCTTCCTCTTCCCTTCCTCTTCTCCTTCACTTCCCTTCCCATTTCTTCCCTTCCCCTTCCTCTTGCCTTGCCCTTCTCTTCCTTTGCCCTTCCTTTTTCTTGTAATAGTTTATTAGACTACATAGCACTAATTCATAAGGTAATTCTTTCACTCTTTGATTCACATAACTGGGTATAGTTTACAACAACAATAACAACATATTTTGTGTTTATACATATAACTAGTTTCTAGAGCATGTCTTCATGGACTTATGGGGAATGTAGGACTATGACTTACAGGTAAAAATGGCAAGTCTCAGGAAGAAAAACACTGAACTGAAATGGCTAAGCACAAAGTTCATTTTAGTTTGAGAGAGGAAGACTCTACTTTTAAGGAGACTAATGCTGGAGACAGGGGAAGGGCATCAGTATTGTCCTTCTTGCCACTCTATCTAGTCAAAATTCAAAGAAAGGTTAAAAGGCTGAAGTGAACCAGAATTGCTGCCTGTTATTGTTTCTTGAGATGAGCAAAAAGACAGTAACTAAAATTTAACTCCTCTCCCCCTGCCCCTTTCTCGGTGTTTTCAGTTAGCATTCATTTCTTTTTTTATTTTGGTTTTTAATTTATTTTAATTAACAACAAAAATAAATTTATCTCCCTTTCATCCCCCTCTGAAAAAAGTAAAAATACCTGTTATAACAATTACATATATTGTCAAGCAAGAAAAAGTTCCATATTGATAATGTAAAAAAAGGTTTAATTTTCACTTTGAGTCTTTCATGTCTTTATCCAAAGGTAGGTCCACAGAAGGCATTTTCTTTTACATTTTCCAGCATATAGTAGGTGCTTAATAAATGATAATTGAATGACAAACATGATTTCTCTGTCTAAGCTGTTTGTAATTCTTGATTTTGTCTTATCTAAAACTGTAACAAGTTATAAACTTTCTGTGACTCGTGTCTATCAACTGTGCACAAAGGGATTGAGGTGGAGAAAGCCAGTGAATAACTGAATACAGAAATAAAAAAAGGTCTTAAAATAACTGGGGTTTCCTAAAAGATCTGGGAGGTTTTAGATAAGAGATTTTTATGAGCTTCTTTTTAACTCATATCTTGATTAAAGTTAATTTGATTACTCTTTTTAGTAACTCTTATAATCTGCTAAATAACTGAGATATACAAACCACATGATTTGGAACCAATTACCCCATGACTATTGAGCAGTAAGTAAGCAAGTTTCAATTTGTATAGAGTGGTAAGCCTCTCAGGGAAGCTTCTGACTATGCAGAGTGAAGAGTAGAATAAAGGCATGGACCAAGGCATGGGCACCCCGTGGGTCACCTAGTGAATGAATAAAGATGTGGTTTGAGAGGAATGGCAAACTCCAAATTACAAAGTGAAAGTTTTTCCTTCATCTATGCAGCTAATCTTACCTGTCAGTGCCACCTGCTGGTTATACATACTATATTGGTTACATAATATTATTATAGTTATATAATATTTGCATAGGCAAAAGCTACATAGCTATATAATATCTGTATGAATTACAATCAGTCAATAAACATTTATTAATCAGTTAATATATGTCAGGCATCATGCTAACTACTGGGGATACAAATAAGAAAAAGAAAGATATTTCCTTCCCTCAAAAAGTTTACAATCTAGTGGGGGAAGAAAATGCACAAAGGAAGCTGAAAAGGGAGGAGTGGTGAGGAAGAATGTACCTGGCAAGGGGGCATGATGGAGTCTAATCAAAGAAATGCAACTGATGGGAATGGAGAATTAGCTGATCTAGGAGTCCACATTAAAAATACTTTGGGAGTTCTTTGATCACTTCTCCAATCAGAGAAGCAGTGGCACTAAGAAGCATGAGGCTACTAATAAGGTATGAGCACCAAACCAACGTTATCTCACAGGATAATGAGTTTCTTGGTGATGAGCTTTTCTGGTAGCATGATCATGGTGGAGTCCAGTTCCAGAAGTGCAGCTGATGCACTGCAGGGCCAGGATGTCTTTTATCTTCTCATTGTGCCCTTATGTTGCTTTTCCTGGGTGTAGTCTGTTGGGCAGGTTAAGCAGTCCATAAAGTAAGTTTTTAATAGATGGTTTATCTATCACATCACATGATATCACATCCCCCCCCCCCGTCTTTCTCTCTCTCTCTCTCTCTCTCTCTCTCTCTCTCTCTCTCTCTTATCTCTCTCTCTCTCTCTCTCTCTCTCTCTCTCTCTCTCTCTCTCTCTCTCTCTCTCTTTCTCTCTCTCTCTCTCTCTCTCTCTCTCAAAAAGAGATATTGTCTATTCTGGTACTTGGGGATAGTAAGTTCTAGATTTGTTATAGGAAGCCTAAGTTCCAGTCCTAAGCCTGCTATTAGCTTGCTGTCAATGACTTAAGGCAAATTACTTTTCATCTCTGGTCCTCAGTTTTCTTATTCATCAAATAAAAATAATATGTATTACTCTTCTATATATCTTATGAGTTCAAAGAGAAGATGAAGGTAAAGGTTGTGAAATCACTTTGAAAATCATAATGGCTTAGAAAACAAATGTTGCTAGAAGAGCTCTGATCTAGAAGTTAGAAAACTTGAGTTCTAGTCCTAGACTTCCTAATTTCTAGAATTATAGAGTCTCAGAGTTGGAGGGGTCATCTAGTTCAACTCACAACTAAACAGTAATGACCCCTGATAACATCTTGGTCTTGACCTCCCTTTCTTTCTTGCTTCTCTCCATTCCATCCTTCACACAGATGTCCAAGTTATGCTCCATCTTCAGTGGCTTGATGCTATCTACATAATAAAATGCAAATTTCCAATCCTATCATTTAAGACCCTCATCAGTCTGGCACCAATGTATACCTCTCCAGATTTATTTCATACTATTCCACTTTATCAACTCAATATTTCAGCCAACTTTGATTCTACTCCATTTCCCAATTCTTATGCCTTCTCTGATTCTTATGCCTTGTATTTCCCTTGGAAAGTTTATTTGTTGATCTTCATACTGTTCCATTTCTGGGATTCACTTCTCCATATTGCCATCCTCCTTGAAATCTTTCCCTTCAATCAAGGCCCAATTTATGTACCAATTTATCCATGATATGTTAATTTCCTCCATTTTGAAGAGATCCTTCCTTACCCATTATCTTATGATTCTCTCTTTGATTTCTTCCACATATTTTTCTCATCCACAATTTTATTATTAGTTACTTTAGACATTTCCCCCTATTTTATTACAAACTCTTTGAGAACAGAGAGTATGTTATTTTTTTGTTTTTGTATCTCTAGTTCCAAGTCCAAGGTCATTCAGTCAGTCAAACAATAACCATTTATCAAGTGCCCATTGTGTACCAAACATTGAGCTAAATATTGGAGATGCAAAGGTAAAAAAACAGCCCCAGCTCTCAGGGATCTTAGTCTAATGGGAGAGACAATATGCCAACAATGCTGTACAAACAGGCTAATATAGAATAAATTGGAAATAATCAATAGAGAAAAGACACTAGAATTAAAGGGGTTATATATATTAGGTACTTCATGAGTTTGTCGAGTAGAATTGAAATAACTAAACTTTTGTTGAGCACATACCATGGATCCACAATGTGCAAGGTTCTATGGATACAAGGAGGTATAAGAAATGATCCCTGTGCTAAAGGAGTTTAAATTCTAGATGGCAGTATAGAAGGCAGTATAAAAATATACAAGGTGCCCTGAAAATTTTAGTGCAGGAACCCTGTATTAAGAGAGGCATCCTGTAATAATGGGTAGAGAGCCAACTTCAAAGCCAAGAAGAGCTGGATTCAAGTTCTGCTTGTGACACATTGGTTATGTGACCCTAAGCAAGTCAAAGTCCCAGGGACCTCTCTAAGACCATAAGTTGCAGAGAAAGTGCCTGCCTGCTTACATTGGTAGAGGGAGTTTTCTCACATGGATGTCCATTCCCTATATCAATGAAGCCACTGAGAAAGTCTCTGTCCTAGTAAAATATATAAAACAATAAATTATAAGTGCCAAATGAGTGGTGTAAATATGGAAAATCAAATCCAGAAGTACCTCAGAACATCTAATTTCTGATCTCGAAGGGATCTTTGGTGACATTCATTCTAATGCCCTCAATTCATGGAGAAGAGAACTAAGACCCAGGAAAGGGGATCTTGTTCAAGGTCAGATAATAGACTAGATGATATCTGCAAAGTTTCAGCTGTGAATTCTATAATTCTTTAAGTAGTTCTTAACAGAAACTAATATCTTTTCTTTTTTTCTTCTTTCAAAAGGAAAAAATATCAACCATCTCTGTCCCTTCCCCGCAACTGCCCCTTGCATTTCCCATCCCCCCTGGAATTGGCTTCATTTTGTTCCTTTATATATTTATTTTAGGATGAGATCTGTGATTAAGGATGTTCCGTGGAATTCTAAATAAGTCCGAGGAGAGCCTTCTAGGCCAGACTCATTATTGGCTTTGCTGTATAATTAAGTCCCTAGCTCAGACAGCAACCCAACACTGCTTATTACTGGCAAAAGCTTGAGCGAAAGGTTTAAAGAGGAAGGGAAGGGAAGAATCACAGGGTCCATTGCTGACTGCTTGGAGACCACCAGTAACCAAGCAGGGGAGATGTGACTAAGTACTTGATCTGATTGCTTGTACTGTTAAGTGGATAGATCAATGTTAATCACCATTGTGGGAGCATCTTTGGACATAGTTAATTGAAGGATCTGCTTACATGACAGAGAGAAAATATAAGTTTGCATTTGAGTGGGTTTAATTTTTTTTAATCCACCCAAAACTGAGAAATTCCCTATCAAGTTGAGGAGACAAGCTGATAAGCCTAGCTTACACTTCAAGGATTTGCTTTGAGGAGTGTAAAGGATTTTGCTTCAACTGTTGAGATCATAGGTAATTTTACAATTTCACTCCAATTTTAAGGATCACTAGACATAGACCCAGAAAGTGTGGGCAACTGGTTTGGAGTCACACATCTATTAAGTGGCAGATCTTGGATCAGAAATAAGGCCAACCTTTAAGCAGATCTTTTCATTACAAGAGAGAATTTTGCAAAGTAAGGTAGAAAAGAGGAAGACAGGTCAAGTTTTGGTTGAAGGAATGAAACCAGTTTTGGAGCAGATAGTGATCTGAGTCCAAAGTATGGCAGGGTGGTGGTATAACCATGACTTTGTCTCAGGATGCTGACGTGGGGCAGATGGTGCTCTTCCTCCTGGACTTATCTTCTAACTTCCCAACCTTGGTCCTTGCAAAACTCCTCTAGATCCCATGCCTGGCCTCCTATATCTGTAGCTGAACACCTTATTCTCCTCACCAAGCATTCCATGCCTAAAATGTTCTCCCTCCTTATCTCTGCCTCCTGGCTTCCTTCAAGTCCCAGATAAAATCTCGCCTTGTATAGGAATCTTTTCTCTATGCCCTTTAATGATAGTACATCCTCTCTGATGATTATCCCCAATATGTCTTGTATATATCTTATTTGAACAGTTTTCTGCATGTTAGTGAACTCCTTAAGAGTAGGAACTATTATTTTAAATCTTTCTTTGTATCTCCAGTGCTTATCATGGTGCTGGGCATATCGCAGATATTTAATAAATACTTATTGCCTGATGCTGGACAATAAACCTCTCCCCTTCAAATTAATATCTCCCAGGGACTCTCTTCTCCCGTCTTCACTTTGTCCCTCTCAGGAGCTGGGTTGTCATAGTGACAGTGATTGTACTGTCAGCAGTTGTTACCTGCATGTATGGGACTCCCTGGGGTCCTCTTGGCTGACCCTTCCCTTATGTGAGCCAGTCCTATAGAAGAACACTGCCTATTTACCCCAACTGAATTTGCTATCTACTCCAGAATTGGTGCCTATTCTCTGGGACTTAAATAGGAAAAAAGTTGGTCATTTTCATTAAGACCCATTTTTACTCTTGTAAAGTAAGAGTCCAGGAAGAGGTTTGAAAGTGATTGATCTTTGAGCACAATCTAGTTGAGAGTGGGGAGGAGAAAAAAGTCTTACTGGATTTTAGAGCTGGAAGGGACCTTGAATAGTCCAAGTTACTTATGACTAGGTGGGAAAAATGAAGCCAGTGAGATATGGAGATTTGGTCAAGATCATACAAGCAATAAGTAGTAGACCTAAGATTTGAACACCAGTCCCCTGAAACACATACCTTGCTTTCCTTCCACCATGCCACTGTCAAAGAACAGAAGTGATTTGTTCAGAGTCACATGGACAATAAGTTAACAGAGTTGGTAGTCTTAAGATCATGAGTTATTGCTGTTGTGTATAACTAACTCTTTGTGACCCCATTTGGGGTCTCTTTTGGGCAAAGGCACTGGAGGAGTTTGCCATTTCCTTCTCTATCGTGGGCCACTTGGGTACCAGCTCCAAGTGTGAGCAGAGACGTGGTAATGAATTAGGTAGGTAGTTTGTAGGATAGAACTCCATTTATTGATACTCAGGGCAAGGTCTTTATAGAACAAAGAGACAAAGGAAGGAAAGGAAGAGATAGCATTATCTTAGTCTGTCATATCCTGGAAGTAGCATGGCAGTAAGGCCTTTTGATCCCTAGGTGCCAGAAAGTCTTAGGAAAAGTCAGTTATCTCCTATCATATGCAGTTATAACTTAAAGGATGCTCTTGAGAGCTGGCTTCAAAGCCTAAAGCCAAAGCTGCATCATCAAGTACATCTGCATAGGAACTGACTTCCTGCAAATGTTTTGAACAACTAAAGTTTTGGGGCAGAGCCTTAGGTCTGGGTCTAGGGTACTTCTTAATGCAGCTGCAGTCATAAACAGATGCAACTGAGAGCAAACTTCAAAGCTGAAGCACAATCCTCAAAAGACATCATGTTTAGAGCTGGCCGATCAAAGATACCAGAGTGCAGAATCAGATATATCTTGGGATAGAGCCTGTTGGTCTCAGAAGTCCAACAACATCCTTTTAAATGCAACCCATATCAAAAGAACTCCGGAGCAGACTTAATGAAAAGTCGCATCTCGAAGAGATCTTTGACATTCAGGTCCACTGATATCATGGTAATTATCAGAGTCCTGGGACAGGCCTCTGGTTCCCCACACTTCTCCAGCTCATTTTATAGATGAGAAAACAAACAGGGTGAAGTGACTTGCCCAGGGTCACACAGCTAGTAAGTGTCTGAGACTGAATTTGAACTGAGGAAGATTCACCTTCCTGACTCCGGATCTGGCATTCTATCTGCTTCACCACTTAGCTGTGTAAGACTAACTAGAGACCACCTAATCTGAGCCCCTTATCTTATAGAGGAAGAATTTGTGGCCCAAAGATGTTAACACAAGTGTCAAGGTCACACAGTGGGGGGAGTAATGGAATTGTGTCATCAGGGCAGGGGACATGTTACATAACCATGAGGGACAGTTAGAGCCTCTGGCTCTCAGTGGAGAATCTAGCACAGATGTTGGGTCTCTCTGCCAAATCCACTTGAGGGAACAAGCCACTGCTTTTGTCTCAAACCTTTTAACAGTGACTTTTAAAGACCCCCTTTCTCCTTCCATGGGTAACACAGTGCAGGACTTTCAGAGTTTATAGTCCTGTGGCAGTGGAAGTTTACAGTTGTCTATCATCCAACATGAAATCAAAGAACAACAATAATTGCATTTACATACCTTCTCTTATTTGAAACTCATAGCAACCCTGTACATTAGTCATCTTCCTTTTATAGGTGAGGAAACTCAGGATCTTGGGGGAAGTGTCATATGGAAGAGGAGCTGGGACTAGAACCTGGGGATCTAGGTCTAGAGCTCATTCTGGCTCAAAGCCCACAGTCCTTTCTACCATATTACAGAATTGAAGAATGTTGAAGCTTGGATAACATAGACTGTCAGAGGTGGAACAGGTCATAGACTACCAGGAGTGGGGAACCTGCGACCTCAAGACCCCATGTGGCCCTCTAGGTCCTCAAGTGTGGCCCTTTGACTGAATCCAAACTGGAACATCATGGAGAGCAACAGAAAGAATATTAACATTAGAGGAAAGAGATCTATTCTCAAGTCTTGGCTTTGCTGCCAATTTGCCTTGTGACCTCAGACCAATCACTCTTTATCTGGCATCTGTTTCATTATCTGTAGAATGATGGGTTGAAACAGTCATGCTCCAAGACCTCTTCCAGATCTAACACTCCATGACTTTTAAGTTCCACCTTTCCCATTCCTTTCATTCCATTCCACGTGCCTGGTACTAGAGTTGGCATTGAGTAGACAAGGATAAAAAATGACTGTTTCAGCTTTCAAGAAACATATAATGTAATTCTAGTGCGTGGTAGGGAAATAAATTTGTTCCTTGGTAGGAACAAAAAAGAAAATGAGAGGAATGAAAGAACACTTTCAGTTGGGGAAGGAGTCAGAGAAGGCCATATAGAGAAGGTGGCATTTGAAATGAGCCTCAAAAGGAAGAAAATACTTTCACCAGGCAGAAATAAAGAGGAAGTACCATTCAGGCATAGGTGGTTGTGGTGGTCCGTCTAAACGCAGTGGGCAGGACAGTGAGTACAGGACAAGAATGGGGAACACCTAATAGTTCAGTTTGGCTGAAAAATAGTGTTAAGTAACATTGGAAAGATAGGTTGGAGCCAGACTGTGAGGGGCTCTGAATGCCATACTGAGAGGTTTGTGTTTTGTCCTGGAAGAAATAGGGAGACAATGAAGTAAGGGAATGCCATGTTCCTACCTGTGCCTTAGGGAAATGATGCAGGCAGCTAGCTAGCTGTACAAAAGACAGATTGGAGAACCAGGGGCAGAAGAACCAGTTAGGAAGTGATGATAAGAATCCAGTTGAGAGGAAAGGAGGGTCTGAACTAGAGTACTTAGAACTGGTAACAGATATATAAAGGGGAAGGAAGGCTATTTTTGAAGTAGTATCTATGGGATAAGAATTGGCAACCAACTGAAGGTGGAAGGTGAGGCAGAAGGAAGAGTCAAAGATCACTGGATCATGAAATTAGAGCTGGAATGGGCCTTAGAAGTCATCTAGTCCTAAACTTTCATTTTTCAGATGAGGAATGAAATTCATTGCCTTTCCCAAGGGCACACAGGTAGTAAGCTGCAAAACCAGAATCCAAACTCAGTTCCAGTGACTTCAAATTCTGCATTCTTTCCACTGTGCCTGGCTTCCTCTGAGATTTCCTGGGAGGAAGGTATTGCTATCAACAGAAAGGGAATGTTGAAGCAGGAACAAGTTTAAGAGAGTTGAAGAAGAGAATGATAATGCTTTGGACATGAGTCTCAAATACCAATGGAAAAAGGAAGTAGACTGTCCAGTAAGCAACTGGGAATGTGGGAGGGTAGTTGAGGGGAGAGGGTGGGGTCTGGCTTTATGGGCATGCAACCATCTACATAGAAGGAATAACAGAAGCCATGAGAATGGATGAGATTGTCTAGGGAGAGAATTTAGAGGCAGAATAAATGGATCTAGGTTTTGACAAATGCACATACTCAGGGAGTGGGAATCGAATGATGAACTAGAGAAAAGAGCTGTAATAATTCGAGAAGAATCAGCATAGATTAGAGCAACTGAAGACAAGGGAAGAGAAAGATCAGCAGGAGATGGTTGGTGGTCAACTGTGTCAAATGCTGTAGAGTGGTCCTGGAGGAAAGACTGTAAGATCTGGTACCTGACATCAAGGGTGGCCCTTGACAGAACAAATTCACAGACGTGGTGGCTTCCTGTATTTGACGGAGTTCTGAATTTGGAGTCGGGGGAGTCAGACTCAAATTCCTCCGGGTGACTGTGGCTTATTCACTTGACCTCTTGGGGGTTGGGTTGTCTCCTCTGTAAAAGAAGGTATTTGCACTCAGGCGAATCGAAGCTCGATTTCAGCTGTGAATATCTTTTCCTTCTACTTTAAACGTTTCAGATTCTCTCCTACTGCTCCCTTCCAATCAGGACTTTCTGAGATCTGTCTCCTGGGAGATTCCTAGAGGCTCAAACTCCTCCCCAACCTCCTTCCCCCCCAAGTTTCTAACCCGTTTAAATGACTGAAGACAATGAAAGGAATGGGAGGAATGTTTATCTGTTTTCTTTTCCCTCCTCTTCCAGACCTATTTTTTTTTCTTTAAATACTACCCTCACCCCCACCCTTTTCCATTCTAAGAAGCTGGGGCAGCCGAGCTGCCAACTGTAATCTGATTCTCAGCGCTAAGATGCCATAAAGTGCGAGCATCCGTCCGCCCGGCCCACTCTCTCTGGGCTTCTGGCCCCTGGCGCAGCGCGGTGCGGGGAGGAAAGGAGGGCAGGCCATCGGAGGGTGGGGGAGGGGGTAGGGGTGGGAGCGCAGGGGAGGGAGAAAAGGCGAGGGCAGGACCGACTGGGCCAGGCTGCGGGGCTCCAAGAGGCTGCGAGGGGAGCGCACTGCAGCCACTGCCACATCACAGCTTTCTGTTGAGGCCGCAGCGGACAAAGGGTGCCCCCCCATGTGGCCATCATTCCCGCTCCCGCTTTTGTTGCTCGGCTCCCTGACCCGGCTAACGGCGGCTGGCCCCCGCTGTAAGCCCGATCAGGACACCATCGGTAAGAGAGGGGCCACTGCCACGTCCTTTGGTCCCCAAGGGAGATGGGAGCCCTGAGGGGAGAAGTCAGTCTCACCGTCAAGAGGCAGGAAAATGAGTTCTCTCTTAGCCCCATTTGAGATATTTGCAGGGCGCAATCCTGGGAAAGGGGGATGCCTTTGGGGGCGTCTTAAAAAAAAAAAAAAGACTGGACAGAGGCATGCTGAATTGAGAAGCTAATGGTGGGAGGTAAGGTTGAGGCTGCATGGAGCGCTCTCCAGCTCTGGGGAGTTAGGTAGAGGTCATTTCATTGGGGTACCACTTCTGCAGGTTACATCAGGGCCATCTGTGTAGCCACGTGGTGGTATAGGAGTGGGCTACGTCCCGTCAAAGGGTGGCTTCTAGCCACGTATGGCTGGGACGCTGCCTCTGCTGGCTAGGTCAGGGCCATATGTCTAGTCTGTGTGTTTGGAAGTAGGGGGATGGGTGCTGGAAAATCACTCCTCCTTGCCTTTCCAGGAACACTGGTCAGCTTAATATTCAGTCCGGGTGAACTTTTGATCCACTAGGCAGAATGTAGGTACCAAAGTTTTCCAGATACACTGTCTTATATAGGGGAATGATGTGTGTGGGGGTACACATTGAGATTGGTTTTGGGGTGGGGGGGGCTTAGCCTGAGATGAGGATTATTGGGAGAATAGGGTCTTTTGGTAGTGGTTGTGGGGTCCTGCAGTGCTTTCCAAGGACTGGATATGAAGTCAACAACCATTTTGGGGGTTGAGAAGGGCAGAAAATATAGGAAGGAGTCACTGCCTCTAACTTCTACTCAGATCTCTGTGTTGCCTATCCAGGCAAATGTTAGGGATTTATGTTACCCAGAATTAAACAAAGAAAGGTGCAGTATCATAGCAGAAAATTCACTTAGTTGGGATCCAGAAGATCTATATTCTCCCTTCTCTATCACAAACTCTACCCTGTCTGTGAAACCAAATTTCCTCACTATAAAATCAGGAATTCATGTTTCTTCTGTGTAAAATGGAATACAAGGAAGGATGAGGTGGATAGACAAGATAATATCTAATTAGGTACCCTTGCACCAATAATAGCCTGTTCTTTTGAGTTGTCTCCCAGCCCTAAAATTTTAGGTTCTAAGTCCCCTGACATCTCTGACTTTCTGGGTTCCTTCCCAGCAAGGACATTTTAGATTCTTTCAGCCTTGACATTTTCAGTTCTAATATCCTTCCTAGGTCTTACATTCTTTGTTCTTAGATTCCTGGGGACTGAATTTCTATAAGCTCTCCATGTTTCTTCCTTCAGTGATTCCGTGGAGTTGTGATCTTATTGATATGGCTAATGATTCCATTTGTGGAGAATGTCACTCCCCCTATGCAGTCATCCTATGGTATTCTTGTTAATGTACCTCTTTAAATCATACATAATGGGGTCCAAAAAGTATGCCTGAGGTGGGAGGGAGGAGGGGAAAGACACTTCTAATTCTCTTGACATTGTATGGAGACCAATGGAATTTATAGACTATTCATCAGTTAGAACTAGTTCTTGCCCCGCTTTTTCTTTTGGTCCAAGATGTCCCTCAGGAAATTCTTTACTTAATTTTTTTTGTTTCATGTAAAAATATAGAAGGTAAAAATTCTACATTTTAACATTATGTCTATGTTCTGATGCCCCTTCCAACTCTAGTATTCCATCACTATGAATAACAAGTATAAAAATGCTATAGATTGTCATAAAAATACCATACTTTGATGTATTTTTAGTGATCACATTGTCTTAGGGTTCTTGAGGTCCAGTCCTCACAGAGAACCTCATGAAAGGCCCTCAATTAACACATGCTGAATGATTGACATATTAATTGACACTGACCATTAATTCTTCCAAGAGACTACTGTCTTATTTGGTCCAGTGGATTATGCCATGTAGTGATCATTTATTGGCTAAATAATCTGCTTTCAGGCTGAAAAGAGTTAACTTCCCAATAGGGAGTGACCAACTCTGGGAACTCTTGGCTCTCTGTCAAATAACTATTTATAATGTGAAAGTCTACAGAAAAAATTTTTTCAATTAATATAAAATTCAGCATATGACTTAAAAATGGGGATTTGGATTAGATTGTTTCTAAGGTTCCTTTTAGCTCTGAAAATTATATAATTATATAATAATCTACCTGGCCATCTGGGAGAAGAACTAGGGTTGAGAAGTGAAAAATACAAGGAGAAAAAATTCATTTTGATATTACTGTTTCATTAGAACTGTCCCCAAATGGACTGGACTATGAGGTAGTGATCTCTCATTCACTGGAGACATTCAAGAGGAAGCAAGATTTCAACAGGTCCAATTCCAGGATTTTGATTTTGTTTAAAAGACCTAATCTAACTATGAACAAGCAAGAGTGTTCCAGAAGAGAGTGTCCAGTATGGTGAAAGGAAATCAACCATATCATACCCAAGACTGAGTGAAAGCATGGGGTATATTTCACCTAGAAAAGAGAAGACTTGGGGGTAGGGTAGAGGGAGCCATGAAAAATTAAAGAAAGAATTAGACATAAGGGTATTATAGTGAAGGACAATTATCCAGGAATAGGGAAATCAGGATTCTAGTTCTAGGTCTGTCCCTTGCTAACTATGCAATCTTAAGCAAATACCTTTGCTTCTCAGGGTTTTGGTTTTCCCATACATAAAATCATGGAGTTGAACTACATTATTTCTAAGCCTTGGGGGGAGGGGATGGGGATCTATGATTTAATGATACTCTATTTGGTCAGAAAGGATAGAACTCGAACTAATGAATGCATATTAAAAGATTGAATGATACAAAGGAAAGAATATTGCTCTGTGTGGGGGTGGGGGTGGGGTTGAATCCTGGCTTAGTCTCACTGTATAACCTTGGGCAAATCACTTGGGTCTCAGTTACCTCATCTGTAAAAGGAAGGTATTGGACTAGATATTCCCTAAGGTTCCCTCCAGCTGTCAATGCATGCATGATTCAGTGATGCTCCCTTAGCTAGAGGCAGGCACGTTTCAGTTTTATGTAACTATCCGATTAGAGCTGTCCAACAAGGCAATGACTGTCAGTAAGCTCCTTGTGACTGGAGTTGCTCAAGAGAAGGCTAAATAAACATTTGTTAGGAATGCATTAGAGAGGATTCCAGCAGCTTGGAAGAGATGAGCCAAGGTCCTTTCCAACTCTTAAAGTTTCTGGGATTCAGAGCTTCTATAATTTTCAGTATTTCAGATGAAATGTGGACCTAACTGCTAACTGCAGCGCCACCTGGTGTTCAGAACGAAACACTTAAAAAAGTCACAGAACAAAGAATCACAATGCCAGAGCTGACTCTCAGAGATGATCTGTATCAAGGTTGTTTCACCATTTTTTTTTCTTTTGCATGTGTCATGGTCCCCTTTGGCATCCTGGTGAAGCAGACGACAGACCCCTTCTCAGAAGAATGTTGTTAAATAGATGAAAGAAATGTCCCAACTAAGTTCATGGACCCTCTTCAATCTTATCCATATGCCCCTTGGGGTCCAGGGAACCTAGGTTAGAAACCATTGATCTAACATAACTCCTTCTCATTAACATGTCATAAAATCGTAAATTTTCAGAGACATAATAAGACTCAGAGGGCTTATAGTCTAACTTCAACCCACAATATGAATCTCCTCTACCAGATCCCTAAAATAGTCCATTCCACTCCTGGAGAATTTTCATCAGTAGGTGATTCTATCATGGTTGAGCCTCTCTGTAACTCTCTTTATTTTAGTTTTTCCTTTGGGACCAAGAAAAATCAACATTATAGCCCTTCAAATATTTGGGTCCTTAAATTCTCCTCTCCAGACTAAGCCTCCCCAAATCTTTTAACCATTCCTTTTTGACATCTTTTCAAATCACTTTCCTTGTCAATGACCTTTTTAAAATTAAGTATGGCATCCTTGTATATATAGATTTGTCTGATCAATATGGAGGACAGCAGGAATGACTAATTCCATGTTTTGAACCCCATATCTATATTGGTACAACCTTAATTAGCTAAAGGGGCAGCTAGGTGGAGCAATGGATAGAGTGCTGGGCATGGAGTGAGGAAGACATCTTCCTGAGTTAAAATCTGGTCTCAGATACTTACTAGCTGCGTGATCCTGGGTAAGTTGTTTAACCCTATTTGCTTCAGTTTCCTCACCCACAAAATGAGAAGAAAATGACAAACTACTCCAGTATCTTTGCAAAAAAAATCAACAAACCCAGAAGTTAGGAATTCTGCTAAGCAGAGGAGAGGAGGAAGTGCATTCTGGACATGGGGGACCATGTATGCAAAGGTCTGGAGGTGGGAGATTGAATGTCATGTATGGAGAACGGCTAGCTGGACAATTTGACCTAAATGAAGATTGTGGGAAGGGGAATGGAATGAAATAACATTGAAAAAGGTACTCATATGGGCCATTTTCATCATGTCATTGCTTGTCACTAGTATGATCATGTCTGGATTTGAATTCTGCCTCCCCTATGAACTCTATTTGCTACTGGGTAAGTCCCATTCCCTCTCTGGGTCTCTGTTTTTATTGCTTTAATGAGGGACTTTGACTAAAGAATCTGTAAGATCCCTTAGAGCCCCAAATCATACATATTTTTTAGATTTACTTTTCAAAATTGTCAATATCATTAGTTTCTGCCACACCTCCATTTCTAGTATATCTCTCTCCTAAGAAAGCCACTACTTGTAACATATAATGACCAAAAGGAAAAAACAAACAAACAGTTCAGGAAAACTAACCAGTTCATCCAACAAATCTGATATTATATGCAATGTTTTGTACCTATAGTACCCGGTCCTCTACAAAGGGAGGGAGAGAGATTCTCATATCTCTTTTTGTAGGCTAATCTTGGGTCTTTTGATTTCCCAGCATTTGATTTTTTAATTCTTTTGTTGTTCTTTATATTTATATTATGGTAGTCATTGTTTATATCATTTTTCTGATTCTGCTTACTTTTCTCTTTATCACTTTGTATTAGGTCTTCCCATGCTTCTCTGCATTATAATCATCATTTCTTACCATGCAGCAATCAACAAGCAAGTATTTATTAAGAACTTGCTATACCAAGCACAGGCGGCTAGGTGATGCCATAGTGCACAGAGTGCTGAGCCTGGAGTCAGGAAGACTCATTTTCTTGAGTTCAAATCTGGCGGCAGACACTTCCTAGCTGTGTGACTCTGGGCAAGTCACTTAACCATTTTTACATAAGTTTCCTCATTTGTAAAATGAGCTGGAGAAGAAAATGGCAAACTACTTCAGTATCTTTGCTAAGGAAACCCCAAATTAGGTCATGAAGAGTTGGACACAACTGAAAATAACTGAACAACATATGCCAAGTATAGTTGTGCTTAGGACTGTGAATTTAAATACAAACAATGAACAATCTCTGCTTTCTTCCATTACATTTATACACTACAATTTGTTCAGACATGTTCCCAGTTGATAGGTATCTGCCTTGTTTCCAGTTCTTTGCTACTACAAAAAGTAGTGTTATTAATATTTTATTCTATATGGAGCCTCCTGAAGTAATATTACCATTGGATCTCTGGATCAAAGTATGTGAACATTTGTTCACATTTTTAAGCCAAATTCCAAATTTATTTCCAGAATTGGTGGGTCGATTCTCAGTTCCACTGAGACTGTATGTGGATGCCTGGAACACTTTAGTATTCCTGATGTTATCTCTATGGGGGGGGGATCCCTCTTCTAAGGCTGATCAAAGCCTCTCTACATTCTCTCATTCTTCTTGAGGTCCTGTTGCTGCAGAAATTACCCTTTGGTGGCCAGCTATCTTATAATAAGCATTTTTGCACCAACCTGGACTGGTCCTTTGACAATAAATATAAAGTCCTCCAGTGGCCCCTATCTGGAGCCTTCTCATTTTAGTCAGACCTAGCAGAGCCTGTGATCCATTGGCAGTCTTGAAGGGGTGGAGTCATCTCCATGCCACAAGGAGGCAGCCAAAGAGCATCAATCTCAGGTCTAGAGTACTAGAACTGGAAAAGTGGAGCCTTTTATCTGATATTAAGCATTGAATAACAGTGCAGCAAGGACAGTCTCCAAGGTGCTCAGGACCTGCTCAGTATTTGAAGGACTCACAGGCTCAGAGATTTAGAGAGGGAAGACCTCAGAAGCCATCTGGTCCAACTGTCTCATTTTACAGATGAGGCACTGAGGTATCTCAGAAAGGCTAAGTAACATTGTGAGCCTCACAAAGCCAGTAAGATTCTGAGAAGGAATTTGAGCCCAGTTCTTCCTGGCTTCAAGTCAAGTGCTCTATTTGCTTCTTGGTAATTATTTGATCGATTGATTCCCATGGTTTCACACTGAGTTGGGAGCAAAATCAAGACTAGAAGCAAAGTCCCCAGACCGTTTCTTTTCCTATGTGTGTTTAGTAATATTTGTTTAATGCATGATGGAATTTTTAAAAAAATTGTTGAATGAATCATTAATTTCCCTGTTTCTTTTGTTTTCAGGAGAATGTCACAGTCCTCCAAATTCAGAAAATGGTACAGTATGCATATGTGTGTGTGTGTGTGTGTAGCTCTTAAGTTTCAGAACATCAAAAGATTGAGGGGTCTAGACCAGCACTGTTATAATATAGAGGTGGAGCTGGGGTGTAGAGAAGTGAAGGGACTTGGCCAAGGCCACAAAGGTAGTTCTATAAATAGCAAAGGCAGGATTTAAACCCCAGTCTTTTGTCTGCAAATGTTTGTTGATTAATAAATTGCTTGATGGGGCTTAGAGTATGTTGTAAAGTAAGAAAGACAGGGGAGCATCAGGTTATGGAGGCCTCAAATGCCTGGAGTAATATGACTATAGATCTATGCATAAGAAAAATGTATCCTGACAGCAATGTGCAAGTAGATTGGAGGTGGGTGCTAAGATGTAAAGATATTTGGGGGGCAATTTGCAATGGTCAAAATAGAGATCAATGTGTGCATAGGGAGTAATAATGAGACTAGAGAGAAGATAAACATAAGAGATGTTATATGACCATAATTTCCAGAATTTGATGGCAGATGTCTAGGACAGGTGAGGGGAAAGATAATTTCCCCTCTTAATCTACAGTTATGAACTTGAGAGACTTGGTGAGTGGTGATATCCCAGACTGAAGGGCTGCCAAAGATCTGTGAACCCTTCTCCCTGGATCTCAGAATGAATTCGTTTTGCTCAGCCACCCAATTTCACTCCTCATTACTGCTTTATTGATGTGATCAATAGCAGGAGTCATGCTAAGCTAACTGATATGGCTGTTTCCAGGGGCACTACATTTATTTTATCTATCTATATAACTTCTCTTCCTTCTTTCCCTCCCTTTTTTCCTTCTTTCCCTCCTTTTTTCTTTCTTTCCTTCCTTTCTTCCTTCTTTCCTTCCTTCTTACTTTCCTTCCTTCTTTCTCTTTTTTCTTCCTTCCTTTTTTCTTTCCCTCTCTTTTTCTTATATTCTTGCTTTTTCTCTTTTTCTCTCTTTCCTTCCTTCCTGTCTGTCTGTCTTTCTCCCTTTTTGTCTCCGTCTGTCCACCTCTCTAACAACAGGCAGTGTGGTACAGTAGATATTGAGATGGCTTCAGAACCAGGAAGACCTGAGTTCAAGCCCCACATCTGACACATTCTGACTGCATGACCCTGGACAAGTTGCTTAATATATTTAGCAAGACTATAAGTTTCAGAGAAGGTGTCAAACTGATTTAATAGTTTTTTTCAAGGATGAGTTTCCTATAGCAGTGAAATCCTAAGTCTTTCTCATATTTAATATCATTAATAGCATCTCTTTTTCTCAGTCTTCAACTATATCTATATTTCTTCAACTCCCCCTCCCACACTTCAGGAAATATTTAGATATTCAGAGCCTCCAGACCCTATGAGAATTGGAGGTTACAGGCTGTACTGAGTCAGACATTCAAACATCCTTAGCCTGCTTACTCTGCTTACCACACAGTCCTGTTATTTTCTAAAGACAGATAATTAGTAGCTATGCCCAGTAATCAAATCTAATTCCCTTCTTAGTCTGGAGAGAAAACAAGCAAACAATCCCTTCCTTTTTTCCCTGATGTTAATCTTGTAACTATATAAAGAGGCACTTGGTTTTTCCCAATTTAGAATGCTAGAGAAGGTGATGTGATCCAGGAAATTTATTGCCATATTTGATCTGAGCTTTTGAAAGAATTCAAAGCAAATGGATTTTCAAATGAAGAAAATAGTTTGTTCCTGTGTCATTATTTGACAAAAGGCAGCTCAGTTAATGAGCTTACGAGAAATGCATGGAAGGTTATTGGACACATGGTGTTTGTGGGTAGATGTGTTGCTTGGATGATCTGCCAGAAAGAGCTTGCTCCATGGAGACGGGGGATCATTTGGTCCAACATTCAGCTTACATATAAAGAGACTGTAGTCCAGAGAGGGGAAATAATCATCATAGGCTCTCATTGGCTCCTTTCCTCATTATTCTCAATAGCCTCCTAACAAATCTTCCTTCCTTACTTCCCCTTTCCTATTTCTCATACTATATTAGAAATGATCTTCCTCATGCATAGACCTGTCGCTGTTATATTTCAAATCCTTCATCAGGTTACCTATTATTTTCAGTGACTTAAACTTTTTTGCCTGGCATTCAAGGTTCCCTGACTGCCTCAATCTGGCACTAGCTTACCTTATCAGCCTAATCTAACACTATTCCTCACTCACTTTGGATTCCAGTCAAGATGGACCATTCTCGGTTCCCTAAATCTGTCCCATATGTTTTTTTTCTGGCTAGATGTCTTTGCTTGTGCTACTTCTATGTAGGCAATGTCCTTACTCCATCACTGTGAGATGCCTATTAATCTTTTAAAGCTTTGTTCAAATGTGACCTCCTTTAAGAAGCTTTGCTTGATTCTACCTGATATTAAAGACCCTTCTTTCTCTGCCTTCATATAAAACCTGTTCCCAGGCCTGATAGTCTCCTGTAATATAACATGTATTTATCTGTATATGACACATATAGACCTATACTATAACTGATACACTTAGGCAGTATAAAGTGTAGTTGTCGATGCTGTGCATTGTCTCCCTATTAAACTGTAAGCTCCATAAGAGTGGTGACCATGTGCTGTCTAAACTTTCCACTTCTCCCAGCACTTAGTCGTGCTCTGCATATTTAAGAATTCTTGTTCAGCCATGTGCAGCTCTTTGTGACTCCATTTGGGGTTTTCTTCGCAAAGATACTGGAGTGTTTGTTATTTCCTTCTCCAGCTCATTTTACAGATGAGGAAATTGATGCATACAGGGTGAAGTTACTTGCCCAGGGTCGCACAGCTAGTAAGTGTCTGGGGAATAGATTTGAACCCAGGAAAATGAGTCTTCCTGACCCCAAGACTGGCACTCTACCTATCTATGGTACTACCTATCTATGCTATGTATATAGTTAGTGTTTAATAAATATTTGTTGAATCAAATTGAATTACCTGACATTGATGAGCAAGATAGTAATAAAACAAAAGGTGAAATTCTACTTTAATTTGGTGTTTTTTAAGTATTTCTAAAGTAAATAATTTTTATTTAAAATTTTGACCAGATCAATCCAATCGTGTTTTATTCCTTCATTCTTTCAGCAATTCAATTCTTTTGTAAAGGGTTTCTACATGTAAAAAACCAGTATAAGGTGATGGGCAAAACAAACATTTTTGATTAAAAGTAGTCTCTGCTCTCAAGGAGTTTACGGTCATAATATTATAGACTCCTCAGGTTTGCCCTCTGCTACTTGCTACCCCTATGATCTGCAGAAAAATCATTCAGTCTCCCTGGATCACAATATTATCCCTTGTAAAATGAGGAAGTTGGATCAAAAGTTCTCTAAGGCCCCTTTTAGCTCTGACATTCTATGGTTCAAGGTTCTTTTTGGGTCTCTGTTCTAGGTTCTAAGGTTCCTTCCATCTGTGAAATTTTATACACTAATGTACTGATGTCCTTTTTGTCAAAGGGCATACTGGAGACAGCTCAAAGTAGCTTTCTAGGACTAAATTTCCATTTTGAGCATTTACACCTTGGAAATCAGCAAATGCTACAAATTGGGTCTTGATTTTTTGGTTCTTTTCATTGTCTAGACTTAAGAAAATGATGAAGTGCTAATGCACATTAAACTTAAAAGTATGTTGTATACACTTTTTTTTCAGAAACCTGGTTGTTAAACATTTGCCAGCATATCACTGCTTTGCTCCCTGATGTTCCTTATTCTAAGGTTCTTTCTAGCTCTAACATTCTGTGATGTCATAAGGATTATTCTTCCACCCACTGATCACATTTTGTTGTTTCTACAGCCAAATGTGTGGACCTCGATCTTCTCTATTGCAATGACCTATCCTACAACAAGACTTCCTATCCCAATCTGCTGGATCAGAAGTCCCGGGAGGTGGTGGAGTTCAGCTCTGAGTACATTCTCTTGAGTGTGATTCACAACTTGCTCCAAGGAGAATGTAATCCGGACCTACGGTTCCTGGGCTGCTCCATCCTGGCTCCTCGATGTGACGGAGGCCGAATCATGAGGCCCTGTCGGCATGTCTGCGAAAGCCTGAGGAAAAGTTGCCAACCTGCTTTTGACGGTATCGACATGGCCTGGCCCTACTTTCTGGACTGTGATCGCTTCTTTGTCAGTGAAGAGGAAGGATGCTATAACCCCTTAGAAAAACTGAGAGGTGAATACATAGACCCAGAGTCACAAAGCCAGTTTAATTCGTGCTGTATGTCTAGGAAGTTGCAACATATCAAATGGGGAAAGTAGATCCGGAGCTCTCTTCTGCCCCGACTTAATGGGTGACCAAGAGAAAATCACTTCTATAAAATAAGATAGATAGACAAGATCAAGTTTCTTAACCTGGGATCCACGGCCCCCAGATCTATGGATAGCTTTCAGTTTCAGGGGGTCCATGAACTTCAATGGTTAAAAAAATTAGATCTTTACTTCAAAATAATTGTTGGATTATGTTTTTTTTTTTTGTAATCCTGTGCATTTATTTTATATATTTAAAAAGCTTATTCTGAAAAGGGGTTCATAGGCTGCCACAGACTGCTGACAATATGAAGAGACTAAAAACCCCTGCACTAGGTGACCTCCAAGGTCCTTCTTGATTCTAAATTCTATAATTTAGAATCTATATTCTGTAATTTAGAATCTATAATCTGTACTTTCTTTATGACTACGAAGTTTCCAAATCTAAAATTCTACGATCCCTAGGTGTACACTTTATTCATTCTTCTTAAGTAACAATCAAAATAAATGTTTTGGTCCCTTTTTTGTGTGTGTCTTTATGGCAGAGGAGAAGAAATTAGGTACAAATAGGCTTATTTTGGACAGATTCTTCTACACTGCCCCGTCCCTCCCATACATAAATGGTTTAATTCAGTATTTCTGGGCTCTGTGCAAATAGTGGATGTTGGGCCAGGGCTATGGCAGTGTAGCAGGAAGTCATGTAAAATCTGGTGTTAGACTTGAATCAAGCTCTGCATTTATACATTAACCAATACTGTGTTTACTGAGGATGCAAATGGTATTTATTTAATGCTAAGTGCTGCATTTGCAAAGAACCAAGTGTTTTATTGACCTATTACCAAGTTCTGCGTTAGCAAGTTCTGGCAGCTAGGTGGCTCTATAGTGCACAGAGTGCTGGGCCTGGAATCAGGAAGACTCATGTTCCTGAGTTCAAATCTGGGCTCAGACACTTACTAGTTATGTGACCCTGAGCAAATCACTTAGCCCTATTTTTTTCAGTGTCCTCATCTGTAAAATGGGGATTACAGTATCACCTACCTTGAAGGGTTATTGTGACAGAAAAAAAAATGCGATAATATTTATAAAGTGCTTTATATACCTTAAATCACAAGTTATTTAGCTTTTATTTTCAAAATGAGTCTGTATATAGGGACAAGCACTATAATAGCATAGTGTTAAGTATGTGATGCCAAGTAATGCATTTACCTAGTATTCATTACTATATAGTGCGTAGTCTATCTACTGCCCAGGCTTGTAGCAAGGAAAGAGTTTTTGTAAAAATACTTTTTATTGTTTTTCACCTTTCTCTTCCTCTTGTTCTTATATCATCTTCTTCCACATTTTCCTTCTCATCTCATCATTTCCCTTTAGGAAATGAACTGGGGGTGGAGGGTGGGGAGCAGGAGAGAGGTTGGTTGGTTTGTCTGAATCTGGTCACCATTAGCAGATAAGGACCACCTACAGAGAAGGTGAGGAGGCAATTGTTTGCACCAATGTCAGTGAGCTCATAAAATGTCAGAGCCAGGGGTATCTTAGAAATTTTTTAAAGTTGACCATTTTAGAGTTGAGGAAGCTGGCAAACAAGCTAAGCAATGTATCCAGGGCTGGATTTGAATTTAGGTCTTCCTTCATCAAAACCTATCCGTTATGTCACTTAGCTGACTCTAAGAACATAGAATATACCATGTCAGAGTTGGAAAGTGATCTTAGAAAATAGAATGTGGAATAGAAACTGGAAGGGACCTGAGAACAGAGAATGTCAGAGCTAGAAAGGACCTTGGAACAGAGAATGTCAGAGCTGGAAAGGACTTTAGAACAGGGAACGTTGGACAGCTGTAGAACACAGAGCACCTGACAAGGACTGTCTATCCTAACCCCCTCATTTTACAGAAGAGAGAACCAAGGTTCAGAAAGCTGAAGTAGACTTGCCCAAGCTCACACAGGATGTAACATTCCTTCTCTTTTCCCAGGAAGCCTAGATGAGAATGAAGAGCTGCCCTCCAACATGCCCTCCACATTCATTCAGTTTACGCACCACTCATACCTGCAGATGGTGAGGGTGCTGAAGAAGACAGCTTCCCGATGTTCTCACATTGCCAAGACCTACAGCATTGGCCGCAGCTTTGATGGGAAGGATCTTCTTGTTATCGAGTTTTCAAATCGACCAGGCCAACATGAATTACGTAAGCAGGAGAGCATTTTTCATGGATAAACAAGTTATGTTATAGAAGGGGCTCGAGAAGGCTATATGTCTCAATGGAGAGAAAGGTTGAAATAATTATAATGATGGTTCACATTTCCCCAGATTTGTAAGATATGCAATGTAACTTCTTCATCAAAGCAACTTTCACAGGGAGGTCGAGATTAATAGCTTATCATTCGAATTTTACAGATGAGGACGTTTAGTCCTTATGAGTTAAGGGTCCCATAACTATTAGGTGAGAAAGCCAGGATTCAAGACCAGGTCTTCTAACCCCACGCTCTTTCCATACTACATATCATTCTTTAAATAGCCATAGAAACATAGAGATAGCATTCAAAGGGACCTCAAAAACCATTTAGTCCAAGTTTTTCTTGTTACAGAAGAAGCAACAGAGGCCTGAGAAAGTTAAATGACTGGGGTATCTAGGTGGCATAATAAATAGAGCACCAGCACTGGAGTCAGGAGGACCTGAGTTCAAATCCAGCCTTAGACACTTAACACAAAAACTAGCTGTGTGACCCTGGGCAAGTCACTTAACCCCAACTGCCCTACAAAAAAAATGTTAAATGAGTTCACCAAGATTATCTATTTAATAAGTGACAAAGCTAGGATTTGATTCAGATTCTGCTGTTCTTTCTATTAGACCACACTGTCTATGCCAGTACTTGGGACTTCATTCTTGCAACGTGCTTACAAGGCTACTGCCCCACCTTAAAAACATTTTTTAATTGATGTATTAAGACCTCTAACATAAAAAGTAAAATGAAGGTTTGATATCTGCGTCTGATGTAATCATTATTTCTGTCTGATATGGTCAATGTGGAAAGAGCCCAAACTTAGGATTGGGAGGCCTGTGTTTGAGACCAATTTCCACTGTGTACTAGATATTAAAGATGGATCACCACTTGATAATGATATTATAGAGGGTCTTTAAAAAAAATTTTATTTTCTCAAATCAGTTAACATATACTGTGTTTTCCTCTTCCCTCCCCCTATTGAGAAAAGAAGAAAAATAATACCCCTGTTATAAATAGGTAGAACTAAACAAAATAGATGACTCTATTGGCCATGCCATGTGTATGTAGGTATGTGTGTGTGCATGTGTATATATTCACACACACAAAGTGGATTCAGAGTGAAGATTAAGAATATATATCTGTATATCATACTGTATGTATGTATGCATGTATACATGATATGATATGATGTGATACATACATGTTTGTGTGTATATATAGTTATATACACACATATATGTCTTGATCTTCACTCTGAATCCATCATCACTGTGACAAGAAATGAGCAATATGTTTCATCACCAGTCCTCTGGAATTATGGTTGGTCTTTGAATTGATTAGAATTCCTAACGTTTCAATGGTTGGTTGGTTGTTTTGTTTGTGTGTTTTTACAATATTATTGCTATCGTATAATTTGATCTCCTGGGTTCTGCTCACTTCACTGTCAGTAATTTCATAGAAACCTTCCTAGCTCTCTCTGAAACCATTCCCTTCATCATTTCTTACAGCAAAATAGCTTTCCATCACATTCATATACCAGCCATTCTTGACCAGTGGGCACCCCCCCCTCAGTTTCCTATTCTTTGCCAATGCAAAAAAAGCTACTATAAATATTTTTGTACAAATCAATTGTTTTCCTTTTTCTTTGATCCATTTAAGAGTATAGACTCACTGGGTCAAAGGGTGTCCATGGTTTAATAACTTTGGGGGCATAGTTCCAAATTGCTTTCCAGAATGACTGGACCAGTTTACAGCTCTAACAACAGTGATGTCCTGATTCCACTGAAGCCCTAGCAGGGGATCATTTTTCAGGTAGGAGTTGATCTGCATCATCTCTGAGATGCCTTATAACTGAGATTCTGTGAAGTATTTTGTAAACTGCATATATACATAAGGGGGTTACAGTTATTAATGTAAGGTATTTTTACCTTATATATAAGGTAGTTTATGTATACTATTATATTATAGATAAAGTATTTTATTTTTGTTTTATTTAGCCCAAATTATTCAGTTTGGATATACTGATCACATCAAATGGATAACTGCCAAATGTCTACTTAATGTTAAGTAGACACTGTTTTAAAAACCTAGTAGTGATCAGTAAGTAACAAGAAATTGTATTTTCTGAAATCATTCTATTTGCTTAATCATAGTATGATGGATAGAGTATTCGACCAAGAGTCAAGATGGCCTGGAATTGAATCTAAGTTATTTAATATCTTTTTGTGCCTCAGTTTCTTTGTACATAAAATGGAAATATTAATAGCCCCCCTTCATAGGTTGTGAGGATGAAATAGGATAATGTATGTACAGTTCTTCACAAACCTTAAAATGCCGGAAAATTTCAGCTGCTATGATGAACATTTATTTCTACCTGGTTTCAATGAGTTTTTCAGGAATAATCGACATGGAGAGCAGAAGAAGTGAGTAGACCACCATCATGTAAACAGTCATTCATTGACAAATTAGGTAGATCTGAGTTTCCAAGGTCTGACACAGGCAAGGAGTAGAGTATTTATTAATGAAATTTAATTATTCTCTCTGATGTTTCTCAAGTGCTGAGATTTTTATAAGAAAAAGTGTGAAATTATGTTGTGAATGTATAAACTCTTTTTTTTCTTTTTCTCTTGCTATTTTTGCCTTTTGCTCAGCATGGATCTCAAATAGGTGAGTTTCATGTTTGGCTCAGATGCTTTTTCTTGATCAGATTTCTTTAGCTTTCCCTGACTGGGTCTTGTTCTTTATACCGCAAGGTAAGAGATGGTGGATAAATGTTTTTGTGTATTGTTTTCAAAGTTTTAAATCCATTTCAAACCATCTTCTTAAATTGTGAATGTATTTCGAGAAAGACTCATTTTCGATTTCTTAGCCATTCCTGTTTAGAATGGCTTGTGAAACTTTCAGCGGATATTCTCCAGATTCTGACTTGATTTCAGTGGATTTCAAGTTCCCCTGATTTAAAGCAGTTGCCTCAGTCTTGATCTTGGGCAGGATCTTTAGATGCCCTAGGTCTTAACGTTCTTATTTGACAAGTGAGACTAATTTGAGGTCCTCCTTCATAGGATCATAGAGTTAGAAGTAGAAGGGACATTAAAGGCCATCTAGCTGTTTGACCAAGAGTGGCTCCCATGACTTCCCTTGGGCATTGATAAAATAAGTAGATTGGCCTTGAAGACCTCCCAGGCTACTTCCCATGGTGAAATCTACCATCTCATGCATTTCTCATCAGAGGTATTCAAGTAGATTCTCTGATAGATATCTCAACAGATACATCTATGCTCAATGATCACCAATCACTTTTAGCCACTCACTGGCCAATCAACTGCATTTCTGGTTTTCTAAATGATGCCCCCTCTCAATGCCTCTTTCCACAGTTGAACCAGAATTTAAGTACATTGGCAACATACATGGAAATGAGGTGACTGGGAAGGAGATGCTCATCTACCTTGCTCAGTATCTGTGCTCAGAGTACCTGCTGGGCAATCCTCGAATCCAGAGCCTGATCAATACCACCCGGATTCACCTGCTCCCTTCCATGAACCCTGATGGCTATGATGTGGCCGCAGCAGAGGTGAAAGCATGCCTTCTTATTTCTTGGGACATAGGGGGAGGATGGGGCCTGAAGCCTGCTGTGGTTCAGGGGAACAGCACTGGATTATGAGCTGGAAGTCTTGGGTTCAGAGTAGGTTCTTTCATTTATTAGCTGAGTGTCCTTATGTAAATCATTCAGTTTTTCTGGGTTTCTAAATTTCCTTGAAGCTAGGTGACTCAGTGGAGAGAGCACTGGGCTTGGAATCAGGAAAATTCTTCTTCCTGAGTTCAAATCCAACCTCAGACACTTACTAGCTGTGTGACCCTGGGCAAGTCACTGAATGCTATTGGCCTCAGTTTCCTCATATGTAAAATGAGATGGAGAAGGAAATGGTAAACAACTCCAGTATCTTTGCCAAGAAAATCCCAAAAAGGGATACAAAGAGTTGTTCACAACTGAGAATGATTACATAACAACAACAACAAGGTTTCCTCATCTATCATTGATGAAATTGGACACTGAGTCAAATCAGTAAGCATTTATTAAGGATTTACTGCGTGCCTGGCATGTAGAATACAAACATAAAGAAAAAGAAAGGCCCTCAAGGAGCTTATGCGTCTATGCTCTAAGGCAACAGTTATCAAAGGAATTGGAAGAACTTCACTTTGTGAATTTTTAAACGGTCACAGGTAAGGGATGCTTGTTATAATTCTATAAGACAGTAGGTTTTTTACCTGGAAAGAACCATAGAGATTGGTCCAAAACTCCTATTTGATAAATGAGAAGGTGAAATAACTTGGCCAAGGTCAGACAAGCAGTAAGTGGCTGAGCTGTGCTTCCTGCTGGTCCCTTGGATGCGCATCCGATGCTCTTTTCCTGCCCTGAGATTCTGCGATTCTAAAGCAGTTATTTGGGAGGGGAATGACAAGATGCCATTTGCATGGATGTCTTCTTTAATTTTCTTCTGCCTCTTTGGCTTTATGTAGGCATATGAAGCATGGGATCAAGATTTGGAATGGAAAGAAACCTTAGATTTCATTGAGTTCAACCCTCTCATTTTACAGGAGTTAGGTGGTGCCATAATGCATAGAATACTAGACCTGAAATCATGAAGACCTGAGTTCAAATCCTTCCTCAGACATTCACTAACCATGTGATCTTGGAAAAGTCACCTAACTTCTGTTTGCTCCATTTCCTCATCTGTAAAATAAGGATAATACCACCTAATTCTCAGGGTTGTTTTGACAGTAAAACAGTTTTGTCAGCCTTAAGCCATCATATAAATGCTAAATGTATTATTATTATTATTATTATTATTACAGATGAGATGCCATGTTTATTATTATTATCATTATTATTACAGATGAGATGCCATGTTTATTATTATCATTATTATTACAGATGAGATGCCATGTTTTGGCACTGAGAAATCTCAGGTTCCCATAACCAGCGTTTTCTGAGGCAGGATTCAAATTCAGGTTTTTTTCTGACCACTATGAATGAGCCAAACTTTTTGATATGGTAGAAAGTCCACAGGATAGGAGAAGATTTTCTGTTGGATTTTGAGACATCATTTAGTAAGGCTAATTTCTAGTAGAGAGAGGAAAGGATGGTCCATCTCAGTTAGAGCAAACCAAGGGTTCTTGGATCTGAGCAGGAAATGTTTTCTACCTTGGAGAGGTCAGCTTTCTTCATGGAGAAAGTTGGATTATGATCTGGCCTTTAAGGACAGATAGGAAGATATCAACTGGGACTGATGGGAGGGAGTGGGTAGGATGCTGAAGCTTTCTGGGAATAATGTATAATGGGATCAAAGGCATGGAGATTGGAGACTCCATGTTTATTTTTTTGGAGGGGAGGGATGTGTTAGAGTACAGACCTTGTAAAACAGAGCAGTGAAAGATTAGCTTGGGAAGGTATGTTAGAGCACAATTATAAAGGCTTTTAATGCCTCAAGCTAAGGAGTAAGAAATGGGTAATAGGGAGCTAGTGGAGAGTTGTGAACCAAAGAGTGGCAGAAACAAAGACGTATATTAAGATTATTTTGGGTGGATCAGAGTGAGAGAGAATGGATTATAGAGTCATAGGTTTAAAACTGGAAAGGACTTCATAGGAGAATGCAACTTCATAATTTTATAGACGAAGTAAAAGAAGCCAGCAGTGGTTAATAACTTGTCCATGGATCTACAGCTAGTTAGAACCTAAGACATGAACCAAACCGAGTCTTTCTGACTCCAAGTCTAGAGCTCTGGTCACTAGGTCACATAATTTCATGGAGGCATGCAACCCATTCTAATGGTTATTGCAATTGTTCAGGAAAGAGTTGGTAAGGCCTAGGCTTGGATGGTGGCAATAGAAATAGAAAGCAAGGGACAAATGGGAGAAGTGTTGCTGAGATGGAGGTAGCAGATTACATCCTTGGAACAGTCTGGGGGTCAGAGCTATCCAAAGACAGAGGCTTCCTGCAGGGTTGGCCTGAAAAGGATGAACTTGGGAATGGAAGGGATGATTCAGTCCTGAGTTGCTGGCCTGGTTTGGCCTTAAGGGGCCTGTCTCATACACAGCATGATACAGAGTCTGCCCTTACTCCCTGTGGTGATTGAGAAGACTGGCACATTTTTCTCAAGAGTGGGCCTACGGATTCACCCCTTGAGCTCTGGCCAAATCCCACTGAAAGTAATTATGGCCCATACAGCTCTCTATTCCTCCGTTTGTGAGTTTCTGAAGCTTTTATCTTCTTATGTCCCACTGGGCGCGTAAGCTTTCAATAGTTCCTAACAGGACACATTAGAGAGGGCAGCCCATCAGGAGGGAGAGGCCCCTGTCTGATGTAGATTCTGCATCCTTGAGAATGGCTTCATTATATACTCTGTTAAACACAGAGACAAAGAGCCAGTACATTGGTGCTTGCCAATGAACCTTAGAATCATGGCATATTGGAACTGGATGGGGCTTGGCATGTAGGTAGATCATAGAATGTCCACAGTGGAAGGGACCTTAGAATACAGAATGCTTTAGAAGTAGAAGATTGTTAGAAAATGGACTATAATAACAAGAACTAGCACTTTAAGATTTGCAAAGTATTTTGCATAAATTAGGCAAGTATATAGGCAGTTGGGTGGTTCAATGGACAGAGTGGTGGGCATGGGGTTAGGAAGACCTGAGTTCACATTCTGCCTCAGACTTTTACTGCTATGTGACCTTCGGCAAGCCACTTAACTTCTTTTTGCTTCAGTTTCCTCAACTATAAAATAGGATAATAATAGCACCTGCCTCCAGGGTTGTTATGAGGATAAAATGAAATAATATTTGTAAAGTACTTAGCACGGTGCTTGGCACATATACAATCACTAGCTATTACATTATCTTCTTTGATCCTTACAACAACCCTATGAAGTAGGTGCCATTGTTATCTTCATTTTATGGATGAGAGAACTGAGCCTGAGAGAGTTTAAGTCCCTCACCCACAGTCACATAGGCAGCAAGTGGCTGTGTGCATCTTCCTGATTCTGGGTCCTGCACTCTATCTACAACACCACTGGGCTGCCTGAAATAGAACATTAATGATGGGAGGAACATTAGAACACAGAACCTGAGAGCAAAGAATGTAGCATGGAAGAAATGAAAGAAACTAAAATGTAGAATGATAAAAATGGAAGGGCCTTTAGAACCTGGAATATAAAGTGGCAGAGATGAAAGTTATCTTCTTACCTGGAAAGGACAGAATCAGAGTGTCAGAGATGGAAGAAAGCTGAAATATTATCAAGGACAACCCCTAGCTAAACAGAAATACCCTCTGCAACATCTCTGATAAGTGGTTTTTTATTTAATATGTCTCCTCTTCTGATGATGCAAAACTCCCAGCTTAATGAAGTAGTCGGTTCTAATGTTGGATAACCCTACTAGTAAGGTTATATTAAGATGAAATCTTCCCCCCTTTCAGAAGTAGAAGGGACTTACCGAACACAAACTATCAGAAATGGAAGAGTACTAGAGCATAGAATATAATAACAACAACGAGCATATTTATAGCCCTTTCTACCCATTAGTCCTAATTTTGCTCTTTGGTGTTCAACAGAACATGCCAAGTTCCTCTTTACCATGAGAACACTTTGAATATTTGAAGACAACTTTCATCCCCACGTCCTTAAATATTCTGTTCTCCAGCCTAAATAGTGCTAGCTCCTTCAACTTATCATGGAATATCATAGTTTCCCATCATCTTATCATCCTGACTGTCCCACTCTGGACCAACCCTAGCTTATAGTGTCCTTTCTAAAATGAGATGGCCACTACTAACTATGGTATTTACTCTAGCTTTGGTCTGACCAGGGCAAGACAATCAACATCTGGACTTCTTAAAAAAAAAAAAAAAACTTGTTTATCATTCATTTATAATCAGTTCCTCCTACTGCCTTCTCTCTATGCCCCCATTGAATAACCAGTTCTCTCCATTGAAACTCTTATCATAAACATGTCTATCTATCTATCTATCTATCTATCTATCTATCTATCTATCTACCTATTTATCTGTGTCTATGTATCCATCTATGTATCTGTGTCTATCTATGTATCCATCTGTCTATGTATCTACGTTTCTCCCTGTCTATATGTCTATCTATCTATCTATCACTCTATACCCATTCCAGCAAGAGAAATTTTTAAAGAGAAATTTTAATATTGGCCATGCCTGAAAATGTCTCTCTCTGCATTTTAAGGTCATCACCTTCCTGGCTGAAGCTGAGTGGGATATCTTATTTTCAGTTTTTTGGACTGTCATTGCATTGAAGAGAGTACCAAAATCTTTCAGCTGTTTTTTCTCTTTGATGTTTTTGTTGTTACATAAATTGATTTCTTGGTTCTGCTCATTTTGCTCTGCATCAGTTCATAGGGGTCTTTCCAGTTTCCACTGAAACTCCTCCATTTCATCATTTCTGATTGCACAACAATATGACAGTGTATTCACCACAATTTGTTTAGCAACATCTGGACTTTATGCATCTATTTAAACAAAAATGAATAATAAAACTGGCATGGTAGAGCTGGCTTAGAGATTTTGTAGTTAAAATCTCTCAATTTACACAAGAAAAATGAGGTCTAAAGAAAAGAAGGGCCTTGTATGATGTCAGATAGGAGTTAGGTGATAGGAGCTAGGACTAGAGCCCAACACTTATCACAGTATTCACTTGGTGCATAACAGGTGCTTATTGAGTATTGATTGATTGATCAATTTCCAGATTCCCAGTTCACACTTACTCCTTTAAAACACTGCCTTATCCTTTCCACACTTACCTTGTCTGGGAGTAGGTAAGTAGTTGATATATTGATCTGACTTAAACACTGCCTGATTTCAGGGTGCAGGATATAATGGATGGACAAGTGGCCGGCAAAACTCTCAGCAGCTAGACCTCAACCGCAACTTCCCTGATCTGACTCAAGAATATTATCGACTAGCAAGTACCCGGGGAGTTCGAACTGACCATATTCCCATTCCACAGTACTACTGGTGGGGTAAGGTATGAATTACACATCTTTTAACCACTTCATCTCAATCAGTTGTTTTCTTTTAACCCTCAAATGGGACATAGGCATTTGTGCTCAGATGACTTCAGACAGTCCAATCCAGCCCAATCCAATCATAGCTGCATTTACTAAGTGCCTACCATCTACTGAACCCTATGCTTAGTTCTGGGAAAGGTGTAAATGACTTTGACTTCCATGGGGCTCAAAGCCTAGAAGGGGAATAAGATATAAACAGATAAAACTATAATACATGATGCTACCTCAGTACATCTTAGGAGTGTGACACAAGGCTAAATGAAGGCTGGGTTGGTGGGGGGGAGTGGAGATCATTGTGAACAGTATCTTTCAGTCTCAAAGATGTTATTCTCCAATTTGTTTCAATCAACAGGCCTTTATCAGATAGAGGCTTGAAAGGAAGCCAGGGAAGCCAGAAAGTGATATGTGTGGGGGTGAGGGGTGCAGTGAGCATTCTAGGTACAAGGGCCAGGCAAAGCAAAGACTCCTAAATGGGAGATGGCGGGAGTGGATACCCCTCCACTTTAAAAGTGTGATTACTGAAAGGTAGAGGCATGAAATGAGAGTGGAAGGGCCTGTGGTTTTTGCTGGTGGCACCATAATCCTGTAGTCTCTACAGCCAGGGGATGAAGGTCAGGATTGGAACTTGTCTGGAGACTTCTCAGTGAGTGTCTTTTCCGCCTATCCTTCCCATCGGTCCTCACTGTATGGGTCTAGGAGGCTGGACTAAATCTATACCAATTCTAAGACATCCCTTGGAATTTGTTTTACTGAATAAATTTGCCCTGACATCATCATGTTGTCCCCTCATTTGCCTCTTTCTCCCCAAAGGGGGATGGGTGATCTCTTGGGAGCTATAGCTGCAGCCCCCATCTCTGCTACTCTTCCCCAGGCCTCTTTGCATCCAGCTTCAAAAGCCTTCATTAAAACCTGCCCTGCTGAGTGTGCTTGGCCGGCAGCAGGTCTGAAATGTCTATGCAGAGCAAAGTCAACACACTCTATAGAAAGTCTTTGTGAGAAACTCAAAACTTTGGGAAAGTTCAAGAAAAAAATGTTTGAAAACACTGTGTGTGTGTGTGTTTCTTTTCTTCCAGAAAAATAGATCCTATAACTATGGAAATACTCTCTTAGAGTGGGAAGAGAGATTTGACATCCAGTAGTTCAATCCCTTTAATCTTGACAAATGAGGAAACTGAGGCAGCTAGGTGGTACAGTAAATAGAGCACTGGCCCTGGAGTAAGGAGGACCTGAGTTCAAATCCAACTTCAGATACTTAATAACACTTACTAGTAGTGTGACCTTGGGCAAGTCACTTAAAACCAATTGCCCTACTTAACCCCTCCAAAATGCAAAAAACAAAAACAAAAGAGGAAACCAATGCCCACAAATGGTAAATGATTTACCAAAGCTCATAATGAGTTAGTTAGCAGAAGAATGAGGAGTAGAATCATAAGACCAGTTTTTATAACAGCAGATAAAGATTGAACCTACAGAGTTCAGGAGTCAGGGAGACCCAAATTCAAATCCAGTGTCATGCACAGCCTAGCTGTGTGACCCTGGGCAGGTCACTTAACCCTGTTTGCCTTAATTTCCTTATCTGTAAAATGAGCTGAAGAAGGAAATGGCAAACTATTCCAGTATCTTTGCCAAGAAAATCCCAAATGAGGTCATAAAAAGTCAGACATGACTGAAATGATCCAACAAAAATAACTTTATTTTTAATTTTTGATGCAACTAGGTGTCTCAGTGGATAGAGTGCTGGGTTTGGAGTCAGGAAGACTTGAGTTCAAATCCAGACTCAGATGCTTACTAGCTATGTGAACTTGGACAAGTCGCTTAAACTTCTTTTTGCCTCAGTTTTTTTTTCCAACTTTAAAAATGGGAATAATATCAGCATCTACCTCTTAGGATTATTGTGAAGATCAAATGAGATAATATTTGTAAAAAAAAAATAGTGTTTAAGACAGTGCCTAGCACATAATAGGTCTTAATAAATGCTTATTCCATTCTCTTCCCAATCCCACTTTATATCCCTAGTGCTTATGCCTGACCTATAATAAACACTTTTAAAAAAATTCACTTTTTAAATTTGAGTTCCAAATTCTCTCCCTCCTTCACCCACTGAGAAAGCAAACAGTAGGATACTCATATAATAAAGCCTTAATAAATGCTTGTTGATTGGTTAATTAGTATTCAGACCTCCCAGGAAATCCAGAAATCATAAGAGACAGCTAACAAATGTGAAAGGGAATGGGTGGTGGGCTCAAATGCTGCCTCCACATCCCAGGTCACAAAGCCTATTCTGCTTGATCCCAGGGGGCAAAGTGAGGAGTAACGAGGAGAGATTGCAGGAAAGTAGATTTTTATCTCCATGGAAGATAGGGTGTTTGCATTCCCAAAGCTCACTGTTACCTTATTTTCTTGTTTTGACAATAGCTAAAAAATTAGCAACATAGTGTGGGGTGCACAGCGACCCCTGGTGGCCAAGGGCAGATCCAGTTATAATTCATAGATTCCAAAGTGGAATTCAGTCCAATCCCCTCTTTTTACAGATGTTGGCAACTAAGACCCAGAGAAATTAAATGACTTACCCACTGGCATCCAATGGTAGGTAGCAGAGCTGGGATTTGAGCTCAAGGGTTCTGAATCCAAATCTATTGCCTTCTCCATTATACTATACTGACTCTCATATATCTAGAGGAAAGTATGGAGGACTATACACCAAGAAAATGTAAAGCAAAGCAAAACAAAACAAAGTCATTAACTCTTGCAAGGATATTTTTCCCATCTCCCAACAGAGGTCTTGTACAACGTAATTGGACCTGAAGATCCAATTTTACCTATAGAACTCTTCTCACTTAGTGCTGTGAGTCTGGAGATGACAGAATCATGACAGATGGAGAACCCGAGGCTTAGCAAGGGGGAGGGGACTACTTGGCCTTATAGCCAACAAGTGTTAGAGTTGGGACTTAATTGGGACTTCCTTGTAACACAATGGGAAAGACTAAATGACCAGCTCGTATCTCCCCAGCTACCTACCCTGCCCTTCTCAAGTTCATAATAACCTTTTCCCAAGACCTCATTAAACATTTTACATCTCTTTATGAAAGGCAATATAGCATAATGGAGAGAGAAAGGGCCCTGAAACCAGGGTGATTTGGGTTTCAGTCCTGCCTTTGACACATACTGCCAAATGACTCTGGGCAAGTCACTTAATTTTTCAGGGCTTTTTGTTGTTTGTCAGTCACTTCAGTCATGTCTTGCTCTTCATGATCCCAGGTGGGGTTTTCTTGGCAAAGATACTAGAGTGAGTTGTCATTTCCTTCTTCAGCTCATTTTATAGAAAAGGAAACTGAGGCAAGCAGAGGTAAGTGACTTGTCCAGGGTCACACAGCTAGTATGTTTCTGAGGTTGGATTTGAACTTAGGTCTTCCTGACTCCAGACTTGGTGCTCTGTTGCACTCACTAGCTTCCCTTTTAGGGTTATGCTGCATTAATAGAGAAAATTCCTCTCTATTTCAATGAAATCACAAATCTAGTACCTCTCTTTTGAAACTCTCTGTTATTGTACATTAGAGTTATCCCTTTATGCGTGTCCTGCCTGCTATTAGACTATAAGCTGCTTGATGGCAGGAACTAAATGGCCCAGACTTTAAATCTCTTGTCCCTAGCATAATGCTTGGTACATAGTAGGCAGTAATTTAAATTATTCTTGCTTACAGATCACAGGTACGAACATCCAAGGTTATTCTTTCATATCACAGCTTTTCTTCCTTAATAAATGATTGATTAGTTGTTTTAGCCTTTCACTTTTACTGAATAGGAAATCTGAGTGAAAATTGTGTGGAATAAATGTCAGTGGTCTAATCCAGAAAGCATTTATTGAGTGCTTACTATGTACAAAATACTATTCTAAGTGCCAAGGATGCAAAGACAAGATAAAATTAAAACATTCTTGAAGCTTTCATTCTGTGGGGGATGAGGTGGGCAGAGAATACAACATGTAAATAGATTAGCATATACACCATAATTTGAGGAGGGAGAGGACACTAATTAATACCTAGGGAAATCAGGAAAGACTTCTTATAGGTGGTAAACTGAGCCCCAAAAGAAACAAGACATTTTGGGATGGTAGGAAAAGGGCTAGATTTGGAATAAAGAGGCTTTAAATCTCATTTATTTTACTGACTAACTGTGTGACTTTGGGCAAGTCACTCTTCCCTTTTGGGTCTTCGGTTTCCCCATTTTTTAAGAGAAACCATTGAGCTCAGTGATCCCTAAGGTTCTTTCCAGTCCTCATTCTCTTTGTTCAGGTGGCTCCAGAGACCAAAGCTATTATGAAGTGGATGAGGACCATCCCATTCGTGCTGTCGGCCAGTCTCCATGGGGGCGACTTGGTGGTTTCATATCCTTTCGATTTCTCGAACCATCCCTTCGAAGAAAAAATGTTCTCTCCCACACCTGATGAGAAGGTAATACCCACTTTCCTTGGTAAGTCCAAATATTTTCCTCATGGAAATTCCATGGTTTTCTTGATGTGTGTGTGTGTGTGTGTGTGTGTGTGATAGTGTCATATTGCTGAAGGAAGCTCGTGAGAGGAGAAACACCATGACGTTTAGAGTTAAAAGACTTAGGTTCAAATGTTATCTGTTCCTTACAACTTGTGTGACCTCAAGCATATCACTCGACCTCTCTTGGTCTTAGTTTGGGAGCTGGACTAGAAGACCTCTGAGGTTTCTTTCAGAGCTGTATCTTACAATCCAATGAAAGAAGAGTCAGGAAACCTGGGTTCTGTTCCTCCCTGAACCACTTTCTTGTCATGTGACCCTGAGCAATGTATTTAACTCCTCTGAGGCTCAATTTTCTTTTTGTTAAATGGGATGGATGGAGAGTATCATGGATGCAATAAACATGAGCTTTGTGAGATAGTGGAGGATGGAAGGCCCTGGTGTGCTATGGCCCATGGGGTCAGGAAGAGTTGGATATTCCTGAGTGACTGAAAAAACTCCTACCTCACAGGGTTATTTTGAAGATCAAGTGAGATAATATTTGCATAGACTTCTATAGAATGTGATCAGTGAAATTGTTTAATGTAAGCAAATGTATTTATTGTGTTTACTTCTATAGGGATAGAGACTGAATCTGTGATTTCATTGGTCTAGGGAATTCCCAGGTGAGGACACTCAATACCAATGTATATCATAGTTTCAGTGAATAGCCTAAAATACTGATAGGTACTTACCTAGGGTTATGCAAGTATATTTCAGAGGCAGGACTTAAACCCAGATCTTCTTAGCTTTAAGGCCAGTTTTCTATTATACTAAGAGAAAACTTTATCTTTCAGTTGGCAAAATTAAAAATGTGGCTCTCTGTGTGTATGTGTATGCACACAATCACAATTTTAAATACTCATAGGATAAGAATACAGCTTGGTTTAGATGGGATGATTTTGATAGTCGTCAGAGAGGAGATAAACTATTCAACTTTTATTCTGCTTCTGGTTTCTCTGCTTCCCACTTTACTGAGAAAATAGAAATGATTTGACCTTGGGCTTAGACTTCTCTGCTCATCTCCATGCTTCCATCATCCTTCATTCCCTCCTCCTTGGCTCCATTCTCTAAGGAAGAGAAGGCTTTTCTCCTGGTGAAGTTGGGTCCGTCTTCTCATGCCCTTGATCTCATTTCTTCTCCTATCATCTAGGAGCTTCATTCTGTGATCATTCAATTCAATGCAACAAACCGTTATTAAGCACAAACTGTATGCAAGTCACTGTGCTAGGGGATAAAAAGACACAGGGGGTATGGAGAAAGTCAAAATATTACCTGCTCTTAAGGAGATTTACAGCCTACATTTCCTCCTCCCATTGTCATTATTGCCTTATCCACTGATTCCTTCTCTGATGCCTCTAAGTGTGCCTAGGTTTCCATCTTAAAACAAAACAACAAAAACTACAAAACTTTACTTAATCCTGGTGTCCCCTCAAGCCATTCTACTCTATCTATTTTCTGGATCTCAGTCAAACTCTCAGAACAGTACTATAATACACTTTTGACACGTTTCTTCACCTCCCATGTGTTCCTCAGCTCCTCGGAATCTTGTTTTCATCCCCATCACTTGACTGAAACTTCTGTCTCCCAAGATTATACTGACTTCTTAATGGCTAAATCTTTACTCAGGGCTCTTCCTACTTGCCCCACCCCCAGCAACTTTTGACAAGTTAACAAGTTAACTTATTAACCACCTCTTCTCCTGGGTAATATCTACTCTTTTACCTTCTGTGACTCTACTGTCTTCATATTTTAATCCTATCTCTCCTTCTTGGTTCCCTTTGCATCATCTCCCTTCACTAATACAGATGTCCCTCAAGATCTTGGGTTTAGACACCCTTTCTCTTTCTTGGTGGTCTTATTAGCTTCATTCACAAATGACTCCCAAATGTACATTTGTTCAGTAATTCAGTCATGTCTAACACTTTGTGACACCATGGACTATGGCATAGCAACAATTATCCATGGAGTTTTCTTTGCTAAGAAGAAGTTGTTTGGCATTTCCTTCTTCAGTCTATTAAGACAAACAGAGGTTAAATGACTTACCCAAGGTGACACAGTTAAGTAAGTGTCTGAGGCCACATTTGAACTCAGGTCTTCTTGACTCGAGACTCAACATTCTACCCACTAAGCCACCTGGCTGCCTCTTTAAGTCTATATAACTAGCCCTAGTGCTTTTTGCCGTCCCATCAAACTGTCTGCTGGACATTTCCACTTGGATGTCCCATCAGCATCCCAATCTCCTTATGTCCAAATCAGGACTCATCTTCCTCACTAAAACTCACTCCATTTCACACCTTCCTATTTTGCTGCAGGTACAATCATCCACTTTGGAATCATCCTTACCTCTTGCTTCCTTTTCACCTCCCATCTCTAATGAGCTGCTTAATGTTGACATTTCCTTCTCATTCATTCCCTTTTCTCTATTCATATGGCCACTACCATATTTCAGGCCCTTGCTATTTCTCAACTGACTATTACAATAACCTCTTAGTTGACCTTTCTGCTGCCTATCTCTTTACTCTCCAATTCATCCTTCTTACAGCTGCTTAAAGTCTAACCATGTCATCACCATATTCAAGAATCCTTGGTGACTTCCTATTGCCTCTGGGATAAAATACCAACTTTTCAGATTAGCCTCGAAAACCCATTATAATCTGGTTTGGTTTCCCCTTTCAGACTCATATCCTGTTATTTCCCTTCATTCACTCTATTTCTACCAAAGAGGCCTTCTTGCCATTTCCCAAATTTGATATCCATTTTGTACAGCCTATCCCCCCATGCCTATGCTATATCCCATCTTCACTTCTGCCTCTTGGAATTCTAAGTTTCCTTCAAGTCTCTGTTTATTGGCCACATCTTACCTGAAACCTTTCATCATTTGGTAAAGTTTCTGTAGAACAGGACTGGTAGGACAGGCCTGGAAAATGGTCCATTTTCTGTCTATATTTTCAAATAAGTCATGAAAAGAGAGCCTGCTAACCCATACGACAAGGAGCTGGAGTTTGCTTCCTGGGAGAATTCTAATATGAATTATGAAAGGGATGGCTAGTAAGCATCAAAAAAAGGAAGTCATGCCCACAAGGAGCCAGTAATGTCCAGGAAGCACATAACATGCCAGGATAAACTCATTTCTATTTTTGACAGGGTTACTAAACTGGGAGATCAGGGAAATGATCTAGTTATAGTTTACTCAGATTTCAGCATAGCAATTAATTAAATATTTCATATTCTTCTCATGCATTAATTGGAGAGACCTAGATGATGATATAATGAGAGAGCATAGGAAATGGTGAATGACCCTCTTTGGAGTAGTCATTAATGGTTCAATGTTAACTTGGCAGGATTGTTCCAGGGATCTGTGTTATTTAAAATTTTATTTTTATTTATTCAAACTGTTGGCCTTGGATAAAAGCATAGGTTATTACCTATGCTTTAATATAATGTTTAATATCAAATATGCAAATGATGCAAATCTGGAAGGGATGTGAGTCAGGCTCTAAAAACAACCTTGACAGACGTCTGGAACATTGGGTTCAGGCTAATTAGATGAAATTCATTAAGGATAAAGATGGAACTTTATCAGAGCTCAAAGAAAAGACTTCCCAAGATGCAGGAGGTATGGTTGGACAACAGTTTATCTGAAAATGATATGAGGGTTTAGCGCAAAATAAGCTGCATATGAGTTAATAATGTGTTATAGTATTAAAACAGCAACAAATTAAATTGTGGGCTGCATTAAGAGAGGCATATGGAAATGAAAGGATTTTCAAAATTATCTTACAATCCCTTTGTTTCCTGTTATTCGGGGGAATTATTCTGTGAAGTTTGGATTCAGTCAAAGGGCCGCTCTTGAGAACCAAGAGGACCACATGTGGCCTTGAGGCTGCAGGCTCCCCAGCCCTGGGCTAGACAGTCTCTGGTTGGATATAGTATAAAGAAGATTCTTTTTGGGGGGTGTGGGTTGATCTAAATAAGGGGTTCTTACCCTGAAAAAGATTTCAGACGGTCTGTAAGTTTGTATGGGGGGGAATGGTTACACCTTTATTTTCACAACCCTGGAACTGAAATCTAACATTTCCTTCAATTATGAATATAAGCAAAAGGCATTATTCTGAGGAATTTATAGGCTTTAACACACTGCCAAAGCAGACTGTAACACAGAAACAGGTTATCAATCCTGGAACTAGATAGATGACTGCTGAGATCCTGGCCCAGTCCAAAATCTTGTGTGATTCTGACATACAGAGCAGTAGCACTAGAGGGCAGTGTTGCAACACGATTCACTTACCTAGCTGTGTTTTCAGACTAGAGGCTATGCTTGGTGTTTTCCCCAGTGTTGATACAGGCCTCAATCTGCTTTTGCATATCCAGTCTATTTTCCATGCTTGGTTACTGCAAGCATGATTCCAGAGGACTCATTATGGAATATGCTATTCACCTTCAGATAGAGAGGTGATGAACTCAGAGTGCCGATGGAAGCAAATAGATAGATAGATAGATAGATAGATAGATAGATAGATAGATGATAGGTAGATGATAGATGAGTGGGTAGATGGATAGATGCATAGATATATAGTTATAGGTATAGTTAGATGATAAATAAGTGATTGATATAGGTACAGATAGTAATAGTGAGATAGCTAAGACAGGTATGGCTAATGTGAGAATTTTTTTCTTTTGTTACAGGGTTTGTTTTTTTGTTGTTGTTTTCTCAATGAATAGGGAAGGGGGAGGTGGAATGGAGAGAATTTGGAATTGAAAATAAAATAGGATAGAATTTTTAAAAATCTTTGACCACTACCTGAGACCATCCAGCTGTCCCAGAGGTTTGTAGGTTGCCCGTCACTGGTACTCTTCAAGTAGAGGCTAAGTAGTTACTGATAAGGGATTGGTCAAAGGGTGCTCCTGATTCAATGAGGATTTAAAAGGGATGTCATTTAAGTTATCTGCCAACTCTGAACATCATTAAATGTAGAAGGTCAGAACCAGAATGGACCTTAGAACATAGAACATGACCACTAGAATTGTTCTAAGGTAGAACTTGGAACTTTGACAGTTAGAACTGGAAGATATTTTAGAACATAGGATTTTATAGTTGGAAAAGAGCTAAGAACATAGACTTCTTAAGATGGAAGGAATCTTAGATCACAGAACATAAAGTTTTAGAGCTATAAGAGACACCAGAACTAGAACATGGACTATTAGAGTTGGAAGAGTAATCACTGATCATTTAGTTCAAACCCTAATTTTATAAATGAGGAAACTGTGGCCCAGAGAAAGAAAGCCTCTTTTTTGAGATTACAAGTTGGTAACAGAACTGGGGTTAAAACCCAACAGTCCTAAACTGAATCCATCATGGCTTTGAGTTTTTCTTTCAACCAGATCACTTCCTACTTTCTTTTCCCAGTCTTTTTCTCTTCTAGAAACTTGTTTGTTGTTCAATCATTTTCAATCATATCTGACTTCATGACTCCATTTGGAGTTTTCTTGGCAAATATACTGGAAGGGTTTGCCATTTCCTTCTTTAGCTTATTTTACAGATAAGGAAACTGAGGCAAACAGGTTAAGTGACTTCACCATGGTCACACAGCTAGTAAGTGTCTGAGGCTGAATCTTAACTTGAGTCTTCCTGACTCCAGGTACCACATTCTGTTCTCCAAATGTTGTGAGTACATCGATTGATACCACTTGGTGAATTCAGAAGATTCCTCCCTTCACCCACTCTCTTGTAAGAACTTAGACACTGAAAACCCCAAGGACCTTTCATTCTTTCATTGCATCTGTTCTCTCCATGTATGACTTTTAACAATGCTGTATACTGAGAAACTCCATGCAGTGCTCCTCCTATGCAATGTATCACCAATTAATGATGATGCTAAATTTAATATTTCCGGCTAAAATTTTTTACCATGGTTTCCTGGGAACATATTCTTGGGGCAAACTTGTGTTAAGATTATTCACAGTGGAATTGCAGAATCATTCCATTTAAGGGTGCCTGGAACTTAGAAATCATAGCATCAAAGATCTAGGAGCAGGGAAGAATGTCAGAGGCCATATTGTCCAACTTGCCCATTTTACAGATAAGGAAATGGGGATGAAGTCATTTAGTCCAACACTTCTCCCACCTTTTGCCTCAGCTCCTTGTTTGTACAATGAGAGAGTTGGACAAGGTAATGTCTAAAATATCTTCCAATGTAATATTCTGATTTCTGTTCTAAGGTCCCTTCCTTAAAGTTGACTAGGAATTCCTAGAAATCTTGGATTCCAATTCTGATTCTGACACAATTCTAATTTTCTGTAGTATATGTTCTGAATTCCCTTTTCAGCTGTTACAATTTTTTTTTTCCTATTTTAAAGTCCTTTCCAGCTCTAACATACTAAATTCTCTGTTCAAAGAATCGTTCCAGTTCTTTCTGTGGTCTGTGACTATGTTCTTACTGGGGCAGCTAGATGGCACCATAGGGCAAACAGTGCTGGGTCTAGAGTCAGAACGACTTATCTTCCCGAATTCAAATGTGACCTGATACTTTTTAGCTGTGTGGCCCTGGGCAAGTCACTTAGCCCTGTTTGCTTCAGTTTCTTCATCTGCAAAATGAACTGGAGGAGGAAATGGCAAACCACTCCAGGATCTCTACCAAGAAAACCCCCAAATGGGGTCACAAAGAAGTGGACACAACTGAACAATAACAACAACGTTCTTGTCTTTTCCAACTCAAAGTCCTTTCCACTTATAACATTGTGCATTCTTTAGTCTAAGGTCTTCTCCCAGTTCTGGCACTGAGTGATGCTGTTACTCTAGGACTCCTCATTTTACAGACAGGAAAACTGAGATTCGGAAAGGGGATTTGCCCAAGTTCACGAAGTGAAATCTGTGGCCAAGCTGGGGCTAAAGTCTTCTTCTTGTGACTCTCAGCAGCTTACACAACATAAGTACAAAAAGTGCTTGCACCATATACCAATAAGGAAGGCATTAGACTATCAATATACGATTGGATTCATGGGCTTAAAGATGAGTTTTAATGTGGGTTTGGTAAAAATGCATTTGCAGTCTTCAAGGGCTGTCTGATAGTTTTTCCTTACTCAGCCACTGAGTGTCACCCTTCATCTCTGAAACTCAATGAGGAATGATGATGTGTGTGCATGTGCATCTACATATGCGTACATGTGTCTACATCCAACTATATCTATATCTATGTATCCATATATTTACAATATATATGAAAAAAATCAGTTTACAAATGGTCCCTTAGATGGTTGCAAGTTTCTCAGCTCTCAGTGCAGTTAAATCTCTAGGAAGAAAAGCATTCGCTCTAAGAATCCAAGATGGCAGCCGAATCACTTCCTCTGTGCCTTATTCTACCCCTCAATCTCCGTGCAGCTGCTTCATAAAGGACAGGAGGCTTGTAACTGACCTGGCTAGAAGAGAATCCAGCTATTAGAAATAAGTTGATATTTTTCTCTGTGCCTCAGCTCCCTTATCTCTAAAATTAGGGGACTGAATTGGATGAGTCTATTGTAATGTTGTCATTCTGATTTTACTGCAGTTGGAGCAGCAAACTGTATTGGGGGAAGAATAAAGAGATCCTAGATATATTTGAAAAACCCATTAATAATGAGGAGGAGAGGGGTGGCTAGGTGGCTCAGTGAATAGAGCACCCGCCCTGGAGTCAGGAGGACCTGAGTTCAAATACCGCCTCAGACACTTAATACTTACTAGCTGCATGACCTTGGGAATGTCACTTAACCCCAATTGCCCTGCCCTTCCCCCTCCAAAAAAGCCCCCAAAAAATGAGGAGAAAAAGGAGGGAAAGAGGAGGAGGAGGAGGAGAAGGAAAAGGAAGAAAAATACAATTCACATTTTTATAGATTCTTATAATTTACAAAGCTATTTCCTCATAACAACTGAGCAAAATCAATAAGGCAAATATTTTCCTTTCTGCAGATTAGAAAACTCAGATTGAAAGAGGGTAAAGTCATTTTTTCAAGGTTACATGGCTAGTAAGTATCAGAGTCAGGATTTGAATCCAAGACCAATATGGATTCCTAGTCAATTATAAGAACAATTTTGCAAAAAGGTGATTTTCTTTCTTGAATAATCAAGTATTCATAGCATCACAGAGTTACAACTGGAAGTGACTTTAGAGATCAAGTAGTTTAATTCCAATTCACTTAAAATTGAATATAAAATTGAATTTAAGAAACACTTAGGAAAGGTGTTTTTGCATAGTGGATTATGGCGATATATATGGAGAGAGGCAAAGCTGAGATGAGATGTAATATCAGCCCTAATAGAGCTCAGAGTCTAATGGGGGTATGAAACTTGTATTACATGGTAAATGTTTAAGACATATGAAAAATGCTGCATGAGAGATGTGAGGAAGGAAAGCTATTAACCAAAAGGGGTTGGTGTTCATGAGAAGTCTTCCTGAAAGAGTGGTATTGAAGATGGATTTTGAAAAATGTGTAGGTATTCAGTAGTGCTAGATGGGAAAGGGGATTTTAGATATAGGGAACAATACAGAACAAAGACATAGAGGTGAGAAATTGTGCAGTACTTATGGGAATTAGGCAGTGTGGTAGATAGAGCGCTGGGCCCGGAGTCAGGAAAACTCATCTTCCTCAGACTTCCTTCCTTCTTTCCTCCCTCCCTCCCTCCCTCCCTTCCTTCCTTCCTTCCTTCCTTCCTTCCTTCCTTCCTTCCTTCCTTCCTTCCTCCCTCTCTTCTTTCCTTTCTTTTTCTTTCTTTCTTTTCCTTAGCACAATATCCTGCTCATAGCAGATAATTAATATTAAATATTGTATTGGATTTAATTGAACAATCTGAACAATCTCTTAGGTCTCTTCCAACTATGACATTTTATGACTTAGAGATCAATTGATTGGGCCCCTCTCCCGGTAGGAGAGGACCATTTTTTTTGTTGGTTTTTTTTTTTTTTTGCCTTTTTGGAGGGCAATTGGGGTTAAGTAACTTGCCCAAGGTCACACGGCTAGGTTTTTGTTTGTGTGTGCGTTAAGTGTCTGAGGCTGGATCCGAACTCAGGTCCTTCTGACTCCAGGGCCAGCATTCTACTCACTGCGCCACATAGCCGCCCCCAAGAGGACCATTTTTTAATGTGAGAGTGTCTGGGAAGAAGAATTCTGAACCAGGGATTAAGAGTCTCTTTGTGTCTTGCTTTTGCCAGTTTACTAGTTTTTGTGACAATGGGCAATTAACTCCTCATTTCTAGGCCTCAGTTCTCTCTCCTGTAAAATGAAACCACATCAAAATAATTCACCTGAGGGGCAGTTAGGTGGCACAGTGAGTAAGAGTGCCAGCCCCGGAGTTGGGAGGACCTGGGATTGGTTCCAGCCTCAGAAAATGAGCACCCACACGTAAATAATGACTGGCCACGTAACTTTGAGCAAGTTACTTAACCCCAATTGCTTGTGATATATATGACTTAGCATCCCATCAGCTCCCTTTCTGTGAAGTAGAATTCTGGCAGCCCAAGAGTTTGGGAGGAGAGGGCCAATGAAAGAAGTTTCTTCATGGTTGGGATATTATTTGATCATTACAACCACCTTATGGATAGGGCAGGTGTCACTGGTCCCATTTTACAGGAGAGGAAACAAAATGACCTGTCCAAGGACTTCAAGTCCAGCCTTTTTCCCACTATATCATAGTATTCCAACCCCCAGCCTAAAGTATTTGCTCATAAGAAGTTAATGAATTCTTAGGCTAAGTAAGAGGGCATTGGAGAGCATCTAATCCAACCCCTTCATTTTATAGAGAAACAGTTCTGGAGGAGTTAAATGGCCCACGCAGGAAGAAGGCAAGTTGGGATTGGGACTCCACTATGGTGTGAGTGCTCCTCAGTGACCTAAACATTTCCCTCTTCTTGGAAGGGAGTTGGCTGGGCACAGTCTTAGACACCAGGGAGCTGCCAGAGGAAGTGCATTAATGAGCAGGGCTATTTATTCAATGCACTAATAAGTAATAAGCCTGACTCTTTTGGGTACCATCTCCTACCAAGCATAAACAAGGATGAGTAAAAGAGTCTCCGTGGGCAGGCGGTTTGCCTAAGTGAGTCCCAGAAGACAAGTTGGAAAGAAAAAAAAATAAAGCACCATCTCACCTCGGCAATAAATCAGCAATCAGTATTGGCCCCTCAACAAACAGAGGTCTCCACGGAAACCCAAACTCTGTTGGGAGATGGATGCTGTGGGTGAGCCTAGGGTAGTTTAGGGAAAGGTGGTGTTATTATGGAGAAATACTGTGAAGGAAAAAGATAGCAATGGGGTCAGGAACCTGAGCTCCATTCTCAACTTCAGCACCCACTAACCTTACAACCCCAGGCAAAGAAATTTAGCCCCCCCCAGACCTTTCTACACATGTGAAATGAAGTTCTGTTGTTCAATCATTTTCAGTTGAGTCTAACTCTTAGTGACCCCATTTGGAGTTTTCTTGGTAAAGATACTGGAGTGATTTGCCATTTTCTTCTCCAGCTCACTTTATAGATGAGGAATTGAGGCAAATAGAGTTAAGTGACTTGCCTATGGTCACACAGCTAGGAAATGTCTGAGCTTGGATTTGAACTCAGGAAGATGAGTCTTCCTGACTCCAGTCCTATTGCTCTACCCACTGTGCCACCTAGCTGCCTTGAAATACAAATAATAGTGTTTAAACTATGTACCTCAGAGGATTGTCATGAGGAAAGCATTTTACAAAACAAATAATTATATAAAGATAAGTTATTAGTATTCTTTTAATCAAACATTCGTTAAGCAACCATGTTCAACAATGGGCCTTGGGAGTGATGCTAAGTTTAGATAAGACAGATCCCAGCTATGATAGAACTTTGGATCTGGTATTAAGTGTCTAGTAATATTAACTTGAATTTAAGTAGTGTTTTATAATTTGCAAAATGATTCCTATGAGATAAGGAAGGTGAGTACTATTATTATAGATGAGCTAACTGAAACTCAGGGAGGGCATGTATCCTGCCCAGCTCTTGTTATTGGTCACTGGAAGAGTTAGAACCCAGCGTGGCATAATAGAGAGTTGGGTTTGTTTTTTTTAGGTAGCTGGGTTTGAATTCTGCATCTGCCACTCCCCACCCATGCACTTTGGGCAAATTCATCTACTTTTCCATCTGTAAAAAAGGGACTTCTAAGAGAGTGATCATAGTATGGCAGAAAGCTCATTGGACCCAGAGTCAGAGTGACTGTGCTCAAATCCCAATCCTGGCCTTTACTAGCTGTGTCCTTGGACAAGTCAAGAATGTATTCATGCTTACCCTGCCCTCAAGGAATTTATATTTTAATAGAGAAGACAACATGAAATGGGTAGATAGGGGGCGGCTAGGTGGCGCAGTGAGTAGAGCGCTTGCCCTGGAGTCAGAAGGACCTGAGTTCGGATCCGGCCTCAGACACAATGCACACAAACAAAAAAACCTAGTCGTGTGAACTTGGGCAAGTTACTTAACCCCAATTGCCCTCCAAAAAGCAAAAAAAAAAAAAAAGGGTAGATAGATACAAGATATATTCAGACTACATAGAAGAGATTATGAGAAGGGGAAGGCATGAGGGGCTGGGCAGACAGGCAAAGCCTCTTAGAGTATGAGGGATCAGAACTGAGTCTCACAGCAGGTTTGGGAATGTAAGCGGTGCTGAAGAGGGGGAACATTCCAGGTGGGCAAGTTCCTTTACTTTTCTGAGCCTCAGTTGCCTCATTTATAAAATGAAGGGATAATATCTAAGATACGGTTGCTGTTATTCAGAATCACAAAACATTAGCATTGGAAAGGACATCAAGGAAGAACAAGTCCAATCACCTTAATTTTGAAAGTAGGAAAACTGAGACCCAGAGAAATTAGCTGACTTGTCCAAAGCCACAATGGTGCTAATTAAGTAGTGTAACTGGAATTTGAGCTCAAGGTGTTTTGCTTTGGTGTGTGTTGTATGCGTGTGTGTGTGTGTGTGTGTGTGTGTGTGTGTTTTAAGTTCCAAATCTAGTGCTTTTTGGTTTCTGCTTAATCTGAGTTAATGGGGAAGTCCAGTCCTAACTGTGACATTCTACATTCTGCCATTGTCTGGCCTCTCTATTTCCTGAGCATTCTGGTCTTTGTTGGAGAAATACATACTTTTCATATCTTCTGTGCAGATGTTCAGGTTACTGTCCAGGGCTTATGCCAATGTTCACCCCATGATGATGGACAAATCAGAGAATAGATGTGGTGGCAACTTTCTGAACAGGGGTAGTATTATCAACGGTGCTGACTGGTATAGCTTTACAGGAGGTAAGTCTCCCTATGGTATGAGTTGAGGGGAGGAAAAGTCAGGGTTAGTAGAGGAGTTTCACGGGGATATTTAAGAGGGATTGCAGGATGGAAACAGGCATACCATTCTAACCTTTCAGAAATACCTCTTTAATAATTATGTTCAGTACCTAAAAGTCATATGCAGTGTTTTCTCCACTATAGCCCACTGCACAAGTATTCATAGATCCATTTTGCATATGAGGAAACTGAGACTCAGAGAGAATCTTTTCTTTTTAATGGCATATGTACTTGGAGAGACCCATGATCTTATTATAAATGTCAGGAATTCTCTCCCTAGTATATATCACAGCTCTTCTCTTTATTTTTATGTATGTCTTTAAAAAAATCTCCCTAAGCAGTGTGGTGCAGTTGGAGAGCATGCTGGAGTAAGGAGAGACCTGAGTTTGAATCCTATCTCTGACACTCACTGTGTGACCTTAAACAAGCTGCTTAATTTCTGAACTTTGGTTTCTTGTAGCAGCTAGATGGCACAGAGTGCTGGTCTTGGATTCAAGAAGATCTGTCTTCCTAATTTCAAACCTGGCCTCAGACACTATAACCCAGGGCAAGTCACTTCACCCTGTCTGCCTCATTTTCCCCATCTGTAAAATGAGCTGGATGAGGAAATGGCAAACCACTACAATATCTTTGTTGTGAAAACCCCAAAGGGGGGCCCAAGAGTCAGACACAATTTTAAAATGACTAAACAGCAGCAAGAAAAATGGGAATAACCATGCCTGGAGTGTGTAACTAGCAGAGGGCTTGAGAGAATGATATGAAGTCATGTGTACAAGGTGCTCTGTCTGCTTAGCTATTTAGAAGACTTCCCAATCATGCCTGATGTATCCCTTTGGGTTTTTTTCACATCCTAGACAAACCTATGGAATCTGGCTAGCTATGGACTTCACCTCCATTCCTTTGTTCATACCTCTCTGGATATCCTTAATAAAATTAATTTCATGTCACATTAATCTATGTTCTTACCTTATTTCCTACTAGATTGTGAATTATTTGAAAATGGAGAATATACACACACACACACACACATATACATATACATACATATATACATAAACATACATACATGTATAAATATACTTAAATATATATATACACTATACACATGTGTGTATGTGTATAAATGTATGTATATATACATGCATGCATACACACACATATATATACACACATCTATGTCTATATCTGTTTATCTATTTGTGTACTCCCCTTATTTTTCTTTCTGTTTTCCACAGGACTAAAAGCCTCTTAACATAGTAAAGATTCCCATTTCTAGAGCCCTTTGAAGTTTATAAAGACTGATTTCCTTAAGTCATCCCAGTGAGACTGCCTAGCAGTCGCCACATCCAGATCCCCTCTCCCTTCTGAGCCCCTATTGCATCACCACCTCCCTGTTGGACATCCCTACGTGGATGTTCTATCAGAATCTCAAGGTCAACAGAAGGTCATAGATGGGAAGGACTTTAAAGATCATCTGGTCCTACCTGATCAGATGAGGAAACCGAGACCCAAGGTCACACATGGCTGGTGCAGAGGTCTGAACACAGGTCCTCTACCTTCATCCACAAAATTTTTTCCACTGCATGACTGTTTCCTCCCAAGCCTCCTATCTTCTCCGCTTTCTTATTTGTTGCATCCTTCTTGCAAAGTCTGGGACAATGGAATTGGTCTTGACTTGTCGTTCTTTCTCACACGCTGCCTGCATCTTCTAGTCAGTTGCCAAGCCTGAGCATGGCCCCACGACAAAATCTCTCACATCTGTTGCATCTTCTCCATCATGGTTCATACCATGATTACCTGTCACCCTGCCTATTGCAGTAGCATCTTAACTGATTGCCCTGTTTCTGATCCCTTCCTCTGCCAATTCATTCTTCACAAAGCTGCCAAACTGAGTTTCCTGAAGCAAAGGTTTAACCACATCACTCTCCTGCTTAAGAGTTTTTAATAGCTACCTACAACATCTAGTATAAAATATAAAGGCCTTCCTCAGCTTGACATTTAAAACACTTTCCAGACTTATATCACATTATTCTCCTTTGTCCCAACCTACCTAGCCTATTTTGCCATTCTCTCAACTCAGTCTCCCTCCTCCTGTCGCTGTGCCCATCGCCCATGCCTAGAATGCATTCCCTCCTCCCTTCCACCTGTGAGCTTCCTTCAAGGCTCAATTTAGATGCTCCCTGCTATGGCAAACCAACTCTGATTTTTCTAGTTGTTGATGCTGGCTCCCTCCTTAAATTATCCTGTGTTAACTAACTGTGTGAATCTTATAAAACATTAACTTATAAAATATTCTTATAAAATATTAACTCCTTGGGAGAAGGGACTTTTAAAAACATTTTTGTCTGTAACCCCAATGCCCACTTAATCTATGGTGCTTGCTGCTGTTATCCCCATTTTATAGATAATGAAACTAAGGCTTGGAGAAGATGACTTCTTGCTTAGGATCCCATAACCCTGAACATAGAGAGATGGTCAGTCAATCAGTGGCTCTTGTTGCTATTATCCCCATTATCTTGTTCTTAAGAGCCATAACATTAAATGTTCACCCAGTGTTCTTGGGAGGTTAATTTTCTCCAAAGTGGTTTTGTTTCACTAAAACTTCTGTGTTTTCCCTCCAACGATTAGAACAATTTTTGCCCTTTCAAAGTGGACATTTAAACAATGTTTCACCTACTTTTTGAACGTTAGAGTAGCTGTGGAATTGTAAGAGCAGGATCAGTCAGTTAATCAGTCAACATGTATTTATTAAGCATCTCCTATATTCCAGGCATTGTGTTAAGTGCTGAGGATACAAAGAAAAGCAAAAAGAAAATAAATAAAAGAATTCTGGCCACACTGTTGGCTCTTAGAAATCAAATCTACTAATCTTTGCCTCCTGCTTGTTAGCTGGGCACACATCATGTCTAATGTCCCTTTTCCCTCTCTTGTTCACGTGCAGGTATGTCAGATTTCAATTATCTTCACACCAACTGCTTTGAAATCACTGTGGAGTTGGGCTGTGTGAAGTTTCCCCCAGAAGAAGCCCTCTACACACTCTGGCAACACAACAAAGAGTCACTCCTGAATTTTATGGAAATGGTATTGCATTGTTTGCCCCGCTGGATTTCTTTCCTGATTTCCTTCACTGAAATCCTGCCCCAAATATTGGATTTTCAGACTTGGGCTATTTGTGTAGTCTTGGAATACTAGATTGTCAGAGGTGGGAAGGACCTTAGAACAAGGAATATCCAAGCTGAGAGGGCCATTGGAGCTTGGAATATGTCAGAACTCAAAGGGACCTGAGAACATAGAATGTCAGAGCTGGAAGGAGCTCCAGAGGCCATCTCCTCTCATTTGTTAGAAGAAGAATATGAAGTTTGGAGAGGGCAGATGAATTGTCCTGGGTCACATAGCTAGCCAGTGGCAATAGCAGGACAGGACCCAGACCTATTGATTTCCAGTCCAATGCTTTGCTTGACACTCATGTATCAATATGGCTTTTGCCATGTTTTTCTCTCCATGGTTTATTATAGAACTAGACCTCTTGTAATCTTAAAGAAGGGTGGAAATAAACAAAAGTCCTGAGTGCACCCAAATGATCCCCTTCAATGAATGAAAAGAGGCTTTTTCTTGGTCCTACCTCAGTTCAGACTTCACTGGAGTAGAAGCAGAAAACCTGGAGTAGGATATAAAGTGATTGGCATTGTTTTACTTTCCTTGTTTATGGGTTTTGCCAGTGACCTCCTACATCTCCTAGCAAAGCAGTGCCATAAAATAATGACAGGTCATCCAGACTGCCAAACTCATTTCATTTTATGGCCGTCTAGTGAAAATGAGTTTTACAGAATCCAAATGGGGCTGGATTTGCTCCGTCCCTATTGTGCCTGGAGGTCGGGAATAAAGCGATACTAATGGACAGATACTGTAAAAGTCGATGCTGTAGCATCTCTGGAAGAAACACAGACCCAGGCTGAAAAACACCCCCTTACCCCCACAGCTAAGACTGAGTAAATTATTTTTGATAAGGAATAAGTCTGCCATGGGCAATTGAAGTCCCTTCCCTGTTGACGTTGGCCAGATTTTCATATTGAGGTCGTAAATATCCCCTGGCTATCCCATGGAAACACATTTTCAGGTCCATGCTGAAAGGCCCTAATTGTCTTTTCTCTTTGAAGATTTCATTTCATCTGGAGATGGTGAGGAAAAAACCCAAGTTCAGGTGCATACACTCCACCTAGTTCTCACAGAAGGCAGTGTTGCACAATGGTAGAAGTTCTGGAGGCTATAGACCTGAATCCAAGGCCCAGCCTTGGTGCTGCAGCTTTGACCAAGTCACTGAGCTTCAGTGCATTCATCTGTAAAGGAGTGACTAAAATTTGTACTATATCCCTCCTAGGATTGTGCTGGGGAAAAACACTGTGGGTACCTTAAAATATTATGGAAATATATTACTGTAATTATTAGAAACTGACATCTTTCTAGTGGGTGAATTTTTTTTTTTGGTAAGGAAGCCTTGTCATTCATTCAAACATGTATCCTAAAGTCCTTTAAGAAGTCCTGCTAATGAACTAGTTCTAAAATTTATTCATTAGCAAAAACATATTTTATGTCCCCTACATAATGTAATCTTACACATAATGTTCAGTTATTTTCCAGTTGTGTCTGACTTTTCATGACCCCATTTGGGGTTCTCTTGGCAGAGATACTGGCATGGTTTGCCATTTCCTTCTCCAGCTCATTTTACAGATGAGGAAATTGAGGCAAAAAGGGTTAGGTGACTTGTCTAGGGACACACAGTTAAGTGAATGTCTGGGGCCAGATTTTAACTCATGAAGATGAATGTTCCTGACTACAGGTCTGGTGCTTTATGCACTATGGCACCACCAAGCTGTCTAAAACAGAGACCTGTCAGGAGTGGGAAACTCCCCTGTAAATAGTTCTTACTCAGTAGTCAGTTGCATTGAGTATAATGGAGATTGTGGTAAGATTAACTTGGATGGAAGTCTCTAGCCAAGTGTCCCAGGGTTCTGTCCTCCATCCTGTTTGCAATAATTGTGTTGTTGCTCTTGTTTGCTCTTTGTTATTGAAGAGAACAAGTGAGGAGGGTGATGTCTTGATTTGCAAGTAAATTGGATTTAAGTGATGTAGGGCTGCACAAAAGTCACCAGCCTCACTCTCTCCTCCAGAGTCATGGAGTCCAGTGGCAAGGCATAGATCAGGACAAGTGGAGATGGCCCAGGACACAGTGGGAGACCTTGACCTTTGTAAGCTAGGTCTTTCCCAGGTCTTAGTTTGTCTGAGGCAACACCCATTCAGTGATTTAAGGCTAGGTAAGAATTGAGGTAAAACATGGCCTAGTGTGCCATCACAAAGGAATCTGTCTGGGAGCAGCAGACTCTCAGAATTTCAATAGTTCAGTGCTTGGCACATAGTGATGCTTAATAAATGCTTATTAAAGTGAATATTTAATAGAATTTTAAAATTTCAGATAGCATGAAGCTCAGAAAAGTGTTTAACAAATTAGATTACAAAGTAAGGACGTAAAAGTATCTCAGTTGACTAGAATAAAGGGCTAAAACTATTTAATAAGTATAAATTCTTACACTTGGGTTAATAAAATAAAATACATTAGTACCAGGTAGGTGAAATGAGACTAAAAAATATGCACATGAAAAAAAGATCTTTGGATTTTATTGACTGAATGCACATTGTTAGTGGGTTTTTTTTTTCCTCAAATTTCTAATAGCATTTTGTTTGGATCTCTTCACTGTCCTTATCCCAGTCTACCTTATATATTATTATTTACATACGTGTACATGACTTATTCCCTTCTCCAATATTAAATTGTAAGCTTCTTGAGGGTAGAAATGGCATTGTTTTCCACCTTCCATATAGCACGGAACACTGCCTTGTCTATACCTCAAAGAACTGTAATCTTACGTGGAACTCCTTCCATTGATGTGGATATTCTGTGATCCTTTGATGCTAGTTTTTTTGGGGTTGCAATTTAGGAAAATACCTGAAGTGTTGGCATGGGAATGAATGATTAAATTTATTCTGCTAGGCCCCGTATGAGGGGGAGAAATGAGTCAAAATTTCAGAAAAGCAGATTTGGGTATTTACCTTATACCTGAATAAAAGAAGGTCATGTCTACCCCCCAAATGTCTGTGTTAATACCTTTCGTCTTTTCCTCACCAAAGGTGTAATTACACAGTGGAAGAATTCCTGGATTATAGAGGATTTGGGTTTGAATGCTGGCTCTGGTACTGACTGATTAGTTGGGGTAATCACTTAACCTCTTTGGGCCACAGTTTCACTCTTTGTAAAATGAAGTGGTTGGACTCAATGCATTTTAGTATCTCTTCTAACTCCCCCCACTCTAAATCCAATTAACCTAATTGTTCCTGATTCTGAAGGAACATCAGTTAGGGTTAGATACTTTTTTCATAGCATATGCTTTTCTATGCTTCCAAATGGAAGCATGCAAAGCAACATGGCATAGTGGTTAGGGCACTGGACTAGAATCAGGAAGTCCTGAGTTCAAATCCTGCCTTAGACATTTAGTGGTTGTATGACCCTGGACAAGTCATTTAATTCCTGTGGGTGTGTTTCCTCATCTGTAAAATGAGGAGCTTAGATTTGATAACCTCTGAGGTCTCATGTGGGTCTATGATTCTGTGCTGTTACCATGTGTGGGAAGGGGAGCAGATGGATGGAAGATTCCATAGAGTTTGCCCATAATGCCATTTGAAGATCATTCCTTTACTTTATGTCTTTTCAGGTACACCGAGGAATTAAAGGTACAGTAACAGATAAATTTGGAAAACCTATCAAAAATGCACGGATCCTGGTCAGAGGAATCCGCCATGATGTTACTACAGGTATGTTTCTTTGCTTTAAAAGTTCTCAGCCAAATTTTTGTGTTTCAATTTAGTTATTATTATTAATAATAACAATCCTGGATTCTTGACATAATCAGCATTTATTCCTCCTTCCATGGACACATCACAACCCATAACACCTCCTGGGTGATTGTGATAGTATAGCACTCTAGATACATGCCCATCCGATGATGGGTCAGGTTAGTGAGTATTTATGCTGAACTTCTAAGGGCATTTCAAAGGTAAGGCTTCAGCTGTGTCTCCCGATGTCTGGCCATGTGGTGCAATGGAGTGCCCTCAATTAGGATTCAGAAGACCTGCTTCTGTCATTTCCTAGCTATGTGTTCTTGAGCATGTTTTCTGGGTCTCTCCAGTTTCCTTTTTGGTAAAATGAGAATTCTGGAAGAGAGAACTTCTAAGCTTCTTTCCTGGTCTCAAATCTATGATTGAAAGAATTTTAGGAAGGGGGTAAGACAGTTGTTGTACCCATTTTATAGATGCAGGGTTTTTTCAGTTTTAGGTTGTCAGATGATTTGTTCAAGATCACTCAAGTAACATCAATTAGTGGCAGTGCTAGTATTTCCTAATTTCCAGGTTTATAGGTCTTTTTACTATATCTCACTGTCTCTCCATTATCTCAGGAAGGAAACAAGCATTTATATAGCACCTACTATGTTCCAGGCACTGTGATAAGCACTTTACAAATCTTGTCTCATTTGATCCCAAGAACTCTAGGAGGTAGGTGCTATTATGATCCTCATTTTACAGTTGAGGAAACTGAGGCAGAGGTTAAGTGTCTTGCTCAGGGTCACACTTCTAGGAAGTGTCTGAGGCTAGATATACTCAGGTCTTCCTGGTTTCAGGTCCAGTGCTCTATCCATTGGGCCACCTAGCTATTCCACCTTACCACCATGTTTCCTCATCATAATGTGGGGTGCCAAGAAAACACTAAAGTTCCAAAAGTAATTATATTACTTATAGATCCTATTTCTATTATCCTTAATAGTTTACAAAGCACATTCTTCACAGAAGTCTGTGAGGAAGGTCTTGTAAAAGTGATCACCTCCATTTTACAAATTGAGAAATATGCTCAAAGTGAGGTAGTGATTTGCCTGTGATCATATAAATAACTTAGTGTTGGAATAAAGATTTGAACTCAGGTCTTCTGATTCCCAAGTCAGTACCTTTTCTAGCATACCCTGATGCCCATGGCCAGTTTGTTGTTGTTGATACTGTTACTTCCTCCTAAAATCTCCATTTGTCCTTATTGCCAAGGGTGTGTTATTTGACCTGTGACCTCACAATGGTTCCCATTTTCTGTTTCCTCAGCTGAGGATGGTGATTACTGGAGGTTACTGCCCCCAGGCACTCATATTGTCATCGCCCAAGCCCCAGGTTACACCAAGATGATCAAGAAAGTTACCATCCCCCTTAGGATGAAGAGGGCTGGCAGGGTAGACTTCATCCTTCATCCTTTAGATCTGCACCCCAAGAGGTTCATGAAAGGGCCTCGGAGGAATGGCTACAAGCGCCATGACCCACTAGAGGATTTTGATCCCCATGCAGAAAACAATGGAGACTTTGTGGGTGAAAGACGGAAACCTTCGAAGGATGGAAGCAAGCCATGGTGGTGGTCCTATTTCACCTCTCTCAATCATCACAAGCCCACCTGGCTCCTGAAATATCACTAGACTCATCACCTCCTTTCTCTTGTAATGCTCCTCTCACAAAGTGATCCTTTTACAAGCTTGCATGGTGGGGGCATCATCTCAATGATCATCTCAAGAATTAAATAATTGCAAATAGGAAAACCCAAATACCAATTTCTCCATTTTTTTCCTGTATAATATTTTTGGTATTTTTCTGGTGCTCATTGGATTGACTTTCATTAAAAATGATTGTATCTGCCACCAACTATGATGTTCTCCCTGACTCTGCTATTGTACATTTAATGATGATGATGATACTTCAAAATATCTGTGATTTTACAGGTGAGTCTTTTGGGTTAGTCACCCACCCAACCTCCCTCATAGGGTTGATGTAAGGCTTGCATTAGGTAAAAATTAAAGAGTTCCAGAGTTGGATGGGACTCCAGAGGACACCAGGGTTAGGAAATTAAATATTTTATAATCAGAAAGTACTATCTGAAAATAAGGAATCACGATGTTCATTATCATCTAGGCTCCACTAAGGTCCTCCTCTTGTGTGTCAGTGTGGAAGCAGCCTTGGGTTCTCAGTGGGTCTACCAGGGGAATGCAAGCTCTGGTCACAGCTTTGGACTTCTAAAGAGTTCTAGCATAGGTTCAGCAGTGATCTATGTGTTTATCATTCAACAGCTAGACTAGCTAAGAGAGGCTAATTTTTGATCAGTTACAGGTACTCATATGAAGGGCTGCCTACTAAAGTATGGAGAGGTCACAATCTATATGAGTTAAGTAAATATAGAAACCTGCAAAATCAGATATTTTAAAGAATTTAAATATCATCATCATTGAATGTATTAATAGCAGCAGTATTTCCAGTGTGGGAATTCCCACCACCATGACAACTCTTTCATGACTTTTAGCCTCAGGTGTCACAAAGGCTAAGAGATTAAGTGACTTGTCTGCGATTACATAGCTAGTAAATGTCAGAGGTCGGATTCAAACTCACTTGAGTCTCAAAATAATCCTGTGAGGTAAGTACCCTAGAACATAAAATGTCGTTGCTAGAAAAGACTTTGTATGCTGAGTTTTAGAGCATAGAAACTGGAATCTTAGAAAAAATGCAGAATATCAGAGCTGGAAGGATATTAAGAGATCATTGACATTTTGGCCCAAACTTCCACTTGAAGCAAGAATCCCTTTCATTACTTCTCTGACAAATGATCACTCACCTTCTTATCAAACATCAGCAGTAAAAGGGAGCTCATTATTTAAGGAGTTAACCTTTTCATTATTATACAGTTATAATGATCTGTCTCCCTATAACTTCAATTATTATTAATTATAATGAAGAATTCATTAATACCATGGCCAGGTAGAAAAGTCTAATCATCCCTATGGTGTTCAGATGTTTTTCAGTTGTGTCTGGCTGTCCATGACCCCATTTGCGGTTTTCTTGGCAAAGATACTGGAGTGGTTTGCCATTTCCTTCTCCACTTCATTTTACAGATAAGGAAACCAAGGCAAATGGGGTTAAGTGACTTGTCAATGGTCACACAACCACCTAAGTGTCTGAGGTTGGATTTGAACTCATGAAGATGAGTTTCTGGTTCCAAGCCCAGTGTTCTATCCACTGTGCCACCTCTCAATAAGACATTAGATATTTGAAGATTGCTATCATAGCCTGTTCCCTGACCACTACTCTAACTAAATCTTTTCTTTTCCCAGCTAACCATCCTTGTCTCTTTTTCTTTTCTTCCTACTGGCACTCCCAGAGAGAGGATGCTGGTTGGAGTACCAGTGTGCCTTTTGTTGCTAGATACTACTTTAAAATTGTAAAAAATCCCTGGCATTTTTTATGAGAACCAATTCTCCCCACCTCCCCTTGGCTACAAATCTAATATTTTGAGAGCTTGTTCCCTTCTAACTCATGCATTATGGGCTTTCACCAATAATATTATACGATCAATTACTCAAATGTAATTGATTAGCTGACAGCCCCATATTTTTCTGTTCTGCTTAACCATCTAATTCCACATGAAGAGAAGCAATTGCTGTTGGTTATGGGTCCTTAGCTGCCTACTGCACTTTTTTATCTGTAGACTTTAGTTTAGATTAAATTTTGATCCAATTTATGGTCCCTCCTCTAATGTGGTTCTCGGATAATTTTGAAAGGATATTTTATATCTTAGCCCCTCCCATTATCCATTGCAGATGATATATGTCAAGGAAATGATAAGCTGGAAACCAGTTTGATTAAGGATGTGAATTGGCTTCAGACCTCCACTTTATATTTATTTGCCTTTAATTGGGGATGAAGATAATTTTTTGTCATCAGAAAGGGGTTTCCATAAATCCCCAACCACCCTAATAAGAAATAGAGTGAGTTGTGCTCTCTCTCTCTCTCTCTCTCTCTCTCTCTCTCTCTCTCTCTCTCTCTCTCTCTCTGTCTCTCTGTCTTTGTCTCTGTCCCTCTGAACCTTCCTCAGAACCCACATCTCAATTTAAGACCAAAAAGGGGGGGTTGTGTTATAAAATAAAACAAGCAAATATGCAAAACCCAAGGTTACATAAGTGGGAGATAACTCCAGAATGGAATCCCTAATCTTTCCTCCTCCCATCAAAGGGGCAGCTGGCAGAGGGTTTTAGTTCAATGCAAGGAAGAACTTTCTAATAGCTTGAGCCATCCCACGGTGGAATGAATTGTTCTATAAGAAAAGATTACTTATTATTCAGGTGAATGTTAGATGAGATACCTTCTGAAGTTCTTTCAAATACTTAGATTCTGTGATTGTTTTTGTTTCCTTAATGTCTATCTTACTAATCACCCAAACTTGGAAACTTGGAGGCATCTTTGACTCCTCCCTCTCCCTTGATTTTCACATTCATTCAGTTACCAAGTCCTTTTGATTCAATCATGACAGAATTTCTCACATCTGTTCTCTACTCTCCATCTCTACTTCCAGTAAATTAATCTAAACTTAAAGGTCTTATGCCCTCAACTCCTACCATCCTACATTTCACCTTGCCACACACATTTTGCACACTTCCAAATGTAGGTCAAATTAGAATAGAAATCCAAATTTTTCATCCAATAATACCTTATATTTTAATGCCTTAAAAACAACTTCAAAGAATTTTATCTTAACTTCTGTCTACCTGTGTGACCTTAGTAAGACCCTTGCCCTGCTATAAGCCTCAGTTTCACAATCCGTAAAATAAAGAGGGTAGATAATCCCTGAGGATCAACTTTCTTAGTTCTGACCTATTTTCTAAAGCTGGTTTCAGTTCATCTCTGAAATTCATCTTTCTGTGCTTTAAAGTCCTTTTCACTTTTTGCTTTCTGTATTCAGATTCCTCCCATTCTTTAGCTTTTTCTACATGGTCTCAGATTGATGGGTAGGTCATGTGACTGATGACTCTTGTCATCTCTGCTCTAGCACCACCCCCTACATAAGGATTTTCCTGATGCCCCTTAATTCCAGTGCCTTCCCTTCTACTTCCAATTCACCTTGCATCAAATTCTTTTTTTTTTCTTTTTGGAGGGGGCAGGGCAGAGCAATTAGGGTTAAGTGACTTGCCCAGGGTCACATGGCTAGTAAGTGTGTCAAGTGTCTGAAGTTGGATTTGAACTCAGGTCCTCCTGACTCCAGTGGCCAGTGCTCTATTCATTGCACCACCTAGCCACCCCTTGCATCAATTTTTGATATGTTTTTCTCCTGAGGCTAGAGTATAATGTCATTGAGGGCAGGTCCCGTTTTAACTTTTTTCTTTATATTTTTAGCTCTTAGCACACTGTGTGGCACATTGTAGGTACTTAATAATTGTGTGGTTTGATGGATTGTTGCCTACAGAAGGGTCACAGAGAGTTAATAGCTTGATGTATGTGTTTTGATGGTATGACCCAAAGATTGTTCAAGCAACAGAAGGAAGTTGAGTTGATTTTTCCAGGGATCTTTCAGTAGAACCCAGTAGAAATACACTTCATGCAATTATTTCTGCAGGACCAACTTTCACCAAAATTACTAAGTAGGCAAAGCTTGTTGGCTACATCCTGGCTTTCCTATCATTGGGCCTTTCCCCTCCTCCTTTTGTGGTGTCCTTGCCTGATGTGCTCAGCCCTTTTCTGTTCTCACCTATCGCCTTCTTCCTATCATCCAAAGAATACTCTTAGAAAGGGATCTGAAGCATTAACACAGTTGTATCAATGACCAAGGACCAAACATGACTTCTACCAAGAAGGTAGAAGGATCCTTTCAGAAGGACCTTAAGCTCTTATATTAGGCACTGGAAAAGACCTAAGAGATGACCAATCCAACCCCCATATTTTATTGATTAGAAAACTGAGTTCTAGAGAAAGGGAAATGATTAGCCCAAGGTAACAGGTATGGTAAAAAGCAGAGCTGAGATTCAAACCCAAGTCCAGACTCCAAATCTGGTAATCAACTCTACTATACCAGTAACAAACTATTGCTTTAAAGAGATAAAGTTCTCAAGATAGAATTTCAGGCATCATCCAATAGGTGAGGGTGGTTTTGAAGGAAGGCCCCACCAAAGTCTTTTGGGAGGCAGTGTTATTAAATACACAGGTAACACAGCTCAAGAAACAAAGGTTTCTTGAGCTAAACTAGGTAAATGTGACCAGAATGGGGGGAGCATGGTGGAATGGAAAGAATTCTGGAGTTGGACTATGGAAGGCCTAGGTTTTAGTATTATTTTGTACGTTTACTATGTGATGGTAGGAGAGACATCTCTGGAAGAATTCAGTTTTTTCATATGTAAAATAAAATAAAATAAAATATATTCCTGGCAGGTTTATGGCAATGAGAACCATCTTGTAATCCAATCATTGTTATGGAAATTTGGGCACTGTACCTCCTGAGAGATTTCACAGCAGGTTTCTGGGTAGTAGCAAAAGCAAACAAACAAACAAAAAAACCTTGTGTCCACTAACAGGGAGATGGTTAAAAGATTTGCCAGAAGTGCACTTGTAGTTTGTTGAAAGTACAAAGAAACTTGGAAAGAGCTCTGAAATGATGCAAAGTGACAAACTCAGAGAAGAATGGATTATCTATGATCATATGGGAGGAAAAACAAATCAGAATGAATGGATAAAGAATATATATATGTGTGTGTGTGTGTGTGTGTGTGTGTGTGTGTGTGTGTGTATAATGTTGAAATTAATTAAAATGTGAATAGATACTAGCAAGTTTAGGTGGGCTTGTTGAATTGAAATGTTAGGCGAAGAGAACGCTGTAAGGGATCTGAGGCCACCACTGGAGAGTGAAACAATATATTATTTACATTTACAAGCACTAATAAGACCTAATAGGAGCCTCTTAATCAGGCTGTGATAAATGGTTGGACTGATTCCCTGGGACAGTTGCCTGGTGTAAAATCCAGTACACGGTAATTGAAGACTAATGGATTAAGTCATTCCACAGCCCTCTGACTTATGGGAAAGGCTATCGTGTGGAGTGGAATGGAAGGAGCCCTGGTTCTGGAGTCAGGAACTCTGAGGGTGAGTCCTGGCTCTTCCACTTTGTGGTTGAGTGACCTTGGGGTCTGTCATGTGACCATTTCTGAGCCTTAGTTTCCCCATATACAAAATGAGGTCGTTTGGGAGGCACCAAGATCCAGGAGAAGGAACATTGGACTCAGAAAACATAAGGTTTTGAGTCCAATGTCCATTGTGCATCCCTCACATTCTTCATTTGAAAAAAAACATTACACTGGGTGTATGACCCTGGGCAAGTCACTGAACCCCAATTGTCTCAAAAAAATTACCTGCAGTTGTTACCTAGAAAAATGCTGCCCCTGATCCATCCTCCTAGTTGCATTTTTCCCAGTGGAATATAAACTGTTTTCAGACAAGGCTGAGTTTGTTTTTAGTCTCTGTGTCCCCAGCAGTGAGTGGGTGCTTTCTTAATGTTTGTTAAATGAATGATTGACTTCATGATAAGACCTCAAATGGCACTTTGCCTCTCTGATGACTCTATCAATGTATATTATAGCTACCTGTGTTGCTATATTATTGATTTCTCATCCTCTAATAGACTGCCAGGTCCATCTAAACATTATATCTTCTCTGGAGCCTGCCATGGGGTTCTGTTTATAATACACATTTAATGAATGCATCCTGTGTTGTCTAGGTTCATATGAAATACCGGGTGTCCTGAAGTCTTATTAAATTTGTTTTTAATGTGTGTCCCACAGTCTGCTAAATCTTAATAACTTTTTAAAGAAAAAGCTATTAAAGCTTTAAGCTGCACTAAGACTTTTGGGACACCCTGTCTAATCAGAGGTAGCCTAGAGAGAATGGGTAGGTCATTGGAGTTGGAGTAAAGAGTATATCAAAAGACCAGCTCCAGGGGCCACAGGCTGGATTTTAATGATTCTACTGGAGTTGAGTTTTGGAGAAAATGAACTTGTAAGTTATCTTTCAGTACCTTGACAGTAATGTCTTTTTTTTCCCCCTTGAGCCCTGAGGGGGTCATTTTTCAAAAAGACATGTAGGAGGGAAAAAACCCAACCCAACAACTTCTGATGCTTTAAGCTCAGCATCCCTGGAGTGACTTGAGCTCAATGGTGCATGGATAATTTGTTTGCTTTGCAATTCTTTTCCATCAGTGGAGACAAATTGATTTGTACATGAAAATGGGCTGTCGCTGGTAGCAACTGGCTCTTTAAAGTGCCAGAAGATTTTTTTTTCTGGGTTGGAGGGTATGCTGGATTTCAAAAGTTCCCACATTGGGATTTCTGCATATAAAAAAGTGAGATAAGAAGCTATAGGCAACCTTAGTGCATTGCTTATCTTCTTGTCTCTATAACGTGGCAATGCTGTCAATAAAAACCAGCAGGGTAGCCCCACACTCCTGTATTCGTGCATATCCACACAGGAGTTGCTCACTACCAGCTGGGGCCAGCTGCCACTGATTGCATTTCTGAGAAAAGTCAGGGCTGGTGGAGCCAAGGTGACACTGGGAATCCTTGAGTTCTGGTTTGAGACCAGCCACTGCAGAGCAGGCAATACCAAAACACTCTTCTGGTGCTGCTTGAAAATGGTGATGGGCAATTGGATTGAGGGCAAGGCTGTAGGTTACAATGCACCTCTTGTTGAAATTAGGTGACTTTGGTGAGTCCTGACTGTATGTACACTCTATAATCTCTGTGTTCCCTGTTGTTGTTTTAACTGTTAATTAGTACTGGGACCATCCACTACAGTATTTTTTGCTATGTCCATGGATCTGTGGTATACTAGGGGTGGGCAGTCTTTTCAACAATGCAGGTTGTAGTCCATTCTAGTCTTTTCACCCTGATTTTTGTTTCTCATCTTTACAAAAATTTTATAAAATTTTATGAGAATGGGCTACACAATATCTTCTCATTAATCCTACATAGACAATCTGCCCAATGCATTGATGATCTTCCTCTGGGTTTTGTAATATTTTGCAATACTTGATATTTCAAACTATTTATCCCTTACTGCTGCTCCATGATCAACTCCTGCGTGCCTTTAAAGCTGCACATGCAGCCTCCATGACCTTTCCCCACCCCCACCCCCACCCAACCCTAGCTGTAGGCCTTCAGGAAAAAAACAAAAACCAAAACCTGGATAACCACTTATCAGTTATATCATAGAAGAGTTTCTTGTACCTTTGGAGGGTCAACTAGAAAAACCTCTTTAGTTCCATCCAACTCTGAACTTCTGTGATTAGAAAAAAATAAAGACAATCACCACTGTGAAAGTCAACCAGAAAGACATCAGTAATTACCCACCCAAATATCTTTTTTTTCACATCTTTACGAAAAGAGAACTATTAACATGGTATGGTAGAACATCCTTGATGAAAACATAAGGACAAAGGTAAGAGTTTGAAAGTATTCTATATCAAGCTACACCTTTAGAAGCATAAAATTAACTAAAAAATACAGAGAATACCAGATTTCACTGTTTTTATTATCTGTTGACTATTTTCTTTTCAAAATAATAATTGATGTCATTGGGCAAAATTCAACCTAATAGGCTTTCTCCAAGAGACTGTTTCCCAGAACATTAAGATCATACAAGACCCCTGGATAAATGCCAAAAACAGATGTCACTCCATTTGACCATTCTCTGATGACCAATGTCAAGCAGCGAATGGCTGGGAGATAGACATGTCACAGTCCCTTGTTATCATCATGGAGGTTTCCTAAGTAAATCCAAATGGAAGAGGGATTCCCTGTAGATGATGAGGTCCTCCAGACATTCCTGTTTGTGGAGGACATTGTGCTGATTGCATCAGACCCCAGATCACTGCCAAGCCTCCTAAATGAGATCCATAACTATTCAAAAGAGCTTAACCTAACAACCCATGCAGGAAAAACAAGTACAAAACCCAAGAATGCCTATTGTCCACACAATGACATGTAGCTTGTTGGATAGATCATTGAACTAGGCCATCAGCATAATATATCTTGGTCAGACGCTACAGATTGAAAATGTGCTAGGCCCCGAATTAAATGGGATGAAAAGTGTGGGCCAGATTACATTTAAAATACTTTGTAGCACTTTCACTGAACCCTGAAACAAAAACCTATCTTTTTAACACTAATATTCTCCTGGTGCTAATAACAGCTGTCACTAACATAGCCCATGAAGGTTTGCAAAGCACTTTAAATGCATAATTTCTTTCATTCCTCCCAACAACCTCCGAGATAGGCACAATGAGGCATCATTGTCTTCATTTTGCATATCAGAAAACTGAGAAAGTCTGTGACTCGTCCATAGTCAGGGAGGAATTTCAAATTGATGAGATCATAAATGCATTCACTTATTGAAGAGGTTCCACCTTTTCCTATTCCTATAAATCACAGATGCTATTCATATTTTCCCAATGTGGTGTAATGGAATGAGCATAGGCCTGGAGTATGGGAGACCTGATTCTGAGGCCTGGTTCTACTCTTGACCAAATGTGTGACCTTGTATGAGTCATGTCCTGTCCCCTTATCTATAAAATAAGCTGATTAGACCAAATCATTTATAAAGTTCCTTCCGGCTCTAACATTCTGTGCCCTAAAGTCTTTTCTAGTTTTCATATACTGAGTTCTAAGGTCTCCTCCAGCTCTAAAATCCTTGTGTTCTAAGGTCTCTTCTACCTTTAACATCCTTGTGTTCTAAGGTCTACTCCAGCTCTAACATCCTTGTGTTCTAAGGTCTCCTCCAGCTCTAACATCCTTATGTTCTAAGGCTTCCTCCGGCTCTAACATCCTTGTGTTCTAAGGTCTCCTCTAGCTCTAACATCCTTGTGTTCTAAGGCTTCCTCCAGCTCTAACATCCTTGTGTTCTAAGGCTTCCTACAGCTCTAAGGTCCTTGTGTTCTAAAGTCTCCTTGAGCTCTAACATCCCATGTTCTTAGGTACCTCCCTGCTTTAACATTCTGTGCTCTAAGGTCAGTTTGAGCTCCAACAATTTATGAATCAATTGTTTTAACTCAAAGTCTGAAGCAGGAGCATTATGAATGTTATACGAACCCCCCCCCCATCAATTCCCCAACAAGGGCTAAGTGGCAATAAGTTGAAAGACTCAGAGGTAGCTGCTCTTTTCCCAAATGAAAGGATGGGGGAAGGGAACCCCCCCCCCCAACAAACTGATATTCTACAGTTCAAGCCCATCTGCCTGAGCTAATATGCAAGATAAACAAATCACTCCATGTACTGATCAAAGTATAGTCTCTGGGGTCAAAGGCCTGATCTTTAGGTGTGAGAAAGAGTTGAGAGAGGAAGAGGGTCAACTGTTTGAAGTGAGGACAATCCAACTCGGGGCTGACCCTGGGGCTTCCCCAGAGTAGGTCTCCCCAGCCACTCCTGGGACACTGTGTGGAGGGGGAGGGTCAAAGGCCACGATTTACTCAGGGAGGCTGAGAAAGTCATGGGCAGCCTCTTTGAGCTGCCAGATCGAATCAGTGTCAGGCCCCTCCAGGGCTGCTCAAACGCCGAAGGCTTTGTTATAACTCACTGCCTGGCTCCTACATGAGGGGCAGGGAGGCTCCACTTAGTTGCCCCGCACAGCTGTCTCCATCTTTCCAAAGCTCCCCTCACCAGCACGCTGAACATTTGGGTTCCACACCATTTAGGGATAGTTCCTACAACATCTCTGGAAGGGGAGGTCATCCAGACTCTGCCTGAACATCTCTTGTGACAGTGATCTTGCTATCTAGCCGCAGCAGCCTGCTTACTTTGGGCAGCTCTAATTAGGAATTCCCCCGCCATTCCCCACCACCCTGATATTATATTGAAATCCACTTCTCTATAACTCTGTCCTCACATCTTCCATTGAGTGTGGATGCCTCTAATATTAGACAGCATTTATATTGCTCTTCAAGGTTTTCGAAGACCTTGAAAAAATTCTTCCATTTTCCTCACAACTGTCTTGGGAGGGGGGTACTATGATTATTCTCATTTTACAGATGAGGAAACTGAGGCAGCCAAAAATTAAGTGACTTTCCCAGAGTGACATTATGTTCTAAATCCTAGTTCTAAGACTTAGGATCATGAATTAGATATCTAGAGCTAGAAGAATTCTCTGTTGTTCTTCAGTCATTTTTTAGACATCTCTGGACCTTCTGGGACCCCCTTTGGGGTTTTCTTGGCAAAGATACTGGAGGGGTTTGCCATTTCCTTCTCCAGCTCATTTTACAGATGATGAAACTGAGGCAAGGGGGGTTAAGTGACTTGCCCAGGGTCACACAGCTAGTAAGTGAGGTCAGATGAATTTACCTGACTCCAGGCCCAGCACTCTGTGCACTATGGTGCCACCTAGCTTCTCCCTTACAGTCCATAGGTATCCCACCCACACACTGGGCCTTCCATTAACTTGTAACTATGATGTTCACTCACCCCCAAAGCATGCTCCCTAGACTCAGGGCTGCCTTGGTGCTTGTAGGTGTCTCAACATGCATTACTGGTGTAAGGATCTTCTCCTCCTGACCCTTAAAAAATTTGATAAACATGGATGATGCAGATTTACAAAGACCCCTCTCTCAAACTGAGCTCTGTGTAGTAGCTCTGTGAAAAATGATAAGGGCTTAGCAAGACTCCTGTCACAAAGTAGGTACTAAAAAATGTTCATTGGTTGATTGAAGCTTTATCACTACCTCCCCCAAGACATGATTCCATTTCATGACAATATGAAAACATTAAAATCTTGCTGATGAAGAAAAGAGTAAAGAGTACTTTGATCCTCTGAAAGCACCAAGGCTAACAAGAACATTAACTGTATAATGGATGGTTTTTATTAAAAGCAGCTTTCATTAAAAAGGAGGAGGAACTACTAAACTTCAGGGGTAGCTATTTCCCAAAATTCCATTTCTCATAATGGTTATTCAGTCACCTATGTTTAGGGAAAGAAAAGGAAATCAAAAAGAGGCGGCCAAGGACTTGAGATCCTCTTTCAAGCTCACCTAGGTACCACATGATGCCATGTGTGAGCAGCTGTGATTCCTGCTCGGGTGGGGAAAGGGGAAAACCCTAGCTTCATATTCAGGAGAGAGTAAGAAAAAGACAAGCAAAGAAGTTATTTCTCCCTTTATCTTTAAAGTCTACCCTTCCTGGCTCATGACCAAATCCTCTTTGACACAGGAACCACTTGCTGCCACCATGGGATCATTTCAAGTTCTTCAGCAGTGAGATACACACCTCCCTGGAAACACCCAGGGGAGTCCCATTTCAGCTTTTTGCATGTTCCACCAGGACATAATGGTCAGGCTCCGCCGGTTATCTCTGTAACAGTAATATTCATAATAACCCATGTTTCTATAGTGCTTTAAGAGTTATCCCAAGTTTTTTCCCCATAATAAGTAAGGTTGAAAGAACAAATAACCATTATCTGTTTTTTAAAGAAAAGAAATCTGGGTCTCACAGAAGTTAAGTGGATAACCAAAGTCACACAGTTAGGAGCAGTGTGTGTTGACAAATTGTTTTCAGTTTTAATTTTATTTCATTTTATGTTGTCTATACAGCTATGTTTGGTTACTTAGTAAAGCATAGTATCAGTGCTACAGAATGGTCATAAAAGGTGAGAACTGGACAAAGGAAGAAAAGAAATAATCATATATTATTTTATTATTATTACATAATAAATATGTGCCATACACTATGCTAAGCACTTTACAAATATTATCTTGTTTGATCCTCACTGCAACCTTGAGAGGTAGGTGACATTATTATCCCCATTTTTTGTTGAGGAAACTTGGGGTAGGCAGGTAAAGTGACTCACCCAGGGTAATACAGCTGGTCACAGAAGGTCATATGACTTCAAATCTGAGGTAGATTTGATTTCAGGTCTATCTGACTTCAGTTCAGTGAACCATCTATCTGCCTCAAGGCCATTGACCTTGTGGTACATCAGGAAGAGCATTTGGAGTTTGGGAATGTAGGCTTTAACTTGCCATGTGCTGCCTTTGTGTTTGTGGGAAAGATGCTTCCCCACACTGGATCTCAGTTTCATCTTTTATAAAATGAATGAATTTGACTACAGGATCTCTAAGGTCCCTTCCAACTCAAAAATCTTTGTTTCTATGAATTAGGAAGTCATTGTTGACTCCTAATTGGAGTCAACTAATTGTCAGTGTCCTTCCTAAGTACTCAGAGAAGAAGGTTAATAGCTCTCATTTCTAAAGTACATTGCTTTACACAGAAATTCTCATAGAATATCCCTGGGAGGGAGTTAATGCAAGGAGTAGTATTACTATTTTACAAATGAAGAAACCAATCCTCAGAAAGGGGAAAAGAATTGTCCAGGATCACAGAACTACTAAGGGCTAATGTTGCCATTCAGGTCCATGTCTCTTGCCTCCAAATCTAATTTTATTTCCACTAGGTTTCATTGCCTTTCAACAGAAGTCAATGTGTAATATGGCCACCAAACAATGTTAATTTGGTTTGACTCTAAAGGTCTTCCAGAACATTCTTTGCCCACTTATCTGGCATGTTATAGAGGAGATGGACAATCTTGGACTAACACCCTCTATGAATCCTTTCCAGTTTTGAGATTCTCTGATTACACCATGGTATCCATTCAATCTGCACTCAACACACACTGAAAAAGTGTCAGAAATTGTGCTTGACCAAAAAGGTTCCTAAACTTAGGGAGTAATACTTTCTATTAGAAGGTAGAGAGAGGGAGGGCATGAAGTGCACACAATAAGTGGATGCAAAGTAATATGAAGTCATTTCAAGAGGGAGAGAGGGCTAATAATTGGAGGGATCAGTGAAGGCCTTCCTCATATAGGAGATAATCCCTGACTTGTGCAGTTAAGGGAGACAGGGATGCAATAAGGTGAATTGAGTGAGTGCATTCCAGACATGGGGCTGAGTATGGAGGGAGGGGAAGGAATTGTACAAAAGTTTAGAGGAAAGAGATGGAATGTTCTATATGGTGGGACAGCAAGCAGGTTAGTTTGAGAAAGGAAAGATTATTGGCTGGGGCTGAGAACACTTGGATTTTAATCCTCTTTCTGCCATTAGCTTTATTATGTGAATCTGGGCAAACCATTGCCCTATCTTGACATCAGTTTTCTCTATAAAATAAATGGATCTTTCAAATTAGATGTTCTCTAGAATCCCTTTTTGTTCTGACACTCTGTGATTCTAGGCAGCCCCCTCTCAGATTTGAAAGGGTGAAAATTTAACCTCTCTACCTGCCTGCTGAGGAGAGCATTAATTTGACATTCATTCCCATGTGAGTGGCATGAAAAATGACTTTCCTCACCTTTATTCTTTTCATTTATTTGACTAGCACGCACATCAAAGCTTTCTATTGTCAATCCCCAAATTCACCACATGTGAGATACTCTGAATACTGACCAGGAATTCTCTTTGGACTACTGATACCATCCCATCACTGGAAAAATAAGAAGCAGACTTTCTTTCTATCCTGCTGAAGATGCCTTTTAAGACAAAACTGCAGAGGGTGGCTCTCAGCGAAAAGAAGGAGAAATAAAATCCAGGCAGCAGGAGAGAATTTGCCAAAGATTGAATAAAGTACCCTGGGAGCCTAATACTTTACAGGGCCTTGTGTTAACCACGGGAAAAGCAGAGCCTGAAAGGAATACTTCTAATTTGGGGAAAAGCAAAGACAGTGTATTAGGAACAGAAAGGACAGATTGGTTCTCCTTCACAATCAGTAAACTTATTTATGAGATATGATGGTATCTACTAGCGGTGGAAATGGGCATGGCCTGTCAGGTCAGAACAGAAGACGGGGGTTGATTGTGTGATCAAAGGCAAATCATTTCTGAGTCTCTTTTGCTTCTCTAAAAAATGATGAAATGTTTGGATCTAACCTTCGCCCTGTGAAATTTTCTTTGGGTAATATTCAGTTGTGTTGCATCCTCCCCACCATTCAGAATTAGAAGGTAAGATTTTTGAGGACGAGAACTAGATCTCTTTCCATTTGTATTTACTCTTTTTGTCAGAAGCTTCATCCTAATCCTCCTCATCCTCCTTCTCATCTTCATCATCATCACTATCATTGATATAGTGCTTAAAATGAGCTGGGCACTGTGCCAAGCACTCTACAATGATTCTTGGTTTTTAACAAAAGTGAGAGGTGGGACCTGTTATTATACCTATATCACTGATGAGGGAACTGAGCCAGACAGAGGTAAAGAGACTTGCCCAGGGTCACACAGCTAGGAAGTATATGAGACTGGATTTGAGCTCAGGAAGATAAATCTTACTGATTGCAGGCTGGGCACTCTAGTCATTGTACCACCTATTCGCTTTTGTGTTTTCTGACACATACAAAAAAACCTTGGTCTCACTCATCTGGCTGATTTGCCCCAACTCATACAGAGCCCAGATGCTCCTGGCACTCTGCTTCTCTATATGTATCAGTAGAAGCTATAAGCTTCTTGGACCCATAAGCGTCCAAGCTCACAAGTCATCAAACACAGAGTACATTTTTTCTACAGTAAAGGAAACTAAAAGTACTTCTGCAGGATCCCAGTCTAGACCTTATTCCATGTGTCAGCCCTGGATAGACTGAGGATCAGAGATTCAGATTTGGGAAGGACCTCAGAAGTACTTTTTTTTCTTGCTTTTTGGAGGGCAATTGGGATTAAGTAACTTGCCCAAGGTCACACGGCTAGGTTTTTGTTTGTGTGTGCATTAAGTGTCTGAGGTAGGATCCGAACTGAGGTCCTTCAGACTCCAGGGCCGGCACTCTACTCACTGCGCCACCTAGCCGCCCCAACATAGGTACTTTTTAAAAAAGAAATTTACAGGGTTATTAACTGAGTCTAAATTTACCTATTAGAAAATAAATTAAAGAGATCACCTCCAAACTATGGAAAAGGGGACTCTGAACAACTTCTGGAGCCCCAGCACCCACAGAACGATACAGAGAAGCTAACCTCCCGCTGAGGACAGCCCAGCAGCCCTGCAGGAAGGATCGGCTCTGGGAGGCTGCAGCTCAGTGCACAGTGCTCGGAGAGCCGAGCCTGAGCCTCAGTTTTAGCCCCAGGATGGTGGGGCCAGCAGACGGCTGGAGGGACCCCAGAACACCAGCAGCTGTGGCGATTCCAGAATTATCAACACAGACATGCCTAGGACAAAGTGAGAGGTTACTGCCCTACGGACTTTGGGACCAATATTTGGGGAACGCGTCAGTTTCCTCCCTTGGGGGCTAGAAGTCACTGAGGAGACACGCCATTTTGTAGTTTTCAGTGGCAGCTCCAGCTCCTGGACTGCAAACTGTAGGGAGATCCAGCGATCAGTCTTGGGGGGTAATCACTCTTGCATTAACCTCCCTGGATCTGGATTGTGATCTGGGGGGGAGGTCTGGGGTTGGTATCCAGCTTGCCAGAAAGCTGTGAAGACCCCAACGTTCAGGACGAAAGCTCTCCTGGCTGGTGGCAGAGTCATACTGTGGCAACAAGCCCAAAAGTCAAGTAATTAAGTGGCAACATGTCAAGGCAAAGGAAACAAAATAAACAGAAAAATGCAACCTTAGACTCCTATTTTGGGGGCAAAGAGGATCGAAGCATAGAACAGGGGGAGGACTGTGAGGTCAGAAACCCTGCTCCAAAAGCCCCAAAGGAAAATGTGAGTGGGTTACAGGCCATAGAGGACCTTAAGAAGGACTTTAAAAATCAAATAAGAGAAGTGGAGGAAAAATTGGAAAGAGAAATGAGAACGATGCAGGAAAAGTATGAAATTAGGGTCAATGGTCTGACTGAGGAAAACACCACCTTAAAAAATAGACTAACTCAAATGGCAAAAGAGGCCCAAAAGGGCAATGAGGAGAAGAATGCCTTAAAAAGACAAATTTGCCAGCTGGAAAAAGAATCTCAAAAGTTCACTGAGGAGATTCATTCCTTCAGAGTTAGACTGGAGCAAATGGAAACTAATGACTTTATGAGAAATGAAGATGCTGTTAAGCAGATCCAAACAAATGAAAGATTAGAAGGCAATGTGAAATATCTCATGGGAAAAAAGCACTGACCTGGAAAATAGATCCAGGAGAGATAATTTAAGAATTATTGGACTACCTGAAAGCCATGATCAAAGAAAGAACCTAGAAATCACCCTTCAAGAAATTCTCAAGGAAAATTGCCCTGATGTTTTAGATCCAGAGGGCAAAATAGAGGTTGAAAGAATCCACAGATCACCTCCTGAAAAAGATCCCAAAAAAGAAAACTCCCAGGAATATTATAGCCAGGTTCCAGAATCCCCAGATCAAGGAGAAAATACTACAAGCAGCCAGGAAGAAACAATTTCAATATTGTGAAAACACAATCAGAATAGCCCAGGACCTGGCAGCTTCTACACTGAGGGATCGAAGGGCATGGAATATGATATTCCAGAGGGCAAAAGAGCTGGGAATGAACCCAAGGGTCACCTACCCAGCAAAACTGAGTATTTTGTTTCAGGGGAAAATATGGTCATTCAGTGGAATAGAGGACTTTGAAGCATTCTTGAGGAAAAAAACAGAGTTGAATAGAAAATTTGACATCCAGACACAAGAAGCAAGAGATGCCTGAGAAGATAATCAGGGAAAAGAAATCAAAAGGAACTTATCACAGTGGAACTATTTACATTCCTATATGGAAAAACAATAACCGTGACTGATGAAACCTCTCTCAGTATGAAAATAATGGAAGAAGGGTGCATGGTCATCTGAATACATATGTGAATGTGTGTATATATGTTTACAGTTATATATGGATAAAAGGCATAGGTTGAATTTGTTGGGAAGGGAGGATACTCAAGGGGTGAAATTATGAGGTGAGAGAGGAAAGTGGCGAGAGGAGATGGGGAGAGACAGGGTAGGGTAAACTATCTCATGTAGAAGAAGCAAGGGGAAGTGGCTGCAGGGGAGGGAAGAATAGGAAGGCAAAAAGGCAAAACCACATTCTCATTGAATTTGGTTCTGGGAGAGAATGACATACATACTAAATGGGATATCTCAACCTGTAGCAGAATAGGGGGAAGGGGGATAAGAGGAGGGATGATGGATGGGAGAGCATCTTTGGGGGGAGGGGAGGTTGGAAGTGCCCACTATAGAAGAGGGACAGGATCAAGTAGGGAATGGATCAGGTGGGGGGTGGGATGAGTGGGAGGGAATTATAAGCAGCCTTGTACAATATATCTAGATGGTAATATTTTGCATAACTAGATGTGTACAACATATACAGAATTATTTATCTTCCCAGAGGGAATGGGTGACAAGGGAGGAAGGGAATGGATCTGAAATTCGAGGTCTTAAAATCGAATGTTTCAAATATATATAAATACTATTATTAATAATCTTTTGCTTGTAATTTGGAGATAAGATGTGCAGGCATTGGGGCACAGAGATTCACCTTCCTCTAATGGAAAAGTCAAAGGGGGTATGGGAGAAGATATGGGAGAGAGCAGATTGGAGGAAACAATATCTTATGGGACTGATATTCTGGGAGGGCAGTTAGGGGGAAAATGGGGGAAAAAAATTGTAACTCAAAATCTGGTGGAAATGAATGATGTAAAACAGAAGTTAATAAAGCATTTGTTAAAAAAAAAAGAAAATAAAAGAAATTAAAACTCATCGTTGAAAAATTTAAATTTAAGATTTAAACTCATCAAAATGAGAATTCACATTTCTATATTGACTTACTGTTCCAAAGCACTTCACATCTATGATTATATTTAAATCTCAGCAACAACTCTATTGAGGAAGACATGGTCATCATATAGATAAAAAATGAGAATTAGAGAGATAAAGAAACTTGCCCCCAAATCACACTGACAGCCAATAAATGGTAATCAGAAAATTCAAATTCAGATTTTCTAATACTAAATTCAGGTACATTTTACTATACTGCATTGAATGAAATAAGATGGTTCCTATGCTCGAATTAATATTTCTTCTAGATCAGAGGTGGGGAACCTATAGCCTTGAGGCCATATGTGGACTTGAGACTGCAGGTTCCCCATCCTTGTTCTAGATTTTTGATTAAAAAAAAAAGAACCAGGGGGCATAAATTAACTGAATATATCTAAAACATTTATCCAAATAAATTAAGTTTACTTGCTTTTAGCAAAGAAATCAATGTCTTCCCCTTTAAAAATGGTTCTTTATATTGAATTTGAAGGATGTTGGTTACCAAATACAGTAGAATCATGTGAATAATTTGTAAGTTGTACTCCTCACCCTAACCCCTGTTTCCCCCACCAAAAAATGCTTTTCTGGCCAATATTATGCATTTTTTTATGGCAAGTGATACTGTGAATCAGAAAGTGGCAGTGCAATATTTTCTTTTTAACTTTTATGGCATGAAGTAGTGATGGTAATACTGGAGTGGAGGTCAAGAGACTTGTATTCAGTATGTGTTTCTGTCATCTACTTTCTGTCATGAACTTTTGTCATAAACATATGAATGTTACCTTGGACAAATCACTTCTATCTGAGCCTTACCTTCCTTCTCAATAAAACAAAGACATAGCACTAGGTGCTTTCTGATGTCTTTTATAACTTCTAGGTACTATATTCTTCATTCTTAATTCCCCTGAATAATCATGGGTCTCAAAGAGAAGACTGGAATGGTCCTGTCAATCCACAGAGGACCATCTATCTGGAAGCTCTCACTTCTATTTGAACCATGTACAATTTAGTCCATGCTTTTTTCCATTATTATTCAAACAAGATTAGCCCACAATCCACACAAAAATATTAAATGGATGAACAATGTCCTAGAACATTCAGTTTTATGGATAACCCACTGAGTTGCCCTATTAACTATGTAGATTTATGTCAGGAATATCTGATGAATGATGAGTTGGACCCAAAATTGAATAGAAGGAGATCTGGGAAATTTACTGAAGAGAATTTCAGGTAAGAAGTTTTTCAGTGTTTCCAATGATCCCAAACTACTCCTTGGTACAAAACCCCCATATTTTAACTCAAGACAGATAAATCTTCCTGATTCTAGGACTGACACTCTATCCACTGTGTCACCTAGCTGCCCAAAGCAGAATTACAGGAATTCTATGATTTACAATTTTATACTCACCCAAGACATCACCCACCATGGTCCTCTTTCAGAACAAAGGATGAACAACAACAATCACCTATGGTAAAGAAATTAAGTGACTTAATCAGTGTCACACAGCCAGTATGTATGAGAGACAGAACTTGAACCCAGGGCTAGCTGACTTCAATCTCAACTTTCTCTTACCTACTACACCATGTAGTTTACCTTAGGGTGGAGGGGAGAGGAGAAAGCAGAATCTAATTTCCAATAAATTGTACATCACAAAATGACCATTGCATTAATTTTGTGTATCCCATAAAGAGATTAGTGAGCTGGAAATATTGTCTGCCTTGAAATGAATATGAGTTGGGTGACTCCTACTCCTCAACTGACCCAGGCAAGCTTTGCCAGACAGTAATAATCCCAATGATAGTAATGTTTTGTATTTATTTCTATGGATCCATTCATCAGGGCAGGTTACTAACAAACACCAGAACCACTCGGCAGACAGGGACATGTAGAGAGGCCCAGGGGAGAAGCAAGAGGGGTTTATCTCACCTTTTGTATTATTTCTGGGAAACCATTCTATACTGATATGTTTCCTATCTTTGCTTCCTGGATCATGCTGCCACCCTCAGAATCAGAGATTTTGATAGTTGGAAGGGATCTCAGCACCGGTGTAGCACAATATGTATGCAAAAAGGAATTTCTATTATATTTGGTAAACTTAGATTTCTTGGAAACCTCTAAGGAGGGAGAACCCATCACTTCTCTGGGTAATCATTACACTTTTGGACAAATTTTGGGAGAAGTCATGTGGATAGCACCCTGGATTTTAGTGTCTGAAGATCTGTGGTTCTTCAGACCAGGTATAACCAGTTATGAAAGATAAGACTTAGAATCACTAGATTATGGAAAGTCAGAATTTTAGAGGACCTCGAAGGTCATTTAGACGGACCCCATTCAAACCATGAATTCTTTCAGCAATATCTGACGGACTTGGCATAACAGCTACAGTCTAAAAATATATACAGATGAATAAGTTTCCTATCTCCGGAAGCAGGTTGGGTTTTTTGTTTTTTGTTTTTGTTATTTGTTTGTTATATAACTACTTAACAACTAGAACAGGATTTGAACTCGGGTCTTCCCAAATCCAGGTCTAGCATTCAATCCACTGAGCTCCCCACTTTATTTGCTTGTTATTTGTTATTTGTTTTTTTTTTGTTATTTGCTGAATAGCTCTGTTAAGAAATTTTCCCTTATTTAGCCAAAGCTTTCTTTTCTACAATTTAATAATAAATAGCAGCTCTCATTTATATAAAAATGTTTTCCTTAAGACAATTTCACGCAATAGGTAGCAAAAATAGTTGTTATCCTTTCTCCTGGAGTTGGTTTATTCATCTGTAAACCTGAGTTGTTATATTAGATGGTATGTCTCTTTTTACTTTTCTATTCTATCCTCTATTTTCTAAGTTCCCTTCCAGTTCTGACATTTTTGACATCTTATGTTCTAAGGCCCTTTCTAGCTCTAACATTGAATGTTCTAAGATGCCTTCTAGCTCTGATATTCTATGCTTCAGGCCCTTCTGGCTCCAACAACCTTTTATGCTCAAAGGTACCTCCCAGCCCTGACATCACATCCTTCAATACCTCAAGGACCTATGATTCAGGCACAATAAATAATCTTTTTCCAGACACAGACAAAAACAGTTCTATTTCATAGATGACTTCTGAGCATTGCTGTTGCTGAGAAAAAAAAAAGTTACCATCTAGCTGGTGATGATTCTTCCCACTTTAGCTAGGCTGCTCTTAAAACCATAAAAAGTACTTCTGATTACCAGGCCCATGCTCAAAGTATTTTCAGCTTGGTAGGACCTTTCAGAGCTTGGGACTTCATTAGCATTGCCTAAAAGAATCCAGTAACCTTCATGCCATGATGAGGCACCAAGACAAAGCTTGGGTAAAGGGAATTTGCCTATATACAGATGAGGAGAAAAATCTGACTGATCATTTTAGTTGGAAATGTCCCCTTCTTTTGTTAGATGTAGTATATTCATTTACTCACTCATTCAACAAACATCTTCTCATTGCCTATAACAAACTAGGCCCTGTACTTAAAGCCATAGAGATTCCACTCAAGAAACTTCCAGCTTAAGAGAGCAGAAAATGCATATAACAAAAACCATTACAGAAGGCATGATGTGGTGAGCAAAAGAATGATCTGTAGTAAGTGTAATGAGTATTCAGAAGAAGCAGAGTTTATTTTTATCTTGTGTGATTGGTGAAACCTGTACAAAGGCAGTAGCTTCTGCACTAAGCCTTGAAGAATGAGTAGGATATCAACATGGAAACAAGGAGGAGTGAAGAAGAAGGGGCAGTCTAGATTGAGGGGAAAAGATGACAGATGTGTAGAATTGGACATTTTTAAAAAGATGATAAATGGGTCCATTTGTTTAGAGTTTAAGTAAGGTGAAATAGGGGAGTGGGGCATGTTTTCAAAGGTAAATTAGGTTTGGGAGTTTGGGCTTTAGTTAATATGTCATATGGAAGCAATGAAGAATTTTCATTCATTCCTTATTTAGCAAACATTTGTTAATTGCCTACTGTATACAGAGTATGGCAGTGAGTGCTGAGGAAAATGGAAAGTTTAGACAAGAAAAAATCTTTGCCTTCATAAAGCTCACACACAAACAGGAGCCTTATACAGAAATACAACTAAATGTAACATACAACCTGCTCCTAGGGAGGTGTTTCCAACACTGGTAGGTACTTACTTGTATGTGGCCCTCGAGTCAAGAAAGATGCAGGTTCAAGTCTCACCTTCTTCATTTATTCCACATGTGAACATAAGCAACTTGCATAATTTCCCTGAGCTTTGTTTCTTCCATCTATAAAATGAGATAACATAAATACAAACAATAAGATATTCAAAGGTGTGCTGCCATCAACTTAGATTGTTGCACAAGTTGATTGTTAAAATTTCAATATGAGCATTTGCACCTTAGAAATACAAATGCTACAAATCAGAACTTAATTTATTGTCTTGTTGACTGTCTAAGCACGAAGTCATGGAGAAAATGTTAATAATACAGAATAAATTAGAAGCATGGCATGTATATTTCCATTTCTGGAGATGTAGTGGTTAATGTGGTTTGTCCTTCATTCTCAAAGAGGACCATGACATCAGGAAGATGAAAGAAAGAAATGCCCAGGATATTAAGTAGGTTTCAGCCTTCAAAATTTACCTTCCTTTGGGTGGAGCATGTCAGGTAAGGGCATGATACAAGAAGAGAGGAGAGAAAAGAGGAGAGGGGAAGAGTTGGCCAACTGGAACTGACCATTTGGGTCCCCAGTGGGGCAACTTGAACCACTAACAGTTTGTGGTTTGTCCTTTGTTCTCAAAGAGGACCATAACATCAGGAAGATCATGTCATGATTTGCAAGCGAATTGATTTTAAGTGAGGGAGGGCTGTGAAAAATCACCAGCTTCATTTTCTTCTGTGGAGTCATCTGGATCCAATGGCCAGATATAGATCAGGACAACTGGAGATGACCCAGCAGATCAAGTTGTTAAACACTTACCAATATACTATTTGTGGTAATAATACCTGCAGTAACTACCTTTACATGAGTAATTGTGAGAATTGGATGGCATCATATATGTAAAATTCTTTGTAAGACTCAAGGTACTATATAAATGCCAGTTATCATTCAATGCATGAGAGAGATAGGAAACAAAGTATGAGGTAAAGTCCAAGGGAAAGCATCCATGGACGTCAAGTAAGCTACATGGAGAAATGAGCATTTGAATTGGGCTCTAAGGGAAGTGTGATATTCAAAAAGTTTTGAGAGAGATAGTTTCTGGGTAATCCTTTTATTAATAATGCCAACATATTTATCAATAAAAGGATGGCCATTTGGCCATCTCCCTCTTTTTTTTCATAGGTTGGCATTTTTTATTTAAGCTGAAGAACAGGTTATGAGGGGGGTGGGGGCAAGGGAAGAGCCAGGGAGCCAAGAGCCTCTCATCTGTGTCTGCTCCAAACAGGACTGATCCTGATTTCTGAGCCTTGGTCCAGGGCACACAAGGAAGCACATGCTAAGATGAGGTTCCAAGGGTACAGGCTAGTTTCTTTGAATAGGCATCCAACTTGTAAGCTGCCTGTTCAAGAGAGGCTATTGCTCCTCAATTAAAGTGATCTGATCCAGATAAGGCTGAAGGGCAGCATATTTCTGGTTTAAGTCCTTTAGGTTTCTACTTATGTTTACTGCAATATCTTTCATTTCTAGATACTTCAAGCTAGTCAGTTTGTTCATATTTTCCAGAAGTTTATAATTTTCACTGGTGGCTGTCAGCTTGCCCGTCAGGTACGTGGCCATTTTGGAGAACATGTCCTGGCACAGCCCGGTGATGTCCGCCTCGGCAGGCTCTGTGGCCTCCTCAGCTGTCTCCACCACGGCATCGTCTAGGCCTGGGAAGCGAGAAAGGAGAAAGGATGGAGGGAAGGATGGGTAAGGGAATGGGGAGGGGGAAGGGGGAGAGGGCGGGGAGGAAGAGAAGGCGGGGGAGGAGAGGGGGAGAGGGAGAGGGAAGGGAAAGGGGACAAGGAAGGGGGAAAAGGGAAAGGGTGAGCAGTCTGGCCATCTCCCTCTTAAACCAAAAACAATCATAGAGATAGATTCATGGCTTATATGCTCATTGGAAGAAGGGTGTTCTGGGGGTGGTAATCAACTATGACTGATTAACAGCTGAGAGAAAGAACGTTACAATGAGGGGCTGGACATGAACTTTGATTATGTCATTTACTTCTTAAGTTACATTGGACAATCTCTTCAAAGAATTTATCCCCTCTCAAATCTGAGCAGAACACAATGACTTCCCTACCTGGGTGGTGTCTGGATAAAGGAGAAGAGGTCTTGAAATGAGGATAAGAGAAAAAGGGAAAAATCTGAATCTCCCAAATCATTGGTTATTAATAATCATTTTTCTCAGAAGCATAAAAACTCAACATATAGAGAAGACAGATGCTAGTCCAGATATAAGGAATTGCATGAATCAAATCATGGAGGTGAGTGGGGACATTGCTTGGAAGAATCAGAGGAAAGAATGCAGATTGATTTGGCTAGAATCAGTCTAGCCAAATAATACAAGAAACAATAAGACCAGAAAGGAAGGGCGATATCAAATAGTGTATGACTTGGAATAACAGACAAAGGAATCAACTTTGGTCAACCAATTGGGAGTTAATGGTGTTTTTTGAACAGAAGATTGGCATGATTAGTTCTATGTAGAAGTCATGTTATGTTCTATATGATGAATGGCTTTAAACTGAGAGAGAGAGAGAGAGAGAGAGAGAGAGAGAGAGAGAGATTGAGAGAGAGAGAGAGAGAGAGAGTAGAAGCATGAAAATTGATGAGTGGACTTTCGGAACAGTTGAGTCAGGTTGTAATGAGAGCCTATACTAGTATGGTAGCAAGAGGAAAGGATTTGGAGATGTTGTTGGGATAGAATTAGCAAGACATAGAGCGGAAACATGATGTGATTACATTTTTATATTATAGGAAGTTTACTCTATCAGTGTTTGTAAGATAGATTGATTTGGAGCAAAAATTGGACTGCTTCAGATTACTCAGGTTTCCATGTCCAGCTAGAAAATTTCAGGTCTGTACCGTATCAGCCATTTTAATTCTCTCTTCCCCAGGTGATGTAGCAGCACAAGAAGTTTTTGTCATGAGAGAAGAGTCATCAGTGCCCCCTTTTTCAGATCCCCATATGGATCATTTTTGTTTGGGCATCCAATCCGGGAAACAAAAACGGTTCCCGGGAGAGAGATGGCGGCGGCGGTGGCGGCGGCAAATGACAGCAAGAATAATGTTGCCACTGGACTCCATTATCCTTCTTCACCAAATCAATATCGAAACAGTCCAAGTCTAGACACATAAATGTCAAACTATTTAACAAGAAGCAGTTAGTGCAGAAAAAACACTTAAGTATCAATTGAGGGAGTCTGATGGGTCTTAAAGTAGCTTACTAGGATTTATGGAAGATAAAAACAGTTTAACTAAGCATGGACAACCAGGCCTGAGGCGGAGGGTGGAAAACAGCATCAGAGGAGTATCTCAGCTTTTCATCTTACCTGTCATATTGTAGCATTGACTTGTTTTATCAAAGACAGGGACCTTTGCATCTCACTGGCTAATTCCTTTCTTAGAGGTTTTGATTTGCTTTTTCAATTTTGCGATCTTGAGTGAGTAACTTCCCTTTGCTGATGCTTAGTTTCCCTTTCTGTACATCAGGGATGATAATAATGTTTCACTTAGTACCATAAGGTTTACAAGGCATTTTCTGAGATTGGGGTATACATGTACGATTAATTCTATTGGGTGGGTGGAAGGTGGTGAGTCTGGGTAGGAACTCTTATTGTGGAAACTCTTCATAGATGAAGGTTGCTAATTTCTCTCTATCACCAGTTCCTGGGGGTGCTGAGTGATTAAGATTATGCAGCTAGTATACATCAGAGGCAAGCCCTGAACCCAGGTCTTTATGACAAAGCAAGAAAGCCTGCTTATTACCTCTGTATTGTTGTTTGTCATCTCCAACTTATAGATGAAGAAACTGAACATCCGAGAGCTTTAGTGATTAGCCTATAGTGACACAGGTAATTTATGTTAGAGATGTGAGCTGAACCCACTTCTCCAGACTCCAGGATGACCATTCTTTTGACTACAACTCTGCCTCTTTCACAAAGCTATGAGGAGGGTCAAATGAGAGAACATATGGAAGTCCTTTGTTATTGTCAAGGCAGTAAGTATTAATATAGATGAGTAAGGTCCATTAATAACATTATATTCGATTTTTCTTTCATTTCAAGCATCTATAATTTCATTAGTGCGTGCGTGTGTGTTTGTGTGTGTGTGTGTATGTGTGCGTCTATGTGTGTATACCCCATCTACAACCCTTCTCTTACTTTATAGATGCTTTTCGGGCATTGCTATATCTGGAAACAATCACACAACCAACCTGGAGGAAGAGATTCTTCATAATTATTAGTGCCTAACTTCTTGACTAAATGTTGATGAAATTTGGTATTGTTTCCAATCTTTTGTCTCAAAGCAGTCAGTAAAAGCTCTGGCTGACATTTGAAACTCTCCATCACCTGACAGTAGCCTGCAGCCCCACTCTTAAGTCATCATTCTCCTTTCTTCTTACTCTGCTCTGGTCAGACTGGCCACCTAGGTGTTCCCTGGTCTCATCCTGCCTGCTTTTGCCTCCATGAATCTGTGCATGCCAGCTTGTGTTTCTAGGACACATGTCCTTCACATCAATATCTACTGAAGGCTTTCTTCCATCCAGTTCCAACTCAGGTAACACTTCCTCCATGAAGCCTTTCCTGATCCCACCAGTTAGAAGTTATATCTCTCTTCGCCCAATATTAAATAAGTAAACAAACAAATAAGCAAGCAAATGAATGAATAACCAAATAAATAAATAAGCAAACAAACAAATACATGGATTCTAGAGACCTAGATGTGTCCCTCTTTTGCCCTTACTATGGTCTGCGTTATATTATATTATTTGCAGATATGTTCTACTTCTCTTAGTAGATTGTAAGCCCTTACAGGAGAGACTGTGAAAAACTATGGTGTTTTTCATCTTTGTGAACTGTTCTCCCCTTTCTTGGAACAAGTGAGACTGTGGTATGCCAAGACTTTGGGAATGGGAATTGAAAAACCCAATTTTTTTATGATGATTACAGGGCCTTCTATTGCCTAGAACAATTAAATCACTCCCATGACTATCTAATGACTTACTATTAGCAAGTGACTTCAAAAGCAGAGAGTGAATAGGAGGATAACATTATAATGCGTAGAAGTGACCCTGCCCCTTTCCTTTACAGATAAGCTGATACCCACAAATGTGAAATAATTGACCCTAGGTCACATAACTAGTACAAAGGTAGAACTGAGATTCAAATTCAGGTGTGATTGCTTCAAATCTAGGGCTCTTTATGATAATAAAAGTCAATATTGGGACAGCTAAGTGATGCAGTGGATAAAGTGCCAACCTTGGAGTCATGAAGACTCAACTTCCTGAATTTGAATCCAGCCTCTGACATTTACTAACCATGTGACCCTGGGCAAGTCACTTAACTATTTGCCTCAGTTTTCTCATATGAAAAATTAACTGGAGAAGGAAATGGCAAACCACTCTAATATCTCTGCCAAGGAAATCACAAATGGGGTCACAGAGAGTTGTACCTGACTGAAAAATGACTGAACACAAACAAAAGTCTAGCAGAAGGCAACTCACTGTTTTCTGAGGCAGTCCATTGAAATTTAGAACTAATTATGAGAAAGTATTTCCTTATATCAAGGACATATTGTCTCTGGTAATTCTCCCCCTTCATTCTTCCCTTGGCTCTCCAAGGCTGAGGAGAACAAGATAGGTTTTACTTATGGTAGAATCCTCTACAGGAGTCCTGACAAGTGGTCACCCAGGTTTTGCTTGAATGAAATCTAGAGGGGAGCTTGTTCCACCTAAAGAGAGTTATTTTGGGAAGAATTTCCCTATATTAAGCATAAATCTTCCTCCATGTAACTGCCACCAACCAATCTGTTTAAATGTGGGATTTAATATTTCATCATATGAATTTTCTGATAGATCCATCCTGCTTGGGTCTCAGTTTCTTTGCCTGTAAAATGTCAGGGTGGTGTTAATTCATAAGGTCATGGAACCAGAGATTTAGAGCTGGAATGTATCTTGGAGGCCATCTAGTCCAACACCCTCATTTTACATGTGAAGAAATTGAACCTAGCTTCAAATCCTGATTCTACCATTTCTATTTAGGGGTAGCTAGGTGACTGAGTAGATAGAGCACTGGGTCTGAAAAGTCAGGAAGACCCGTGTTCAAATCCAGCATCAGATACTTATTCCTCTATGACCCTAGGCAAGTCACTTAACTTCTGTTTGCCTCAGTATCCTCAAATGTAAGGTAATGACACTGTTAAAAATGGCACCTACCTCCCTAGGTTGTTCTGAGGACCAAATAAAATAAAAACTTTAAAGCACTTAGCACAATGCCTGGCATATATAAATATGCACTATATAAATGCTAACTATTATCATTAACCACCTTGGGCAAAACATAACATCTTTGGATTTCATTTTCTTCAACTGTAAAATGAGAGGGTTGCCTCAAAGATCTTTTCTAGGTATAAGTCTATGATTTTATGGTCTGATGAAGCCCTCAGAGTCTAAATTACCTGCCCAATATCACCCAGGTGGAGAGTGCTGGAGCCAGGATAATCTCTAAGACCCCTTCTCATCATGTCATTCTCATCTTTGTTCTCAGGGCCCTTCAGGACGGTATTGGAGCCAGCATGTCTGAAGACCTGAGTTCACATTCTGGCTCTGGCACTTAGCAGCTGTGTGATTGTGGGCAAAATCTGAGCTTCATTTGACTTCAGTTTTCTCATCTCTAGAACAGAGATAATGATATTTGCAACACCTTCTTTTGCTATGGATGAGTGCTTTATAAATATACAGAAATAGGATTTTTTCCAAACGTGTACTGCATAAAGGAAGGTCCACCTGTAGAGAAAATATTGATCACAGGAACAAACTAATTGAAGACACTTGAGATATTTTCAAATTTCAATCTAAGCCTGATTTCTCCTTAGGTTCATTTAAGTTAATTTACTGACCCCTGTTAAGCAATAGAACAATTAGAAGGGAATGGAGTCATTATGAACGATTAAGGACCACCATTGATCCTCTGTAAACTGCAAATGGGCAGTTTATAGGCATTTGAGAAGGTTATAAATCACCCTAGACTGGAGTAAACTTGGTGATTTAAGGGCCCAGTGGGCAAATGTTATTGACAGTAGTAAACCGGAAATAGGTAAGTGGCTGGCCGCTGAAGGGAGTGAGAGGACAAATGATGCTTACTGAAAAAGAGGATTTTTCTGGCACACCCAGTCCAATGGAATGTATAACCACTGGAGTGACCAGAGGCAATCTGTCTAAGATTAGGTCTGCCTTTATGATGAAAAGCCAAAAAGATGATAAAATGCCCTTTGTAGGTCAGTCAATAATTGGTTAAAGATTTTATTTATCTACATCAATGTAATGGATATTGTTTTGAAGTATAATTACAGACCATAGAATGCTAGCACTAGATGAGCCCTTAGCACACAACATATGGGATACTGGAACTGGAAGTGATCTTAGGATATAGAATATAGAGTTTGGAAGGAAGTTTTGACAGTATAAATATGGAATAGGAGATCTAGTAGGGACCTAGGAACAGAAGAACCTGAGAAGGTTGGTTTTGATAGGAATGTTTGATAGATCATAGAACACAGAATGTCAGAGATGTAAAGAACAATGGAGGTCAACTACTCAGTCTAATTCTTTTCTTCTATTAAATTGTATTTATTTTTTAATATCAAGCATTTATTTCTCTTCTCTCCCATGTATTCCACTAACAAAAAATTAAAAAACAAAAACAAAGAAAAGGAAAACTTTTTTAACACTTATGCATAAAGTAAGGAAAAAATTTCCATATTGGATATATCCAAAAATGTTTGTCTCATTCAGGTTGCATTTTTCCTAGTTGATCCTCTGGAATCACGGATGGCCATTGCATTGATAAGAGTTCTTAAGTCTTCTAAAATTGTTTGTTAGATCTTGTTATTGTATAAATTGTTCCACTGGTTCTGCTTACTTCATTAGTTCATATAAGTCTTCTGAGGTTTATCTGAAACCACCCCTTTCTTCATTTTCTACAGCACAATAATATTCTATTATGTTCATCTACCATAATTTGTTTAGCCATTCCATTTCCCTTAGTTTCTAGTCCTTTGCTGCACATATACACAAAAGAACTGATATCATTTTTTTTTACATGTAGGGTCTCTATGATCTCTTTGGAGAATAGGCCTATTAATGGTATCACTGGGTTAAAGGGTATGCACAGTTTAAAGACTTTTGTGCATAGTTCCAAATTGCTTTCCAGAATGGTAAGACCATTTCACAGCCATCCCAATAGCAATATATCAATGTGCCTATTTTCCTGCAGCCCATGTGACTTTTAAATTTTTCTTTCTTTTTCAATTTCGTCAATCTTATGGGTATTTGGTAGAGCTTCAAAATTCCTTTAATTTGCATTTCTCTATTAGTGAAATGGAACACTTTTTCATATATTCATAGATACCCTGAGTTTCTTCTCTTGAAAAATGCCTGTTCATATCTATTGACCATTGATCAGTGGTTCTTATTCTTATACATTTGAATAAATTCCTTAGATATCTTAGAAATGAGATGATAAGAGAAATTTATTGCTAAGATTTCCCCCCTCCCTACAATTAACTATTTTCCTTCTGACCTTAACTGTATCAGTCAATCCCCTACTGAGGATTGAAACCTAAAGATGGGAATTTACTTGCTCAAGTGACAACATTAGCACCATCCAAATCAAGTAAGGGGGACGGCTAGGTGACGCAGTGAGTAAGAGCTCTGGCCCCAGAGTTGGGAGGACCTGGGATCGGTTCTGGCCTCAGATACTTAACACCCACACACACACAAAAACTGGCTGTGTAACCTTGAGCAAGTTACTTACCTCCAATTGTTTAAAAACAAAAATCAAGTAAGGATGTGAGAAGACCAGAGAAGACAGAGGGGGAGTGAGGATGGTTTAGTGGAGTCAAACCTGCTGCTTCAAGACCACATGTGGCTCTCTAGACCCCCAAGTGTGGTCCTTTGACTGGAGGTCACACTTGAGGACCTAGAGGGCCACACATGGCCTCAAGGTCACAGCTTCTCCACCCCTAGTTTGAATGGGCAGATTGGCATTCAGAGAAGAGCTCTAGCCACACTGATAACACATTTTTTGTCTCCATTCAAAGTGTCCAGTGGAGCATTTCTGTTTCTCTGTCAGATTGTAGCCCATCATTTTACTATCACTAGCCTGCTGAGTCACTTTCCACTGGCACCAAATCTGCCACCAAACTGCCTCACAAAGTGCACTCCTCATAAGTTCATGGTGCTCCTGCTCTCACAATACAAGAGATTCCACTCTGACCCATTGAACTTCTTTTTAGGCATTTCCTCACATCCCAGAGACACTTTAGTTATATTTAAATAATGATGATATGTTCTCTCTCTTCCTTCCCTTCTCCCTACACTATCAGGGTTGTTGTGAAGAATCTAGTGAGATTGTGTATTATTTTTAATGATATTTTATTTTTTCCCAATTTTTAATATATTTTTTAAAATTTCCGTTCCAGATTTCCTCTTTTCCCTCTCCTCATTTCCTCCCTCTTCTTGAAATGGTAAGCATTTTGACATAGGATATACATGTTTAATCATACAAAACATATTACTCTATTAGTCACATTGTGCAAGAAGACACAAACCCAAAGGAAGAAAAAAGCCATGGAAAAAAATAAAGCGAATAATATTCTGCTTCAATCTGTATTCATCACGTCTTTTTTTGGAGGTGGATAGCATTTTTCATCATGAATGCTTTGGAATTGTCTTGGATTGTTGTATTGCTGAAAAGAGCTAAGTCATGTGTGAGACCATTATTAAAGGAGGTTCTCTCTTAACTTACCATTAGTCTCTCCTGGGCTTTGAAATGGTCTGCTACTTTATATAAAATTCGTAGGATGTGACTGAGTTTCTTCAGTCAATCAAAATACACTTTATGTGTAGCATTATTTGACTTCATCCAATGACCTTCATTCTTTCCAAATCAATCAAGGAGCCTTTTGAACCTTGTTAAAATACCTTTGATTTATTGATTGCTTCAACAAGGATAACTAGGACTTGTTCACATCTAGTTCATGCTTCTGATTGATTGATTTCTATAATTATTGAGTTAGGAATTTAGGATAATCCTCATAGTACTCTTCCCAGAGGGATGGTATAGTATAATGGAATGCGAGAATATCTTGAAATTTAAGGTTTAGGTTGAATCACTTATACTTAGAACCTGTATTGACCATGGCCAAGTCACATCGCTTCCATAGTGTTAAAATCAACATAGTTGCTATATCTATTAAATAAAGATATTAAAGAACAATTTGGTAAACCATAAAGTATTTTAAGAGCTATAAATGTGAGTTGTTATCTGTTATGTCTATCACAAAGAAGACGGATTTTTCAAGTAACACTGATTTCACAATATAATAAAAAGAGATTGCAGAACCCAGAACACAGAAAGTTAGACCTTAGAACAAAGAACATAGAAACACAAAAATAATTTATGATTTTTCTATTCATGGTTTCAAACAATTACAGAGCATTAACTTTCCTTCTTTGTGAAATGAAAGGATTGGGCTAAATAATTTTATGTTTTCAATTCAGTCAACAGTTACTGAGTAATTAACACATATGAAGCCCAAAGCAATATGGACAAAGTGTTAGGCACTTGAGGGTATAAAAAGATAACTGTGCACACAAAGAAAAGTCTCCCAAAGATGACACAAAGAAAAGTAGCTAATGTTGGAGGGACTTTGTGAAAACAAACACATTGATAATAATTGGTAGAGTGGGTCATTGGTTTGACCGATCTAGAAATTATGCACAAAAATGCACTAAACTGTACATACCCTTTGACCCAGAAATAACACTACTAAGATTATATTTCAAAGATATTAAAGAAGAGAATATGCCATATACGAAATAACATGTGTAGTAGTGGCAGTAGTATGATATTAATATTTCTAGAGTGGCAAAGAATTAGAAACTAAGGGCATGCTCCATCAATTGTCCAAAATCAATCAATGGACAAGTTATGGCACATGAATATAATGAAATACCCTTTTGCTATAAAAAATGAGCAAAAGGTAGTTTCAGAGAAATCCTAGAAGACTTCTATGAACGGATGCAAGGTGAAGTGAGCAGAACTACTATATCAACATATACAATAACAATAATATTTTGAAGACAAAATCTTTGAAAGACTAAAGGTCTCTAATAATTGTGTGACCAACCACAATTCCAGAGGACTAGGGATGGAGAACCTCCTGACAAAGACCAACTCGAGATCCATGATGATACAAACATTTTTGGACATACCCAATGGAGGAATTTGATTGCCTGACTATATATGTTTGTTAAAAGCACTTTATTTTTACTTTTTGTTTTTCAGTATTTTAGGGGGATAAATGAGATATGAAGAATAAAAATAAAGACTTGATGATTAAAACTTAAAATGCAAGTTAAAAAACAAAAAAGAAGAAAACTGTACAGGTAATTGGTCTGTCTTCTAATGGAGTATATAGTCTAGTAGGTAACATAGAACATGGACAGAAATAACTATATTACAAATTGGATTATCAATAAATGTCACTTCTGCAGTCACTTGGAAGAAGATATTGATGACAAGCTAAATAAATTTGTAGATAACACAAAGCTAGTAGGAAAAAGCTAATAAACTGGAAGTTGGAGTCAGGGTCCAAAAAGACCTTGATAGGCTAGAGCAATGGGACAAATCTAAAGGGATGAAATTTAAGAGGGATAAGTGTTAAACCCTACACACAGGGATGAAAAAAGTAAACTTCACACACAAACAAATGTCACAGATGACAAGACCTTGGCAATCACCTAGTCCAGGGGTTGGGAACCTGTGGGCTCCAGGTCACATATGGCCTCATAGGTCACATAAGTCCTCAAGTGTGGTCCTTTGAATCCAAACTTCACAGAACAAATCCCCTTAATAAAATGATTTGTTCTGTAAAACTCAAAGGGCTGCAACTAAGGACCTAAAAGGCCACATGTGGCCTTGAAACCACAGGTTCCCCACCCCTGGACTAGTCCAACCCCCTGATTTTAGAAATGCAGGGACTGAGGTTTAGAGTGAAGTGACTTGCTCAAGGTCACAAAGTAACTTTGGTAACAAATGAAAGAGTCAGGATTTGACCAGGTCCTCTCTCTCTAAAGCTAGTCAGTAGTCTTTCCAAGTAGTGATTTCCAATGAGGGAAATGTGATGAAAGTGTTCATGTGGGAAAGAAGTAGTGAAGGTTTTAGCTGCCTTTAAGAACAACCATAGTCAGCAATATAACATGGAAGAGAGAGATGAAAGACTTGCTGTCACTTGTCTTTATCAGGCCACATCTGGAGTGTTCAATTCAGTTTTGGGAACATCATTATAAAAAGGACATTTTATTAACAGGAGTGTGTTCAGAGAAGATGACCTTGTTGATGAAGGGACTGATAACCATACCATAGAGGGGTTAATGGGGTTTTAGTCTGGAGAAGAGAAAACTTGGGAGGGAGGAGTAGAGGCAGGAGCAGAAGAGATCACTATGATCATTATCTTTAAATATTTGACATGTTGTCATGTGAGAAAGAGTTTAGCTTTGTTCTGTTTGAACTCTGAGAAGAGGTATAGAAGGTCCTCTTGGACCTTCTTAGTGGATTCCTTGGGAGCTGTCAGGAGGTTTTCACACACCTCATTGAAACCTTGGGAACAAGGTATCCTTTCAGGATCCAAGCCAAGTGAGAGTGATCTGGTGAAGGATAGAAATGGGATGGGGGTGTGGGCAGAAAGGATAAAATTTTGACTTGATCCAGGGAAAAACCTCTCAGTATGGAGAACTGTAACAACGTGGAAAGTTGGAAAATAATGGGTTTCCCTTTACCAGAATAAAGAATAGATAGAAGGATAGATGGATATAGATAGATGAGAGAGAGAGAGAGAGAGAGAGAGAGAGAGAGAGAGAGAGAGAGAGAGATATGGATAGATAATGAATAAATAGATAGATTACTAAATAAATAAATGAATTAATGGATAAATAAGTAAATGAGTTAACAAATGAATAAATAAATGGATGGATAAATAATTGAATGGAGACTAACATTTATATAGTGCTTTAATATTTACAAAGCACTTTACATATATTAACTAAATTGATTTTCACAATGACCTTGTGAAGTAGATGCTATTATAATTCCCATTTTATAGATGACAAAACTAAGACAGAGAGGTTCAGTGACTTGCCTAAGGTCACAAAACTAGTGTCCAAGGAAAGATTCAAACTCAGGTTTTCCCGATTCCAAGGATTGTACACTATCCACTGGGACATCTAGCTGGGTGGTTCCTTGTTGGAGAGGTGGAGAGGAGATCCCTGCTTCTCTCTGGAATCCTGTTTTTTACTCTCTCACCTAAATATGTGGTACATGTGATCACTTAGATATGTGGTACATACTAGAGTTGAAATTCCCTCTCCAGTCTCTCTGGTAAGAGATAATCCAGCTAGATGGCCCAGTGAATAGAGCACAGTCCTTGGAATCAGGAAGATTTGAGTTAGCCTAAAAGAACTTCTGAAATTCCTTCTATCTGACATTCAGAGACATTCAAAGCACCAAGCCCAAAGACTTGAGTTCAGGTTTATTTTCCAGATGTGTGACTGTTGACAATGACTTCAATTCTCTGAACCTCTGTAAAATGATCAGGATATTTACAATAACTACCTCCTTAATGTGTTATGTGGAAAGCTTTTTGAACAATACTTAATAAATGTAAGTTTTAATTCCTAATAATACTGAATATTTTTGTTTGTTTAGATAAAGGTATATTTTGGTTTCAAAATTGGAAGGTAAAAAATTCATTGTGGTTCCTCTCAAGGCAAATCCAACCAGTTCTCATCCTGCCACTTTCCATGCCCCTTGACAATTTCCTCCCCTTTTGTCAGCATCTGCGGGGGAGACAATCTATCTCCATCACGGGGCAGATAGATCTCTCAGCCTTCAGCTCTCTCTTTAATCTATTATTTTAGATCTATTGTTTTCCATTTAAGTTTGGTTTCTGTGTGGGCAAAGTTTGGGGATGAATCACTGAACTGTCCAACAGCCCTTTTTGCCAGGTTCAAGATGGCCTGGGAGCTGACAGCCCAAAAGGAAGGAATTTGGTCTGTGGTCCAGATGTGCTGTTATTCTGACCACGGACTCTGGGCCCTGAGGCCACAGGGTGGGAAGATACACTGGCTGGGAATGTGTACCTCTTCCATTGTTCCCTCTTGGACCTTCTTAGTGGATTCCTTGGGAGCTGTCAGGAGGTTTTCACACACCTCATTGAAACCTTGGGAACAAGGTATCCTTTCAGGATCCAAGCCAAGTGAGAGTGATCTGGTGAAGGATAGAAATGGGATGGGGGTGTGGGCAGAAAGGATAAAATTCTGGGAAGGAGTCCCTGAACTGCTGCCCATTTTGAACTTGATCTTTTTGGAACTTCTCAAATGTCAGAAAGTTTGATTTCCTTTTATTTGGTTCTTCATCAGGGTTGGGAATGCAAACAAGATTCAGTCGCAACCAGAAGCATATGGGTGTAATGCAGGCATACCTTGGAGATATTGCAGGTTCAGTTCCAGACCATTGCAATCAAGCAAATATAGCAATAAAATGAGTCACATGAATGTTTTTACTTCCCAGTACATATAAAAGTCATGTTTAGGAGCAGCTAGGTGGTGCAGTGAATAGAGCACTGGCCCTGGAGTCAGGAGGACCTGAGCACAAATCTGGCTAAGACACAACACACATGCGCACACACACACACACACACACACACACACACACACACACACACAAACTAGCCATGTGACCTCGGGCAAGTCACTTAACCCCAATTGCCCTACCTTCCCCCCTCCAAAAAGTCAAAAAACAAAAAAGAAAAAAAAAGTCATTTTTACACTGTATTGTAGTCTATTAAGTGTGCAATAGTATATAGTAAAAAAAAAATTGAATGCCTTAATTTAAAAATAAGTATTATTTTTTTTAAAAAAGCTAACCATCATCTGAATCTCCAGTAAGTCATAATATTTTTGCTTGATATTGGTAGATGTTGACTGATCAGGGTGGTGGTTGCTGAAGGTTGGGGTGACTATAGCAATTTTTATAGACAAAGAATGAAGTTTGCTGCTTTGATTGACTCTTCACTTAAACACTTGAGACCATTGTAGACCATTAATAACCATTGTAGGGTTATAGGGAGGCCAGAAGGGAGAGAGAAAGACAGGGGAATGGCTGGTGGGTGGAGCCGTCAGAACACACCTAACATTTATCAATTAAATTCACTGTTGTATATAGGCATGGTTCATGGTGCCCCAAATTAATTACATTAGTAACATCAAAGATTCCTGATCATAGATTATCATAACATATAATAATAACAGTAATAAAGTTTAGAATATTGCAAGAATTACCAAAATGCAACATAGAGATGCAATGTGAGCACTTGCTATTAGAAAAATAACATTGATAGACTTACTTGATGCAGGTTGCCACAAACCTGCAATCTAAAAAAAAACAAAAAACAAAAAACAAACAAACAAAAAAAACACACAATATCTGCAAAGAGCAATAAAATGAAGTGCAATAAAGCAAAGTATGCCTGTACAAGGGGTGGCTAGGTGGTGTAGTGAATAGAGCCCTGGAGTCAGGAGGACCTGAGCTCAAATCCAGCCTCAGACACTTAACACACACACACACACACACACACACACACACACACACACACACACACACACACACACACAAACTAGCTGTGTGACCTTGGGAAAGTCACTTAACCCCAATTGCCCCTCCAAAAAGCAAAAAAAATAAAAATATAAGTATGCCTATACATTGCATCGATCTCAGAGTGGCTTCTTAGAATGTTGGAGCAGTAAAGTATTGTAATTAGGTCTGGATTTGGGTCCAGGCTTAGTATATCAAGCTCAATCCATCCTTAGTGGAACTCTCTTCTATAACAATCGTTAAAAATGGTCATTCGAGCTCTACTTGAAGGCCTTCTGCGATGGAGAACTCAATATCTACCCAAGTAGTCCATTCCAGTTTCTGACAGCTCTAATTGTTTAAGAAGATTTTCTTGTGTTAACCTGAAATTTCCCTCTCTGAGACTACCACCTTTTGCTCTTAGTTCTTCCTTCCAGGGCCAAACATCTTTCTTATCTTTCAAATACTTGAAGATCCCTATTATTCCCCCTCCCTCCACCTCCAACTTCATAGCCCACCCTGGTTTTCTTTTCCATGGCAGATATCTTCAGTTCTAGCAAACGATCCCTTCACTGTCCTGGACATTTTGTCTGCACCTACTTCAACTCGACAATGTTCCTCCTAAAATATAGTGCCTGTAAGAGCACAATATTCTATAAATGCCCTATTTATCAAAGAATACATTAGTACCATGACCTCTCTGGACTCTGCTTCTGCACAAAGGTGGGAGGGTCAATTAAGGAACTTCTTGGCCAATTTAATAAACTCCTTAATCAATCTGATTGAGTTATTTTTTTTAGAACACAGAACTTTGCCTGTGGTCCCTAAGGTTCCTCTTCTACCATGTCCCAGTATCCTCTTCATCCTGAAGTCTCACTACTACCCTGGAATTTATACATTTGGAAGTATCCCCCCACCTCTTTGGCCTCACCTTCAGATTGGATGGCTCTTCCCAGAGCTTTTACTTAAGGAGGGTGCCAATGCGTTTCATGTCTCATTCTCCTCTAGGTCACACTGTGGATTTCCTCTGCCATACTCCAGGATTGGTGTTTGGCATGCCCCACTGTGCATTTTCAGGTTCTTTTTATGTGATGTATTCCCCCACGAGAATGTAAACTCCTTGAGGGTAGAGATTGTCTCTCTTTATGCTTGCATTGAAGTTCTCAACTGCCTAGCACAGTGCTTGGCACCTAGCAAGTTAATGAATGCTTGTTGAGAGATTGACTGACTGACCTCCCCATGGAGAGTATGCTCATGTCCATGGGTACCTTATTTAGAGTCCAGAGATGAGTCCTAATTGTTTTTAGTGAGGGGGCTGCCTCCAAGATGATTGTCTGGCTGGGACTCAAAACAGTAGCATTCTATTAGAGTTACCAACTCTCTCCAAGGACTCTAAAAAAGAATGACAATGTACACTTGGCCTTTAAAAAAATCCTGTGTGTGTGTGTGTGTGTGTGTGTGTTTGTGATTGTGCATTTCCTCAGGAGTACAATGGATAGTGGGGTGAGGGGCAATCTAGACTTCAAGGATTAGGTGATGGTAACTCATAGTAGATTCATATAGCATGTTCTCGTGGGTCCAATTCCATAGAGTCGATATTACTAGTATGAGAGGTTACAACAGTTGACAAGAGAGAGCTTGCATTGAGTTCCTGCAGAAGCACAAGGGAGGAGTGCACAAATGTCTATCCACTCAGCTCATGGACAGTACCCTAACCTTCTGCATAAAGCAAAGGGAATTTTTATTTCCTAAGCAGGAATGACAGTGAGTTAGAGAGGTCTCAGTGAGATAAGTAGATAGATAGATAGTTTAGATAGATAGATAGATAGACAGACAGACAGACAGACAATGTTTTTTATTAAGTGCTTACTGTGTTTCAGTAACTCTGCAAACCACTAGGAATCTAAATTCAAGCAAGCAAGATTGTCTCTGCCCTCGATGAGCTTATATTCTAATGGGGAAAGACCATACATAAACAGAAGCAGGAAAATGGGGGGGGTGGCGTCGTGGTGTGAAGACAAAGCAAGGTACAAGTTTACCAATTAGAGCTAGGGGACCCAGAGGAGGAGTTCATGTTTGCAGTTTCAGGGAGGTGAGGGTGATGGTCAGAGGGAGGTCAGCATGGACAAGAGATGGGTAGGGGCTCAGATTGAAGAGGTAACCTGAGGTTGAAGTCACAGGACTTGGAAATCGAATGCATGTAGCAAGGAAGAAGGCAGTGCCAAGATGACTTTCAGATTTCAGACTGGGTAACTTGGAGAATGGGCATATCAAAAATATATGTGAAGAATTTAGAGGGAGGCAGATTTCTGGGATTTAATGAAATTATTTGGGATCTTGATGAATTTGAGATACCAGTATGTTGTTCAATTAGTGATATCCAGTCATATCTTTAAATGTGGTACTATACCTTTAGGGAGAAATTGTGGGGTGGAGATATAGTTTGGGAGCAATTTGCATGGAGGGTAAGATGGAAGTCATTGGAGGCTATGGAATCACCAAGAGACAAAGGCAGGGAGGAAAAGTGGGGGAAGATCAAGGACAGGATATGATGGGGAAGTGGCAATCACATTTAAAGGATTGAAGGAAGAAGAGGAAGAGCCAGAAAGTCATTGATAAAAAGGTTTAAACATATAGTTCTAATAGTAAGTAACATTTATAGTTATGGAAAGCACATGTCTCATTCATACTCCTATGAACCCTGTAAAATAGGTGTTACCATCATCCCCTTTATACAGATGGGGAAATTAAGGGTGAGAGGATGAGAGTTTGTGCATGGTCTATCAATTAGTAAGTTATCTGAGGCAGTATTTAAACTTAATTTTCCCTGATTCTAAATCAGGTGCTCTATCCACTATACGATCTAACTGCCTCCCAAAGCTTGGTCTTTCTCATGGAGCAAGGCTAGTGAGCCCCCACTGGAGATCTTTTAATCAGAGATTGAAACTAATTCAAAGGCCATTTGATTATACTACCATTTAGTCACACAATCCTCCTTTTGCCCACAAGAATTGTTTGAGTACTTTTGTTCAATGCTTTACAACTCTGCAAGGCATACTCTGTATACAGCAGAGTTAGAACGTTCAGTTAGAGCTGTCCAAATAGGAAATTGGCTATCTTGTAGTTAGTGAGATTTTCTTTTGAATTCACTTTTCAGTTTTCCAAAAGCATCATACTAACAAACTTGGGCATTTCAGCTGATTCACACACAATCAAAAGTGTGAGTAGTGTTAATTGTGTGAACAATGTGCCCGCTTTTTAGTCTCATCTTGTGGAGCTTGTGATTTTACAGAAATTAGGGATTAAAGAATTTACTTGTCAATTGACTTTGTCTCTACCCTCAATAAATAGAACATTTTTCATCTTTAGCATAATCTCCATGTGACTACCTTCCCCCTGTATTTGCTAGCAACTTTGATACACTACCCAATTGATTGCCTTGATTTATTTCCTCTGACTAAATTGAGTCTTTTGTGGAATACTAAGAGGTATGGAAAATAATTTCTTAAAAGAGGATTTATGATTGTTTAAATTATAGAAAAATAGGCAAAGCCAAGAATTTGAATTATAGACAATTGGAACTGAAAGGAAACTTAGAACATTGGACACTGAATAAAATATTAGAATTTTAAAGGACCTTAGGAAAAACAATAGAATTTCAGAGCTGTTAGTGACCTTGGAACACTGAAAAGAGACAATTGAAAGATCATAGATCATCAACTGTTAGGGACGTAATTACATTGAACTTTGACCTTTTGGGGGCTGAATGCAAGGCAATCAAGGTGAAGTGACTTAGCCAGAGTCACACAGGTAGTAAGCATTTAAGTATCTGAGATCTGATTTGAACTCAGGTCCTCCTGACTCCAGAATTAATGCTCTATCCACTGCACCACCTAGCTGCCCCGATCTTAGAATTTTGGGACTGAAAGAAAACTCAAAACAAAGAATACAGATGATTAGAGCTGGAAGTTAAGGAATCTTCCTGACATGAGGTGTCAGGAAGAACTTGGAAGTTATCTTCATATGTAGGATCTAAAACATCCAGTTTAGTAGGGACTTTAAAACATGGAATGTTCAACCTAAAATGTGACCTTACGGATCCTTTAGTATAGCCCTTTGAATTGTGGAGGCTGGAGAGGACTTACATCACTGACCCAGGTTTTACTAAGTGCCTTTAGTTTGGTCTTCATTGAGACAACTTGCATTGAACTCTATTTAAATGAAACTGATTTTCTTTGCAATCCCATGTATGTAATTTTGTTATTTACAAACATTCTGAAAAGGGATCCATAGACTTCACCTCACTGCTAAGGGGGTCAATGGTGCAAAAAAGCTTAAAAAATCCTGTTCTGGGTTCTCTTCCCAGAAAATGTTGTATATTTTTAAAATATAATTTTCTTAGCTTGTCTTTGGACAGAAAGTTAAATAATAATTCTGGGTTACGTTGCACTGGTGTGTGTGTGTGTGTGTGTGTGTGTGTGTGCGTGCATGTATGCACATGTGTAAAAGCTTGTAGCAGTACATGTATGAGGGAGTTTGGGACATTGAAAAGGAGAATAGACAGGCAAACTCACTTTTCAAATTACACCCCCCCAATCACCCAAGTACTATAAAGCATTTTTTTTCTGTTTTCCAGGAACAAATAGAGAAGGCATTTCCACTTTGCCACATACTGTAGAAACATTTCTGTCTCCTTAGGATGATGCAGGTCTGAAAGTCAGTATTCTTAGAAACTTAGGGTTTATTTCCTCTGGTCCTCAGTTTCCTCATCTGAAAAAAAGATCTGTAGGGTTGATATTCTGTTCTTTGTTGACAGGTGGCATGATATAGTTGATTGTGTTGGACCTGGAGTCAGAAAGACCTTGATTTCAATCCTTCCTCTGACATGTAAAAGCTGTGCAAATACAAACAAGACTTAATTTTTTCTAAGTTTTTAGATCCGCACTTGTAAAATGGGTTCCTAATAGCTGCAGTAGGTTCTTCATGAGATTATCATGAGGCTCAAATGAGATAAAAAAAAAAAACAGGGAAAGCTTTTGGCATGTTCCATAAATATCAGTTATTGTTTAGTTTCCTTCCAGCCCTTACATTCTATGTTCTGCATTTTAAGGATCCTTAGTATTCTGCTGTTTTAATGTTCTGTGTTCTAGATTCTTTCCGACATTTAATATTCTGTGTTAGAAAATTCTGAGTCCCTAACACGTCCATACCCTTTGAGCCTGATATTCCACTGCTAGGCATGTACCCCAAGGAGGTCAAGGACAGAAAGTAAGGCGCCCTATACACTATATATTCATAACAACTTTTTTGTAGCAGAAAAAATTGGGGGAAAAGTAGATGCCCAGCTATCAAAGTTGGAACAGAATGATATGAAGTTAATGGCCACAAATTTTACAGAGAAAGTGAACTATGGATTTGGAAAACTTCATTCAAAGTTGAACTTGGTCAATAAGTTAGTTTGAGGGAACTCCCCCCCCCCTTTTTTTGTTCTTTATTATAAGGGATGGTTCTCTGGGTGGAAAAATGCAGAAAGGCAGATTATATAAAAACAAGGGAAAATTATTAAAATGTTTTTAAATGGAAAAAAGTGGCAGAGGAATGGAATAAACAATGACTACAATCATAAAAGAGAAAAAGCAAAATAAGAATGAATGGATAAAAATCCTGATGAAAATTTGAAGGGGATGACTCAAAAACTATTACCATACTTTGTGTTGAAATGAGTTAATTTAAATGTGAATAGTCATCAATCAGGCTTAGTAGTACTTATGTTCACTGTTAAGTTTTAATAAGACATTAAAGAGAAAAAATATAACAAATGCAGGAATTGGACTAGATGGTCTCTAATTTCCTTTCCAGCTGTATACTGTGATTATTACTTAAGGAACTATATGGGCCCAATGAGGGGGCATTGACAATGAAGATTGTAGGAGAAGAGGCAGGGAGAGATCTCTGGGGACATTGGGAGGAGGTGGGGTATATGGTGAGGGATTTTGAGCTCCACTTATAAGGATGGAGAGGATTCCTACAGACTGTACTGGGTATGGGCTTCTTCATTAAGGAACAGAAGGAGACAAATTCTAACGGCAAATTGGGAAAGCAGAGAAAAGACCACCCACCTCAAGCCACAAGGCAAGCAAAGGATCCTTTGATACCTACTGGAAACTGACCCGGGTTAGCATCTATATCACTTGGGACTGGCTTCCTCTTTAGGTCATGCTAGGAGATGGGACAATAAACAAGAAGGAAACAGGAACAAGAGTAGATGAGTCAGCTGATGGGAGGACCTGGGGATCAGTGGCCTCAGAATAGCCTGAGAAGCTGCTGCCTCACCACAGATATGATTTAAAGGTTTTGGAGTATTCACAATTGCCCCATTCCTTCTCTTTAAAGAGTCCTTGTCCAGGCTTTAAATTGCATGAGAGATGCTTTCCACCAACAGGCTTCATGCCCCCAGAGAGCAGAAATTGTTTTCAAGATTTTAATAATCATTTGAAAATAGAACACAGGTAATCAGAATCAATGTTGATCCCATTAAAGGCACAGAAGAGAAGATATGACAAGAAAAAGAAAACCATATCTTCTCTGTTTAGGAGAGCTCATCCATTGATCATAAACACTTATGGAGGCATGTACAGGGGATCCATGTATCTCTGAGTCCAGAACACAGCAGGTTAACCTGTAGTCCACATGAAGTGATTTGTCAAGAAGACACTAGAGGGCAGAAGAGAGCACAAACTCACTTTTGTATATGGAAACTTTCATAACTCCTAGTTCAGAACTCATCCTTAAAACTCCATTAAGGAGCGGGCATATTGTGTTTGATGTATAACTTCGTCTGTTTGTACCCATGCCCCTAGCACTCCTCACCCCTGCCCAGCCTCCTTCCTCTGTCAGTCTACAGAGCCTGGCTGGGTGGAATTGGAGCAATGAGTACTTGTATGGGGGAGAGGGGGAGTTTGGGACCCCAGTAAAATGGAATTATTGTGTGTGTGAAAGGGGAGCCCAGGTGGGGTTGTATACTGGTGTGAGTATATGTTAAAGAGGGAAAGAAAAAAAGGATAGGGAAATAAGGATAAAATGAATAATGATAGTAGCTGGCATTTACATACCACTTTAAGATATGCAAAGAGCTCTACAAACATTATCTCATTTGGTCCTTATAACATCCTAGGAGGTAGGTGCTATTATTATCCCCATTTGACAGATGAGGAAACTGAGGCAAACAGAAGTTAAGTGGCTTGTCCAGTGTCACACAAGCTATTATCTTAGGCAGGCGGTGAACTGAGAACTTCCTCACTCCAACTCCAATGCTATTGAATTATTTTCCATAGTCTAGGTTCTCTCTACACCTTCATAAATCAAGGTAGAGAAATCATGTTAACCAGATCTGGTCAAATTCTGTGCTAAACAAAATGTTTGAATGAGATGCAGTGGGCTATAGTAGAAAGAATTCTAGGTTTGGAGTCAAAGGATGCTCGTTCAAACCATGCCTTTGCCACTTACTGCCTTTGAAATCTTGGTCAAGTCAATTAACTTCCTCAGTGCCTCAGTTTCCATATCTGTAAAATGGAAGGGATTAGAAAATTTCTAATGTCCTTTAGCTCTCTAAATCTATGATCCTATGGCAAATTCTCAGCACAGGAAAACAGTGTTTGGAAGACACAAGGAAACCAAGAACATGGACACATGATCTATGTGATGATCTATGACAATGGAACATAGAATGTAAGAGTGGGAAAAGCTTAGTAAATAGTAATCACTAACATTCTGATAGCTTAAGGTTTGCAAGGTGTTTTACCAATAACGTCATTTCATCCTAGCAACAATTCTGGGAGGAAGGAGCCATTATTATCCCCATTGAGATAAAATGAGTTAATCAGGGTCACCCAACTAGTAAATATCTGAGGCTGGATTAGAATTTGGCTTTTCCTAATGTATATAAGAGCTCTATCCTAGATTCCTCTAATATAGAGAACATAAAATGTTAGCACTGGAAGGGCCTCTTCCAAAATCAGTTGTTTTTGCTGGAGGTGCCTTTAAGAAAAGATGCTTTTAGTGAAAAAAAGGGATTTCAACTCAGAGGAGAAATGACTTGCCAAAGGTTGCACAGCTGGTTAGCGGGGGGAGTGCAAACTGGAATGTGGGTCTTCTGACTCCCTAACAAGCATAGTTTTCTCTTTTCCTCAGGTTCAGAGAAAGTTATACACCCAAGGGAGCAGCCAATGGGGTCTGATATTTAAAGAAATTGTACAAATACTATTCTTATCCAGCTGATTAGGTGCTTATCTGTTATATTAGAACCGCATGTTGACACTTTTCAAAGTTTCCTATTAGCTTGTTTTTACACACTTGGAAATTTCCTTGACAAAGTCAGGAGTTGGCTCAAAGTTAATGCATTGCAGAGAAAGCTTGTGGTGTCATAGGAAGAACGTTGGGATCAAGTTCCTAGGCATTTGCTAGTTGTCTCACCTTGGACCAGTGCCTTCTCCCCTTTGGGTCTTATATGAAATGAGGGGGACATATATGGCAACCCAGAGAGGCAGAGATAGAGATAGACTGGGAAAGTCAACCAGGAATCTGGACCCTACACACTTCTTCCACGATGAGGTGACTCGTGTTTCTCTCTCTCTCTGTTTCTGTGTCTCTGTCTCTATCTCTTGGTATCTCTGTCTCTCTGTCTGTCTCTGTCTCTGTCTGTCTGTCTCTGTCTCTCTCTCTGTCTGTCTCTGTCTCTCTCTGCCTCCCTATCTTTTTTTCTGTCTTTGCCTCTCTATCTCCCTGTCTGTTTCTGTCTATATCTGTCAGTCTTTCTGTCTGTCTCACTCACTCTCTCTGACTCTCTATCTCTGTTTCTCTGCCTATCTCTATCTCTGTCTCAGTTTGTCTCTCCGACTCTGTCTCTCTCCCCAGTAAACTCTCTTAGTTCTACAGCCCTAACGTAAGGACCAGTTTAGAGAACACCAGCCTAGAGCACTTGGCTCTCTCTACTTTTATCTGCTGCCTCCAACAGGAAAGAGATTGATGACCTAATTAAGGCTATTAGCAGCATCTGCTGACCTCATGCTCACACAAATGAGTTTCTCTAACTCCCTAGTTGTGGTAATGTTGACTCCTAAAATAAAGAGGAATAGAAAGGTGGTTTGGAAGAAAACATTTAGGATTTTTTCGAGAGAGGGGACAACCATTTGAAAATTATTTCAGTGCATGTAAGTAATAACCAAAGAGACACGTGGCTTTGTTTAGCCTTGGGTCAAGGTTGACTTTTGTGTGGGATTTTGGCGCCTGTACTATATGCAAGCACCAAGGCTAGAAATGGAAAAATGCAAAACAAAATGTAAAGGGATTATTGCAATTCTTTATCTTTATTTCTCCCCCAACCTCCCACCATTCTCCTTCCTCTCCCCAAGCCCCCAATCAATAATCTTTCTCCAAAAGCCCCAGGTGATTTCAATATTTTCTAGATATGAAACAGTACTCATAATATATAATTGGGAAGGTGTCTCAAGTGTTTGTAACAATCACCCTTAGAATCATAGGACATTAAAGTAGATAGGGAAAAACTATGAAACAGAGAATATCAGAGCAAGAGACAACATAGAACACAGAATATTGGAGCTGAAGAGAGTCTTAGAACATAGAAAATAGAATATCCCCTGGAAAGGATCTCAGAATCGATTTTTGCCTGATCCCTACCCCACCTTTACCTCCTCCCCTAGAATGTTCTAGTGGTCCTGGAGGCCAGTGTTCTCTTGTTCCCCAAATTATCTTGTATTATACCTATCTTACATTTATACTGTGACCCTCTGCTGGTAGGGACTGATATTGGTTGTATCTCTAGTGCCTAGCACTGTGCTTTGCTCATAGGAGGTATTTAATAAATCATAGGAACATATCATAGACACAGAACCAGAAGGAACTCAGAGGTCATTGGATTCAGTCCCCGCTTATTTGAGACGTAAAGCCTGGAGAGTTAAGGGACTTGAATCCAGGTAACACAGGTAGTGGGCACAAAGTCAGGATTCAAACCCAGATCCTCTGAAGGCGATAAATAGGGGCATTGGGATTTGAACCCAGAGGCCATTTAGTCCAATAACTTCATTTTCAGATGGGGAAACAGGCTCAGGAGGAGAACTTTTCTAGTGTCACACAGGTAGTAAGCAGCAGGGCTGAGATTGGAACCCAGGTTTTATGACTCTGGAGCCAATGTTCTTTCCACTTTCAAGATTAAAAAAAATTAAAAACCTCAGACGGGGTCAAAGGAGTCAGACACAAACTGAAAATGACTGGACAACAACAAATTATAATCCTATGTCTTTTATTTCATACATTTAAAAGAAAGGATCCATAGAGTTCAACAGATTTCCCAAGGGATCCATGACATAAAAAAGATTCAGAACCCCTGCTCTAGCCTTACTTTATAAATGAGGAAACTGTTAACCAGGAAGGGGAAAAGCCCTTGCCAGGGTCACACAGTTACTATAAAAGATAAGACTAGAGCCAGGTCACCTTCTGGAACTTGCTCCATCTTTTGTTTTTTCCTACTGAAGAGCCAGCCCCACTCCTTAGATCTCTTTGACCTACATCACATTACTCCCGGCAAAGAGACTGCCATAGTTTGACTCTGGCCTTCCCTGCCACCTACCCACCCACCAAAGTCACGATCAGACCCTGATCCAAATCAGGATAGACATTTTTTCATTGACTAATGACAGTGGAGAAGAGGATCCTATTTGGCTTTATAGGAGCTGCTATAAGAGTGACAGACACTGAAAGCTGGAAGGTACCTTCGAGGGCACATAGCCCAGCTTGAATCTGACCAGGGCTCCTCTCAGTAACATCTCTGACAAAGGCCCAGGCAGCTGCTGCTTAAAGATGGACCCAAGAACTCACAGCATCCTAGGGCAGCCCATGCTCAAAATGTTAAGACCATCCCTCTTATTTAGCTTAAAAATTTACCATCTTGTCATTTCCATTCATTGTTTTCTTTCTTAGGAGCCAGGAAGGTCTTTTTGAAAATGCTTATAGGATTCTAATCTTAGTCTCAGGATTTAAAGAGTCCATGATGTGTGTGTGGGATGGGGGTGGGGGGGAACAAAGAGAGAGAGAGAAGCTAATTCAATCCACACCACCTACTGATAGCTCTTATATAATACCTCTCATGTGACAGGCACTGTACTAAGCATTTTACAAATATTATCTTATTTGATCATCATAACAATCCTGGGAGGTAGGTGCTATTATTTTTCCCACTTTGCAGTTGAGGAAACTGAGGCAATCAGAAGCTATTTGAATTACCCAAGGTCTCATTACTAGTAAATGTCTGAGGCTGAATTAGAACTCGGGTCTTCCTAACTCCGGGTCCAGCACTCTATCACTATACCGCCCAGTTGCCTAAAACATGAGCAAGAATCCCTTTTGCAGAAATCATGATTAGTGGTAGAATGCCAACAGATGTGGATTTGGAGTGAGAACTTGTGTTTGAACCTCAGCTCTTTAATTTGCGTGACCTTGGGCAAGTCACTTCCCTTCTCTGAGTCTCAGTTTCCTCATCAGTAAAGTGAGAGGTTTGAACTAGCTACTCTCTAAATTCCTCTTAAACTCTAAATCCTGTAATTCTAGGACACAGACTACATTTGATCACATCAATGATAGGGATCTCACTTTATCACAAGGCAGTAAGCTCATAGTTTTCAAAGTTTGGAAGATCTTTCCTATACTGAGTTGTTATTTATCTACCTCTAATTCCCATGCATAGTTCCTGGTTCTGTTCTCCAAGGAAAAACCAGTTTTGCCTCTGAGGTGATCACCTCTGTGGGGATTATCTGAGCCAAGGACAGTTGTTAACAAACTCCAAGGATTCAACATTCTCTTTAGATTCTCTCAGGAGAAATGCCATGTTCTTTCATGGGTGAAATAATTGTTTCTGTTTGTTTATTGGCGACACCAGTGGGAATGAGCATTCTATCTCTAGCAAAGAATGAACCTCACTTTGTAAGAAGAATGCCACTTTCATAGGGTTCTAGACAAAAAGAAACCCTTTTCTTCAAAGGAAATTATGTTTATAAAGAAGGTACAAAGTACTATGTGAGGTCAAGAAAGGGGGGAAAAAATGACTGTTTGGAGTCATTTGGAGTCACCCAGTGAATGCACGGGAATGTTGGGAACAGAATGAATGAAATCAGGATCACAGGTTGTGCCCACTACTCATAACTCCATAAGTCTTCATAGGATCTTGAGTTGAAAGGGGCCTTAGAGGCCATCTTGTCCAAGCCCCTCACATTTATTAAATAATACTTTTCCCTGATTACGTGTAAAGATAATTTTTAACAATCAATTTTTAAAAAATTTTGTTCTTTCCTCTCTCACCTCCCCCCTCCCTAAGATGGTAATTAATTTGATACAGGTTACAACTGTGCGATCATATAAAACATATTTCCATATTAGTTATGTTGTGAAAGAAGAAACAAACCAAAAGGAAAAAAAGAGAAAATGAAAAATAGTATACTTCAGACTCCATCAGTTCTTCCTCTGGATGTGATAGTGTTTTTGGTCATCACTTCTTTGGGATTGTCTTGGATCACTGTATGGTTGAGAATAACTAAATCATTCATGGTTGATCATCATACAATATTGCTTTTACTATGTACAATGTTTTCTTGGCTCTACTCATTTCACTTTGCATCAATTCATGTAAGTCTTTCCAGGTTTTTCTAAAATCAGTCAGTCATTCTTATAGCACAATGATATTCCATGACTATCATAAACCATAACTTTCAACTGTCTCATCTTGTCAGATCCAACAGTATGCAAGTTCCACGAGGACAGGGACTGCTTGTCATTTCGCCTTTGTCTCCCCAGCATCTTTCATTATAGGTGGCACTTAATAAGTCCTTGGTGCCATGGATTATTAGCTAAGGAAATAAGAGTGCAGAAAAGGTAAATGACTTACCCAACATTACACAGTGAGTTAACAATAGAACAATGGCTCAAACCTAGCCCTCCTTACATCAAATCCAGCTCTCTTTCCATTGTGCCAGACTGCCTCTCTCAAACACACTCTACAGAATCTTAACAGCTATGAAAGCCCTGAGAGGTCCCTGAACAGGGACCAGAGCTTCCTTGAAGGTTATTCAGCCTGTCTCAGCCATTCACATTAAGGTTAGCCACTGGGAAGGCTCAATATTTCATCAGGACAGAATCTCCACAAGTAGTTTCATCATCATGTGAGCTGAGCGGTAAATCAAGCAACAAAGCCCACAACCTGCCCGAAAGTTAACATTAAAATAATTCAGTGTAGCCAAGCCCAGGATGCCTGTGACCTCATGCAGACGGCTAATTGGCATTTTCATACCACATGCTGAAGGGTGCAGGGAAACCGTGAGCCTGAGGTATTTCCATGCGAGCTGTAATAATACACCACACATGGGGAACTGCGCCAGGAATATCTGCCCACAGTTGGTCTCAGTAACCAGTGCATTTTTCAGCTGTGTTTTCCCTTAAACACAATATAGGTGAACCCATTCTAGAAAAAAGGGAACAAATTGTTCTCTATAGTCTGAAAGGACTGGATTAGGAAGATTTCTGTTCCATACATGGAAGAACTTGAAAACAAACAGAGCCATCAAATAATCAAGTGGGCCATCTTGTGAAATAATAAGCTCCCTGCCACTGAAAATGTCTGTAATTTAATAGAGCTTAAAGAGGGTCTTAGAGGCTATCTATTCCAACACCCTTATTTTACAGCCAGGACTCAAGCACAGATCCTCTTAGTTGAGGACCAGTCATAACTCTGACCCAAGCAGATGGCTCTCCATCACATCCTTATTTCCACCTGTTGGGTTCTTACCCACATTTCAAACCTTAGCTCAGATGCTGCCTGCTCCATGAAATACTCCTTGATTTTTCTTCCCCTTCCAAATTTAAAGTGCTACTTTACTGCTCAGAATTCTCAAACCATTTTATTTGCTTACTCTCTACCTTATCTTATGATTATATGTGTATATGTCCACCTCTCCTTCAAAACAATGAAAGAGCTCTATCCTGAAAGGTCAGTTTATCAGAGAATAAAATGAGTTCTGCTTTGAGCATGTTGAGTTTCAGTTATTGACAGGATATACAGGTAGAGATTCTTCAGGCAAGTGTTGATATATTACTAGAATTCAAGAGATTAGACTGAATATATAAATTTGGGAGTCATCCTTGTAAAGGAATAAAGCTGAATTCATGGGATTTGATGAGATCAACAAGAGAAGAAAGATAAAAGAACTAAAAAGAGAGACTTGGAGTATACTCACTCTTCAGGGGTAAAAGATCAATAGTGACTTGGCAAAGGAGTTGGACAAGGCTAGGAAGGGAGAGACTAAGGAGAGGGAAGTGTCTCAATAGAGAAGATATCATCCAGGAAGACACAATCAAAAGTAGCAAAAACTTGTAGTGAGATCAGTGAGGATGGGAACTGATATAATTCAATTTAGTAGTTAAGAAATTATTGGCAACTTTACAGAAAGCAAATTTTGTTGCACGGTGAGGTTAGAGGGCATTGAAGAATGCAGAGAAACATGGGAAATCACATATGAACTGAGGCAGAGTAAAGTAAGCAGAACCAGGAAAACAACATATACAGAGACTGCCAAAAGGTAAATGGAAAGAACTATTGATCTATTGATCAGACAAGCTAGAAATTATAATGACCCAGTTTAGTCTCAAAGAAGGAATAGTGAAAATGCTCTTTCCTTTTTTGTTGCAGAGATCAGGCACTACAGGTGTGAAACACCACATACAATGTCGGATTTGGTTTATGATTTTTAGTTTTGTTGAAATGTATTTTTCTCATTTTAAAAGGGTATTTTGTCATAAAAAGTGTCTCTCTTTGTGGCATCTTTGGTTACTTGGTTGGATTTTTATATGCAAGTTTCTTGTTGTGCAGTAGGATTTATGGAAACTATTTTTTATTTTGTTTTGTTTTTAAAATTTTGTGATTGATAATGTCAGATACAGAAAAAATCAAAATAGTAATTGTAGCTCCTATTTCTATAGCACTAAAAGGTTTACCCAAAAAAATCACTGTAGCCAGCAATATAAGTATTATTCTTCCCATTTTTCAGGTGAGAAAATTGAGGCTGAAAGATGTTAAATCTCTGCAACTAGAATTGGAAACTATGGAGTCTGGCTGCAAGACCAGTACTCTTTCCGCTACCTTATGATGCCTCTTATGAGTGTCAAAGTAATGAAATCAGTTTTCCAAGGTCACACATCTGCTGACTATCAGAGTTTGCTCTCAAACCCAGAAGTCCTGACACTAAGTCTAGGGCTCTTTCCACTGGAATGATTTTAAGACCAGATCTCTGACTGTGAGTTTGAAACTCACAAATGAGCCCGTTCATCTTTCCTCACACAGGCACCTAAACCATTTCAGACGGACATGTATCTATCTTATTCTCAAAACATCTCTAGGGAAACAGGCCTGTTCCATTATCAGCAATTAATTCTGGGAGAGCCTCATGGACCTGGGGGGCTGCACTGCAGTGGGCTCTCTGAGACCACAGTCTTGGAGCATTAGCATTGTGGTGGAGGCAGGTATTTAATAACAGCAAAAGATCCTTTTTCTGGCCCATCCCTACCTCTTCCTAATCCAAATACATCTCTCTCTGTCTCCCTCCCTCTCTCATTTAGATAGCTCTTTAGGGTTTGCAAATTAATTTATACTCACAACAAACTTGTGAGTCAGGTGCTATTATTGCCCCCATTTTAAAGATGAGGAAATAGAGGCAGACAAATTAAATGACTTGCCCAAAGTCATACAACTAGTAAATATATGATAATGGATTTGATCTCAGATCCTGTATTCTCTCCACTATACTGCCTGTCTCTAAAACAATGTCATGTGAGGATAAATTTGAAATAACTAGGATTATTCCTCTTGGAAATGAAAGGAAGTAGGATTGTGATCTCTTGCAGTTTTCTAATATCTGGAGAACTACCATGAAAAAGAGGAAATAAACTTTTTTCTAATTGACCCAAGAAAGGAGAAGAAGAAGGTGTTCAATGAGGCAGATTTGGGTACTAAATTAAAAAGAACTTTCTTACCCACTTTCGAAGAGGGACAGGATCAAAGTAGGGAATGGACCAGGTGGGGGGTGGGATGGGTGGGAGGGAAATATAAGCAGTCTTTTACAATATATCTACCATGGTAATGTTTTGCATAGATATACATGTACAACACATACTGAATTACTTATCTTCCCAGAGGGAGTGGGTGACAAGGGAGGAAGGGAATGGATCTAAAATTCAAAGTTTTAAAATTAAATGTTTCAAATGTATATAAATACTATTATTAATACTATTTTGCATGTAATTGGGAGATAAGATGTGCAGGCATTGGGACACAGAGATTCACCTTGCCCTAATGGCAGAGTCGAAGGGGGTATGGAAGAAGATATGGGAGAGAGCAGATTGGATAAGGGGATATCATGTGGGACTGCTATTCTGGGGCGTTGGGTAGGGGAAAAATGGGGAAAAATTGTAACTCAAAATCTGGCTGAAATGAGTGATGTAAATCAGAAGTTAATAAAGCATTTGTTAAAAAATTAAAAAAAAAGAACTTTCTAAAATTAGAGCTGGTCAACAATGGAATGAATTGCTTTGTGAGGGAGAGGGCTTCCTGTCACTCAAAGGGTTCAGATAAAGGCCTGATGAGTGACTACTATAAGGGGAGGCAGGTTTGGTGTCATAGAAAGATTTGGGGTGAGAGCATCTGACTTGAAATCATATGGACAGTTAGGGGAAGCATGACAATTTTTCCTTTTAACCTACACTCAATGCAAAAAAAATCCAATCTTGTTTTAAAGCACCTAAACTGAGCATGGACAGATCCCTGTGACAATGAGATCCCTTGATATTTAATGTGAGGATCAAGAGGCTGTATCCAACAGGAAATGGTTTTCCTTACCTGTTTCATCTTTAAAAAAAATTCACATCAAGTATCAAGAGGTTGTATCCAACAGGGAGTGATTGGGATGTGTTTAGTCACAGGATTCTTTCAATGGGCTCCTTTCTATGAGGGAGAGCCCATGAATTTCATGCTATTTTTTTTTTTTTCTGTATCTGGGAGAAATCTAGCTGAGGGGAAAATTGCACTTTACATAAATGACCACTATGTGGCATCTTTGGTTACTTGGTTGGATTTTTACATCGAAGTTTCTCATTCCTCATTGTGCAGTAGGATTTATGGAAACTAGTTTTTTGTTTTGTTTTTAAAATTTTTGTGAGGAGTGTGTGAAAGGATAATCTGTGCTATTTATCTTTGACCAGAAAATGGAGACTTTGTACAAAGGATGCACTAATAGCTGGTCCAGTCTTATTGAAATACCCAAATCACATCTAAAATTTCATGGGATCCCCAAATCTTAGAATGTCAAAACACAGGCAGGCATGCAATAAGCAGTTAATAAATGATTTCTGTGTTTCTAAGCACTATTCTAAGTGCTGGAATTACAAATAGAAGGGAAAAAAGACAATCCCTCCCCTCAAAGAGCTAACATTCTAATGGGGGAATATAACCCATAAAAAATGGCCATGGAGTGTGATCGTGGAGGCAAAATCCATGGAGTAAAAAACACAGCAGGAGGGGAATGAAGCATGGCCAGACTGGGTCCATCCTTTAAATGGAGGTTCTAGAAAGAGTTCACCAAAGGGAGAAGGAGGCCGGGATGTCACAGGGTTGTTACAGGATGGGAAGCAGCTGAGTTATGGTGATGAGGTCTGAAAAGAGCATATCTTGGAGGGGGAAGAGATGAGGAAACGCCTTCTGCGTGTCAGGTACTGTGCTAAGTGTTTTATAAACATTATCTCATCATCACAATAATGAAGGAAGCATGACTAGCTTGAGCCTGTTTCCAAAATAGAGACATAATGCATAGAATGTCAGAGCTAGAGGGACCTTAGAACCTAAAGCATAGAATGCTATAGCTAGAAAGCTGCCTAAGAACAAAGAACCTAAGATAGCCAGAGTCCACTGAATTCGTTTTACAGGATAGATAATTAAAGGGCCTGATTGTGGAGATGATTTGGAGGTTTGAAGTCAAGAAAACCTGAGTTCAAATTTGACCTTGAACACTTACTATCTGTGTAACCCTGGCCAAGTCACTTAACCTCTGTTTACCTCAGTTTCCCCATGTGTAAAATGGGGATAATAAAGGTTATATGAAAATAAAATCAGATAACATTCTTAAAACACTTAGTATAGTACTTGGCACATAGTAGATGCTAGATAAATGCTAGCTATTGCTACTTGCTCAGTGTCCCATGGCTAGTTATTGCCAATCTCCCCAGCAAACATTCAGGAAGCACCTAATATGTGCCAGGTGTTTTGTCAGCTAATGGAGATACAAAGACAAAAATGAGATATTCCTTGTGCTAAAGGAGCTTACTTTCAATGAGTAGAACTGACATGTAAGCAGAAGTATACGTGTTTTGGGGTTGTTTCAGTTATGTCTGACTCTCTGTGACCCCATTTGGGGGTTTTGTGCCAAATATACTGGACTGGTTTCCCATTTCCTTCTGCAGCTCATTTTATAATTTAGAAAACTGAGGGAAACAGGGTTAAGTGACTTGCCCAGGGTCAAACAGCTAATAAGTCTTTGCCAGCTAGCTACCCTAAAATGGAAGTGATTTAGATGTTGTTGTTGAATCATGTCAATCATGTCTAACTCCTTATGACCCCATTTAGGGTTTTCATGGCAAAGATACTAGAATGTTTTGCCGTTTACTTCTCCCACTCATTTTGCAGATGAGGAAACTGGGGCAAAGAGGTCTAAGTGACTTGCCCAGGGTCACACAGATAGTAAGTGTCTGAGGCTGGATTTAAACTCATAAGGTTGAATCTTCCTGATTCCAAGTCCATTGCTCTATCCTCTGCACAATCAAATGCTTCCTTTAAGATACAAATACTCTAATAATATACTTTGTCATTAACATTTATACTGTAAGTTAACTTATCAGAGATTAATAAACCAGTGACTAGTGAGACCTAAAGAGAATGAAAGTTAATTTTGAAGGAAGAGATAGAAGAGGCATGTCTAAACAATGGGATTTGCCTCAGGTCGCAAGGAGGATTAGCCCCAGACAAGAGGGGGTAGAGAATGATGGGTACTACAAGTGAGTCAGGTCTTCTTCCTATATGTTCTGAGGGTCTAAAATCCAGAGTCTCCAGTGCCTTATTTATCATCCTAGAATTAGAAGAGAACTCCAGAAGTCTTCTAGTCCAGTGGTATTGAACTCAAAAAGAAATGGGTCCATTAAGCATACACAAGGGTCCCTGAAAATCGCATATTGACTTAGAAAACCACAAATTAACATTATCTATGTTTTGCTACATTTTTATTTATTTTAATCTGACTTGGTTCCACTCAGGAGTGTTGCCATAAACCATAGGACACCTGTAGTACACCTTTGTTCTAGTCCACCCTTCTGCCTCAAAGGTGAGCCTTATGGGTCATGATGAGGATGTGGTTGAGGTCACAGGGCTTCCAAGAGAAGCTCAGTTTATGTTTTAAGGATTTCAAAAGCATCTAATTGCTTCAATATTCAATGGCTCCTAAATGTGATGTTTTAGATGGAATTGATGATGCTTCACTCCAGTTTTCATCTTGTTTCTTTCACATATTTGATTTGTGACTCTAAGCAAGTGGGAGACAAGATGGTTTCATAGAAATGGTACTGGGATTTGGAATCAGAGGACCTGGGTTCAAGTTCTGGTTCTGTCACCTACAACCTGTGTGACCTTAGGCAAGTCATTTAAACTCTCTGTGACTCAGTTTCCTCATTTATAAAGAAAAAGCATTGAACCTAATGAGTTCAAAGGTATCATTCAAAACTCAATCTATACTCCTAAAATCTCTCCATATATCAGTTTTAACATTTGTAAAATGAGGAATTTGGCCTGATTTTAGGAGACCTTCCAGCTTTGACATTCTGTAAAATACTCAAACCCATCAGTGAGTTAGAGAGATATCTACTCTGAGCATGCAGACTTCCCCCTCCCCAGTGGAATGGGCTGGTGAGAACAATTTGTTTCAATAGCCATAAAAGTGGCCAAAATAGACACTGTGGTGTGTTAAGAACTTGGTCAGTAATTGGAGATGCCTACTACATCCTGGGGACTTTTGTCCTGACACTTGACTTCAATGACTCTGGAAGAGATAGTGAGGCTGATGACTTTGTACAGTTCTGCCTCACTTAAATCCAACACACATGCAAGTCGAGACATTGCAGACCATCCACTGTTTTACCCTGACATCATGATGCCATTGTTCTTCTTCATAAATGAAGGACAGACAATGATGTTTTGGGGGTGGAGCCAAGATGGCGGAATGGGAGCAGTAACCTTTCTAAGCTCCTCCATGAATCCTGTCATTAAACTTTAAAAAGTGAATCTGAACGGATTTTTGAGTGAGAGAATCCACTGGGAGACGGAGCTTGGCAGAATCCAGCCCAGGAAAGTGCCCATGTGTGTCCAGACAGGGGGAGAGCAGAGCATGTGGGGGCTGCAGCAGCTCAGACTAGAGGATGGACTAAAGCAGAGAGAGGAGCCCCAGCTGCCCATCCCAAGGGCAATTCTCAGTCATCTCACCAGCATCTCACCATGGGATGGAAGGAATCATTGGGGCCGGGTAAGAGAGGGCTCAGGACCCCAGCAGAGACAGCAGCTTCTCCTGGGGTTTAGAGGTTTAGAAATCACCTGTCTGTTCTTCCAGAGCCCAGGATGACAAAGTAAACTCTGGCTGGTCTGATTTCCCCCTCCCTGACCTAGAAAACCCAAAGATAAGTGTCCCACCCAGAGTGAAATCCTGAGATAGTGGAAATAGCCTTGAGCCTGGGAGTCTTTGAGAAGGAGTGTAACTGAGGCAGCAAGGAGTCTGAAGAGAAGAGGGGGAAGGGTCCCAACAAGCCCAACCTAATCTAACCAGCAGAAGCCTGGCTGAGCTGTAGCCCAGGGGCGTAGAGACAGAAATCTGAAGTGGCCAGACCACCCCTCCTCCATAGATTACTCTGTGCATCTCAGCATACCTCAGGAACACTGAGACTCCTGCCTTGGCCTCAAACTAGACACCCAGAGGCTACAGCATACAAAGTCAACAACCAGGCCCTTAGTTCCCAGCCTGAGAGATTAGGAAATGGGGAAAGGAAGGAAGCTGAGATGGGAAGGAAGAAAGCTAAGAAGGAGAAGGGGAAGGGGAAGGCAAGAAAATCAATCAGAGCTTATTATAGCAATCAAGAACAACCAAATACAGAGGACAACATGGACTCTATACTCACACCTGAGACCACAGAAGGAAATATGAACTGCTCTCAAGCCCAAAAAGTATTTTTGGAGGAGCTTAAGAAAGATTTTTAAAGACCAAATCAGGGAGGCAGAAGACAAATTTAAATCAACAGTGACTAAATTGGAAAAAAAAGTTTCACTGAAGAAAATAAATCCTTAAAAAGTAAAATTAGTGAAGTAATTGGAGAAAATACCTCCCTAAAAAAGGACCTTCAAAAACTGACCAAAGACTATAATTTGCTAAAAATTAAAGTCAGTCAAATTGAAATTCAGGTCTCTATGATGCACCAAGAGTCAATCAAACAAAACATGAAGATTGAAAAATTGGAAGAAAGTGTAAAAAAAAAAAACAATGATGTTTTGTATTTCAAGCGATCTTATAGCACTACAGCTGTCTTTAGGCTCTTAATTCCCTTTGAATTCTGACCTTCTAAGATCTAGCAGTGACAATCACTGATCTTTGCCCTAAGATCACCTTCAGCTCTGACATTCTATGTTCTGAGTTCCCTTTGAACTTAGTCAACAAGACTTCTTTAAATCCTACTGTGTGCCAGGTTCTATGCACTGGGGATACAGAAAGATGAGTAGTCTCTTCCTTCAAGGAATTCACATTCTAATATGGAAGACAACATGCCAACAATTATGGACAAATCTATTGGGAAAATGGAAGACAGTCTCAAATGGAAGGCAGTAGCAGTAGGGGTTGGGATAGAAGGTCGGTCAATTTTTAAATGCCTTTTGAAGAAGACTAGAAGGAAGCCAGGGAGGTCTGGAAGCCAAGATGTTCAGGGAGAGACTTCCTGACAAGAGGGACAGAACATTCTGAGTTCCAATGTCTGCTTTTCACAACAATCTCCTAGAATTCTACCAGAGATCCTTGAAGAGGTAACATGTTGAAGAAGTGACTTATGTGTACTGGAAGCATTTCCAAATTGGCTCTTTTGAAATCCTTCTGTTAGGAAACTCTGGAGGGTAGAAGGAAGATGAGTTACAGTGCAGGGAATCCTCTCTCTGCCCAGGAGCTAAGAGCCGGCAGATTGTTGTCAGCATGGGGACCTGCTGAATTGGCAGCTGAAAGGTGGGTCAGGCCTCCTCAGATTTCAGGCACGGACTTCAAAGGAAGCCCTCAGTGCTCTGGGGAGAACCCGCAGAAGAATGTAGACCAGCAGGCTGAAGGAGAAACAGAAGCCAGAGGAATTCCAGGCAGCAGGAGTAGCTTTTGCCTCTGTAGTTTAACTAATCCAAGACCCAAATATATTGATATTTGATAACCAAAGGGATCATGGTGTAGTAGGAAACACATTGAAATGGGACTCAGGAGACCTGAGTTCTAGGCTTGGCTGAAAGAAGGTGGAGCTGGAAAGGATTGTCTAGACCAACCTCCTCATTTTACAGAGAAAGAAACTGAGGTCCAAAGAGAAAGGAAGGAGGGAAGAAAAGAATCATTTATTGGGTGGCTACTATGTACTAGGCTCTGTACTAAGTGCTTTACCAATAACTCATTTAATCCCTCACGACAGCCCTGGAGGTAGGTACTATTATTATCCCCATCTTATCATTAAGGAAATCAATTAAAGTTAAGTGATATTTCCCAGAGTCCCACAGCTAGTAAATCTGAGGTCAGATTTGATCTCAGGTCTTCTTGACTTTAGGACAAGTGCTCTATCCACTGCATCACCCATCTGTCTGGGGGAAAATGACTTCATAGGAACACATAAGGTCATAGATCTAAGATATGGAAGGGACCTGAGAGATCATTTATTCTAACTCCATTTTACAGATGTGGAAACTGAGACCTCTAAGGCAAAAGACTTGCACAGGATTACACAACAAATCATAGTGCCATTATTAGAATCTGGTTCTTCTTTGACTCCAAATCCAGTGCTTAATTATACAATGCTACCTTCTCTCTTTATTAATGGTTTTTTAAAGGTGGGGGCAGGGGAGGAGAAGGGGTAAACAGATGTTAGAGTATGTTATCTTGCTAGACTCCAGAGTAAATACATATACATATATATGTGTGTGCATATATGTATATATACATACATACATAAAATAAACACATATATGTGTGTGAATATATATACATGAAAGAGTACACATATATGTATACATGTATGGAGACTGATGATGATGGTGACAAACTCTTTTAGGTGCTGTGAGGCATACAAGACTCACACAGTACTAACATGCTATGTGACTATTTTTTAGCAAGTTATTTCTCTGTGTGTCAATTTTTCCATCTGTAAAATGGGTATAATAGTATTCAGACTACTGATCTCATTGGGCCATTGAGAACACAATTAACTCCATCAGGTTGGATGGCCAAATGTTTTAGGAAGTGTGATCAAAAAACAAAGAATTAGGGGCGGCTAGGTGGTGCAGTGAGTAGAGCGTCGGCCCTGGAGTCAGAAGGACCTGGGTTCAGATCCGGCCTCAGACACTTAACACACACCCAAACAAACAAACAAACAAACAAAAAAAAACTAGCCGTGTGACCTTGGGCAAGTTACTTAACCCCAATTGCCCTCCAAAAGAAAAAAAAAAGCAAAGAATTATTAAACGCAATAGAATGTAAGATCTTTGGGAGCAGGATCCACTCCTTCTGCTTCATCCATATCATTGCCATTCCAGTTTCCATTACTTCTAGATTATGGCTTCTGAACAGGTCTCTCTGCCTCCACTCTCTACCCTCTCCAATTAGTTTTTCCTATGATTCTCCCTTCCTTATTCCCAAGTAAAGTTCATGCTTCTCTGCCTGGCCTTCCAGGCCCCCCCGCCAATCTTATACTACCTGATATTTTTAGGCTCATCTCATATGGATCTTTTTCATGTACTCTACTCTTTGGCCAATTTAGACAGTTTCCTGCTATTAAACATTCTTTGATCTCATGACTTGGGGCCTTTCCTCTCTCTGTTGCTTATTTGTGGAATGCCACTTTTTCCCACTCTTGATTTGCTTAATTCTTCTCTATCCCCTAAAACCCAAATCAGATCCCTTTCTGAGAACCTTTCTTGGTCCTCCCCAATGAGTGACATCCTTTCCCTGTGGACTTCACATAGTTTTACTTGCTTCTATCAATGATGTGTTATTGTATATTAGAGTTATCTATGTTTTGTGTCTTAAGGCCCTACTGGACTTGAAGCTCCATGAAGGCAGGAAGAATTTTAATTGTAGGGGATGGAACAGCCATAGAGGCAGCTAGGTGGCTCAGTGGAAAGAGCATTGGGCCTGGAGTCAGGAAGACCTGAGTTCAAATTTGGCCTCAGACACTCATTAGCTGGGCAAATCACTTAACCCTGTTTACCTCAATTTCTTCATCTGTGAAATGAGCTGGAGAAGGAAAGGACAAACCACTCCAGTGTCTTTGCCAAGAAAACCCCATGGACAGTACCAGTGTGCTATGTATGGTCCATGGAGTCACAGAGTTGGACATGACTGAAAAAAGCCCCATATACCCATGAAGAACTAGTAGTATTATTGCTAATGGTGGTGATGGTGGTGATGTGAAGTAAGAAATAAGACTAATTTTCTCAAGCCATATTCAAAATCCAGTCTTATTACTTCATAATAACAGTTTAATAATAATTAATAATAATATCTAGTATTTATGTCATACTTCAGATTTTCACAACATATTACAAATATTATCCTATTTTTATCTCAACAACCTTGAGAGGTAGGTGCTATTATTCCTAATTTTACAGATGGGGAACCTGAGGCAGATAGAAATTAAGTGACTTGCCCAGGGTCACACAGCTAGTAAGTGTCTGAAGCCAGACATGAACCCAGGACATCTTGACTCCAGGCCCACCATTCTCTCTACTGCATCAAGGATGATGTATATTCTTCCAAACCCAGACCCTAGAACATTGTTGTTCATAGCTAGGAAATCCCCAGACAAAATTTGTTGAAAAATTATTATTGAAAGCAAAGGAAAAGTTAGGCTAAGATGTGTAATAGCCTGTGTATTTCATCCTCATCATTATCTCCTTTTAAAGTTGAGTTTACATTAATTGCATCAATCGATCTATTTAACAGTGGAATGAGACAGGGATGGTCTGTTACTTCATTGATACAGGGAATTCCCAATGAAGAAACTACATCTTATGATGAAGATCATCACCTGTGCTTTTAAAGCATTGCCTTAAGGAAACAATGAGAAATTGAATGGCTTAACTGGGGTCACTCAGCCAGTTTTTGCCAAAGACAAGACTTGATTCTAGATCTTCTTGACTCGGGGGCCAATTGTCTATCTGCTATCTACTGCCTCTGGAGGTAGATTCATCCAAATGGTTTATAGGAGAAACCAGATTTCAAAGGACAATCATGTGCTTAAGGTCAAACACCAAGTAAGTGGAAGATCCATCACTAGAACCCAGATGTCCTAACTTTCAATTTAGCCTGCTTTCTGCCACACCACTTAGGTCATCTAGTGAAGTCAATATTTTTTCTATGGATACATTATCTCATTCCTGTGGGCATCTCTTTCATCTTCACAAGTCATAGTCCATTGTCCCTTTCAATTCTGTGAAATTCCGATTTATGTATTTGATAAATCCCCTATAAAGGATCTACCTAATATACTGAGGGCATTCCTCTGGGCCTTCAGATAATCTGTGGCTATCAGGGCAGCCTTTCCTTCATGATGCCTTCAAGCGATGAGTCAGCAACAGGAGTTTATTTAGCACCTACCATGTTACTGGTGCTGAGGATACAAAGACAGAAATTACATAATCTGTCCTCAAGGGCTTTCTACTCTATACCAGAGTTGTCTGGCAACACTCACAACACAGCTGAACCGGATTTAAATGTAATTGGGAAACATTTAACAAAATAAAGAAAATACAATAGAACACAAATTATGTTAATAAGCACTTTTAGAAAATTGTTATTTTTAATATGTAATTTTTAAGTCATATGACCTGCAGGGATCTTTATGTATGATTTAATTATTCCCCTTTCAATTTGAACTTGACAACACTTTCCTAGGCCCTATTTTTCACACAAATAATTATTGGTACTAGATTGCTGACTATTTACACCCTCCATGGGTGTTCCCATTGCCCTCTGAACCAATTGTGATTCTGATTCTCTGAAAAGGTGGGGATAAGACAAGTGTTTATTAAATTTCTACTTTATGCCAAGATGCTGTGATAAATTCCATAGCTATGTGTCATTATCAAAGGTTTTCATAGCAGGAAATAGCTAGGAATTATTGAAAACACTGTAAAATTTCTTAAATGCAATTCATTTACTTCTGTTCTTCCTATTTAATTCAAGGCTCACTTCATTGTCTATTTTCCATACCTTTTCAAGATATACACATTGAAAAAAGAAATTAATGGGCTAGCCATCCAACTGTCTGACATAATCTGGATGATAATACAAGATGTATTACTCATCCATTTGATTTTTCTGTGTGGATAACTAGTATAGTCTCTGAATATGATTCTCATCAAGGATGCCCTGGTGTATTCTAGAACTTTGAGTATTTGTAAGTTATATTGTTGCCTCCAAAGAAGAATACATGGAAAATCACTAAAATAGGAAATTCTTCTGTCTGGATTTTGCACAGGTCATCCTTTGTGATAGGGGTGAACACTTTTGAAGAGCTTAGGTCTCTCTGATTTATATATTGCTTGGTATTGATAATCAGAAGATCACTGAACAAAGTGATCTCTGGGTTACAACTACCAAGGAATTGTGCATGATCCTACGATACCTAAAAGTGTCAGGTAGACACTTCACACAAGCAAATTTGGCTGTCAATTTTATAAAGAAGACATAATGACTCACATTCCTTCTCATTTTAACGGTTCCAAGTCCCTACCCCACCCCCAAATGATAGAACTTGGAGCCATGAGTAGAAGTTTCAAAGAGATGAATTTGGGTTTGATGTAGGGAAAATTTTCCTACTTATTAGAGCTATGTAAAAGTGCAATGGGCTTCCTTGGGAGGTAGAGTTCCCTTTCACTACAAGCAAAGGTTTAAAGGTCATCTGTTAAGTGTAAAGTAGATGGGATTCATGTTCAATTTGGGCTGGACTAAATACTCTCTGAAGGTCCTTCTGTTTTGGATGTCCTGTGATGCTGCAATCTGGTCAAGCACTTTCTCCATACCCACCTAGGGAATTAACCAATGAGGATGTTATGATTTCTCTTTGACAGCTTGGGAGAATGAGCCTCTGAGATTCGGAGGAATTTACTCTCAGTCACACAGTTAGTATCTGAGTCTGTTGAGAACCTTGGGCCAGTACTCTTCTCTTGTATAAGATGCAGTGGTCTGGCAGGTGACTAGGGTGAACAGGCTGATGATGAATGAAGGTCACTGTCATAACAGACATCCTATTCCTGTCTTGTATCGGGACAGCACTTTGTAGTTCATGCATCCAATGTTTCTTTTGATCTTCACAACAGCTCTGTGATGGAGGCAGTGGCAAGTTGTATAGTGTCCCCATTTTACCAAGACTCCATAAGGTTATGTGACTTGCCAAAGACCTCACACCTAAAATCAGAGAATATTAAAGATTGAAAGGTACCTCAAAGATCCTCTGGTTCAACTATTCATCTATAGTACGAATCCCTCCTAAAATGTCAATTGATTAATCAACAAGCATTTATTAAGCACCTATGATATACCAGGTAGGATGATGGATACTGGGGACACCAAGGCAAAAACGACTTCAGGGGGCTTACATTTTATCAGGAGAGACAAGTATATATCTAAAGGTGCATAAAATACACATCTTTATAACACAAAATATATACAAAAATGGCCTAGACATTGGTTCAGCATCTACTTGAATGCATTGAGGATGTAGAACTCACTAACAAGAACAAGGAAGTTTCTTCCATTCCTGATGAGTTAGAATTGCTAGGAAGTTCCTCTTTGTGCTCAACTAAAATTGGCCCCAATTTAACAAGCAACTTTTGTTCTTATTCTGTTCTCTTGGGCCACATGGAGAAAATTTAATCCTCCCACAAAACACCTCTTCATACCCTTGAAGGCACCACTCACATCTTCCTTTCGTTCTTCTCTTTACCAGGCTAAACATTCCCATTTCTTCAACCAATATTTATATTACAAAGTTCTAAGTCTTCTCACACTCTGCAGGTCTGTGCTTTCTGGATAAATCCCAATGGTTATTGTCCTTAAAATGTGGTGCCCAGAAATGACTATAATGCATGATATGTGGCCTGACCAAGGTAGGAGAAGGTGACACAAATTGTGATGAGGTCTGGAAATCACACTATACTAGGATCAAATCCATTCAATCAATTAGAATTTATTAAGTACATGCTATCTTCTAGGTACTATCTTAGGGTTTGGACCTATAAAGTACCCAAAAAAAAAGAATAAAAAATAAAATTCCTATTCTTCAGGAATTTTTTGTTTACTAGGAGAAATAACATGTACTTACATATATGTGTGTATGTGTATATAAAGAATAAATAAGTATTTTGAGAGGGAGGGCATTGACAAATAGAAGGAACAGGAAAGGTTTTATATAGAAAATGGTGCCTCAGTTTCGCCTTAAAGAAAGAGAGGCAATCTGTAAGAATGATGTGGGGATGGAGACTATTCTAGGTATGGGGGGGAATGAAATCAATGCTAAGTCAGAGAAATGGAACGTGGAGGGTCATGTGTGAGCAACAGAAAGAATGCCAGTTTGACTGGGTAGACCAGTGTGGGAAAGAGTGTAATGTATACTTAGGGTGGGAAGACAAATCTAGGCGCAGCCAGGTTGTAAAGGGCTTTAAAAAGCAAAAAAGAGAGAAATTTAAATTTGACCATAGAAACAGTAGGGAACCTCTAGAGTTTTTTGAGTAATAGAATAATGTGATCATATTGGTGCTTAATGAAAATCACATATCTTCTGACTTGAAATTCAGTACTTTTTCCATGATAGATTTGTCAGCTGTATGGAGGATGGATTGGAAGGTGGGGAGATGAGATAGGGGACCAATTAGAAAGTGATTGCAGGGGTCTAGAGGAGTAGTGTTGAGTGCTCAAGCTGAAGTGATGCCTATGTGAGTAGAGAGAAGGAATCAGCTGGGAGAGATAGTGTGGAAGTGGAAACAGCAAGATTTCACAACTGATTGGATATGTGGGATGAGGGAAAGTGAGTCCCAAGGTAAGACCAAGGTTTCCAACCTGGAAGACTGGAAAAATAGTGGTATTTTCACTATCATTGAAGCATTGGGAATATTTAGCCTGGGGAAGCAAGAAGGCATGACAATTGTATTGACAAGTATTTGGAGAATTATCCTGTGGAAGAGACATTTGACTTGTTTTACTAGGGCTTAAGAGGCCAAACTAAAAGCATCTGATGGAGGTTACAAAAAAGTTGATTTGGGTACAAAATAAGAAGAATCTTCCTAACAAATTCAAAAGTGAAATACACTCCCTTTGCAGGTAATAGATTCCTAGTCTCTGGAGTTGTAAAAGCAGAATCTGGATGGTTTATTTTTGAGATATTATACAAAAATCCTCATTCAGGTATAAATTGGAGTATTGCCAGGGCAGCTAGGTGTCACAGTGGATAGAGCACTGGAGTCAGAAACACATGAACTCAAATGTGACCTCAGACACTTTCTAACTGTGGGACGCTGAGCAAGTCAGTTGACCTCTGCTTCAGCTTCCTCAACTGTAAAAATGGGGATAATACTAGCACCTACCTCCCAGGGTGTTTGTAAGGATCAAATGGAATATTTGTAAAGCACTTAGCACAATGGCTGGCACATAGTAGGAGTTTAATAAATGCCCTCCCCCCACCACACACACACTTGGTCTTTAAGGTTCCCCTCAACTCTGTGATGATATGTTCCTTGTTGTTATTATTGTTGAGTCATTTTTTAAAGACACATTCAACTCTCTGTGACCTCATTTAGGAGTTTTCTTGGTAAGGATACTAGAGTGTTTTGCCATTTCCTTCTCTAGCTCATTCTATAGGTAAGGAACTGAGGCAAACAAGGGGAAGTGACTTACCCAGGGTCACACACCTAGAAAGTGTCTTTTTGAATTCATGCAAATGAGTCTTCCTGATTCCAAGCTTAGTGCTCTATTCTCTGTGGCACTAGCTTCCCTGAGATGATTCTTTGATCTATGTGATTGTTATTTCTCTTCTTTAGAATCCTATGTTTCTGTGCTTATCATCACACTGGATTTTTTTTCTCTTCCATATCACCCTTCTAAGAGACAGGATCTCAAGAGCTCAAAAACCTCCACATTGAATGAATGGCTGTGTACATATATGTGTATTAGCATACATATATTTTTGTGGCATATATACATATGTATGTATGTGTGGTCTTAAGATCACCATAAGATATCTTGGGAAAAAATAGAAATCATAGAATAGTAGGGCTGGAAAGTGACTTACAACATAGAATGTCAGAGATGGAAGGAGCTTTGAAGCATAGCCTATAGAATATTACAGTTGGAAAGAACCTTAGGCCATAGAATACAATATGCTTGTCCTAGAAGGGGACTTGGAACAAAGAACATAGAATATGGAAATCATGGTATGATGATCTTTTTAAAATAAAAAATGAAAGCACAGAGAAGGGACCCAAGTGACTCAGAATTGCAGGGTTATTTAGTGATCAGCGTTTCCCCAGACTCTTTCTACTTCCACTTTTACTGAGCTAGTAGATTTGAAAATTTTCCTTCCTGAAGTTGTACCTCATGGGTCAACAGCTTGCCCAAGAGCCTTCCTGACTTGGGGATCTTTCACACTATATTTTTCTGGCCCCCACCTTAAGGACACTTTCAGGCTGAGAAGAAGTAATAAAATTGTGTGAAAGGGTGGGGGTAGAGGGGAGGTATCAAAAACACCCAAGCTGGAGTTTCACAATTATCCTTTGAAATTAGAATATTCAGACAGATGTTTCTATTTCCATCTTGCCCTGTTCTCTTTCTAGTCCGGAGAGATTAACTCCCAAGTCATTACTTGCCTAATCACTGTAATAGTTGGACACCCGTTCTGCCCTCTGTCTGGAATAGGGGCTTTGCAGCCAAAAGCTCCATTTTAATACTTCCCTCTCTTTGAACCCTTAATTAAATGGCATCTGTTTCAATAAAAGTTACACATCACAGTTGACTTTATTTCTTGAATGTGGCTCCCTCCATCAGACCTGGAGATTACGGTACATAAAATGAAACATTTGCTCCCAGGAAAGTTGAGAACTGATAGAAGACCGTCCGATTCTCAACTCAGGCCCATCAATCATAACTGATTACAAATTCGTCACCTTGAATCAATTTCTGTTCACAAGTTCAAAAGGAAATAGATAGGCCTGCAGCGATGGGGAAATATTCTCCATGTGGAGGGGATTAGCAGTTTATGGAATGCCTTTTTCTGAAGAGGTTTGTTTTTTGCCGTATTTCGGGACACATCTCACATTAACCTCGAAAACTGTTGTTTTACCGTCCGGAATTTGAGCCGACATCATACCCTTGTCTCCTGGAAATCATATCCCTGCTGAAAATGTAAAAACGTTTACATCAACGTGTCTTCAGTTTGCAGGGAGAGAAGACCAAAATCCTCTGGCACAATTTAGTAAAAACACATTTTAAAGGAGGTTTATTGTATGTGACATTTTCCTTAAAACAAGTGTTTTGAGTGGTGCAATGTTGTTATGTGTGAAGGTATGTGCATAAAAGTGATTGTGCATGAGTATGCATGTGTATCTGTATGTGAGAGTATGTATATATTGCAAGTATGTGTGCGAGTAAATATAGGTGTTTAGGCATATAGAAATGCATACACATGCATTCATACAAGTCCTTATACATCCATGTTTTCTTATCTGTAAATGCCTGTATGCATGTGTGTGAATGTGCATATATATGTAAGTTTATGTGTACCAAAGAATGTGTTAAATTCATATGACCCTAATCTGATGACAGGTGGCACAATCAATAGAAGGCTAGAGCTGAAGTCAGGAAGACCTGAGTTCAGAACGGCCTCCTTCAAAAACATATTTCCTAGCTGTGTGACCCTGGGCAAGTAATTTCATCTATGTCTGCTTCAGTTTCTTCAATTATTTAAAAAAAAAAAAGGTGTGTGTGTGTGTGTGTGTGTGTGTATGTATGTATGTATGTAATAATAGTCTATCTGCTAGGATTATTGTGAGATTCCAATGAGATAATATTTATGTGCTTAGCACAGGGTCTGGCACATAAAAGGGGCATAATAAATGCTTATCCCGATTGAATATGAGAATATGTATATATGTTACACACATGAATTATGCATGTCAGTGTATGTATTGTGAGAGTGTGTTTGTATTTGGGTGTGTATGTGGTTATATAGAGGTGGGAATTATACATGTGAGAGTATTGTGATTCTGCACGTATGAAAGGGATAGAATGAGAGTCTGCCTATATTTGTGCATATGTGTCTGTGTAAGTCACTTTGTAAATCCTTCCATTTACCATGGGAATGAAGACTCTCTGAGTGTGTTTGCATGTGCCAGGCAGACTGTTGCCAGATGAGGTGACAAAGAGCTATGTCCACTCCCTTGGCTGTGGCCACTGCTCTTTCCAGTTTCTCCATCCCCCTCACTCCCACCCCACCCCCAGTCACTGAAGGGCAGTACAGAAATTCTCACAGCCCCACTTCGGGGAGTGCAGGCAAAGCAACCCTCAGGGTGTGAGCCAGCACATTAGCACATAAACACTGTGGGACTGGAGCTGCCTGGCTGCCCAGAACTGGTGCTCCCAGGGGTCTAGGGAGGAAGTGGAGGAATGGGGGTGGGGACAGAGTAGAAATGTCTATTTGGGCCACTCCCTGTCCCTTCACACCCCAAGCTAGGACATTTTTATTCTTGGGAGAAAAAAAAAGTCCTGTGTGTGACTCAGTCTACCATGTAAGCCTCAGTTTCTTCTTCTGTAAAATGAGGGGTTTGACTAGATGGCCTTGAAGACCCAGATCTTATTATCCTCCATCTTCTTCCCTTTGCCTCCACACACCAGTGACCCCAATGGGAAATTTAAGATTCATGAGAGTGCAAAGCTTGGACATCTGGTTCCAATCATTTCCCCTGAAGCCTTGACTGCTTCCTCCCTGTGCCCAGGACTGAGTGAGATGGATGCTCTTGTCTGAGCTGCGAATTGCAGCTTCAAAACCGAGAAGAATGAAGATGAATCATAGCATTTTAGTCAAGGCGAGTCAAGTCATGTCAACAAGCATTTATTAGGCACCTCTTCTGTGACAGTCACTGTACTAAGAGCCAGGGATACAAAGAGAAGCAAAAGACAGTGCCTGCCCTCAAGGATTTCACAATCAATGGAGTAAACAACATGCAAACAGCAACATAAAAATTAGACATTGAGGGAAAATTGGAGAGAGAAGAAAGGAACTAACATTGAGGGGAATAAGGGCTTTAGAGTTGGAAGGGATCTTGGAGAATACGCAACTGAACTCTTTCATTATACAGAATGTCCAAGAGAAGGGAAAATCAGCCAGTATGGTGGAAAGAAGGTGGGAGGCAGGGGGAGTGGAATTCAGGGACCCTGATTCTAGCTCTAAAGCTCCAGACTCTCCCACACTGTTATCCTTTTGTTTCTGTTCAGTCATTTCAGTCTGTTTGACTCCCTATGACCCCATTTGGGATTTTCGTGGAAAAGATACTGGAGTCTTGCATAATTTCCTTTTCCATCTCACTTTATAGTTGAGGAAACTGAGGCAAATGAGGTTAAATGACCTGCTCAGGGTCATAGTTAGTGAGTGTCTGAGGTCAGATTTGAACTCAGGTCTTCCTGATGCCAGACCCTGCATTTCATCTACTGTACCACCTAACTGCCTCTGTTATCCTTACAAATTAGTTATCCTAACAAATTGTCACCTTACAAATTGTTATCCCAACAAATTAGGAAGTTGAAACCTAGAGAGACTGGGTGACTTACCCAATGTCACACAGCAAATTAATGAGAAAGACAAGAACAGAAACTGGTTTCTTGTTTCCAAACCCAATCCTCTTTCCATGCTGCTTTACAATTCAAGAAAAATTTTTTTCTCTATGCTACATAGAATTACTTTTGTGCTATAACAAACCTTAGAGAGCATTCATTACAGATTCTCAGGGTTGGAAATGATTTCTAAGTCTATCCAGTCCAACCCAGACCTGAACAAGAATCGCTTCTGAACCATCCCCAGTGAGTGGCCATCTTACCTGTGCTACAGACCACTAGTTAGGGGACACTCACTGCCTCCTGAGGTAGGACCTTCTACCCTCAAACATCTCTCTTTCTTAGGAAATTATCCTCATGCCAAGTCTAAATTGTCCTCTGAAAATTTGACCTGCTATTCTAGTTCTGCCTCTTACTACCAAACTCGATCAGCTGAATCCCTTCAAATACTTGAAGCTATCTTTCATATTTCCCCCAAGTCTCCTCTTCTTCATGTTCAAATTCCCCCAAATTCCTTTAATCAATCCTAATGTGCAGAAACACAGCAAGGGAGATCCCATTGCAATTTGGTCCCATGGTGCAGAAACAAGAGATCTAGTCACCTCTGTCATTTTTATGTAGGTAAAAAAATAGCTCAGAGAGGTAGATAATATCTGAGGAGTTCACATCCCTTACTCCTTGCAACTATCAAGTCTGCTGTCTCCATGCCTCTCAATCTTCCACTGTCAGCAGACCATAGCTTAGTATCTCTGTGATGCACATCCCTACTGCCTAAGCCTGGGCCAGTGCAGACCAACGTCATCATAGGTTGGTCTCCCCCTGGAGATTGGAGGGTAGAAGTGAGGCTGCAAGTTGTTGATTGAACAATGAGATTATAGGCTGGATCTCCTGTGGGACAAACTGCCCAGAGTTATTTAAGCTATCAAGTGTCTATGATGATGCTTATTAATCTCATAAAAGAATTTTAGTATATCAGCCATTTTATATGACAAGAGAAACAGGGAGAAAGAAGAAGGAGGGATGGAGGAAGGGGGAGAGAAAAATAATTAATGTTTAAATAATTGAAATTACCCATTACTATTGTTATATCATACCTCCATGCCAAGTTTGTGATCTGTTTCCCAAATAATGTAGGTCATCTTTTCTTCAGGTAGTCTGTAGTATAGCCCAATGATAATATTATTTTATTCCTTTCTTTAGCTATCTTCACTAAGATAGTTATCACTGTATTTCCTCTTCTTCTTGAAATTCCTCTCACTCAAGACTCTTCCTCCTATATGATGTTACTTAGTCCAATTGCATCCCCTCATTTCCTGAATGTATATTGTAGCTTTTGAACGAGGCCTATGTTACCAGAACCATATGCCAGTCATGGGTCTATCCCATTAAATCTCAGAGATGCTTTTTTTTTTTTGACTACTTGTAATAGGATCATCCTAGCTCACATTATTGATGCTTTGTGACTTTATGTAATGAGTCTTTCATTGATGAGTTTCATTTCTCTTTTCATGGACTTTGTCTCAAGTGAATTTTGGGGTGTCTCTACTACTATTGTTGTTGCTACTCTCAAGATTATAACTAGTTTATAAATCTATAAGTCAACCTTCACCAGATCTCATCAGTTTCTAACCCTTTTGATTTGATTTTCAAATCAAATCTACTTTGGCTAAGAGCATTTTACTAGTCCTTGTTAGTATACTCTATCCCTAGTCAGAAGTCCATCATTCTTAGGGAGAACCTGTTAGAAAAGATGAGTGTTGGACTGATTCTTAGAGGAAGCCAGGGAAGCCAGGAGGTAGAGGTGAAGGAAGACATCCAAGGTAGTCAGACTGACCAGTGAGAAGACAGTCAGGTGATGGAGTATGGTTTTCAAGGAACAGCAAAGAGACCAATATTGCTGGATGGTAGGGTTTGCAGTAGTATATAAAGTGTGAGAAGAGTGGAAAAGCAGGAAGGGCCCAGGTTGTGAAAGGCTTTAAAAGCAAGCTGGAAGGTGGAGCTCACTGGACTGGTTTGTTCCTCTCTCAGCATTTGAATATTGTAAATTTTTGTAAAATATCAGTAAATTTTTCTTGAACTGAGTGTAGGACCTTGGGGAAGTTGCAAGCTCTCTGAGTCTCAATGTTCACACTTGTGACCATGAGAGGGAAAGAGTTTGGACTAGATTATGCCTAAGGACTCTTCCAGCAGTGATCTACTATTTTCTTTTCTCCCCCTTCTGATTCTACCATTCTAGGAGTCAAGAGAATTTAATTGCCTTCAGTTCTACTAAGAGGAAATATTTAGAAAATCTCTATACTCTTGCACAGGTCTCGGGCCTTTATCAGGTAGGTGGCAAACAGGGAAGGGGTGGGAAAATAAGACTGATTGGTTTTTTATTTTTTAAAAGTACGTGGGTGCTCTATACACTAAATTAGATTGTGTCAAATTCAATCCCTAACCATTGTTGGTTAATGGTAGCACAGTATTCCACTCACATCTGTCATTTTATTAAGTACAGAAATCTGTCAGTCAGCTGGTCTCTGGGTATTCCTGCTCACGAGTTCTTGTGATGCTGTGGGTCTGGAATAAGCATGATCCCTGGAAGGTAGATCCTCAGAAGAAGATCTGTGCTAAGAAGTTTCTCCTTACTTTGCATCTGGTGTCCAGACCAGCCTCCAGGTTGAAGTTGAGGGTTGTATGATTTTATATCAGACATAGCAAAAACTCAAAATAAAAGTCTCCAGAAAACCTTAAATTTTCAGCTACATTTGGTTTTTAAATCTGTGCTGAGTAGTTACTTTGTAATCAGAAACCAGGTTTTTGTATCCTGGCTATTCTACTTAAGACCAGTATGAAAGTAAGCAATTCAATAATCCTCTTCACTTCACCCTCTGATCCCCAATTAATATCTTCTCTGCTTAATGAGAAGGTTATACTGCATGACCATTGAGCTCTCTTCCAGCTCTAGAATCTAGGATTCTAGGAGACAAACAATATAAGAAACAGGAGATATTAGTTCTAGGACTTGTTATGCTGCTAATTTCTGATATGACATTGAGTGAATTAGACACTTTTTTAGGTCTCTGTTTCTTCATGAAGATCATAACTACAGAGAAGAAGAGGGAGTGAATTACCAATCCAATCCAATAATGATTTCTTATGTCCCAGGTACTGTGTTAAGTACTAGGCATACAATTAATAAAAAGAAAGACAAACCCTGCCCTCAAGGAGCTTATAATCTAAGGGGGGTAAGATATCTAAAAGGGTCAAGAAAATGTGTGTGGAGGGAGCAGAACACCACGGGGTACCCAGTGAAGGAGCATCCTGTTCTGTGGAGCTGAAACCAGGCAGAACAGCAGGTGGAACAGGAAAGTGGAGGAGCTGAAAGTCTAGTTTCTGTGCTCTATAAAGGAAGGTCCTGGAAGGGGTTTGGTACTCTACTCCCCAATCCTCTAATCAGAGCAAGGAGGCTAAAGGATGTGGCGTTACAGCTTGAATTAGCAGCACAGATTAGAAGGGATGAGCTTAACCTAGGAAGGACATCTTGTTGGACAAGGTGTAGCTATGAAAGTCATCTGTGTAAAGATAATTGAACCTATGGGAGTAAGCAAATAGAAAAGAATGGGGAAGACAGGATAGGAATTTAAGAAACTCTAAGCCCAGAATTCTCTCTACTATGTCATATCACCTCTGTGTTCACTAGCAACTTACTAAGTCAGGAAAGCGATTTGGACTCTTTAGAACAACTTTCCTCTGCTTAACCCCACATTACCCAGAAAGTTTAATTCATCATCCCTAGGGCATTCTGGGTAATGGAAGTTGCTCCATTGTTTTAAGAGTGAGCATGACTAAGGGAAGTAGCTTGTCACAAACTTCTGTCTCTCCCTTCCTTTGATCTAAATAACTGTGTCTAAGGTGCATCCGAGGTTAATATAACTCTATTGAGCAATGCAAAAGTTCAAGGGTGGGGAGAATTCTGGAAAGGGTGCCTTCAACAATCAGGCTTATATCATGTTTCTTTTAGCGGTCTTTTAATGGTTGTCAATTGAGTTCAAAGTATTAGAAAGGAGTTCAAATTTTCTCCTTTGGCATTTCTTCCTTCAAGTTGCCTGCTCTCTCCTCCCTAGGCAACTCTGGTTAGTAAATATTAATTTACTCTCAATTACTAACGACAAGTACAAAAAACGCCTACATCCATCAGCGATCCTGCCTTAGGACAAGTATTTGTCCTTCAAAGAGTTCAGCCAGTCAGCAATTAGAAGTAATAGTGACTCCAGGCTAGGGGCTGTGGAGCAGACGACCTCCTTCCACTGGCTGATCAGGATCTGAGCCCACAGCAGCCCTGGTGGTCCTGGGAGCGCCTCACTTCAGAGGAGAAAGTCAAGATGGCAATTTTGTAAAGCGGCAAATTAGAGCCAGAGCAATCATAGAAAGCCTGAGAAAATCCTTCAGAATCTGAGAAAGGAATCTAGGAGGAAAAGCTTCTTCTCAGCCAGTAAAGTCTTTGAGAGAGGGGAAGGGGAAATCTAATGCATCCAGGATAAGAGAGTTTATAATAGTTTAAGTGGATCTAAATCATCCAGTGGGTATAAGAGATTAATAGATTGGGAATCAGAGAATCAGAGAATATCAGATTTGGGAGGGACTTTAGAATGTAAGAACCAGAAGAGGCTTTAGAAGACAGAATATAAATTGTCAGCTCTGAAACTTTCAGTCCACACTCTCCTTTCATGGATTAGAAAACTGACACCTAAAGAGGGGAAAGTAAGTGATCTACCCAGAGTCATACAATGGCTTCTGGTAAAGCCAGGAGCCGGAAGGATCTTTTGACTCTTAATCCTCTTCACTTTCCATACCCCTTCCTTGTCAATAATTGAAAATCAAGTCTCATCCTTTCAAAAATAGCCCCACGGTAAGAACCACCTCCCTCCCAATTGATAAATGATTACAGGATATGAATCGCTAGTTTTCTAAGGAAGAAATCCAAGCCAAGTAGAGAAAAGCTCCAAACAATAAATAGTTACAGAAACGTATGATAAAAGAACTCAGAAGTGCCACTTTACACCTATCAGATTGGCAAAGTTGAGAAAAAAGGGGAAATAACTGTTGTAGGGGACTGCAAGAAAAAAGGACACATTAATGCAAATGGACACAAGAATGTAGACAGGACTTTGAATGGGTCCAGTCATTCTTGAAAGTAGTTTGTAACTATACTCAAAAAATTACTAAACTATACACCCCCTTTGACCCAGTGTTATTCCTACCTTGTCAATATCTTAGATGAAAGTAAGAGGAAAAGGACTCATATATACAAAAAATATTTATAGCAGCTCTTTTTGTAGTTGCAAAGAACAGGAAACTAAATGGTTACCTATCCATTGGGAGATGGGCTAACAAATCATGGTATATAAATGTAATGCAATATTACTGTGCTATAAGAAATAATTGAAGAGGACAGTTTTATACAGGGGGAGATTTTTATGACCTGATGTAGTGAAGTGCTCAGAACTAGGAGAACAATTTCTAAAATAACAACATTATAAAGACAAACCACTTTGAAAGACTTTAGAACTTTGAGTAATACAGTGACCAACTATGATCCCAGAGAACCCAGTAAACATGCTTTCCAACTCCTTGTGTCTTTTGAGGAATCTTGTATAATTTTCACATATGTATAAAAGATATTTTGTTGGAGGAGAACTTTTAAGATGGCATTTTGCTCTTCTACGTCAATTTATTCTTCTTCTTCTACATTTATTTAATATAGGCTACAGGTAATAATCATAATGAACTCATATTCCTTTTATTTTTTATTAACTATGAAATAACAGTATTGATGTAGTCTATGCTAGAAAATCACCTGTAAAAATTCCATCTTTCCTTCTAACACTTGCATCAAAGATAACCTCAATGGATATATACATTTATATTTATGGTGTCCCAAAAGCTTCAATAGTTTAAAAATGCACTAAGACTTTTAAAACACCCTGTATAGATAGAAAAGTATGTATAAAGGTTGGTAAAATACTGGTATTTTCTGAGCCATTTTTTTGTGGTATTAGTAAGATCTAAGAATTGCTTCATGCTTTTACTCTCTTCCCTTCCTCAGGTACCTCAATGACCTCAAAATGTCTGCTTGGTAAGTTAAACATTGGCTGACGAAGGTACTTTTTAGACTTTAGACACTTCTTATTTTGTCAATAGATTACTGTAACCAATGTTGGTGCATTTTCCTCTATCCATTTCCCACTTTTAAGTACCAATAACACATTTAAAGAGGTCAGGTTAAAGTTTTTTCATCGTATCCCACATTTCTTTAAACTTTTTCTTCTATGTTTCTACTAACTTTTAAATTAATGTCTTATTAATGATTTTTATTTTTTCTATCTCTATCATTTCCTAATATATCATCTCCTACCCAGCAAGTGAATCTTCTTTTGTAACAAAATAAAGCAATTTAAGTGGAATAAGTCAACACAATGACTGCCTGATAGTGCATCATTTTCCATTTTGGTTTTGTGTTCTTTACATTTGTTTCATATTAATTTTGCTCTTTACTCTAGCAAATCATTGGCCTGACTATTAATAGGATTCAGGGGTGCCATCAGCTTTTTTCTTTTCCTTTTGGTAATGTTATTTGGTAGTTGCCTTCCAATTATGTTTGGTTGTGTATGGATCTTTCTACTCCATTCCATTAGAAGCTCCTTGAGAAAAGAATCTATATCATATATGCTTATCTCTTCAGTGTCTCACATGTGGTAAGACCTTAATAAATAAGTCCTAAGGTTAGTTTGGTTATACCCAATTTAAATGTCAAGTCAGGCAATGCAGAGGGGGCTTTGCTACTGTCCTTAGAATTTACATCCTGGGCTATAAAGGGGAACCAGCAGATTCTCTTGATCATGGCTTGGTTTGACAGTAGGATATCCAGAATTTGGAAATGGACCATGGAGGATATGGAAACAAAGTGTGGGCAGATTTGTGCTTAAATTGATGGTGGGATATAAATTACCAGTGTGATTCAGAGGGAGAAAAAGGACAGTGAGTGAATGAGGGTGTTGGTACATTGAAGGTGGTATCTGAGCACCAGAGCCCCTGGGACTTGAGAAAAGCCTTTCTTTGGAGTAAAGTAGAAAGAACGGTTATGGAGGGCAAGGCAGGGCTTCAGTGGGTGCCCTGAGTGCCAAGGTTCTTTGTTATTAGTCTCAGTTCCATCCTACAAAGTCATGTCCATATGTGGAGAGCTTAACAAATTATATATCTGAACGGTATAGCTCTGAGTCCTAGGATTTGCCAGAAGGGGGAGAGAGAGAGAGAGAGAGAGAGAGAGAGAGAGAGAGAGAGAGAGAGAGAGAGAGAGAGAGAGAGAGGGAGGGAGGGAGGGAGGGAGGGAGGAAGGAAGGAAGGAAGGAAGGAAGGAAGGAAGGAAGGAAGGAAGGAAGGAAGGAAGGAAGGAGAAGAAAGAAAGAAAGCCCTGGCCACCAGATGGGGGCAGGAGGTAGGTATAAACAAATGTGGAGCTTTGATTAAAACTTAAGAAAGTTAGAGTGGATCCTTAACATTTGAATTATTATGGACTCTCATATTTACTTTCCCACAAAGTATGTGTGTGTATGTGGGGGGGGGGGCAGTGTGTGTGTAATACTTTGGGTCTCTCAGAAACCACACACAGTGCTTGCATGTATGGGAAGCAACATGATACAGTGGAAAGAGCAATGACAGGAATCAAATGACCTGTGTTCAAATCCTGCCTCTGATGGTTAATGTCTGACTTCCCTTGGACAAGTCACTCTGGGCCTCAGTTCACACATTGTACTGGTGACAAAGTTAGACTAGATGACCTCTAAGTTCTCTTCCAAGGCTAGAGCTATGAGATCCTCAGGTGTTGAGCCCATCTTGCTTGATGATAGTGATAATGATTCTTAGGCAGTTTGGTATAGTGATATGAGCATGAAATCTGGAGTCAGGTGATTAAGAGACCTGGGTTCTAGTCTCCATGTGCTCTGTGAACTAGCTGTGTAAACTCAGGTCTGATATATCACTTTTTCTGGGTCTCAGATCCCTCCTTTGTCAAGTGAGAATAAAAGGCTTTTCCCTGCCCTTATCCCAAGGATTGCTGTGAATATTTCACTTGGCACACTGTCTTTTCATTATTTCATCATTTTGTCAAGTGCTTTTTTTTTTTCACAAAATTGTAGAATCTCAGAGCCAAAAGAGATCTTCATGCTCATTAAGTCCAACCTAAACCTGGACAAGAATCCCCAACACTGCCAACAGTTGTTTGTACAACCTCTACTTGAAGACCTCCAAGGAAGGGGAAACAACCACCTCCCAAGGTTGCACCTCCCATTTTTGCATAGTTCTCACTATTAAGAATCCTCTCCACACCCCATTTACAACTAAGAACTTCCTCCGTACAACTTCCACCCAGTTCTCCTAAATTTTCTGTCTGGGGCTGAACAGGAAAAAAAAATGTGATGGCTCTTCCAATTGATAGCATGCAGGATACACAAAGATAGGCTTTGTATCCTCACCTCTGAGTCTTTTTTTCTCCAGGAGAAACATTTTCATTTCCTTCCACTGACTCTTCTATGTAATGGCTTCTATTTCCTATGCTATGATGATTTCCTTTCTTTGGAAGTGTCTCAGCTTACCCTAACATGTGGTACCCAGTCATGAACACAATACTCCAGATATGATCTGGAGTTCAATCCATTAGCATCTCATGTCATCTGTGAGAACTTTATTTACAATATCAACACCTCCATTTTCCAGATGAGGAAATTAAAGATCAGAAATGTGAAGCAACTTACCCAAGGTCACACAAGTGGTACCAGAGCTAGAACTGGAACGTAAAGTCTTTTGACTCCAAATCCAAAGCTCTTTTCACTAAAATGCACTGGAGAGGTGAGTGATCAGGCATAGTGGAAAGAACCCTAGATGTAGAATTGACATCTAGGTTCATATCCCAGACTTGACACTAGCTGTGTGACCTGGGGCACACTGAACCTCAGTTTCCCTAATCTATAAAATGGGAACAATAATAATTATCTGCTTCAGAGAACTATTGCAAAGAAAGGTATTTTTCATCCTCATAATGTTATTTAAGTGTGAATTTTTATTATAAATCACACTGGATTGGAGGGAGGGGCTGATGAAGAAATCAGCCAACTATAACACTAAAAAGTTTAATGAGTATCCATCCTTGAATATCAGCCTAAAGAGTGTGGTGCAGAGAAACAACTGGTTTGTAATTGAATTTATCATCTTAGAAAACTGCCTAGGGACACTGAGAAGGTAAAGACTTGACTAGAATAACACAGCTGTATGTGCCTGATGGAGAATTTGAATCCAAACCTTCCTGAATACAAAGCTAGCTCTTGATGGATTATTTCATACTGCCTATTTATAGTATAACACCAACAATAATAAAACTATGAAGATGACCTAGTCTAATTCACTCATTTTATAGGGAAGGAAAATGAGGCTAAGGGAGGTTAAAGTCTTTCCCCAAATCACTTTTGTGATTAAGTAGCAAGTTGACATTTGAATCTAGTCCTGATTCTAGATCTGGGACTGGGTCCACACCATCGAATCTCACAGTTTTACTTTGTTTTGTTTTTTAATGAGGATAATGGGAAGCTGCTGGAGATTTTGTCTCCAGAATGTCTGCAACAGTGTCATTTTAGAAAGGAAAAGAAATAACAAAATAGAGTTGTTGAATTCCAAGGTTTGTAAGCTCATTTCATACAGCTGATATGCAAAGTGTGGGGGTTATGTATGCCAAGTTCATCATAGTAAGACCAATCAGCCCATCCTAGATTCTGAATCAGGAGCTGGATTTCACAGCTGGTTCAGTTCCTCACTCCCCTGGGAGGAGCTCAATTAATGCTGATTAATGACAATGATGAATGATCCTGAAGGCAACTGTATGTGAAGTGGGTAGACAAATGAGATGCTTTGGGAACACAATGAGCCTGATTGGAAGCACAGAACCAGCCATTTCTGGGAAGCCTGCCTCATCCCAGACAGCTGGGAGAACTTGGAACCAAATTCCTGAGCTGGCTGGATCTTAGCATAAAGAACTAATGAATAAGAGTGAGTGTCATGTAATGGAAAGAATCATACTTGGAGTCATAAATGACCCAGACCTGAATCCTGTCTCTGAAACCTTCAAGATACACCTATCAGGGCGGCTAGGTGGCGCAGTGAGTAGAGCCCTGGCCCCGGAGTCAGAAGGACCTGAGTTCGGATCCGGCCTCAGACACTTAACACACACAGACAAAAACCTAGCCGTGTGACCTTGGGCAAGTTACTTAACCCCAATTGCCCTCCAAAAGGCAAATATATATATATATATATATATATATATATATATATATATATATATATATATATATATATATATACACACCTATCATCCAGGTGACCCTAGACAAGTCACTATCTCTCTCAGAATCGGGTTTTCCAGTCTATAAAATGGGGGTAATAATCTCTGCCCTGCCTACCTCTAAAGTTCTTTGTAAAAATGAGCTTCAAAAAATTAAAATTTAAAACATTTCTTCTGAACCTACTCTGATCAGCTCTCATAGAAATTATAATCTAATAGCCATAACAACAGCCTACATTTCTGCAATGCTACAAGTTTACAAAGAATTATCCTCACAATAATCCTATGGGGGCAGGTAGAACAAACAAAATTTCTTTTGGTTTTGCAGATGAGGAAATTTAGATTCTGAGAGTTTGACTCATTCAAGGTCACAAAATTCCTAAGTGTAATTTTTCATACTTTTACCCTCAGTCCCTAGCATAGGGTTTTGTACAATTTTATGTACTTAAAGGTTTATTGAATTTAATTCTTACGTTTAATTGACTAGTCAAAATATAAGTGTTGGTCAGTTGTTTTGGAGTTGTGTCTGACTCTTCATGATCCCATTTGGGGTTTTCTTGGCAAAGACACTGGATTGGATTGCTATTTCCTTCTCCAGTTCATTTTACAGATGAGTAAACTGAGGCAAACAGGGTTAAGTGACTTGCCCAGTGTCACACAACTGGTAAGTGTCTGAGGCCAGATTTGAATTTAGGAAGATGATCTTCCTGACTCCTGGTCTAACACTGTGCCATGTAGCTAAGCATAAGTACAAAAATGTTAAATAATAATTCATGTAGTAACAGATGACATCAGTACAAAAATAGTTGTTAGTTGAATTTGAAGCTTATTGAATGACCAGAATCAAATTCATTAACAATTTAATATGTTTGACAGTAGGTCTCCAATGTAGTCCCAGTACCATATTCATGATTCCAATAAAGGTTTTGTTGTTGTTGTTGTTGTTGTTGTTGTTTTGGGGGGGTGCTTATCAAATCTACAGATGACATAAAGTTGGGAGATAACATTAATATGCTGGATGATCTTCCATTCGAAAAGGTATTGATATGCTAGAACATTGGATCAAATTGAATGAGATGAAATTAATAGAATTTAATATAAGGTCTCAAAACTGGGTTCAAAAAGTCAGTTTCATGAGTATAAGATGGGGTAAGCATGGTCAGAAAATAGTTAAAGACCAAGGAAATTTAGTAGGCTGAAAACTTGTTATGAGTTAGGAGTATGATATAGAAGCCAAAAATGTCAGTGCAATCCTGGGTTGCACTGAAAGGCACATAAATTACAGGAATAGGGAGGGTCAAAGTCCTTTTTTATACTTTGCCCAGTCACACTACATATGATCCTCACAGCAAGGCAAGTAACAAATAAATAATAAATACGAATACATCCAGGCTAGGGGAAACAAGATTGTGTCTCAAGATCATTCCATCAATTGAAGGAACTAGGAGTATGTAGCTTAAGAAAGAGAAGACTTGGAAGGGGGTGGTAGTGATACAACAACTATCTTCAAGTATCTGAAGGTTTGTCACTTGGAAGAAATATTAAACTTGTTCTGTTGGGT